>JAVANC010000020.1:1307060-2637060 GCA_033319125.1 Parnassius glacialis | reverse complement strand
CGGATAACGTATTTTTACAAAAAGACTTGAAAGACTTGTGTTTAACAAACAATTTTCGGCTTGGTAGGGCTCTATAAAGTGATTTTTTTTCCATTGGTTATTGTTACTGCCATTACGTAGACACTAGTTACGATGCGTGCGTATAAAATTTAAATCAGGTGCGTGCAATCACTCTGGGAGCTCGTAGTAAACTGAACGTGTGCCCAACGTATGGACGTGGCGACCAATACTCTGCCACAGCCCTTTGACCTTTTGTAAAAAACCAACACAACACGGATCTCGCGCCAACTTGTGTGCCATCCTTCCAATACATACCAAAGTTGCTTACTTTGGTATGTATTGGAACAAAAACACCCGCTCTACACGATGGCCATCGTTATTGGCCAACACATTCGCCAGTATGTAAACCAACGTGAAGAGCCGCCTTAATACACCTTAGTTTATCTGCAATCAACTCCACTTTGTTGTAGCCAACTAAACCTAGGTGCAAAAGCACTACTGCAACAGCCGCGTACTGGTAAGCGAAGTAATAGGATGTTCGAAAAGATGTTAAATGAAACAAAAATTTTGTTTGCATTGTATTTATGATGTCTTTTCATTATCTTACTTGGAAAAGTTGACCATGGTTAAACTTGTTTGTTAGTGGCTTTCAGATTTTATAGTTTTTGTCAGAGTTAAATACTATCAGTTATAAATTAAACATGTGAAATCGATGATTATAGCTGAAGTTCACTTAAGTATCCAGAAACATGAGGTAAAATAAACAGGCGTGAGTAATTTTATAATTTTTTAAAATATATATTAGGAAGACTCATATTTTAATTTTAACACACATAAAAAGAAACCAGTGTTATTATAAAGTTAGGCGACGTGTTCACAGTTTACCTGATGTTAAAAGGGTGCTGCGGTCTATATACAAATTAATTCTGCTGTTTCACGCTAATATAGCTTGTATGTAGCCGTAATAGCCGCGTGGGTTGACCTCTCCACTTTCAAAAGATAACACGAGATATTTTCACTCATAAATCCGTTAAAAGGATGCTCTTTGCATTATGATATTGAATTATCGACATAACGAACAAAGTAATTAGGAGCGTAAATTAAACCTTTTCTGTGTCGAGATATCCGTATTATAACTGGTAAAGCAAAAAATAATGCCTTGACCTTAGATTGTTTTAAAAATACTTTAATTTAAGGAAATAGTGGTTTGGAAAATAGTTGTTCGCGCAAAAGCGTTAATGTCAAGCATCGACGTTAGATGGCACTCGGCTCGGCCGATACGGGATAAAGTTCGTGCGTGTTGAACGTCCGAGCTTGCTGAACGGTGGGAGTCGAGAGCGTCCTAGAAAAATTAGGAGTCCATTTCCTCGTGTCGAGAGATAAACACGCGTTCTTTGTCGGGAAGTAGGAGGCGGAATATGATAGGCGCGTATAGTAAATATACCACTGGGAATTGTAACGCGCATTCCTGTTTTGTTAGCTTCATCCCGGGACTTAGGGTCTAATTCAGAATCTGTATAAGTGGATTCAACCGTATTAGTTACTAGTGCGGGTATTTGATATTCTAGAAATAACGGTGACCTTTGATCCGTACGTTCTGTGTTCATTCGCGAGTCAAGCGTTATAACAAATGAGAGTTAGTGGCTTCTGTAAGGTAGTTAATCGTACGACAGAGTTAAAGAACTGTCATCGTAGAAAACGAAGAAAGTGACTGCGGAAGGTGACCGTAGTTTGGAGAGGTGCTGAGGGCCGAACTGCTGCAGAGGGAACGGTCTAATAAGGTCAATAACACTACCAGCCACACCCAAATACACATCACTGACCCTTACTTTCCTAGCACTATACATCCACACGCGACCTGACCGAATCCTGAGGGACCAGTCGCCTTGGATAGAGGTAAGTAAGCTTTGTTCAATAAATGTTACGCTCCCCCTTGAACGTTTAATGTAATCAGAACCTTAACCCTTGGCGTTAGGACGCCCGACCAGCATCTGCCTGTAGCTTCTCCGTCTTTGGGACGCGGTGGACTCTACTCCTGGGATAGGCAGCTGTTGGCCGTATCATTTGGTAGCAGAGCGTAGTTCTGGGATCAATTCCCGGTCGATCCACCGACCATAGTATTCGATAAAATTAAATAATTTTGGTGGCAGGGAGCGTTGGGTTGATTGGTTTAATTTTGTGTCTACAATCACGCCCGTCCGTAATACGTAAAAATATTTTTTTTATATACGTAATAATAAAATCCCTTTCTTTGGTGGCTTGCTTTTTTTTGTTGTTAGTGGGTAAATTTGAAAAGCCGCGCCCGGCTAGCGCACAAGCGGGAGTTTGCGCCATGTAGGTACATGGTTATTTTTACGTAATCGGTTAATTATCATTGTCGGATAGTTGTAGTGGATTACTTATCGAAGGGTCGATTTCCGAGATAGGCAATTTTTGTTGATCATTTTTTGTTGATGTGTATCTTCGTTATGTATCTTTCGTACTGTAATTTGTATTTGAACTAAAGAGTAGTAATTTGTATTTACGTAATTTGAATTTAACTTGATTTGATCGCACTAGTATTTGTTATTGTTAATTTGATTTGTCTTTTCTTTTGTACTTACTTGTATTTGATTTGATAAATAGCGGTTCTTATTTGTTTAATTTCTATTCAACTCGATTTGATAGGAACTGCATTTGTTAGCTGTTAATTTCTTTTGTATTTGTTATTTGTTATTTTTGAAATTGTGCTCGAGCCGCGTCGTAATTTGTATTTAGTAGTGATGTCCTCGCCCAAGATGCTAATCCGTTGCCTGCGGACTGAGTTACGCTGGGCCACCAGCGCCCATGCTTTGATAGGTCGACCGGATATGGTCCATAACTTGATGAAGCGGTTCGAGCAGGTTGATGCTCGAAAGGCTGCAGTGGAGGAGGCTTACGCTGAGCTCGAGGATTCGGATGTGGAAAAGGGAGTTCTGGACTCCTGATTCGCAGACTATGAGCAGTTCTTTTCGCTCACGGATGAGTTGATCTAGGCTGAAGGCAAGTATGCCGAGGAGGCGCGTAAAGCTCGGACGAGTGGCCTGCCCGAGTCCTTTCGTAAGCAGCCTCAGCCGGAGCTGTTGGGACGACTCCCAACTCTGGACTTGCCAAGGTTCTCCGGGGTCCTTTCCGAATGGCTGACTTTCGTGGGTCTTTTCGACGGCCTAGTGGACGCCCGGAGTGACTTGACCCCGAGCCAGAAGATGGCGTACCTCCTGGCCTCACTGGAGGGGGGGGGCCCTGGGCGTTGTCAGCCATTTGAGCTTGTCGGACGACGCCTACCAGACTGCTCGGGACCTCCTAGCCCGAAGATACGCCAACGTCCGGCGAATTGCGGACGAACATGTTAAGCAGCTTCTGAGCCTCCCGCTGCTTAGTGACCGGGCCAGACTACGTCCGGACCTGTTGGATCCAGTCTTGGTGGCCTGTAATACGTTGAGGCGGCTGGATTTACCAGAAGGCGAATGGGCCTTCTTGTTGCTCCGCATCGTACTGTCCCGTCTACCTCTCGACCTTAGAATACTTTTTGAGGAGAGGTACGGCGGGGACGAGGCCTCCTATATTCCGCCCTTCTATGACCTGCTGCGGTTTTTGGAGGAGCAGTGCCGGCAGATTGAGAGCGCGGCGGGCACCGTTGACGACTTACGAGCCGTGCCCGGTGAGAGGTGGAATCTGCCAGGCAAGTCGTCGTCAACGCCCCCCCTGCTCCTATTGTCGAGCATCTGATCACCGGGTAACGTCTTGCCCGAAATTATTAGGTAAGCCGGTTCCGGCGAGGCGAACTATCGCCAAGGAGCGCCGCTGGTGCTACTCATGTGTGGAAGGGCACCTCCAGCGAGACTGTCCGCACCGGCGTCCCTGTTTGCATTGCCAGGGCAATCACCATGCCGTACTGTGCCTGGGTGCGAACGGCGTCTCCTCTCGGGGCGCTGCCAGGCCCTCGACCCCCACGGGCAGGGGCGCTCCGCCACGCCCTCTGACGGGCGGCGCTCGGCGCCCGCCGGCTAGCCAACAGACCCCTAGGTTTGAAAGGTGTCCCTCCCCCGACCAGTCGGGGGGTAATTCCCCCAGGGGCGGGGGTGTCATCACCCCCCCTCAGCGTCCGAAGAGGAACTTCACGGCCACTCATCGGTCCGCTGGACCCTTCTCACTCCCGTTAGCTGAGTGGCCGCGACTGGTGTACCACTGTACCCCATTTGATGGAGGCGGCCCTAGCTAGCTGCCGCCTTAGCTCCCACCACGGCCACCTCTACTGAGCCTTAAGCCGTCAACAGTCCACTTGTCAAGCTGTTCTGTTGCCGACGGCCTCAGTGAGGGCGTACAACCCGAGTGGCGACTGTTAGCGGTTGCGCTCTGTTAGTCTCGGGTTCACGCGGTGTGGCCTCCACTTGGTGGTGGGAAGATTAGGGCCCCCTGGAGCGTTGAATCACGCTCTCAAGTGGTATTAGATTTGGTTTGGTCGAGCACTTAGTTAAGAATTCTTTGAATTAAAATTAAAATGCTTTGAGTTTTCCGCGAAATTCATATTGTAGCGGTTGTGATTAAAAGAATTGAATTTAAAATACTCCTTTAAATGCAGCTGCATATGTTTTGTAAATACATTTGATCACTGCGTTTGTTGTTGCACGGAAAATTGAGATTAAATTGTGTGCCCTTTTTTAATGCTTGTGCGTATGCTTTGTAATTGTATTTGATTGTCGCGTCTGTGCTGAAAGGAGGGTTTGAATTCATTTGAAATTTGAATGGCGCGCAATTTTGAAAATTATGTATATGTTTGTGATAGTGTTAAATCATTTTGCGTTGTGATAAGGAAGGTTGAAATTAGATACCCTGTTGTTGCCGAAGGAAATAGGAGTCAATTCTCTTTTGGTTTAGATTTTGTATGCACTGTCTAAGATATTTATTTTAAATAAGAAATATGGCTGTCTCTTACGTTTATTGTTTTGTTTACTTTGCCAATTTGACCTATGTGCATCGGTGATTACTTGTTTTTAATTCTGTAATTGAACATTGATGCTTTTGAAAAATTTGTTGAAATATGAGCATAGGACTACCTGCCTAAAGGGCTATCTGGTTTGTAGATTATCAGATGGAAATCAGCTGTGGATGGCTTGGTTATGCCTACTTGTTTGAAAATTCATACTAGGGACTATCTGTGCGTTTCGTTCAGCTCTCCACAGACGACGTTCATGGAGAATTTGGGGGTGCTCTCTGCACTGAAGCTTGAAGGTCCCTCTGGGCCGTTTCGTGTCGCGTCGCTGTTTGCAGACCTGATCCGGTCGGATTGCGGAACTAATCATAGGAGCACAGATAGGTGTTTGAAGGAGGTCGTCGGACTTCTGTCTAGGAATAGGACTTATTTATGTGCTGCGATGTCCAGAAAGGGCATCCAGTTCAACTCTCCGGCTAGCTCACGTTGGGGCTGTAATTTGAGGTGTTGGTTAGGGTTGCAAGATCTAATTGGGTGCGATAATCGTACGTAGATCGACTGGTGAGCGCGCGGTGCGCGGACGCAGGCGATCCTTTTGCTAGCTGTGTTAACGGAATTCCGGGCGGCGCGTTCAACGCCCGGCTGTTGCTACATGCATTGTGTTAAGAGTATATAGTGGCGTGTAAAAGTATTGTATATGTTGAGTGTGAGAGAGTATATATGTGTGAATCTGTGTGGCATATGTGTGTGTGTATAATGTAGGAAAGTACCCTAGATTCACTCCCCCCCAGAGGCCATCTTATGGTCGATAATAGTCCGGGAATCTAACACGGCGTCCATACCTTGTAATTGGACCCGGATGGGACCCTTTAATATTCTCTGAGGCAGCGGCCTGAATGGGACTGTAGCTGCTACCGTCAGCTATAATGCAAGCCGGTTTAAGTCTGTCGATTGAGACATTCATCTCTTTGCCTTTGACCAGGAGTTTAAATACCTTATCTCCTCTAGCGAGTACCTTGTGCGAACCTGAGTACGCAGGTTGCAAACTCGTACGCGAAGCGTCTTCTCTTAAGAAGACGTGTTCAGTAGTTGCGAGATCCTTGTATACAAAAGTTTTTTCTTTTGTGTGGCGTGAAGCTGGGACAGATTGCAAATGTTTAACAAAATTATGCAACCTGGCTGTAAAATCGGTTACATCCGACGTAACATTTATGGTGGGGTCAAAAAATTCACCAGGTAGCCTAAGTGGTTCTTCATATAGCAGCTCGGTAGACGAAGACTGCAAGTCTTCCTTAAATGCACTACTAATGCCAAGGAGAACTAAAGGTAAAGATTCAGTCCAATGCTCATCTGCATGGCACATGATCGCTGCCTTGAGCTGCCTGTGGAAACGCTCTATTTAACCGTTGCATGTCGGATGGTAAGCTGTTGTTCTTTTATGTTGGAACCCATTTATCTTTGATAAATATTGGAACAAAGCGGATTCGAACTGTCGACCGCGATCTGTAACAATGTCTAATGGACAGCCATACCTAGCTATCCATCCAGACAGCAGTGCTTTGGCAACGGTTTTCGCAGTTATATCTACGATAGGTACGACCTCTGGCCATTGTGTAAAGCGATCGACTGCAGTGAGGCAGTATCGAAAGCCTTGCGATGGTGGCAGAGGCCCCACAAGATTGATGTGGACGTGCTTGAACCTTGCACGCGGTAGGTTATATGTGCCTAAAGGCGCAGATACGTGTCGCGTCACTTTGGCACGATGGTAAGCCAAGCAGGCACGTGACCACTCTCTGCAGTCCTTCCTGATGCTAGGCCACACAAAACGCTCTGCAACTAGTTTTGCTGTAGCGTTCGCGCCTGGATGGCTCAAAGAATGCAGACTTTCAAAAACTTGTCTGCGCAGCACTTTAGGGACAAATAGTCTGGAAGTCAGTGTACTGACATCGCAGTACATAGTGTTCTACTCCCAGGAATGTCATACTTCTCTAAGCGAAGGGATGATCCACCTTTGAGAAGTTCAGCCAGTTTGAGATCTGATGCTTGAGCTTCGGCCAATGTATTGAGATTGACGGGCGCTTGCAGTTCTTCAATTCGAGATAAGGCATCGGCAACAACATTGCCTTTGCCAGATATATGCCTTATGTCGGTCGTGAACTGTGAAATGTAGTCTAGATGTCTATACTGCCTAGGCGAACAGTTGCCTTTCCTCTCGCGGAAAGCAAAACTGATAGGCTTGTGGTCGGTATAGACAAAAAAATGTATCGCCTCTAACATATGCCGAAAATACTTAATGGCCTCATAGATAGCGAGAAGCTCTCAATCGTATGGCGAATATTTTTGCTGCGCAGAACTCATTTTGCGTGAGAAAAACGCAAGCGGTTGCCACGTGCCGTCTTTGTACTGCTGCAATACCGCACCCAAAGCTATATATGAGGCATCAGTAACAAGAGCGAGCTTGGAATGTGTGTCAGGGTGAGCTAGTAAAGCTGCTTCAGATAGGCTTAGCTTACAATCGTCAAAAGCCTTACTAGCGCCTCCTGTTAAATTAATTGGCTGTGAGCCTTTTGTGTCTCCTGCAAGTAATGCATTTAAGGGAGCTTGAATGCGCGCAGCATTAGGCAAAAATCGACGGTAGAAATTTATCATGCCCAGAAATCTTCTGAGCTGGTGAACGTTTTTGGGCGAAGCAAAGTCCTTAATCGCTTGAACTTTCTCCTGGAGAGGCTTAGTACCATTGGTGGAAATTTTATAACCCAAAAATGTTATTTCAGACGCACCGAAAACACATTTAGAGGTGTGGATCAACATCCCTTTCTCCTTCAGTTGGTTAAATATCTGTCGTAAATGCTCCACGTGCTCTGACTCGCTCCTCGAGAATTTTAAAAATCATCCAGGTACTCAAAAATCTAAACCACGCGTGACCTCATCCACGAACCTTTGGAAGGTTTGACTTCCATTACGCAAACCGTAATTCATGTACTTAAATTCGTATAAACCAAATGGTGTGGTAATCGCGGTTTTAGGTATGTCTTATTCACTGACAGGTATCTGATTATAAGCCTTAACAAGGTCTAAGGTAGTAAATATGTTACATCCAGCGATGCTGTGAGTAAAGTCATGAATGTGCCTTATGGGATATCTATCAGGAATAGTCCTAGCATTAAGCAACCTATAATCGCCACAGGGTCGCCAGCCATTCTCTTTTTTTAGGAACTAAATGTAAGGGAGAGGCCCATGAACTCTGTGATGGTCTGACGATACCGCTAGCAAGCATTGACTCGAATTCCTGTTTTGCGATTTTTAATTTATCCGGGGCAAGACGCCTGGGAGAGCATGAAATAGGAGGACCTGGTGTAGTGCGAATTTGATGTACGGTGTTATGTGGAATGTTACATTGCGTCCCAGCCGGACGTGTTATTTCTGGAAAATCGGCTAGAATATTATGCTACCTCGTGTCACCAGTCGCAACCTTAACGGACGAAACAGCATCTAAATTTTTAACATTTAACACATTAAAGCATTGACAGAAACAGTTGTGGTATTATCTACAATTGCGATGATTACGACAATCTATAATTAAATTATAAAAAGAGAGAAAGTCGACACCACTAATAGCCTTTGTTATATCGGCAACTACAAAACGCCATTTAAAGTCTCTACGAAGGCCAAGATCAAGAGTAAGGTGTACATAACCATACGTGTTGATGACGCTCCCGTTGGCTGCGCAGAGTTGGTAGGTGGTTTTCGTACGTCGTCAGGAAGCCATGCACGAGGGAAAACACATAGGTCGCTACCCGTGTCGACCAGGAACTGCATTTTCGTTCTTCGGTCTGACCAGTAGAACTTGGGCAATCATCAGTCGCCATTAACGACTGCCCTTTATGTTTTCCGCCTGGAAATCACATGGACGAACACACCTTTTGGCGTTGACACCGAATTCCGCATGGAACCAACATTTAGGATGTCTTCGATAGGAGCATGCTGATCGGGTCGATGATGAACGTCTGCGACGCTCATGATATTTCGTGCGAGAGCGAGATCTCCGATGAAGGCTTGTTGTTAGGTTTTCCACTTGCTTTCTTAATTCTGCAATTACTTTGGCCATCGAATCCATCGTGGAACCAGGAGTTGGAGGTGCACAGTAACTGGTGGTAGCTACTTGAGGCAAAGATATAGCAATGTCCTGAATTCTGTCCGCTAAATCTGCTAATATCTCGAGCGAGGCGGTTGGTTGTGCTGCCAGAACTGTCTGGATGTTTGCTGGCAGTCTACTCGTCCAAATTGTTCTCACAAACTCATCTGGAACGTTAGGACCCGCTAGACTTTGCAGGTGCCGGAGAAATTATGACGGTTTCCTGTCACCGAGCTCTTCATGCATGAGCAATTGCTTAACCTTCCTTTCATGAGACGCACTCAGTCTTTTAATAAGCTCTAATTTGAGCCTTTCGCATTTATCACTGGCAGGAGGTTTCACAATAATGTCTTTTATTTCCTTAGATACCTGATGTTCTAATTGACCAATAACATAATTGAATTTAGTAGAATCATTGGTTATACCAGAAATCGCGAATTGTCCCTCTACCTGAGCAAACCAAATTTCCAGTTCTTCTGGCCAAAATGGCGGAACACGAATTCCAACTTTGCAAATGTCGGAAGGCCCGACAGACATGTGCTCACCGCTGTGCTCGCGTTGTTTTGCCATTATAGTATTAAATACGTATTCAGCTCGGGTACGTATTCAGTTTGGCGGGATAAATAGTCTATACAAATAAGTTCACAACACTGACAGTTAAAATGTTTAATTTAATACACACAAGCAGGAAATACACAATTTAGCACAAACAAGCAGAATATACGCAAGCCAAGATAAAAGAGTTTATAATAAAAATACAGTCTAGAAAAAACACAATCAATATTAACCGTAATATTTAAAGGTCAATGGCGAGAACAAAGGATTAGCGCTAGCGAGCAACATGCGTTCCGCGTCGTATCGGTAGATCGACTGGTGAGCGCGGTGCGCGGACGCAGGCGATCCTTTTGCCAGATGTGTTAACGGAAGTCCGGGCGGCGCGTTCAACGCCCGGTTGTTGCTACGTGCATTGTATTGAGAGTATATAGTGGCGTGTAAAAGTATTGTATATGTTGAGTGTGAGAGAGTATGTATGTGTGTATCTGTGTGGCATATGTGTGTGTGTATAATGTAGGAAATTAGCCTACATCATCATCATCAATACAGCTCTTCACAAGTCCACTGCTAAACATAGGCCTACCCCAAGGAATGACACAAAGCACGGTCAAGATCTACCTGCATCCATCGACTTCCTGTATATCTTACCAGGTCGTCACTTCATCTAGTGGGGGGACGCCCTACACTTCATCCACAGGTACGAGGCCGCCACTCGAGAAACTTTTTCCCCATCGTTTGTTGGTTCTTCGAGCTATATGGCCGGCCCATTGCCACTTCAGCTTACTAATCCATTGGGCTATGTCGGTCACTCTGGTTCTACTGCGGATATCCTCATTTCTAAGTTTATCACGCAGAGACACCCCGAACATAGCCCTCTCTATAGCTCGCTGAGCGACCTTGAGCTTCCTCATACGGCCAGCAGTGAAGGACCACGTCTCAGTTCCACAGGTCATCGCTGGCAACACGTACTGGTTGTACAGCCTTGTTTTCAAGTTTTGAGGTATACCTGATGAGAAGATATGCCGTAATTTACCGAACGCTGCCCAACCGAGTTGAATCCATCGATTGACCTCTCGGTCGAAGTTTGACTTACCTAGTCAGACTATTTGTCCCAGGTAAACATACTCGTCAACAACTTCGAGTTTAGTGCTCCCAACAACTACCGGCATAATTGTGACATGGACATTAAACATGATCTTTGTTTTGTCCATGTTCATCTTAAGACCTGTCCGTTGGGAGGCACTATTGAGGTCATTGAGCATAATGCTATGGTCCTCCAGCGATTCTGCCATTATAGCTATATCGTCGGTGAGTTAAATCGAAGGTGAGTGATGTACTCGCCATTTATGTTAATACCGTATCCTTTCCAGTCCAGAAACTTGAAAACGTCTTCCAATGCAGCGGTGAAGAGTTTCGGGGATATAACGTCACCGTGTCTTACACCTCTCTGCAATTGGATAGGTTCCGTACTCTGGTTCTGTACTCGGAGAGCCATCGTAGCCCTACTGTACAAGCACTTCAGTACTTCGATATACCGACAGTCAACTTGGCATCACTGTATGGATTGCAGAATCGTCCAAATTTCGACGGAAGGCTTTCTTATAGTCCACATAAGCCAGAAATAGTGGCAAATTGTACTTCTCGGACTTCTGTACATTTTGCCGAAGGGTATGTATGTGGTCTAAGGTGCTAAAGCCTTTTCGGAAACCGGCTTGTTCGAGAAGGTGGAAGTCGTCAAGACTGCGCGCGAGACGATTCGTAATGTCTCTCGAAAACAGCACGTAGACGCGGCTTAGAAAATAAATCGGTCTGTAGTTCTTCAAGAGAGCTTTGTCGCCTTACTTGAAGAACAAGACCACCGCACTTCTGCTCCACGCCTCCGGTGTAATGCCACTATTGAGGACGGAATTAAACAGTTTCTGAAGGACTTTAAGTACCGGTTTACCACCCGCTTTCAGAAGCTCCGCTGTAATTCCATCCTCGCCTGGGGCCTTGCTGTTTTTAACGTGCTGGAGAGCCATTATAATCTCGCTCAGACTGACGTCCGGAATATCTTCGAAATAGTATCTGATAAGTCTCGCTCTTGGATCGTTACTCACACTTGTGTGTGGCTCCAACGATTATGTATACAGCTGTCCATAGAACCTCTCAATCTCACTCAAAATCTAAGGTGTCCCGAAAACGATGCTATATATAATTTATATATCCTGGATGAAACTTAAGCATTAATTATTTAATATCAAAATTAAATATTTACTATTTTATATGTGGTAGAAAAATGCTATAGCTAAATTATGGTTATAACAGGAATGAGTCGGCTCTATCGGAAAAGAACTACGCTCTCACAGAATACCAGCGTAAAATAGCAGCATAATACTGCTCTTTCCAATGGTGAGTGTAGAAAACCGAAGATCCTTTTTACTGGAATCGAGGCATTCCATCTTCGTTGTTATGAGTGACAATGCCTCTGCATTTTGTTTCTCAGCCGAGAATAGTTGTAGATGTCTATTAAATAACACGGCATCCACTTACAATCAAATATGCTCGTTTTATACCCTCATTGTATAAAAAAACTAAGGATACCTTTCGTGCATAGGATGCGTTTGGGTTGGTACCCTTTTACCCATTTCCGTCGCAAAATAGCAGTTTTTGCACCACTGTGTTCCATTCTAGAAGGAAGAGAGCCAGTATATTTACAGGCTTTCATTGAAAAATTAATGTTCACGATAAGCATATATTATGTTCTGACATCATTGGCTTATAACAAAGACATTGCTGATCGAGTCGAAGTACGAACTAGCAACAGTAAGTTTTAATGAAGCAATAAACCAACAACCATAACAATGAACTTTAATAGACGCAGATTGTTTGGTGGTGAAGTATCTAACTTAAAGTAGTGAACAGCTAATGACTTTAGTTCTGCATGCTTTGGTAATATTATTATTTTTTATATCACAATAAAATTGCTTCAATGTTTCAATTGTTATTAATGCTGAAGAGACTGAAAAATATCATCTCCATTATTTTTTTAATTAATAATTGTACGCTTGACAAAACAGGTAACCATCAGATCACACATATAGATCTCCAGTTAAAAATTAATTCCTTTTGTCCACGGCATATGATGATTTCGTAGGTTATCTTATTTGGAGACCACAAGTAGCACAACTTCAATCACACGGCTGATAGCTACAATCATTGTTAATTAATTGTCACCAGCTACTTTTCGTTGAGACCGAAAGTTGATATTAAGATAGATAAAGTATTTATAGAGACGACTCCGTGGCGTAGTGGCTTAGCAATGAGTTGCTGCGCTGGGGACCGCGGGTTCGAATCCCGCACGGAAGAAGTATTTGTATGGCTTCCAAATAATTGTTCCGGATCTAGATGTTTGTCCTTGTGCAATTTGTGTATGTAAACTGCCTCCACGATACAGTAGAAAATCCTAATGTGTGGGTGACTTTTTTTTATAAAAAAGGTAAATTTATTACTCACCGTGTGATTGAGGTGTTACAATATCATATCATTCCGTGAGTGTCTTAAGAGGTGACAAAGGGATCAAACCAGGAGGGCAGTAGCAGTAGCAGTAGTAGTAGTTAACAGTGGTAGAGCCACGCGGCAGCTTTTGCTGTCGCACGGATGGGCCGGCTCGAACCGGGGTGGTACCACGACCTCACAGAAAACCAGCGTGAAGTAGAGGTTCACCTCTGCGTTTCGCTTGGTGAGTGCAGGTGGCCGGAGGCCTTTTTTACTGGAAATGAGGCATTCCATCTTAGTTCTCACGGGTGACAACGCATCTGCATTTTGATTCGCAAACGAGGATAGATGTAGATGTCTATGGGCCGTAGCAACCACTTGCCATCAGGTGGACTGTGTGATCGTTTGTCACCCTTATACTATAAAAAAAAAATCAGACGAGACCTGCGCCCACCTGTGGGACGTATAAATGTTGCTACCTTCCTTTACCAACTTTAAACCAAAATGTGTGGAAAGTATTTTATTAAATAGATTACAGATAAATATATATCTTTGTATTAACATATATTTTAGCTTAATGGCCTGTTCTCTTGTGCAATATTTTGGTTCGGGTCTTCATATAATTTATGGATAAGGCCGCTGAATAATATGCTTTATTTGCTCTTCATTTCTTTTCACCACATTCATCATTTCATATTGTCGGAGTAAACGAGAATACAACCCTCTAGTATTCACTTAGTAAATAGTCTGTCCTAACTGTTCCAGTAGTCTGTTCAAAAATAACAGAGCAGAAAAGTGCATGCCTAATCTATAGACGCGTTGCAGATAAAACACGTACTCACATCTTTCTGACTGCGATCGCAGTCCTGTTTCACGTTATGTTATAACAGTTGGAGGCTTTTAAGTATTATAATCCAGTGCTTGACTAATATCCGAATACCAAAGACTTAGCTTAACAAAAGCCTATTCACACTTGCCTTGAAAACACGTAAATACATGCTGGTAAATTATTCCATTACATTGTTTGATGCAAATGTTTGGTATGTCTACAACAAAGGTGTGGAGTCTGTTCAAGTACCTGGTTGTTGTGAGTGTGGAAGAGAAAGAGAAGAGTAAATTTTTGCGATGCTGGATACAAAAAAAACTATTGGTAAATCCGATTTTGCATACCCTAAGCGCATTAAAATATTACGCATAACATGATTATACGGATTTTTTTTAAACAGTTTGAATACACACAATTTTTCACTAATAAACTTATTATACTTCCAATTTTTTCGATTATTTTATGTCAAACTTCGATTTAAAAAAAAGTTTGGAAAATCCAAAAGTGCACGACTCATAATGCTCATCATATCATCAGTTAGGTCACTCCATAAAGTCCAAGACATATTTAAGTAAAAAACATACACATTTTACTTTTTTTTAGTACGTACTACTATTATTTGTTCTGTGCTATTAAAATATTGTAATAAAAATCTTTATTTTTAATATTTATTACATTATTAAAATAACCAAGTATGGATGAAATTTGATATTTCGAATATATTGTATTTTTACAGCGATCTTTTTGGCCGCTGCAAACAACCGATACAGTATCCACTCACGACGGCGGTTGACGCCAAGCTAACTGAGTGCGTGAAACAGTCTATTTAATAAAATAAATTCATACAAGGCTGCTAAAACAGCGAAAATTTCGACACTTCACAGCCGAAACAAATCAATTATAACTAAAAAAACAAAAATTAACTGTCATTTATATTCAATGGCTTTCCACATGATGGATGAAGACTTTTAAAAATAAATTGAGTTGAAAAATTGATATTTTCAAAAGTTATCGTGTTTATGAAAACATACTTGATAAATCCACACCATGAATCACTAAAACCCCTTTTTATGTAAAAAAAAGCATTTATTCAATTTTAAAAATTAATAAGTTCAGCAATCTTTTATCTTTCTGACGATGTGATTTTTATATCATTTGTATTTATAAAATCATTGCTAGATACGATTTCATGCGACAAAACGTTGGAATCTTAATTTTAAAGCCCTAGCAGAATATACATGTGCGCATTGCGCTTAAGGCATGCAATAGAATGATACGAGTATATTTATGATAACTAACATGGCGTCCTCAGTTTAATTGGGTTTCAAAATAATTTTCCCAAACTACATCCAAGCTCGTTAAATCTTTATAGAAGTTTAGCGTTGCACTTTGACATGACATAAACCTAGCACAAACTAAATTAGTTTACAGAGCAGAGCGGCTCGAATCGTCTCGTCTCGATTCACTGGCGCTGCGTATAGATGTTGCATCCCTTTCGCATGTACCGCTGGTAGTGCTCTAAGTAATTGTTCGGAATAATCCCAGCCGCCAAATTTCACGAACTGTTAGGGTGGCTCGCCTTGGGTCTTTTTTTTTAAAAAAGACACCTTTTACTGCTACAAAATTTATTTTATTTTAATTATCCTTCGGAATATTATAAATTATAAGAAAGATGTGTACCGAACAAAGGTAAGAGTTTGCTTAAATTTCATGAAAAATCATATTTTCTTATATACTTTACATAATGCTCACAATAGTAATTACTCACCATAACATCTCCTGACCTTAGGAAGGAAGCAAATCCTTTAAGATAAACGTAGGATTCAATAAATTTAAGATCCTAAGTTGATACAATAAAAAATTGAATTACTCATATACAGTAAAATTATTCAACAACTAAAATAAATTTAACAGATACCATTGCAATAGCTAATACTTTAATTTACTTGACAATCTTATTCAATTAATAACTAAGAAACATAATAATAAGTAATAAAAAACTTGAAACAATGCTGAAATTTTGTGTGGGAATATGAGGTTGCCGCGTAGTTCGCGGTTTTGTAAGGATGCATCCATAACAATAACAATAACAATCGTTCCACATTGTCGTGAAGCTACAATTAAAAAAAAAACCTAACCTAAGAACAACAAAACAACAAAAGTAGAATAAGAAAATAATATATTTAAATTTTTAGAAAGGTATTTACAATTTTATAAAAAAATGAAATATGATGATGATGATGGATGAAGTGAGATTACAATTAGATTAAAAAAATAAAGATGACACACGCTGCGCTTGGAGTAGTAGTAGGCACACGCGGAGCTTGAAGTTTCCTGGCGGCGACGGCACGTAGCGCCTGGTCTGGGCACACTCAGCGTCCGGAGCCGGCGCACGTAGCGCCTGGAGTAGGTGCGCTCAGCGCCTGGAGCAAGCAGTCGTAGCGCCCAAAGGTAGCGCGGGCAGTAGGTGCACTCAGCGCCTGGAGCAACCAGTCGTAGCGCCCAAAGGTAGCACGGGCAGTAGGTGCACTCAGCGCCTGGAGCAAGCAGTCGTAGCGCCCGGAGTAGTGTGGCCCCGCGCTTGAAGTAGACTACGCCGACGACTTCAAATGTAGATGGAGGCTTGCAGGATCCCGGGGCAATGCGGCCCCGGGATAAGGCCTTTAGTAGATGCTTCTCGTTTGAGAACTGAAGCGAGACTTCCTGTATTCTCCAATTGTTTGGCTTTTATACCTTTTTAGAGAGAACGAGAAATTATTTAAATTAAAAGGAAATTTATTGTAAATGACCTAGAGCGAAAGAGTATTTATATGAAAATATCGAACTAAGAACATCAAACCAGTGACGAATTTGAAGAAAAGTTACCATAACAACCATATAAATAATGATTGTCAAAAATATAAATTTTTGGTTTTAGGTATATAATTGAAAAACAGTTACATTTAAGTAAGAAATGAGATATTATTCATATAGGAAAAACTATAGCGCGGCAGCGCGCGCGAAACCTGAAATTGCAGAGTTACGGAGAACTCAATAAAGGATAGAAAAAGGTAAGACTCCATTGACAGCGATTTAAACGGTGCTGATAGCTTGAAAATACGAAGTGAAAATGATTTGTTATTGTGTAAAAATGTTACAGGATCCTATGGAAATAAAGGTGATGCAAAATATAAATGCAGAAAATCAAAAACAGAATGGAAAAATAGTGTAAAATGATATGTAAGTAGCATAACACTACAACATCTGTACAGACCTAAATGCTGGAGATTCATGCTAAGGAAGACTCTCTTGTGTTTCCAAGTCCGTGTTGGCGAACTTTACAAAAACTCGAAATTTATTTAATTTCTGAAATTCAAATTTTTCAAATCACAAATTCTTACTGCTAAGAGACATACCCGTTATCAGCGTTCAGCGTACATGTGAAGTGGTCTACACTCAAAATACTGCACTACAAGAACGCGTCATTGTCATGCAAGACAAACGCTTCGCTTTACTGATATTTCTCCACTCAGGCGTTCCTTTAGGCTTACTCTAGGATTGAGAGTCAAGTTTTGAAGTGATATACAAATATACAATCCATTAAATAGTAGTTTACAATTGCAGCCAAACAAAGAAGATTACGGATGCGATGTCACCTATGAGGACTAAGATGTAATGACTCACTGTCTGTCTCCCTATTGGCTCTTTATACTCTTATACCAGAATTCAGCAGTGTATGTACTACTACTAAGCGACTGAAATAAGGAATTCAGCAGTGCACGTACTGCTACTAAGCGACTGAAATAAGGAATTCAGCAGTGCACGTACTGCTACTAAGCGACTGAAATAAGGAATTCGGCAGTGCACGTACTGCTACTGCTACTAAGCGACTGAAATAAGGAATTCAGCAGTGCACGTACTGCTACTACTACTAAGCGACTGAAATAAGGAATTCAGCAGTGCACGTACTGCTACTACTACTAAGCGACTGAAATAAGGAATTCAGCACTGCACGTACTGCTACTAAGCGACTGAAATAAGGAATTCAGCAGTGCACGTACTGCTACTGCTACTAAGCGACTGAAATAAGGAATTCAGCAGTGCACGTACTGCTACTAAGCGACTGAAATAAGGAATTCAGCAGTGCACGTACTGCTACTAAGCGACTGAAATAAGGAATTCAGCACTGCACGTACTGCTACTAAGCGACTGAAATAAGGAATTCAGCAGTGCACGTACTGCTACTGCTACTAAGCGACTGAAATAAGGAATTCAGCAGTGCACGTACTACTATTAAGCGACTAAAATAAGGAATTCAGCAGTACATGTATTGCTACTTAGCGATTGAAATAAGTACGTACTGCTACTAAGCGACTGAAATAAGAAAATCAGCCCTGCAAGTACTGCTACTAAGCGACTGATATAAGGAATTCAGCATGGCACGTACTGCTACTTAGGGACTGAAATAAGGAAATCAGCACTGCAATTACTGCTACTAAGTGACTAAAATAAGGAATTCGGCAGTGCACGTACGGCAACTAAACGACTGAAATAAGGAAATCAGTACTGCAAGAACTGCTACTAAGCGACTGTAATAAGGAATTCAGCACTGCAATTACTGCTACTAAGCGACTGATATAAGGAATTCGGTAGTGCACGTACTGCTACTTAGCGACTGAAATAAGGAATTCAGCACTGCACGTACTGCTAAACTATGCGACTGAAATAAGGAAATTAGCACTAAAAGTACTGCTACTAAGCGACTGATATAATTAATTCAGCAATGCACGTACTACTACTTAGCAACTGAAACTGAAATTGCAAGTATTAAGAGGAGCAATTATCCTATTGAATTAAAAATCGGTATTGTCAGACCGATATACAAAAAATGTGGAACATCGGAATACGAAAACTATAGACCAATCACTCTTCTTCCGACAATTGATAAAATTGTTGAAAAATATATTTGTAAACAAATTTATAAGTTTTATTGTAACAACAAAATACTACAAGAAAAACAATATGGGTTTCAGCCTCATAAGAACACATCACAGTTGTTAACATTATTTGCTAATAGTATATACAAACATCTAAACGAAAAGAAACACAAATTTGTAGTATTCATCGACTACAGTAAACCTTTTGACACACTCGGGCATAATAAGCTTATCAATAGTTTGCATGATAGTGGGATTAGAGGACCTTTATTAAATTGGTGCAAGGATTACCTTGCAAACAAGAAGTTTGTTATAAAAGTAAAAGATGCAATAAGCAAAACTATAAATGTAACTTTGGGCACGGCTCAAGGATCAGTGTTGGGCCCGTTACACTATCTCACATATGTTAATAACTTAATAAACACATTGAAACATTGTGAAATATATCAATATGCAGATGACATATGTTTATTTATAGCTGGGAAAAATATTAATCACACCATGAGTCAACTGCAAGATGACTTTAACATGTTAACCAAATGGTCGCATGATATGGGCCTGGTAATTAATTTTAATAAAACTAAAGTTATGTACATCAGTAGTACCAAACACATAAGCGACGATATACCCAAACTAATAGCTCATAGCCACCAATGCTTACACACTAGAAGCGTGTCCTGTAGCTGTGTCAATATTGATGTAGTGGAACAACATACCTACCTTGGGCTTATCATTGGTTTTTATAATAAAAATACCATTCAATATAAGAATACAATTATATATCTCATTAGCAGTATCCATAATATCGTATGGTATTTCTAGCTATGGTAGGACCTATAAAACACACCTAGACCGTATTTACACCTTACAACTCCGTATTTTAAAAACCTTAGTACCAAAAACTGTCATGAACAAATTTAAAGACCAACAAGATAATATCTTTGATTTCTGTAAAATATTACCTGTACATAATAAAGTAATATATATTTACTTATGGAAAATTTCTTTAATAAAAATCTACAAATTCCAATACAATACAATTTTACCACGAACGTCAAAAACGCCAAACTTAGCTTTACCAAAATTCATAAATCTATATGGAAAACGAACGTTAGAATACATGATTCCCGATATCATAAAAAAACTTTCATCACAACTAAAAAAACAAATTAATCAACGCAACATCAAAAATATATTAAAGAATTACTTCTTAAGTAACAAATAATAAAAAAAAAATTGTGTGCACGTACTGCTACTAAGCGACTGAAATAAGGAATTCAGCAGTGCACGTACTGCTACTAAGCGACTGAAATAAGGAATTCAGCAGTGCACGTACTGCTACTGCTACTAAGCGACTGAAATAAGGAATTCAGCAGTGCACGTACTGCTACTTAGCGACTGAAATAAGGAATTCAGCAGTGCACGTACTGCTACTAAGCGACTGAAATAAGGAATCCAGCAGTGCACGTACTGCTACTGCTACTAAGCGACTGAAATAAGGAATTCAGCAGTGCACGTACTGCTACTTAGCGACTGAAATAAGGAATTCAGCACTGCACGTACTGCTACTAAGCGACTGAAATAAGGAATTCAGCAGTGCACGTACTGCTACTTAGCGACTGAAATAAGGAATTCAGCACTGCACGTACTGCTACTAAGCGACTGAAATAAGGAATTCAGCAGTGCACGTACTGCTACTGCTACTAAGCGACTGAAATAAGGAATTCAGCAGTGCACGTACTGCTACTTAGCGACTGAAATAAGTTTGAGGGTAGTACCTACCCAGATGAACTTCTAGGCATAAAAGGGACCGTATAACTGGTGCTTTAATTTAGATCCAACTGTCGTACTCAGTTGAAATACAATTAAAATTATGCAAATGTCATCTTAATAAAAGTGTTCGCTGGGATTTAGCAATAAATTTGAGTTACGCCTATCGAAATTCTAACAGCTGAATAGAAAACAAAAAGTCTCAATTCGCAAAGGAATTTACGCCTTGAGTAAATTTATTGTTTTCTCCGCTCTGTCTCCGTTTGTTGGCAACTGAACATTCAGAGTGCAAAATTAACAAAAGCTTTCGTGAATATAAAACAAAATGAGTAAAGCGCTCGAAAGTATAATTATTTTTCATTATATATGGTAACTGCGTAGTAGGACTCCTTATCTGAAATTTCGTCTGAATAGGTACTACCCACTTACCTATATCTGCCGTCAAACATGAGTGCATGCTCTGCAGTATAATGGTCTGAAGTTTACAAAGAGAGAGTATAGCTACAGACTTTGAGGCATTACACCGTGATCTTCGAAAGTGACAACGCATCTGTATATCCTTCTTTGTTTGAAGTTGGTTTCAGGTGTCCAGGAGCTTCATTAGCCATTTATCATCGTGAATTATAATAATGTCCTTCCAGACCGAATTTCGGCCACGGCAGCAATTTTCAACGAATATTAGCGATCTGCACAGAACAAGATATTAATACCCTTATGTATGCGCAAGCACAGGTGCACTCTCTATCCCTCACTCTCATAGTCCGATGGGACGGCATGCCGATACGACCGAAGAGAGATCAAACGCAGGAACAACGACTTTACGTGCTTTTTGACACGGGCTCACGGGACTCGAGGCTACTACAGAGCATTTGTTGACAGAAAAACGCAATAAATGATTTCGGTTTGACCCGGGATTGAAACCCGTGACCTCATAATCGACAAACGTTTTTACATATACTAGACTAATGAGGCAGCCACTATCATGAATATTGTTAGTTTGTTATTTCAATTTTTAAAACATAACATTTTCTCCAATCTCAATCTCAATATGCAACCTGCTTATTGCCGGACCAAGTTCTGGTGATTAACTGATGGTAATAAGAATTGAATTCTAATAATAATTGAGAATTGAACTAAGTAATGTCACGAAATAAGGTCTCATCGTTTTGTCCCACCTGTCTCCTATCTCCCATATATCACATACGGGCACGCCTTGCGTCTTGTGACCGGTTTATCTCGACTCGTCTATATTGGACGTACACGAAAAAAAGGCGACTTGAATCAACACGCTCTGATTCGATTCTTTTCGGCTGTAGTCTACGCCAGTATTGTACAGCACCCAGCAGCGAAAGATCAAGTTTCCGATTCATATATCGTTTTAGATTACTGGCAGCAACCTAGAAACGGTTGTACGTTCTTATTTTTATAGGTTTCGAAGTTTTTTTTTATATAGGTTAGGCTGACAAACGAGCACACAGTCCACCTGATGGTAAGTGGTTGCTGTGGCCCATAGACATCTACATTTATCCTCGTTTGCGAATCAAAATGCAGATGCGTTGTCACCCGTGAGGACTTAGGTGGAATGCCCCTTTTCCAGTAAAAAGTTTACGAAATGTTTTTTTGTATAATTTTATGTTCTCAATTTATTTAATAATGTATGTACAAGAAAATATTCAACGCTTGTAATACAAGTTTAAAGATACGTAAAGTAACGAACGAAATGATTAACATTACAAAGTGAAAGGGTATTTCTACCCTTTCTCTTGTTAGATGTGCGTAATGTCTGTTGTTCGGGGAAAATCACTTTGACCTCATTTGTGTGTTGCCAAGTAACGAAAATTTACTTCTATTAGTCGTACTATTAGTTTTATGGAATAAATATTCTGAACGTAGTTTTAAATTGTTTTGTTTAGTATATAAAATAATAATTAAAACAGCGTGTATAAGCAAGGCTTTTAATCATACATTCAAAAATATATGTTGTATAATTTTCTAAAATGATAATAAGAAAATTTAATAGCTCCGTACAAATAACTTTGTGTGCAGTGCAACAATCACGCTCACATATACACACATTAAATCAAACACCCACACAAAGTCAATATTTCGAATCAATCGTTAAAGGACTTTTGGAGATTTAAAATACTGAAAAAAAGAACATTTAATTTTTTATTATATTTATTTAATTTTTGTAATATCCGCCGCGTAGTGATGCCGTGGTTGTCTTTCTCACCATCACGAAGACTGTAAAATTCTTTGTCACTTCAGTTTTATAAAAAGCTAGCAAAATGTGCTTTAAATTTATTTATTTAATAAACAGAATTTGTAATAAATTAGTCACTTAATTACAAATTAATGTAATGGGCAGATCAAACTGCTTGCAGTGATTGACATTAGCCCCTCTCGTGAATAGTCTTTTGTTAAGGTTTTAACTAGCCTGAATGACCTTGACGAAACGGCGATCACAGAGATTTTAGCCGACATCAATACCGTCTAGCGACTACGTTCTGTATTACTTATAACAGTGCAAAGATAAATAGACTGCAGAGGTGACAATTATACAAGTGACATACTGCCTGTTATGCTTGCGCATCACTGTGAATTATGTCGCAATTACGCATCTTCAATCACATTGCACGGTGTGCTGCTGTAGCTTTGTCCGGTAGGCATCACGAGCTATTAAGTGTTCAAGTTTCAAGTACGTAAGAGTTTTTATTATATATGTTGAATTGTATTTATTTATGTCGTATTAGTAGCTCTTGGTCAAAGCGTTCGCTGTAAATTTTTCTCGAGTTTGATCCCCGGCAGCACGAATGAAATTTGTAATTGCGATTTTCGTCAAAACGCATTGGGGCAGCCTGGCGGATATTTCCTTGCCCTAAAAACCTCTCAGAAATAAAAGAGTCCTGTGCCCAGTAGAGGGACTTTTATAGCCTATTACTTTGTAGCAATATTCATATTCGTTTCATATACAGAAGGGTACCTTATGCTGACAAAAATATCACGTGAAGGCGACGAAAACGTAAAACATCTTTGTATCTAGATAAAATGTTCGAAAGATTGTCAATAATGTCATACGTCACATTTTCTATAGAACATAGAACGTTGCAGATAGGGCAAAATAAAAAGTAATACAAAATATTATACGAATTATTTATTATTAATATAAATATTTATAGGTAATTATTATAAAAATAATGAACAAGCTGCAAGGTTCAACTAATAATGTTTCTTGTAAACACAATTGTAAAATTCCTGTTTTAATTTTTACCACTGGTTAATTGATGAAACGTAGTCATGATCACTTCATATAAAATATATTTAATTAAAATTGACACACAACCTATTTGGCCTTCTACTTACAACTCGGCGGAAATTGGAAAGAAGATTTTGTCTGTTCTTAGTTATCTTGTATACACCATTTTTCACAGAAGTATTGTTTACAACTGACGTGGTTTCGAAAAGCGAGATTAAATGTCAGCGGTATATTGTCATTTAGATACTGAACTTTTTTGAAAATTATTTTTTTATTTCTTTTTGTTATATCTTCTTAAAAACTGACGCCATCTCATTATTTGATTTTTTTTGTAACGCATAGGGTATATTGGATAAGTTTGTAATTTTTTAAATTTTACCTTTTCTACAGTCATTCCCTCCTCTTAGTTTCGGCGTGACTGTAGGATGTTGTACTGAGTTACCGTCAGTTAATAAGCGGCCAAAAATCATTATAAGTAAGTATGGACATACAAATATACATTTTCTGATTTTAATATTTATAATGATTTCTTATATTTACGCGAAGACTACACATCAAATGAAACTAATTTTTACGAATTTTTTCGCGTTTTAATTTAACACATTTACTTCCCGACGTTTCGGGTGCTTCTCAGCACCCGTGGTCACGGGAGGGACTGAGGTGTTTGACGTCCCAATGTAATAGTTAGCCCGGTTACCTTCAGTTTTTGAATGTGAATTTTTTATCCGATCTACGCAGAATGAACTTATAGTATCTTGAAGTCTTGCAGTGGTATGCTTGAGTAGGGATTTAATTTTATTAATTATAGGATCCCAAGCAGATGGCAGCACCCATCCATCTTCTCTATTAAAATTAGGATGTTTTTTAATTTCAATAGCCTCGCGAATCATCCTTGTTAGGAATCGGTGTTCTTTTGCGAGGATTTGTGGTCTATCAAATCCTCGCAAACCATTAGATTTGAATTGAAAATCATTATATTTGAATTTGAATTCCAATGTAAAATAAATTTCAAAAGTAGTTTGAAATGATTCGCGTAAACATGCACACTGTCGGTACGTAAATTTAGATAGTCAGATATGCATTATATGAACAAATATTCCAGACAATATCGGGTTTGATCAAAAAATTGGCAACAGAATGATATTATGCATTACAAAGTGATTAGTGCCTTAAGGGAAATTCGTGCTCATTTGATATTCTTGTATGTAATTTTCTACAGAAGCACATTGACCTCATTTGCTGTTATTGTCACGGAACGAATAACACATCGTTAAGTCATTGAGTAAAACTAATTTTACGATATTTTATTGCGTATAAGCTACACATATCTATACTTATAAATAAAATTGAAGTGTCTGTTTCAAAAGCCACAGCAACTTCTTGATCAGATCGAGTTAAATTATTGTTAATATTCGATTGAAAACCCGAGTTACGCGGTTTGCCTTGCCCGTTTCACTATTTATTATTTTCCAGATTATTTTAATTTTGTTAGATGCAGTTTTAATTTTGTTACTTAAATGTAAAGCCTTAGCTGTGGAGCACACTTTTTTAAATATTTCAGGATATTTTTTTACATAATCTCTAAATATAACAATACTATTATAAATGATCTTTCATTATTAAGCTCTTATAACTTTCGCCTACTTTTATTATTTTCCTACTGTCACCCATTCATTAAATGATTTGCGACTGTTAATAAAAAAAGTTTTAGAAGTAAAATCCTACTAAATTTATTAATAATTATATAGTTATAATTTTAAATAAGGTACTATACAGGTCGCACTAGGCCCAGCAATACGTGTTGGTTCTAAGAATAAATTAACAAGATTATACGATTTAAACAATAAGCTAAACTTAATAATAATGTAAGAAGTTTCAAGGATATTGATGTTAAAGTCTCCACATATTACAACAGATTAAATCTGTTTACTAAATTTGAGCAAAACTTCTTCCACAATCCTTTCAAAATAGTCATAATTAGCACATGGGGGTCTGTAAATACTTACAACAATGAGGTGCTCGAGCTCGAAACAAGCTATTTCTGCAGTTCGCTCAACAGCAATATACTTCCTCTGTTATGTACTATATCCTTACTCTCTTTATATAATAATGATTTATCTGCTAGTATTAAGGAACCACCACGTAAACATTTTCTCTATTGAAGGAACTGACTACCTGGTGATTTCTGAAATTAACCATGAAATTATAATCTTTTAGCCAATGTTAAGTAATTCATATGATATGTATGTTGTTACTATTTAAAAACAATTCAACTTCTAATTATTTGCCCATCATGCCTTGTATATTTTGATGCACCAGGTGTAAACAATTTTTATTACTTATTTGTGGGCTGCATTCAAGGTTAATCAAACTATTATTATTGCTAGAGATTGCCTCTATTGTCGCATTCACTAATTTAAATTAGTTGGAACTGATTCCAAATTAAATGTCAAATGATTATTATGCTCAATAAAAGCAGTCTTGGTCGAAAATTTGGCTGAGTTAAAAAGTAAATATTAAGATAGCAAATTTGCTACCAGTCTTAAATTATATTTGGATAGGTAATACCTATATTTTGTCCAAAACTTTTTTATTAAATCACTTATGTCAACTAAACGAAAATTGTCATTAATATCATTACAATTATATGCCAATTTTAAATTATTGTTACATATTAAAATATTCATTTGTATATTTAAATTATGTCTTTGATTATTTTCCTGTGGCAATTGCTGTATGTAAGGCAGTGTGAAAGAGACACTAATGTGTACATTTAAGTTATTAAGTTGCTCAAAATATCTTAAAAACTGTTTGTTGTTTACACTGCCTCTTCTACTAACAAAAATTATTATTGTATTATTTGGGCAAAATTTAGTAACTAAATTTTATTTAGGATATCACTAAAAGATTCTCCAGGCCTGCAGCAATTTGTATTTTTTTATCCCTTTAAAGAGTAATTTAAAGTTATGCCTAGATTTTTCCCATGTCATCGCTATACACAATTATATTATTTTTGTTAATATTTGGGTTATTTTTTTATTTTAAGCTCCTCTGCTATGACACTGAGATAGAGGTTTGGTGGTGGTGTAATTTTATCAGCACACAATGACTCTGAAAAACCTGGTATTGAATTCTGATACTCACATTGATGTTTAACTAAGGAGTCAAATTATTTCATAATATGACACACAAGTGACAGTGGTTTAATGCGCTGAAATAAAAGTATGAGACACCTGGTATATGTTACAGCGCTGGAAATGTGCAACTTGATCGGTTGAAATAACTGCATGAACCACTCTTTAGTTTGATTAATTTTATACTAAACTCCCCGATAAAATCCGTGCTAAAATAAATACAGAAGAACACTTTAAGTGCTTAGTTGTAAAGTGGTCCTCAACTAGTTCTGCTGTGCTCACCGAGTCTGAAATTAGGCCTACCTCAGAGCATCTTAAAATGTACCCGTCCACAAGATGTGGTGATCAGACGCAATCTGGGAGTCTCTGCGGCCGTTAATAATGAAAATAAGAATACAAGGCGTGTTATTTCCAAAAAGTAAATCACTCTTCTCCAATTTCTTTTCTAATTTACCTATATTGTTAGAATGATTAAAACTTCTATGCCTTTTAAGTAGCTTCTAGGATATTTATGTTGTATTTCACTCTTCTATAAGTAGCATCAATAAACAATGCAGCACATCATAAGTACTGAATTGAATACTATTTTTATATTGTAATTATTAGGGTTTATAGTTACAATAACTGAGTTTAAAATATAATATCAGAGAGTATATAATTTATGCTCAAAGGGTATAAATGTTTGACATGACTATGATTTTTGTCATCAATTGTTTTCTTTCATACTTTAATAATTTATCTTAGTCTATACGGTATTGATTATACCTAGTGTCTAAAATTCCATTTGTTACATTTTAGCAAATAAATTAATTCTTATTTTTGCCTAGTTACATGATATGAATGGTATACATAAAGAGCAGTACCCTAAACATATAAATTTTCCTTTTACTTAATTCGTCAATTTAGATATAGTTATTTTGGCCTTTATATTATAATGAAAGCACGGCATTTATGTTGCTAAATTTATGTATAAATAAATAAATGGACCGTAATATGCCATAGGTCATTTTTATTAGTATCTGGATTTTGGATTTTCACACATTAATTTATATATGTTTATTTGTATGTTCATAAATTTGTATTTTTGTTACTTTCTATGGTATTTTTTCTTCCTTTTTTTTAACTAACTTCAAAACGAGGAGGTTCTTAATTTTTCTCAAGTTTTTTTTTTGTATGTATGTTACGCGATATCTCCACAAATGGTTTGGATGATTTTTTCTCTTTTTTTTTTACTAAATAGATCATACTTCAGGGCTAGTCCCATATAAATTTGGACAAAATTTGTACCCCTAACGGTAGCAAATAAATAAGATCAATCAATAAAGAATTTCAAATTGGTTGGTTGGCTCTTTGTTAAAAGTCATAATTATTTTGTATTTTGTTCGGTTTGTTTATTAATTTTAATCATAACCGTTATTTTTAATATACGTCCAACTTAAAGAATAATTTATCTGTTTTTTGTTAAAAATAAAAGTTAATTAATTTATTGATGCTTCTTTTACAGCCTTTGAAATATTATGTTACTACCCTATGTAGTTTAAAATCTTTGGGTATTCGCATTGCTTATAGTTTTAATATGTTATCTTTAGTGTTAAAGAACTTTAAATTACTCTTTATCTACTTTACTTTACTCCTTGATGTACTTATAATAAACATTTTGTTTCTGTAAACAGTCAAGTGATGGGATGATGCATAGTATTAAATACTTTTTTTTTGTGACTTTAGACCAATATTTTTTTAAACACAGTATTGTATTATATTATATTATATTTATATATATATATATATATATATATATATATATATATATTTGTATATATACTTATTGAAAATAATATTAATAAATTTTGTAGCTGCATATCATCAATCACTTTTTCTAATGTTTACAAACAATCATGCTTAAATGACGCTTTTCGAGAATTTCATCAACTATTCAAACTATTTTTTAATCTATGCTTTCCTTTAATCGTAGTAAAAAACTAACAAAATTAGCAAAAACTCTTTGTTAACAAAAGGATTAAAAAAGTCTTGTGTAATAAAAGAAAACTATACTTAAAATACATACGGACAGGTGCTAACAAAAAGAAAAATTAAAAAAAATATCACAATATTCTCAAAAACTGTATACATAAATCGTTGCAATTACAAAATAAAAAGTATATAGATAGGAATAAAAATAAATGCAAAGCAGTTTGGGAGGTTATAAATGCGAATATTGGTAAAATAAATGTAAATTTCGAAATATATACTATTCTAAATAATAACAAAGTATATTCTGAACCAAGTGACATTAGTGAAGCTTTTAATAATTTTTATATAGACATGACCAATACAAATGATTTTAATTTTAAAATAGATGACATCAATAAAACTATGAATATCAATTATTTAAACACAATATTTTTAAAACCGACAGATGAAATTGAAATAATTAATATAATTAAAAGACTTAATAATACTAATTCAGTAGGATTAGACAATATAAATACAAAAATAATCAAAGCCTGTGCTAGGTACATATGTGCACCGTTGAGCTACATTATAAACATGTCGCTTGAGGAAGGTATATTCCCTGAAATTTAAAAAAAATCAATCGTTAAACCCTTATTTAAGAACGGAGAGGCTACTGACATGAATAATTATCGTCCAATCACTTTAATACCAGTTTTATCAAAAATATTTGAAAAGGTAATGATGAAAAGACTTTGCGACTATGTAACAGATCAAAATATTATTAAACAAGAGCAATTTGGGTTTAGAAAGAACAGTAACACGACACTAGCATGCTTTAATTTAATAAAATATATCACGGAGGCCATTAATGAAAGGGCACCGGTAAGTGCGATCTTTCTTGATATGACTAAAGCTTTCGATTTTGTAGACCATAAATTATTACTATATAAGCTTGAAAAGTACGTAATCCGGGGAAAAGCACATGACTGGCTGGAGAGTTATCTGACTGGTCGTGAACAGTGCGTAGAGGTGGCCAAAATTCAAAAGGGCAATAAAATTACAAGCAGATCTCGGTTGCAAAATGATAAATACGGTGTCCCACAGGGAAGTGTGTTAGGTCCCTTTTTATTTCTTATATATATAAATGATCTTCCAAACGTCACTGACCACAAAACTGTTCTGTTTGCGGATGATAATACTGTAATTATTAAGTGTAAGGATAGAAAAAACTATGAAAATGAAATATCTATTGCACTCGACAAAATCTTTAGATGGCTCAAAACTAACAATTTAAAAATAAACGTAAATAAAACCAAGATGATACAATTTAGGGATTTTAGAACTCCACCTATTGGACTTAACATCTGTTACGATCGTACAAAAATTGAAGAAGTCAACTGTACTAAATTTTTAGGATTAATGGTTGACAGACACTGTGACTGGAAGAATCATATAGAGTACGTATGCGATAAACTAGAGTGATTTGTTTATGCTATAAAACAGCTGCGGTTGACAGTGTCTAATGAAGCGGCACTGAGCGCTTACCATGGCTATGTCTCCTCAGTGCTTTCATACGGTCTCTTGTTGTGGGGCAACTCGGTGGAGGTTGGCAAGGCCTTTCGTGTTCAAAAGAAGTGTGTAAGGGCCATTTGTGGAGCTTGTTCTTTAGATAGTTGCAAACCTTTATTTCACAAATTTCACATACTGCCTCTAGTTTGTATGTACATACGGGAACTTTGTGTTTTTGTCAAACAGCATCCACAATATTTCACCATTAACTCAAGTTTAATCAGTAGAAGTGCCATGCCAAGAAATAAATATAAGCTCCATCTGCCTTTATGCAAGCTTGATATATATAAAAAAATGTATTTATAAATGCTATTAGAGTTTACAATAAACTGCCTAACACTTTTAAAGAACTCCCTATCGTAATTTTTAAAAGGAAACTCACAGAATGGCTGGCAACAAAATGTTTTTATAGGTTAGACGAAAATATGAAATATAAAGAAATGTAAAATAATGGTGAAATATAGAAAAACTTATTAATTTTAATTTATTATATTTTTTGGATTTTTTTTAAATACTATACATTTATATATAATCAACTACCTAATTAATTCCATTTTGACATATATTTATTGTAATTTAAATACTTGACGCTAAAATATTTTTAGTAACTACATAATTATTTTCTTAAATAATTTACCTCGTTAAATTCTAATAATAATATTTTTGTATAATGTAGATATTGCACGCCATTATCTTGGTAGAATGTAAGGTCTCATTAATAAATAACAACATCATAATATTATGTACTACATTCTGGCAATAAATAAATTTGAATTTGAATTTGAATATTTTAAATAACTATAATTATTTCAGATGATGATTCATTTCACTCTGTACATGACTCAGACGCGTTTTCCTCTTGTAGTGATGACATGAAGTCCCTTCGTGAGAAATTAAATAGTACTTTCTTGCCCCCTACAATTTTTTTAAATATTTGTCATATAAATTTACAAAGCATTCCTAGCCATTTTTCAGATTTTAAAGTAGCTTTTTCACAAGAATGTATCTATGCTATTTAAATATCGGAGAGCTGGTTGAAACCGTCTATAAAATCTAGTTCATATGCTTTAGGTAATTTTGTGCTTATTCGCAATGACAGGATTGAAAAAAGGGGTGGCGGTGTTGCCATATATCTGCGAGCCACAATTCCTTACAAAGTTGTCTTAGCTTCTCCTTCTACTTATTCGGGCTCCGCCGAGTATTTATTTCTTGAAATCGACATCAAGGGCATTAAGGCGACTCTAGGGGTAGTGTACTGTCCTCCTAATGTTGACTTCTTCACGGCTCTAGAAACAGCCTTCGATACCGTTGGGTCTGGGTACATGTACTATATGATAATGGGAGACTTCAATACTGATTTACTGAGAAATAATTCTCGTGCTCATAAGTTTCGATCAATCGTGGAATCAGTCAATTTCAGCATTCTTCCTTTAGCGGCCACTCATCATAACTTGGACACAGATGATTCATGGATTGATCACATAATAACATCTTCTCCTGACCGTGTGGGCAAACACGGACAGCTTTCAGTCCCTTGTTTTTCACGCCATGATCTAATTTATTTATCTTATAGAATTAAACCTCCCAAACATATTCCTTCTGTATTACATTTACGCAATTTGTCCAGTCTAAATATTGACCAACTCAGGAGGGACGCTGCTCTTACTGATTTAACTCCATTGGGGGCTGCTTCTTCAATAGATGACAAAATTTCTGACGAAAAACTGTGTCCATAAGCAGTTATTTGTTTTCATAAAAAAATATAACCTACTGGATATCCTTCAGTCGGGGTTTCGCTCTGGTCACAGTACCACCACTGCATTGATTTAGATTACAGATGACATTAGACAAGGGATGGATGAACGAAAAGTTACAGTGGTGGCGCTTGTTGACTTTTCAAATGCTTTTAACACAGTCGACCACGATATCCTCCTATCCATTTTTACTTACATCAGATTCTCATCTCCAGCCTTCGAGTGGTTCTCATCCTATCTTCGCGGTCGTCAGCAGCTGGTTAAGTCAGGGGTGCAGTTTCTGCTTGGGATGACGTTAAAACTGGCGTACCGCAAGGCGGTATACTATCTCCCATATTGTTTTCGCTATTTATAAACTCAATATCTAATGATTTCAGTTGCTCGTACCATCTGTATGCTGATGATCTTCAGCTATATGTACAATGCAGTATCAATGATATGAATAATGATATCAGGAAATTAAACACAAACTAAGGGCATCCGTGGCTGGTCAATTAAATTTGGTGTCTCAGTAAATCCTTCAAAATGTAAAACAATGGTCGTTCGTAGCTTCAGAATGCTGAATATGATTGACTATGGAAACCTTGAACCAGTTTTGTACAATGGAATTTCAATTCCATTTTCTGATTCCATAGTTAATTTGGGCTTACACATAGATCACTCTATGAACTGGCGAGTACGGATCTCGGAAATTAGCCGTAAAGTTGTTGCCACTTCGCTACGTTCGCTACGCTACTACGTTCGCTTTATCGTTTTAAAAATTCTTACCCTTTAAAACCAAGCTTTTGCTGGTTAATTCCCTTATACTTCCTATTATAGACTATGCAGATGTGTGCTATCCAGACCTATCACAAAATCTTCTTAACAAGTTGGAGCGCCTTCTCACCAACTGTATAAGATTTATCTTCAACTTACGAAAATATGACCACATCACTGCTTCTCGTTTCAAGCTTAAATGGCTTTCTATTCGTCAGAGGCGTTGCTCCAGAGTCTTACTAACCCTTTTTTCTATATTAAATGATCCGACGTATCCTTCTTATCTTAAAGATAACTTCCACTTTCGGTATTCAACTCTTGAGCGTGAACCTCGTTCCACTAACGTCCTTAAGCTTAATGTGCCTCACCATAATACTGGTTTCCTTAATTCCTCATTTACAGTTTAGGCAATACTTCTCTGGAACGCTCTGCCCGTTGATATAAGAAAAGCCCCGAATAAGCACGCGTTTAAGAGACAGGTCAGATAACATTATCTTAAGGAAAACTGCATTTGATCGCCGATTTCTATTTTTATTTTTAGTTATTTTATATATTATATATACAATATTTATTATATTATTTATTATATATCTTATTATTTAATATTTTCATAATTTATATTATTTTATATATGTAATATTAGAACGTATGCGAATATATTTTATGTTTATAAATAATTTATGTTTAGTAATTTTAACATTTTTTGACACCTACCAACTTTTACTTGTTAAATTCTCTCAGGGTTGACTGGTAGAGAATGCCATATGGCATTAAGTCCGACCATTGTAATCCTTAGATTAAGGTGTAACACAATTAAGAATAAATATATAATTTAATAAAAATGCGAAAAAATCTAAGTATATGTGTTCCCAAAAGACTTGTAAAACAATCTATTGAGGCAAAACGATATCTCGGTTCTTACTTGTGATAGTCTGCAACAATGCGACTATCTATTCTTGAAACAGTATATCTCATTCCTCTCAAACCGAGACAAGAAGGTTATTTCTATCATGAAGCTGCTTCAAAACTGTGCTGATAAAAGTACACTACGTAAGGTTTATTTTTCTCTCTTCTAATCAGTAATACAATATTGTATATCACCTTGGAGTGGCTCCTCCGAAACTACCATGATTCAGTTAGAAAGGACACAGAAAGCAGTTCTGAAGGTTGTTAAAAAGCCCTACTGGTACCTTACGGTCGATCTTTATCGGGACACCGAGGTGTTGAGTGTACGCCAGTTATATATTCTCTCCCCAGTATCAAAAACACATGGGCAAGTAAGTCAGTCCCTTAATTACGACCAAAATGCCACTTTGAATTAGAAAACAATGTCTCTGATCTAGGCTATAAAATATCAAAGAAAAGTTAAGAAAAAATGTTTTTGAACATTTTCGTAAATCTTAATAACCCCACGCAGCTAACCCAGGGTGGTGGTTAAAGTTACAGCCAATATATACTTCCCACTGCTGGGCACTGGGCTCCTCTTATTTCTGATGGATCAATGGAAATTAATATAAAATATTACATTTTTAATATAAACAAAAATGTTTTATACATTTATAAAAATACTTTTGTTATCCTACCACGATGATAAAAATATATATTTTAAATATAATATGCTTGTATGATTGTTTTATCAACTTCGTGAGTTCGCACAAAACCACGTTTTTAATAAGTACTGGGGGTCGCCTAGTGGTCGAAATGCAACCGTAATTATTTCTTTTTTTAAGATTTTACAAAAAGCCAGCTGTATTTCACTTTCGACTGCACCATTATACAAAAATACACATAGAAAACATGAAATAAGCGCTTTTTTGCATTAAACGAATATGTACGTACGTATAATAGCTCAATGTTTTTTGCCTTGAAATACACTTCACAGATTTTTGAAAGTGGAACGTTTAAGTACACAAAAAATTTACGTCTCATTTAGTCAATCTCTGGGTAATTCTTTATTTATTTATCAAAATTTCAAAGTTCTTTAGCGACAATCTCTACATTGTGCAAACGTTTGATATTAATTAAAACGTAGTAGTTATATACTCTTTGCTGTTGGACTAATATGAGATTGGCATTATTAACATAAACAATGAATATTTAATTTAATTTATTAAATGAATTTGTACATAGTTAGGACATAGCAAATGCCTTCGATCAGGTCTTGCACAAAGTGCTTCTTTCGAAGCTTCCTTCCTATGGGCTTCCCGATAAATTGTGCAAATGGATCACTAGTTTCATTGCTAATCGGAGCATCAAGGTCGTAGTAGATAATACATGCTCTGATTTCAATCCAATCAACGTTGGTGTTCCACAAGGCTGCATGCTATCACCAACGCTGTTTCTCCTGCATATCAATGATATGTTGCAAACTGGTAATATTCATTGCTATGTAGATGACAGCACTGGTGATGCCTTATATACCGGCGGTGCCAATATTTTTCAGGAAAACGTCGCAGAGTACCGGGACAAACTTGTGTCTGAAGTCAAATATTTGCTGTACAAAGTCTCGGATTGGGTCCGACTAAATCTAATCCAGTTCAATCTCCAGAAGACACAAGTTAGCGAGTTTACCGCTAAAAAGAACCCCTTTGTCGTATTGCCTCAGTTTCAAGGCATTCCCCGTGCTCTCTCAGCTAGCATCGGAATCCTCTACGTACGACACATCGAATAATGTGCAGTTTCGTGGTCACTTAGAAGGGAAGGCCGAATTGGCCTCTAAAAAGCTTGGCGTGCTTAGTAGAGCAAGACAGTATTTCATGCCGACACATCGCTTGCAACTTAACAAAGCGCAAGTTCGGCCTCACATGGAATACTGTTCTCATCTCTGGCCAGGGGCACCCCAGTACCAGCTCCTTCCACTTGACTGCATCCAGCGTAGAGCGGTTCGAATCATCGAGAACCGAGTTCTTTCTGATCGGATCGATACACTGGCATAGCGTAGGGATGTTCATCCCTTTGCATTTTCTATCGAATTTACCACGAGGAGTGCTCTGAGTAATTGTTCGGATTAATTTCAGCCGTCAAATTTCACGAACGCACATCGCTAATAATTGACGATACTATCCTCATCATCTGGATGCTTGGCATTCCAAGACTGTATGTTTTACTAGGAGTTTTCTTCTTCGTGCAACTTCTCTGTGGAATTCTTTGCCACCAGCGATTTTCCCGGACCGATACCACTTAGGGACCTTCAAGAAAAGAGCTTACACCTTTCTAAAAGGCCGGCAACGCATCTGCAATTCCCCTGGTGTTGCGGTTGTTCATGGGCGGCGGTAGTCATTTACCATCAGGTGAGCCGCATGCTTGTTTGCCCCCTCTTCTATTAAAAAAATCAGATTATGTAAACAGTTAAGCTTTTTGCACTCCTTCTCTATATAAACTTTAACTATAACAAAGCTCACACTTCTCCGTGCAGGCAATATCTTTAAAAGGGGATACAAAGTTTTCCCTACACGTATTAATACAGATTAATTATATTCAATTGCAATTAGTACATACAACAATTTCAAGCACTTTTCTCAACTTTTTAACTCCAGTTGAAAATCGAATTTTTAAACTCATATAACTAGCCGACTGCCACCAAATTGCAAACATTTACGTTTACATTAATTATTTTTGAAACCTATTTTGCTTTGCAAGGGTCTTATGTTTAACATAGTATTATGTTTTTAGTATTATTTTTTTTATTTTGGCAGGTTTTTTTGCAAATTCTAATCAGTTTATGTATTCAGTTCCTCTTTTAACAGAGTCTAAACTAAGAGGAGGTTCTATATTCAAAACGTATGTATTTTTAATTATGTTCAACTCTTTCTGAGGAACATTGAACTGACTTAAATAAAATTTATAATTGTTGTATTTTTTATATAACACATTATTTGGGGGTGGGCTTATATAAATTTGATAAAAATATTGAGGAAAAAAGATTTGCGAACCTTGAACTTGTGATAATATTTCTTTGTCCACTCTAAAGGATAAAAAAATTAACGTTTATTAAAAAGTAAGACCGGTGTCAAACAATGAAAATAATTAAATTATTTACACAATTAGATGTAAATTTATCTCAAAGAATATCAGCGTAAAATAGCAGCTTAATATTTTTCTGTATTGTAAAGTGAGCTCAGTGAAGGGAGATGATTTTTACTGGAAATCAGGCATGCATTTTAGTCCTCAGGGTTGACGATGCATCTCCTTTTACTTCTCAATATAAGACACATGTCGTTTTTTTTTTTCATGAATCCGTAAAAACCACACATGGGCTTCTTACATCGTAGGCAGGTTTCGCTTTATTCATCACGCTTGGCAGGATATTCACAATCGCTCTACCTGACATCTCGTATCTTTGATGCTGATGCCGAATTAATTTATTTAGAAATTAACGTAAACGTGTTATACCGCTATCTATCGGAAGTCACGAGGCCTGCCAAGCATATCTCGTAGTCTTCTCGTACGAAGGGCTACCATCTGATTGGATAAATCCTGCCTTGACCAGATTTTACGAGCCAAGACCAACCCAAATCACCCAAATCAAATTTTAATACAAACTCAGTTTCAGTGAGTACAACTTTAAGGATTACTCGTGAAGAAGTTTGCAATATATGGAGCTACCGCATTTTTGAAATCTAATGTCAATGTCCAAACGTACAAGTTGAAATAAATGTATTTTTATTGGGAAAACAAAGCACAATTACATTTTATTGAGTTATATTTCCAAAATGCTGGATAAAGAGCGGACTTTATTTTCCAAAAGTCATGTTTTTTTATCACTTACATAAATATAGTAAGCTTGGTAAAGTCATCCTGCAGCCATAATAGAACTGTGGGCTCGATCGGAGTAGACATTTTTGCAGGACACCAGCGTGGCACAGCATATTAATTTTATGTTTATAATTATAGAGGTCAAAAGATGTCCATTTTAGTCCTCAAGGGTGACAACGCATCTGTATTTGGAAGGTTAATCTCAATCTGAATATGAAAAATGATAGATTTAGATGTCTTGGGCCATAGTATCCATTTATCATCAGGTGGAATGTATGCTAGTTTGTCACCATTATTCTATAAAGGAACCTGTAACCTGATCTCAAATTTCAGGATCCAGTACCACTCTTATGATACGAACGATATAGATTAATGGTATGTCTCTGAAGTCTAAATTAAAATATTTTTTCTACCTTATATTCACAGTGTGAATAATCTCAACCTTTGCTTGCCTGATGGTGCATCTAAGGTTTATTCCCAGCCAGCGTCGGACTTATAGGATATTTTTAAATAAAGACACGCATGCTTTGTAACAGATGGTCGCGAAGCGTTCGGCGCGCGGCAATGATTGTAGCTGAATAACGCCCTTAAAATGTCCTGTTCTTCAATTTTCACATTTAGATTTTTTTTAGGATAAGGGTGACAAACGAGCACACAGTCCACCTGATGGTAAGTGGTTGCTGCGGCCCATAGACATCTACATCTATCCTCTATTACAAATCAAAATGGAGATGCGTTGTCACCCGTGAGGACTAAGATGGAATGCCTCATTTCCAGTAAAAAGGGCCTCCGGCCACCTGCACTCACCAAGCGAAACCCAGAGGTAAACATTTACTACACGCTTATATTCTGTGAGGTCGTGGTACCACCCCGGTTCGAGCCGGTCCATCCGTGCGACAGCAAAAGCCGCCACGTGGCTCTACCACTGTTGAAAAGTTTTTCACCAATAAGAATAAAAAGTTGAGTCTTGTTATCACCATTTTGTTCAGGTATAGAACTTATTTCTTCATTAGTAAGGATCTGTTTCTGATCAAGTGTGACAAGACGTGACACATTGGAGCGTCTTAAGTTCGAGTTGAATGATCAACCACTGCAGCTAGAAGGTGATGACTTCGAAGAACTACTCTAGCTTATTTCTGTTTTCGCCTTAATCGAAGTCTCAGTTTTATCTTTTCGTGGTTGTTTAGTAGTATATCCCGGACAAAACCATTTTGGAGATACTTTATAATTGAGCACAACCGTTACATTTAATAATGTCAGCCGGACTCACAAATTTCCCGTAAACAGCACACTTCGACGTTCTAGCGTTAATATTTTATAAGGAGTTCAAATTAGACTGTATTAAATGAAGTTAATAATTTCAAAGACGTGAGTAGCAAGCACGAAGTCGAGCGTAATTTCACAGTGCGCTTAAGCAATACCTTAGCACCGTTAGTACTGCGGTGATTTACGATCAAAACAAACGGGTTCGAGACTCTCGAATGTACTCTCAAGTTATCACTTTTTCAACTTAGGAACTACGCAAACATATAATGTTTCACTCAAAGACCTCTCACTGGGCGGAGTTGGTCTATATATACTGAACTAGGAAGGAGTAACTAGGAATCGAAATTTGATAAATTGGCCAATCACAAATTATAAAGAACGATTTATGATAACGGAATTTAAAACAATCACTTATTTTTCAGAAAATTCGGATAGTGATTATTATGAAATTAAATAAAAAAACTATGTTAATTATCATAATGTGTCTTTGCTGATGAATGAGAAGCCAAATAAGTCGAGTTCGGAATAAGGATACATTATCAAACTTGCGAAGATGAAAAATAAAACGGATACATTAATTGACAAGACGATCCAGCTTGTCAAGGAAAACCTCATTAAGATCAGGAAAACATACATAAGCATCATCAATAATGGTAAAATAAGAGATTGTACCAGTACTATATTTACCTTGACCGGAAGAAATTTCCTAAAACTGTTTAAATCATTGAGATTAACAGAAACTTAACTACTGATATCCTTAATTTGGGTGGACTAACATAAGGTTGTGTCAAAGTAGACACCTAGATTTTTAATACTATTAGAATATGCAATAATAGAGCCTTCTAACGTGATAAGTGGAACGCAACTGATGTCGAGCTAAGGCAATTGTTGAACACTACCAATTATTGTAGAGTGACATTTATTGGGGTTTACACAAAGCCAAACTTAAGAGACCAACCGCGGAGATTTGTTAATTCGATATTAAGTCTGGCAGATCATCATTTAAGGAGTTGACATCTGCTTGAGTATAAATTTGCAGGTCATCGGCGTAAAGATGGTAAGAGCATCTAAATTGAGAAGAAGGAATGTTAATTAAAATGGGAAAAGAAGTGGAGATAATATTCCTCATAAGGTATTTGAGCTCGCCGGTGGTAGGTTGAATCCAGTCAGATATGTCACAACCATTAATGACAGCTATCTGAGGGCCATAAATGTATAAAGAAAACCAGTCTACAGCAGTAGAGGAAAATTCAAGATTTTAAAGCATTGCAAGGAGAATATCATGGACAACCATTTCAAACGCATTAGTAAAATCAATCAGTATAAGCACTGTGGCCTTTCTAACCTCCATGCTCTCTCGAATGTCTCTGTAACTTAGAAAAGTGCAGTGGTTGTGCTGTGTGCAGGCTAAAATCCGGATTGAAATTAAGGTAGTTATTTATTTCTACAAATAAAGGCAGACAATTGCTTGTGAATATGTATAAAGATAGATTCAAGGAGTTTTTATAAAAAGGTAATATAGAAATAGGTCTTTAGTTGTTGAGTGGGGTTTACAATTTTGAGAAAAAGGATATTATAACCTTTACACCAAGTAGCAGAAAATACCCCAGACAACAGTATAAAATTATTTATATGATTTATGGCAAAAGGAAGGTTTTAAAAACATAAGAGATTACGAGGAAACACATGCCCTTTTTACTGGAAATGAGGCATTCCATCTTAGTCCTCACGGGTGACAACGCATCTACATTTTGATTTGTAATAGAGGATAGATGTAGATGTCTATGGGCCGCAGCAACCACTTACCATCAGGTGTACTGTGTGCTCGTTTGTCACCCTTATTATATAAAAAAACCCACACATTATCACAGCACATTGCTTTCCAAAGCAGTGGGCTGTGATAATGTGTGTCTCCTACAAAAATTTTGTATCTATTAAATCCGGAATAGATACAAAATGTTTACAAATTTCGTTAACGAAAAACGAGGATTTCACGGTTCTTTATATAATATTATATCACTTAGAATTTAACAAATTCGTAAAGACTTTCTTTATATTTTTAAATTTTTTTATTCACCTATTATTATTATTTTTTACTATTCCATAGTAGCCCATTCTTAGACATGAGCATTTTTTGATTTTGATAAAGGTATTAAAGTTAATTAGCCACGTTTAAAATAAAATTGATTTATTTAAAAATATTAAAAAAAGAAAATGTTTTTATTTTAAAAATATATCAACGAATCCTCTTGCATGACTTATGCAGAAATCGCGTAGATTGTTCCACTAGCAAATAAAAAACAATATTCCAACGTTTTGTCGCATGAAATCGTATCTAGCAATCATATTGAATATATAAATGATATAAAAAGCACATTGTCAGAAAGATGAATATTTGTTGAACTTATATTTTTTTTTAAATCTATCAATTGCTATTTTTACATAATAAAGCGGTTTAGTGTCATAAGGTGTAGATTTATCAAGTACGCATGAAAGCGTTAATACGATAACTTTTGAAAATATAAATAGTTCAACTCAATCTATTTATTAAACTCTTCATCCATCATGTGGGAAGCCATGTAATGTAAATGGTAGTTTAATTTTGTTTTATTTGGTTATAATTAATTTTATGCGGCTGAGAAATAACCAAATTTTCGGTGTTTTGAGCAGCCGTGTATTAATTTATTATACTAAATACACATTGCCTCACGATCACGAGATCACGTAGAATCATTTGAAAAATGGGAATAAAAATCATTAAGAGAAAAAAATATTAGGATTATTTTCAGAGTGCTTACCAATACTAAGATATTTGACAAACTTCCATATAGTTTGTCTGCCATGAAATTGTGAAGTATACATATTTTGCTAATTATTGTTAAACTTTAGCACATAATAAAAAACTAAACTAATGCTTGAACTAGAACAAACCTCAATTAATAAAAAGTAATAATAATATGGACATAACATCTTTTGTACTATCTATTAAATATTATCTTCAACCATTGAAGCTAACCAAAAGTGCTTAGTAGATGACAGTATCTACGATGTAAACACAATTAAAGGACAAAAAAATGTAATAGTTGAAGTATAATCAAAAAAATAATATAATTTTTTATAACCAGCATAAATCATCAAGTACTACTTATTACATTTTGGCGCAGGCAGTTTTCTTCGCCCTCAAATTTTTCTCTGAGGGAGCCGTGGCCATAAAGGAGTTGGCTGATACTCCGGGCTTTTCTTAGCAGAAGCAGATTGCTTATTTGCAGTGTCAACGAAAATGGAAAAATCCTCCTCACATCCAATACGATGACGCGTTTCGTCCTGTGCCTTAATAAAAATAAAGTTATCCGCGGTCCAGCAGTTGCGTATGCCCAGATGTTGGCGAGCAAGTAGGAATACTGTCCGTTGACGAATATATAACTCTGACACAACAACAGGTGTGGCGTTAAAACACACATTTTCCTTTCAAACAGTCGATCTAAATAAAGGATCAGAGAAACGAACTAACATGGGGCGACACTTGCCTTCAGTGATTTTGCCAAGACGATGGCACACTTTAGAGCATCACTAGTAAAATTTTGATGTCCAAGTTTATTAGCAAAAAGAACAATAAAGTAATCAGAGAGGCTCCTAATAATATCTTCTGATGTACAATGAAATAAGAGATGTATCCTACGGTGTCTTATCTCAATTATTTCAATAGATTTTGTGCATTTAGATATTTGTTGCCTAAGTAGAGTAATTATGCTCCCGACTTGAACTTTAAATTCCGGAACTTCCTCTTGAAGACATAAAGTGGAGGTGCTTGTCGATAGCGCTTATGGTTTGAGTAGAGAAACAAAATCGGATAATGTATTTAAGAGGTTATTTGAATGAATTTAAACAAACATTAAATGTTAGACGGAACTTAGTAAAAACACATCGAAACACTGTTTCTAAAAAATATATAAACGGAAGTAACTGTTATAAATATACAGACTTTGCTCGTGTTTAAAAGTTGGACTAAATGTCTTGAGACATTTTACAGGTGAATCCATGGAGTCATGAAAATTTGACATTGGAGTAGGAAAACAGAATAAAAAGTAATTTTTAAGGTAGATTTTAAATAAACAAATAAATGTTTCAAATATTAATCTTATTATATAAATAAGCAAAAATAGATAGACAATTATAAATGTATATTATAGATATACGTGATAATATGCTTAACACGGTTGTCCAATAGGTATTAAAATAAGTTATTTAAACTCTTTAAAATTTCTACCGCGAATAATACCTACGTACACAATATCTTGTGCATGGTTCAGAAACTATTATACAAATACTGTTAAAATAACTATGCATCGAATATTTACGACTACCATTGAACGTTAGTATCTATAACAGTGTGCTACTTTCATGCTAGCTTGTGCTAGCATATGTGACGAAATAAACGAGGGTTTCACGGTTTTTTATATAATATTATATCACTTAGAATTTAACAAATTCGTAAAGACTTTCTTTATATTTTTAAATTATTTTATTCACCTATTATTATTTTTTTTACTATTCCATAGTAGCCCATTCCTAGACATGAGCATTTTTTGATTTTGATAAAGGTAATAAAGTTAATTAGCCACGTTTAAAATAAAATTGATTTATTTAAAAATATTAAAAAAAAGAAAATGTTTTTATTTTAAAAATATATCAACGAATCCTCTTGCATGACTTATGCAGAAATCGCGTAGATTGTTCCACTAGCAAATAAAAAACAATGTTCCAACGTTTTGTCGCATGAAATCGTATCTAGCAATCATATTGAATATATAAATGATATAAAAAGCACATTGTCAGAAAGATGAATATTTGTTGAACTTATATTTTTTTTAAATCTATCAATTGCTATTTTTACATAATAAAGCGGTTTAGTGTCATAAGGTGTAGATTTATCAAGTACGCATGAAAGCGTTAATACGATAACTTTTAAAAATATAATTAGTTATATTTATTTATTTATTTAAACTTTATTGAACCTTACACATTAAGTAAAGGAACAAAAGGCGGACTGAATGCTAAAAGCATTCTCCGCCAGTCAACCTTGAGGCAGTGATATAACTAAGAAGGCGGTTACAAAGAAATATGCATACACACATACATATACATATACATACATTTACATTTATACATATACACACCCACATACATATAAACATACATACATATATCAATATACACAAGTATATAAATTTATATAATAAGAAAATATGATATTATACAAGATACATAAAGAAACGTAATATACTAATGATGACGGAACTTAGCAGTTGTAAAGCAGTTTTAGAAAATGATCTCGAATGTTCTTCTTAAATGTTTGTTTGCAGGTAGGTTGTCTTAATTTTTCAGGCAGGTCATTCCATAGGCGTGCGGCTTGGACAGCAAACGATGAAGATATGAAACTCGAACGGTGAAGCGGAATAGAGAGAGCAAAAGTCTCCGATGAACGAAGCTGTCTGTCATGAGTGTCCCGCAGAAACTGAAACTTATGTTTTAGATAATATGGATAGTGGTTATCGAATAAAATAGAAAAAACTGTGTTAAGTATCCTACTGTGTCTACGCTGACGAATTGGAAGCCATTTAAGCTGAGTGCGAAATGAGGATACATGATCAAACTTGCGAAGACGAAAAATAAAACGGATACAGTTATTGACGAGACGGTCCAGCTTATCAAGGTAAATCTCATTGAGATCAGGAAAACATACATCAGCATAGTCAATAATAGGCAAAATAAGAGATTGCACCAGAGTTATCTTTACCTTGACCGGAAGAAAGTTCCTAAGACGGTTCAAAGCACTGAGCTTAGCAAAAACAGAACCATTAATATTCTGAATTTGGGTGGACCAACTTATGGTTGTGTCAAAGTAGATACCCAGATTTTTAACGCTGTCAGAATAAGGTATAATAGAACTATCAAATGTGACAGGTGGAACGCAATGGAAGTCAAGCTTACACAGTTGTTGAGCACTGCCAATTATTATAGCTTGGCATTTATTGGGGTTCACACCAATACCAAATTTACGAGAACAACTGTGGAGATTCGTTAAATCCATATTGAGTCTGGCAATGGCGTTACACAAAGAGTTAACGTCAGCTTGAACATATAATTAGTTCAACATATAAGTAGTATAGTTCAACTCAATCTATTTACTAAACTCTTCATCCATCATGTGGGAAGCCATGTAATGTAAATGGTAGTTTAATTTTGTTTTGTTTGGTTATAATTAATTTTATTCGGCTGAGAAATAACGAAATTTTTAGTGTTTTGAGCAGTCGTGTATTAATTTATTATACTAAATACACATTGCCTCATTCCCGGCCACAGAGTACTTTTTTACTCCGAGCTCATCCGCCTTTTTGAGTGGCCGTTTGTTTACAGCGGTTCGTGCTGAAAAATATCGATCGCTTTAGAAATACAAATATTCCAAAAACCAAATTTGATACATACTTGAACAAGCTAAGATATTATTATCATTTTTTTTATTTTGATTTGATTGTAGATGTCTATGGGCCGCAGCAACCACTTACCATCAGGCGGACTGTGTGCTCGTTTGTCACCCTTATCATATAAAAAACACACATTATCACAGTCCATTGCTTTCCAAAGCAGTGGGCTGTGATAATTTGTGTCTCCTACAAACATTTTTTTGTATCTATTAAATCCATAATAGATACAAAATTTTTACAAATTTCGTCGACGAAAAACGAGATTGAAGATGGTTCATGTGTGGCCAACGAAGTAATCTCTAAAATTGTATTGAATTTAATGATCGGAGATCATGTATTTGTTAGTTATGATGATACCTTACCTCCGAACTTGACAGAGTGACTTGAAGGTGGACTTTGATAATTGCTATAGGAACTCTTTGACGAGGAGAACTAGATGTGCAGAGTTTGGGCTCGTTTTGTTAGTTATGAATAGACCTTCCCTCAAGAAATGACGAGGTGACTTGAAAGTGTCCTTCGGTGACTGCTACTGGAACTCTTTGACGAATAGAACTACAATTTACATTTTTTTACACTATTATATGAGCATTCTTTGTCGTGCACTTTTAGATTTTCCAAGCTGTTTTTTAATTGAAGTTTGACGTAAAATTACAGGAAAATTGGAAGCATACTAATAAGGTTATTAGTGTAAATTTGTTTGTATTTAAACAGCTATAAAAAATTTGGTATAATCATAATTTACGTATTTTTTTATGCGCTTGAGGCATGCACAATTGGATTTATCAATAGTTGTATTGTAACTATTATGACTGCAGTAATGTACATCAAATGTAATATTAGATTACATAACCAATATATAACGCCAATAAAATAAAGTGTTTGCCTAAACGCCTTGCCTTTATAAATCGTATTCACTACTTATTCTCAAGAAAAATACGGGAAAAGAAATGATTTCACGCTTTTCCTTGTTATTAAAGACTTTAGGTACAGTTGAGCCAAAATAAAGTAGGGAGGACAGTTTGTTACAGCTTTAAGTTTTTTTTTACTGCATTGCATCGTTTAGTTGGTGTTGTGTTCAAATTTTTTCAAGATTCTGAAGGTAAAGCTAAAGTTGAGGCAATCATCTTTGTTTCATCCATAACATCTTTATTCCACAACTGGCAAATAAATGAATTTTCAATCGTCAAACAGGTTTTATTTGACAATTAACTTGAATACCTTTCTTTCCTTATACCGTCATTTTTACAACCAGGTAACCACATATGCAACAAATAGTTTCATATATATATATATATATATATATATATTGTGAGTAATGTATATAGTGGTGCCTTGGAAGGTCAGGGACGTAGCGTTCGCCGTTAATAGTATAGTACGCGAGCAACCCGGGTTCAATCCCCACTGGCATCAATGACATTGTCAATTGCAATTTGAAGTGCTGATTTACCATGTGCTCCCCGGTGAAGGAAAACATTGTGAGAACACCGGAATATCTGAATCCACTCATAAGGATCAAAAAATGAAACTTTTAACAAAATTTAATGTATAATGTAGCGGACTTCGAAGAAAAATAAACAATAAAATTATTTCCACACAGCTTCTGAAGTCGGAACTTTAACTCTTCTATGACTTTTTTACCTTTTTTAAAATGTTTTCTTTTATTAAAAGTTTAAGTATCTCTATAAAATTACCCTGCATTTCGGTACACAATGTTTCAGTTAATAAAGTTTGATCGAATTTTTTTTTCTTTTTCTTTAAAAAACGTTACCTCCACACTAGGATTTTCTCCCGTATCGTGGAGGCAGTTTACAAACATAAATTGCACGAGGACAAACATCCAGACCCGGAACAATTATTTGTAGGCCATACAAATACTTGTTCCGTGCGGGATTCAAACCCGCAGCCCCCAGAGCAACAACTCATTGATAGGCTACTGCGCCACGGAGCCGTCAAAATATTACTTTCAATCGAATTATACTTTTTTATATTATTCAATATATATATTTAAACAAGTAGTAAGCACTGAAAACACATAAACTCTAAGATCGAAAAGCAACACCGCATTCAAAATGTAATCCCTTTCCCAACTAATTAGCGCAGAACTAATTTTAACTTATTAAAACTTTTACAAAGCCCTGCGTGTTATTTATTTATTTATGCTTTATTTGCACACCAAGTACAAAAAGGCAAAACAGATAGGATTAGGCTAAGCAGATAAAATATTGTGGGTGCAAAGTGCAAACAGCTAAGTAAATAACATCTATGTCTACATAATACATACAGTATATATATATATATATATATATATATATATATATCTATGTCTACATAATATATACATATATATATACATAAATATATATAAGTACATATATACAAATATTTATTCCAATAACAAAATGTAAAAATGAAATACCACAAACTACTCCTGCAACGTTAGATAGTAATTCCAGAGCAAGCGTTTGAACGATGCCTTGCTCGTGGCTGCGCGGATACTGCCCGGTAACTCATTCCATAATCTTACTGCGTGAGGGGTAAAAGATTTGTGTAAAAAGCTAGTGTGACAGAGGGGAACATGGAGGTTAGATTTTTCCGTAGAACGGAGACAACGATTATGGGTATCACCTTGATACTGAAATTTGCATTTCAGATATTCAGGGACAAACGGATCGTGTAAAACTGAAAATAACGTGCACAGTGTTCTGAAATGTCTGCGATAGCGGAGAGGTAGCCATTTTAGCTGAGAAATATAAGAGGAAATGTGGTCGTATTTTTGTAAACCGAAAATGAAGCGTATGCAATTATTGTGAAGTCGATCCAGTTTGTTTAGAAGTTCTTGCGAAGCATCAGCATAGCAAACATCTGCATAATCCAGAATAGGCAACACTAAAGTCTGTATTAGCATTGCCTTAGTCCCTAACGGTAAAAAATTCTTGAGACGATACAGATAACGCAGAGTGTTAGTGACCTTTTTGCTCACTTCATATATATGCGGTCGCCAGCTGAGGGTGTTGTCTATAATTAAGCCAAGGTTTTTAACTGTTGTTGAGTAAGGAACAATAACATTATTAAATATTATGGGAGGTAACGCCTTCATATCAATTTTAGTTAGTCTACGAGAACTACCAACCACAATAGCCTGACATTTTGATGGATTAACCCTGATGCCAAATCTGTTTGACCAATTAGAAATACAATTGAGATCACAGTTGAGCTTCTCAATCACATCATCGCTACATTCCACCTCAGCTTGAGCGTAAATTTGTAAGTCATCAGCATACAGATGGTACGAACAGCGAATGTGGGGTGTAATGAGATTTATAAAGACTGAGAACAAGAGAGGAGAGAGAATTCCGCCTTGAGGAACGCCAGCAGACAACGAGCACCAATCAGAGATAATCTGACCTACTCGAATTGCCTGCTGACGACCACGAAGATATGAGGAGAACCAGTCCCGCGCTGACGAAGAGAAATCTAGTTGATAAAGTATAGCTAGAAGAATATCATGATCGACAGCATTAAAAGCGTTAGAGAAATCTATTAGGACTAACACTGTCAATTTTAAGTTCTCCATTCCAGTACGCAAATCTTCCGTAACTTTCAAAAGAGCTGTGGTAGTACTGTGCCCCAGCCTAAAACCAGATTGATATGTGCTAAGAAAGTTATTTTTGAAAATGTAACTAGAAATTTGTTTGTGGACACTAGCTTCAAGAACTTTAGATAAAAAAGGGAGAATAGATATTGGGCGAAAGTGAGAAAAAGTACTGGGGTTATTTATTTTGGCCAGCGGAATGACAAATGCTTTTCTCCAAAGAGAAGGAAAATCCTCAGTCAATAGTGAATGATTAATTATATGAGTAATAATAGGAGTAACATAGTCTAGAATTAAGGTGATCATAAGTCTATTCACATCATCGAAGCCAACTGCCATAGACTTAATACAATAAATGGTCTTTTTATTTCCTCATCAGCAACGGGAGAAAAGTTAAATGTGCAGTTATGAGATTGTGGCATGGAATGCAAATAAAAAATGGTACTTGATTTAACAGAGGCCTGCATTTGGGTAGTTGAAGAAAAATGTAAATTGAGATCACTTATAGAAATGATTGCAGGGTCCACGTTACACGCAGGCTTACCGACCCCGATCGTGCGGAGAAATTTCCATGTATCAGCCATAGAAGAATTTATGATATTATCATGAATGTAGCGGCGTTTAGCGGCTCGTACCATCTGATTACATCGATTTCTCGCAACTTTGAATTTTGTCCAGCTAAGTTCACAACGGTTCTGCTTGTATTTTCTAAACATCTGATCGCGCTTAGACGTAGCCTTACGGATATTTTCAATAATCCATGGCGCAGGCGAACGTTTTAACCTAACGTCACGAATAGGTGCGTGTTTGTCAAACAGATTATGAATATGAGAATTAAATGTCGTAATCTTGTCATCAATACTCTCTGCGTTAAATGTATCGCTCCAGTCTAAAAGCGAAGCATCATGTTGGAGCCCTTCGACATTTATCCTAGCAAAATTACGCAGACGCACTATAACTGGCTTTAATTTGGGAGGTTTAATTTTATAGGAAATAAACAGCAAGTCATGTCGCGAGAAACCTGGAGCGGGGAGCTGTCCGTGGCAGGCAACGCGTTCTTCTAAGGAGACAAATATCAAATCTAACAATGTATCATCAGCAGTAAGATTGTGATGGGTGGTATCAAGTGGAAGTATTGAAAAATTTGCCGACTCAATAATTGAACGCAAACCACGCGATCTAGGAGTATCACTGAGAAGATTCGTGTTAAAGTCACCCATCAAAATATGATGTTGATTGATAATTGATGACAAATTCACATAAATAACTAGAATTCGGTGGACAATAAATTGCACCAAGCACAACTTTATTTCCACTAGCAACGATCTCTAAAAAAATATATTCAACTGATCCAGTATATTGTGATGGTGAGGTTGATAAAATTTTGTAAGGTATACCACTTCGCAGGTATACTGCCACACCACCTCCTCTTTTATTAATGCGATCGTTACGAAGTAAAACAAAACCTGGTATTCCGTAAGAAGTAGAAAGCAGAGTTGGATTTAACCAGGTTTCTGAGATAAGTATCGCGTGGATGCTCTGGATGTTAAAATTTTCTAAAAATTCAGTATAATGCTGTGGAATACTCTGGGCGTTGATGTGACAAACGTTGAAATTTTTATTATAATTATTGAGTTTTTGGGTTAGGAGAGAACGAACTGTAGGTAATTCCAAATCAGAGTCAGAAAATGAATAAAAGGAATCAGAATTAGCAGAGGTGAATGAATCGTTATCAGAAACTGCCATGGCGCTAAAAATCAGTGCATAATATTACATGAAAATAAATAAAGGTACAAATACCTAATTTAAATAAATATATATTTTATTTGGCTATAAATAAATATATAACTTATTTAAGTAAGTAATTAAAAATAAATATCTTTAATATATTATGTTTATGGTGTATTGTTATTTTAATTACTGCTACCAAACCTGCTGGTAAACTGTTAACAAAACGAGATTAAAAAAAAGAAAAAGAAAAATTAAAAAAATAAAATAAATGAGATAGATAATAAATCACTTTGGTAATAAAACCATCAGGGAGCATTAAAAATAAAATGCATCAATAGTTGTTCTTATACACCTGAGTTATAAGACAAAAAAAGAAAAATGACATTGAAACAAAACTAATAACATATTCCATAATGTTAGTTCGCAACCCTAGATATATACACATAATATGGTTGACAATTACTTAAACTAAAAGTTGTTTATCAACTCTGAGCGGCTAGCGAATGAGAACAATGGGGATTGCATTCACTGTACAGAAAAAAAAGGGACCTACGCTAATGCCATTAGGTTGAACAACCAGTAACCGCACGACCGTCGATGTATAATCATCACACAAATTATCGTAACAATTATGTAAAATTATTGTTTTTTAACCGTACGCCTAGTTCGTGGTATTTTGCCGCGCGTGTTACCAGGCTCCCTCGAAGCCCCCTTGTTTCTTCCAATACCGGTTGAGATTCCTCGTCACATCCTGGCTTGCTATGTTGACGTATCAGCCGGTTGAGGTCTTCATTGGATTGAATACTCTGGCGGGAACCATCGGGCAACCTAACGCTGATGAAGCCATTTGAAGACCAGACCTTTTTTATCCCAAATTGTCTTCGAGCTTGCATGAACAAATTCTGCTTGTATTTTGTGAGAAACTCGGATAATGTAAACGGTGTTCCCTTCAACATAGTCTTTTTGTACCAGGCGGTAGAACGCATCGAGAAATCAGTAAAACGGAAAAGTATCGGTCGGTTGTGATCCGTCTTAGCCATACCGAGTCTATGAGCCATCCGGATAGAAGATGATGAGAGATTCGTCATACTCAAGTGTTTCTGAAGGACGCTTACAACAACATTGGGCACATCTTCATCTGCTTTTTCTGGAACACCACTTAACAAAAGATATTTTCTGCGGTGTCTCATCTCAATGGTGTCAACTGATCGACTTAACTCAGCTATTTGTTGGCGAAGCAGGTTGAACATGTCTTGAACAAAGTCTCGAAACGAAGTAAAATCCTGACCAACCTTCTCAACAGCAACAGTTTTGGTAGAACTGGAACCGAGTTGCTGCTCAAACTCTTCCATCCGACGAGTGATTAACGCTTCCAGGGACCTCTGAGATTCGGTAATGTCAGTAATTGTGGCCATGGTATTGTTAAAAGCTCACAAAGTGATTGTAGAAAAATTGTGCTCCAGCAGTTTGGTGCAATGAAAAAAAAAACTATTGCATAAACAACTTGTACTTTTACTTTAAAATAATTTATGTGTTTTAATAAGTGATAACGACCCTAAATTAGATGTTAGTAACTAGTTTTTTTAATTTAATAGCAATTAAAATGGGACGAACACGTATGCACTTATTTATCACCCACCCGCAAAAAAAAAGTTGTTGCACTGTCAGAAGATAAAGTAAGGTATTTTAGTCATATCCAGTAAATCATAATTTATTAATTAAAGCTTTGTTATAGAATTAGGGTAAAATACAATAGAATTAGGGTAAGAATCAACACACAGTCCACCTGGTGATAAGTGGATCCTGTGGCCCATAAACATCTACATATATCCACGATTAAGAATCAAAATGTAGAAGCGTTGTCACCCCTGACGACGGAACGTTTTGACCCTAGAGAAGAAGAAATACCTCGTTTACATTAAATAGGGTCTCCGATTCTCTACACTCAATATTGTATATTACAGCAGTAGTAACGCTGTTTCTCCTGCATATCAATGACATGATGCTAACTGGTAGCATTCATTGCTATGCAGACGACAGCACTGGTGATGCCTTATATACCGGCCGTGCCAATATTTCTCGGGAAAACGTCGCCGAGTACCGGGACAAACTTGTGTCTGAAGTCGAGGTTTTGCTTAACAAAGTCTCGGATTGGGCCCGACTAAATCTAGTATAGTTCAATCCCCAGAAGACACAAGTTTGCGCGTTTACCGCTAAAAAGAACCTTTGTCGTATCTCCTCAGTTTCAAGGCACTCCCCTTGCTACTTCAGCTAGTATCGGAATCCTTGGCGTCGACATATAGAATTGTATGCAGTTTCGTGGTCACTTGGAAGGGAAGGCCAAATTGGCCTCTCAAAAGCTTGGCGTGCTCAGCAGAGCGAGACAGTATTTCATGCCGACACATCGCTTGCAACTTTACAAAGCGCAAGTTCAGCGTCACATGGAATACTGTTCTCATCTCATGATGATTGAGATGGAGCTCAAGAAGACAGTTAACCCCAAGACCAGCAGGCTTCAGATCTCCAGGCTGAGGAAGGTGGCAAATGCGGGTGTCGTGGTCCAAACCACGTCCCAGGAAGCAGCAGAGAAACTGAAGACTGCTGCCCCTCCAACATTAAGAGTGACGGAGCCCAGACAACGTTTACCCCTGGTGGCTTTTAGGGGTTTTGAGGAGGACCCCAAGAATGAGGATGTAATCAACGGCCTACACGAGCAGAACCTTGCTGCTTGTGGATAGACCGAAGCAAAAGTGAAAGAAAACTGCAGGATTGCTTTGAAAAAGTCCTGGATAATTAGCAGAAGGACAACAGTGATCCTACAATGTTCGGCTGCCTTGAGAGATATCTTGATCGGATACAATCGGTTATGCGTCGGCTGGGACGTGGTTAAGCCGTGTGATTACGTGGACGTTACGTGCTGGCAGAGGTGTCAACAGTATGGGCATCCTGCGAAGTATTGGTCGAGGGAGATCGTATGTGGGAAATGTGGAGAGGCAGGACATGAACGTGGTGCCTGTAAGTCCACGGTGGAGAAGTACGCTACGTGCAAGCCACTTGGTAGAAATGACTTTGGCTCGCACGTGACCATGGCGAGGAACTGCCAGTTGCCAGCAAGGTTGTATGCAGAGCAACGCTCCGTGGCCACCACTCAGTACTGCCGATAAGGGCAGCCCCATAGTAAACCAGGATGACAAGGCACTACGATTAGGACAAATCAACCTGGGTCGAAGGAAGCTCGCCGCGGCTGAGCTGCCCATCCTGGCGCGTGAACTGCACCTGGACATTGTTTTTGTACAAGAACAGTACTGCCAGGTTGCGGGGATCGTTCAGGTGGGCTGTCACCCGTGGGCGGGCATCTAGGTTGCTGACCCAGCAATTGCGGTAGCTGTGCTGAGCCACCTCAGCAACGAATTTTGTGTGGTATGCCATGTTGACCGATGGGACCTCTATGTGGTGTCAGCATACTTTAAATATAGCGACACCATCGATGACCACCTGCACCACTGAGAGGTCGCCCTGAGTTGCCTTAAGGCTTTAACTAGTCTGAATGACCTTGACGAAACGGCTATCGCAGAGATTTTAGCCAACGTCAACACCGTCTAGCAACTACGTTCTGTATTACTTATAAAAGTGCAAAGATTAATAGACTGCAGATATGACAATTATAAAAGTGACATACTGCCTGTTAGGCTTGCGCATCACTGAGAATTATGTCGTAGTTACGCATTTTCAATTACATTGTGCTAAAGCTTTGTCTGGTAGGCGTCACGAGCTATCAAGTGTTCAAGTTTCAAGTACGTAAGAATTTTTTTATTATATATGTTAAATCGTATTTATTTGTATCGTATTATTAGATCTGGGTCAAAGCGTCGCTGTAAATTTTTCCCGGGTTTGATCCCCGAAAGCACGAATGCAATTTGTAATTGCAATTTTCGTTAACACGCATTGGGGCAGCTCGGCGGGCATTTCCTTGCCCTAAAACCCTCTCAGAAATAAAAAAAGAGTTCTGTGCCCAGTAGAGGCACTTGTATAGCCTTTTACTTTACTTTGTAGCAATATTTATATTATTTATATTATATTATATTTATATTATATTAGATATAGAAGGGTACCTTATGCTGACAAAAATATCATGTGGAGCCGACGAAAACGTAAAACATCTTTGTACCTAGATAAAACGTTCGAAAGATTGTCAGTCATGTCATACGCCACATTTTCAATAGAGCCTAGAACATTGCAGATAGGGCAAAATAAAAAATAATCCAAAATATTATGGGAACTATTTATTAATAATTTATACATTTATAGATATTTATAATAAAAATAATGAACAAGCTGCAAGATTCAACTAATAATGTTTCTTGTAAACACAATTGTAAAATTCCTGTTTTAATTTTTACCAATGGTTAATTGATGAAACGTAGTCAAGATCACTTCATATAAAATATATTTAATTAAAATTGACACATGACCTATTTGGCTTTCTTCTTACAACTCGGCGGAAATTTGAAAAGAAGATTTTGTCTTTTCACACAAGTATTGTTTACAACTTGCGTTGTTTCGAAAAGCGTGATTAAGTGTCAGCGGTATATAATCAATTAAATACTAAACTTTATTGAATTTTTTTTTGTTTATTTTTGTTATATCTTCTTAAAAACTGACGCCATCTGACGATTTTATTATTTGTTTTTTTTTTTTTGTAACGGGTAAGGATAAGTTAGACTAAGTTAGACTAACTTGGATAAGTTTGTATTGTTTTTAATATTATCACAAAATTTTGCGCAATAAATTATTACCTTTTCTACAGTGATTCTCTCCTCTTAGTTTCGGCGTGACTGTAGGATGTTATACTGAGTCACCGTCAGTTACTAAGCGTCCATAAATCATTATGTCGCTGCTTAAATGCAAAACTACCACATCCCAAAAAGTACTATTTTTACAGGAGAGCCAATTGAAAATTTTCAGATTTAATTTTTTGAATTTCTCAACTAAATCACGACCGATTGGTACGCGTAATACATCATTACATGCGCATTTGCAACCTTTATGACTTTAATTTAGTTATTTTTCACTAATGTTTATAAGAAAGCATACAGAAGCAGATAAGTTACTTTTGCATATAAATTATAGGTGTAATGGCAATGAAGTTTATGAAATAAAAGCCACAAGTCTAAAAGAAATCAGGGTTTTATATATTTATTTTCTTAAATAAGATGCATATTAAGTCGTTTGGTTTAATTGTAAATCAAAATACAGCATCATTTTGAAATAATTAATACTCTACGTATGTAATTCCGCTTAAAAACAAGTTCCTTTTAATAAATCAAAAGTATAAATTCTCCTTCAAAAACTAAAAATATAAATCTAAAAGCTTTTAACTTTGTGAGATCGTTCAGTAACGAGATATTTTTATAATTAATCTTCTCATCATAGTCACAGCTTGCTATTTATGAATAATTACTATGTTATTCACAACCATGATCACAATAGTTATTAATATTAATATAATATTTATAAAAATAATATTAGTTAAATGAAATGTTATAACTGTTTGACAGTCTTAACTATTTGTTATTTTTTTCTATTTAACCAAAAAAAAAAACTATGAAAGCTTATAAATAACATAACAATCTTAAAAAATAGCTTCAAAAAAAATTAGTAAGCACTGCAATAATTCTAAAGATTTAGATAAAAGATTTCATAATATTTAGGTATTACATTACATTTTTTTCTATTAACTTTATGATACCCTGCTTTTTTGTCTCCAAAACTTTCAGTTTTTGAGTATAAAATTTCTTCAAAGTTGGCACTGTTGCAGTCTTACTTTTCTTTTTCAATAAGTGTACCATTTTAAAGTTTTCATCTTCATAGGACATTTTGAATAAAAATGTATCCCTGTTGTCCTTGGCTATTTTCATAATTTTAATATCTGCCCATTTCACTTTCTCTCCGTCTTCACTTGTCGTGTAATTTCCCGTTGATAACAGTTTTTAAATCGTAAAATATTCATACGTCAGTTTTTTTCCATTGTACGGAGTGCTATACTTACTTGTCGTCTTAATGAGTGTTTTATACTGGTCTGGTATATAGAAAGGCGATAAGAATTACAAGTACGTTGTTGTTGTTGTTGTTGACTGCTGTTGGATTCAACTGGGTCATAACCCTTTCAGCACAGAATGATACGATAGTGCGTTCAACTTTGAAAAATTATAGTGAATAATCTAACCAATTTTACCGCGCTAAAACGCTCTAGATCGATCGTGCGTTTCATTAAATTTGATATTTTAAAAATAAGGTCCTTCATTGGCGCTCAATCGGTGTCGTGTCAAGTGACAAGTATGGACGCGTACTTAAAGACGAGAAGCACGCAAAGTAAGTATTAATTTAAATAACTTAATTGATAGATTTTAATATGCTTTATATGCATTTATTTTAAATGAATCCTTAAAATGTAGAATTAGTTTTTATTTTTAATTAAAATTTGAAAAAGTTGGGTTCTGAAATTACTTAAAGATATAAAACACGATCGTGCATGTCAGGACGGTGTTTGTTTTTTGATTATTCTGAGTAATGTAAATGTTTCGTTTCTTTTAGGGCCTTTACCTTCGGAATTGGTTCATGAACTCATTGGGAATGGTTGTAACTCGGATCTCGAAGATTCAGATGGCGAAGATCTTCACAGCAGAGCAGCCGCGGCAGAACAGACTAGCACAGAGGATGAAATGGACGCAGATATTGAGTCCACCGTAAGACCTAACGCCGAAGCCGAATTCTTTCCTGTACAAAATCCAGACTTTTCTTTGCCAGAGGGTGAGCTACCATTTAAGCATCAACGTTTTACCGCACGCAACCGTTCGTCAAACCAACGTCGCACAATCGACGTACAGTCGTCATCCTCGGGTTGCAGTCCGTCGGCGTCGTCAACAAATCGACGACCACCTATTGCCACTACAATTCGCGATCGGGCACCAGTTTAACTTAGCCATTCCTCTGCATCTAGTACTCGAACACCAACTACACAGACAAACCAGCGGCAAAGGAACTGGAGAAAAAGGCCCTTTGAAGATAAAGATCACTCTGGATATTTACCTCGCCCAGCTACTACTCTTCTTACACCTTTGGAATATTTTTCTTTATATTTTGACGATCAGTTTTTTGAAAACACTGCAAATTGTACTAATATTTATTATATGACAAAAACTGGCAATGTGCTTAATACAACAGCAGCAGAGATCAAAAAATTATATGGAGTTTTACTGGTAATGGGATGTATTAGCTATCCCAGAATCCATATGTACTGGCGTCAAGGTATGGATTTGCAACTTATATCTAATATCATGACTAGGGACCGCTTCTTCTTGTTCCGCAATAATCTGCATGTCGTCTTTTCAGACACACCACCACCAAATAATACAAACCCGCTCTGGAAAATACAGCCAGCAATCCAAGCCGTTCACGAAGGTTGCGAAAAAATTGAGAGGACGCCAGGCTACTACAGTATCGACGAGCAAATAATTCCTTTTACGGGAAGATGTCGCATTCGTGTATTAGTTCGTAACAAACCACGGCCACTATGATTAAAAAACTATGTAGTTACTACATACGAAGGCCTCATGGTCAATTTTGAGATTTACTACCCGCAAAATCCAATTTTCGATAGAAGTCTAGGAGAAGGGTCCGGAGTCATCTTGTATTTGGCGCAATGCATCCCAAGCGGTAGTTGCAAATACTTTGATCGATATTTTAATACGGTTCCACTCTTAGAAAGATTACATCAAATGAACTTGCACGGAACAGGGACAATCATGGCTAACCGTGTTCCCGATGGAAAAGAACAAAAACTTACTGAAAAAGGTGGTATGAAACGAGGTGACATCCTTCAGTATGTCTCTGGGGACGTTACTTTAGTTAAATGGAAGGACAATAATATTGTTTTGATGGCGTCTAACTGCACTGGTGGTGATAATGTCTCTTACGTTCCTAGATGGGATAAAAAACAAAAAAGTTACGTGCCTGTAAAAGCGCCTAAAATTGTTTTAAACTATAATAAAAATATGGGCGGAGTGGATGTTTTAGATCAGACCATAGAATATTATCGCACATTCCAAAAAACCAACGTCGCCTGTAAATGTGATCAATGGGATCGCCTTTGCAGGTGGACACCCGGACGGTCTGGAAGCAGCGATGCATAAGTTTGTCTGCGCTCTGTCCGGATGATAGCACTGACTGCGACTCGCCTTACCACCGACAGGTTTGTCTGCTGGCGGCTTTCATGCCGTCGGGTGGAGCTGCACCTCCACTTAAGGTTGGGGACCTCAAGGCCTTGCCCAACTCGGCTCCGGGACTCGATGGAGTGAGTGCGAGAATCGTGAGGAATGTGTGGATTGCGGCACCGAGGGAATTTCACTCGGTGTATGCAAAGTGTGTGGAAGAGGGGTTTTCCCCAATGTATGAAAGGACGGAAGACTGATTGTCATTCCCAAAGGTAATGACAAGCCGCTTACCGACGCTAAGGCATACCATCCAATAACGGTCCTCCCAATTTTGGGAAAATTATTGGAACGAGTAATTTTAAGATGTGATCCCGCGATTAGCCGCGAGATATCCGAGTACCAGCACGGATTTTCTCCGGGGCGGTCTACAGTAACAGCGCTGCGTGTACTGCTCACCACGGTAAGGTATTCTCAGGCATGCTACGTGCAAGCAATATTCTTAGATATCTCTGGCACCTTCGACAATGCCTGGTGGCCGATGATGATGGTCAAGGCCAAAAGGGGTGGATGTCCACCCAATATTTATAGAATGTTGGTGGACTACTTCACCTCCAGGCATGTGGGCCTCTACATCGGAGACCGGGTAGAGTGGAAGACGTCGACCATGGGATGTCCTCAAGGCTCTGTGCTGGGCCCATCACTGTGGAATGTGCTGATGGATGACCTGTTTCGACTTCCTCTGCACGAGGGAGTAGGCAGGACTGGCTATGCCGATGATGTTACAATCTTGATTGAATCGGGAACGAGAGCGGGTATCGAATCCAGGGCCAGAGTCAGTCTGGAACTTGTACGGGAGTGGCGGCTAAGGAATCGACTGGAGTTATCCTCCTCAAAGTCGACCACCATGAGTGTTAGAGGGACACTTCTACGCCATTGTCTTTCATTCTTTAATATATATATATATATATATATATATATATATATATATATATTTTTTTTTTTATTTTTTTTTAACTGCAATTGATTTTTAAAATGTATAGTTCATACACCAGCCAGACGTTGAGAGTGATGGGTGTGGATTTCAAAATTTTCTATGCATTTTACCAGTAATTTTATTGATAAAGTAAAATTCTGCAATTAAACTTCTCAATATAGTGGGAGATACGAGAAGAGTAAAAATTATATTTATCTATGAATATTTCATTCAAATATGTAACATTTCATATATTGTTTATTTGTTACATAAACTTTTTTTTACGTGGTAGAGCCATGCTGCAGCTATATTAACTGTATAGTTGTAGCACGAATGGGTTGGCTCGACCGGGGAAGCAAATTCTCACAGAATACCAGCATAAAATAGCAGCTTAATGCTGCTGTGTTTCGTATGGTGAGTGTAGAGAACCGGAGTCATATTTCACTGGAAAAGAGGCATTCTATCTTAGACTTCACGGCTGACAACGCATCTGCATTTTCATTCGCAAGCGAAGATAGATGTAGATGTCTATGGGCCACAGCAACCACTTACCATCAGGTGGACTTTGTGCTCGTTTGTCACTCTAATTCTATAAAATAAAACCTCATGAAACAAACTTGAAGTTCAAAGCGATAAATAGAGCAAAATAAAAGCTACTACCCGGGTTCGATCCCTGCCGGCACTAATAAAATTGTTAATTGCAATTTAAGTGCTGGTTTACCACGTTCTCGGCTGCGAAGGAAAACATCGAGAGGAAACCTGCATGTCTAAGAAACAAGAAAAAAATATTTCGAAAACGTGAAGTTTGCCAACAAGTATTGGGGCAGTGCGGCGAACAATTCCTTGCCCTAAAACCCTTTCAGAAATGAGAGGAGGCCTGTGCCCAACAATGGGTTGTATATATGCCTTAACTTTTTAACATTTAAATCCTACTTAAGATTTTTAAATATACATACATTTTATTTATACTAATTGGCTGTTTTATGTGACGAACAAAGATACATAGCTTTGTTTTCTTGGTCCAGTGTTGTTTTATGTTACAAAATAAAGATCAAGTACCGATGAAAAGGGCGTACATATTAACCTGAGCCAAAAACTAAAGGGTAGAAGGGTCATGTTTACTGAGTGTGATTCTAAACAAAGACAATGGGAAAAAAGACAAGAAATATAGTTTTAGTTTTAGGTTGATATAATAATTCGTAACTATAGAAAATTATATTTCTCGCACGTTTTTATTTTTATACGTTTAAAAAAAAACAGGGCATTAAAATTAAATATTTAAACACAAAACTGTCTGAGATATTATGATCATTACAGCTTGGCAGGCGGGTTGGCAACAAAAGTTTTTTTTAATGATTTTGAGTTGGTATTCGAAAGATGCTGCAGCCCATCACATACACAGCGTCTCTTTCCGTGCCTTAGGTATGCAGAAATATTCATGCGTGAATGTTGCCGTTAAGGCAGGTAAAATAGAGTGAACATACTATTTATTTGTTTATTTACTTATTTAAAACATTAGTGTGCTAACCATATAGGTTACAAGGAGCGGACTTAATGTCAGTTAGCATTCTCTACTAGTCTACTAATGGCGTAGTGAAAGATTAGTGACAGCTGACATAAATAACCAAGTAGAATACATACAAATAAATAAAAAAATACAAAACAGAAAAACATTTAAATACTCATCACGCTGCGCCGCAAATCATCTTGTATAACCAAATATTCGCACGAACTATTTTTTATAGGATAGGGTGACAAACGAACACACAGTCCTGATGGTAAGTGGTTGCTGTGGCCCATAGACAACTACATCTGTCCTCGTTTGCGAATGAAAATGTAGATGCGTTGTCACCCGTGAGGACTAAGATGGAATGCCTCTTTTCCAGTAAAAAGGGTCTCCGGTTATCTACACTCACCATACGAAACACAGCAGTGTTAAGCTGCTATTTTATGGTGGTATTTTGTGAGAGCGTGGTCCTTCCCCGTTCGAGTCAACCCATTGGCGCTACAACTATACTACTAATATACCTGCAAATGGAAGACACACTTTTTCTATACTTTTGTCATATTTTTGGCGTTATTAAGATTTAAGATTATCAAAGACCAAACAAAAGATAAAAAAATTGGTAAATGCAATTTGGCATGCCCTAAGCGCATAAAAAAAATTACGTGAATTACGTGAAAACTGCATGATTATACGGAATTTTTTAAATTAGTTTAAATATATTTCGACAGCACTATCGGCTTCAACACCCTCGAAAACCATGAAAATGACACCCATGATGAAAAAATTGGTACCTAATTCAGCCACCATCTTGAATTTACATTTCGACAGCACTATCGGATTAAACACCCTCGAAACCCATGGAAATTACACCAATGATGAAAAAATTGATACCTATTGCAGCCGCCACCTTGGATTTACATTTCAACAGCACTATCGGCTTCAACACCCGCGAAAACCATGAGAATGACACCCATGATGTAAAAATTGATATCTATTGCAGCCGCCATCTTGGGTTTACATTTCGACAACCCTATCGGCTTCAACTCTCTCGAAAACCATGAAAATTATACCAATGATAAAAAATTTATACGTTTTGCAGCCGCTATCTTGGATTTACATTTCGACAGCACTATCGGCTTGAACACCTTCGAAAACCATGAAAATGACACCCAAGAAGAAAAATTTATACCTATTGCAGCCGCCATCTTAGATTTACATTTTGACAACCCTATCGGCTTCAACACCCTCGAAAACCATGAAAATGACACCCATGACAAAAAAATTGATACCACCTACTTATAGTACGTATTACTATTATTTATTCTGTACTTTTAAAATATTGTAATAAAAAATTTCTCATTATTATTATAATCATGTATTTAAGAAATTTGGTTATTCGAATATTGTTTTGTACAGCGATCTTTTTAAGCCGCTGCAAGCAACCGAAACAATGTCCACTCATGACGACCGCGTGACGCAGTCTCTATTCTATTTAGTAATAACTTTTTATACAAAAATTTTGCCATTTCGCAGCAGAAAAATATTTGTTATAACTAAACTAAACCAAATTAAACTGTCATTTAATTCAATGGCTTCCCACATGATAGATAAAGAGTTTTATAACGTTCACTGGTCACGCATGATAAATGAAACGTTACAAATAATACGAATGCACAGTTTATTCACTTATATAGTAACATATAGGTAACTATTGACACGTAAGTATATAACCGGCGTCTCGCGATACGCAGCGCGAGCGCGGGAACAATCAATAATAAACATTGGTATAGCTCGGAGCTAGTCGGCCAGCATACTGCTTAGAGCGGCGGTCAAAGGTTCGGACGAGTGGCGTTATCCCGTGGCGGGGACATAGTGAGACATCGGGTGACATAGGTAAGTATCGGCGCGCTACAGTTTTAAAAATATATTGAGCTGAACAATTGATAGTTTCAAAAGTTATCGTGTTTGCAAGCCTTGCAAACTTGATAAATCCACACCATTAGCCACTAAAACCGCTTTATTATTAAAAATAGCAGTTAATCCATTTGAAAAAAATAGCGGTTGGCGAGTCATGACACTCAAACATAACTTTGCCCCGCAAACTCTCGGTTACTACCAGCTGAGGTACCTCAGTATCGGTGTCGTCCACGTACCGGTACAAAACACCTTGGTTTACCAGGTACCCCCTCTCCGACCACCGATGAACTGACAGCTCATCAGATCTTTCCAGGTCCTTAAGGACTTTGGCTACTTCTGGATCAGCCAGCTGAGCTTCACGGGTTGATGTAGCATCCCAACGTGGAACATCCACAGACACGGGGCAGACACCACATTCCGTCAAAGTGTTATGGATGACTGGACGACTGAGTGTGTCTGCTAGCATATCAGCCTTCCCAGGGATGTATTCCAGTTGAAGATCAAAGGACTGTAACTTTAAATCCCAACGAACAAGCCTACCACTAGGCGATTTGACAGAAAATAGCCACTTCAGGGGTTGATGATCACTTCTGACCACTACCTGGTGACCATCAACATACCCACGGAATTTTTCCACGGCCCAAACAACTCCTAGCGCCTCCCGCTCTGTAGTGGTATAATTTTTTTCGACTGACGTGAGGAGACGGCTCGCGTACTCGATTGGGTGTTCATCCTGTGGTGACTCCCCCTGGAGTAAAGCTGCACCTAGGGAAAAATCGCTGGCGTCCGTCCTAAGGATGAATGATTTCGAGTAGGCTGGCTGAACAACAATGGGTGGTGAAGCCAGAAGGGGCTTAAGATGTACGAAGGCTTTGGCCTAATCATCTCCCCATTGCGAGATCTGTGACTTTTGGGTAAGGCGCGTAAGCGGTTCAGCTACCTTCGCAAACTCTGTTATGAACTTTCTAAACCAAGAGCAAGTTTGCAGGAAGGTACGAGGTTGCTGGAGATTAGTCGGTTCCTTTATCTCTAGGACAGCATGCACCTTATCTTCGTCTGGAGATGTACCGTCGTTAGATATTACGTGACCTAGGTATTTGAGCCGGTCCCTGGCGAACACGCACTTTTTGCGGTTGGCTCTTAACTTGAACATCCGAAGACGCTCAAATACCGCACGTAAATCAGACAAATGGGACTCAAAGTCTTCTGAAATTACTAATAGGTCATCAAGATAACCTAGAATATGCCTACCACCAAGTGAAGGTCCTGACCGTAAGCGATCTATGAGTCCCTGGAACGTTGACGGAGACCCCTTCAGGCCGAACGGCATACGCGTGAAACGGTAGGTCCCGAAAGGTGTTACGAAGGCCATTTTATCCCTATCTGCAGTACTGACCTGCCAGTACCCACTACGGAGGTCTAGGGAGCTCATTACACAGCCATTCTTGGTCGACTGTAACAGCTCGTCGATACGCGGCATAGGGTATGCATCTGTCTTGGTAACCGCATTTAGCTTGCAATAGTCTACACAAAACCTATAGGTGCCATTAGACTTCGGTACCAGGACGCATGGCGCGGCCCAGGCGGATTCGCACTCCTCAATCACACCATCAGCCAGCATCTTGTCTAACTCGGCACGCATGATTTCCTTCATCGCAGGCGTGACCCGATACGGGGGCACAGCAATCGGCGGGTGGTCACCGGTATCTATATGGTGTTCGGCGAATGGTGTCGGTTCTCCGACAATATCAAAAACGTCAGAATACTCACCTAATAGATTCGCCAGTCTAGACATCTCCGACTCCGATAGCGCGGTGGCCTCGTCCTCCCGCAAAACGTTCAATGCGGCGGCGCACTCAACAGGTTCGCGACGAGTTTCCCATGACAAGGCGTGAAATATCCGGGGCCGATCAACTGTACGCCAATTCCATTTATCAAAATCAATAATCATTCTAGCCTTTGTTATAAAGTCGATACCTAACAAAGTATCGTTATTAACGGCATTCGGTAAAATAATGAACTCAATAGGTATACTTAATGAAGCAAGTTGAACAATGACCTCCGTGAGTAACACCTCACTATTCCTAATAGGTATAGGTAATAGGCAAGGTGATCGCCACCGTGCTGGTTCTATTAAAAATCATTTAAAAATTGTATAAATGAAATTATTGTTAAGTGAAATATGTTTGAAAAAAAAAGTCCCGCTGGGTTTCTTGCTGGTTCTTCCCAGGACAGAGGTATTTTCCGAACCAGTGGTTAATAAAAATGACTTTCAATATGAATTATGTAATAATCGATATTGAATAAAAAAATATTTTATTCTATTCTATAATAGTACCGTCCGCAAGCTTTATCGACATCAGTTCGGTACGAAAGTTTAAACCGATACGTTTCATTAACGCATAAGGTGAACAGCTCGCAACACGAAAATTGTAATTGTTCCTATTAATGCAAAACTCCTGGAGAGATTTAGAAGTAATGTGGTAAAAAACCTTCCATCGCTTTCTTATAAGAACAATGCAGACTTTTTATATGGAGAATTATTTACCCTTATAAGCAATAAATTTAAAAAAAACATTTACTTCTAAAACATTCTTCGGAAACAGTCGCAAGGTATTTAATGAGTGGGCGACAGTGGGAATTCATAAAAGCAGACGAAGGTTATATGACCTTTACCATGAAAGATCATATAATCCTTCTGATGCTTTTAAAGAATATGTCAAAAATTATTCTAAAATGTTTAAAAAAGTTTGCTCCACAGCCAAATCGTTACATATTAGCAACAAAATTAAGACGGCTAAGAATAAAATTAAAATGACGTGGAGTATAATTAACAGCGAAACCGGTAAAGAAAAACCTCGTTACTCAAACTATCAATTAAAAATTAACAATGAATTGACTAAATCAAATCAAGAAGTCGCAGCGGTGTTTGAGAAATATTTCACTGATATTCCTATTTTGACAACAGAGTCTTTGAATACTTCTCCAACTGTCGCCGAGTCATTACTCAAACAGAATGTTAATATCTGTTTAAAAGAATTTAGATTCGAAAAAGTATTATCGCAAAATATTGTAAAATACTTCAAAACCATTGATGTAAAGAAAACCGCAGATTTGTGGGGGATTTCCGTGACAGTTATTGCGTCCATAATAGATTTAATTGCACCTCATCTTGCTATTATTTTTAATACTTGTATCGATTCTGGTGTGGTTTCTAATTTAATGAAGTATAGTAAAGTAATACCTTTATTTAAATCTGGTAGTACATTGGACCCCGCTAATTTTAGACCTATTTCTGTACTACCAACTCTTAGTAAAATTTTTGAAAAAATAATTTTGGATCAATTGTTAATTTTTTTTAATACAAATAAATTACTTCATAAAAACCAATTTGGATTTACAAGGGGTCGCTCGACGTCTGACGCCGGTGTTGAGCTTATGAAATATATTTTTAATGCCTGGGGGAATTCACACGATGCCTTAGGTGTTTTCTGTGATCTTTCCAAGGCTTTCGATTGTGTTCATCATGAAACATTAATCAGGAAACTACAACAGTACGGTGTAAAAAATTTGGCGCTTAGACTTCTTACTTCATATTTAAGTAAGAGAACTCAAAAAGTCGTGATCAATGGTAAAGGTTCCTCCGGATCGGTAGTATCAATGGGCGTTACTCAGGGCTCAATTCTTGGCCCATTCGTGTTTTTAATCTATATTAATGACTTACCTTATCTTGTAGGGGACAATCACGATATAGTATTATTTGCTGACGATACCTCTTTAATTTTCAAACTCAAACGGCAGTTAATTAATTATGACGATGTAAATAATGCTCTATCGAAATTAGTACATTGGTTTAACGCCAACAATATGCTCTTAAACGGCAATAAGATTAAGTGTATTAAATTTACAATACCTAATGTAAAACATTCGAGTACCAATGTGCTATTAAATGGGGAGGAGTTGAGTCTTGTGGATACCACTGTTTTTCTCGGTATTACTATTGACGCGAAACTTCAATGAGGCCCCCATATATCTAAATTAGCAAGCAGACTTAGTTCTGCAGCATATGCTGTAAGAAAGATTAGAAGTCTTACAGATGTTGAGACAGCTAGATTAGTGTATTATAGTTACTTTCATAGCGTAATGTCTTATGAAATTTTGCTATGGGGTAATGCGACTGATATTGAAGCTATATTTGTTTTGCAAAAGAGAGCCGTTCGGACGATTTATAACCTAAATTGTAAAGAGTCCCTCAGACAAAAATTTAAAGAAATAAACATTTTAACTTTGGCATCGCAATATATTTATGAAAATCTAATGTATGTACATAAAAACATAAATAGGTTTAATAAGAATAAGGATGTGCATACTTTAAACACTACGAACAAATATAAGCTTGTAATACCAGTTACTAGACTCCACAGAATCAGTAATTCATTTATGGGGCAATGTATACGCTTTTACAACAAAATCCCAGAACATATTCAAAGTTTATCAATAAACAAATTTAAAAGTTTTATTAAAGAAAAACTGTACAAAAAGGGTTATTATAATATCAAGGAATACAGGAATGAAAATAACCCCTGGGTTGGGTTGAATTAGGTGATCGCCACCATGCTGGTTCTATTAAAAATCATTTAAAAATTGTATAAATGAAATTATTGTTAAGTGAAATATGTTTAAAAAAAAAGTCCCGCTGGGTTTCTTGCTGGTTCTTCCCAGGACAGAGGTATTTTCCGAACCAGTGGTAAATAAAAAATGACTTTCAATAAAAATTATGTAATAATCGATATTGAATAAAAAATTATTCTATTCTATTCTATTCTACAACGACGCGCGGCGGTATCTAACAACGCGGTACCTGAGTATCTCCCTATACTCACTCGTACGATAGGCCGACCTTGCTCCTTACAATCGGATTTCGAATTCGAGATGCAATTATTAACAAAGATGGACGAAAATACATTTTCAACTTTAATGTTATCATTAGAAAGTCTACTTTGTAAACATTTAGGGCAATTTACTCTTATATGACCCTTCTCGCCACAATTATAACAAACAATACCTGAGTTAGAAGAATGAGATCTTTTACTTAACTTATCACAGGAGTGACGGACGTGTCCTCGCGTTTTGCAGTAAACACAGAATAGCTTTTTCTCACCATCACTATTTTTGTTCACACACTGATCACTATGCGGCACAGGCACGCGGTCACGTGATGACCGGAGTCGGGGGCGCGCAATTGCGGCGCCGTCGAACTCGTACCCGAAGCACTATGTTGAAGTCCCTCGCCATGCCTGCGGCTAGGTCTCGCGGGCATACTCAGCGGCGACGCTAGCGGTTGTGGCGGCGCGAGCGGCGGCGCGAGCAGCGGTAGCGCAGCGTTCTCCGTCAGCGACTCTTCTATAGCCCGAGATCTTTCAATGAGAGATTCGATGTCGTTCACAGTATCTCTCGACAATCGTTTTCTGATTCTCTTACGTAGAAGCCCGTAAATCATATCTTATCTCGCTTCCTCTGGTAACTTATAGGGTAGTTTCGCCAACAAAGCCGTTATCTTGACGACGAATATATCGGCACGCTCCGATCCTTGTTCGGCGGCAAAAACGTCTCGGTACAACTTATATGCAGGTCGTGGAACTCTGTACATCGAGCGCAGGCGTTTCACAGGATCCGACCACGAGTGTACTTCGTTTCGGATTCCACGCCGCCACACTGCAGCATCTCCTTGAAATAACATAGGGATACCGCGAAGTGCCATCTCAACACTAACTGATGCACAATCCTTATACATTTCCACCGCGTCAATGAATGCTTCCACTGCTTCCGGGTGTTGAGAGGAACCGTCGAACTGCAGTGCATTTTACGAATGTCCCTGGGATAGATGAAGACCGTGGTGACGTGACAGTGGCCGCACCGGCAGCGCTAGGCTCGACATTCGGCGGTGCCCCTAAGTGCGATGACAGAAGGTTTGCCTCGGCTTGTGTCGCAGAGAGGCGGCCAGAAGCGACAACAGCTGGTTCTCGGACATAAGCACAGGTGCTGCAGGTGTCGGGTTTACAGGTGCCACAGGTGTCGGATTCACCGGTTCCATCCGAACATCCATCCATCATCCGAACTGGTGTCATTATTACATGGTTTTCGCGGCGGCATTATGACTGAGTATTACTCCATTATGACGGCATTATGGCGGCATTATCCTTGTAGTTCGCGTCTCAATATCAAACGATAAACTCGTAGGTACACTAGACACACACTCGCGTACGTACTTGTGCACTAAAAACTTCGAGAGCCACGGTAGGTTCTTTCGTGGCCCGCAGTTGGGAGCCAATATAACGTTCACTGGTCACGCATGATAAATGAAACGTTACAAATAATAAGAATGCACAGTTTATTCACTTATATAGTAACATATAGGTAACTATTGACACGTAAGTACATAAACGGCGTCTCGCAAAACGCAGCGCGAGCGCGGGAACAATCAATAATAAACATTGGTATAGCTCGGAGCTAGTCGGCCAGCATACTGCTTAGAGCGGCGGTCAAAGGTTCGGACGAGTGGCGTTATCCCGTGGCGGGGACATAGTGAGACGTCGGGTGACATAGGTAAGTATCGACGCGCTACAGTTTTAAAAATATATTGAGCTGAACAATTGATATTTTCAAAAGTTATCGTGTTTACAAGCCTTGCAAACTTGATAAATCCACACCATAAGCCACTAAAACCCCTTTATTATTAAAAATAACAGTTAATCCATTTGAAAAAAATATTTATAAGTTTAGCAATCATTTATCTTTCTGACAATGTGCTTTTTATATCACTTATATGTACAATATGATTGCTAGATACGTTTTCATGCGACAAAACGTTTCTTATTTTTTAGGCCCTAGTAGAACATAACGACGCACTTAGGCGCTTACGGCATGCAATAGAACCTATATCACTCCTGGAATTTCTTTCTATCTGTTGGTGAATATTCATTTCAATCGGTTCATCCATTTCGAAGATTAGTCCGGACAGACAAATTTTAAAATAATAGTTATTCATGACTTAATATCATGCACGTAATTCACTTCCTCAGCACAACATAAGGCAGTTTATTTAATATTACAGACAGCCACTTAATTTTTATTAATATGTTTACATATTAAAGTTAAAGTTACAGCCTATATACACGTCCCACTGCTGGGCACAGGCCTCCTGTCATTTCTTAGAGGGTTTTAGGGCGAAGAAAGGTCCGCCGCAGTGCACGTTGGCGAACTTCACATGTCTTCGAAATATATATATATATATATATATATATATATATAATTTGTCAGACATGCAGGTTTCCTCACGATATTTTTCTTCACCGCCGAGCACGTGGTAAATCAGCACTTATAAAATTGAAATAAACAATACCATTGGTGCCGGCGGGGATCGAACCCAGGTTTCTCACGTACTGTGAAATTTACAGCGAGTGCTAACATGTTTATATGTAAATATAAAAAATAAGGAAATTATGGACAACAGCATTCACCTACGTCCAGGTGAACTGTGTGCTCATTTCTTTTACTTGACTAAAAAACATTAGGTCGTTTTAGTATTTTCTATCGTCAACTCGTGAGATACTCACGAAACATGATAAGGTAGCCCTCTTAGGACCCTCATACGCCTTCACACGGGTAAATATCCATTCTCTGTACGTTAAATGACACATTGCTGTCATTGTCGTAACTTTACTAGGTAATTTACTATTCGTGAAATTCTTAGTCCGTAATAATTCATTGCCTACAGATGTAACACAGGGGGCTTTATATTGACGTGTACAAATGTATCGCCATTTTAGTGTACCCGTGCTTGTAGGTAAATGTAATCTAGGAACTTTTATTTTATAGGTAAAAATGAGGTTTTTAAATGAAACTAATTTTAACGGATTCTATCGCGTTTAATTTTACTTTTTAATTCTTATAAATTAATAAATTGAACATAATAAAGTAAATTACCCCACAACTGCAACTGCAACTAGCAATGGTTTTAGAGAAATATTTTTCTGATATTCCGATCTTGACCACTAAGTCACTGAATTCTTCTCCTGCCGTCGCCGAATCATTACTTAAACAAAATGTAAATGCGTGTACAAAGAATTTTACATTTCATAAAGTGTCATCAAAAGATATTGTAAAATATTTTAAAACTATTGATGTTAAGAAAACTGCGGATCTGTGGGGGATTTCTGTTAAAGTTATTGCGTCTATAATAGATACAATCGCGCCTCATTTAGCTATTATTTTTAATACTAGTATCGAATCTGGTGTTTTTCCTGATTTAATGAAGCATAGTAAAGTAATACCTTTATTTAAATCTGGTAGTACATTAGACCCTGCCAATTTTAGACCTATTTCTGTACTACCAACACTTAGTAAGATTTTTGAAAAAATTGTTCTTGACCAAATGTTAAATTTTTTATTATAAATAGTTTACTTCATAAAAATCAATTTGGTTTCACAAGTGGTCGCTCGACAACTGATGCCGGTGTTGAGCTGATTAAATATATCTTTAATGCATGGATGAATTCACAGGATGCTTTGGGTATATTTTGTGACCTATCCAAGGCCTTCGATTGTGTTCACCATGAAACATTAATCAGGAAACTTCAACACTACGGTGTAAGAAGTGATGCTCTTAAATTAATTATTTCATATTTATGTAAGAGAACGCAAAAAGTTGTCATTAACAATATGAGCTCTTCCGGGTCGATGGTATATATGGGCGTGCCTCAAGGTTCGATTCTCGGCCCCTTTCTGTTTCTTGTATACATTAATGACTTAACTTACATAGTAGGGGATAACCATGATATAGTATTATTTGCAGATGACACTTCTTTAATTTTCAAATTAAATTGCTAAAATACGACGAAGTAAATAATGCTATATCTAAATTGGTTCAAAGTTAATAGTTTGCATTTAAATGGCACTAAAACAAAATGTATGAAATTTATGACTCCAAATGTCAAACAATTAAATACTAATGTAATTTTAAATGGGGAGAAACTGAGTCTTGTAGATACCACCATATTTCTTGGAATCACACTAGACGCGAAGCTTCAATGGAGCCCCCATATATCAAAACTAGCAAGCAGACTTAGTTCTGCAGCATATGCTGTAAAAAAGATTAGAAGTCTAACTAGTGTTGAAACAGCTAGACTAGTTTACTTTAGCTATTTCCATAGCATAATGTCGTATGGTATTTTGCTATGGGGACACGCAGCTGACACTGAAATTATATTTGTTTTACAGAAGAGGGCCATAAGAGCAATTTATGATTTAAAGCCTAAAGTGTCGCTGCGACAAAAATTTAAGGAAATTAATATACTTACTTTGGCCTCTCAATACATTTATTAAAATGCAATGTACGTACACAAAAATAAAAGTAGTTTTACAAAAATAAGTGATATTCATTCTGTAAATACTAGGAACAGACACAAGCTAGTAGTACCAGTTACTCGACTCCATCGAGTCAGTAATTCATTCTTGGGGCGATGTATACGCTTTTACAACAAAATTCCAGAAAATATACAAAATTTGACCTGCTCAAAGTTCAATAACTTTATTAAACTAAGTTTGTATAAAAAGGGTTATTATAATATTAAGGAATTTATGGATGATAATAACCCCTGGAAATGAGGTGATTGCTACCAAGCTATTTCTAATTTGTTATGTTGTTAATTTGTGTAACATCATGATTGTAAGCTGTTATTTATAAAAAAAAGTTCCGCTGGGTTTCTTGCTGGTTCTACCCAGGACAGAGACTTTTTCCGAACCAGTGGTAATCAAACAAAAGAGTGACTTTCAATAAGTATTATTTATAATCTATTTTGAATAAAAAAGTTTCTGTTTCTGTTTCTGTTTCAGTCCACCGCAACTAGCACAAGTCTCCTTTCATATAATAGAGCAAATGTTCCCAAGTTACTACTGTGCGTGTTGGCGAATTTAATCACATGTCTTCGAAATATATTTGAATACACAGAACTAAGGGGTAAACTCTGCTAGGCGATGGAATGGATAAACCAGCATGATCCTGAGAATACAATACGTCTATAAAAGATTGCGGTTGTGAACCTACATGAAAAGCGGCAACTATGGCAAACTTTCCTAAGAGAGATCTATGTTCAGCAGTGGGCTATTGATAGATTTCTTTGGTTAGCTCATAGCTCTCCGAAGAAGCTTTAAAAGCCAACTGTCTAACAGCACCACCAAAAAACCAGATAGTTTTCTACCGATTTCAAAAAGGAGCTGGTACTCATTTAAATAAAACTAATTTTACCCGACGTTTTGGGTGCTTTCTAGCACCCGTGGTCATGGGGGACTGAGGTGTTTGACTTCCTGCTGACATATTTAGCCTGAATACCTTCAGTTTTTTTAATTTTAATTTTTTTTGGTTCGATTTACGCAGAATGAGCTTACAGTATCTTGAAGTCTAGCAGTGGTATACTTGGGTTTAGATTTGATTTTATTAATTATAGGATCCCAGGCAGATGGCAGCACCCATCCATCTTCTCTATTAAAATTAAGATTTTTTTAATTTTAATAGCCTCACGAATCATCCTTGGGAGGAGTCGGTGTTCTTTTGCGAGGATTTGTGGTTTATCAAATCTAATGTAATGGCGGGGACGATCTTGAACATGTTCACAAACTGCAGACTTCCCGATACGTCGGTGCTTCACGTCAGCTATATGTTCTTTAACACGGGTTATATATTCGCGCGCTATGCGCAAAACATTATATATATATATATATATAATGATTTTATTATCTAATTATAACAATTTATTAACTAATAATTGTAAATAATTTATACAAACTCATTTTTTTATTTGGGTTGATGAACACACAGATAGCACAGGTTACTTGATGGCAAGTGGCCCATAGACATCAATTTTTTCCCCGGTTAGTAATCAAAATGCTGATGCGTTGTCAGCCCTGACGACTAACATGGAATAACTCATTTCAACAAAATTTTTGGTTATTTACACTTACTACTATATGCTGCTATTTTACGCAAGTATTCTGTCGGAGCGTGGTCCTTCCCCGTTCGAGCTGAACCATTTGTATTACAACCACAGTATAGATGTAGCACTGTTCTACCACGGAAAGTTACGCCCTAAGAATAAATTTTCGTACTTACTTCATTCGTTCAGTAACGCACCGCAACTAACAAATTTTATACCGAAACGAATCTCAAAAATATCTACTGCGATCTAAGTACCGGTTCTACCTTGCTCTTGGTTCTACATTGCGACGCACGCGTTGCAACAGTCAATGAAAACACAATAAAAGAAATATAACCAAGGTCGATCATCAACGAGTTGATTGGACTTGCAATTTGAAAGTGTTAGGTCCACGTGCGGTGAAGTTCTATATCATCCCGTGGGTGTCGTAAGAGGCGATAAATTGAAACAAATCAGGAGATGGTCAGCAATGTCTGCCTAATAACGACAAAAACACAAGCAATCTTTGGGGAAAGCTTATGTTGAGCAGTGAACTTTAATATGCAGTAACCTTAACGGTTACGTAAAAAAGACGCTAGATGGCTTAAATGTCACTAATTTGATATGACCGTTTTAAAGGAATAAACACCAGTTTTGCTTCGAAGCTAATATGAACCATTTATTACTTACAATTAAAGTTACATCCAAAACGAACCACACAGACCGCTCTCTCAACTTATGAGGGGGTTATGTAGCAATAATTCTACTGCGCTGTTTTTTGATTTTGTCTTAGCAATAGTTTTATTCCTCTAACATACAGGCTTCTTCGCAATATTTTACTTCAAACACGTAAAAAAAAGGACCTTAAAATTTTGTTACTATTTCAAAGTAGACGGTGACATTTACTGTAGTAAAATTCATTATTGCCTTGAAATTAATTGTCAATAGAGTACCTATTTTTATACTGTATGAAATGAAATAAATGCGTAGATCATATTTGGATAGCTCGCGTACTGTAAAATTCACGATTAGCGCTCTACATGACGAATTCTGTCATGCTGAGAATTTTCAAGCATAGCCCTCTCCATAGCTCGCTGGACACGGCTATTACTATGAAAACGTCTGCAACGTTATAACCGGCAGTTCAGTACTACGTACTGCAGCGATCAATGAATATAAGAAACAATATTGGCTTTGTTCTTTGCTGCTGAAGCCTAAATTGCTTTTATTTAATATAAAATATTTTGCATTCTTTTTTCATCATGCAATTTTTTTTATGATAGGGGCAAACAAGCATGCGGTTCATCTGGTAGTAAGTAACTACCACCGCCCATAAACAACTGCAACACCATTGGAATCAGCAAATGTATTGCCGGCCTTTTAAAAAGAGTAGCCTATTTTCTTAAAGGTCCCTAAGTCGTATCTAAAAACTATGTTATTGTACAAACACAACTTCGGGAAGCCCATAGGAAGGCAGCTTCAAGAGAAGCAATTTGTGCTAAACTCGATCGAAGTCCATTGCTATTTCCAAACTAACGACCAACGTCTTCCCTTTGGACTATACTGATTTCGAGTTAGGTAACCCAGAATATCACCAGACGAACGATCCCGACGAAAACTGTATAGGCGGTCCCTAACCAGCTCGTGATCATTAAAGTATCTCATAAGCTGGCAGTTAATAATTGTTTCCATTATTTTGGAGAACAAGAAAATAATAGCGATAAGCCTGTAGTTAGAAGCTGTCTTCTTTGAGTTCTGGATTACGCATTGGGAGTAGGAGTACTAGAAAAGACTCGTTAAAACCGTTGAGAACTATGGAAAACAGGTCTTCAGCTTAATAGGTGGGACTGAATCAGGCCCTCTCGTCTTGTTGACGTTCAGGGAGAGGATCGCCTTGCGCACCGAGCGCTGTGTAAACATCCTGCATGGAGCACTCACACCGCGAGAGTCTAGTTGGATAGAGTCTAGTTGGATGCAAAGAGAGAGCCTAGTAGACCGGCTTTCTTCTTTGCGCCATGGGGTCATCCTTCCTGTGTAGAGATCGCAGAGATGGCAGAAGTTATCTTCCTTCATGATTTTCCTTGGCGAGAGTTAAGAATGAACATATTTCCGAAGGAAGTGGAACTAGTTTATCGCTTATTCTGACGATGTGCTCGGAATTGATGATGAAAGAAGAAAAACAAGCACAGTGTCCACTTGCTGATAAATAGATGACTTTTATTTACATCTGGCCTAATGAATCTGTAAAATACGGACAAACACAGACGTATAGTTCGATATTATATTTTAATACAAATGAATATCCTTATAGTTACTTCACAAGTCACGTTGGATAATATAGAAATTATTTTAATATCTTTGATTAAATCAGAGATGTCCATAATTTTAATACGCCGTTCATAATATAATAATTGGAACTTGTTGTTTCAAATTACAGGCTCAATAAAGTAGCGTTTTAAGGTAGATGCATAACTATTAATAACAAGATTCGCTGGAGCATTACTAGCTTGCCTTTGCATAAGTTCAGAGTGCATGTAGGTACTAAAAGACAAGAATGCTTTGACATGAAAAGCTTGCTTAGATTTTTTGATTTGTACATATTATTAAACTGCTATAAAAAGGTAGATTACCTTAACCGCTCGCTTGCCCAAGGGGAGTCCGCGCGCAACGCGCCTTTGCTCCGGGCCCTCAGCGCGTGCCTACCTCAAATGTCCCACGAAAAAAACTTGACGACCCTACTTTGCCCCGCCATTTAAAGCGCCGTCAGCGCTCGGGTCGGGTTTCACAAAATCGTTTCTTGTGACTCAATTTGTTTAAAATAGCGTCAAGTGTTATATATATTTATATTTATTATGAAATTAGCTAAACAATGTTATCTTTTTTTATCAAATTACGACTCTGGTGCAGAGTTATGCTGTGCTGAACTTAGAAGTAGGGTGTTTTGAAGCTCGACTTGTATTCAAAAGCTCATACCTCAAAAATAAAAGCGATAGCATATGGTTTTTATTCTTTGATTATGTTGTATATATAATAAATAAAAAAATAAGAAAAAAAAATGATCACTTGTTCATTAAAATCATAAAAGTGAAAGCTAAACAAAAAACACGCTGAAGTACCTGTTACCACAATCATTAATAAATTTAATTTTTTTTCTTGACGTTTGTCTATGGCTTGCAAGCTTGACTGGGGTTGTGTGGAGGGAAATTTCACGAAGAAACGGGAAAAATAATAAAAATTAGGCCTTGGAGTGATCGAGACGGGTAGAATCAGTTTTTCGACGGCAGGAGCGATGTTAACCACAGGTTGACATGGTCATAGCTGAGTGAAATGCAAAGTCAACTACCAGTTAACACGGGCAAAGCTGACTTCAAGGTTATGTTAACTACTACTTGACATGGTCAATTCTAAATTCTCGATTTGTTAACTACTAGTTGACACGGGCAAGCAAGCGGTTAAATACAACTACTTTCACAGATTCTATCGCGTTTAATTAACTTATTTTTTTATTAATTCCCGACGTTTCGGGTGCTTTCCGACACCCATGGTCACGAAGGACTGAGATGGTTGTCCTACCGATGTCAGATTTAACCCGGAGAACCTTCAGATTTTTTAATTATTAATTTTGGTTGCCGTGTAGTGGCGGTTAAGAATATCCACTACCACATGTTTTCCCGTGGGTGTCGTAAAAGGCCGCAAAAGGAAACAGGCAGGAGATAGGCAGCAGCATCTTCCTGATAACAGCAGTAACATAAAAAAAAACTGCAGTTGCCAACCCACCCGCCACGCATGGCAACTATGGCAAATACCCCCCTATGATGAGAGTAACAAAGAGACGGCCCTCAGTCCTCGGCGACCCCGCTATTCCTGGCTACGGTGGCGACCATGGTATCGGCGGCCCAGGGGGTGCTAAGAATCTCCGTAGGAGTTTGGTTGCCACCTAAAACGACTCGACCTGGCAACAACAAACGCACGGACCCTGATGACTGACGAGATGATCGTGGAGCTGGAAGAAGAGATAGACAAGTTACGCTGGCATATTATAGGATCATCCGAGGTCCGAAGATAAGGGGGGCGGGAGGGACACGGTAATCCTCGAATCCGGCAACTTGTTCTATCACCGGGAGGGCGACCATCTGTCCCAAGGAGGTGTCGGATTTATCGTCCACAAGTCTCTAGTTACCAACGTTGTAAAGATTGAGAGTGTGTCGACGAGGGTTGCGTACCTTAAACTCAGAATCACCAAACGGTATTCGCTGAAGGTCATACAGGTTTACGCACCAACCTCGGCACACCCCGATGAGAAGGTGGAAGAAATGTATGAGAATATCACAAGAGCCATGCATTCCTCTAAAACCCACTATACGTTGTTAATGGGAGACTTCAATGCAAAACTAGGCACAAGAGAGAACGGTGAGCTGAAAGTTGGGAAATTTGGAATAGGGCAACGCAACCCAAGGGGCCAGCAGCTAGCCGACTTTATGGAGAATGAAGGACTCTTTGTGATGAACTCTTTCTTCCAAAAGCGGCCCCATAGGAAGTAGACCTGGACAAAAAATAAGATTGACTTCATTTTGGCGACTAGACGGTAACTGTTCAGTGATGTCTCCGTGATCGCGAGGGTGAAAACTGGTAGCGATCACCGAATGGTTAGAGGCAAACTGAACCTAAACGTTAAGTTGGAGAGGTCACGTCTAATGAAATCAACGCTCCGTCCCCCTCATGCTCTGTTCCAAAGAAACTTTTCATTCGAAACCTTTCAGCTTGAGTAACAAAACCGCTTTTAGTGCCTAGAAGACTGCAATGAAGTGGACGATATGAATGACAAGATCGTGGAGACTTAATTTTTGCAAGACCCGCCGCAGAAGAACACAAATACTCTTCAAGCACATTCTTAATCTCGTGGCTGTTAGACGGGATATGAAGGTACATTCTTCAACAGATTTGACAGCATACAGGCAACTGAACAGACAGATCTCCAAATGTATGCGGCGGGACTTAGGCAACTTCAATACAGCTTGTATTGAAGAAGCGATCAAGCGGAACCAAGGCTCCAAAGTCTTTGCCAGAGATCTGTCTGCCAAAAAGAGCCAATTTTCGGAGCTGAAGACCAAATGTGACAGCATCGCTTCCGGGACACCTGAGATTTTGAGTGAGATTGAGAGGTTCTATGGGCAGCTGTACACGTCATCTTTGGAGCCACATGCATGTGTGAGTGACGATCCAAAGGAGAGTCTAATCTGACACTATTCCGAAGATATACCGAACGTCAATCTGAGCGAGATTAGAAAGGCTCTCCAGCACCTTAAAAACGGAAAGTCCCCGGGCGAGGATGAAATTACAGCGGAGCTTCTGAAAGTGGGTGGAAAACCGGTACTTGAACTCCTTCAGAAGATCTTTAATTCCGTCTTCCATGATGGAACTACTCCAGAGGCGTGGAGCAGATGTGCGGTGGGCTTGTTCTTCAAGAAAGGCGACAATGCTCTCTTGAAGAACTACAGACCGATTTCCCTTCTGATCCTCGTCTACGTGCTGTTTTCGAGAGTCATTACGAATCGTCTCGCGCGCATACTTGACGACTTCCAGCCTCCCGAACAAGTCGGTTTCCGAAAAAGCTTTACTACCATAGACCACATACACACCCTTCGGAAAATTGTACAGAAGACAGACGAGTACAATCTGCCACTTTGCCTTGCGTATGTGGACTATGAGAAAGCCTTTGATTCTTTCGTCATTTGGGCGATGTTGTAGTCCCTTCAGCGATGCCAAGTTGATATATCGAAAATCTGAAGTGTTTGTACAGTAAGCTACGATTGCTATCCGAGTACAGAACCAGAGTACGAAACCTATCCAATTGCAGAGAGGTGTACAACAGGGTGACGTTATATCCTCGAAACCCTTAACCGCTGCATTGGAAGACGTTTTCAAGCTATTGTACTAGAAAGGATGCGGTATTAACATCAATGGCGAGTACATCACTCACCTTCGATTTTCCGACGATATAGTCCTTATGGCAGAAACGCTGGAGGACCTAAGCACTGTGCTCAATGACCTCAATAGTGTCTCCTAACGGATAGGTCTTAAGACGAACATGGTCAAAACAAAAATCATGTTTAATGTCCATGTCACAAATTTCCATGTCCATATTTTTTAACAACACACACAACTTCTCGTTAGACATACCTCAAAACCTTAAAACGAAATTGTACAACCAGAGCGTTTCCAGTACTGACTTACGGATCTGAGACGTGGTCCATCACTGCTGGCCGTATGAGGAAGCTCAAAGTCGATCAGCGGGCTACCTAGAGGGCAATGCTCGGGGTTTCGTGATTAACTTAGAAATGAGGATATCCGCAGTAGAACCAGAGTAACCGACATAGGCCAATGGATTAGTAAGTTGAAGTGGTAGTAGACCGGCCATATAGCTCGAAGAACCGACAACTGAATGGGAAGAAAGGTTCTTTAGTTTCAGCCTCGTACCAGTAAGCGAAGTGTAGGGCGATCCCTCACTAGATGGAGTGACGACCTGGTAAGACATGCAGGAAGTCAATGGATGCAGGTGGCTACGGACCGTACTTTGTGGCATTCCTTGGGGGAGTCCTATGTTCAGCAGTGGACTTGTGAAAGGCTGTAATGATGATGATGAATGATGATGAATTTTGGTCTGATCTACGCAGAATGAACTTACTGTGTCTTAAAGTCTTAAAGTGGTTTGTTTGGGTTTAGTTTTGATTTTATTAATTATAGAATCCTAATCAGGTGGTAGTACCTAGCCTCAATCTTTATTGAAATTAGGATGTTTTTTTTTAATTTAAATAGCCTCATGCACCATCTTTGGCAGGAATCGATGTTTTTTGCGAGAATTTGAGGTGTGTTAAATCTAATGTAATGGCGGGGGCCGCCTAGTATATTATCACAAACTGCAGACTTCCCGGAACGTTGGAGTTTCACGTCAGCTATGTGTTCTATCACGCGGGTTTTGATAGATCGCTTTGATTGCCCTATATATGAGAGACCACATTCAAAATCAAACTTATACTTATCCTTCATCTTGTAGAGGAATATTTCACTTGAAAAATGATAAGGACTGAGTAATTTTCTTCGGAGGCTTGAGGCTCCTCAGTTTGATACGTGAGGATATTGAAATTAGAAATACGAGTACATTCTGATTTCAATATAGAAGGAGGCTGGGTTATTACTCATTATTATTTTATTAATTACAGAATCCCAAGCAGGTGGTAGTCCACCTTCTAATATTAATAGTAATTAATAAAATTAAAACTTAACCCAAGCATAACGGTGCAAGACACAGTACCTAAATTCATTATGCGTAGATCGAACCAAAATTAATAATTAAAAAAGCTGAAGGTACTCCGGGTTTACTTTGACATCAGGACGTCAATCACCTTAGTCCGCCGTGACCATTGGTAATGGAAATCACCTGAAACGTCGATAATTATTAAAAAAATAAGTTTATTAAGCGCGATAGATTCCGTAAAAGTAATTTTATCCAATGTGTAGTGTTCGCGTAAATATCCGCTCGCTTGCCCAAGGGGAGTCCGCGCGCAACGCGCCTTTGCTCCGGGCCCTCAGCGCGTGCCTACCTCAAATGTCCCACGAAAAAAACTTGACGACCTTACTTTGCCCGCCATTTATAGCGCCGTCAGCGGGCGGGTCGGGTTTCACAAAATCGTTTCTTGTGACTCAATTTGTTTAAAAAAGCGTCAAGTGTTATATAAAATTACGTTTAATATGAAACTACCTAAACAATGTTATATTTTGTTTATCAAATTACGATTTTGGTGCAGAGTTATGCTGTGCTGAACTTAGAAGTAGGGCGTTTTGAAGCTCGTCTTGTATTCAAAAGCTCATACCTCAAAAATAAAAGCGATGACATATGGTTTTTATTCTTTGATTATATTGTATATATAATAAATAAAAGAATAAGAAAAAAATGATCACTTGTTCATTAAAATCATAAAAGTGAAAGCTAAACAAAAAACACGCTGAAGTACCTGATACCACAATCATTAATAAATTTAATTTTTTTTCTTGACTTTTGTCTATGGCTTGGAAGCTTGACTGGGGTTGTGTGGAGGGACTTTTCACGAAAAAACGGGACAAATACTACAAATTAGGCCCTGGAGTGATAGAAACGGGTAGAATCAACTTTTTCGACGGCAGGAGCGATGTTAACCACAGGTTGACATGGTCATAGCTGAGTGAAATGCCATGTCAACTACCAGTTAACACGGGCAAAGCTGACTTTAAGGTTATGTTAACTAGTACTTGACATGATCAATTCTAAATTCTCGATTTGTTAACTACTAGTTGACACGGGCAAGCAAGCGGATAATGGAGATCATTATGTAGTCTTGTGAATTTCGTAATCATCAATCTTTATTTGCAAGAATCACGGTTCAAGAATGTTACAATTTATCCAGTGCAAGTAATATACATACTATGACAATATTAATAAATTACTATAAAAATTAAGTCATATAGCAACTTTGTTTTTAACCAATAATACAACTATTTTATGTACTTATTATCATCCAAGTAATAATTTAAATTCCAGAGGTGTGTTATTATGACTGTTTACGTACAAATTTAGACAATTTTTGTTATATTTAACGAGCTTGAACTTGACTGGCTACTCTGCGCCTGTGCTCGAGGCTGACAAGATTGGTTTCAACCAAATCAAGGTCACCATTGAGCTTCTTAGCACGTTTCTCCACTGAGTCCAAAGCTGCCAGGTGGCATTATGCAGCACCAGCGCATATGTGACAGCAGTACTCCATGCACGACCGGACTTGTTCTTTATATAAGGTAAGAAGCTGCCCCGGCGTTAAGTACCGCCGCACCCTTGCAAGGACACAAAGTTTCCTTGCGGTTGCTTTGGCTCTGGACTCAATGTACCGCCCATAGTTGAGGTTTGGAGAAAATTCAATCCCTAACAACTGAAGGCGGTCAGTGTACTCCAAGCATACATTCCAGAAAGTAGAAACCAAGGTGAGCGGGCTCCTTTTAGCGGTAAAAAGACACGTTTGGGTTGTGGAGGCGTTTAATCTCACGAGATTGGCACCGCCCTATTCGGAGACTGCCTGACTGTAGTGTGAGACTCACACGCTCAACCATAGCCTCTCTTCTTCTCTCTCAGACTGAATTTGATCCCGACTGGCCCAGGAAATTGGTTGATACCTCTCCACAACTGTGCTGTCGTCTGCATACCCATAGATAGTGGGAATGAGCAGATAATTTATATGCAGCAGGAAGAGAGTTGCGGAGAAAACGGACCCCTGAGGAACATCGGCGTTAGTCGCCACAGTATCGTATGAGCAGCTATTAACGACAACCCGGAGAGACCGTTTACTCAGAAAGTCCTTCACCCAGACAATCAGGCTAGGAGATATGCCGTACGCTGAAAGCTTGGCCAATAAACTAGCGTGCCAAACCCTGTCAAAGACCTTCGAAACATCGAGGGAAACAGCAAGTGCTTCACCACTGTTCTCGAGGGCTTCGCCCCATATGTGAGTGGCATACGCTGGTGGGTACCCAGTTGATCGATTTCGGCGAAACCCGTACTGGCGATCACTGAGGAGATCATTTTACTCTAAGTATGTCATGAGGTGGGCGTTTAATATACGCTCCATAATCTTACAGAGACCTTTGCCAGATTCAAAAACGTTTCAAGGGCGCTATTTATTGCGATATAAGTAAGAAAAAAAAGGGAAGCATCCCTTCCTTTAAAGTTGCGTATAGGAAAGAGTATCATTAGTAAAAATTGCTGAATAAAATAAAATAAAAGGTTAAGATCTTATCAACATCATCAAATGTTTTGTAGTAATATTAGAATAATAAACGAGGTTCTATTCATAGAATACATATGACAAACGAGCTCACTGTTCATCTTATGTAGAAAGGGGATGCTATGACCCATGTGTTATTTATTAATTTGCTTTATTTTTATTTATTATAATTGTACCTAGCTAACTTTAATAATTAAGATTTTATAATCATCACCATCGTTATAGCCCTTCACAAGTCCACAGTTGTGAGCATAGTCCTCCCCAAGGAACACTGTCAAAACCAGTAATAGATAAAATTATCACTGGTTTTTAAAATTATATGAACATTATATTTATAAATTAGATTATATGATGTAATTATAGAAGTAATAAATAAAGTCCTATCTTTATTATAGTATCCACCGATAGTATTATTCATCGATAATATGTATCAAACGTTGTTACATACATGGCTGTATTCAACATGTTAGTGTATTTGCGTCACTTCATTACACTGTTATGACACAGAATATATTTATGTGTGTGAAATTGTCAATGTATTATTTTAACTATTATGTGTGAGTTTCGTAGTGACAGACGATTATTTTTGTGTAGGAGTGTGAGAAATTGTGTGTGGCGCGATTTCCCCTCCACAAATAATTACAGAGTTTGGTATCGGGAAATAACGCTTTGGTTCACCACCAGAAATTTTCTTCTGGAACTTCAACCGCATGCTCATTTGACCCCTATCCTTTGAAAAAGATTGAATTACGAACAATTGTATTTAATAAAGTAATTGTAAATTATAAATATAAGTTAAATATGTTTTATATGTTCCACCGTAACAACTGAGGCCATGTTAGTAAGTCTTAATTATTTAAATACAATTTACCTTAGAAAAGCGAATAATGAAATTTCCTTTATTGCTATTTACAAGGACCGTTTCAAAGGCATCTTTAGTAAAGTGACTTTATGCCTGGATAAAATAGCAATTAAATTTTTAAATTACTTTGTGCTACAAACAATCTTAACCACTTTATGTAAGACTGTCTTCCTCGGAAAGATTTTATCTAGCAAGGAAATTTTATGAAGTGAAATGAATGACTCTGGGAACCCTCAGTGTTTTATTTAAGCAAAACAAATAATAATTATGTAGTGTCGCCACACTGTACATATATTACGGCTGAAGCACCGTTTGTATAGACTGAAATACCAAGACCACTCACACACAGAATACCAGCGTAATATAGCAGCATATTGTTATATTTTTTTTGTATAATGAGTAATGTGAACCGCGTGCCTCTTTATTTGTAACGAGGCTTAGCATTTTACTCCTCAGTGGGAATTAAGAACCTACTCTGTCTTGGTGAGAGACAAAAACCGAAGACCCTTTTTACTGATATTCAGTGGCGATAAAGCATAGCATTTAGTTACCGTTAGGTAGACTGTGAGCTGAATCCGATACGAATAGAGTGAAATCAAACACAGAACCACAACTTTACGTGCTTTCCGAGACACGGGGGTAAATCACCTCCAACTTCCTGACTCCGGGATGCAACTGATTATTAACTGAGAGAAAAACTCGATAACTGATTTCACTTCAACTAGAAATACATCAACTCAATCATTCTTCATTAAATCTATATATTTTCATATACATATATTATTCTTATATTAATATAAATGTTATAATATAATAGTTAATTTATTCTTAAATTTTAATATTGAAACTACAGCTATCCGTGAAAATATAAAATTACAATTTCCTTTCAGGTTCGACCATCGAAAGCGTTTGTAGTTCATAAGATTTCCGTTATTGTAACAAGTGACAACTTGATGTTAAAATGCAATAAAGAGTTAACAAATTCAAGCCTGGGACCTCATGAACAGCAGTCAACTTCAACGGTGCCGGTATAATAAAACCACATGTAATTTACAAATTAAAATTTATTTAATTCTTTTAAAGTCGAGTTTTATGAAGTTAATTTATTCTTATACCTTTGAATACTGAATATTATAACACACTTCACTTTATATGAAGTGTCTTGACTACGTTTCATAAAAAAACAATTGATAAAAATATAATAAATATATAAAAATAGTGTATTATTTTTTAGTTTGCTCTGACTGAAACGTTCTAAACTCTATAGAAAATGTGGCGTATGAAATGAGGGACAATTACTAGAACATTTTATTTAGGTGCAAAGATATTTTACATTTTCGTGTCTTCCACATGATTTTTTTTCAGCCTTAGGTACACTTCTGTATCTGAAACGAATATGAATATTGCATATGTATACGATACAAAAGTAAAGTAACAGGATATGTAAGACGCTCTGCTGGCCAGAGGACTCTTCTTATTTCTGAAAGCGTTTTATTAGACGAGGAACCGTGCAATGTAATTGAAGATGCTTAACCGCGACATAACTCTCAGTGATCCGCAAGTGTAATAGGCAGTATACAACTTATATACTTTTCTCCTATGCAGTCAATTAATCTTTAGACTTTTCTTAGTAATACAGAATGCAGTCACTAAACGGTGTTGAGGTCGGATAAAATTTCTGCGGTCGCCGTTTCTTCAAGGCCATTAAGACTACTTAAAACCTTAAAACGGTTACCTATTTTTCTGCGCCGTCGTTTACGTGCACTCACCACCCTTTATTCTATCCATATGTCTCCAACTTACCCTTCCCAGTTAACTCTTACTTTCAGTTCCTTAGAGGCATTCCATCTTAGTCCTCACGGGTGACAACGCATGTGCATTTTGATTCGTAATCGAAGATAGATGTACATGTCTATGGGCCACCGCAACCACTTATCATCAGGTGGACTGTGTACTCCTTTGTCACCGTTATCCTATAAAAAAATATCTGCGTCTGATAGAATTTGATAACAGATTACGTATTTTAGGCAAAGTTAACCGAACTCGTAGTTATAAATAATCGGCTAAATCATGAAATGACAGCGTATCCTAAAATGTCCAGGCCTGCCCAATTCTACGACTGTACTACGATATTATATTACAATAATTGCTGACTAAGAACCAAAGTACTGATAAACGACTGATGGTAATAAATCTATTCATGTTAGTCAATTTTACTACAGTGTGAAAATTTTAATACTGCAGAAAGTTATTGTAAAATTTAATGAAAAACGAATTTTTAGCCCACCTGATTGAAAGTGGCTGCTGTGGTCCAGGGACACGTGCAGCCAACTTCAAACAAAGAAGGCTGCAGATGCGTTTTCACGTATGGGGTATAAAATAGTTCCCTTTACCTTTCAGACCAACCTTTACTTTTCACAGCAGTACAACCAGTGCTACTTGGCAGTAGAAATTGGTAAGACGGTGGTATCTACACATACAGATGATTCCTAGACAGAAAAGTAGTCCTATCGCCTAGGCAGACGGTGAGAGGTAAATATCTATCCAGACTGATTTCTAGGCAAAAAAGTAGTTTAACCTAGAAAACAACAACAAGTATTCACTCGTCACAACATAATCCTTTGACACGATATATCACGTCGGGGTCACCAATTTGGCCGTGGAAGAAAAAGATCTCTCACTGGGCAAGTTGTTCAGTCCGGGGAGCATTCTATGCTCCATGTGATAGTTTGAAGCTATTCTATGTAATATACTGGCTGTACTTCAGAATTTTTATAGCGTGATTCAAGCTTCGGTGCGTTTCGCTTGTGGCGCGATGATAGCGCCGCCACAGTTTAATAAGATTGTGTAATCAAAAAGTAATCGAAAACAACGATGTTGGTGTTAATGATTTTCCTGAAATTAATGAAGAGTATTGACGAACAAAATCGTACACCCAGAAATTAATTAACAAGATAAAGAACACATCACGCCCTTAGTGATAATAATTTATCAAAATGATTAAAGCCGACAGGGTCGCCCTGTCTGTTTTCTCTAATCTCAGTTTAATTTGTTCTTAGATCCATTATTGGAATTTGTAGTACGATTTTTCTTTGCGCCGTTTCTAACAAAGAAATGTTCCTAGCAAATTTTATTAAGGTTACTGATTCATAGCCTGTAATATACATAAAAATTAATTATAAGTCAAAATTTAGATTTTAGAATCGATTATAAATTTAAATCATAGAGACAAATTTTATTTGTCTCTATGATTTTAATTTATTATCGAATGTATTTGTATGTTTACATACAAATACATTCGAAGTAGAAATTTGGTCAGGGCTGTCAGTCTTAACGAAGACTAGCCATTTACCCAAGACCGGATTATAGTACACGTTTCTGTGGGCAAACTCAAGTGCACTCTCGTTTCCTTACTATCATAGTCCGATAGGACGCCAACCTAACACCATCGGAGAGACAAGATCAATGACTTTACGTGTTTTCCGAGACAATGGAATACCGCCAACTCCCCGAATCCGGGCTGATCCTGAGAATTACTTAACAGATAACCCTAATCAATGATACCGGGATTCGAACCTAGGACCTCATGATTAGTAGTCGCCTTTAGAACTAAGAGATCAATGAGGCAAACAGAAACAGAAAATTATGAAGCCGATGTCCTAAACTAGACCTGGCAACATACAACGCACGCACCGTAAGGACCGACGAGAAGATCGTGGAGCTGGAAGTAGAGATAGACAAGTTACGCTGCCATATTTTAGGATTATCCGAAGTCCGAAGAGAGGGGGAGGAAACGGTAATCCTCCAATCCGGCAACTTGCTCTATCACCGGAAGGGCGACCAGCTGTCCCAAGGGGCTGTCGGATTAATCGTCCACAAGTCTCTCGTTAACAACGTTGTAAGGATTGCAAGTGTGTCGACGAGGGTTGCGTACCTTATACACAGAATAACCAAACGGTATTCGCTGAAGCTCATACAGGTTTACGCAACAACCTCGGCACACCCCGACGAGGAGGTGGAAGAATTGTATAAGGATATCTCTAGAACCATGCATTCCTCCAAAACCCACTTTGCGGTGTTGATGGGAGACTTCAACGCAAAACTAAGCACAAGACAAAACGGTGAGCTGAAAGTAGGGAAATTTGGAATAGAGCAACGGAATCTAAGGGGCCAGCAGCTGGTCGACTTCATGGAGAAAGAGGGACTCTTTATGCTGAACTCTTTCTTTCAGAAGGGGCCCCACAGGAAGGGGACCTGGTCGAGCCCCGACGGTTCCACAAAAAGTGCGATTGTCTTCATTATGACGACCAGACGATAACTGTTCAGTGATGTCTCCGTGACCGCGAGGGTGAAAACTGGTAGTGATCACCGAATGGTTAGAGGCACACTGAACCTAAACGTTAAGTTGGAGAGGTCTCGTCTAATGAAGTCAACGCTCTGTCCCCCTCGTGCTCTGTTTCAAAGTCCCGAAACCTTTCAGCTCGAGTTACAAAACCGTTTTCAGTGCCTATAAGACTGCAATAAAGTGGACGATGTGAATGACAAGCTCGTGGAAGCTGTCCATGCGGTCGGAGCTAAGTTCTGCAAGACCCGCCGTACACGAACACAAAAACTCTCCGATCACACTCTCAATCTCATGGCTGTTAGACGGGAGATGAAGCTACATTCTTCAACAGATTTGACAACATACAGGCAACTGAATAGACAGATCTCCAAATGAATGCGGCGGGACTTACGCAACTTCAATACAGCTCTTATTGAAGAAGCGATTGAGCGGAACCAAGGCTCCAAAGTCTTTGCCAGAGATCTGTCTGCCAGAAAGAGCCAACTTTTAAGGCTGAAGACCGAAAGTGGAAGCATCGTTTCCGGGGCACCTGAGATTTAGAGTGAGATTGAGAGGTTCTATGGGCAGCTGTACACGGCATCGTTGGAGCCGCACGCAAGTTTGAGTAAGGATCTAAGAGCAAGTCTTATCCGAGAATGGATTTACAGCGGAGCTTCTGAAAGCGGGTGGAAAACCGGTACTTTAAGTCCTTCAGGAGCTCTTTAATTCTGTCCTCCATGGTGGCATTACACCGGAGGCGTGGAGCAGAAGTGCGGTGGTCTTGTTCTTCAAGAAAGGCGACAACGCTCTCTTGAAGAACTACAGACCGATTTCCCTTCTGAGCCAAGTCTATGTGTTGTTTTCGAGAGTCATTACGAATTGTCTCGCGCGCAGACTTGATGACTTCCAGCCTCCCGAACAAGCCGGTTTCCGAAAAGGCTTTAGCACCATTGACCACATACATACCCTTCTGCAAATTGTACAAAAGTCCTAAGAGTACAATTTGCCACTATGTCTGGCGTATGTGGACTATGAGAAAGCCTTTGATTCCGTCGAAATTTGGGCGGAGCTGCAGTCTCTTCAGCGGTGCTAAGTTGACTGTCGGTATATCGAAGTGTTGAAGTGCTTGTACAGTAGGGCTACGATGGCTATCCGAGTACAGAACCAGAGTACGAAACCTATCCAATTGCAGAGAGGTGTAAAACAGGGTTACGTCATATCCCCGAAACTCTTCACCGCTGCATTGGAAGACATTTTCAAGCTTCTGGACTGGAAATGATACGGTATCAACATCAATGGCGAGTATATCACTCACCTTCGATTTGCCGACGATAAAGTCCTTATGGCAGAATCGCCGGAGGACCTAAGCGCTATGCTCAATGACCTCAATAGTGTTTCCCAACGGATATGTCTTAAGATGAACAAGGACAAAACAAAGATCATGTTTAATGTCCATGTCACATCTATGCCGGTAGTTGTTGGGAACACTAAGCTCGAAGTTGTTGACGAGTATGTTTACCTGGGACAAACAGTCCGACTAGGTAAGTCCAACTTCGACCGAGAAGTCAATCGACGGATTCAATTCGGTTGGGCAGCGTTCGGGAAATTACGGCACATCTTCTCGTCAGGTATACCTCAAAACTTGAAAACGAGACTGTACACCCAGTGCGTGTTGCCAGTGATGACATACGGAACTGAGACGTGGTCCTTCACTGCTGGCCGGATGAGGAAGCTCAAGGTCGCTCAGCGAGCTATGGAGAGGGCTATGCTCGGAGTTTCTCTGCGTGATAAACTCAGAAATGAGTATATCCGCAGTAGAACCAGTAACCGTCATAGCCCATCGGATTAGTAACCTGAAGTGGCAGTGGGCTGGCCATATAGCTCAAAGAACCGACAACCGATGGGGAAGAAAGGTTCTAGAGTGGCAGCCTCGTACCGGTAGCCGAAGTGTAGGGCGACCCCCCACGAGATGGAATGACGACCTGGTAAGACATGCTGTAAGTCGATGGATGCAGGTGGCTTAGGACCGTGCTTTGTGGCATTTCTTGGGGGAGGCCTATGTTCAGCAGTGGACTAATGAAAGCCTGTAATGATGATGATGATGTCTTAAACCAAATATATTTTTTTAATAATAATAATAATTCTTAATTTCAGATATCAATGATCCATAAGTTGTTAGTATGACTTATATTCGGTTAGTAATTGATAATATCAAATAAAATAAATTAAAGTAAATCAAAACTAAAATCAAATCTATACCCAAAATTAAATCACAATAAAATCAAAAATAAAATTAATAATCAAATAATAGTAATGTCAAAATTAAATTTAATTTAATACAATAAACAAAAAAAATAATGTCTTAATTAAATTAGATAAAATACAATTGAAATAAAATAAAATATCAAAATAAAATCAAATGAAGTCAATTTGGATTAAATTTAAATAACTGTGTTTTGAAATAACCCTCCTCACAAAGCAGCTTCAAAGCGGAGACGTGTACCTATCTGCCAGGGTTTGCAGAATGCTATTGGCACTGCCACGCGCTCTAAATATCAGCGATGTAGTTATTTTGCGAATAATGGATGCAAAGTCGTCAACTTGGTATACTGCAAACATCGCTGATGCACTACAGAAACAAAGCAATCCCAACAACATCCTGAACACATTATCATATTGGACTCGTAGGGTATCCAGCGACTTCTTGATATAGCTGGTCCACAGATTTCCCGTGTACATGTTTTAGCAATACGCTTTAAAATGGGTCACCTTTACGTCTTCGCTACAACGATAGAATCTGCGAGCCAACATATTGCCTCTAACTGAGAGAGCCCTACGTTCCCTTACTGTATTAGCGTCGGCTTTAAGGTTGTCAGTAATAATATGTCCTAGATATTTAAATTTTGATACTCATTGAATGTTCACGCCATTCAGGGTAATGTTATTGACTTTATCGGGACATTTACCAGCGGCCTTAAACACCATACATTCTGTCTTTTTTACATTGTATAGGAGCCCATGCTCAGCAGCATATATCTTACAAACTCTTAACATCTCGTTAAGACCCCCTGCAGTTGGACAGAGCAGTACACTGTCATCAGCGTAAATTAAATGATAATTCATAATCATCAAAATAGTCCATCACTATTCCAGTGATGGACTATTTTGATGCATACGTGTGCGTGTACCATATGGCATTAAGTCAGCCATTTGTACCTTTAGAATAAATATGTGTTAAATAACTGACTGATCTATGATATGATATGATATATCGTATAAGATTAATAACACAAAGACCGTTTAGAAATTTTTAACATACGGGGCTGATAGTATTCAGTTTAAATTACGGTACCAAAATAAAACGAAATGTTTCCTGGCGCGTCAAATTTGACCATGTGGCGAAAATGTAAAACTGTATGAGAAAAATAAATAGTACGTCTCAGCTCAGACAAGTGACTGGATTTTTTATAGAATATGGGTGACAGACCAGCACACAGTCCACCTGATGGTAAGTGGATGCTGTGGCCTATATATATCTACGTTTATCCTCGATTAATTTATTCGAGAATAAAAATGCAACCCCCTGAGGACTAATATGGTTTGCATAATTTCGTTACTCTACGCTTACTATACGAAACACAGCAGCTTTAAACTGCTATATTACGGTGGTTTTCTGTAAGAACGTGGCCCCATTCCTCGGTCAAGATAACACATTCTTGTAACAACCATAGTGTGGCGAGTAAATTAGTAGCTAGAACGGACCTTAAGATCACGCCACCACAACGTCATACACCGGATGATGTCCTACGTCGCTGGTTAGAAACGCCTGCTTATTAGGGCACATGCGTTCCCATTGGTCGCAGCGCTAGTAGAATTAATTTTTTTTATAGGATAAGGGTGAAAAATAAGCACACAGTCCACCTTATGGTAAGTGGTTGCTGCGGCCCATAGACATCTACATCTATCCTCTGTTACAGATCAAAATGCAGATGCGTTTTCATCCGTGAGGACTAGGATGGAATGCCTCATTTCCAGTAAAAACGGCCTCCGGCCACCTGCACTCACCAAACGAAACGCAGAGGTAAAACTCTACTTCACGCTGGTATTCTGTGAGGTCGTGGTACCACCCCGGTTCGAGCCGGCCCATACATGCGACAGCAAAAGCTGCCGCCTGGCTCTACCACTGTTAATAATTTCAATGGCCACCTCTGTACCTATTGTTCTCATCGATCGCGGCGTGGGCGGAATTCAATGGCCGCCTGCGCAGATATTGTGTTCATTGTGAATACGATGTGTACGCGCAGGCAAAGGATGGACAGGTCCGTGCTTTCAAGACTGGAAGGGAGATTTGTGCCTCCGGCTACCTGCACTCACCAAACGCAACGCAGAGGTAAATTTCTACTTCAAACTGGTATTCTATGATGTCGTAGTACCACCCCGGTTCGTGCCGGCCCATTCGTGCGACAGCAAAAGCTGCCGCGAGGCTCTACCTCTGTTATATTGTAGATGGCCTATGCGTGCCTAATTTATATGAACGTTCAAATATGGAGTTAACTACCTCTACTAGCTATACATGGTAGAACCACGCTGCATCTATGCTAATGTAATAGCGTAGGAGTGGGATCGTATGCCGTTATATTTAGCAATTAAATTAGTGCATACCACTAATAACTTTATTTATTAAATCGCAAGTACAAGACAAGAGTACAGAAAGTATATCATTGCATTTTTTTTTCGCTCAAAAGCTATGAAAAGGGCTACCCTCCGGTAACCAGAGGAGGGAGGTGGTGAATGTTCTAAGCATACCACGACAGCCGGCTGCGTGGTTATGTGGGACTCACTGCAAAACTTAAGTGCTTACCTTGTGTTGCTTGTGTGGCCTTTTTGCCGAATCGGAAGCCACCCCCTTTAGGAAAAAAGAGCGCAGGTCTTCAAAACATTGCTTATATAGCTGTAAATAATTAATCATAATTAAAATCACAATATCCTGTTTGTCTTGCATAACACTCCGATTGGTTGTATTTTATTTTTTTTATAGAAAAGGGGGCAAACGAGCATGTGGCTCACCTGATGGTGAGTGAATACCGCCAAACGCCGCCATGAAATACTGCAACACCAGGGGAATTGCAGATGCGTTGTTGGCCTTGATCTTTTTAAACGAGACTCAGGTGTCCTCCAAGACTGATACATCATTTCTCTCATACCCGGTTCCAAATTAGTACACTACTTTCTGCCCCGGGCTGGAGTTTGCATATACGTCAGAGAGAGCATTTGTTTCAGACGTCTTGGCAGTCTTGAGGTACATCCTATGGCTGCGCGTAGACAGCAACGACCATCCCGCGTCTACGGGTGCCTCTATAGGTCCCATAGCGGTAATACCGACACAGACCGACTCATCAGCCACGTCCAAATGGCTGCAGACTCCGTGCTACAACAGGTCCCATCCGCAGAGATCGTGATACTTTGTGATTTTAACGCCCGCCACGCTGAATGGCTTGGTTCTCGTTTAACCGATCATGCGGGTAGATCTGTCTATGACTTAGCCTTGGCATATGGTCTAACACAACTGGTTACTTCGCCTACGTGGATCCCAGATGTGGAGGACCATGTACCTTCCCTGATGGACCTTCTGCTGACATCTCATCCGGACGGATATCAAGTCTCCGTTGAATCCTCTCTGGGCTCTTCCGACCATTGTATTATATGGAGTAAAGTGCCAATCACGCTCCAATCGCAGTTGCCGTCTGCAGCTTGCCGCCGTATTTGGTTTATAGGTGGGCCGATTGGGACGGCATGCGGTCTTTTTTTGCAACCTACCCTTGCTTCTCGCCGGAAGATCCCAGCGTTGTTGCTGATTCTTTTGCTGACGTGGTACTTCAGGGTTTGGAACATTTTATTTCATCCTCTGTGGTGTCCGTTGGAGGCAGATCTCAGCCATGTTTTGGTCGCTCCTGTAAAATAGCATAACGCTATAAGTAGAAGTGCTACTGGACCTGGGCTGACGCATCAACGTCTCGGAATGTAAACACCAGCGCACTTCAAAAGAAGTATAATTACACCTCCAGGTCTTTCCAAAGCGTCCTTGCCAAGGCAAGGTCTGAGCACATCGGCAGTTAAGGTCTTTCTTTGCGTCCAACTCGACTCTAGATGACGGGGGGAATACACCGCCGACCATCCCGCGTTGTGCGTGCTCCATGCCAGATGTGCGATTTACACAGCGCTCAGTTCGTAAAGAACTGTTTTCCTTGGACATCAGCAAGTCGAAAGGACCTGATGGAGTTACTCCCATTGTGATGAAGACGTGTGCTCCAGAGTTGTCACCGGTTTTAACGCGTCTTTTCCGGTACTCCTACTTCCAAGGCGTAGTCCCAAATTCATGGAAGACAGCTTTGGTCCACCCGATCCCTCAAAAAAATCGACCGCTCAGACCCGTCCAACTACTGGCCTATCGCCATAACCTCCTTGTTCTCCAAAATAATGGAATCCATTATAAACTGCCAGCTCATGAGTTACCTTGAGGATCACCAGCTGATTAGTGACCGCCAGTACAGTTTTCGTCGTGGTCGATCAGCTGGTGATTTTCTGGTCTACCTGACTCATAGATGGGTGGAGGCAGTAGAGTCCAAAAAGGAGGCATTGGCCGTTAGTTTGAAGATAGCAAAGTCCTTCGATCTGGTCTGTCACAAAGCGCTTCTTTCGCAGCTTCCTTCCTATGGGCTTTCCAAGACAATTAGATCACCAGTTTCCCTGCTGGTCGGAGCATCAACGTCGTAGTAGACGGTGCATGCTCTGATTTCAAGCCTATCAAGGCCGGTGTTCCACAAGGCTGCGTGCTATCATCAACGCTGTTTCTCCTGCATATCAATGATATGTTGCAAATTAGTAACATTCATCGCTATGCAGATGAGAGCACTGGTGATGCCTTATATACCAGCCGTGCCAATATTTCTCGGGAAAACGTCGCCGAGTACCGGGATAAACTTGTGTCTGAAGTAGAGTCTTTGCTGAACAAAGTCTCGGATTGGGGGCAACTAAATCTAGTCGTGTTCTATCCCCAGAAGACCCAAGTTTGCGCGTTTACCGCTAATAGGAACCCCTTTGTCGTATCTTCTCAGTTTCAAGGCACTCCCCTTGCAGCCTCAGCTATGATCGTAATCCTCGGCGTAGATATATCTAATATTGTGCAGTTTCGTGGTCACTTGTAAGGGAAGGCCAAACTGACTTCTAAAAAGCTTTGCGTACTCAGCAGAGCGAGACAGTATTTCATGCTGGCACATCGCTTGCAACTTTACAAAGCGCAAATCCGGCCTCACGTGGAATACTGTTCTCATCTCTGGGCTGAGGCACCCCAGTGCCAGCTCCTTCCACTTGACCGCATCCAGCGCAGAGCGGTTCGAATCGTCGACGACCGAATTCTTTCTGATCGGCTCGATACACTGGCACTGCGTAGAGATGTTGCATCTCTTTGAGTATTTTATCGCCTATACCAAGGGGTGTGATCTGAGGAATTGTTCGGACTAATTCCAATTGCTCAATTTTGCCATCGTACATCGCGACAAAACTTGCGATACCATAAAATTCACCTGAATGATTGGCGGTCCACCACTGTGCGATTAAGAAGAAGTTTTCTTCCTCGCACAACTTCCTTGTGAAATCGATTACCACCAGCGATTTTTCCGGACCGATACGACTTTGGGACCTTCAAAAAAAGAGCCTGCTCCTTTTTAAAGGCCGTCAACGCATCTGCAATTGCCCTGGTAAATAAGGTGATCGCCATCATGCTGGTTCTATGAAAAATCATTTAAAATTGTATAAACAAAATTATTGTTAAGTGATGTTTGAAAAGCGAGGATATCTAATTGGTATTGATAGAGGAACCTGTTAATCAACTTACTGAACTTGACTTTGGAATTAATTATTTTATGCAAGAAACACAAATCAAGTATCTCCCGCCTGCTTCGGTGATAGTTCATTTTAAATTCAACCAATCTCTGATTATAGGGCTGTCTGTGTGAGATACCAGTTTCATTGAATGCAAGGTGCATTGTAAAAGCGCGTTGTAAGTTTTCAATGCGTTGGGAATGTACATATGTGATACTAAGGATTCCAAATGACACTGAAAAACTCAAGGCAACTTCTCAAAAACACGTTGTACAAAATAATTTTAGGTCTGCAGGTAAATCCTTTTGTGTTTTGTCTAATGAATCCGAGGAATTGAGTGGCTTTTTTATAATAATTTTATATGTGATGTAAAAGTTAACTTCCTGTCAGTAGTAACTCCTAAGTCATTGATTTCTAGTCATTTTGTAAAACTGCATTATCAATCGAATAAATTGAGACAAGTAGCTTTTTCTTATAACAAAACTAAAAGCCTAACGTTAATGTACCTACATACTTTACGTTATGTTCTAAAAAGTAAATGTCTACAATATTTATATCGTATTAAATGGGATTTTAAGACTTAGTTTCCTTTTAGTTTATATTCACTATTTACGAAAAACCGCCAATGAAACCATAAAGTAAGCAGATTTAGAGAATTACATTTAGGCGTCTTATTTCCAATGGACTATTAATGTCAGACTGAGTAATTTCATTGTATTCGTTTTTATGGATAAGGATAATAATATATACGATTTTTAATGGGCTGTCAGGAAGAATACGCATTTATTTTATTTTAAAATATTATAAATACTATCTTATGCAAATCCTTTTGTGCCCTGTTGTATGTGCGTTTGTGTGTGAGCGGCATTAGGTTGAGTTAAAACCTTTGCACTGGCCGGATATTGGGTGTGCATAGGTTTTATTCTTAAAACGTACTATGTATAATCCTCTTTTTGTGTGTCTGTGGTATCGGTACGTAAATAGTTGTCTCTTTCTTTTTTCAAGTGCCAACTTCACCTGCAAGTTGTCTGCTCTGTTGATTGACTAACAATGTTTCGTCTACACAGTAGTCGTACCTAATTGCCTAATCATGCTCTTGCATTTGCAGTAAAAGCCGGCATTCTCCCACATTGCCTCTTTTATATTCACGAAAATATCACCGACTTTTATTTCCCTCACTTACTTTATTTCAACAAATTAAGATTGGGTACCGGCTGGAAAGCCGTATATATCAAGTGGGGCAAAAAGTCGGTAGGCAAGTGACTTATTCATTCTACCATTATTGAATGTGATTTGTAAACGATTTTATATGAAAAAGATATAAGCAATATAATAAGATTATTATAACGTCAATATTATATTATTTTATATATTATATATAATATTATTTTGTGATATTATGAAAATTACTTACATCCATTCATTCAATAATATGCAGGACCTATCAATAAATTTAAATTTTTATAAAGTTTTTTTTTCATACGAGTCATAGAACTACTACTACGCTGTGTCTAAATACTTTTATATTTCATATTGTAAATTAATGATTAAAAAAAGTCCCGCTGGTTTTCTTGCTGGTTATTCCAAGAACAAAGTTTATTTTTCCAAACCAGGTAAAGCTTGAATGGCGTTAAAAATGAAACTATTCTATGTAATATTATTGTAGCGTATAAAAGTCCATCGTTGAATACATGCCTCCCCCATAGGATTCCCCATATTAAGTGGTTTTACTATAGTTTCCACGTTAGGCAGGCAGGTTGGCTCCTGTTTCAGTTTCTCTTTATATACGGGTCTCATGACACTCACGGGACGATTTGACGTAGTGAATATTGTTACACCGCCACGACATGGAATATACCTATACATTAATAATATTTTATACGTATTAACTATACAAAGCAATCGTTTCCCCATTTTCAATGTTTGGATTCTTTTACATACATTATTTAATAGAGCTTACAAGTAAGTAATTGTATTAAAATTTTAGTAATTAAATCTCTTAATAATAACCTATTTTAAATACTAATAGCACATGAGTAAAGAAACCGTACCGTATTGAGGCAAAGCTTCATACAACCGTGCTATGATAGGTAGGTTAAGCTTGAGCCGCGTGTGTGCGTAAGCACTGGCGGCTCGTCACGTACGGAGAGAAAGTGCTTTAAACCGACTCGGCCAGTGCTCAAAATCATTCAAAATTATTGTGATAGCTCTGATTTTTTTATGAAAGTTAATATCTTGTTAAATTTGTTAAACTTGAGTTTAATAAATCAAACAAGGTTTACATACACTGCGATCTTCTAATAATCATAAAACATCTTTTCAATGCGATAGTAATCAAATGGAGAAAAAATTAGATTAAATAGTTGTGTGTAATTATAATTCATTAATTTTGTGGCGTCGCGCCACAAGATTAATGAATTATAATTATTTGTAAGGGTGCCTTTAGACGCACCATTACATCGTGAAATTGTAAAATTATTTTGAACGTGAATCAGTTAACATTGACACAACCGAGAGAACGTGTTGCCGAACCATTGAGAATAGGGAAGAGAAGGTGAGAAGGCGCTTGTTCCGATTGTTCCACCTCTCATTCAGTACTGGAATAGTGCCTTAATCTTGGAAGCTGGCCAATGTGCAGCCTGTGCCTATAAAAAGTAGCCGTACCGACCCTGCCAACTATCGGCCAATTTCATTTACCTCCATACTCTGCAAGATTATGGAGCGTATATTGAACGCCCCCTCATGGCATACCTAGAGCAAAATGATCTCCTCAGTGATTGCCAGTACGGGTTTCGCTGAAATGGATCAACTGGGGACCTTCTAGCGTATGCCACTCACATATGGGGCGAAGCCCTCGAGAACAAAGTTGAATCACTTGCTGTTTCGCTCGATGTTTCGAATGCTTTTGACAGGGTTTGGCACGCTAGTCTATTGGGCAATTTTTCAGCGTACGGCTTATCCCCTGGTCTAATTGTATGGATCAAGGACTTTCTGAGTGAACGATATCTCCGGGTCGTCGTTGATGGCTGCTCATCTGATACTGTGGCGATTAACGCCGGTGTTCCTCAGAGGTCCGTTCTCTCCGCATCTCTCTTCTTGCTGCATATAAATGTACTGCTTATTCCCGGTGTCTATGGGTATGCAGACGACAGCACAGTTGTGGAGAGATACTAACCAAGCGCCCGGGCCAGTCGGGATCAAATCCAGTCAGAAAGGGTGGATATGGTTGAACGTGTGAGTCTCACACTACAGCCAGTCTCCGAATGAGGCGACGCCAATCTCGTGAGATTTAACGCCTCCAAAACACAAGCGTGTCCTTTTACCGCTAAAAGGAGCCCGCTCACCTTGGCTCCTACTTTCCAGAATGTATCCTTGGAGTACACTGACCGCCTTCAGTTGTTAGGGATTGAATTTTCTCCGAACCTAAACTATGGGCGGTTCATTGAATCCAGAGCCAAAGCAGCCGCAAGAAAACTTTGGTGTCCTTGCAAGGGTGCGGCGGTACTTCACGCCGGGGCAGCTTCTTAACTTATATAAAGGGCAAGTCCGGTCGTGCATGGAGTACTGCTGTCACATATGGGCTGGTGCTGCAAAATGCCACCTGGCAGCATTGGACTCAGTGGAGAGACGTGCTAAGAGGCTCACTGGTGACCTTGATTTGGTTGAAACCAATCTTGTCAGCCTCGAGCACAGGCGCAGAGTAGCCAGTCTCACGGTATTCTATAGGATGCATTTCGGTGAGTGTGCGCAAGAATTATACGCCTTAAATCCTCCCTCTCCTTTCCACCATCGGACAACCAGACGGTCGGCGGGTCTTCATCCCTTTGTTGTCGATATTCCACGCATTAGAACCAAACGGTTTGTTTCGTCTTTTGTAATGCGTACAGCAAAGGAGTGGAGTAATTTGCCGTCGTCTATCTTTCCGTCCAAATACAATCTAGGCGTCATAAAGGCAAGAGTGAATAGGCTTTTGTTACGATAAGGTTATTTTATTTTTTAAGTTATTTTATTACCATACGGTTTCGCGGACATGGACAGATGATACAGCGGCCTCCACCTCAAAAATTCCATCGGAAAAAGAAGGCCGCCTTATTATATGACACCGGGCTCAGATGCTCAAGATTTTACTCCAGAATGCCTCCATTCATTTCCATGAGGAAATGAACTTTGAGGTTATTAAAGAAAAGAGAAGAGATTTTAGAATCTGCTACTTAGCTTAAAAAACCCATCGATAATTATTATGGACAATGCACCGTATCATTCTGTACAAGTAGATAAACCACCGACTCAAGTAAATAAAAAGCAAGAAATTGTCGCGTGGCTGGTAAGAAAGTGTGTGGAAGCAAGTCCAACTTTACTAAAAATTGAGTTGTTAAATCTGGTAAAAGCACGTAAGGTTGGACACCTTCAGCCCCGCAATGTAATCGATTAATTAGCCCTAGGGCATGGATACGAAGTAATTCGATTGCCTCCCTACCATTTCCAGTATAACGCTATCGAGCTTATTTGGGCACAAGTAAAGGGTCATGCAGCGCGGAACAATATTCAACCACCCTTCAGTACTGCTAATTTGCTAACTCTGCTAGTCTTTACAGAAGGCTGGAGAAAGGTCGTGGAAAAACAAAGAAAATAATTTTACAAGATTATGAATTAGATGACGTTGATGAAGATGATGATTGACGGCTCCGTGGCGCAATGGCTTAGCAACGAGTTGCTGCGCTGGGGGCTGCGGGTTTGAATCCTGCACAGAACAAGTATTTGTATGGCCTACAAATAATTGTTCCCGGTCTGGATGTTTATCCTTTCGCAATTTGTGTTTGTAAACTGCCTCCACAATACAGTAACTCTTTCATTAAAAACAAAAGAAAGATTTAAACAAAGACAATATTATTGAAAATGAATTAATAAATCTCTGAGTACTGACAGCAGTGATAAAAATGACAATACTACAAAGAACTAGTTACAGTTCTGATAGTTCAACTGAATAAATACTACTTTTTTGTAAATTATGTACTTGTCTTATTTTTGTTCCTTAAATTTACGTTAAAAATAATAATGGGACAGGGATTAGACAAATACAAGTTTTTTAAATTGATTTATAGTACCTATTCAGTTATTAAGAACAGGTACTTATAGGTACTGTAATCAGGGCTCGCTTCGCTCGCCCAGTACTATCCCGCAATCTATTCCTTTTTGTGATACACTTATGCGGGGTTTTTGCCATAGTTGCCACGTTTGGCGAACAGGTTATCAACCGCAGTTCTTTATTGTTTTGAGTTGTTAACAGGATGATGCTGCATCTCATGTCCTATTTAATTTTCGCTCTATCGTCTCTTACGAAACCCTCAAGACAATATGGCCTAGTGCATAAACTTACACCGCCACTCCACGGTTAGTTATGCAGACGACAGCAGTGACGATGTTTTATACATTGGCTGTGCTAATATTTCTCGGGAATACGTCATCAAGTGCTGGAACAAACTTGTTTAGTATTTGTAGAATAAAATCTTGCATTAGGGCGACTAAATTTTGTCCAGTTTAATAGTTTTGCTAGATTTCCTAAAAGAATTTGATTACTATGCTTGTGAAAGACTTCTTAGTGTTAACGTATTAGCTAATGGGTAACACACACACACACGCGTGCACATACACACTCACACACACACGCCCATACACACTCACACACTCGGTAGAAAAGGAATAACTTATAGTTTTGTTTAAGAAATTGTTTTATAAATGTCTGCGTTAAGGTTTAATATTGTATAGGAAGGTACTGATATCCTAAGATACAATATTAATCCTAGCTTTGGAATCAGTGCAACAATTTGTTTGTAACCTATGTAAGTTTTAATAAGATAAGAAAATATATTATTATTATAACTTTAATCGTTAAAAACCCAAGTATGCACGTTTATCGCAAAAAAGAACCCCTTTGTCGTATCTCCTCGATTTCAGGGCACTCCCTTCGTTGTCATAGGCGGCATCAGAATCCTTGGCGTCGACATTTCGAGAGACGTACATTACCGCAGTCACTTGGAAAGGAAAGCTAAACTGGAATCATAAAAGCTTGGTGTGCCCATTTATATCTGTTAAATTAATTCTATTATTATAATTGTAACAATTAAATGTCAAGTTTAAATTATTATTACATGAAAAGTTATTCATTAATAAATTTAAATCATATCTTATTTTATTTTCCTGCGGCCAACCCTGTATGTTTACATTGCCTTAATGTAAACAAGATAATTTTATGTACATTTAACGTATTTAGATTATCAATGTATTTTACATTCATTATATGACTAAAGGATGCTCCAGGCATGCAATAATTACTGATCATATGTCCTTTTAAACAGTTATTTAACATCATGCCCAAATTTTTGCCTACGTCTTCACAATACATAATAACTTTCTAGATCGAGACGGTATTTCATGCCTGCCCCCCGCTTGCAGTTTTACCAAGCGCAGGTTCGGCCCATATGGAATACGTTTTCATACCTGGGCTGGTGCACACTAGTATCAGCTCCTTCCACTTGACCGTATTCAACCGAGAGCGGCCTTCATTATCTTAATGGCTTACGGTTCACTACTGTGCGATTTACGCGAAATTTTCTGCCTCGCGCAAACCAACTGTGAAATATACTGTCGCCAGCGATTTATCTAGACCAATGCGACTTCGGAACCTACAAAAAAACATATTCCTTCCTAAAAGGTCGGCAACGCACCTGCAGTTATGCTGGTGTTGCGGATGTTCATGGGCGACAGTGATCACTTACCATCAGGTGAACCGCATGCTCTTTTGCCACTTCTTCCATTAAAAAAATATATTTTATTTCTCAGACATGCAGTACACCACACGTAGTTTCTTTCACTACATAAGACGTGGTAAAGTAGCATTTAAAATTACAATTAATCATTTTCTTAATGCCTTACCAATCTACCGCGTGTTGCATGTCTATAAAGGACAATGTCCAAAATCGCCCTATGTAATAAAATCATCGGACATACACGATAATTAATTTTCTATTTTAGTATGTTAGTTGCAAATACTTTTAAAACACGGACTAGCTGCGTGCAAAAATGAACAATAAAAAGTATTATACTCGACTAATAACATTAATCGCCGCCATCTTCTCCAAACATCATGAAGTGTCGAAAAATGATTAGGGATGCCCAATCAATCGTAATCGATTTTTGAATTTTTAATGAACTGTTGTATATTTTTTAATCTAAATTACATTTTCAATTTATTTCGAATAAAGTTGCAAAAATAAGCTACAATAAAAATATTAAATTACCATCTCCTTATATTCTTTTATATTATTCCCTAAATGTATAATTTAAAAAACCTACTACCTATTGAATGAGGTCATACTCGATTTTGAATAGGTAGTTAGAATAGTGCTATAGAAAAATAATCGTAAAGATAATTATTCAGGATTTTCTGATAATCGCTTAGAAAGGAGTGTATTTCGTCGTCTTACTAAACGACAGCTTAAGAGTTTACGACAATTAATATTAAAAAAAAAACACTTCTCGTTACTGCATTATTTATAAATGTGTTATTTAAAAAGAGCAAAATTGCAGACTAGATACAAATGTTATTATTAATATTGTTACAAGTATGGAAGAAGTAGAGACGCACGTGTTATTATAATTAAAGTAGGATATTGTCCTACTTGTTATGGTATTAATATTATCGTATGACAAAAGATGATGTATTTAATACTGTTTGTAACGTATGGCTATAATGAATATTAGGAAATATTTATTAATCGTATCGTATTTGGCGTTCCTATTTGTGATGTCACTAAATGGTCACTTGTCACTTGTCAGTCTCTCATGAATAAAATACGATCTCCAAATCGATTCAAATCGAACATACTAGAATCAATTCTCGATTAAATCAAGTATTATCAGATCTATTTTTGATCAATCGCGACATTTTCAAACATGCCTAATATATACACAGAACATTATTGACGATAATGTACCGTAAATACAAGTAACTGTATAGAAACATCATTAAATTAATAAACATAACATCACGCCTGTATTTCGCAGAAGGAGTAGGTAGAGGTGTGTAGTACTGTTATATTATACGTCCCATGTAATACGGGCTGCGCGTATTGCCAAACACCGCACACAAGTCCAGACTCCATGCTACTACTGGGTACTTCAAGCTATTAAAACCTAATAATAATTTGCCCGACCTTGGGATCGAACCCAGAATAGAACAGTTTTTCTGTCTTTCACAAGGAACAGATGTTCCAACTATGCAAAAGTATTTCTTGAATCGTTTGTAATATAGCTAGTTCTTGAATAAATCCGATTCAAGATGTTTTTGTATCGACATTGGACAAGGATTCTTCAGATCCAGGAAAATCGATTAATTTAAGTATAAACAATCGATTAAACGATTTCAAATTGACAAACCTACTTTCTACTGTCATCTCTCATTCTGTCAAAATTACATTGGTTGGCATCGTTTGCAATTGTAATTGTCTTTGTAATTGTATCGGTGTTGTGGTGACTTTCGGGACTAAATATTGAACACAACACAACTTGGCTATTTAACGAACTCTGATTACTTTCAAGAATAATTTACCTTGCTGTGGTTTTTGGAACTGTGTACCGCTCAAACGATAACCTAGCGGCTAGCTAGCTATAAACGGACTTACGCAAACGCAATGGAAAGTGTATTTTGTGTAAATTGCTGCTCTGCTGGTGGTACAATATTGTTGAAAGATGAACAGAGAAGCAATCGTGCAATATTGTTGTAATTGCATCGTTGTACGCAGAACCATCGGTTGCTGCGCCCATGTTATGACCATTATTTGGTACTTGAGCTTTACGAGACATCAAAATAATATCGAAATCCCTGCACAATTATTAGACAATATTCTAATTTTCAATTTAGAAGATGAACAATAAACATTAAGTTAATCTGTGTTTTATTTCTAATTCAAACATAATAAGTTAATGTAGATATAAAAACAACTTATACTACCAATTAGGCACTAAATAGGTAAGGCTGGTTTCATAGTGACGCGTTTGAACAGCGCCGTCCAGACGCACACGCTTGCAAATGCACTAGATAGTAGTCGATAATATTCACGCTGTTCACACGCGCGCTGTTTAAACTTGGTTGAAACCGTGGTTGATACGCTCACTGTACTACGGCATGTCTAGTGGCGTGACTGACAGCCTAAATCCTTATACATTTAGGTACTAGGTATCTTACCCTACCGTATATGCTAATGACAACATCTAAATGCTAAAAGCCATTATAAACACATTTTTTTAACATTAATACACACAAATATTATCTCTCATTTCAAAACCAATGCTCAGAAAGCAGGTTTGCTAACTAGATTCTATGCATTTATACGTTGCACTTACATACACTTAGGCTTTGGAACAAAAACTGCATACCTAATTATGTAGATAGGTACTAAAAATAGCTAAATGTTTTAGGATCTTTTTTCAGTTTGTTAAAAATCACTCAGATCTATGAAAAACCGTAACATTCGTTGTTTGATTATAACCTCAAAATCTGACACTTTTATTTGAAATATATCTATTATGCAGCTAGTCCGCTATAAAAATAAGATCAAAAGGAATTTACTAATGATCAACAAAAAAAATACATAATTTTCCAATGCTCTTGGTTCCAGGGTGTAGTGTTATACTACTTACATATCATTTTACATTATTTTTCCATTCTGTTTTTGATTTTCTGCATTCACATTTTGCATCACTTTTCACGCTATCAGTTATACTACTAACATTTTTTTTATAGGATAAGGGTGACAAACGAGCACACAGTCCACCTGATGGTAAGTGGTTGCTGCGGCCCATAGACATCTACATCTATCCTCGTTTGCGAATCAAAATGCAGATGCGTTGCCACCCGTGAGGACTAAGATGGAATGCCTCATTTCCAGTAAAAAGGGCCTCCGGCCACCTGCACTCACCAAGCGAAACGCAGAGGTAAACCTCTACTTCACGCTGGTATTCTGTGCAGTCGTGGTACCACCCCGGTTCGAGCCGGCCCATCCGTGCGACAGCAAAAGCTGCCGCGTGGCTCTACCACTGTTGTAACATATCATTTTACACTATTTTACCATTCTGTTTTTGATTTTCTGCATTTATATTTTGCATCACCTTTATTTCCATAGGATGCTGTAACGTTTTTACACAATAATAAATCATTTTCACTTCGTATTTTCACACCATCAGCACCTTTTAAAATCGCTGTCAATGGAGTCTTACCTTTTTCGGTCTTTTATTGAGTTCTCCGTAACTCTGCAATTTCAGGTTTCATGCGCGCTGCCGCGCATTAGTTTCTATATGAATAATATCTCATTTCTTACTTAAATGTAATGGTTTTTCAATTATAAGCCTGAAATCAAAAATTGTTAGATTTGACAACCATTATTTATATGGTTGTTTTGGTAACTTTTATTCAAATTCGTCACTGGTCTGATGTTCTTAGTTTAATATTTCCTCATAAATACTCTTTGGCTCTAGGTCATATACAATAAATTTCCTTTTAATTTAAATAATTTCTCGTTCTCTCTAAAAAGAGTATAAAAGCCGAACAATTGGAGAATACGGGGAGTCTCGCTTCAGTTCTCAAACGAGAAGCATCTACTAAAGGCCTTATCCCGGGGCCGCATTTCCCGGGGATCCTGCAAGCCTCCATCTACACATCCGAGGTCGTCGGCGCATCCTGCAGGCCAGGCGCATCCTGCAGATCAGGCGCTGGGATCCTGAAGGCCAGGCGCTGCTGACGTCGAGAAGATCCTCAGCTCTGGACGTGAGAAGTTGTCGACCATGCCCGTCGGTGGAGCAGCGCCCGTGGCCGCGGTCGCTGCTGCTGCAGCGCCTGCAGCTGAGAAGAAGAAGGAAGAGAGAGTCCAAGAAGGAAGAATGTGAGTCTGACGATGAAGTTATGGGCTTCGGTCACTTCGACTAAAGCTTGCTTAAATTATTTTTTTTTTCTCTTTTCTTCACCTTTACTGCGCCTTGTCCATTCCCTTTTGATTTAATTGCTTTCTCTTTCGTTCTTAACTCATTCATCATTCATTTTTTTTTCATATAAAATTGTTTTTTAAAGCTGAAACGAGATGAAACATAACTTTTCTAAACATTTATTAACTGTTAATTTGTATATATGTATAAATACTTTTCTAAACATTTATTAACTGTTAATTTGTATATATGTATAAATATCACCATCATTTTCACCTTATTATTTTAATTTCTTTTAATTTGTTTTTTTGTGTAGTGATCCAGTGTTCTTCAACACATCTTGCTTTAAGACCTCGAATTTTGGGAGCGGCTAACTACTCCCTTAATTTTTCTTTATCTTTATCTTCACTTGGGAACGGCTGACTACTCCCTTAATTTTCTTTATCTTTATCTTCACTTGGGAGCAGCTGACTACTCCCTTAATGTTCTTTATCTTTATCTTCACTTAGGAGCGGTTGACTACTCCTTAAATAAGCCTGAATGTCCTTTCGAAAACACACTTTTAGAGTGGTGTCTCTTCGACTAATTAATTTATTTTTTCCACGCAGGAGCGGTTGACTACTACTTAAATAAGCCCTAATGTCGTTTCGAAAACACACTTTTAGAGTGGTAGTCATTGAATGTGAACTCCACCCTTACCTGAATGCAGATGATGAATGTTAGAGATAGTTTATCTGATTTTGCATGTTGATGTCTGTTTCTGCAAAGCTGTGTTTTTATGGTTTATTTTAGAATGTACATGTCAAAATTTTTGCTGAGTCAAAAATTTTCCAGGGTCGGGGGGAAAATATAGTGTTATACTACTTACATATCATTTTACATTATTTTTCCATTCTGTTTTTGATTTTTTGCATTCACATTTTGCATCACTTTTCACGCTATCAGTTATAATACTAACATATCATTTTACACTAATTTTTACATTCTGTTTTTGATTTTCTGCATTTATATTTTGCATCACCTTTATTTCCATAGGATGCTGTAACGTTTTTACACAATAACAAATCATTTTCACTTCGTATTTTCACACTATCAGCACCCTTTTAAAATCGCTGTCAATGGAGTCTTACCTTTTTCGGTCTTTTATTGAGTTCTCCGTAACTCTGCAATTTCAGGTTTCATGCGCGCTGCCGCACATTAGTTTTTCCTATATGAATAATATCTCATTTCTTACTTAAATGTAATGGTTTTTCAATTATAAGCCTGAAATCAAAAATTGTTAGATATGACAACCATTATTTATATGGTTGTTATGGTAACTTTTATTCAACTTCGTCACTGGTCTGATGTTCTTAGTTTAATATTTCCTCATAAATACTCTTTGGCTCTAGGTCATATACAATAAATTTCCTTTTAATTTAAATAATTTCTCGTTCTCTCTAAAACGGTATAAAAGCCGAACAATTGGAGAATACGGGGAGTCTCGTTTCAGTTCTCAAACGAGAAGCATCTACTAAAGGCCTTATCCCGGGGCCGCATTGCCCCGGGATCCTGCAAGCCTCCATCTACATCCGAAGTCGTCGGCAGTCTACTTCAAGCGCGGGGCCACACTACTCCGGGCGCTACGACTGCTTGCCCCAGGCGCTGAGTGCACCTACTGCCCGCGCTACCTTTGGGCGCTTTGACTGCTTGCTCCAGGCGCTGAGCGCACCTACTCGTCGGCAGTCTACTTCAAGCGCGGGGCCACACTACTTCAGGCGCTACGACTGCTTGCTCCAGGCGCTGAGTGCACCTACTGCCTGCGCTACCTTTGGGCGCTACGACTGCTTGCTCCAGGCGCCGAGTGCACCTACTGTCCGCGCTACCTTTGGGCGCTGCGACTACTTGCTTCAAGCGCTGAGCGCACCTACTCCAGGCGCTACGTGCGTCGGCTCCGGACGCTGCGTGTGCCCAGTCCAGGCGCTGCGTGCCGTCGCCGCCAAGAAACCTCAAGCTCCGCGTGTGCCTACTTCTACAAGCGCAGCGTGTGTCCTTCGACCTTTAGGCTCCACTATAAAACTTTATTCTCCTATTCTCCTATCTTTATTTTTTTAATCTAATTGTAATCTCTATTCATCCATCATCATCATATTTCATTTTTTTTATAAAATTGTAAATACCTTTTTAAAAAATTTAAATTTATTATTTTCTTGTTTTACTTTTGTTGTTTTGTTGTTCTTAGGTTAGGTTCAATATATTTTTCTTATTAATTGTCGCTTCACGACAAGGGCGAACAATGTATTGGCGCAGAGCAATGTCCTTTACACAGCCTTTAGAACAATAATAAATTAATTATAATATCAAAGTGTGATACAAAAACTATCGACTTCATTTTACCATAAAACGGCAATTCAATACATCAGGAATTGTTTGATGTAAGGTCAAACATAATTTAGTCAAACACAGAACCCAATTATATTAATTAATCAAGAGGTAGCAGTAATGAGATATTGACAAACTACATACAACTTAATTAATTTATTTTCAAAATGTAATTGGGAGGACAGTAAATTGTACAATCATTAAGTATGTTTGTTAACTAACCGCTATCAATATTTAATTTAAAAAATAAATAAAAATTAATACTTGTCTTTGTTTCGTCCTGCCCTGAGCCATACTGTACTGTCTACCTACTGATATGAATTTTTATCTAATATAAGTTATTTTAACTAATATAGCTGCAGCATGGCTCTACCACGTACGTAAACGTAAACGTACCTGCAATTTGCGTCTGGACAGTAGCAACAGCGTACCATCTCAATAATCACACTGCAGTACTTCTAAAGCCTTGCGAAGTCTAGACGTGAACAAAGGTAGTGCTGCTAATGATATACAGCTTAGAAGCTGGAAAGTAGCCGTACCGACCCTGCCAACTATCGGCCAATTACAATTGCCTCCATATTCCGCAAGATTATGGAGCGTGTATAGAACGTACACCTTATGGCACACCTAGAGCAGAATAATCTCCTCAGTGACCGCCAGTACGGGTTTTGCTGAAATCGATCAACTGGAGACCTTATAGCGTATAACACTCACAAATGGAGCGAAGCCCTGGAGAACAGTGGTGAAGGATTTGCTGCGTCCCTTGAATTTTCGAAGGCCTTTGATAGGGTTTGGCACGCTAGCCTATTGGACAAGCTTTTAAAGTACGGCATATTCCCAGGCCTGTTTGCTTGGGTGAAGGACTTTACTTAACTATCCTCCTATGATGCAGACCTTCGGTATGCAGACGACAACACAGTTGCGAAGAGATACCAACCAAGTGCCCAGGCCAGTCGGGATCAAATACAGTCCGAATCAGAGGCTATGGATGAGCGTGTGAATCCCTGAATGGGGCGATGCCAATATATTGAGATTCAACGCCTTTAAAATAAAAGTGTGTCTTTTACCGCTAAAAGTAGTCCGCTTACCCTGGATCCTAATTTCCGGAATGTATCCTTGGAGTACACGTATTGGAATACACGTGTCCCACAATTATCTTTTTAAAACATCAGCGCTTAGAAACTGTTTATCCATTTGAATAACAACACAAAAGTGCTAGTATCCGACGCGAAAGTTTAAATGAAGCAATAAACGTTAACAACCGTTCTATCTAATGCAGCGCGTCTAGTTTAAAACGATCAAAGTTATACCATTTCTGTTTGGAAAACGTTTCTATTGCTGATTAGTGATATGCACTCGATCAGTAAGGTTTAAAGGAAATTTATTGAACAGCCTGGAGAAAACGTTAAGGTAAACTTCGACAGCGTGATTAAAGATTCGGTTTGTTTACGTTAGAAGTCCGCGACAGCGCCTTAACAGTATCTTAACAAATAAGATACTTACGTTTTAAATTCCGTTAGTCATCACTGGCACAATCTGGTTGTACACTTTTGTTTAAGATTGTGATTCTTAAAAATTTGCCTCAGCCTCACTACTTTAGTTCAAAAAAGTCAAAAAAATAATTATCACTGTCTCATCTATCTATTAAAGCCCATAAACGTTCACTGCTGAAAATAACCTCTCCCATAGATTACATTAAGCATTAATATTTGCGGTCTTTTTTTATTAATTTGCACTGCCTATTGGAAGATGCTTCAGCACATTTCATGTTCAAGGTTCTTTCTATACAATAAATTATTATTGACATTTACTTTTATATAAAACGTAATTTTTAGAATTACTTTATTATCTTAAATCAAGTATAATCAACCTGATGAAGAAAATATTATGTACCTACTGAGGTATATCTCCTTCAATAAGATAGTTTTAGGTAAATATATATGAGGCAATCTGTTATACAAGCTTTATAATGAAAGATCACATAATAGTAGTGATATATTTAGAGATTATGCACCACAGCTATAGCTTTAGATTTAAGCAACAAAATGAAAACTGCGACCAACAAAATTAAAATGACCTGGAGAATAATAAACCTAGCAAGCTAACAGCATAGCAAAGTGGCGAAGCAATCAGCTTTGTAGCGGTTTCTAACGGTTTCCGTTGAGCAATCAGTTTCAAAATAGGAGGTTCAGATGACTGGGTGATCAGTAATCGATTGCTGTAAAGAGAATTTGAAAATTCGAAACCGTTCTCGAGATAATCGTGGGACATACGGACAGACGGACAGACATCGTGAAATCAATAAGTGTCTTCGCAAGCTTCGCCACTTAATAAATAGGGAAACGGGCAAGGTCGATCCGCGTAATTCGGATTTTCAATTAAATATTAACAAAAATTAACTTGATCTGATCAAGAAGTTGCTATGGCTTTTGAGAACATTTTACTGACGTTCCTATTTTGACAACAAAATCATTAATTTCTTCTCCTACTATCGCCGAATCATTGCCTAAACAAAATGTAAATAGTTAAAGGCTTGTTCAAATACTTTTAAATTCCATAGAGTATTGTCAAAATATATCGTTATATATTTTAAAACTATTATTGCTAGCAAAACGGCAGACTTATGGGGGATTTCTGCTAAAGTTATGCCATGAAAAATATAACTTGTAAATAAACCAAGTCTCGCAACTCAGTTTTCTACCGTAAAAATTTGTGAGATCCATGTAATGACAAGTCGGTTTATTTATTCAGTCCCTACTTAAGGGTCCTTCTGTCTCAATTTATTGCGTAATTAGCTAACCTAACAACATTTTATAGTGACCATATCAATAGTAATAAACCTAGCAAGCTAACATCATAGCAAAGTGGCGAAGCAATCACCTTTGTAGCGGTTTCTAACGGTTGCCGTTGAGCAATCAGTTTCAAAATAGGAGGTTCAGATGCCTGGGTGATCAGTAATCGATTGCTGAAAACAGAATTTGAAAATTCGAAACCGTTCTCGACATAATCTTGGGACAGACGGACAGACATCGTGAAATCAATAAGTGTCTTCGCAAGCTGCGCTACTTAATAATCTATTATGATTGAAATACATAGATTACTTGGCCATGCCATGAAAACACAATGTATCTCACAAGTAATACATATTATATTATATTAGATTGCTTAGTGCGATTGCCGAGTCAAACTATGTACTTAAAACAGACATTAATCATGAAGCTACAGTACTATGGGGTCAAGAACACAGCGCTTAAACTTATTATTTCATATTTAAGTAACAGAATGCAGGACATTATTATCAATGGTAAAAATTCTTCCGAGTCACCTATACTAATAGGTATCCCTCAGGGCTCGATTCTTGGCCCGTTCCTATTTCTAGTATATATTAATGGCTTACCTTCCCTCGGATCCTCGGGATAATCATGATATAATATTACATTGTACAGTACATTGGTTTAACGTTATTAATCTACATTTAAACAGAAATAAAACGAGATGTATTAAATTTACAACATCGAATGTTTAAAATCTGAATACCAATATGTTTGTCAATGGGCAAGAGTTGAGCTCTGTTGAATTTACTGTTTTTCTTGGCATCACCCTCAACGCAAAGTGTCAGTGGGACCCCCATATATATTGCGATATATATAATACTTGGCGAAGTCAGATGTGGAATTACTGTGTCGCCCGCTCTATAGCCCCAACCTCGCACTTTTCAATTTTTATTTACTTCCGAAAATAAAAGAAAAACTTTGAGGAAAACGTTGTATGGACGCCAAGGAAGCAGTAGCTGCGTTTCAAAATGCCGTCGACGAGACCTCCAAGGACGAGTGGGCAAAGTGCTTTTCTCAGTATCAGTATTCATTATTATAGTCATATTTATAATCAGTATATTGAAAAGATGTAACAAAACTAATAACTTGCAAGTTTGTTCAGTTTTTGATTTTCTAAGAACTTTCAGTGTCACTCTCGATTACTACTTTCTCTCTCTCTATTTTTTTATCTCTCTTTATTTACTTTGACTCTCGATTTAAATAGTATATACCTATATTTTGTCTCATTTTTTTATTGTAATATTTATGTAAATTAAATGAAATTTGTCATTATTATCATTACAAATATATGTCAAATTTAAATTATTATTACACACTAAATTATTCATTTGTAAGGTTGATTCGTCATATGTCTTAGATGTTTTTCCTGTGGCAATCCCTGTATATAAGGCAGTATGAACAAGACAATTTTGTGTACATTTAAGTTATTAAGGTGTTCAATATAATATCTTAATAACTGTTTGTTGTTTACACTGCCTTTTCTACCAAAAAATATTATTGTACTCTTTGGGTAAAATTAAAGAACATCAGCAAAATTCTTCGTAGAAATGATCAAGACTGAAGAAGTTATTGATTGTTAAAACTGGTGGCCAATATACTACAAAAAGTAAACCGTTTCAATTGAAACCCTAGTTAAAGGAGTTGCTGCCAAAAACAAACAACATTTAGGAATATCCATTTATATGGAAACTAGTTTTGATATAAATCAAAAAGAAGTTCTTACTGCGAAGCCCTTTGTAGAAGGTTTGGAATCTCAGACGTTTCGTTTGGCAAAATCTGGAACGATTCTAACCTAAAGAGTGTATACCGGTGATTTTGTACTAATTAATAAGGAAAAAATTGATAATATAAAAAAGTTGCTAAAGTATATACTCGAGTAACATATTCCTTTTTATCAAAAATTTATTGCTGGATCATCCACCACAGAAGAGGACGTTGAAAACCTTGACATTGAGTTATTTTTAAGCACAGTTTTAATTAAAGTTTTAATTTTTAAGTATATTTAAGCATAGTTATAATTTAAGTTTAAGAATAATCATTTTTTCGATTCTATAGATTTTGTTCTTTTATTGCAGAAAAGTCATTAGTATCTCCTTTTAAAATAATTGTATTTTAGAAAGGAAATAAGTCGATATCGGCTGCAGAAAAGGCGTTAGTATAAATATAGAAATCTATATATACAATTTTTTTATATAGGATAAGGGTGACAAACGAGCACACAGTCCACCTGATGGTAAGTGGTTGCTGCGGCCCATAGACATCTACGTCTATCCTCTATTACAAATCAAAATGTAGATGCGTTGTCACCCGTGAGGACTAAGATGGAATGCCTCATTTCCAGTAAAAAGGGCCTCCGGCCACCTGCACTCACCAAGCGAAACGCAGAGATAAACCTCTACTTCACGCTGGTATTCTGTTAGGTCGTGGTAAAACCCATGTTCTAGCCGCCCAACCGTGCGACAGAAAAAGCTGCCGCGTGGCTCTACCACTGTTAAAAATAAATATAATTAAAACAAAATAAAACAAATAAATATAATTTAAATTTAAAAATATGTGTATCTGACTTCAATATAAACTATTAAGAATTACTCAAAAGCTATTGGTCAGACATTGATTATTTTTATGGGACCACATGAATAGCACCAGCTTTCAAATAAAAAAAGAATCATCAAAATCGGTTCACCTAGTAAAAAGTTATGAGGTAACACACATAACAAACATAGTTGAATTGAGTACCGTCTCCTTTTTGTAGCCGGTAGAAAATTGAAGTGTCTGTTTCTAATGTCAACATCACCACGTTCAATTATATGTTATGTTAATAAGGCTAGGTGGTGTGAGTCCTTTTCTACCTAAGGGCCCGACTAAGTAAATACGTATCCCTTTATTACATACGTTTGCCGTGTTCCGTTCTGAATCGCGCATAATAGAGCCAGTAGACTGTAAAGTATTCTTTCTTGCGGCTGCAGTGGCCGCTTACTATCAAGTGGACTGTAATTTCCTTTTCCCCTCCAATTTTATAAATTATACCATTTTCACTAAAGATATATTCCGCCTTTTTTTTCCAGCAGCAGCGCATCTGTGATATAGATGTCTATGGGTCACAACATGCACTTTCATCACGTGGATTGAGTGCCCCTTTTTCACACTTATAAAAAATTAAAAGAAATATTTGTTTATCATGAGCAAAACATTGTAATTACATATTGTATTACATACATATTGTGATAATAATGCTAATAATTACTTACTTACTTACTTACTTATCTTCACGCACAATCCCTGACGGGGTAGCCAGAGAGAACAGATCGCCAAGTGTCACGATCCTTACATACCTCTTTCGCTTCTTTCAGATTCATAATCTTCTTCATACATGCACGTCTAGGTATCCGAGTACTCTTGACCCTCCCCTCTTCGAGCAGTTTGCTCACATGGTCTTCGAAAGTTAGTCTCGGTCTACCTCGACACCTTTTAATATTTACTTTCGCGCTATATATTTTCTTCACCATTCGGTCTTCACTCATTCGCTCAACGTGCCCAAACCATCGAAGCACGCCCTTATCAATTTTTGTGATAAGGTCATCTTTCAAACCTGCCATATTGCGAATCTCTTCGTTTCGCTTTCGGTCGGCCATGGTAACGCCGCACATTTTACGAAGAGATCGCATCTCCACTGCATTCAACTTGCTTTTATGCTTCTTCTGGCATACCCAGGTTTCGCTAATAATTAAAATTAATATTCGATATTTTAAAGAATAGTATTAAGATGGGCCAGAATAAATACCTTTAACCGACGAGCATGTATGAGTAGGTATATGGATGTAAAGTAGGCGAGAGAAGTGTGTCAGGATCGTGTTAAATAGAAGCCCGTAGTCTCTCCCTGTTCATCTGAGTGACAGGTGTGAGTGTTTATGTTAACAAGTATAATTTAAAGTTCGGAAAATGATAAATATGGAGTAATTAAGAAACGACTTATACCTATTCTATGATTTCTAGATAGTTTCGTTCTTCATATCTCTATCACTGAAATAGAAAAAAAAAACAGATTACATTAGTAAATATTAATTCAGTAACTCAAAATTACTTAACATTATACAACTTTAAGCGATTTGTAAGATGTTGAAATGGTGTTTCGTTTTAAAGAAGGATTTTTCAAGCACATTATGTCATCCTAAACGACTCGTAAGGGTTAACAAAACGTTTCTTAAATATTGAATCCAGCAATAGACATAAAAATATTTTTAATTTTTATTAAGTTTGCATATTATAATATGGTTTGCAATTATGGTTTTGAGTTCTAAATTTACGATACCCGAAGGGAGATCCAACTATGTGATGAGAGTGATTTTCTGCTTTGATAGATCAAGTTTTGATTCTAGTTATGCAAAATAGTTATTTCATACTCAAGTAATCAAAACTTACACAACATGGCGGTATATTATTTTATATAGTTAAAATAATGAAAAGTTTTATGGCGTCATCATTAACATAGAGTCAATGTGAACTCCGACACCTGTCACTTAAAGGGGTAGACAGAGATTACACACTTTCATAAGCCACGATCTTGAAACAAAAAAAGTTCTTGAAAGAAAAAAAGTTTTTTGGTCATTTATCAAGGCTAGGAAGGGCGGGATAAGTAATTATCCTTGTACAATGACTGATGGTAATAAGATGTCATCTAGTCCTGAGGAAATCTGCGATTTATTTGCATCCTACTTTGGTGCTGTGTATAATGCTCAACATGACATAAACTCAGAGTTGAATGTCAACCAATGGAATTTGATTTGTAATTACAGCCTCGAACTAACTGCTCTCTACCTTAACAAGGATCAGACACTGAATAGCATGAAGTCCCTAGACGATAACAAGGGCTCAGGGCCGAATGGTGTCCCTTCTTTATTTATTAAAGCATGTGCGGATGAGCTAGTGCCGCCTATATATCTAATTTTTAAGAAGTCTCTTCAATCCGGCCTATTTCCAGATGTTTGGAAGTCCGCTAAAGTTGTTCCCATTCACAAGGCTGATAACGTCGAAGTTGTTGGTAATTATAGGCCTATTTCAATTCTGTCAACTTAAAGTAAAATCTTTGAATCTCTTGTCTATCCTGTACTGCAGAAACATATGAATCATTATCTAACTGAGTGGCAGCACGGTTTTGTTAGGTTTAGGTCAACCTGTACCAATCTGACTTTGTTTACCGAAACTTTGGTAGAAGCAGTAGATGACGGTAGGGATGTTGATGTAATATATACGGACCTTAGTAAAGCATTCGACAAAGTACCTCATAAAATTCTTATATCTAAATTGCGTGCATATGGTATTACTGGCTCATTATTGGGATGGTTAGAATCGTATCTGGATAATCGTAGTTTAAGCGTGGTCGTTAATGGATTTAAGTCTGCGCCATACAAAATTACGTCAGGGGTTCCTCAGGGATCACATTTGGGTCCTCTGCTTTTCAATATCTTCATCAATGACATCCCTAGTTGCTTTCAGTACTCTATACCATTTATGTATGCCGATGATTTGAAATTGGTTGGCATCTGCGAAACTCTGGAGGACATCGAACGGTTTCAAAGTGATGTTGATCGTATGGTTAATTGGTGTCGAGAGAATGGTATGAACCTTAACATAAACAAGTGCTACCATATGAAATTCAGTAAAAAGATCAAGTCACTGAATTCATCATATAAAATTAACGGCGTCATCATTAAAAAAAACAGAGGAAGTTACAAACCTGGGAATAGTGTTCGATAAAAAATTAACCTTCGTTCCCCACATAGAGAATATTACGAAAAGGGCGTATAGAATGCTAGGTTTTGTTTTGCGTAACGCTAAAGTGTTTAAAAATAATCACGTTAAGATCCTACTGTACAACAGTCTCGTACGAAGCATAATTGAGTATTGCAGTGTAGTATGGAGGCCACACTACGCGACACACTCCTTACGATTGGAACGTCTACAAAAAAAGTTCGTAGCTAATTTGGCCTATCGAATGGGATTCACAAAAAAATTCGGTCTTACGAAAAACGATTAAGATGCTTTAAAATTTTATCCCTGGAAAATCGGAGAAATTTGCTTGACATGTCATTTCTTGTTAAAAATTTTAACCAGGAAATTAACTGTCCCCCCTTGCTCCAAAAATTTAAATTTCGTGTTCCATTGAGAATTCCTCGCGCTCACATTACTCCACTTTGCCCTCCTTTTAGGAAATCTGTCTTAGGTGCAAACTCCCCAATTCCAAGGTTGTGCAAATTGGTCAATGGACATAGTGACTTAGTTGACATTCACGCCGACTCGTTTGCCAAAATTAAGAAAGTTCTAGCTTTAGCCTGGTTTGAAACCAACAAATAAATTATAGTTTTTTTTACTATATACTTATTTTCAATATTAGGTAATTATACTTCTTTTTATTCGTATTTATAATCTTTCTAGCTGCATGTGGTGTTTACCTTAAACGATTGTTACACTTAGTCACATAAGTTAGTTCTTAAGCCATTTTGTTAAATACAGTGTAATCAAACATTGGTAAACCTTAATAAATAAAATAAAATAAAATATATATCAATCTTTGGCATTCCTTAGATGATCCTTACCGACCAAGGGACTAATTTTACTTCAGACCTGTTTAGGAAAACCTGTGAATTCCTTAAAATAAAAAAATTATGGTCTTCACCATACCACCTTCAAACCCAAGGCTCCCTAGAGCGGAGTCATTCAACCCTAAAAGAATACCTGAAATCTTATATTAATGAAGAACAGTCCAATTGGCCTCGTTAAGTGTACACGGCCATGCTTGCTTATAACACATCCGTTCACTCTACTACACATTACACACCTCACGAGCTTATGTTTGGGAGTAAACCATATATTCTTATTTCCATTTATAACGAATCTTTAGGGGCTACTTACCCCGATTATGTCCGCATGTTGCAAAACCGATTGAATCACTCCAGAGATAAGGCCTTAGATTTTATAAGGAAGTCAAAGGAATCCTCAAAATCATACTATGACACCCATACTCGACCAGTTAAATATAAAGTCGGTGAGTATGTCTATATAAAGAACCATTTGAGATTGCGGAAGGCACTCTCCCCTCTATGGAAAGGCCCCTATAAAAAAGTTAAAGTACATAGTAATAATACACTTACCCTACTAATTAATCGACGCCATGTCACGCATCACTTCGATCAGGTGAAACCTGCATCAGAAATCGGAAGGAACCTGTAAAATAAATAAAACTTAGTAAATGACTAATATCTGGAAAGTTAATAATACTTACCTATAAGCGTAGTTTCGCCATCTGAAAAAAAAATAGTTAATAAAAAACATAGTAATAAAACCTAGGCTAATCAATACTTACTTTTTAAAGGAAAAACATAGTTATTAAAATATATATATTTATAGGTGAGTCAATACTTACCTCTGTCTATTATTAATTATAGTAATTATTTACAGAACTCCGACTCGAGGTCAATTGCATCAAGATTATATTCAACAAATAACTTCGAGTGCAGGCCTCTACTTTGACTATTTAGGTACATTAAAAATTAATAACGCCGACCTAAAAACGTTAATTCCGATAGATAATTCACACTTTGGCATCCACATAAGAAATATAGGAAACACGTTAGATACAATTAAAATTTTATGTGAACAAACTAGGACTCTTGAGATTATTGCCGAATGTCACAATATGCTTCAACCACTAGCGGTACTTAACCAGGACTTGAACAAGGACTTTGAATCCATCGCACACCTGTTAGATAACAGAGCAAAGCGTAGCGCTTGGTTTGGAGGTATTGGTTCAATGTTAAAACATATTTTTGGTACTCTAGATGAAGATGACGCTCTAAAGTATGAAGAAGCAATAGAATCTGTACAAAACGATGAAAAACAACTGGCTTCTTTAATGAAAGAAAACATTTTGGTTACTTCCTCTGAAATAACGTATTATAACGATACATTAAATAAAATAAAACACAACGAAGCAAAATTAACTGTAGCTATCGACAGTCTCTCTATTTTAATTAAAAATATTTCTGAAATAACTAATGATCTACAAATATCTGCTAATATTAATAAAATTTTCGACAGTTTAGAATCTTCAATTCTTACATTATCTTTCCAATTGGAAGATATAATAAATGCTATTTTGTTTAGCAGTAAGGATATTTTACTCCAGCCGTTAAAACGCCACAACAGTTATACCGAGAACTTGTCGATAACTATAGGTACCTACCTAGTAATTTAGTATTGCCTGTTTCTTTAGATATTAAAAATATACATTTAATTTTAAGACTTTGTAAGATTATTTGCTATTATATAAATAATAAAATAATATTTTTGTCGCACGTGCCATTGATATATGTAGAAAGTTATATGTTGTTTCAAAACATAGCTCTACCTACACCATATAACGCAAAGGAACCAAATTCATTTAGTTTAATTGTACCTAATAATAAATACCTTGCAACTACCAAAGACAAAACACATTACTGCAATATTGACGACTTAGGGGAGTGCAAAATTGTGCAACCAGGAACATTCATCTGTGACGTAAATAACGTATATTTGGTGGACGCTAAACCATCCTGTGAAAGTGAGCTTATATCTAAAGTGATCAGTGAAATTCCGTTACAGTGCGAAACCAAATTTATCTTTGGAAAATTAGATATCTGGAAACCATTAATGAATAATAAGTAGATTTATATTCAATCCGACTCAAATAAAATTTCTATAGATTGTACTAAGTCTCAAGTATTTGAAACAAATATTCTGGGCACAGGCATAATTACAATTCCTGATGGTTGTACTGGATTTTGTAAAAGCACTACATTGTTACCTATATATAATGTTCTAAATATTACATCACCTATAAATTATATGCCCGATTATAACCTCATCAATGACACTTGTTGTAATATTAATAAGTTCAACCATGTTGTAGAAAATGTGTCTCCTATTAAGTTACAAAATGTAGATTTAGATGAATTTAATTCAAAAAATAAAATAATTATTGATTCTTTATTAAATAACCTAAATACAATAGGAAATAAACCTCACATTATTAAATATGGGGCACATTATTCTATCATTATTATTATTATTTCTCCCTTAATCCTGTTGTATTTTGTATATTTGGGTTTTAAGCTTTCCCGCCGATCCCGTAACATCCGCCTTACAATGAATAATACTAGTAACACTCCTAAAGTGAAATTCAAAAAAAAAATCACCTTAACCGCATTTAAAATTTATATCACCTGAGATTGAACGAAATATTGATTCTGAATCTGATAATGTTGAACCGCTTAGAACCCAAGTTTAAAGATATTATTAGTTAACTAGTACCGAGAGATTTTACGATATCATCCCTAAAATCTCTTCTAAAGGGGGGAGATATTATACCCTGTACTAGTTAGCCTTAGTGCTGCACTGCCTCTTAATAATGTTGACTTAGCCTTAAGGTTCAGTGAGTATCGCAGTGGAGCAGTTCGGCCACTTCAGTCTATTTCCATCTTCGAACCTGCTCGGTTGTCTACGGACCTAAGTTAAATTCTAACCAGTTTGTAATATATAATCCATTTATACTTTAATTAAATTTCAGTGTTTTAAATAATTGTTTTTTAAAAATCAATCAGCCCGTCTCTCCTTATAACAGTGCGCTTCATTTCTGTTAACAACGCGTCTACTTTAAACGAACATAATTTTTGTTTTTAAACATTTTTTTAATTATTTGAATGTCATTGAGATTGTAAGAGGCCATTATTCAAATTCTAAAAAAGGTTTTATTGTAACTTAATCCGAAATATTTTATTACTGACCATTTCAGTGTGCCTCTGCGTACATACAATAAACTATCTATAAAAAGGCTAAATATCTCAGAAGGTAGATCTTATTTGAAATCTTGACCGTTATAAATTTTTCGCGTCGGGGTGTTTTGTTTACCTTTTTTATCAATTGAAATACAAAAATTGACTGTTGTTGTAACTTAAATCATTGAAAAACATTACCTGGTAAAGATCGTCAACATTTCTTATCACTTTTTAAAAGAAAATCCAACAAAAATCTCAAACACATATAGAAAACAATTACGCAACTAACAGCACCAACATGGCGAAAGTCAATGCCCATTATTTTTTTATTTATTCTTTGTAATTGAGTGAGTTTAAAACTTGAGAATATTCTTTAGATCGTTCAGAATCGAGTGAAATAGTTTCTGTCTTTCTTTATTTATTAAGACGAAAATAGCAGCGCGGTATAGCCGTATGAATACATACCCGCGGCTTTTCAACGGTCACGTATTAGATGACGTTTTAGATTAGAATTCATGCCCAAGGTACTGGAAGGTTCAAAAGAAAAGAATATGGGATACACAAGAAAGATGCTTTACGTCAACGAATTCGTCTGGTACTACTATTATATCGCAAATCCACCTACAAGTGATTTTTAAAGGGATATAATTATTTACAAATAATACTTTTTCATTTTTCATGGTTAAATATGAGATTATTAACTAATATATTTATACGGATATTTTAAAAATAGAGTGCAAATTTCATGTATTTGTATATATGTACATATTATTAGTTATATTAGTGACCTAACAAGTGCGGAAGGTCAATCCGGCGAGAAGTGACCACATTAAATGGACGCGCCAGTGACGTGAGTTTCTTCGATAAAGATTTTGGACTGTATTGGTACATACAACAAGCAGAGTAAGGAAACTGAATGAGAATTGAATGCATGCAGTAACCTTATGAGGGACTGCCTCGCCTTCCTCCCGGAGTATCAACTAACACAGCAGGTCTACCACGTGGATCGCCGCACGCACTCTTAGATAAGTTCTATGATGTCACACACTCCTTTACCCTCGACTTATTATAATCGCGGAAGGCGTGTCAGATCCGCGAAATTACTAGAATTTCTTGTCCGGTGACAATAAATATTAGAGACGAGATGGAAGGATGCAAGTCCCTTCGTGCGGTCGCGAATATTATTCGATTACAACTGATTGCCACTGCGTGGCGCTTGCGTCGCCTTCAATGGCTATACGTGCATATAGGAAGGATAAGGAAAGGAAGGGGATAAAGATATGTATCAAATATTCTATAAGATTTATAAATTAAATTGTTAACTGGCGTTACTACTCCTATTAGACAATCTGACTAACAAAACTTTCTTTGTTATTCAAAGCATACAAAACAGGGGAAGCATATTTTTATAAGTAACGACGGTAGACAGCTTACGATGATGTGATAAATAATTACCGCCAATATAATTCACGTCACGACACGTCGACATGTTACATCGAGGCAGTGAGTCCAACAAGTGGGGAATGGTGATATGGAATGATACGTAGAGATATAATAGGAACACTTACATTATTGACTCCAAATTTTAAAAAAACCATAATATAATCGTTGTAATATAAAAATTACAGACAAAATATTAACATTTAACAGAAAAATATTTGGTCATAAAATCTAAGTGACAAACAAACTTTCACTCCACCTGATGGTAAGTGGCTACTGCAGTCCCAGGACAACTGCATCTAACTTCAAACAAAGAAGGTTACAAATGCGTTGTCTCTGTCCCCTGAGGACTAAGATGAAATGTCTTACAGTTTGTAATTATAATATTGGCTCTCTAAACCCATCAGACTGGAACACAGCAAACACAACTATTTGGTGTCAGAATTAGGTAAGAGGGTAGTACCTACTAAAACAGTTCTACGCAGAAAATCAATAATTACTAATTTAGTAGTTCAGTTTCACTTCGGCGTTAATTGCTTAACAATAAAATTTGTCAGAAGATATTATATAATCTATAATATAAAAATTTAATCCACTGCTGTTTGTATCTTTATTTATGCTACCTATTAAAAATTTTATGGCATAGATTTATTTAGAAGTAATTTCATTTAAATCAAAAATTCAGAAAGCTTTATCTTAATTATTCAAACGTAAAATATGTTAATTTTATTATGGTTTTTATAACGGTCAAATAATATGTATTAAATATTATTTGACGGTAATAAAATAGAATTAGATGTGTAACTACACTTAGCATATATACATATAGTACCTATGTAACTGCATGGTGTGGGCAGTAGCAATATGGCCGGCACTGATGTAACACGCGTGCATATAATAAACTGCTGTTTCTTACAAGGACTTATCTTATTTCTATCACACCACACGGACAATAGTTAAAGTGGTGACCCCGACGTGATACAGTGCCGTGCTTGTTGTGTTTCTGTGTAGTGCATACTGTCGAAAATGATGTCCAAGGAAGAAAAATCGGAAGCGGAAGTATCTCAAATAACGGTTTCGTCGAGAATCCCAGAATTTTGGGAGGATCAGCCGCGCACCTGGTTCATACAGGCCGAATCTGTACTATACAACCAGAAGCTCTCAGATGCTGCTAAATACCATCTAGTTATTGCCAAGCTGGGGAAGCATGTCGTACAGCAAGTCACGGATATCCTGGTGAATCCTCCAGCTGAAGGAAAGTACGACTTGCTGAAGTCAACGTTACTCAACATTTTCGAGGAGTCCGAGACGCGTCAAATTACCAAACTCATTGGCGAGATGGACCTCGGAGACCAGCGCCCATCCCAGCTGCTGCGTAGAATGAAGGACCTGGCCAGGGATCTGTTCAAGGACGATACTTTGAGCGTTTTATGGCAGAACCACCTACCGGCTGCAGTTCGTGCTATACTGGTGGTCACTGGAAACAAAGACCTCAAGACGCTAGCTTCGGTAGCAGACCAGGTTATGGAGACGATGCGACCTATCGGCGTTGCAGAGGTAGAATCGACTTCGTCAGGCGACGCTTCAATAATTGCTGAAATCGGTAAGATTAATAAGCGACTGGATAAAATGGTCATGGGCAGATCGCGGTTCCAATCACAGGGACGTGAGAGGACCCGAGCCCGCTCACAGTCTCAAAGTCGCCGCAGCCGTACTCCTGGGCACGCTGCTTCTCGTGACAATTGGTTATGTTTCTACCACTATCGCTTCAAGACTAGGGCGCAGAAATGTGTTCAGCCGTGCGCTTGGAAAACGGAGGAAACGGGAAACTAGATGCTGTGCAGCGGGAGGAGGTGAACAGCTGCATAGGCATCTCCAATCATCGCCTCAGCATACGGGATAAGTCCAGCAACCTTATTTTTTTAATTGACACTGGTGCCAATATCTCAGTGTTGCCGCGGAACAAAGTGCGTGTTAAATCGTGTGGTAAGGAGTGTTCTGATTATATTTTGTATGCAGCAAATGGCAGCAAAATAAACACTTACGGTGTTAAAACTTTAAATTTAGATTTAGGGTTGCGCAGAGCGTATCAGTGGACATTTGTTATCGCGGACGTGCGTCAACCAATAATAGGTGCAGATTTTTTAGCGCATTATAAATTGTTGGTCGACGTAGCGTCGCGCAATTTAATTGACGAGGTAACAAAATTAAATGTTTTAGCTCCTATTGTTTTCTGTCAAGAACAGTCAGTTCAAACTATAGATAGGTGTCACCCTTTTTATTATATTCTAGCGCAGTACCCTGATATCACCAAGCCGGTTTCTTTTAAAGAACCGCCCAAACATTCCGTATGCCACCATATAGAGACTAATGGCCCACCGGTGCACGCTAAAGCAAGACCGTTACCACCGCATCGATTCGCAAAGGTCAAAGAAGAGTTTAGGCTTATGCAACAGTTGGGGATTTGTAGACCGTCGAAAAGTGCGTGGGCAAGTCCTCTACACGTTGTGCCTAAAAAAGACGGCCAAATACGACCATGTGGCGATTACAGGGCTCTAAATGCGATAACAAAGCCGGATAGATACCCTATACCGCGATTGCATGATTTTACATACTTATTAGAAGGTAAAAAAATATTTTCACGAATCGATATTAATCGCGCGTATCATGTAATAATGGTCAACCCTAACGATGTAGAGAAAACCGCCATAATAACACCTTTCGGTCTCTTCGAATTCCCACGCATGTGTTTTGGCCTCCGTAATAGTGCGCAAACTTTTCAACGGTTTATGAATCACACAGTTTTTGAGGGCTTAGATTTTCTTTATACCTATATCGATGATGTCATCATTGCAAGCACGGATATGACGTCACATAGAGAGCATTTGAATATCGTGTTCGAGCGGTTAAATAAATGCGGTTTGACTATCAACTTGAATAAATGCTTATTTGGACAGTCCAAAATAGATTTTTTGGGTTTCGAAGTATCTACGGAAGGTATTCGTCCCCTTAAAGTTAAAGTTGATGCTATATGTGATTTTCCGAAACCAGTAACTGTTGAAGAACTCAGGAGATTTTTGGGAATGGTCAACTTTTATCGTTTACATTTGCCCAATGCTGTAGAGTATCAAATGGAGTTAAATAAATTTTTAAAAAATTCTAAAAAGAAGGACAAGACTAAAATTAATTGGGATGAGAAGTCGAACGAAGCATTTGTTCAATGTAAAACAAAGTTGCAAAACGCAGTAAGCTTATCGTATCCGAAACCCGATACCCCGCTTGCACTTATGACGGATGCATCGAATTCAAGCGTGGGAGCGGTGCTGCAACAGCAAGTAGGTAATTCATGGTCACCGCTAGGATATTTTTCGAAGAAATTATCGCCCACTCAGCAGAAATATAGCACTTACGATAAAGAACTTGTAGCTATTTATCTTGCAGTGAAGTATTTCAGAAATATGGTTGAGGGTCAAGATTTGGTAATTTTTACGGACCATAAACCCTTAATTTTTGCGTTTTCAAAAATCAATAGCAACAATGAATTACCTAGGCGCGTGAGACAACTACTGTTTATTAGCGAGTTCACTACGAACATTAAACACATTGAAGGTGATAAGAATGTAGTAGCGGACGCGTTATCAAGGATAGAGACCGTAACTTGTCCCACCGTATTAAATTATGCAGCAATCAGCAGTGCACAAAGTAATGACGAGCAGCTAGTTAGTCTACGCAATTCTAATAAGTGGAATTTTAAACAGATATTTATTCCTGGCAGCGACTTTCCCGTTTGGTGTGAAATGTCTACCAATCGGGCGAAACCATATTTACCGGAACAGTTTAGGCGCTTAGCTTTCGACTCTATTCATAGTCTTAGCCACCCCGGAATTCGTACCTCGCGTAAGCTAATGAGTAACAGATTTTTCTGGGTTAATATGAATAAGGACGTAGGTAAATGGGCCAAGTCGTGCATTGCATGTCAACGTGCCAAAGTTTATAGGCATAATACTTCGGAACTAGGGCATTTTCCGTTGGCGGAAAGATTTTCCCACATTCACGTCGACATAGTTGGTCCACTTAATATTTCCTTGCAAGACTATAGGTATCTCGTAACAATAATAAATCGACAGACCGGTTGGCCAGAGGCGTTTCCAGTAAAGGATATATCCGCAGAAACGGTTTCTAAGGTAATTTTCGAAGGGTGGATTTCGCGTTTTGGCTGCCCCGTGCAGCTTACTAGCGACCAGGGCAGACAATTTGAAAGTAATGTTTTTCAAAATTTAATGAAATATTTAGGTGTTTATAAAAACAGAACTACTCCTTACCATCCGCAAAGCAATGGACTGGTTGAGAGGTGGCATAGATCCCTTAAGGCCGCGCTTATGGCCAGGTTGGATTCTAAGACCTGGGTTGAGGAACTACCTATAGTTTTGTTAGGCCTGCGAGCAGCCCCACGATCAGACACTGGCGTTAGTGCCGCCGAATTAACATACGGTCAATCTTTAAGGCTGCCCGGAGATTTTTTCGGTAATAATTATAATTCAAAATTTTTAAATCAAAGCGAATATGTCGAACGGTTACGAAAAATGATAAGCGAGCTGAAACCTAAGCCTACGGCACATAAGGACGCTCGCACAGTATTCATTCATAGCGATTTAAATACCTGCACACACGTTTTTGTTAGGAGTGACCTTGTACGGAAGTCATTACAACCTCCATACGAGGGACCATTCAAAATTTTAGAACGAAAGGGAAAAGTTTTCCTAATACAAATGCCCGGTAGAAATGTATTTATATCTGTAGATAGGCTTAAACCCGCTTATATTAGCGACAGCCAAAACGTAACTAATGTCGACAATAATAATGATAAGGATATTTCTTTAAATGACTGTAATATTAACATAAGCGGAGCGGAAAAAGTTGATCGCCCGCTCAGCTACACCACGCGTAGCGGCCGTATTTCGAAGAAGCCCGTACGTTTCAATTTATGAATGTAGTTAGGTCGACTCAATTAATATATTTAGCATTTTTAGGCAAAATATTTTTTGTCGGTGTTGACTTTCGTGTAGTACATACATACTTTCTCCGAATAAATAAACTATTTTTAATATAAATAATGGGTAACACGGTGAACAAAGATGAGGTCGTTGTCGCCCAGTCCGAAGCGGTGATGAAGGAGACAATAGTACGATCATATATCGGTTGGGCTGTTGCGATTTCCGTGATAATCGTTATGATCCTGTATTTCTTCTGCCGTTACGGGACAGCCCAAGTTAAAAAGTGGGTGCGGAAGCAAATGGGATTCATGCAGGAACGGACCTTGCAAATGACTCAAGTTGCCAGAGCCAGCTTCCGAAGAGCTAACGACGCGCCCAAATCGCCGACTAAAATTGAAAGTTGTTAACGGCTTGCGTTAACAGTGTTTGGCGATATCAGAGTACTATTTGGTTTGTCTAGCTTGTAAGTAGTGTTCAAGAAAATTCAAAATATGATGTATGCTACTTTTGGCAAATAAATTTATTTTAACTATATCGAAATAAATGTGTAATATACCTATGTTTTAATTTTTAGCATTTGAAACTCGTTGTTAATGCTAATTGCATGTAGGTCAAGCGTCGATGACTGCTGACGCTTCAAATGTAATTCCCAGTGTTGAGACATATGATACCAAATGTTTGTGCATTACAAGTGATAAGCATTACGTGTCACCCGGTTCTGTCTATGTCTAAATGTTTGTATATTCAAAATTTATTGTATTTGTATCTTAAAAAAAATATTTTATAAAAATTATTGTATTTGTATCTTAAAAAAATATTTTTGGGGGGGAGTGATGTAACTACACTTAGCATATATACATATAGTACCTATGTAACTGCATGGTGTGGGCAGTAGCAATATGGCCGGCACTGATGTAACACGCGTGTATATAATAAACTGCTGTTTCTTACAAGGACTTATCTTATTTCTATCACACTACACGGACAATAGTTAAAGATGTTCTTCGCCATGAAAGTAAAAATAAATACTTTCGAATATTTTTTACAATATCTTAACAGCTAGGTCAGCACGCGGTTCAGATCCATCTAGAGACGCTAAATTTTAGCGAGCACTGTCAAATTCAATAGGATCATAATATCTTCAGTCATCTACTTGTAATGATTAACAAAACAAAAACATAATATGTGGAAGGTATTTAGCACATAAACCGCTACTAGAAAGCGGACCGATGGCACTCTCCTTGTTTGGTAATAAATAGCTTACGAAAGAGGACAACGATGTTTGCTCATCTTCCTCCCACAAAATTGATAATAAACCCAAATCGTGTGCACATAAACAGAGTACTCAAATTTCGAAGAAGGATTCTGAAGCGTGTGCAATAGGACAAACGCGCATGTCGTAGGCTCAAAATGATGTGTTAATGTCTTTACTAGTAGCACTCGGCCGGCTGAGATAATGTTTTATGAGTCACATAGTAGTGTGGTACTTATAGGTATCATGGAAAATAAATATAAGAATTCCGATAATCGTTTGGTTCAAAAACTATTTTCTGCGGAATCGAGTAAAGCTCGCAATAAGTGAAAGGAACCAAATAAGGATGAAGAGTAGATTTAAGTACAGAAAAGAAGGTGAACATATTGGTTAATAAAAAAAAGTGGGAAAGCAGCTGCAGAGTTAAATGGAAGTCAAAAATTTAAGGCGGCAGAAGCTAAAATCCCCATATTTATTTCAAACATGCATAAAGAGGAGTCTGAACAGGATATTATTGACCATACTCATATAAAGACAGAGAAGAACGTTTCTTTAGTAAAGATAAATATGAAAATACAAAAAATACAATGCACACAAAGTCTTTGTTCCTAAATACACAAAATACATCTTTTTATACGATATATTATGGCCCCATGGAATCGGCTTTAGGCGATTTATTTCCTAAGAGTAAGAAGAGAAAACATAGAGGAATCTAATTTTGTGGCTAGTAAAATATAATTACATAAAAATATATAATATTATACACATATAAATACTGCAATTTAAAGATATATGTACAATATAATGCCTTTCATAAGTCCCCTGCTGAACATAGGCCTCTCCCAAGAAATGCCACAAAGCACGGTCCTGAGACACCTGCATCCATCAACTTCCTACATGTCTTACCAGTTCGTCACTCCATCTAGTGTGTTGTCACCCTACACTTCGCCTACCGGTACGAGGCTGCCACTCGAGAACCTTTCTTCCCCATCGGTTGTCGGTTCTTCGAGCTATATGGCCGGTCCACTGCCACTTCAGCTTACTAATCCGTTGGGCTATGTCGGTTACTCTGGTTCTACTGCGGATATCTTCATTTCTAAGTTTATCACGCAGAGACACCCCGAGCATAGCTCTCACCATAGCTCGCTGAGTGACCTTGAGCTTCCTCATACGGCCAGCAGTGAAGGACCACGTCTCAGATCCGTAAGTCATCACTGGCAACACGCACTGGTTGTACAATTTCGTTTTCAGGTTTTGAGGTATGTCTTACGAGAAAATGCGTCGTAGTTTCCCGAACGCTGCCCAGCCGAGTTGAATCCGTCGATTGACCTCTCGGTCGAAGTTGGACTTACCTAGTCGGAGCTTATGATGTCGATTTATCTAGTCCACATGACGGCGTAAACATGATCATTTTGAAAATATCAATTCTTCAACTCAATTTTTTTTAAACTCTTCATCTATCATGTAGGAAGCGATGGAATGTAAATGGTAGTTGAATTTTGTTTTATTTAGTTAAGACTTTCGGCTAAGAAATAGCGAAATTTTTGGTGGTCTGACAACCTTGTATTCATTTATTTTACTCAATAGGCGGCGGCCACACTCCGAGCCACAGTCACAGAGTACATTATTTACTCCAGGCTTAAATTTCGTCGTCAGTGGTCGTTTGTTACTGCGGCTCGTGTAACATTAATCCAAGTGCAACATTAATCCTTTTATTTTTTAATATCTGCAACTGCTCCAGCACACACAGTCGCAGCCCTTTATTTTAAATGTATAAGACTTTAAAGGAGTGGTCGTTGGTTAGGTTGTGTCCTGTATCCAAGAGATGTTTAGCAATTTGGGTTTTATCGGGATTGCGATTCCTGTACGCGGTTAAATGCTCTTTGCAAGGTGTCTCGAAGTTGCATCCAGTTTGACCCACTTAAACGACTTGGCATTCGTCACGAACAAGTTTGTAAACACCCGACTTCTGACGAATATCTAACTTATCTTTATTATTATAGATATTCCTATGAGATTTTTTTTGTTTTTAACACTACGTAAATGCCGATCTGTCGAAGAGTATTAGCTATTTTTCAGATATGGAGCCGAAGTTGGTTAAACTGTTCACATTTCGACGCACACTTTGAGGTTGAAATGCGTACCGGCATGCTTTTCTTATATATTTCATAATTACTTATAAAGTAACGAGACGAGACATGAATTTTAGTTCATTTTGTAATTTCCGTCTAATCTCTAATGATTTTTTAAATTAAAACTATTAAATATACAATTAAAACAAATAATTTCAAATATAATTATTTGTAAATACTAAGAATAAAAACATGCTAGTAGTACCAGTTACTCGACTCCATCGAGTTAGTAACTCTTTCTTGGGGCGATGTATACGCATTTACAATAAAATTCCAGAAAATATACAAAATTTGACCCGCTCAAAGTTCAAAAATGTTATCAAAGTAAGTTTGTATAAAAAGGGTTATTATAATATTAAAGAATTTATGGATGATAATAACTCATGGATATGAGTTGACCGCTACCAAGCTATTTCTAATTTATTGTGTAAGTGTAACATGATTGTAAGCTGTTTTTGTTATAAAAAGTTCCGCTGGGTATCTTGCTGCTTCTTCCCAGGACAGAGGTTATTTTCGAACCAGTGGTACTTAAACAAAAGAGTGACTTTCAATAAGTATTATTTATAATCTATATTGAATAAAAAAAGTTTCAGTTTCTGTTTCGGCCCTTATTATTTTTGATGAAGAATTATGTGATAAAAGAAAAGATGTTGTAACCAAGATTAAGAAAGGAATTCTTTGGTGTTTGAGACACGTGAGGAAAGACACAAGTGACAACGAATTTTTTTGCTGCAGGTGTAAGAGGCTGAAGTAAGGGACGAAAGTTTAGAAAGTTTATCGACCAAATTGGTAACATATTGAAGATGGACCAAATAAGAGTACCATTAAACGACGAGCATGTATGACTTATTATAATTATGAATGTGAAAGTAGTGAGAAACATAGGGCAGAATCTTGCCAAATGGAAGTCCGTAGTCACTGTCTATCTGTCTAGGTAGCAGGCGTGAGAGCTTATGTACATATTGCTGTGTATGATCTAGAATGGACATTTGACGTTTTCAGGTGACGCGTGACAAAACAGGTAGATTTATTGACTTTTACTTTATCCTTATTATTCCTTTGACACAAACTTTTTGAACAAACTACCTTATTTAATCTATATAAAAATGTAAATATTAAATCTCTGAAAGTTTTTTTCAATGATTGCTTTTAAATGTTTACACAAAGTTGCATTGGAAACGCGCTGTTTTTTGTAAAATGTTTGTAATACTTTTTGAGCCGCAACAAAGCGTCGCCAGGTACATGTAGTACTATTATTTACATATAAATATACTACCCCATATCACCCCGTAGCTTCTTCCTAATAGAAATCAAAGTAACAAAAATCTAAAACCTTTTTAATAATGAGAAACTTTATACATTACGCACCTGTGCCCAGGTGTAAAATACTAAAAGGCTGTCCTTTACATATTTAAAAAACTTATGTTACCGATCCGCCCTTTCAAGTGTGGTAACTTTGGCGAAATCCCTCCTATAAGCTTATATATGTGGAGCCCTATAAACATACAATGACATTTAATAGGCTGTAATAAATGTAAAATTAATATAATATACAAATTTACCTGTAACCATAATTTCGTTCTGTATTTTATCTTGGATTATTAGTTACTAATATACTAGTTCATATATTTAATGCAACATAGTACCAATATAAATCATTTTAACCAAACAACAGTTTCAATATTTCGCGTCTGTATTATGTTCTTGGTTGCAGGGGGAACGTTAAGTAAATTAATTTCTATTTATTAGCCAGAAGTATTATTGTTTCTGTACGTGTTTACCTGACCGTGTAGTGTGGATGTTATAATATTCCCTTAGAATATATCGTCCCGTAGTTGACGTAAGAGGCGACAGAAGAAAACATAGCAGTATTAGTACGTAGTAGAGCTACGCTGCAGCTATATGAAAATTGTGGCTCAAATGAGTCAGCCCGACCGGAGTAGGACTACGCTCGAACAGAATACCTGCGTAAAATAGCAGCTTTATGTTGCTGTATTTCGTATGGTGTTTGTAGAGAACCGGAGGCCTTTTCTACTGGAACCGAGGTGTTACACCATAGTCCCCTGGGGTAACACCGCAAACACCGCAAACACCGCATCTCCATTTTGAATCTTATTTGAGGATTATATCTCTATAAAAAAAATAAGATGGACATTAGCGTCTCACTAATAAATGAAACATTAAAACTTACGGTTGCTAACCCGCCTGTAAAGAGACAACTACCCCCCCCCCCCCCATGAGACAAGCTATAGGGGAGGCCTCAGCAGTAGACATTTGAAAGGCAGTAACGGTAACGATGCCGTGTTTACCGATATTCAGTTAAGTACAGCACTATGAGTTAATTTGCGTAGAAGTTATGCCAACCAAAAGCATAAATTTGAAATTTACAGTACAAAAGACATTCGGGGTTTTCAGTTTTGCCGAAAAAAGAGTTGATGTCAAGTTGTACCAAGCTGCATAGCAGTCAACACCTGGTGTGGAAACCGAATATCGATAGTTGGTATAGAATACAATATGAATTTAGATTACAAGAACACTCATTGAAAGTAATTTAAGCTTTACCACTGGTTCGGATAAAAACCTCTGTCTTAGGAAGAACTGACAGGAAACCCCGTGGGAATTCTATTAAACATTAATTTATAATATAATAATGATTTCTTATAATTACGCAAAGACTACACATTAAATAAAACTAGTTTTACGGATTTTGTCGCGTTTAATTTTACTTAATTTAACTTTATAGTTCCTGCTGCTTTACAGCACCCATGGTCACGGGGGGGGTGTTTAATGTCCCGATGTCATAGTTAGCCCGGCTACCTTCAGTATTTGAATATTAATTTTTGGTCTGATCTACGCAAAATGAGCTTACACTATCTTGTTTTGCAGTTGTATGCTTGGGTTTGGATTTAATTTTATTGATTATAGGGTCCTAAACAGATGGCAGCACTCATCCATATTTTCTATTGAAATTAGGATGTTTTTTTAATTTATTAGCCTTGCGAATCATCTTTGGTAGGAGTCGGTGTTCTTTTGCGAAGATATGTCTATTAAATCTAATCTAATGGTGGGGACGATCTAGAACATGTTCACACACTGCAATTTCTGCAACGTCGAGAATTAAAAAGTTAAATTAAAGGCGAAAAAATCCGTAAAAAATTAGTTTCATAAAATATAATAATTTTGAACAATTAAGTGTAAAACATTTAGAAACAGCATGATACGATCACCTCATTCCCAGGGTTAATTATACTTGTATTATATTAAGTATTATAATAACCCTTATTAAACAATTTTTCCTTATTAGCAATTTTAAACCTTTTGATGGATATCTCCCGCATATTTTCTGGGCATATACATTGCCCCAGATTGAAGCTTTTAGATTATTTCCGTTGCATTCGCCTAATACCTTAGCAGTCAGTAAAATAGTCACTAAGTGATAAAAAAAGATAATTTAAAATTAAACATTTTGTACAGCAGACTTCAAAATAAGTTATTAAGAATAACTCAAAAACAATTGGTCTGACCTTGATTAAATTCACATGGAACCACATGAGTAGTACCAGCTTTCAAATAAAAAAAGAATCTTTGAAATCGGTTCACCCAGTAAAAAGTTATGAGATGATATATATATATATATATATATATATATATATATATATATATATATATATACAAAAACAAAAGCATACAGTCGCATTGAGCACCGTCTCCTTTTTGGAAGTCCTTTTGGATAATAGGATATTTCATAAAATTTGGAATTCTAGACACTCAAAAAATCCTTAATAAATATGAAAAACTACAAGTGAATAGGTATAATATTATTTTGTAGGAAAGTAGAGTATACGTGTAAGTATATGTAGAATGTACGTTCCATTGTTTGTAACGCATCCTTTCATTTCAGAATTGATTTTCGGTACAGATAAACGTCCACGCTGCCCCAAAGGGTGTTAGTGCAATTCATATAATATACTTCATCTTCGGATACTTGGTATTTCGGTATTTAAAATAACGATAAACAATTTCACTGGTCCGGGTGAGGATTGCACTTTGTTTTGTACTTTAAATCTTACGGCCAGCACTTATCCCTAGAACTACTGCGGATTTTCTAATAGTTTTATGTTTTGGGTATACTTGAACAAAAACTGTAAATTACCACTCCATGATGATGGTGGTGTAACTCTTAATCTGATAGATAGATAGATAAAGCATTTGTTTGTTTCTCCAATCACACACGTAAATTTAGTGACTAAACCTACTACAAAGTAATATATTACGAAGAAAATAATTAACAAAAACTTAAAATCTAAATTTACGTGCGATGCAGTTTGACAGCTGGTTTGATGCAGGTTGTAGTTTAGCGATTATTATTGCTCAGAGATCTGCTTGTCTTTGTTATTTATGTTGTCATGCATTAGTGTTTGCACTGCCGTGTTCCAGTCTAAAGGGTAAAGAGATTCAGTTTATTTCCTGGTTGTGAAGCATCTTATATAAACCCTCAGAGGTGACAACGCATTTGTAGTATTCTTTTTTGAAGTTGGTTGTAAGTATACTTGGACTGCAATAGCTACTTTCCATCAGGTTGACTGAAGTTTGTTTGTTAATTTTATATTTGATGAACGGTGGAGTAAAACTGTATTAGTATGAAATCAGTAAATGTATGGTATATGTACATATGATATAAATAAATAAATAAATAAAATAATTTATTTTTCTTCACAAAAATTAAATTAATTAGATAATTGATTGGGGTCTCCATTTAAGCAAGTAATGCTTGTGTTTGGAAACCCCGCTCTTCCTTATCTAAACATACATTTTTATTTCTCAAAACCAAAAATGACAAACCAAATTACTCTATTTTAACAAACCAAAAATAACAAAAACTAATTTAATTTTAAATATCAAAAATTTAAAGATTTAAAATTAAAAAGTACAAAAGTATATGTGTGCATGTTTGCAAGTGTGTGTGTGTGTGTGTGTGTGTGTGTGTGTGTGTGTGTGTGTGTGTGTGTGTGTGTATGTGTGCGTGTGTGTGCGTGTGTGTGCGTTTGTGTAAGTGTGTGTGTATGTACGTTTGTGCACGTGCGTGTGAATGTGTGTGTGTGTGTGTGTGTGTGTGTAGAGAAAGTATTATTATGTTATATATCGTAAAGAACAGTGAATTATGAAATGCGTTCCATTAGAGATTCAGTTTCGTCATATGTTTTCGACTGCACCCATTTTAGTATAAGGTTTGTAAAAACCTTGTATGTTTTGTCATATATGTTTAATTCTCTATTTATTAAATTATATAGGAATGTAGAACGGGAGCTATATTGCCTACTAGCAAACACTGTTTTGAAACCAGAAGACACAGCCACAATATCTTTTCGCCGCTTTTCCAAGATGTATCGGTCAAAGGGCACGGATTTGTGTGCTTTGAGCGTTGTCATAGTAACGTATAATTGTCTAACTGAGAGTAGACCACTTATTTGATACAGTTTTTCAGTGGAAAAACGTCTTTTTTTAAAATACATGACCTTATGAAGGATTCGCTGAGCTCTTTCCAAGTTAAGAAATTGGGTCTTTGTAGCTCCAACCCACACCGGAATGCAATAAGTTATGATAGTTTGTGCAAGGGATATGTATATTTGGTTTAGAAGATATCTGGGAGAGTCCGACTGTTTAGTATTATCTGGTATTACGTGTCTTAGGGTTTTGAATATCCAAATCAATTTTCGAGTTCTACTGATGACATGCTCCAGGTGTGGGTACCACGATAGCCTCTGATCTACAATGACGCCGAGATATTTAGTGTGAGAGACTTTTTCAATTGATGGGCAGTCACAAGCTTTGTTTTTAGCATCCTCATTACATGCATAAACTTTAAGGCAAAAGTCAGTCTGTGGTTGCGAGTTGTTAGTAATGCTAAAAGAAATAAAATTTGTTTTAGCTGTATTTAGAGTGAGAAGATTTTGTTGCAACCACAGAGCAACTCTAGCTAGACCACATTCAGCACTAGTCTTGACATCCTCCCAAGATTCACCAGCAAAAACCACAGCCGTGTCATCGGCGTACGACAGGATTTTAGCATTTGGTATGGTCATACTGCATAGGTCGTTGATATAAATTAAAAATAAGGTTGGTCCCAGAACGCTACCCTGTGGTACGCCATATGATGACACTCCCGCATTCTCACTAGTGAACCCAGGAAGCTTTACCTTTTGTTTTCTCTCTGACAGGTAGCTTTCGAAAAGAGCAAGCGGGGTCCCCCTTATTCCAACTTTTTCAAGCTTGTGCACAAGCATAGGGACAGAGATGGTATCGAATGCTTTCTTCAGATCAAGGAAAACTGACAAACATTTTTTACTGTGGTCGAGTTGTTCTGTTACAAATGCGCTTAATTCAAGAATTGCATCTTCTGTCGATCTTCCTTGTCTGAAGCCAAACTGTGTGGGTGCTAATATATCAAATTTATTTAAGTAGTTGAGTAATCTAATGTTAAGTAACTTTTCTAGAATTTTAGATATTGCTGGTAGAACGGAAATTGGTCTATAATTATTAATGTCATTTCTGTCCCCACCCTTGTGCACAGGCGTAATAATAGACTGCTTTAATGGCGCAGGGAATATTCCTGTATCGAAACATAGATTACTTAAATGAGAAATAATTGAAGCCAAGTCATTGACTGCCAATTTTAAGAAGTCATTGGGGATATTGTCCCAGCCTGGAGCGCTGTTTGATTTTAAGTTTAAAATTATATTTTTAACTTCGTCTATGTCCGTATATAGTAAAACAAAGGAGTGTAATGATACCGGATTGTTATCTACGGTTCTACTAAGGGTCTCTTTGACATTCTGGATTTTATTGGCAAGTTAGATTCCTATGTTTAAGAAATAGCTATTTATGAAGTTTGCGGATTCGGCATTATATAATTTCAATTTATTATAAATGAGACTTTATATTTAAGCTAAAGACCGCAAAAAGTTTGGGTGGTGTTTTGGCGAAACTAAAACAGTGAAATAAATAAAACATTATCTAACATCGTTGAGAGTAACACTAATGAGCCGCAGTGGGGTTTATCTATTGTTAATTCTCTCCGTCGTTTACGTTTTATATAACATACTTTTTATAAGAGTACATATCTAACTAAATATTTATAAGTGAAGGGGAAGCTTTTTAGGCATATTGCACTGAGGGGTTTGAGATTTGGCAAAGTTAAAATTTATATGGAGGAGTATAGAAAGCTAAAATTTATACGTACACCTAATATGTATTACAATTACATTAAAATAAATTAAATAAAACATACATTGCTTACTTACATATTGCCTATGTCAAACACATATCTAGTATATCTTTATAAATAAGATTCCGGTGTGCATACGGCTACATAAATACGCTATTTAGGAGATTATATTATATCTTATCTCGCGACTAAATCACCGTAAGTGCTAGGAATTTCATGGCGCTTACGCGTTTCGGTCAAACGTTCAATCGCGATTTAACACTACGACACACATTATTCAACTTTAAAATATATTAATAGCTGAACAAATACGAATATAAAACGGAAAAGTATAAAGAAATGATTTTTTGAAGTGAAAACTTCTTTTGTGGCGTTGTGCACTTTTTTGGAATGGGTAAAAAATGTTAAACTCGAGTCAGGACACGTGACCTAATCGAAAATTCGTAAGACGGACGGAGAGTAGACAGCCGGCGCGGCGTAGAAGAGGAAGTATCCCCCTCTCTTTCTACGGCGCGGCGAAAATGTATGTCTGCGCCTGCTGTTCGTTTAGGCGGCGCAGGACGCTTGCGCGAACGTTCGTGTGTGTGATTTTTCTGAGAGATAAACTTTTTAATGTATTATAAATTGTCATGTTTGTGTACGATAGCGCAATGAATAAATATTGTAATCTACCACACAATTGATAGTACTTTTATACTGATAATTAAAGCAATTAGTGCAAAATTGTTCCCTAACCATTCCAAAATATCAAAAATGCACAACGTTAATATTCAAGTTTTCACTTATGCCGGCACTCCCGGAGTGCAACCTGTCGTTTTTTTGTGTTGATTTAAGCTCTCTTTTATTCGTATTCTCGTATTATTAGCGCCGTTCTGTACATGCCTACACTAAATGAGTGTTGAAACCACACTAAAGTAAGGTGTATAAATTTCATGCAGGTCAGTTGAACACAGTGAGTGTTCGGATAATGAAATCTAGTGTGTAGTACGTATGTATGTATCGATGCTGACTGCACCTGCCGAACGAAGCACTATAGCATGTACGTGAGGTATTGCTATCAGGCACTTATAGAGGCCTAAGTTGGACAGAGATGGTGGTATTTCACAAGGCTGCGTGCTACCACCAACGCTGTTACTTCTGCATATCCATGATATGTTGCGAAGCGGTAACATTCATTGCTATGCGGATGACAGCACTGGTGATGCTCTATACACCGGCCGTGCCAATATTTCTAGGAAAAACTTCGCAGAGTACCGGCACAAATTTGTGTCTTAAATCGAGTCTTTGGTGAGCAAAGTCTCGGAATGGAGGCGACTAAATCTAGTCCATTTTAATCCTCAGAAGACACAAGTTTTCGTATTTACCGCTTAAAATAAACCCTTTAACGTATCTCCTCAGTTTTATAACACTCCCCTTGTTACTTTAGCCAGTATCGGAATCCTTGATGTCAACATATTGAGTGACGTGCAGTTTCGTGGTCACTTAGAATAGAAGGCCATATTGGCCTCTAAAAAGCTTGGCATGCTAAGCAGAGCGGGACAGTATTTCAAGCCGGCACACCGCCTGCAAATTTACAAGGTGGAGGTTAAGCCTCACATGGAATACTGTTCCCACTTCTGGGCTGTGCCTACCTAGTGCAAGCTCCTTACACTTGACCATATCTGGTGCAGAGCGGCTTTACATGTAATCGACCGAGTCCTTTCCGACCGGCTCGATTTACTGGCGCTGCGAACAGATGTTGCATATCTTTGTATTTTCTTTCGCATCTACAACGGGAAGTGCTCTTAAGGAATTGTTTGGGGAAATCCCAGCCGCCAAATTTCACCAACGCACATCGCGGCAATATTCCCAATAGCATCCATACCATCTGGATGCTTGGAGGTCCACCTGCAATTCTCCTGGTGTTACAGCTGTTCATGGGTGGCTGTAGTCACTTACCATAAGGTGAGCCGTATAGCTGTTTTATTATCATCATCATTACAACCCTTCACAAGCCATTCAGTGATTTTCAGCCCAAATTTCGACGGAATCAAAGGCTTTCTCATAGTCCACATATGCCAGACATAGTGGCAAATTGCACATCTCGGACTTCTGTACAATTTTCCAAAGGGTGTGTATGTGGTTTATGGAAACCGGCTTGTTCGGGAGGCTGGAAGTCGTCAATTCTGCGCGTGAGACGATTCGTAATGACTCTCGAAAACAGTACGTAGACGCGGCTTAGAAGGGAAATTGGTGTGTATTTTTCAAGAGAGCGTTACCCTTCTCTATAGCTCTTTTTCTCTCTCTCTCTCTCTCTATAACGTATAGTTGTTTACCCTTCTCTTATAAAAAAAGGGGAATCTCATAGTTGGATGAAGTCATAGAAGAAGTTCTATATAAATGTTAGAATGACTAAGACAGTGGTTGTCAACTGGGGAACTGATTGACTAAAGTTTAGACTGCAGTCTCTTGGAACCGTGCTTAGAAATAACCTTTGAGGGACGCATTTATGATAAGTAGTGCAATGACCTTTATATAACCAGAGACGAATCCACCGCCATAAAAACATTTCGACTGCATCGTTACATCGACACGTCTTTACTCCCTGCAGCCCCAACATCTCTGTATAAGTAGTGGGGGCCACACCACAATACAGCACAAGAGTAGCCAAGGATGAGATGAGTGGCACATCGTCATAGTAACTTAACTCTTCCCTGCGATTCTTCTTTGGCTCTGGAGAATTACAGAATTACTTTATTCTGTGTAGCCACGTACTACACGTTCTCTGAAGTGTAGCTCTCATTTGAATTTAAATATAAGAATTGATGTTAAATCGTACTCCATTGTAAAGAAACTGGTTCCTGGTACGCCACCAAACGTTAGAAACTAGCTGCAACTATCAAAAATTTGTATGTGACACATTTTTACCATAATCATTTTATTATAAATTTTCTTAAACATTTATATACTACAAAATCGTTTTTTGTCATCATAAATATATAACTTGTTCGATTTACGATATAAAGTTGTTTATATAGTAATATTTTATTGTAGTTTCTTCCCACTTGGCCCGTTAATTTATTATCCTTCATAGCTTAAATAAATTACTATAGACGGAAAACACAAATACGAAACAACTGTGCGGCAAAAGAGGTTTTATTTATTTTGTTATCGCGAATGTACAAAGTAAATTCATTTTCTATATTGTTTCGTTAATTGTAGGATCAAAGTGGCAAAATACACATTTTCATTCCATATTTACCTGTTTCGTAGTTTGCAAACAGTTCAGTTAGTTTCCTGTTTTTCTTAATTCTTAAAGACACACTAGGAATTTGCCCTATATCCTTTAACACATATAAACTGAACATGGATCGCGATCATGCGCGATCATGAATCCAAATCGAATTGAATCCAAAACGAAAACTATAAATTTCATACACAAAATCACAAAAATATTAATATGGTTTTGTTTAATATTAATTTTTAACATAAATTTTATTAATATTAATTATAATAAGTAAATCGCAACAGACAAAATTTATTAGTCCTTTTTTTACTTATTATAAGTCAGTGCTTGACCACTATCTCACCTGGTGGTAAGTGATGATGCTAGATGGAAAATTGCACTGTCTTAGAATTACAAAAGCCTATTCACTCATGCTTTGAAGACGACCAGATTATATTTGGACGGAAAGATAGACGCCGAAAAATTATTCCACTCCTTTGCATTTCAAAATACGAAGCAATCTGTTTGGTTTCAATGAGTGGAATTCCAACATTAAAGGGGTGAAGACCTGCCGATCGCCTAGTTTTCCGATGGTGGATTGAAGAGGGAGGTAATAAAGCATGTTTTTCCTGCGCACACTCACCAAAATGCGTTATATAGAACACGGAGAGACTGCCTACTCTACGCCTGTGCTGGCTGACAAGATTGGCTTTAACCAAATCAAGATCAACAACCCCTTAGCAGGTCTCTTCACTGAGTCCAACGCAGCAAGGTGGCATTTTGCAGCATCAGCCCATATGTGACAGCAGTACTCCATGCATGAACGGACTTGCATTTTATATAAGTAAAGAAGCTGACAGCTTGACAGCTGGACAACTAGTGTACAGGTGGACAACTAGTGGACAACTAGTGTCCACAACTAGTATCTACAACTACCGCTAGCCGCACTAGCCGCACTAGCCACTAGCCTCCACAACAAGCCGCCCCGGCTGGCGGCCCTAGCCGCTCCCGCCATCGAGTAACAAAATAGTATTAGTGAATGTGAAGTATCATAGACACTGGTAATGTGCACCGGTTTAAGAGCTAGCCTTCAGTAAAGTAAAATTGTGCTTGCTAGTGACTGCAGTGAAGTGCTACGGGAAAACAACCCGGACCTTAGAAAAGTTTACGGGTTCTATCTAATCCAGTTCATAGTGAAGTGAAATAAGAACTAATACAATGTTAAGACTTAAGGGAAGTGTAATTACAAAAAAATATAAAGTAAAAGTGCATATCGAATATAAAAAAAAATTCCGTTAAATTCAAATTTACCTCCAACCATATATCTGTTTCGAACAACTTTACTAGTGCTTTATTGAATTAGTGAAATGAGTGTTACACCAAAAACTCTACACTAATTAACTTTCATCATAAAATACTATATACTCGGGGTGAATTAATGGAAACTTAATAAATATAATAAATAAGAACTTCTAATTATGAACACTTAGCGCCATCTAGCATAGAACGAAAGACTTAGTTACCATTTTATACTATACTATTATTATACATATATTCTATTTATTGCATCTATTTTTACGTCAATACTTTTTAAGTATACCACAAGATGGCGTTACTCTGCAAAAAATGTAAACAAGAAATAATAAATAGAGATTTTTTAAATTTTAGTGAATGTCTTAAACACTATAATTTAGACTGTACAAGCATTAGTTAACAACTCTTCTATTTGATTTCAGTTGATAGTAAAAATAAATATAAATGCGAAAAATGTAAAAATTCTGAAGACACGACCAAAAACAATGTCACCATCAGAAAACCTATGATAAATGTACCTATTGAGAATTCTTTTGATGGGTTATCACTTGAATATGATGATGAAATGTACCAATCATTTGCAACTGGAATAGATTCGGCGAAAAGTTGGCCCGATTTGAATATTGAAAACTTGAAGAAAGCCCATGAAGTGGAGGAATTGATATCTAAACTAAAAGGAAAATTAGAAATAGCACAAGAGGAAATAACGAACTTATTAGAAGAAAATAAAAATCTAAGAAAAGAAATTCTGAGTAATAAATTACATCACATAACTGATTCATGCACTACAATTACACCAATCAATAGTACCAAAAGAAAAAATAAAAGTTACTAGCAAAAGAAAACATTAAACTTTACGGATGAAAGTCCGAGTGAAAATATGGAGAAGAGTAAAGAAAATACATATATTTTATCTGAGATACGTACCGCTCAAATGTCTGCGCCAACACAAACTCCGGCTACTACACAAATTTTGGAAGCTGAAAATACTGAAATGTTTAAAAATCAAAATACAAACTCTAAGTGTAATAATACAGTAGTAGCATCAAAATCACAAGGTTCTAACAGTTTCAGGTGGAAGAGATGTAAACAGAGTAGAGGTAAGAGAGCAAACATCTACATCGTTGGTGACCAACAAGTACGTGGTCTCGCGGTGCGCCTCGCATTGGCACGATCGAGCAAGTGGAATAACCAATGCCATATGAAACCCGATGCAACTTCAGCAGACATTCTGAGTAGTGTCCATAGCTAAGCTGGAAGCGTTACCAAAGATGATATAATAATAATATCTGTTGGCAACATTGACAAAAATCCTTATGTATTATTTAGTAATTTGTGCAATATCTTATTCCATTTTAAACATTCTACTGTGCTTTTGTTGAGTGTGTATAAAAACTGTTATTTGAATATTGATACTTTAAATAACAATATGAAATTATTCGCAAAACAATACAAAAATTGTAAATTCATAGATATTCAACGGTGTAATAATGAAACATTCAAGTTTTATAATATGTCTAAACTAAATTACAAAGTGTTTTAATTAAACATAGAAATTAATTACCTACGATATGATCACGAATATATTGTAAAAGATCACATAAAGTCAAATGAAAGAATGTCATATTTTCGTAAATGAAAATCTAAGTTTGTCTTAACCTAACTCACCCCAAATTTCAAAACTAAATAAAAATTGTAATTCAAAAACAAAAATAAATTCTAAGCTATTATATTGTAATAATAGTTCAATAACATTATTTCAATATAGTTAGTTTATGTAAGAAACTTGATAATTTTGAATTATTTATAAGTGAGTTTAATGAAAACAACAGGGAGATAGATATATTATGTTTCTGTGAGACATTTGTAAAAGAAGGCTCCAAAGATAACATTAAATTATCAAATTATAAATTAGTATCATCGTATTGCCGTCGAGATAAGAATAGAGGTGGGACATGTATCTTGATACGAAAGTCGTGGGAAGCAAAACCTCTGAGTATTCCAACCGGTATAGTTACTAAAATGCATTTTGAGTGTTGCGGTATTGAAATTGTGGGCATAAATCTTATAGTTTGCGTAATTTGTCGAGTTCCGGATTCTAAAGTACCTTCAATAGGAATGTTCTTACAAAAACTAGAAAAATTGTTACATTGTTTAACTAGCAAATACCATCGGAAGAAAATTATCATTTGTGGCGACTGGAACTGAAGCTTTAAAAAGTATTCTTACAAGTTTTAACTTTCGAACTCATATTGAGCAACCGACGAGAGGGAACTCTTGTTTGTATCAAATTGCTAGCAATGTAAAAGAGATACATGCAGAAATACTTAATTTAGGCCTTTCAGATCATGAAACAGCACAAACTGTAACACCTTAAGGCAATAAGCAAAAGTTTTATAATTACTGGTTTGAATACAAACGAGATTATAATGTTGATAATATAAAAAAATTCTATGATTGTATTACCAGCCTCACTTTCTCTTAAGTTTTGGAATCAAATAAATTTAATGAAGCATTTTAAAGTTTTTACGACCTTTTCTGCATGTTCTATGATCTCTGTTTTCCTATTATTAAAATTAAAGTAAATAATAGACCTCGTAAATTAAGATGGATCACTAAAGGTCTAAGTATATCAAGTAAAAATAAACGACAATTATATTTAAAATATCGATTGTCAAAAACTAGTAAACCAACATATAGGCTCAATTTTCATAAATATAGTAAAGTTTTAAGAAAATTTATCCATGCTGCACAAAAAGTTTATAACCATAAAGTAATATTAAACAGTAAAAATATAGGTAGAGCAACTTCGAATGCCATTTCTTCAACTGTTCTGACAAGATGCATAGTGATGATATCAATATGATTACAATAAATAATTTTACACATTCTGATCCCCAATACATCTGTAACTCCTTTAATGATTATTTTAGCAATGAAACCACCAAACTAACGCCTAATCTTGACAATACTCACAAAAAAATTGATTGCAATTCTCGTACAATATATTTAAAACCCACCAATGAAAACGATATTAACAATATCATAATGTCATTAAAATAGTGAATCCTGTGGGCATGATGGTATCATTGCTAAAATATTAAAGTTATGTGCTTGTCATATATGTATACCCCTAGCTCATATTATTAACTTATCTTTTGATGAGGGTGTATTTCCAGATGATCTTAAATTGTCTGTAGTTCATCCTTTGCATAAAAAAGGAGATAAACAAGATTTAAGCAACTATAGACCTATCACTTTGGTTTCGGTGTTGTCAAAAGTATTTGAGAAAGCTATGCTTAAAAGGCTTAATGATTTTATAAGTTCTTGTGGCATATTACAACCTGAACAATTTGGCTTTCGTAAAGGTAGTTTTATATTACAATCTGAACAATATGGCTTTCGTAAAGGTAGTTTTACTTATCTTGCTTTTTTTGAATTTATAAAATATGTAACTGAATGTATAAATAATGATACCCCGGTACTGTCACTGTTTCTTGACATGAGTTGCGCCTTTGTAAATCATGATAAACTCCTTCATAAATTAGAATCATACGGAATTAGAGGGAATGCGTATATTGCGTATGCGTAAATGACACAAAAAATAACATTTTTATTAAAGAAACTCATTGTTCTCAATTATTGTATCAAAAAACAGACGTACCACAGGGTAGTATACTCGGTCCTTTATTATTTCTATTGTATGTTAATGACCTTCTCAATGCCACTTCACACAAATGTATCCTTTTTGCAGACGATCCTTTCAAAATAGTCATAAGTAACAAATGGGGGTCCGTAAACACTTACAACAATGAGATGCTCGAGCTCGACACAAGCCATTTCTTCAGTTCGCTCAACAGAGAGGCTCACTATATCCTTACGTTCTTTATATAATAATAACTTATCTGGTAATATTAATGAGCAACCATGTAATCTTTTTTCTCTATTGAAGGAACTCACCACCTGGTGATTTCTGAAATTAAACATGAAATTATAATATTATAGCCAATGTTCAGTAATACAAAGGATGTGTATATTTAAACTATTTAAAAACAATTCAACTTCTAATTATTTGCCCATCATGCCTTATATATTTTGATGCACCAGGTGTAAACAATTTTTATTACTTATTTGTGAGCTGTATTCAAAATTAATTAAACTCTTATTATTGCTGGAGATTGTCTCTATTGACACATTCATTAATTTAAGTTAGTCGGAACTGATTCCAAAATAAATGTCAAATTATTATCATGCGCAATAAATGCAGTCTTGGTAGCCAAAAACTTGGCTGAGTTAAAATTAAATTATAAGATAGACATTTGCTACCAGTCTTAAATTATATTAGGATAGGTAATACCTATACTTTGTCCAAATTTTTTTATTAAATTATTTATGTCAATTAAGTGAAATTTATTATTATTATCATTACAATTATATGTCAATTTTAAATAATTATTACATATTAAATTACGCATTTATATATTTCAATTATGTCTTAAATTATTTTCCTGTTTCAATCCCTGTATATAAGGCAGTGTAAACAAGACAATTTTGTGTTCATTTAAGTTATTAAGTTGTACAATATATCTTCATAACTTTTTTTTTATATAGGAGAGGGGGCAAACGAGCATGCTGCTCACCTGATGGCAAGTGACTACCGCCGCCCATGAACAACTGCAACACCAGGGAGGGAATTGCAGATGCGTTGCCGGCCTTTTAAAAAGGAGTACGCTCTTTTCTTGAAGGTCCCTAAGTCGTATCGGTCCGGAAAAATCGCTGATGGTAATCGATTCCACAAGGAAGTCGTGCGAGGAAGAAAACATCTTCCAAATCGCACAGTGGTGGACCGCCAATCATCCAGATGGTGTAGATAGTATCGAGAGTTCTGCCGCGATGTGCGTTCGTGAAATTTGGCGGCTGGGATTAATCCGAACAATTCCTCAGAGCACTCCCCATGGTAAATGCGAAAGAAAATGCAAAAAGATGCAACATCTCTTGCAGCGCCAATGAGTCGAGCCGATCGGAAAGGACTCGGTCGTCGACAATTCGAGCCGCTCTGCGCTGGATGCGGTCAAGTGGAAGGAGCTGGCACTGGGGAGCCCCTGCCCAGAGATGGGAACAGTATTCCATGTGAGGCCGAACCTGCGCCTTGTAAAGTTGCAGGCGGTGTGCCGGCATGAAATACTGTCCCACTCTGCTGAGCACGCCAAGCTTTTTAGAGGCCAATTTGGCCTTCTCTTCCAAGTGACCACGAAACTGCACGTCACTCGATATGTCGACGCCGAGGATTCCGATACTGGCTGAGTCAACCAGTGGAGTGCCTTGAAACTAAGGAGATACGACAAAGGGGTTCTTTTTAGCGGTAAACGCGCAAACTTGTGTCTTCTTAGGATTAAACTGAACTAGATTTAGTCGCCCCCAGTTCGAGACTTTGTCCAGCAAAGTCTCGACTTCAGACACAAGTTTGTTCCGGTACTCGGAGACGTTTTCCCGAGAAATATTAGCACGGCCGGTGTATAGAGCATCACCAGTGCTGTCATCTGCATAGCAATGAATGTTACTAGTTAGCAACATATCATTGATATGCAGAAGAAACAGCGTTGGTGATAGCACATAGCCTTGTGGAACACCAGCGTTAATAGGCTTGTAGTCAGAACATGCACCGTCTACAACGACCTTGATGCTCCGATCTGCAAGGAAGCTGGTGATCCAATTGCACATTTTCTCGGGAAGCCCATAGGAAGGGAGCTTCGAAAGAAACGCTTTGTGCCAAACCCGATCGAAGGCCTTCGCAATGTCCAGACTAACGGCCAACGCCTCCCCCTTGGACTCTACTGCCTCCGCCCATCTATGGGTCAGGTAGACCAGAAGATCACCAGCTGATCGACCCCGACGAAAACCGTATTGGCGGTCACTAATGAGCTGGTGATCGTCCAGGTACCGGATGACCTGGCAGTTAATAATGGATTCCAATATTTTGGAGAACAAGGAGGTGATCGCGATAGGCCTATAGTTGGACGGGTCTGAGCGGTCGCCTTTTTTAGGGATCGGGTGGACAAAAGCTGTCTTACATGAATTCGAGACTACGCCTTGGGAGTAGTAGTACCGGAAAAGACGCGTTAGGACCGGTGCCAACTCCGGAGCACACGTCCTCAGCACAATTGGGGGGATTCCGCCAGGCCCACTCGACTTCTGGATGTCCAGGGAGAGAAGTGCTTTGCGAACTGAGCGCTGTGAGAACAGCACATCCGGCATGTAGCACTCGCACTGCGGGATGGTCGGCGGTGTTTTCCCCCCGTCATCAAGAGTCGAGTTGGACGCAAAAAGGGAGCCTAAAAGGTCGGCTTTGTCTTTTATGTCATGGGCCAGTGAGTCGTCTTCCCTGTGCAGAGATGGTAGTAATGGCTTACAGAAATTCCCTTGGACAGCCTTGGCGAGAGACCAGAATGCACGGGTTCCCGAAGGAAGGCGAACTAGTTTCTCGCCAATTCTGCCTATGTGCTCTGACTTTGCCTTGGCAATAACTCTTTTGAAGGACCTGGAGGCGAAGTTATACTTCTTTTTAAATATGCTGGTGTTTACATCCCGAGTCGCCGAAGCCGCAGCCCAGGCTTGATAACACTCCTGCTTACTGCGTTATTCAGTTTTACAGGAGCGACCAAACCAAGGCTGAGATCTGCCTCCGATGGGTACCACAGATGATGGAATAAATAGTTGCATTCTCTGTAGCATCACATCAGTGACAGAGTCAGCAACAGCGCTGAGATCATCCGGCGAGAAGCAAACCCACCCCCATGGGTAGGATGCAAAGAAAGACCGCATTCCGTCCCAATCGGCCGACCTGTAATGCCAAACACGGCGGCAACCTGCAGAACGCAACCGCGAAGGGAGCGTGAGTGGCACCATACTCCGGATCAGACAGTGGTCCGAAGAGCCGAGAGGGGCATCGACGGAAACCTGATATCCGTCCGGATGAAAGGTCAGCAGAAGGTCCAACAGGGAAGGTGTATGATCCTCCACATCTGGAATCCGCGTAGGCGAAGTAACCAGTTGTGTCAGACCATATGCCAAGGCAAAGTCATAAACAGATCTCCCCGCATGATCGTTTAAACGTGAACCGAGCCATTCGGCATGAAGGGCGTTAAAATCGCCAAGGATCACGATCTCTGCGGATGGGACCTGTTGTAGCAAGGAATCTGTAGCCATTTGGACGTGGTCGATGAGTCGTTCTGTTTCGGCATTACCGCTGTGAGACCTATAGAGGCACCCGTAGACGCGCGGATGGTCGTCGCTGTCTATGCGTAGCCAAATGATGGACAGGTCCGAACCTTCAAGACTGCCGAGGCGTCGAGAACAGATGTCCTCTCTGACATACACGCAAACTCCAGCCCGAGGCACAAAGGAGTGCTCCAATTTGTACCCCCGGTAGGAGAGATACGAAATATCAGCCGGAGAGGAGACCTGCGTCTCGGTCAAGAAAGCAAGGCCGGCTTCGCCGTCTCGAGATGGTAGTGGTCGGCGTTTAGGTTAGAGTGAAGTCCCCTGATGTTGCAGAAATTCACGGATAGCGTGGCAGGGGTCGCCTTGGTATTGTTGCTCAGTTTGCTCCGAGCAGTCATGTTTTTGAGCGGAATTTCGCCCCCCCCCCCCCCCCAGAATACGCGGAGCAGCCTGAGCACCCACGCTCAGGATTGGAATAACATGGTCGTGGATGCTCAGCGAGGGATTCTCCAGGGGTACTCGTACCCTCCTGGGGTAGTCTAATGTGTAATTCCGCTACTATGTTGATGAGGGGGGGAGGGATTGGGCCTCCCGCCACCTGCACTCACTAGAAGAAACGCAGAAGCAGAGCTTCTACTTCACGCCGGTATTCTGTGAGGTCCTGGTGCCAACCCGGCTCGAGCCGGCCCATACGTGCAACAGCAAAAACTGCTGCGTGGCTCTACCACCGTTAAACTGTTTGTTGTTTACACTGCCTCTTCTACCAAAAAAAATTATTATTGTACTATTTGGGCAAAATTTTGTTAGAATAATTTTATTTAGGATGTCACTAAAAGATGCTCCAGGCATGCAGCAATTTGAAACTTTTTGTCCCTTTAAAGATTTATTTAAAGTAATGCATGGATTTTTTCCCATGTCATCTCTATACACAATTATATTATTTTTGTTAATATTTGAGTTATTTATTATTTTAATATCCTCTGCAATGGCACTGTCATAGGGGTTTGGTGGTAGTATAATATTAGCAACACACACCGACACTGAATAAGCTGGTATGAACGCTGACACTCACATTGATATTTAGCTAAGGAGTAAACCGCTCCTCATTATATTTACGAGTACAAGTCTTTACCAGATTTTCCATAGCCAATATGTGTTATTTTATTTTATTTGGGGCTGATTTAAAATATTTATTGGACACAGTTTGAAGGGAGTTAGAAATGATAATATTTCTGATTGAAGGCACTCTACGTCAGTCTCATAACATTTTTTTATGTTATCCACCTTAATTGAATACAACTTAAGTTCATATATCAATGTTTGCTTTTCTTTACATACATAAACATAATTTTTGGTATTAATCTTATTTCTTATTAATTTTTGTACTTTCCTTATGTATTTATTAACTTTTATATACTTCTTCAATTTGGTTTTACTGCAATCAATCTAAACTAAAATATGTTTCCTGAAGTGAAAGAGTCATCACCAGTCAAATTTATTGTTGCAGATTGCTGTAAAATTCTTGAAGTATCACATTGCACAAGCTCAGAGAACAGGTTTTGAGTCTGGGAGGCGTTAAGGTTATCTATATATGTTTTAAATTGTGTAATTTGCTCATTAACCTCATTCACCTGTGACTTCAATGCAGCAATAAACCTGAGAGCTTCCTCGTATTTCTTGCTGCATTGTTGAAACTTATTAACCGTTCCCTGTAGCTGATCTCTTTCTTTTATAACACTTGTGTATTTTGTTTATAACTTAACCATATCACATTTCAATTTTTGGCAATTATGCCAACTATTTCCCTTTCATTATCATCGCTTTCCATAAGCAACTGTTCACACTGCTGGAGCTGGAGTTGTTTCTCCATCTGGCGCGTCTTGACTTTGCGAGTATACATTTTACTATTTATTAGAAATAATAAAAGAAAACAGAGATCGAAAACAGAAGGAGCAGTATTGAGTTGTTGTTGTTTTTTTTTTCTATTTACAAGTCATAAATCAAATTATCGTTAAAACAATTCGAAAAAACCCGCAAAGAATGTAATAATCCGAGTAATATAATAAAACTTTAATTTATAAAAGGAATGATATGAAAAAAGGATTATTTTAAAACAATGTTCGTTACCTGTCACTTTTTGTTCCAACACTAAAATGTTGTTATAATATTTATGTACCGACTTTCTTAAATAAAAAATACAAAGCGACAGTAATTATAAACTATAACATAAAATTGAGGTGGATATGATGAATTTACAATATTTAAATTATTAAAATTTAACGTGACCAATTAATCTTACAAATTATCACCAGGGTTGCCACAGAAAAAAAAGATGAGATGAGATAATCTATATGAGATGATATATAGCAGAGGCCTATGTTAGCAGTGGACATTTATTAGGCTGTAATGATAAATGTCTGTATAAACTAAATGCCGCCCAGATAAAACAAGACTAGCTAATTAAAGTCGGAAATTTCTGGCGTCTAATCCGGAGGCTTTGGGCATTTAACATAATGATGTTATTAAGACTTAAAATCTCTCTGTCAGTTTCGTGCTATTTAATTGTGAAATGGTTTTAATCTGGGATTATTAGATTTTGAGGAAAACATTTGTAATTTTAGGGGTTGGAGACTAATAATAATGTCCTCCAGGTGATATTTCGGTCAGTAGAATAAGTAATACAGCTAGCTAAAGGTGTAATTGCATAATTGCATACAGTGCATAGACCGGAATAAAGAGTGCATTAAAAATAAAATGTCCTTAAAGTCGGACTTTCTGCATTTCTTACCAGGTCGTCACTTCATATGTGGGATGTCGCCCTACACTTCGCCTACGATGTATAGGATATAAGGCTACCACTCGAGACCCTTTTCCTCCATCGGATATTGATAAACCTATATGGCCGACCCTTTGCCATTTCAGCTTATTAATCCATTGGGCTACGTCGGTTACTATGCTTCTACTGCAGATATCCAATCTGCCACTTTGCCTTGCATATGTGTACAATGAGAAAGCCTTTGATTCCATTGCAATTTGGGCAGTTTTACAGTCTCTTCAGCGGTGCCAAGTTTATTATCGGAATATCGAAGTGCTGAAGTATTTGTACAGTAGGGCTACGATGGCTATCCGAGTACAAAACCAGAGTAGAAAACCTATCCACCTGCAGAGAGGCGTAAGACAGGGTGACGTTATATCCCCAAAACTCTTCACCGCTGCATTGGAAGACGTTTTCAAGCTTCTGGACTGGAAAGTATACGGTATTAACATCAATGGCGAGTACATCACTCACCTTCGGTTTGCCAATGATATAGTTCCTATGACAGAATCGTTGGAGGACTTAAGCACTATGCTTAATGACGTCAATAGTGTCTCCCGACGGATAAGTCTTAAGATTAACATGGACAAAACAAAGATCATGTATAATTTCCATGTCACACCTATGCGGGTAGTTGTCGGGAGCACTAAGCTTGAAGTTGTTGACGAGTAAGTTTACCTGGGACAAATAGTCCGATTAGGTAAGTCCAACTTCGACCGAGATTTCAATCGACGGTTTCAACTCGGTTGGGCAGCGTTCGGGAAATTATGGCCTCAAACCTCAAAACTTGAAAGTGAGACAATACATCTAGTGTGTGTTACCAGTAATGACCTATGGAACTTAGACGTGGTCCTTCACTGCTGGCCGGATGAGGAAGCTCAAGGTTGCTCAGCGAGCTATGGAGAGGGCTATGCTCGGAGTTCCTCTGTGTGATTAACTTACAAATGAGGATATCTGCAGTAGATCCAGAGTGACCGAGATAGCTCAACTGATTAGTAGGCTAAAGTGGCAATGGGCCGGCCATATAGCTCGAAGAACCGACATCCAATGGGGAAAAAAGTTCTCGAGTGGCGACCTCCTACCGGTGGACGAAGTGTAGGGGTCCCCCCACTAGTTTGGAGTGACGACCTGGTAAGACATGCAGGAAGTCGATGGATGCAGGTGGCTCAGGACCATGTTTTATGGCATTCCTTGGGGGAGGCTTATGTTCAGCAGTAGACTTGTGAAGGGCTGTAATTATTATAATGATGATGAGTGTCGGATAACTCTTGCTCTAGAATTTTTACTCGCACTTGCGTTTGGCTCCAACTATGACGTATACAGCTGCCTGTGGAATCTCTTAATCTCACTTAAGTCTCAGGTTTCCCGGAAACTATGCTGCCACATTCGGTTTACAGTGTTGTCAATTGGTTCTTTCTGGCAAAAAGATATCTTGCAAAGACTTTGGAGCCCTGTTTCCGCTCAATCTTTTGTTTAATAGAGGCTGTATTAATGTTTCGTAAGTCCCGCTGCATGCATTTGGGATTTGTATTTTCAGTTGCCTGTATTCTGTCAAATCTGCTGAAGACTGCAGTTTCGTCTGCTTCCGTCTAACAGTCATGAGATTAACCTTTAACTCTGGAAAGGGGGTCTCACAAACCTTTCGCACTTGCTGATATTTTAGAATAACTTATTTACTACCACCACCTGGGACTAGGCATCTCAGTAGCTTCTAGTTCAGTCACCAAACTCTCGATGATGTAGGAGATTGTATCGTTCAGTGCCTTAAACGTAAGTTACATGTATTTAAAGTTTAGACGGGGTCTGTGAAACCTCACGTCCATATTCTTAAGAAACAATATTATATTTATACCACCTTTAATTTGTTTTAGGTGTTTGTTGTTTAAAATGACTAAAAATAGTCGACCAAGTTCTTCCGGGTAAAACGAATATTAGAAAAAAAATGCAGTTTAAACACCAACAAAAATATTGCGTTTGGATGATCCGTCCTCTGGTGATGAGTTTTTCGAATTCTTGACTTGAATGGTATCCATGCTAACAAAGTATATTGTGCTCAACATAAAAAAAAAAGAAATGAATTGAGGTATCTTTATAAATAAATTAGCTCGTTATCTGGTAGTACCGCATATGCAAATATGTAATATGTCGAACAAAACACTACCAATCAAACTTCTTGAGAATGAGAATCACCACAAAGCGCGCTTTAGGTGGTGAGGCACCCCCACGTGATACATAAGCCGAAGAAGTAGACCAAAGAGGAGAAAACTTTGTAACCTATCCTTCAACAAAGACTCAACAGAAATACTGCTTACCAATGTGAAGTGTAGTCTACAACTCTCAAACCCCTGTGTAAACCATGCCAATATAGTAAATTACACTTAGTGTTTTTCGTTAGCAATTTAGAATGAAGATTGTTGTTTTTTAATTAAAAAATTTGTAAGGTAATAAAAAATATATATATATAATTAGCAATAATTGTTGATTTTTAAAATAATTAATTAGTAATAGAACTTTAAATAATCTCAGTGCCAATTAAGACTGAAAAGTGCCTTTTCTTGATATTTTTTTCATTTACTGGTTTATTTTCTCTGTTGCCTCTTACCTAGCTATGATTGTATATATTACTAGCAACGCGCTCCGGATTCGCCTGGGAAGGATCTATTAATGTGGCATCTTTTTAGGGTTCCGTAGCCAAATGTCAAAAAACTGAACTCTTATGGATTCGTCATGTCTGTCTGTCTGTCAGTCCGTATGTCACAGCCACTTTTTTCCGAAACTATAAGAACTATGCTGTTGAAACTTGGTAAGTAGATATATTCTAAGAACATTTTACACAAAAATAGAAAAAAGAAACAATACATTTTGAGGGTTCTCCATACTTGGAACGGAAACTCAAAAACTTTTTTTCTATCAAACCCATACATGTGGGGTATCTATGGATAGGTCTTCAAAAACGATATTAAGGTTTTTTATACCATTTTTTTCTTAACTGAATAGTTAGTGCGATAGAAACTTCCAAAATGGTAAAATGTGTGTACCCCCTCCCCCGTAACTTCTAAAATAAGAGAATGATAAAACTAAAAATAATATATGATGTACATTACCATGTAAACTTACATCGAAAATTGGTTTGAACGAGATCTAGTAAGAAGTTTTTATTAAACGTCTTAAATCGTAAATTATGTTACTTGCTGCTACGGAACCCTTAATGAGCGAGTCCGACTCGCACTTGGCCGCTTTTTATATTTATCAATAATCATTTATTGTATTATCAGTAACGTTTCCAATTTGCAAATAATCTTCAAGTTTATCTGTTTAACAAAAAAGAAAAAGAAATATAATCCATAGACTTATCCAGGTTTCTTATTTTAAATAACGCTAATTCAAATTTCATTGAACATGTGCTCGGCGTGAAAACAATAAACATTATGTAAACATTTCGAGAATACTTGAAATTTGTGTGAAATCGCGAGTCTAAACAAATAAGTGTCCTTGCGATCGAACAGGGAGTAGCACGAGCTATCACTAAGGAACGACAGGACGACGGCCCTATTTGTGTAATTAGATATTCCAACAAATGTACAGACAGCGAAGGACAGGCAAGTGTTCCTTTTAAGGAATGTTTCACGTCCTTGTGTATTTTACGAAAGACATATTTTTTTTTTTTATAGTAGAGGGGGGCAAACGAGCATGCGGCTCACCTGATGGTAAGTGACTACCGCCGCCCATGAACAACTGCAACACCAGGGAGGGAATTGCAGATGCGTTGCCGGCCTTTTAAAAAGGAGTACGCTCTTTTCTTGAAGGTCCCTAAGTCGTATCGGTCCGGAAAAATCGCTGATGGTAATCGATTCCACAAGGAAGTCGTGCGAGGAAGAAAACATCTTCTAAATCGCACAGTGGTGGACCGCCAATCATCCAGATGGTGTGGATGGTATCGGGAGTTCTGCCGCGATGTGCGTTCGTGAAATTTGGCGGCTGGGATTAATCCGAACAATTCCTCAGAGCACTCCCCATGGTAGATGCGAAAGAAAATGCAAAGAGATGCAACATCTCTTCGCAGCGCCAATGAGTCGAGCCGATCGGAAAGAACTCGGTCGTCGACGATTCGAGCCGCTCTGCGCTGGATGCGGTCAAGTGGAAGGAGCTGGCACTGGGGAGCCCCTGCCCAGAGATGGGAACAGTATTCCATGTGAGGCCGAACCTGCGCCTTGTAAAGTTTTAGGCGGTGTGCCGGCATGAAATACTGTCCCGCTCTGCTGAGCACGCCAAGCTTTTTAGAGGCCAATTTGGCCTTCTCTTCCAAATGACCACGAAACTGCACGTCACTCGATATGTCGACGCCGAGGATTCCGATACTGGCTGAGGCAACCAGGGGAGTGCCTTGAAACTGAGGAGATACGACAAAGGGGTTCTTTTTAGCGGTAAACGCGCAAACTTGTGTCTTCTGAGGATTAAACTGGACTAGATTTAGTCGCCCCCAGTTCGAGACTTTGTCCAGCAAAGACTCGACTTCAGACACAAGTTTGTTCCGGTACTAGGAGACGTTTTCCCGAGAAATATTAGCACGGCCGGTGTATAGAGCATCACCAGTGCTGTCATCCGCATAGCAATGAATGTTACCAGTTAGCAACATATCATTGATATGCAGAAGAAACAGCGTTGGTGATAGCACACAGCCTTGTGGAACACCAGCGTTAATAGGCTTGTAGTCAGAACATGTACCGTCTACAACAACCTTGATGCTCCGATCTGCAAGGAAGCTGGTGATCCAATTGCACAATTTCTCGGGAAGCCCATAGGATGGGAGCTTCGAGAGAAGCGCTTTGTGCCAAACCCGATCGAAGGCCTTCGCAATGTCCAGACTAACGGCCAACGCCTCCCCCTTGGACTCTACTGCCTCCGCCCATCTATGGGTCAGGTAGACCAGAAGATCACCAGCTGATCGACCCCCACGAAAACCGTATTGGCGGTCACTAATCAGCTGGTGATCCTCAAGGTACCGGATGAGCTGGCAGTTGATAATGGATTCCATTATTTTGGAGAACAAGGAGGTGATCGCGATAGGCCTATAGTTGGACGGGTCTGAGCGGTCGCCTTTTTTAGGGATCGGGTGGACAAAAGCTGTCTTCCATGAATTCGGGACTACGCCTTGGGAGTAGGAGTACCGAAAAAGACGCGTTAGGACCGGTGCCAAATCCGGAGCACACGTCCTCAGCACAATTGGGGGGATTCCGTCAGGCCCACTCGACTTCTGGATGTCCAGGGAGTGAAGTACTTATACATATATATTATAACGTCATTAAATTTCGGTTATCACAAATTTTCGTTTGAATAACATAACTGGCGCTACCCCTTCATATAGTATTATATTAGTATATAGTATTATAGTATATATATATATATATATATATATATATATATATATATATATGTAAAGAATATCACTACACTAGTGTCGTTCCTTCGTTTTATGGTTAATTTATCTACAGATCTCTAATAAGTAGATGTCACTATCATGCGAATGACACTGACTTATCATTTAAGTAAATTGTAAGATTTGAAAGCGGGGTTAGATTATTCTAGAAATATAAGTAAATTGTAAGATTTGAAAGCGGGGTTAGATTATTCTAGAAATAGTATCCTGTAAATAAAGGAATTATATAAACTAAAAACTAGAAGTAAAGGCTTTAAATGTTGTTTTTGTTATATCAGGTAAGTTACTGTTTAGAATGTGGAAAATTGTGTTAAAACTTTGTATTTAATTGTGTTTTGAATAAAAGTAAAATTGTTATTTCAGAAAACGCAAATATCGTCTTTATTTCATTCTTAAGGCATATTACTATTATATATATATATATATATATATATGTATGTATATATATATATATATATATATATATATATATTTTCAATAGCTTCTTAGGCATTAGTAAGTACTGAAAATCAAGTTTCGAAATATATATCACATGTTGTCTATGTATAGACATATAAATATAATTGAAGTGTCTGACTAATGTTAAAAATGGCTGAACCGATTGTGATGAAACTTTACAAAGAGATAGAGATTAATGCCAGGAAACTATAAATTATCCGAAAAAATTGAAGATTTTTTTTCGAAATAATTTTAAACGTAAAATTTAAAAAAAATTGAAAAATGGTCTTAGATCCTATCCAGGTAATGCTGGGGCAGTTTGCTATTAATATCTACAAAACGTATATTACTATGTATATTCCAGGATGAAGTTCACAAAATGCATGTTTAGAACGTATTACAATTTAAATTTTTAATTTAATTAAAAATATATTGAGGTAAAGATATTGTATTTTATTTGTCATAGATTCCTGCTTATCAAAGGTCCAGTGCTGATTATAGATCTCTACCATAGAGTGTCTCAGAAGGGGGATTTTGCCGTTGCCATAATTTGTAAGTGAAGTGGAAACCGCAGCATTTTCAGTATTTGGAGCTATTATCAGTAAGATCCTACCAACCCCCTGTTTCACTGTCCCTCTGTCGCTTTTTTTGACTCCCACGGGACGATATGGGTAAGAGAATATTCTTACACTGCTAGTGCACGGCTTCAGTGTAAATTTAACGAAAACGAACAGCTTCTTTTTCCAATTCATTAAATTTTAAAAATATAGAATATATAGAGATATAAAATCGTTCAATATAGTATTTTGTAAGATTTAAAAAAAATCAAAATACTAAGTAATTCGAACATAAAAAATATAATATTATGAAACAATATCTAAAAAAAAATAATTTCTATTCAATATCTCAAGATCAAATTGACAAAATATTTGTTTAGAACATATCGTAGTAGCCTGACACACCAATACACAGTCCACTTTATGGTAAGTAGATACTGTGGCCTATAGACATCTACATTTATGCTCAATAAAGGATCAAAATTCAGATGCGTTGTTACCCCTGAGGACTGATATGGAATGTTTTATTTTTAGTAAAAAGGGTCTTCGGTTATCTACACTCACTATACAATACGGGTGACAAACGACACACAGTCTACGTAGTGTTAAGTGATTGCTGTGCCCCATAGAAATCTTCATCAGATCATAAAATGCACATGCGTTGTCACTCGTGAGGACTACGATGGATTGCCTCGTTTCCAATAAAAAGGGTCTTCAATTATCTACACTCACAATATGAAACACAGCAACGTTGAGCTGCTAATTTTGGCTGGTATTCTGTGAGAGCGTGGTCCTTCCCCGGTCGAGCCCACCCATACGTGCTGCAACCACAATATAGCTGCTGCCTCATGTAAAATATATTTTATTAGACATATTTTATGCGTGGGAGAGTCATACAGCAGCTACATTATGGTTGTCGCGTGAATGGATCGACCGGAGAAAGACAACTCATCAGCATTCCGATTCTTAATCGAGGATATATATTATGTAGATTTTTATGGCCCACAGCAACCACTTATCACCATCTAAACTGTGTTCGTTTTTCATCCTTTTTCTATACAACTAAAATAAAAGAAGCTGAAGTATGGTTAAATCTAAACGTAGCTGGTTACAAATAGGTGCGGTTAACTTAGGTCTCATTTTTGACAAAGTTAATGGAATCATAGTAATTTTAATTATTATAATAAATTTATATATCTAGTTTTACGAAAAAGCAACCGCCCGCACCTTGACTATCCTTGCCGCTAAATAGCAGTGCTTACATTATTGTGTTCGAGCCTGAATGGTATAGAGAGCCAGTGGATCTATAAACAATGTAGCATTCCATCTTAGCCTTCAGAAGTGACAACTTAATTGTAGCCTTTTTTGCTTAAAGTTGGCTGGGGTACGCTCTGAACATAAAGTGGAATATAGATTCATTTGTACATACATATATACAAGAACACTCACACCTGTCACCTAGAGGGGTAGGCAGAGACTACGGACTTCTGTTTGGCACGATCCTGACACAACTCTCTCGCCTCCTTTACATCCATATATCTACGCATACATGCTCGCTAGTTAAAGGTATTTCTAATCTGGCCCATTTTCAAAATATCGCCAATTTAGTCGATAAACCTTCGTCTAGGGCGTCCCTTCCTGAATCTGCCGGTCACATCTGCATTATAGATTTGCTTTGTCACTCTTTCCGTGTTCATTTTTTCTACATGAACAAACCACCGAAGAATTATTTTCCCAATCCTGGTCACAAAATCACCTTGCAAACCACACTTTTCTCTCATCACACAATTTCTCACCATGACATTCAGATTTAGCTTATTCAAAGTTCATTTGCCTGTTCCAAAAAAAAATCCTCATATTCTTGTCACTAATATATAGAATAATATGTAGAAAAATATTAATATTGAATGTTTAGGACCAGCTACCAGCTTATATTTAAGCAGGAAAAAAAAGCGCATAGGGAAGTGATAGGAAATAGTGAAGTCAACATTCCTCTCTTATGGGGAATTTTTGAAGATAAATCGCTGTTTTATTTCCTTAAGTATCTTCCACCACCTATTGAATACATTCCACTGCTCCATCGCTTCCACAGACGGCAACTGAAAAGGTCCAACAGACAGGGATTAGTCTTTCATAGACGTTTTATCCCGAAACTCCAAATCACCCCACGTTGGGTCCGGAAATACAAGGTGGATGTGACCCCCGTGAGGAAGTATCACAAGAGAGTGTGTTGCCTTTTCTGAAAAGAAAGGTTAGAGGACTAAGATTACGGGTCCCTTTTGAGTGGTCACGGTTTCGACGTCCCTTGAGTAGACTGTATTTTCCTCTTGTTATTAGAAGGTGCAGTAGGAAATGAAACAGCAATTTTATCTTCGTAATTTTCCTATTAGAGTGCAATGTTGAAACTTTCACTTCTTTTTCTATTACTTCACTATTGTCTTCTTCCTTGCTTTACACTGTAAACTGGTAGCTGGTCCTGAACGAGTTTCCTACGTAGTCGTCTGCGTGTATGCTTATGCACACATCAGGTATCGGGCCTCGGGGCATGCCCGCTTTGCCCTGGATCTCCTCGCAGTGCATCACTATGAACCGGTCGTGGGAGCACTTTTTGACGTTGTTGGGTGAACAGCGACCCGGGTTTGATTCCCCGGTCGCTGTTATTGATTTTAAAAAATCGTGTTTTTCTTTTCAGGACGGTGGGTACTATGGTCACCGCCTGAAAAGTGGCATAAAATGGTCATTTTCCTGAAAAAGGCGCCTAATTCGGCCAGTGCCTGAAAAATGCGCCTAATTCGGTCCGAGGTATTCTGGTCTTGTAGGCGGCTAATGTGGCTAGGCGGTTAATGCTGCCAGGCGACTGAGTCGGCCTATCTGCGGCATTGAGGGTTGTTACTCGACTCTCTAATCGCTATAGAGAGGAGTCCTCTTGGCAGAAGTCGCCCGTCCGGAGGTCGAGCGTGAAGAGGTGCGAAATTTTGAAGGTCCGTTATCAGCGCGGTCGAACATGCCGCGCGCAAATCGGGCCACAAATCGCTTGACAGTCTCCATCTTCAGGTTGGCCGAGATGACGTCATTCCGGACGTAGCGACCTGCACCGACGATGGTCCGCAGTGATAAATTCTGCTGGACCTGTAGTCGCCGCTTCTGATGATCGTTTAGGAGCGCGTACCAGGCCGGCGCAGCATGTGTGAATCTTGCTCTGATGTAAGTTTTATAGATTTTTAATTTGGTTTTTAATGGTAGTTTGGATGCCAGGACCGGACGAAGCGCCGCCCGCGTACATCTGGCGTTGCGCACGGCGAGATCGACGTGCGTGGTCATGCGCAGCATCCGGTCGATCCAGCACCCTAGGTATGTCACGGCCTTTTCATAGGTGATTTCCTGGCCACTGAGCGTCAACGGTGGTGGGAAGTTCCTGAAGTGGCGAGTGAGCAGAGCGTTCGTCTTGCCAAAATTAACGGTCATCCTCCACTTGTCTAGCCATGGTGGCAGCAGGTCCAGCAGGCGCTGCATCCTGGCAGTGGCTATGTGGGCTCTTCTAGACGATGTGAAGTAGGCACTATCGTCCGCGTATAACGCTAATTCAACATCGTCTTCCAATTCGCGCAGATAGTCTGCCAGGGTGGGGATGTGATTGGTGTAAGCCGCGTACAGGATCGGCGACAGACAGCTGCCCTGTGGTACGCCGGCTCTAATTGGTCTCGCTGCGGACTCGGCGTCCTCTACACAGACGTAGAACTTCCTATCTCTGAGGAATGACGCCACTAGCCGCAACATAGCAGGAGGGGTTGTTTTTGTTTGTTTGTGTTTCTAGTTTGTAAAGTAGTCCAGTGTGCCACACTCTGTCGAACGCCTTCTCTATGTCGAGAAAGACGCCCAACAATGTGCGGCCCCGGTTGTACTCGGCCGCAAGATAGTGCAGCACCCTGTTTAGCTGTGTTGCTGTTGAGTGGCCCCTCCGAATCCTCGAATCCGTGCTGTTTCGCCCGAAGTTGTATGCACGGGCGGAAGCTTCTCAGCAACAATCTTTCGCACAGTTTAGCTAAGCAACAATCTTTCGCACAGTTTAGCTAAGTGCGGTAGCAGCGTGATCAGCCTATAACTGGCTGCTCTACGCCTTTCCTTCCCAGGTTTCGGCAGAACGATCACTTTGCCGATTTTCTAGTCCTCCGGGAAGTGGGATGTGCGCAGTGTACCATTGTAGAATCGACCTAGCTCTACAAGTGTTCTATTGGGCAGCTGTCGAAGTGCTGCGTTGGATATCCCGTCGTGCCCCGGCGCCTTCCTGGGATGCAGGCGGGCTACTGTCCTCCGCAGTAGAGCGGGGGATATAAACTACTCTCCTGCAAGCGGTGGCGCGGGCTTCGACAGGAACTCCTGTACGCGGTTCTCCTTCCGGGTATGAAGTTCCATGAACTCCGCACTTGCTGGGTTCGGCATAAATTGCTCCTCGAAGTGCTCTGCTAGCATATCCGCTCTACCTTTGGCCTCGTAACAACGTTCACCCGCATTGTCGTTCAGCGGGCAAACGGGGGGTCTGGTTTCGAAACGAGTTTCCAAATTACCAGTTTACTATCTTAGTCGCGAGCTATACGCGAAAGAGAAGCACGTACCAAGCGCCATTTTGACACACATATATTAACATTTTCACCATTGCACCCTTATATTTTACCCCAAATTTACATTTCTTTAAACATATGGTTACACAATTTTATTTATAAGAAACACATACAAAAACTTATGATATACATTACTTCGTTATCACACAAAGAAATATTAAGATAAACAATAAAATACACCTAGTTTACACAACATTTTCTAAGTTATAAATCATAAATATCTAACACACATGGTCATAATAACAATCTTTATTTAAGCATTAATATCTTCACTAATAGAATAGTTTAATTCATATTAATTCAACTTTTTTATTATATCAAGTCCTGACATAATATGAAATTGGCGTTTTGTACGGGAAGAATTCAAAAAAGTCATTTTTCTTGTAAAATATATTTATACTTACTTATACTTATCTTCACGCACAATCCCTGACGGGGTAGCCAGAGAGAACAGATCGCCAAGTGTCACGATCCTTACATACCTCTTTCGCTTCTTTCAGATTCATTAACTTCTTCATACATGCACGTCTAGGTATCCGAGTACTCTTGACCCTCCCCTCTTTGAGCAATTTGATCACATGGTCTTCGAAAGTTAGTCTCGGTCTACCTCGACACCTTCTTATATTAACTTTCGCGCTATATATTTTCTTCACCATTCGGTCTTCACTCATTCGCTCAACGTGCCTAAACCATCGAAACACGCCCTTATCAATTTTTGTGATAAGGTCATCTTTCAAACCTGCCATATTGCGAATCTCTTCGTTTCTCTTTCGGTCGGCCATGGTAACGCCGCACATTTTACGAAGAGATCGCATCTCCACTGCGTTCAACTTGCTTTTATGCTTCTTCTGGCATACCCAGGTTTCGCTGCCATATAACAAAGTCGGTACCAACACTGCGTTATGTATTGCAAGGCGTGCACTCTTCACTACGCCTTGCCTTTTGACTAACTCAGTAAGGGCACCATTGACTTTGTTCCCGGCAGCGACACGCCTGTCCATATCTAAATCACATCTTCCATCCCGGCTAAAAGCACTCCCCAAGTATACAATTTCATTTACCTGTTCTAGACATTCCTGATTTACCAATATTTCATACTTCGTTCTCTTTTCGTCCCTTTCAAGTACCAGAACCTTAGTTTTATTAGCATTCAAACGGAGACTTTTAATTTCACATTCCTCTTTCATACACGTGACTAATACCTGCAGTTCTGCCTCTGATGGTGCAATAAGCACTGCATCATCAGCATACAGTAGACAGTAGTATTATTATTATTATTATTATTTACTTTAATGTCACCCAATTTCACACCCAAACAGCTATCTTTCAGCTTCTGTAAACAGCTGTCGAGATACAGTATGAACAGCCAGAAAGACATGACACAACCCTGTTTTACACCCGTTTGGACGCTAAACATGGGTGACAGGCCATGCCCTACCCGCACACAGGCTTTACAATAAAAAATATATAATATAATGTAAAATATATTTAATTAATAAAAGTATGTACCGTTATTATCTATGCACTTTTGCCATCTCATAGGTAGTTTATTGATCCCTTTACTAAAAAAATCCATGGGGGGCGAGAACCAATAAACTCTTTGAAAGCGGTTTCGACTGCCACATAGGAGTTGAATTTTTTTCCTTGTAGAAAGTTGTTCAATTTCCGGAAAAAATGGTAATCTTTTGGAGCAAGGTCCGGGGAGTACTGTGGATGTCGCAGACATTCCAATTGTAGCTCATCTAACTTAGTGGTTATTTGTTATGCAGTGTGTGGTCTTGGGTTGTCCTGAAGCAGCAGTGGCCTAGAGCGATTGACCAATCTCGGTTGTTTAGCAGCTAGTCCGTCCATCATGGTTTGCAGTTACTGACAATAGATATTAGCTGTGGAGCACACTTTTTTTAAATATTTTAGAATATGTTTTTATAAAATATGATCTTTCATTATAAAGTTTGTATAACTTTCGGCTACATTTATAAATTCCTACTGTCGCCCATTCAAAAGAGAAAGGTTTAGAAGAAAATATCCTACTAATTTCATAAGTAATAATTTTAAATAACGTCCCATACAAATAATTAGCACTATTTTTATATGAAAGTGATGGAAGACTTGTTATTATATTACTACTTAACCTCTCCAAGCGAAGTTTTTTTTATTGGAACAAACACAAATTTCTTATTTTTCTGGTTCTTGTATATGTAAGGCAATGATACCAATTGTCCACAGTGATCTGAACTTAAATTTTGAATCATTATGCAAGGGCTTAACATCTGTAAAAATGTTATCTTTACACGTCGCTTTAGGCCCCAGCAATACGTGTTGGTTTTAAGAATAAATTAACAAGATTATACGATTTAAACAATTAAATATTTTTTTCAAAACTAAAGTGTACCAGCTAAATGAATTTATAAATTTGAATTTGGAATTCCTAACCAAAGTGGAGATATTTCTCATTAAAGTTGTCAGTACGAAAAACGTTAATTTAATATGTAAGGACCTAATATAAATCTATTATTATTTCACAATTTTAAGCACAAATTTAGAAAGTTTTAACACAGTTCTTATTAATACAAACAATGATCCTGAAACATCTATAATGTACTATAATTTTTGTTTTTATTTTCTCAAATAAAAAAAAAATTATAATACATTATTTAGACACTGTTCAGATCCCATACAACATGAACAACGAATTACTGCACGACCCCTATCATGTCAGTAGGAAGGTAGTCCGACAACAGCGACCAGGCTCCTAACGTACTAGACTTTGCGCTAGTTAAAGGAGTTTCCCTCAACCTCATGGCAATCGAGACTCTTGACGATTTAAGATCCGACCACCACCCTGCCGCCCTCATGCTTGGCCACCAGCGATCTCCCTCAACCCCCTCCACGAAAACCTTCACCAACTGGAAGGGCTTCAAGAAGTCCTTAGCCTCAGCTATGGACTCACAGGACCCCTCCATCTCCCTCTCGTTGGACTTTGATAGTACCGAAAAAATCGACACCGCAGTCGATTATCTCACCACCCTTATAAAATTCTCCCTTAAGGAGAATGAAATGGTCGTCCCGGTGGCTAATAATAATAGTCTTCCCCTAAATATTAGCAACTTCATGAAAGCAAAGAGAGCTGCTTTCCGGAGAGCAGCACTCTATCCCACTTCAGACATTAGGTGTACGGCCAATCGTCTTCAACGAGAAGACCGTTCACGCCTTTCCAAACTTCGAGACCCCAAACATAGAATTTTCATGGAGAATATCTCCCCTTCTCATACAGCGTACTATCAGCTGCCGAGAGCATTCCACATAGACGATATTAATCACACTCCCCCTCTCTCCCATACCAACGGTACTATAGCTTTCAAGGATCAGGAAAAAGCCGAGTGCTTTGCAGACAGCATCGCCGCTCAATGCTCTCCTAGCTCACAACCCACTGACCAATCCTACATCCAAACAGTGTAGGATGAGGTCCGTTGCCAGAGCTCACTCCCCACAGCCTCTGACCCTATCACTATGTTCAATGATGAGATCTCGTCCACCGTCAAAGGACTGAAGCCCAAAAAGACCCCGGGCGTAGATGGCATCCCCAACTAAGCCCTCAAACATTTTCCTGAGCAGATGATAACCCTATGAGCTATTATTTTCTACGCCTGTTTCAACTTTAGTTACTTTCCCACCACGTGGAAAGAGGCAACTGTCATTGGTATCTCCAAGCCAGGAAAGCATCACAACCTCCACTCCATTCAACATCCCATCAGCCTCCTCAAGGTCATGGGCAAATTCTTCGAACGAATCATCCTAACACACATAAGGTTCCATCTGTTTTCCACAGACGGCGACCCTCTTGTCATTCCCCCACCGATTTGGTTTCCGAGCGAAACGTTTTTTAGAGCCGTTTTATAGAGTCTGGCACGAAGGCCATATCTACAAAATCTACAAAATGGGCCTCCATTATCGTCTTGTTCATCTCGTGGCCTGCTACCTGAAGGATCGTACCTTTCGTTTTAGACACGAAGGCACGCTCATCTCATAGTGTCATATTTAAGCCGGTGTCCCTCAGCGCTCAGCTCTTGCTCCTCTGCTATATATCCTGTTCACCAATGACATTCCCATCCCGTCGAATATTGTTCAGCTCTCCCTCTTTGCAGACGACATTGCCCTCTACTGTAAAGGTATCTCACTACCTTGTATACGGAACAAGATCCAAAAGTCAGTGAATGACTTGGGAGCTTGGTTCCAAAAATGGCCTATCGATGTGAACTCGAAGAAGAGCTCCGCAGTTCACTTCGATCATACACGACGCCGCTCCACTACCATTCCGCCAATCCGTATGCTAGGGACCCTTGTCCCCTGTTATACGACCGCCAAATACTTAGGTATCACCCTTGACACGAGGCTCACCTTCGGGACCCATGTCAAGAGAGTAACTCGCAACGCGCGCTTATATCTAAGTAGGCTCAACATTATGCTGGGCCGACATAGTGAAATGTCCCTCCGTAACAAGCGAACCCTAAATAAGGTCTGTATACGACCAGTTATGACATATGCAGCAACCGTTTTTGCGCATACCAAACCCAATATCTTAAACGAACTCCATATAATTCAAAACCACTTTTGTCGTCGGGGTACGAACGCACCCTGGTATGTCCGTAACGTCGACTTCCATCGTGACTTAGAGCTCCCCACAATCCAACAATTTTTAAAAACACTCTTTGAGAACCTCTTCAAAGCCTCAGAGTCTTACTCAGAGTTAAATCATCTCATTCGTGAGGCAGCTTCCTATGCAGCCCCACTTCCCTCTCGGTATCAAGTCCGTCGGCCGATAAACTCTCTCTTGGACCCCCCTAGTAAGCTTTCGGTCGAGCTGAACTGCTTTCTGGCGGCTCAGGCCGAATCTTCTCCCCGTTCATAATTTGCCTTAAATAGGCGCACCTCTCAGCGGCTACTCGCCGCTTGCGCCTTCTTTTCCCTAAAGGGAGTCATTTCCGATTCGGCAGAAAGGCCACACAAGCCAATGCCAGTCACACAGGTGGTATTTAGTGGGTGGGCTTTTAGGTATCGCAGTGAGCCCCACGTCAGCTGTCGTGGTATGCTTAGAGTATTCACCACCTCCCTACTCCGCTTCCCGGAGGGTAGCCCTTTTCATTGATTCTGGGTGCAAAAAAAAGGAGCCTAGTGCTTTCTTTGTCTAAACTACAAATATCTCCGTTCATTATGAAACATTATTTGTTTACTTAAGCTGTTCTTATCTCGCCATAATGAATCTTATCCTTATCACAAGAGCAAATTATATATTCATCTAAAATTAGTATGTTCGCGCCAAGCGCTAATGTCAAGAATCGACGCCAGAGGGCGCTCGGCTCGGCGCGATACCGGTTTGACGTTTGGGTCGAGCGGAGTGGGTGTGGAGAGCTCGCTAGCGCAAATAGAAAGTCGTTTGCAGGGCAGTGCTAAAGACAGCACGCTGTGAATTTTGTTCGGGATCTCGGAATAGTGCACGCGCGTCTAGGAAATATACTGTCTAGGATACGTAACGCGCATTCCTTGCTTGAGAGCTTCTCCCGGTACTTAATTGTGTCTAACTCAGAATCTGTATAAGTGCATTCGACAATATTAACTACTAGTGCGAAATTTGATATTACAGAAATAACTGATGCCACGCGAAACGGTAGTGACCTTTGATCTGGACATTCTGTGTTCGTTTTGTGTGTTAAGCGTTATAACAAACGAGAGTTAGTGGCTTCCGGAAGTTAGTAAATCGTACGATAAAGTTAATGGACTGTCCTCGTGACGAACGAAGAAAGCGACTGTGTGCGACTCCGCGGAAGATTACCACAATTTGGAGCGGTGCTGAAGTCAGACTGCTGCCGACGGCAACGGTCTAATCAGGTCTAATACTACCAGCCACACACAGATACACATCAATGACCCTTACTTCCCTTGCACCATACAACCACATGTGACCTGACCGAATCCTGAGGGACCAGTCCTCTTGGATATAGGTAAGTAAGCTCGGTTTAATATTCTCCCTGTTGAATTGCAGTAGGATAGAACGCTCCCCCTTATTGTTTATTGTTATTTGAGATTTTCCACTTTGGCCTTAGGAGGCCCGACCTGCATCTGCTTGTAGGGTCTTCCGTAAATGGGCCCCGGAGGACCCTATTCCTGGATAGGCAGCTGCACGCCGTAACAAAGTATCTAATTTAATATAAGACTATTACTCGTATTGCATAGCCGATTACTATGAAACAAATGACTCTAAGTTAATCTATAAACAAACTTTCATGGAATCAACTCTCGACTGGAGAATCGACATTATATTGAATCTATTTACTTTTAACATAGATTATCTGTTTATTCCAAATATCTGATATAATTTAATAGCAATTACTTCGAAACAAAAAATTATTAATTTTTTATGAAATGAAAAATGATAAAATAATTTTAAGCGCGTCGCCAACAAGTATTATGGTATCATTTTGCATTACATTAGCTCCTATCGTTTATATTCATCCAAGCATCCATTTACAATCAAGTGGACTGTGTGTTCGTTAACGTTACGTTTGTAATTTTTATACTATTTAAAGATATCTATTCACATTCTTCTATACAAATTCATTTCATTTCGTGTGCTTATAATTTTTTTTATAACAATGTTTTTATAACAAAATTTAAGAAAATGAGAGGGAATCTATGCACAATATATTCTATGTAAATTTTCTGTATTTGGATAGTTAGTCTTAGAGGAGATAGCAATTCGAGTAAAAGGTGGATAGGAGTCAGGGGAAAAAAAGCTACGCCTCGCTTTCAATACTAAAAGTAACGTTTAAATAAAAAGTTAAATCTTGTTGACCATTCTAGGTATTTTATTTTCTAAAAAGCAGGCAACGCATTTGCAATTCCTCTGGTGTTGCGGTTGTTCATGGGCGGCGGTATTCACTTACCATCAGGTAAGCCGCATGCTCGTTTGCCCCCTCTTTTATAAAAAAAAATAAGTTTATCAAACTTTTAAATTAGAATAGATGAAAAAGGTGGTCTTTTCATTAAAATATTAACGCTTCTCTTTTCATCTTACTAATAAGATGTCTAAGTTTATATGTAGTCTATTCTAAGGCTAACCGAGTGATTGGCAGTTAATTAAAAATGCTTTCAATTTTACCCCTTTCTTGTGTCGCTAAACCTTAAAACGGTTTAATCGGTTGCTTCCTAATTCATTATACCTACATATAAATTAAGTTAATATGCAAGAAAGGATAAATCAATTTAAGGATCTAACTTCTCGTTATGTTGGCTGATTGTTATGAATATCTATTATTTATATGAAAGAAATAAAAAAAAATCTTTGTGATCACATTAGCTTGCCTTTACAGCTTATCAAAAGTCCACAGTACAGTTTCACGTTTGGTGATTTCCGAGTCTTTTAATATTTTAAGTTTTTATCGGGAAGATGCTGTTGGATTCTTTTACGCCACTCTACGGAACTACACGGTAATTATTATTTGCATTTATTAATGCTGATTTGACACGTACTCAGCGGTCAATTGAACCCTGTAGACGACATTGACATATGGCAGATAATACATAAGATAACAGTGTGTAATTAGCGTGTCTTGCATTTGTGGACTGTAAAAAATCCATTAATTCCATCGAAACATAGGCTGGTCTGGATTCTTTACAGCAATATTCAATTGAATGGCAGTACACTGAGGTACTAAGATTTCTTTACAACATCAGAAATATGTTTGTCCAAGTACAAGGCAATCAAACCATATTTAGATGATTGCATCGCGAAGTGAGACAGACAGTGGACTTTTGATAGGCTGTAACGATAATACTAACAGCAAGTGAATTAAGTTAGTCAGAATATGCTTAAATTCGAATCATTCTCCTATAAAACCGTGATTGAGGTTTGATTTGTGTACGTGGTAGTACGTAAATATAATTTATAATGTCGTATTATAAGGAAAATAAAATGTTGATGTTTATATTGAAACATTTTTATCGCTGTTCTGAATAATAATATAAGGGAAATTATGTTGCGTTATGTATGCTTGGGACTTTCATTAGAGACTCTAGACCTTATAACTAGAGTCGTTAACAAATAGAAAATAACCCTTTTATCCTCTATCCATTTTGAATAAAAAATATAACTATGGCAATAATAGTTGTTACTATCTATTGTCACCGATTTTTTTCATAAAACTGAAGTGACAAATTAACTTAAAATCCAGATGGTGGTAAGTGGCTACTGCAGTCCACATACTCCTGCAGCTTACTTCTTACAAATAAGGCTGTAGATGCGTTGTCACCTAAAATTAAATCTAAAACTATTTACATTAAAACTCTACATCAAAATCATCAGAGTCATCGTCATCCACAAGAAATACGATATCTTCTGCCAGATGACATTTCTTCTAGTGTTCCTCTTTGAGTTTTTCTGCATGCTTCACACAATCTTCCCAGTTCATTTGCGAAACGTTTGAAATTACTTCATGCAGTAACACTTTGACGTCTGCAATTTTAAAAGTGCTGTTGGTGGCAACTTCATTTTTGCTTGAGCCCATACTAACTCCATTGGGTTATATTGGCAATGGCAAGGTGGTTAGCGAATCACTTCGTGTCCTGACTCCAAAGCTAACTGATCCGATTTGTATATATTTTCTGGTTGGTTTTGTTGCACGTGTAAATATAACGTTGTTTGTATATTCAACTAAATACTTAAAAGAAAACAAATGTATTGCAAACTTTAAATAATAAAATCTGAAATACCTTTTGTAATTGTTCCGGCTTGAGCTCACTATCACTAAACTCAACCCCGTGTTGGCGGAGCCACTCCTGAATTTCACTCTTTTTGTTAGCTAATGTCGGTGCCCGATTTATTTGCTGGAAGTGGTAGGGTGCGTTGTTTATTAAAATAACTGATGGTTCTTCAAGACTCTGCAGGAGCTTCGTAAACCAATCTGTGAAGCCTTCGGCATTCATTTCTGAATGGTAGCCTTCGTTCTGAGACTTCACAGCACGGAATACCCATCTGGATTTGAGTATAAAACCATATTTTGCGCAGCCTGTATGACAAAATGAAACAACATTATCAAATGAAAATCATATTTTGTATTAAATTACTATTAAGTCGTATTTATTACATAAAAGTTGAAAGAATATTTACCAATTAGTCTGCCCCCTTTCCCGTTTTTGTGTTTAAGCCGCCTTGTCCATCTTTTTCTAGCCAAATTAGTTTGCAGCTGCGATTTTGGTTCACCCAAGTCTCCTCTAAATAAATTCTTGGTCAAGTTTCTTCACTATCTCTCAGGGTCTTGAGTTTTCTCAGGAATTATAGCCGCGCACAAACGATGGCAGTCCTTTCCATCAATTGTTTACGTCCTTTCCATCTGGAGCTTGTATATGATATAGGAGCTATTTTACGCATGAAAGAAATAGAAAACTGCAATCCGTCAATTCTTTCTTTTGCTGTACTCAAAATTTTAGCCGTGGAAGGATATTCACCATCGCGATAAAACGATGAAACTATTTGTTTAATTACACTTTTGTCAAAGTCGTCTAAATCAGTTACTGTACAAGGCCGCTAGACGCTTTATCGCGGAGAGCTAACTTTTCCCTTTATGCACTCTTTTTAAATTTGTCGACCGCTCTAACACTCACACCACATATCGCCGCAGCAAATTCACGAGAACGGCGGAAATTAACACTTTGTAACTTTTCGGGATCTGTTTTCATTTAATCATAGCGATGTGCGCAGGACAGGATTATAGTACCCGAGTGTACATGCAGGTACAGGTGCAGTGTCTATTTTTTTAATAACCTACTTCAAAAAGAGGAGGTATTCAATACGAACGTATGTTTTTTTGTGTTACTCATAACATTTTTTTCTATGTCAACCGATTTCGATGATTCTTTTTTTTATTTGAAATCTCGTGCTCCTCATGTGGTTCCATATAATCTAAGTAGTAGATTTTGATTTGTCCTTAAAAATTTACTACTACTACTGAGAATTTCTTGACATAAAAACATAATTAATGGTTTTTAAACCGACCCGGGATTTTAACCCAATAAACCAACGAGGCAGTCATTAGGTATGTTACGGCTAATTTATTTAGGTACTCTATTATAAAATAAAATAAATTGATTAAAATAAAATAAAAATGGTACTTCCCTAAGTGCTATATAAAGACATTCGTTTTGTAGGTTTACGTTTTCTTTAAATGTTGGAGACACCATTATCTGAAAAATTTAAAATTTAAATTGGAGAGGAGTTTCTCTACGTGATAAAGTTGTAAATGAGGATATCCGCAGTAGAAGCAGATAAACTGACACATTCCAACAGATTATTAAAGTGAAATGTCAATGAGCTGGCCATATACCTTGGAAAACCGATAAATAATATGAAGAAAGGTAGGTTCTCGAGTGGTAACCTAGTAGCGGTAGGCGAAGCGCAGGGTAGCCTCCCACTATATGGAGGGACGATATGGTAAGATATGCAGGAAGTCGATAGATGCAGATGGCATAGAACCATGCTTTTTGGCATTCTTTGGGAAGGCCTATATATATATATTTAGTCAGGTCATAAGCTCTGTCAAAACTTTTTATAAAATTAACGATACACTTTTTGATAATTATATAGAAATTATATACGAAATGAAAGGTACTTTAATATAGAATACAATTTTATCTACATTATTCAAAATGCCCCTCCCTATTTTGAATAATCGACGCGGTAAATTATCATTTGCAGCACGCACCACATACATATCTATTTCTGCCACTGCTTTAGCCAAAAATGCTCTGAGAGATTCCAAATTCTGATGAGGTTTAGCGTAGACTTTCTCCTCCAAATGATGCCATATCTTGTAAACCAGTGGGCTTAAATCTGGACTAGAAGAGGGTCAGTCAGAGTCCTGTTGGAATATCCAATGGTTGTTTTTGAACATTGTTTGAGAAAGAGGTTCCACTATGTTTGTTAGGGGGGTATTTTGGTACAACTCGGCACTGGATTTTACACCATTTTCAAAGAAAAATACCTCAGTTAAGCCTGAATATGAGACTCCAAGCCAAACCATGAGTGACGAAATAATGATAAATAAATGATAATGTCCTCGTTGAAATCTTGGAATACGCGTGCTGAGTTCTTCACTTCTGTGGGCATACACCTTATCATTTTGTTTATTATAACCTTCTTCGATGTAAAAATTGTTTTCATCCAAAAACAATTTTTTGCGGCATTTTTTTCCCGCGTATCGCCGTAATAAAGCGTGGAATCTATCCAGCCCAATTTTTTTTTCAAACGCTCATTAAAAAAGTACGGTCTTCTTACGATAAGCTCGTAGTTTCAGGTCTTCATTGATCACTCTTTTAATCGTGGTTCTGCTTAGGCCCATCTGAAGAGCTAAGATTTTTTGATTACAGTTCTAAAAGTTCAGTACAGAAATTTTACAATTGTGTTTACAAGAATCGCTATCGGTTGAAACTTGCGGCTTGTCCATTACTTTTATTATATATACCTATAAATGTATATATTATTAATAAATCATTCCCATAATATGTTGTACTATTTTTTATATCGCACTATCTGAAACGTCCTAAACTTTTTAGAAAATGTGACGTATGAAGTGACTGACAATCACTAGAAAATTTTATCTAGGTACAAAGATGTTTTACGTTTTCGTGGCCTCCACATGATATTTTTCTCAGCATAAGGTACCTTTATGTATCTGTAACGGATATGAGCGAATATGACATGAAAGTAAAGTAATAGGCTATACAAGTCCCTCTGCTGGGCACAGGAATCTTTTTATTTCGGAGAGGGTTTTAGGGCAAGAAATAGTCCACTGTGCTCCCCCAGCAATGCGTGTTGGCGAACTTCACATGTCTTTGAAATGTTTATCTTACTCCTCAGACATGCCTGTTTCCGCACGATATTTTCCTTCACCACCGAGCACGTACTAAATTAGCACTCAAAATTGATTTCATCAAACCCGTGCGGTAAATTTACAGCAACCGTTTAGACCTAGAGCTACTAATACGTCACAAATAAATACGATTCCACATATATAATAAGAAGTCTTACGTACTTAAAACTTAAACACTTGATAGCTCGTAATGTCAACCGGATGAAGCTACAACACTTCACCGTGCAATGTATTAGAAGCTGCTTTACCGCGACTTAACTCTCAGTTATGCGCAAGCATAATAAGCAGTATATCACTTATATTCTTTTCACCTCTGCATTCTATTAATCTTTGCACTCTTCTAAGTAATACAGAACGTAGTCGCTAGACGGTGTTGACGTCGGCTAAAATCTCTGCGGTCGCCGTTTCGTCAAGGTCATTCAGGCTTCTTAAAGCGTTAGGCCAAACAGTGGTTGAAATGCTTAAATCTTGGATATTTAAGTTAAAAAATCTCAATAACTGTTCATTTAATCCACAAAGAAAAAATACAGGGTGCCAGAAGAGGATATGGAAAATGTTTTTAATGGAACAAAATTGTATTTTTTTCAACCCCTTGTTAAAAAAAATCCCCAAAGAGTACCTATCTTTGTCATATTTTGCAAAATTTCTCCAAAACGGCACAAGCTTCTTAAATAGTTCTTACACTAAAAAGAAGGTCTTAAAAATATTAACATTTTTAATTAAGAGTTTTATTTTTATTTCCGTTTTTATCAGAGAATATATCATTTTCCCTGAAATTGAATATATTTACGCGAGCGCGCTTGCTCCGTCGCCCTGTCGCAGTCCGTTTTCGAACATCGTCGAGGGTGGACCGCACGTCGGTGTTGGACCGACTTCGTTTAAATATATATTAGTTTTTTGAAAGTTTATACTCAATTTTAAATATTTTTATGGCTAGAAATACTTAATTTAGTTAATATCTGTACACTGGTAACTGTAAATATTATTTTCTGAATAAATTAATTCTTAAAGTGACCAAAGAAGAAGAAATTTTCGCGGCGACGTTGATTAGTGAAATTGAAAAATGCATTTTTATATAATTTAGATATGGAACGACGAACATGCTCTCGTCTCGATTTCTATAGTTTTTTATACCTATGTAATTTCATTGTTGCATATTTTTATTAATTTGTTGATACTGAATTTTATAATTATGTATTACAATAAAACGCTGATTTTATAAATATGACTTTATAAAATATTATTGTGGAGGGAAATATAGATACAGATACTTACTTAGGATACTTTTTTAGGTACACTGTTATCAAATTAAATTAATTTAAATAAATAAAAAAATGGTGCTTCCCTAAGTATAAATAACTATATAAAGACATTATTGGGCTTATGGTTTTTTTTTTTAATTTTAGACACTATCATCTAAAAAATGTACGTATTTCAGGTGGCGGTTTGCAAAACACGATTCCACAAAAATTCACTCAATAGAAAATAATTGCAAAGTTTCTTCTGAAAATACTTAAATTTTTAACGTCAATTTTTTCTTACGTGGTAGAGCCATGCTGCAGCTATATTAGTAGTAGGTATAGTTGTAGCACGAATGGGTCGGCTCGACCGGGGAAGGGCCACGATCTCACAGAATACCATGTAAAATAGCAGTTTAACCCTGCTATGTTTCGTATGGTGAGTGTAGAGAACCGGAGAATCTTTTTACTGGAAATGAGGCATTACATCTTAGTCTTCACGGGTGACAACGCATCTTCATTTTGATACGTAATCGAGAATAGATGTAGATGTCTATGGGCCGTAGCAACCACTTACCATCAGGTGGACTGTGTGCTCGTTTGTCACCCTTATTCTATTTAAAAAAAACTTTCTGAGATTTCAGGAAAATAATGTTAAGTATTGTAAGTACTCCTACAATTATGTGTCTCATGTTAATAAATCTATTGGGCTATTTTGATTTTTAATAAAGTGATTTTACTTTATAGGTTAAATAATTTATTTACCCTTCTATATCAATAACCGTTTTTTCTGTCACTCCTATTGAATTTAAAGTGCTTGCTCAAATTTAGCATCTTTAGATGGATCAAAATCGCGCGCTGATCCGGCTGTTAGATATTGCAAAAATAATTGAAAATATTTAGTTTTACTTTCATGCCAAAGACTACCTTGTTTTATTTTATTACGGTGAAATAATATTTATTAGGTTATAAAGCAAGTACTTACAAATGTTTTCATTATTTTGTTATTCTATTGTTTACAGTTATTATCACGTCTTAGCTTTACATCAAGAATTACATTAGAAGTTCTTGATGGGATGCGATGTAACGTGTATACTTTTTTTCATCAAGAACTATAATATATATATATATATATATATATATATATATATATATATATATATATATTCGTTTTTTTACCAGTAGAGTTTCAACACAATCTTAAAATAGTTCAATGAATTGAAAAAATGCCGATAATTATATAATTTCAAGTCAGTGTTTTACATTTAAAGATCAGTTAAATAGAGCAAAAGTTCTTATTTTCATTTTGATTAATTTAATTCGAGACTAAAATAAGTGTGAAAGAGATTTTATCTGCAATAATAATTTTCATCAAAATTAACATAGACTTATAAAAGTAATATACACGGTCAATCATACTGAAGAAAATCAATTATACTACAAAATATTTAAAAGACTATTTCCAGTACAATGACCCGAATATCATCATTTATGCTTGACTGGCATACTTAAAAGTTTTATCACATGGCTAAATGATTGACTATTATATTATGATAAGGTCATGCTTTTCTATAAAAAGTTGCAAGAAATTTTAAATCACGGACCTATTGGTTTGTTTTACTTTTCACTTAATAAGTGAAAAACAAGATTGACTGATCGAAATGTTTACTTTCTTGTGTAAAAAGTGCTATTTAGAATTTTATGCAAATGATAATTTAAGTTTCTATGTAAATAAGTGTAACATAGCGGGTATTATATTCAATGGTAGCGGCCATTCATATTTGCAAAGCCAGAATCATTTTTTGTACAGAAACTGGGAAAGTGTTGCTCAAGGCACTAAAAACAAAGCAGCTGATGAAAATGTTACGCTCATAACTGTTAACAAAAACTGTTTTTGCAAATAGTCTTATAGATAATAATAACTATTCCGCCGTGTTAGGTGCAGGAGCTATTATTAGAAGGAGAAGAGATAAATATTTGTTTTAGAGATTTGCAACCATATTGTTTTGTCTGCAATTGGGCATAAAATAAAAAAATACTTCAGCCAAAGAGCATAACTAGCATTATACTCAGGCCCATGAATTGGTATGGAAAAAAATAATTTTACCAGGTTTCAAAAAATCAATCAAAATTCAAAAAAACATAAATATTAAAATCAAAAAATGTATATATGTATGTAAAGAAATACATATATACATTTTTGATGATTATGATAGTAATATAATAGATAATGATTTATGGCCGCTTAGTAACTGACGGTGACTCAGTATAACATCCTACAGTCACGCCGAAACTAAGGCTGAGATCTATAGACCGTACTTTGACTTTGCTCAGACTTTGCTTTCGAGCTAAGAAAATGTCGGCATTTATAGAGCTAACTTCGAAGTCGTGCTGAGTGCTCGCTTAGCAAAGCCTAAGTCAACGATATCGACGACTTACGTAAAACTCAGGATATTATTCTAAACCACCGTATTAATTTTAAATTGTTGTTTTTATGTTACTTTTATTAATTATAACAATAAATAGGTAATTTTAGGCTGTCTTCTAGTTTTAAATAGCATTAATCCATTTTTTATTTACGTAATTTCAATCTTATTTCGAATTTCTTAAAATCTTAAATTTTTCTTTTTTTCTGACCTTGCACTCATCTCATCCGTTTCCGTTCTCATACTACCGTTTTTTTTATTTCATGTAATATAAAATTATGTATGAAATACAATTTGGAATTTTTTCGATTTTAATACATATATTTTTTAATTTTATACAGTAATTTTGATTTTAAATATGTATATATTTTTAATTTTATACAGTAAAGTCAAAAACATAATGCGTGGAATAAAGCATTCATTAATATTTGGACTGTCTGAGCCTTAGCTTAAGCTTAGCTTAATCTTAGCCCGATACAACTATAAATTCAAAACCAAAGTTTATGCTTAGCATATACTCAGCTAAGTTTTTCGTAAGCTAAGTCTGAGCAAAGTCAAAGTCCGATCTATAGATCTCAGGCTAAGAGGAGAGAATCACTGTAGAAAATAATTAATTGCGGAAATTTTGTAATAAAATAAAAAAAATACAAACTTATCCAAGTTAATCTAACTTAGTCTAACTTATCCTTATGCGGTACAAAAAAAAACAAATAATAAAATAGTAAGATGGCTTCAGTTTTTAAGAAGATATAACAAAAATAAACAAAAAATTAATTTTAAAAAAGTTCAGCATTTAATTGATTATATACTGCTGACATTTAATCGCGCTTTTCGAAACCACGCCTGTTGCAAACAATATTAGTGTGAAAAATGGTCAACACAAGATAATTAAGAACAGACAAAAATCTTCTTTTCAAATTTCCGCCGAGTTGTAAGTAGGAGGCCAAATAGGTCATGTGTCAAATTTAATTAAATATATTTTATATGAAGTGATCTTAACTACGTTTCATCAATTAACAATTGGTAAAAGTTAAAACAGGAATTTTACAATGGTGTTTACAAGAAACATTATTAGTTGAACCACACCGTGCAATGTAATTGAAGATGCGTAACCGCGACATAATTCTCAGTGATGCGCAGGCATAACAGGCAGTATGTCACTTATATAGTTGTCATCTCTGCAGTCTATTAATCTTTGCACTTTTATAAGTAATACAGAACGTAGTTGCTAGACGGTGTTGACGTCGGCTAAAATTTCTGCGATCGCCGTTTCGTCAAAGTCGTTCAAGCTAGTTAAAGCCTTAAGTAAGCAGTAAATTTTGAACACTGTACGGTGTACCTCGATAGCTTTAGTAAAACCTGATCATAGTATATTAACGCGACTTAGCTGCAGCTTATCTATTCACATGATAGTTAATGAATTTTGCTGCTTTGGAAATTTTTAAGCAGATAAAATTTTATTTAATACGCATCAAGGAATCATTATATTTAGTTATTTTCTTTTAATTTTTTGTATTAAATTGAAGTGAAAAACTAATTATATTTTCCGCTTGATGGTAAGTGACAGCAACCCTTCGCACTGCTGGTTGTTACATAATATTAAACATATAAGAGGGTAGTACCTACCCACAAGGTGTCCTTAGCAGAAAACAAGTCCTGTTCTTCTTTCTTTTTTAGTAGCTCGTAATAGTCTACTACTGGACATAGGCTTCATTTATTGAACATTAGGAAAAATTTGTTGTAATTGCCACGCTTGGTAAGCGGATTCGCAACACTAGACGTCGGGCATTTTTGCCTCTGGTCGTGTCGCACATAAAACTAATTATACGGATTGTATCGAATTCATATCAGTGCCTTTAATAAGACAAATTGGATTGCTGCGAAATAAAAAGGATAGGGTGGAAATAAAAATACATATATTCACGTAGCTATTTTTATAGAAGGGAGAGTGAAAAAAGCATTTAGTCCATTTGATGGTATGTGGATGCCGTGTCTTATAGACATCAACATATGTTATCGATTAAGCATTAAAAAAAAAATGCAGTATGAGTTAAAAGAGTCATCAGTTCTTTTTTTAAAAATTAATGTTGACAAACGAGCAGGTTCTCAATACTCCCCAAAGAAAAAATAGTAGCATTATGCTGCTACTTCTAAAGCTGCTATTATTTGCCGGCGTGGTACTGCTATAACCGAGCCAGCCTATTCATGCTGCAGTACGTATCATATTATATTATAAGTACATTACACCAATGACAAAATACAGCCATATTAAGTTTGTAACATGAGTGGGTCGGCTCGACAGAGGAAGGACATGCTCTCACAGAATACTAGCGTAAAATAGCAATTCAGTGCTGCTGTGTTTCGTATAGTAAGTGTGTAAGTGTTTGTATCAACCGAAGTTCCTCCTTACTGTAAACGAGGTGTTTACAGTAAAAAGGAACGCTGATATGAAATATTTAAAAAGAAGCTACTGAGGCTAGTAGCCTGTTCCCTTTCACTATATTCTGGTTTGGCTCCACATTATTTCTTTCAGTACAACACAAGGTGTGTTAAGGTAAGTGCAGCAATAAGTTATACTATAATCCAAGGAAAAACTTTTGTTGTAAAAAGCTAAGTTGAAACGTGGTCATGAGCCGCCTCTACCTTATTTATTATAATACATTACAAGCTTGGATTTGTTGTGGAGTTTGCTCTTAAAAATTATTGCCACCACACAATATTTCGCATCATTAAATATGTCATACTTTATTAAGTTAAACAAACATACAATATTTGATATATCCTTAGATATTACATGTTTCTTTGATGTTACATAGTGGAAACTTAAAAGAATTCATCACTTTTTATTGTCAGAGTGAACGAAAATACAACCTTTTTGTTGCGGTATAGGAATATTATCGAATTGTTTAGGAAACCAGAAAAGGAGAAGGAGACATCTCCATACATTTTTGGGCTCAGATTTTAACAAGATGAAAGTCGGACCATTTGAAAGCTTATATATATAAACAATTCATACCTGAAAATCTGGCTAGAATTGTCAATCTAGGAGCTGAGTTATTGAAGAATAAATAAAAGTGATTTTATGTATTACTTACACTGTAACAGGCGATTTTTCACTGTAATAACACTGTAGCAGGTTATTTTTCACTATAATTACTTAAAGATATAAAAGCCGGATCAGTATAAAATCACCAAAGAAAAGCTGTGGTTATCTAGGAAACAAAATAGTGAAACGATTAACGAAAATTAAAACAACAACAACTAATTGAAATTAATATTAGAAATATCGATCTGAGATCGGTTACTTGAATTATTGTTGTTACTGTTATTTGTTGGCATGTTGGTACTTTGTATTTTTTCATAATATTTTGTAGATATGTTTTTTTATCTGCCTAGTTAACACAGACAAATAATTAAAAATAGATAATAAAATGCTGGATTTAATCGAGAATCGATTATATTGCACTCGTTTCAAATCAAATTGAAAATTGGTCTTTTTCTCTGTTTTGAAGTTTGAACTGTCAAAACAAACTAATCGAAATTACTAGTGGTGGGTAGTGTACAAAAAAGAGAATTTCACTAGTGGTTTCTTTATGGTAATCGATTTATTTCCATAAAATATTTATTTCTTTTTTCCTTATGCGAATAATAATATACTTTATTTCCAAAAAAAGACGGCTCCGTGGCGCAGTGGCTTAGCAATGAGTTGTTGCGCTGGAGGGCGCGGGTTCAAATCCCGCACGGAACATGTATTTGTATGGCCTACAAATAATTGTTCCGGGTCTGGATGTTTGTCCTTGTTCAATTTGTGTTTGTAAACTGCCTCCACGATACAGGAGAAAATCCAAGTGTGGGGTAATGTTTTGTGTATGTAAATTAAAAAAAATGAATATATCATATCAATATATCCGCTTTATCATTTAACTTTTTTGGATCCGAATAAATATAAAATCGATTGCATCAATACAATCGATTTTCTAACTTATTTATTATTTTATTGTTTTTTCGAAATCTAGATTGTAAATTGAGCTAGTTTTTTGTATTTAACTTTAGAAAAATATAGCCAATTTTTTAAAGTATAAACCAATTAGTTAACTTCAGGCCTAAAAATCCCATTTTACTTTGCAGCATAGCCTTCCCTTATGAACTTTTTTATGTATTTGTCTTTCTTATATATGGTCAACAATAATACTTAAGCACGATGATTGATTCAGATGATTTAGAAAAAATATATCTCATGAGTGATCAAGATTTTTGAAGGATGAATTTGGTCAAAATCCGATGCTGAAATTAATGAGAAAATCATGAAAGCATTGCAAAGGATTCGCGACTTATGAGCGAATCATTATTTACTACGTTAACTATATTCGATGGCTATATTCTTCAGATTTTCTCGAAATCGGATTTTACACTTTAACAGTTGAAAAACAAACATTACTAAGTTCTTATGCCTAATTTTGAATTAGAACTCGCATTTAAAGTTAATTCTTTTATTAAACAAATGGAGTCAAAAGAGAATACTATGTATTACAAATTATTAAAGTATGGTGAACGATGACAGTCGAAAGAGGCATACCATGACGTCACCTATTTGTAGTTTCACATATTTTCTTGGACACAATGTGAAATAACAATTGTTAAGAGCACAATTCGAGGTTAAAGAAACGTCATGAAATAAATACCTATGATTTTAAATAACCGACCGGGGTCATTTTAAATTATTATAGACCGCTTTGAAACACACTCCAACGCTTTTAAGACTCACCAGCCAATATTTGGCAGTTCCGTATTAGTAGAAGATTTAGTCAAGCGAAAAAAATTAATCAGAATTGGGTATATTTGGAATTTTCTTTGAATATTATTTCAAATATGTTGTATTTAACAAATTTCACTACAAAAATGTATCCTCTTACTTTCATTATGCGATGGGACAGTAACTCGAAACGAACGGAAAGATATCAGGCGCAAGAATAATGTCTTTACGTGCTTTTCAAGTCACGGGTTAGAACACCGCCAACTTCCTGACCACGGGCTGCTACTGATAATTACTTGATAGAAAAACCCAACGACTGATTTTGGCTTGACCCGGGATTTGAACGCGGGACTTCATGATCAGCAGTTATGACCACTTGACCAATGAGGCAGTTTATTGAAGAATTAAATCCCCGTCGGCCATTGTAAAGCTTCTTTTTTATTTTAAAGTTGGCTAAAAATGCTATTCGACGGGGAAAATATCACCCATACGGATAGGCACATTTTTGCTGACTTTTAAAAAGAAGGAAGTTCACGACTGTATGTTCTTTTTTTATTTAAATGTACTTTTGTTCAAGTTTTTCATCAATTTGAACACATTTAAATTATTCTTTTTTTTAGTTCATATTTAAAAATTTACATTTAAAGGTGTTGAAATTCTACCCCAAGTGTGGAAAAATGGGGCATGATGTTTTTAATGCAAATGTTTAAATAGTATTGTGGTTGTTACTTTTAGACTGTGTATTTTTAGACTACACAGAAGGGTGAAAAATTTAAACATACCGTTAATTTGAAAAAAAAAAACTGACCGCAATAACTAAAAAGGACAAAATAATTTGTACATAATAATTTTATAGTAGGGGCTTTAATCACATTTCATTCATTTCTACGTGGTAGAGCTATGCTGCAGCTATATTAATAGTATAGTTGTAGCACAAATGGGTCGGCTCGACCGGGTAAAGACCACGCTCTCACAGAATACCAGCGTAAAATAGCAGCTTAACACTGTTGTATTTCGTATGGTGAGTGTAGAGAACCGGCGACCCTTTTTATTGGAAAACAGGCATTCCATCTTAGTCCTCACGGGTGACAACGCATCTGCATTTTGATTCTTTACTGAGGATAGATGTGGATGTCTATGGGTCAAAGCAACCACTTACCATCAGGTGGACTGTGTGCTCGTTTGTCACCCTATCCTATAGAAAAAAAAACATAATAGCTTTTAAATCGACTTTAGAAGCTACTATGTTTAAAATACTTTTTCTCTTTTTTTTCTACTTTTTAATAAAAACTGGGTCATTTATTGTGTTTTAGGTATATGTATATCATTATAGAATATTAGTTTACATAATTATTCCGAGATAAGATTAAAATGCACGTGATGATTCAACGCCTCTATGAGGGATCTAAGTGGACTGTATTTATTACTTGTTGTAGCTAGTGGACTGTATTTACTAATTGACTGATCGATCTGAGGTTAACTATGCTAGGGGACTGCGTGAAGAAAAGATGGTACTCTTGACTATACTGTATTAAACTATATACAATTATTCGGCACTATTAAACTATCTAATATGTACAGAGAGAGGTCTTCAATTGTGGAGTCTTGATTTGCTGTCTTGAGTCTTCTTTGTAGTCTTCTCGAGTGCCGCTTCAGAAATGAACACCTCACAGACCAAAACGCCCTTCTTATATCTCGCAAGAGAGCGTCTCAGTCTGTGAGTAGTGCCGTGCGACGATGCTGCACGCCCATTGGTCGTCGCTCGGCTCCGGTGCGTGTGGTGTGCTGGGCGCAACGGGGTATGAAGGGGCCACGGGGCGGCGGGTCTCTAGCTGTCCGCAACATCCTCCCCCCGGCGTAGATTGCGAGCCTAAGCTTCTCTCGGGAGGACGGCGATCTTCCTGACCGGCCGCCGCAGCAATCCGCCCCTGGTCCTCACTTCCACATTGCGCACCACGCCGTCTGGTCCGGGAAAGGTCCTTGTCACAACTCTCCGCGGCCACACGTTGCTTGGCATGTTACTGTCTGCCACCACGACGAGTTCCTCTTCTTGGATCTGGCGCTGCTGCACATCCCGCGAGTCCCCGCGCGCAACCAGCGTCGGCAGGTACTCCTTCATCCAGTGCCTCCAGTACTCGTCGGCGAGTCCTTGCGCCGCTCTCCACGCCCGACGATCACTAGGCGTGCACGGCGCGGTTACTGGTAGGCTCGATGGTCCCAGCAGCAGGAAGTGGTTGGGTGTCAGCGCCTCTTCGTCGTTGATGTCGACCGGTACGTGCGACAACGGTCGAGAGTTCACCGTGTTCTCTGCTTCTGTGAAGAGCGTTGCTAACGTCTCCTCCCGTGGGCTCTTCTGGTGCAGAGTGGAGTGCGGTCTTCACTGAGCGCACGAGACGCTCCCATGCGCCTCCCTGGTTCGGCGCGCCCGGTGCGATGAATTTTCAATCTGTCCACCGAGTCAGCGCGTAGTCCTTCAGCTGTGATGCCCACTCTTCAATTGCCCGTCGCAGTTCGGTATCTGCCCCATGAAAATTCGTTCCGTTGTCAGAGTAGATGACCCGTGGCCACCCACGCCTAGCCGCCATGCGCCGCAATGCCGATATCGCCGAGTCCGTCGTAAGGGAGTAAACTAATTCTAAATGCACCGCGCGCGTCGTTAAACAGGTGAATAACGCTACCCACCGTTTTTCATGCCGACGTCCTATAGTCACTGTTATAGGCCCGAAATAATCTATTCCGGTGTAGGTGAATGGTCGCGCAAATGCCCCTAATCGTTCAGGTGGTAGATCTCCTATAACCGCTGGCCGTGGTGTTGCCTTGCGTACCTTGCATCGCAGACATCTCCGCTCCACTTCTCTTACTGTTGGTAGTAATCGAAGGATATGATATCTGGTGCGTAGGTCGTTTACCACCCTCTCCCTGTTGGCTTGGCTTGCTTCCTGATGCGCCTTGTCCACAAGCAGCTTCACAAAATGGTGGCGTCCGTTTAGTATGATGGGCCTCTTCATCTGGCTGTCCACGTCGGCTGCGTCGATTCGTCCTCTGGCTCGTAATATGCCATCTTCTAATATGGGATCGAGCTTCCTTAATGCGCTGCTGGTTGCCAGGTTCTTCCTTCGCTGAAGTCGACTGATGTCTTCAGCAAAGCTCTCATTTTGGCTGTGCTCTATCCACATCCGCTCTGCTCTCTGGATGTGCCGCAATGTCAGTTCGTGCGCCCTTCCTATTATGGCATCGACGAACTGTAGTATCCGTGCAGTGGCCCTGATTAATCTCTCGTAGGAGGAGAATCTCTCTATGTCCGGCAGGTGTGGAGCGTCCTTGGTGTCGCTCTGGTGCGCCACGACTACCTCCAGTTCCTCATCTTCATTCCCTGCCTTCTCTTCCTGCCGGCGAGGCCATTTGTCTTCATCCTCGTACAGGAATGGCGGTCCCGTGAACCGTCTGTCGCTCTCTTTTTTGTTCATATAATTCACACGCGTTGCCTGATCCGCGATGTTTTCAGCGGTCGGTATCCACCTCCATTGCTCGGGTGACGTCTTCTCTGCTATCTCCCCTAACCTATGAGCCACTTATGGGGTGTAACGCGCCGTATCGTTCTGTATCCAGTGGAGCGCCGTAGTGGAGTCTGTCCAATACACTACCTTATCGGCTACCACTCTGTGCTCGCCTTGCACGAATTCCGCGAGTCGCGCGCCTATCAGATTCGCCTGCAACTCTAAACGCGGTATGCTTTGCGCCTTTATCGTGGCGATTTTCGCCTTGGCCGTTATGATCGTAGGCCTGTCCCTACCGTCGCGATGCATGTATGCCTTATCGTCGCGCGGTTGGTTCCCTATTACTCCCCCCGTGGGAGCGTAGCGTCTTGGTAGTCGTGAATCCTTCCTATCCGGACTGGCGAGCGCCTGGATGTCCACATCTGACCGTCCGCTAGCGCTTACGACGTGTAGTACGGTCTCGCCGTCTTCCCTACACGTTAACCGCGGCACGTTTTCCTGTATTACCCATCCTAATAACGTACGTGCAGCTATAGGCTGCCTTCGACGTCCTATCCTTAAATTACGGGTGATTATTAAATGCCAGTTGTCGGCGCCTAATAATAATCTCGGTTTTGCGTCGTCGTAACAAACCGAACTCGGTAGGTCGCGTAAGTGTTTTAAACGTAAACACTCCTTACTTACAGATTGCGAACCTATCTTTAAATTTGTATTGTCCGCGCATTTATTTTATACACCTCACTGCGCGTCTTGCAACGTATGCCTATGTTAACTAGCCTACTATCGGCCTCGCGCTGACTATTATTTACGCCTCTAATATTCAGCGGCTTTACCGGTCCTTCCGCTCCTAACTCACGAGCTAAGTCGTCGTCGATTAACGAAATAGTCGAGCCTTCGTCAAGCAGCGCATACGTATCTATTTCCCTACCACGCGGTCCGCGTAACGTAATGGGACACACTTTCAACAATACGGACGCATTACTACCAACGTTAGACGCGACGAGCACGGTCTCATCCGATTTTGCCGATGTCTCAGGTGCGTGGGTCTTGCGGGCGTGAAGGAGGGCATGGTGGGGGGCGTTGAAGCCGTCGACGCCGCATTTCTTAGCTTTACATCTAAATCGTCGGTGTTTACTATTTAAACACATAAAGCACAACCCATCTTCCTTAACCCACTTCCACCGGTCGTCCAAACCCATTTGCGCTAACTTCCTACATTTGGCGATTACGTGTTCACCCCCGCAACACATACATGAGGTACTACCGGTGTCCTCCTGGGCGGTGAACGTCTTTACGTCGCGGGCCCTTTCCTCTACGCGGCGTGTCAATGTAATCCTTTTCGACGGCGGCGCCTCTCGTCTTACGGGCGATTCCTTAGTCGGCGCTACGGACGTATAGGCATGACTCAACGCACGGTCAGCCTCTCTCATCATGAACCGAGATAGTGTGACGATATCCGGTTCGTCTGCACTTCCGTAGTGCTCCGCATAATCGCACTAACGTGACCGTAAGTGAGGGCTAAGTTTGCTAGTGACTTCCCTAGTTAGCATCGGATTTTGTAAATATCCTTTGCCGTCGACGTTCTGCAAAATACACACTATATTTTGTAACTTAATCGCGAACGAATTCAATTCCTGAGCGGTTTAACCCGGGCGCGGAAGGCGTTTCAGTTCCTCTAACGCACGATCTATAATTACTTCCGGGCGGCCGAAACACTGCTCCAATGTTCACATAATATCTGCCGGATCCTTTGCGGTAAACAGCAGTGCCGATACTACTTCCCTAGCCTCACCACGTAGACAATTTCTTAACCTTGCCATATTTTCCGTATTTGTGAATCCATATGAACGCGTGGATTCTTTCATCGCGGCTTTGAAAGCTTACCACTCCGCGGCCGAACCGTTAAAAATAGGGAAGTCCTGCGTCTGCTTCGCGGCGGCGGGCCTGACTCTAATTATGTTCTCTAGAGCTTCCGCTAGTCGATCTATACCCCTCTCTTTCCCTCGCGGAGTAAGCGACCTATCTCTATTCCTATCTCCCTCTAGCCTACGCTGTGGCGCTGGCGTCCTATGTACACCTACATCCCTATGACACGGCGACGATAATCTACGATCCGCGTGGCGATGTGGCGATGGCGATCTATGTATACCTACATCCCTATGCGGCGACGGTGATCTATGATCCGCGTGGCGATGTGGCGATCTATGTGTAGGCGATAGACTGCGGCGTTGGACGCGTGACGGCGACGTGACCCGTACACGACGATCCACCTGGTTCATTTCTACGGCGACTCCACTATCCCTCTGTATAGTTTCTACGCGACGTGGTTGAACCTCATTCGCTACCGTCCTCCCCTGGGCATCTTCAGCGTGGTCGTAACCGGTTTCCCTATTCGGTAGGGCCTGATCTATCTCGATGCGGGGCGCTGGCTGAGGCGTGCGGTAGGACGGCTCCCCCCGCACAGTCTCTACGTTCTCTAACCACCTATCAACGCGTACCCTATTTTCAACTAAATCGTCTTCGTTTAGACTTTCCCTATCTGTTTCTTCTTGCAGTTGAGCGACGTCCCTAGCGTATTTTTTCTTGATAAGATCTTCTTCGGGTTGCAATTGCTTCCTCCTAATTGCAGCTAGTTCCTCCGCAGCGTTATATTCGATTTGCTTTAATTTTGCTATCGCGCTAACTGTCGACCGGGCTGAACGAACTGATCGGACCGACGGGGCGTGGGGCGCGGGCCTATGTACGTCTGCTACTGGCGCGACGGTACGTACTATCGAACTAATTTCTGTAGTCGGAAGATCTTCTATAATCGCGGCGAGTGTCTCTGTGCGCGGCGCGGATGTGCTAACCTCTCCCAAACGATCGGTCGTAGACACGGACATAGCGGGGCGCGGCGGCGGAGGCGCGGGCGCGGGCGTAGATGCGCGAGCGAAGCCTGGGGCGTGGCGGAGGGCGCTTGTGCCAACGCGAGATAATCGGACGGGGACGCGGGTGCTTCTTCGAATATCCGCATTCCTACCGGCGTTTCGTCATCGTTCCGTGTCTTCTGGCTTCGTGTTTTCCTCATGACATCACTCGTTGCGACTTCCGATCATCTTCAAAAAGACGTACGTATCGTCTTCAAAAAGACGCGCGTATTGGACGTCGTTCCCGCCACAAGGGCGTTACCAGATGGTCACAGTTTGGCACCGTTAGGAAGCAACCACCTGGCCGCGTAAACGCGGTTTAAGAGACAAGAAATTGTCTGGAAACAGACAATATGACGTATATGACGTAGGCTTAATAAGAAACAGGGAAGAAATTAGTACCGACGATCTTCTCTCTTCGTCGACGAACTTCTTTCTTCCTTGAAGATCTTCTATAATGATCTTCTCTCTTCTATAATTATGTCCTTTCTTCTATAATTGCCTTCTTTCTTGTTTCTTCTTACTTCTTGCTTGAATCTTCAGGCTTGAATCCGGCTACGATGGACCAAGAATATGAGGGATCTAAGTGGACTGTATTTATTACTTGCTGTAGCTAGTGGACTGTATTTACTAATTGACTGACCGATCTGAGGTTAACTATGCTAGGGGACTGCGTGAAGAGAAGATGGTACTCTTGACTATACTGTATTAAACTATTTACAATTTTTCGGCACTATTAAACTATCTAATATGTACAGAGAGAGGTCTTCAATTGTGGAGTCTTGATTTGCTGTCTTGAGTCTTCTTTGTAGTCTTCTCGAGTGCCGCTTCAGAAATGAACACCTCACAGACCAAAACGCCCTTCTTATATCTCGCAAGAGAGCGTCTCAGTCTGTGAGTAGTGCCGTGCGACGATGCTGCACGCCCATTGGTCGTCGCTCGGCTCCGGTGCGTGTGGTGTGCTGGGCGCAACGGGGTATGAAGGGGCCACGGGGCGGCGGGTCTCTAGCTGTCCGCAACAGCCCCATTGGACAAATTCGTACCAATCGTATTTGAATGAACCGATTTTAAAAAAACAAAGGTTAAATGTAACTCGACGATACTTTAGACTAGAACTAGATTAGAACTTTAGACGTGATGCGTTAACAAACAAACTGACAGATAGACAATCCTAAAAATGATATTAATGTATTTAATTCATTATGTTTAGTTTCTCAATCATTTTTGTTACATAAATATTATACAATGTAAAAACACATGCAATTTACATTTTATTTTATTTATAGAAGATAGATTAAATTTCTTTGGATCATTCGAAGATTAAAGGTTAAAAATCTTCGTTATTTTCAAAGCGTTTGTTCAATAACTATAAACTATAGCTTAGATTAAAATGATAAAACTAATTTAAGTGATAATCCCAAATCATTGTTAATATTATATTTGCTTGTTCGCTGTTGCTTGCACGCCAGTAACATAACATAAACATTACATAGTTACCTACATAATTTGTTCGTAAAATTATTAATCTTTAATAGTATGTAGTGTTATACTACTTACATTTCTTTGTACACTATTTCTCCATTCTGTTTTGATATTCTGCATTCATGTTTTGCATCACTTTATACTATTTTTCCATTCTGTTTTTGATTTTCTGCATTTATATTTAGCATCACCTTTATTTCCATAAGATCCTGTAACGTTTTTACACAATAACATATCATTTTACTGCATATTTTCACACTATTTAGTACTTTTAAAATAGCTGTCAATGAAGTCTTACCTTTTTCGGTCTTTTATTGAATTCTCTGTAACTCTACAATTTCAGGCTTCATGTACGCTGCCGTGCATTGGTTTTTCCTATGTGAATAATATCTCATTTCTTACTTAAATGTAATGATTTTCCAATTATATTCCTAAAAACCAAAAATTTTATATTTGACAGCCGTTATTTATTTCGTTGTTATGGTAACTTTTATACAAATTCGTCTCTGGTATGATGTTCTTTCTACATAAATACTCTTTGGCTGTAGGTCATTTACAATAAATTTCCTTTTAATTTAAATAATTTCTCGTTCTCTCTAAAAAGGTATAAAAGCCGAACAATTGGAGAATACGGGGCAGTCTCGCTTCAGTTCTCAAACGAGAAGCATCTATACTAAAGGCCTTATCCCGGGGCCGCTTTGCCCCGGGATCCTGCAAGCCTCCATCTACACGTGAAGTCGTCGGCAGTCTGCTTCAAGCGCGGGGCCACGCTACCTTCGGGCACGCTACGACTGCTTGCTCCAGGCGCTGAGTGCACCTACTGCCCGCGCTACCTTCGGGCACGCTACGACTGCTTGCTCCAGGCGCCGAGTGCACCTACTGCTCGCGCTACCTCTGGGCGCGGCGACTACTTCTCCAAGAACTGAGCGCACCTACCCCAGGCGCTACGTGCGCCGGCTCCGGACGCTGCGTGTGCCCAGTCCAGGCGCTGCGTGCCGTCGCCGCTGAGAAACCTCAAGCTCTGCGTGTGCCTATTCTACAAAAGCAGCGAGGCTCCAGGCTCCACTATAAAACTATATTGTCTTATTCTCCTATCTTTATTTTTTTTAAAACCTAATTGTAATCTCATTTCATCCATCATCTTCATATTTCATTTTTTTTATAAAATTGTAAATACTCTTTTAAAAACTTAAATATATTATTTTCTTGGTCTACTTTTGTTGTTTTGCTGTTCTTAGGTTAGGGTCTTTCTCTTTTAATTCTCGCTTCACGACAGTTTGGCGCCCAACGTAAAAGTCCTCTTTCTCTCTTTATTCTTCACCTTTACTGCGCCTTGTCTATTCCCTTTTTGATTTAATTGCTTTCCCTTTCGTTCTTAACTCATTATTCATCATTCATTTATTCATCCTTTTCATATCTTCAAAATTCTAAAACAAAACTTCTTCTAGTTTTTCAACTTATCGGGATTATATTTAGACCTATATATAACACTTCATTTACATTCATCACTCTAAGTTACATTCATCACTCTAATATTTTTATTCTAGATAACTTAGAGGTACAATTTTTAATAATATTTTTATTTCTTAAACTTAACTTTACACTTATTTATAACAATGAAAAGGGTTATTAAGTACGAATTCCTTAACAAGGCCGAACTTGAATACGAAGTGAAGATTAGATTTGAGGAACCAGCTAATACTGTTTTGCTTCTAAAAAAACAAGTTTTACGTTTAGTTGCGAATTCTCACCCTGAAGATATTCTGACTTCTCCAATTCCGATCGAGGATGACTTGTCTCAAATTGATTCTACATTGACCTATCTGGACTGTAAAATTAAAAAATGTTTACAAGGTGAAACCAAATACTTACGACTAATAGAAACTTTTATTAACCATGTTTTTTACAGATTAGAACGAATAGATACTGACTTATATCCAGACTTTAAAGCTAATTTCGATACTTTGAAGATGAAATTTGACGCTATTGCTAAACAATTCGAATCCTTGACTCCACCTTCAACTGAAAATGACTCTCCATCACTTGACCCTCCCGTTGACCCGACTGTCATGGAACCTCCTCTTGTTTCTCAAACTTCTGTTATGATCCATACCCCGTATCCTTCACCACCACCTCAATCTTTTTCTCAATTAACGTCTTCAAAGATCTGAAAAGACACACCTTCAATGGTAAAAGCTGTCCAAGATCCTTTCTTCAAAAACTTGAAGAATACTGCTTAGCTCGTGGCTTGTCCAAAGACTTGTTGATTTCTCAAGCGTTCGAAATTTTCACCGACAATGCTCTTCATTGGTTCAGATTTAAATATAATCAGAATCTAAACTTAACTTGGAACGAACTTTCCTCTTTATTAATTTAAGACTTTGGTGGTTTTGACTATGATCATAAACTTCTAGAGGCGATTAGGAATCGAACTCAAAGCCGTAATGAACCTATCGTCATCTATATTTCCATTATGTCTGGAATGTTCTCTCGTCTTTCGAAGAAACTTTCTGAAACAGAACAATTGGAGATTATTTTGAGGAATATTCGCCCATGCTATTCAGTCTTCGTAGCTTTAAAAGACATTGACTCTATCGACTCTCTTCTGGCTACTTGCCAAAATTATGAAAAGTTCCTAGACAGAGACAAACAATTTAAAGAACCAAATGTACAACAAAATCCTCTTATTTCTGAATTCAACTACAAGCATTCCACTTCAAGTTCAGTTGACTCTCCAAATTCTTCCAATAACTCACGACCTTCTCCTCCATTAAGGAATAAATTCACTTCATCATACAAATACCCTTCTAGACAAATTAATCTTCTAGAAAAATTAGTCTCTCTCAAACTAAAGCCCCTCAAGAAAGCTCCTTTTGTGTTCGCTGTCGCAAACAAGGTCATACTTTGAACACTTGTACTCAACCACGATTCGTGATTTGTTTCAAATGTGGTCTTAAAGGTTTTAAAACTGCAGATTGTCCTACTTGTTCTCCTAAACCACATACTAGTTCAAAAAACTAACTGCTGACTTGAAAAGTAACTTAAACTTTGATAAAGACGATTGGATTAGTTGGATTAAAACAATTCAAAACTTCTTTTCTTGTTACAAAATCTCTTCTTCACTCTACTCCAAAGAACAAGATCTTAATCGTCCCTTCGTTAATGTCAAAATTTATGACTTAACTTTATCTGGTTTACTAGATTCTGGCAGCTCAGTAACTATTCTGGGTAATAATTCTCATTTAGAAATTCTTAAACTGGGCTGTAAACTTTTCAAGTCAGATCTTATTACTGTCTCTAATGCTAATAATCAAAAAATTAATTCCTTGGGTTATTTTGACTTACCTGTTTATTTCAATAATCAAACTCATTTGATTAAAGCTTATGTTTTTCCTGAAATATTTCCTTCGCTAATACTAGGTATTGACTTTTGGAGAAAATTTAATCTTTTACCTAGTGTTTTATCTTCTCTTAACTTTACAGAATCTAAATGCTCTGCTATCGAAACTAAAGATATTAAAATTTTACCTTATGAACATTTAACTCCTAATCAAAAGAACATCGCTAACGACATCATCCAACGCTTCAAGACAATTTCTTTTGAGGAAAAAGGTATCCTGGGAAGCACAAATTTAATCACCTACAAGATTGATACTGGTGATTCTCTTCCAATCAAACAAAGATGTTATAGACTGTCTCCTGAAAAACAAATGGCGTTAATTAATGAAGTTGACAAGATGCTGGGATGGAAGGTCATTGAACAATGCGAAAGTCCTTGGTTATCTCCAGTTCTCATCACTCCGAAGAAGAATGGTGAATGGCGTTTCTGTGTAGACAGCAGGAAGCTTAACTCAATTACACGTCGTGATGCTTATAAGTTGCCACTAATAAGCGAAATTTTGGACAACCTGAAGAATGCCAAATACTTATCAAGCATTGACATTGCGAAAGCATTTTGGGAAATTCCCTTGAATCCTGCGGATAAAGATAAAACTGCATTTTATGTACCTGGAAGAGGTATGTTTAGATTTAAAGTAATGCCTTTTGGCCTCACCAACTCACCTGCAACTCTACAAAGATTAATGGATATGCTGTTTACTCCTGAATTTGAGAACAAGGTATTTTGCTATCTGGATGACATTGTTATTATTAGTGAGACTTTTGATGAACACATATCGCTTCTCATGAAAGTTCATGAAAAACTTTCATATGCTAATCTAACTATTTACTTTGAGAAGAGTCAATTCTTCAAGAAAGAACTGAAATACCATGGTTTTCTAGTGGACGAGTATGGTCTACGTGCGGATCCAGATCAAATAAAAGCTATTTTAGAATATCCTGTACCTACTTGCAGAAAAGAAGTACGAAAATTCATAGGCACCTGCAGCTGGTTCAGAAGATTCATTCCAAACTTTAGCACTATTGCCTCTCCACTCAACCAACTAACCTGTTCCGGGAAGAACGCTCCTAAATTTTTATGGAATTCACAAGCTGCAGCTGCTTTCCAGAAACTTAAAGAAGCTTTGGTAACTGCTCCTGTCCTTGATTGCCCTAACTTCGAACTACCCTTCCCTGTACATTGTGATGCATCAAATTATGGCATAGGAGCAATGCTTACTCAACATCAAGATGACAAAGAAGTCGTGATCGCTTACATGAGTAAAGCACTAAATAAAAATCAACAGAACTACTCAACTACTGAAAGAGAAACATTGGCTGTAATAACTGCATTAGTACATTGGCGATGTTACCTAGACAATGGTAAAGAATTTACAATATATACTGATCATGCTGCACTTAAATGGTTTCAGAATTTATCAAACCCATCAGGAAGACTTGCTCGCTGGACTTTACGCTTATCATGCTTTAACTTTGTCATAAAACATAAAAAAGGAAAGGATAACGTTGTTCCAGATTTATTATCAAGACATAAGAATCAAGAACGTCCTGATACACGAGAAGCTTCACCTCAAGGCGTACATCCCATTACGATTGAAGAACCACTTGATCGTAGACTTGAACACTACAACAAAATTTTTCTCGGATGCTCCAACAACCCAGACGCATATCCCAACTACACTATCAGGGATAACAAACTTTACCGCTGTATCCATTCTCCCGATCGTCTAAACGATGACTTTATTTGGAAAGAAGTTCCACTACCTCAAGATAGACATGCATTTATTGAAGCTAACCATGGTTCTCCTTCAGAACTTGTAGTGTTATGCTACTTACTTATCATTTTACATTAATTTAAATTCATTTTTCCATTCTGTTTCAATTCTCTGCATTCACTTCAAATCGGGATATTTTACATCACCTTTATTTCCATAGGATCCTGTAACGATTTCAAACCATAAGAACACAATCACAAATCATTTCTACTTCGTATTTCCACATTATCAGCACTTTTAAATTGGTGTCAATGAAGTCTACCTTTTTTCGATCTTTTAGTTAGTTTTCCGTAACTCTACAATTTCGGGCTTTGTGTGGGTAGTTGCGCTACTTTTTTTCCTATTTCAATAATATCTCCTTTTCCACTTAAATCTTTCCATTTTCTTATAACAAGCCTAAAACTAAAATTTGACATGTTCTGTTACTGATGTTTATTTGGTCTCCATGGAAATTATATTCAAATTTGTTACCGGTCTGTAGTTTCTATTTCGATAATTCCACATAAATACTTTTTCCTCTTAACCATTTACAAAAAATTTGCGTTTAATTTAAATAATTTTTCCGTTCTCTCTAGAAAGATATAAAAGCCGAACAATCGGTGAAGAAATTCAGTCTTGCTTCAGTTCTCGTATCGGAAGCATCTTCTAAAGGCCTTATCCCGGGGCCGCTCAGCCCCGGGATCCTGCAAGCCTCTATCCTGCCTGAAGCCACTGGACTCTACGATCCGTTGCTCTGCCTGAAGTCGCCGGATCCTACAAAACGTTGCTTTGCCTGAAGTCGCCGAGATCCCACAAGTCTCTACTCTACCTGGAGTCGCCGGAACCTACAAACCTCTGTTCCGCCCGAAATCACCGGAACCTACAAACCTCTGTCCCGCCTGCAGTCACCGGATCCTGCAGGCCACTGCGCTGTCTGAAGTCGCTGAGGATCCTGCAAGCTCCTGTCTGGGCTGAAGTCGCCGATCCTGCAATCGCCGCATTCACCTGAGGTCGTCGCCTAGAGACGCCCACGCCTACCCACCTACGCCGTGCGTGCTCGTTCCAGGCGCTGAGAGCACGCTTGGGATCTTCGGACTCAGCTACGACATAAATCTTTTTTTATTACCTTTTTTTTAAATATAGTTTGTAAATCACATCATCCATCATCTTCATATTTCATTTTTTTTATAAAATTGTAAATACTCTTTAAAAAACTTAAATATATTATTGTCTTGGTCTATTTGGTTGTTTTGCTGATCGTAGGTTAGGTTTTCCTTCTCTTTTAATTGTCGCTTCACGACAAACTCCATCTTGGCATCTTCAAGACATTCAAGAAAATATCTTTAAAATACTATTGGCCTGGTATGTTTAAGGACATTGCCGAATTAATCTCGACTTGTGAAACCTGCTTAACCTACAAACACCCTAATCATTCTCCCTATGGTCTTATGGGTAAACCCAAACTTTGCTCCAGACCTTTTCAAACTATATCCTTAGATCTTATGGGTCCATTGCCTATGACTCGAAGACGAAATCAGTATATTCTAGTAATTAACTGCAATTTTACTAAATATACTATGATTTTTCCCCTTAAACGTGCTACTTCAGCTAATATTATAAATGTTTTGGAAAATTCAGTTTTTCTAGTTCATGGCATTCCTTAAACTATTATAATGGACAACGCTGTTCAATTTCAGTCGCGAGAATTCCACTCATTTTTAAATTCTTATAATGTTCCTTGTATTTCTCACACAGCTTAATATTGTCCTCAGGTTAATCCTACGGAGAAGTTTAATAGTACAATTATTACAGCTCTAGCATCTCTAGTAGGAGACGATCATAGATCCTGGGACAACCATCTTGCTAAGATTCAGTACGCAATGAACAGCGCTACAAATGTAGCTACTGGTATTACTCCAAATTTTTTAGTCTTTGGTAGGGAAACAATACCTTGTGGTTCCTTCTATACTCCAACTCAGAACCTCGAGGAATTGGTATTTATGCCTCGTGATATTTACGCGTCTAATGCTGGTCTCCTCTCATCTATATTTCACAAAGTTCAAACTAAACTTCACATAGCTCACGCTAAAAATAGCGCTCGCTATGATCTGCGTCGGTCTTTTAAAGAATTTAATGTGGGAGACACTGTTTGGCGTAAAAACCATGTTTTAAGCGATGCCGGCGCATACTTTAATGCTAAACTTGCCCCTAAGTTCATCAAGTGCAAAATGATAGCTAAACTGTCACCACTAGTCTATGTGCTTGAAGACCCTAATGGAGTTAGAGGCAAGTAGCACATCAAAGATGTATAATCATAAATTTTCTTAACTTTTATTTACTGTTAATTTGTATATATGTATAAATACTTTTCTAAACATTTATTAACTGCTAATTTGTATATTTGTATATATGTATAAACCTTCACTTGGGAGCAACTGACTACTCCCTTAATTTTCTTTATCTTTATCTTCACTTAGGAGCGGCTAACTACTCCCTTAATTTTCTTCACCTTTATATTCACCTGGGAGCAGCTGACTACTCCCTTAATTTTTTTATCTTCACTTAGGAGCGGTTGACAACTTCTTAAATAAGCCTGAATGTCCTTTCGAAAACACACTTTTAGAGTGGTGTCTCTTCGAATAATTTATTTTTTTTCCACACAGGAGCGGTTGACTACTCCTTAAATAAGCCCTAATGTCATTTTGAAAACACACTTTTAGAGCGGTAGTCATTGAATGTGAACTCCACCCTTACCTGAATGCAGATGATGAATGTAAGAGATAGTATATCTGATTTTGACTGGTGATGTCTGTTTCTGCAAAGCTGTGTTTTTATGGTTTATTTTAGAATGTACATGTCAAAATTTTTGCTGAGTCAAAAATTTTCCAGGGTCGGGGGGAAAATGTAGTGTTATACTACTTACATTTCTTTGTACACTATTTCTCCATTCTGTTTTGATATTCTGCATTCATGTTTTGCATCACTTTATACTATTTTTCCATTCTGTTTTTTATTTTCTGCATTTATATTTAGCATCACCTTTATTTCCATAGGATCCTGTAACGTTTTTACACAATAACATATCATTTTACTGCATATTTTCACACTATTTATTACTTTTAAAATAGCTGTCAATGAAGTCTTACCTTTTTCGGTCTTTTATTGAATTCTCTGTAACTCTACAATTTCAGGCTTCATGTACGCTGCCTTGCATTGGTTTTTCCTATTTGAATAATATCTCATTTCCTACTTAAATGTAATGATTTTCCAATTATATTCCTAAAAACCAAAAATTTTATATTTGACAGCCGTTATTTATTTCGTTGTTATGGTAACTTTTATTCAAATTCTTCTCTGGTACGATGTTCTTTCTACATAAATACTCTTTGGCTGTAGGTCATTTACAATAAATTTCCTTTTAATTTAAATAATTTCTCGTTCTCTCTAAAAAGGTATAAAAGCCGAACAATTGGAGAATACGGGACAGTCTCGCTTCAGTTCTCAAACGAGAAGCAACTATACTAAAGGCCTTATCCCGGGGCCGCTTTGCCACGGGATCCTGCAAGCCTCCATCTACACGTGAAGTCGTCGGCAGTCTGCTTCAAGCGCGGGGCCACGCTACCTTCGGGCACGCTACGACTGCTTGCTCCAGGCGCTGAGTGCACCTACTGCCCGCGCTACCTTCGGGCACGCTACGACTGCTTGCTCCAGGCGCCGAGTGCACCTACTGCTCGCGCTACCTCTGGGCGCGGCGACTACTTCTCCAAGTACTGAGCGCACCTACCCCAGGCGCTACGTGCGCCGGCTCCAGACGCTGCGTGTGCCCAGTCCAGGCGCTGCGTGCCGTCGCCGCTGAGAAACCTCAAGCTCTGCGTGTGCCCATTCTAAAAAAGCAGCGAGACTCCAGGCTCCACTATAAAACTATATTGTCTTATTCTCCTATCTTTATTTTTTTTAAAACCTAATTGTAATCTCATTTCATCCATCATCTTCATATTTCATTTTTTTATAAAATTGTAAATACTCTTTTAAAAACTTAAATATATTATTTTCTTGGTCTACTTTTGTTGTTTTGCTGTTCTTAGGTTAGGTTCTTTCTCTTTTAATTGTCGCTTTACGACAAGTAATACTTCGTAAACGTTTGTTTTCATTATTACTTTATTTTTGCCGCACCACCTGCTATATTGTATGCCTTAAACATAATAACTTTTGAAAATATATAATGTTTAACTCAATCTATTTTAATTAATCTCTTTGACTATCATGTGGGAAGTCATGGAATGTAAATGGCAGTTTAATTTTGTTTTGTTTAGTTATAATTATTTTTTCTGCTACGACATTCTTTCGGTGTTTTTTTTTATAGGAGAGGGGGCAAACGAGCATGCGGCTCACCTGATGGTAAGTGACTACCGCCGCCCATGAACAACTGCAACACCAGGGAGGGAATTGCAGATGCGTTGCCGGCCTTTTAAAAAGGAGTACGCTCTTTTCTTGAAGGTCCCTAAGTCGTATCGGTCCGGAAAAATCGCTGATGGTAATCGATTCCACAAGGAAGTCGTGCGAGGAAGAAAACATCTTCTAAATCGCACAGTGGTGGACCGCCAATCATCCAGATGGTGTGGATGGTATCGGGAGTTCTGCCGCGATGTGCGTTCGTGAAATTTGGCGGCTGGGATTAATCCGAACAATTCCTCAGAGCACTCCCCATGGTAGATGCGAAAGAAAATGCAAAGAGATGCAACATCTCTTCGCAGCGCCAATGAGTCGAGCCGATCGGAAAGGACTCGGTCGTCGACGATTCGAGCCGCTCTGCGCTGGATGCGGTCAAGTGGAAGGAGCTGGCTCTGGGGAGCCCATGCCCAGAGATGGGAACAATATTCCATGTGAGGCCGAACCTGTGCCTTGTAAAGTTGCAGGCGGTGTGCCGGCATGAAATACTGTCCCGCTCTGCTGAGCACGCCAAGATTTTTAGAGGCCAATTTGGCCTTCTCTTCCAAGTGACCACGAAACTGCACGTCACTCGATATGTCGACGCCGAGGATTCCGGTACTGGCTGAGGCAACCAGGGGAGTGCCTTGAAACTGAGGAGATACGACAAAGGGGTTCTTTTTAGTGGTAAACGCGCAAACTTGTGTCTTCTGAGGATTTAACTGGACTAGATTTAGTCGCAGAGCAATTTATGATTTAAAGCCTAAAGATTCGCTGCGACAAAAATTTAAGGAAATTAATGTATTAACTTTGGCCTCTCAATACATTTATGAAAATGTAATGTACGTACACAAAAATAAAAGTAGTTTTACAAAAATAAGTAATATTCATTCTGTAAATACTAGGAACAGACACAAGCTAGTAGTACCGGTTACTCGACTCCATCGAGTCAGTCATTCATTCTTGGGGCGATGTATACGCTTTTACAACAAAATTCCAGAAAATATACAAAATTTGACCTGCTCAAAGTTCAAAAACTTTATTAAACTAAGTTTGTATAAAAAGGTTTATTATAGTATTAAAGAATTTATAGATGATAATAACCTCTGGAAATGAGGTGATCGCTACCAAGCTATTTATAATTTGTTGTGTTGTTAATTTGTGTAACATACATGATTGTAAGCTCTTATTTTTAAAAAAAAAGTCCTGCTGGGTTTCTTGCTGGTTCTTCCCAGGACAGAGGTTTTTTTTCGAACCAGTGGTAATTATACAAAAGAGTGACTTTCACTAAGCATTATTTATAATCTATATTGAATAAAAAAGTTTCTGTTTCTGTTTCTGTTTCTGTTTCTGTTAGCTGTTATTTTTAAAAAAAAGTCCCGCTGGGTTTCTTGCTGGTTCTTCCCAGGACAGAGGTTTTTTTTCGAACCAGTGGTAATTATACAAAAGAGTGACTTTTAATAAGTATTATTTATAATCTTTATTGAATAAAAAAGTTTCTGTTTCTGTTTCTGTTTCTGTTTCGCCCGCAGTTCGAGACTTTGTCCAGCAAAGACATGACTTCAGACACAAGTTTGTTCCGGTACTCGGAGACGTTTTCCCGAGAAATATTAGCACGGCCGGTGTATAGAGCATCACCAGTGCTGTCATCCGCATAGTAATGAATGTTACCAGTTAGCAACTTATCATTGATATGCAGAAGAAACAGCGTTGGTGATAGCACACAGCCTTGTGGAACACCAGCGTTAATAGGCTTGTAGTTAGAACATGCACCGTCTACAACGACCTTGATGCTCCGATCTGCAAGGAAGCTGGTGATCCAATTGCACAATTTCTCGGGAAGCCCATTGAAAGGGAGCTTCGAAAGAAGCGCTTTGTGCCAAACCCGATCGAAGGCCTTCGCATTGTTCAGACTAACGGCCAACGCCTCCCCCTTGGACTCTACTGCCTCCGCCCATCTATGGGTCAGGTAGACCAGAAGATCACCAGCTGATCGACCCTGACGAAAACCATATTGGCGGTCACTAATCAGCTGGTGATCCTCAAGGTACCGGATGAGCTGGCAGTTGATAATGGATTCAATTATTTTGGAGAACAAGGAGGTGATCGCGATAGGCCTATAGTTGGACGGGTCTGAGCGGTCGCAACACAATTGGGGTATTCCGTCAGACCCACTCGACTTCTGGATGTCCAGGGAGAGAAGTGCTTTGCGAACCGAGCGCTGTGTGTATTTTAGCGGCCTTGTATTAATTTATTTTTGTAAATATAATGCCGCAGTCTGACTGCCTCATTCAGTTCGTCTTCTACCGCCGTCGTGAGTGGATACTGTATTGGTTCTTTACAGCGGCTCAAGAAGATCGCTGTACAAATACAAAATATTCCAAAACCAAATTTCATACATTCTTGATTATTATAATAATCAGAGATTTTTATACAATATTTTAAAAACAGAATAAATAATATTAGAACGTACTAAAGTAGGTAGGATGTATTTATACTTAAATATGTCTTGGACTTTATAGAGTGACCTGAATGATGATATGATGATTATATGAGCATTATGATTCGTACACTTTGGATTTTCCAAACTAATTTTAAATTGAAATTGTACACAAAATTATCAGAAAATTGGAAGTATAATAAGGTAACTTAAAATACTAAATAGTAAACCCTAATACCTTAAACCCTACCTAATTACCCTAATAATTATTAGGGTAATTAGTGATGAAAACTCGTGTGTACTTAAACTACTTTTAAAAATTTCGTATAATCACTTTATATGTAATTATACGAAATTTTTTAAAGTAATGCGCTTAGGGCATGCACAATTGTATATACCAATAGTTTTAATTTTCTTTATCTTTGCTTAGCCTAATGGTTGAATGGTAGGGAATGTCTTAAAGCATTAAGTCCGCCATATGTACGAGTATAGTATTTGTGCATAAAAGTTTAAATAAATAACTAAATACTTTTTTAAATGTTCTCTATTGACCGATATTTTGACCTTGATGAGTTCGGTGTAAATTTCCGGATTGTAATATATTTAAAAATTAAATATATCTTATGGTCGTATACTGTACGAGCACAAATAGTTTTGTATGAAATATAGTAAATTCTTTTCCATTTCATATATGGTTACAAGGAAACTATTTTTCGGCCCGAAACAGTTTTCGGCGTTGAACTTATTGCGACATTTCCGCATTGAAGGCTTAACGTGCATCGTATTTCCGTTTTGTTGTTTACAATCAAAATGCGTCACTACAATATTCGATATTAAAAAGGAAATTATACTTTTCTACATCTGTTTCCTTTATCGTTTGATTAATTCAAAGAAACAAAACGTTTTGTACTTTAAATGATTGATTATTTACATGACATGCTATTAAGGAAAATCCTAATTGAGTAATCTTGATGAAGAAAAAGAGCGATACCTATATTATAAAGTTTTTGCCATGTTAGATGCCGATGAAATTTGAAACAATTTGCTTCTTTCTTAACATGTTCCCTTTATCTAATTCTAGATATTATATCTTTCAAGAATTGTATACAGTCTAGACTGCACAACTTTCAATATTTGGATCCAGCATATTTTGAACAACCGTCCCGCCATTTTTCTTTCGCCAAAACGTAAAAACAATGTTACGTCACCACCTACACCGAACCAGGTTTACGACGTAGTAGTATTCCTTTTCTGCCTACGAGCATGTCTGGGTAGGTTTCACAAGAACAAGACGGCGCCCCACCTCACTATTCAAGAGCCGTGCGTAAATATTTGAATATAGCGAACACGAAGATAGGTGGATTGAGCATGGCGGCCCTATACCATGGCCTGTAAGATCACCGTGATATTTTCAAATAAACGTGGAAACCTTATATACGCGTATTTTACAAAAGTGCAAAAAGTTTATATCTGTATTTATATTTTAATATTTATTGTTAATGATTTCTTATATTTACGCGAACACTACACATTGAATAAAACTATTTTTTATATTTTTGCGGATTTTATCGCTTTTAATTTACTATTTTAATTCCCGACGTTTCGGGTGCTTTACAGCAACCCATGGTCACCGGGGGGGACTGAGATGTTTGAAGTCCCGATATCACAGTTAGTTCAGTTTTTAATATTAATTTTTGGTTCGATTTACGCAGAATAAACTTACAGTATCTTGAAGTCTAGCAGTGGTATGCTTAGGCTTGGATTTAATTTTGTTAATTATAGGATCCCAAGCAGATGGCAGCACCCATCCATCTCTTCTATTGAAATTAGGATGTTTTTTTTAATTTCAATAGCCTCGCGTATCATCTTTGGTAGGAATTGGTGTTCTTTTGCGAGGATTTGTGATCTATCAAATCTGATGTAATGGCGGGGACGATCTTGAACATGTTCACAGACTGCAGACTTCCAAGAGCGTCGGTGCTTCACGTCAGCTATATCTTCTTTCACGCGGGTTTTTATAGATCTTTTTATTTGTCCTATGTAACGTGACCATGGCATGGGTTGCTGTAAAGCACCCGAAACGTCGGGAATTAAAATAGTAAACTAAACGCGATAGAATCCGTAAATAAATACTTTTATTCAATTTATTATTAAATTTTGATGGTCATTGAAAATTTTTACATATTATATCGTCAGTCTCTTTAGCCGTCTTCAGAAGGAGATGGTTACGGAGAACGAAACGGTTCTTAAATATAGGTATCGGGCATTAAATTGTATTCTTGTTTGCATGTTGCGAGATATCTTCGACAATTGTAAATAATAACTTTCGAATTCGAGGCTTTACGACATAATATATATATATATATATATATATATATATATATATATATATATATATATATATATATATATATATATATAATTTGTTTTTTGACAGAACTTTGAATTTCATAAAAAATTCTCATAACCTTGTCAACATCGCTGGTTCTTGTACTAAATAAAATAGAACAGTATTTTAGCGCTATTTTCATTGGTAACTTCTTATTAATAAGATCATTGTCCTTACACAGCCGACCACCTTTAGTTGCCTTATTTATTCATCGTCATCATAATTACAGCCCAAAAATATAACGAACGTAGCACAATGCTAAATGTATAGAAAATTATTTTACTTCCACAAACTTGTGTTGAAGCGAATATCAGTCGCGTGAGCTCCTTAGCCTCGGACCATTAAACACTGCTGATGCTCGAATGACCTAAAGCGATTCCAGTCCGCTTTCAAAGCTAAAAGAGATAAGTGTTATGTCTGTGATAGGGATTTTCTGTCATAATATATAAAAATCCAGTGTCACGATGTTCGTTCACGTTAATCTCCAAAAATGCTGAACGGATTTTAATGATAATATTTTAATGATAACGATTTATATAGTGGTAGAGCCATGCGGCAGCTTTTGCTGTCGCACGGACGGGCCGGCTCGAACCGGGGTGGTACCACGACCACACAGAATACCAGCGTGAAATAGAGGTTTACCTCTGCGTTTTGCTTGGTGAGTGCAGGTGGCCGGAGGCCCTTTTTACTAGAAATGAGCCATTCCATCTTAGTCCTCACGGGTGACAACGCATCTGCATTTTGATTCGCAAACGAGGATAGATGTAGATGTCTATGGGCCGCAGCAACCACTTACCATCAGGTGGACTGTGTGCTCGTTTGTCACCCTTATCCTATAAAAAAATAAATTCTGTATTAATACTGTATTAATGGCTCGAACTTGAGAGATAAGATAGTTTTTGTCTCGGTAAGCGACCCTTAATATTTATACCATATTGCTTTTGCTACAGATCTCTAATATTAATTTATAGCAATTTTTATAGAATCTAAGGACGGCAAATAAGGCAGAACAACATGTGCTTGGTCAGCTAGTATTCTTTAAAATTTATACCTTTTAACTACAATTACTTGCGATCTTCTTCATAGAGGGAATTAGTGTAGTGTTTAGGGGAAATATTTTATATTTATTACATCATCATCATAAGCCTACCGCTGAATGACTGAGTACCCTATTCTATTAAATACACACAGTGGTATATATACTGAAAGGAACTAATCCACTTCTGATGTTAGAAATGATACTCAAAATTATTTAAATAAAATAACACTACTCGGTAACAAACCCTGTTTACTATCAGGAACCAATAACATGACAACATCAAAGTATGCAAACCGACGTGATGCTCACTATCCATCTTAATGTAAAACAGTTCAGCCTATCAGCAATATGATCTTCATTGCCTAAATTAGAAGGATACCCCAACGGGCATAGTAGGACAATGAGACTCGTAGGATTCCAGACTGATCTTCTTAGTAGCCTGCACGATACTACTAAAACAAGTGGGAGATTAACATTATACCTTTTATTTTGTATCCTCTTTCCCTACAATACCATATCTATGAGTTGCAGCGCTTAGGGCAGTAGGTTCAAAATCCGCACAGAAGAAGTATTTGTATGGCCTACAAATAATTGTGAAATTTATATATGTATGTAAACTGCCGTCATGATACCTACACCTAGTGTGGAGGTAATACAAGGTATATCTAGGTATAGTACCAGATCTGACCCATAAAAAATATAGCCTTAGCGCTGCGTATGTTCGAAGACGAAACTATGCTGACATATGACACACTCACAGGTAATCATGTCATGGTCATTATCTTATGGTCACTTTGATATCTTTAGAAAAAAAGACATTTGTGTATTAAAAGTTTTAGTAACACATGTTATGCGCCGTTTTGGAAAATTTGGTCGCAAACTTTTACCTTATTTCTTTTCTTTCTTTTATTTATTTAATTATTTTGTGAAAGGTGGTAGCTCAGCGTAAATTTCACCAATGAAAATGATAATAGCGATTTAAAGTGCTGATTTACCACGCGCTCAATGGTGAAAGAAAATATCGCGAGGACACTTGCATGTCAAATTGTACATTTAATCTGTATTTTGTTATGTAATTTGTATATTTGTTTGTGGTGTAAAATAAAGTATATTCATTTATTCATTCTTTCATGTCAGAGAAATTAAATAAAAATTGTTTTGAAGACATCATGCGAAGTAGGTAAATACTAACACGCATTGTGGCAGCGCGGTCGACATTTCCTCGCCCTAAAACCGTCTAAGAAATGAGAGAAAAAATTATTTAAAAACATAAATAGCTTTAATAAGAATAAGGATGTGCATTTTTTAAACACCAGGAACAAACATAAGCTTGTAATACCAGTTACTAGACTCCACAGAATCAGTAATTCATTTATGGGGCAATGTATACGCTTTTACAACAAAATCCCAGAACATATTCAAAGTTTATCAATAAACAAGTTTAAAAGTTTTATTAAAGAAAAACTGTACAAAAATGGTTATTATAATATCAAGGAATACATGAATGAAAATAACCCCTGGGAATAAGGTGATCGCCACCATGCTGGTTCTATTAAAATCATTTAAAAATTGTATAAATGAAATTATTGTTAAGTGAAATATGTTTGAAAAAAAAAGTCCCGCTGGGTTTTTTGCTGGTTCTTCCCAGGACAGAGGTATTTTCCGAACCAGTGGTAAATAAAAAATGACTTTCAATAAAAATTATGTAATAATCAATATTCAATAAAAAATTATTCTTTTCTATTCTATTCAGAAGGTCCGTCTCTCGCGTGGGATGTTGAGTTGAGTTGAGTTTGTAACTGTCCTTTATATTACTTATCTGTACAATTTTATACTTACTTAACGTTCTGTTTCGTTTTGTCCCTTTAATTTGAGAACTTACGTAACTTTTACTGACATTATCAAATTTTTCTTTTCTCTCTCAATGTACCGAGCAAACTAGTAATTAATACACGTTATTAGAATAGAAAAGAATAGAATAGAATATAATAGAAGAGAATAGAATATTTTTTTATTCAATATAGATCACATGTGTAATTCTTATTGAAAGTCATTTTTTACTTTACCACTGGTTCGAAAAAAAAACCTCTGTCCTGGAAAGAACCAGCAAGAAACCCAGCGGGACTTTTTTTAAAGCAAATTTTACAATAATGGTTGTACAAACTATATAAGAACAAAATTTATTTTAGAAACAGCTTGGAAGCGATCACCTCATTCTCAGGGGTTCTTATCAACCATGTATTAACTTATACTATACTAACCCTTTTTATACAGTTTCAACTTAACCAAACATTTGAAATTGCTAATAGAGAGAGCCTGTACACTTTCCGGGACCTTGTTGTAATAGCGTATACATTGCCCCAAGAATGAATTACTGACTCTGTGGAGTCGAGAAACTGGTATCATTAGCTTGTGTTTGTTCCTAGTGTTTACAGAATGCACATCACTTTTTTTACTAAAACTACCTTTGTTTTAGTGAACATACATTAAATTTTCGTTAATATACTGAGAGGCCAAAGTTAATATATTTATTTCTTTAAATTTATCTCTAAGAGACTCTCTCGGTTTTAGGTTGTAAATAGCTCTTAAGGCCCTCTTCTGTAAAACAAAAATAGTTTCTGAATCAGCCGCATTTCATGCATGCATAGCATGACATTATGCTATGGAAATAACTAAAATAAACTAATCTAGCTGTCTCGACACTAGTGAGACCTCTAATCTTTTTTACAGCATATGCTGCAGAACTTAGTCTGCTTGCTAGTTTGGATATATGGGGGCCTCACTGAAGCTTTGCGTCGAGAGTGATGGCTAGAAAAACAGTGGATTCAACAGGGCTCAGTTCTTCCCCATTTAAAACACATTGGTACTCAGATTTTTAACATTCGTTGTTGTTAATTTAAAACATTTAGTTTTATTTCCGTTTAAATGTAAATTATTAACGTTAAACCAATGCATTAATTTTGATTTATCATTATTCACTTCGTCACATTTAAATGATTGACGTTTAAGTTTAAAAATCAAAGAAGTGTCATCAGCAAATAATACTATATCATGATTATCCTCTACAATACAAGGTAAGTCATAAATATACACTAGAAACAGGAATAAGCCGAGAATTGAGCCCTGAGGGACACCCATTCGTACAGCTGAGCCGGAAGAACTTTTACCATTGATAATAACTTTTTGAATTCTATTACTTAAATATGAAATTATAAGTTTAAGCGATGTGTTCTTGACACCTTAGTACTGTAGCTTCCTGATTAATGTCTCATGGTGAACGCAGTCGAAGGCCTTGGAAAGGTCACAAAATATACCCAAAGCATCCTCTGAATTCTCCCATGCACAAAAAATATGTTTAATAAGCTCAATTCCAGCGTCAGTTGTTGAGCGACCCCTTGTAAACCCGAATTGATTTCTATGTAGCAATTTATTAATATTAAAGAAACTTAACATCTGATCTAAAATTATTTTTTCAAAAATTTTACTTACTGTTGCTAGTACAGAAATTGGTCTAAAATTGGCGGGGTAAAATGTACTACCAGATTTAAATAAAGGTATGACTTTACTAAGTTTCATTACATCAGGAATCACACCAGATTCGACGCTTGTATTAAATATAGTGGCTAGATAAGGTGCTATTATATCTATTATAGATAAAATAACTTTAAAGGAAATCCCCCATAAATCTTCCGTTTTCTTAACATCTAAAATATTTAACGATATCTTTTGGCAGTAGTCTATGGAATTTAAAAGAATTTGAACAAGCCTTTACATTTTGTTTGAGCAATGATTCTGCGACAGTAGGAGAAGAGTTTAATGATTTTATTGTCAAAAAAGGAACATCAGTAAAATGACTCTCAAAAGCTATAGCAACTTCTTGATCAGATCGCATTAAATTATTGTTAATATTCAATTGAAAATCCGAGTTGCGCGGTTTGACCTTGCCCGTCTCACTATTTATTATTCTCCAGGTCATTTTAATTTTGTTAGATGCAGTTTTAATTTTGTTACGTAAATGTTAAGCCTTAGCTGTGGCGCACACTTTTTTAAATATTTTAGAATATGTTTTTACATTATCTCTAAATATAACACTACTATTATATGATCTTTCATTATAAAGCTTGTATAACTTTCACCTACTCTTATAAATTCCTACTGTCGCCCATTCATTAAATGATTTGCGACTGTTGAAAGAGGAAGTTTTAGAAGTAAATATCCTACTAAATTCACAAGTTATAATTTTAAATAACGTACCATACAAATAATTAGCACTGTTTTTAAATGAAAGTGATGGAAGTCTTTTTATTATATTACTTCTAAACCTCTCCAGGCGATGTTCATTTATTGGAACAAACACAACTTTCTTATTTTTTTGTTTCTTGTGTATGTAAGGCAATGATACCAACTGTCCACAGTGATCTGAACTTAAATTTTGAATAATTGATTTATGCAAGGGCTTAACATCTGTAAAAATATTATCTATACAGGTCGCACTAGGCCCAGAAATAAGTGTTGGTTCTGAGAATAAATTAACAAGATTATACGATTTAAGAAATTAGCTAAACTTTATACTAATGTAAGAAGTTTTAAGGAGATTGATGTTAAAGTCTCCACACATTACAACAGACTTGTTCTGTTTACTAAGTTTGAGCAAAACTTCTTCCACAATCCTTTCAAAATAGTCCTAAATAGTACATGGGGGTCTGTAAACACTTACAACAATGAGGTGCTCGAGCTCGACACAAGCCATTTCTACAGTTCGCTCAACAGAGAGGCTCACTATATCCTTACGTTCTTTATTAAATAATGATTTATCTGCTAGTATTAAGGAGCCACCACGTAAACTTTTTTCTCTATTGAAGGGACTGGGCACCTGGTGATTTCTGAAATTAAACATGAAATTATAATCTTTTAGCCAATGTTCAGTAATAAAAAGGGTATGTATGTTGTAACTATTTAAAAACAATTCAACTTCTAATTTTGCCCATCATGCCATGTATATTTTGATGCACCAGGTGTAAACAATTTTTATTACTTATTTGTGGGCTACATTCAAAGTTAATTATACTCTTTTTATTGCTAGAGATTGCCTCTATTGTCCTATTTACTAATTTAAATTAGTTGGAACTGATTCCAAATTAATTTTCAAATAATTATCCTGCCCAATAAAAGCAGTCTTGGTAGCCAAAAACTTGGCTGAGTTAAAAAGTAAATAATAAGATAGCACATTTGCTATCAGTCTTAAATTATATTTGGATAGGTAATACCCATCTTTTGTCCAAAACTATTTTATTAAATTATATATGTCAATTACATGAACCTGTGAACGCGTGGCAATCCCTGTATATAAGGCAGTGTGAACAAGACAATTTTGAGTACATTTAATTGATTAAATTGTTCAATATATCTTAATAACAGTTTGTTGTTTACACTGCCTATTCTACCAACAAAAATTATTATTGTACTATTTGGGCAAAATTTAGTAACTATAATTTTATTTAGGATATCACTAAAAGATGCTCCAGGCATGCAGCAATTTGTAATTTTTTGTCCCTTTAAAGAGTAATTTAAAGTTATGCCTAGATTTTTTCCTATGTCATCGCTATACACAATTATATTATTTTTGTTAATATTTAAGTTATTTTTTTATTTTAAGCTCCTCTGCTATAGCACTGTCATAGAGTTTTGGTGGTGGTATAATATTATCAGCACACACCGACTCTGAAGAAGCTGGTATTGAATGCTGACACTCACATTGATGTTTAACTAAGGAGTCAAAACGCTCCTCATTGTATCTACATGTCTTTACAAGATTATCCATAGCCAGTATGTATTTTTTTATTTCGTTTTGGGCTGATTTATATTTATTGGATACAGTTTGAATGGAATTTGTATGAGATAATATTTCTGATTGAAGGCTCTCTACGTCAGTCTCATAACATTTTCTTATGTTATCCACCTCAATTGAATACAAATTAAGTTCATATATCAATGCTTGCTTTTGTTTACATAAATTAACATAGTTTTTGGTATTAATCTTATTTTTTATTAATTTTTGTACTTTCCTTATGTATTTATTAACTTTTATATACTTCTTCAATTTGGTTTTACTGCAATTAATCCTCAATGAGTTTCCTGAAGTGGAAGAGTCGTCACCAGTCAAGTCTATTGTTGCAGATTGCTGTAAAATTCTTGAAGAATTACATTGCACAAGCTCAGAGAACAGGCTTTGAGTCTGGGAGGCGTTAAGATTATCTACATATGTTTTAAATTGTATTATTTGCTCATTAGCCCCATTCAACTGTAACTTCAAGGCAGCAATGAACCTGAGAGCTTCCTCATATTCCTTGCTACATCGGTCAAACTCATTAACCATTCCCTGTAGCTGATCTCTTTCTTTTATAACACTTATGTATTCTGTATCTAACTTAACCATATCACATTTCAATTGTGTGTTTTTGGCAATTGTGCTAACTATTTCTTTTTCATTATCATCCCTTTCCTTAAGCAACAGTTCACACTGCTCCCTGGACGCCTTAAGTTCTTGGAGCGCAAGCTGGAGTTGGTTCTCCATCAGGCGCGTCTTGGCGTTGCGAGTATTCATTTTAATATTTATTATAAATAATAAAAGAAAACAAAGATCGATAACAGAAGGAGCAGAGTAAGCTAATAATGTACTCTGTGGCTAATATTGAGTTATTGTTTTTTTTTTTATTTACAAGTCTCAAATCAAATTATCGTTAAAACAATTCGAAAAGAAACCCGCAAAGAACGTAAAAATCCGAGTAATAGAATAGATCTTTAAAATTAGAAAAGGAATGATATTAAATAAGAATTACAATAATTTTAAAACAATGTTCGTTACCTGTCACTTTTTTGTTCCAACACCAAAATGATTGTTATAACATTTATGTACCGACTTTCTTAAATATTAAATACAAAGCGGCAGTAATTATTAACTATAACATAAAATTGAGGTGGATATAATGAATTTACAATATTTAAATTATTAAAATTTATCGGGACTAATTACTTTTACAAATTATCACCAGGGTTGCCACAGCAAAAACAAAATTATAAGGAAATATTATAATAATACTATTAGGAAGATTCCGCTGCCCATCTACTGTGTAAGTTTCTATTTGTCGCCTCCTACTATACCTATAGGATGATATAAGGTATTAAATTTTCTTACGCTGTAACTACACGGTATATTGTGTTGTGAAATTTGATTCACAAAGGAGACTGGTATTATATACAAAAAAAAGATACCTATTTGTTATTTTAAATAGCATAAAGTTTTATGAGAATAGATTTTCATAAATAATTTTATGAAAATCTACACGGAATCAAGAAATCTGAAAAAAAGAGTTGTTTTGAGATTTATGTTTATGTCATTGGTTCAGGTAAAGTAATATTAAAGAAAAAATAATAGAGAAGTACCAACTCGGAACAAACTCGACTCGAGTTAACTTGTGTTGAAATTCACGTAATCGAGTAGTACTCGAGTTACGCAACTCGAATTGGCGGAACAAAACTGTGTCAGTTTGTTACAAATTATTTTTATATTTGTTCTTCCATCCAAGATAATTATTATTATTTCTTAACTTAATAAGTAATTAATATTATTGGTTTACGTATAGACAATCTTCATAAAATAATATCACTTACTTTATGATGTAGCGTAAAGTTACTGTTATTATATTACATTATATTAACAATCACGAATTATACTTAATCAGCTTAATGACATTACAAAACATATCAATATATTGCTCGAATTAGTAAGTCGAGTTCATCACTAAATTGTAGACAGACACTACAATGACAGTACTATAAAAATTTGACTCGAGTAGAATTTTGTGACTCAAGTCAGTCGGGTTTTATCATGTTTCTCTAGTTGTACTCAAGTTTTTGAGTTATTTTAATTAACTATTTACAGTCCCTGCATCGATTGAAGTTTATCACTCGAGTCGAGAATAGCGATTATCTTAGTTAAAGCATTTTTAAATAGGTACCTTTATTGAATAAGTAATATGTGGCAATATGAAATAAAATACAAATATTTATTATTTATTTATTTGTAGTATTTCCATGTTTTTTATTTACTACAGATATGTGGAGTATTTCAAAATCTATAAACTGCTTTTTGCAAATCTTACAAATCACATACATTTTTTAAAATAATGCCACACTGACGATTTTTATTTTGTTGTTTCATTAATATCATTCATACTTAAAAAAAAACAAGTACATTTAAATCACCTTTTATGTTATGCACTACTTATGCGAAGTAACAAAAAGTAAACAACAATGATATCACTATCACGATATTACAAATCAAACTAAGTTCATATTTGACTACAACATGACAGATGCAAGTTAGTATTTGGATGTAACCAGTAACGTCACTCGCAGTGCCTTATACTACAAGTGAATTAGTGAACTGATATCTATCTAACGATCTCCGAATCTACATGGTGCCGTGCGCCGAGTTCAATCGGTAACTCGAGTGCAAGCGGACTCGAATGAAATTTATTTTCACTAGTATTCTGTGTTTACTGGTTAATTGTGGTCATATTCTTTTTTGGTAGCAAAAACATAAAGTTCATAGTTTACAAGTACTTGTTTGTTTACATTACAAGACAATAAAATATCGTCTCATCGATGCACAAGTGTTTGGATACATGGATATACATTATATTCGTATCATAATATGGATTATATCATGCAGGTTATGTAGCCAAATATAAATATTCCAAGTTATGTATTTCTTTTCTACATATGTATGTAATATATGAGTTTAATTTTCCACCTAGAATTTTAGAAAATCTATAATTTATGTTGAATAACCTTAAACAAGTGACAATGTATCAAAGTTTTATGTTATTAGTAATATCTAAATTTAATATTTGATAGTTTGCATAAGTATTGTGATTTAGTTAAGTCATTTTATTTGTTTAATCGGTGATATCCTTAAAACTGCTATTGAATTTACAAAAACAATTAGTACTATAATAAAGCTGATAAACTTCAAACTACCAGACAAATCACCTTCAGGGGCTATATTGTCTAAATCATATGAGTTTTTGTTAATACGTTCACTGTTCCATAAGACTGATTATAAATTATGTAAATTGACATATTACAATATTATAATATTATACCAAAATCCCATGTATTATATAACTTTGGACCATATCCTGTGATGAATTCAGATTCTTCTATTATGCTTATGCTGCTGTGTTGTTAACCCTGTAAAAAGGAATATTATTTTTCATGAAAAAAACTATATATATTTGTCCTACATGAAACCAGTGAAAATAAAAAGCCAGACAACTTTTACATAGTCAAATATTGTTGATGTAAATCCGTAAATACTATTTTTGTATTTGATCAACTGGAGCTAAATAATCGTGTATATTTTATAATAATTTCCTATTTATTGAACATATAGGCAGAGGTAACAAAATTCTGACAGAAATATGGAAATATAGTTTAATGACTGGATCTTTAATGTCTTATCCCTTATTGTTGAAAATGTCTTTTTAAATCTTAACAGTATCTTAAATAGACATGTTTTTTTGGCATTATAGTATTTGAAATGCAATTCATATTTAAACACAGCCTCCACAAGCTACATAGAATGAAATAAACATAGAAAAAATAATATATTAATAAGAATTAATATTTAGTATAGGCACTCTTTAAAATAATTAACTTTTTCAGGTCAAATGCTGAGCACATGTGTGCCTTGCAGGCTAAAAGCTTGCAGAGCTGCCCGCAGGCAAAGACAAAAAAGAGTATGGATATTGAAGACAACAGTCTTCTATCATATCATTGAAAATGTTCTTCGAATACCTGCCAATATCATAAAAGGACATGTTATCATCAAGTTATTTAGAAAAATTCTATTGAAATGATTTACAATAACAAATACAATTAAATTATACATGTGTTTTATTATCCTTCCATAAACAATTTAAAACATCTTACTTCCTCACTATTTATCAGTGTGTAATAACAGATAAGCCGTGTAGTGGCGGTTAAGAATATCCACTACCCCATATCTTCCTGTGGGTGTCGTAAAAGGCGACAAATGGAAACAGACAGGAGATGAGCAGCAGCATCTTCCTGATAACAGCAAAAATACAATTAAAAAAAACTGCGGTTGCCGACCCGCTCGCCAAGCGTGGCCACTATGGCAAATACCCCCCTATGTATGAATGTAACAAAGAGACGGCCCCCAGTCCCCGGCGGCCCCGCAATTCCTGGCTATGGTAGCGACCATGGTAACGGCGGGGCAGGGGGTGCTAAGAATCTCCGGTGGAGGTTCGGTTGCCACCTACGGTGACTCGACATGGCAACATACAACGCACGCACCCTGAGGACTGACGAGAAGATTGTGGAGCTGGAAGAAGAGATAGAAAAGTAACGCTGACATGTTATAGGATAATCCGAAGTCCGAAGAGAGGGGGAGGAAACGGTAATCCTCGAATCCGGCAATTTGTTCTATTACCGGGAGGGCGACCATCTGTCGTAAGGATTTGTCGGATTTATCGTCGCAAAGTCTCTCGTTAACAACGTTGTAAAGATTGAAAGTGTGTCGACGAGGGTTGCGTACCTTATACTCAGAATCACCAAACGGTATTCGCTGAAGGTCATACAGGTTTATGCACCAACCTCGGCACACCCCGATGAGGAGGTGGAGGAAATGTATGAGGATATCTCTAGAGCCATGTTAGTGGGAGACTTCAATGCAAAACTAGGCACAAGAGAGAATGGTGAGCTGAAACTAGAGAAATTTGGAATAGGGCAACGGAACCCAATGGGGCCAGCAGCTGGCCGATTTCGTGGAGAAAGAGGGACTCTTTATGATGAACTCTTTCTTCCAGAAGCTGCACCATATGTAGTGGACCTTGTCGAGCCCCGACGGTTCGACAAAAAATGAGATTGACTTCATTATGACGACCAGACGACAATTGTTCAGTGATGTCTCAGTGATCGCGAGGGTGAAAACCGGCAGCGACCACCGAATGGTTAGAGGCACACTGAACCTAAACGTTAACAATGGTGAATGGTGAACAGTGGTAGAGCCATGCGGCAGCGTTTACTGTCGCACGGATGGGCCGGCTCGAACCGGGGTAGTACCACGACCTCACAGAATACCAGCGTGAAGTAGAGGTTTACCTCTGCGTTTCGCTCGGTGAGTGCAGGTGGCCGGAGGCCCTTTTTACTGAAAATGAGGCATTCCATCTTAGTCCTCACGGGTGACAACGCATCTGCATTTTGATTCGCAAACGAGGATAGATATAGATGTCTATAGGCCGCAGCAACCACTTACCATCAGGTGGACTGTGTGCTCGTTTGTCATCCTTATCCTATAAAAAAAAAAAACAAAGTTGGAGAGGTCTCGTCTAATGAAGTCAACGCTCCGTCCCCCTCGTGCTCTAATCCAAAGTCCCAAAACCTTTCAACTCGAGTTACAAAACCGTTTTCAGTGCCTAGAAGACTGCAATGAAGTGGACGATATGAATGACAAGCTCGTGGAAACTGTTTATGCGGTCGGAGCTAAGTTCTGCAAGACCCACCGCAGAAGAACACAAAAACTCTCCGATCACACTCCTATTCTAATAGTGGTTAGACGGGAGATAAAGCTACATTCTTCAACAGATTTTACAGCATACAGCCAACTGAAAAAAAAGATTTCCAAATGCATGCGGCGGGACTTACGCAACTTCAATACAGCTCGTATTGAAGAAGCGATCGAACAGAACCAAGGCTCCAAAGTCTTTGCCAGAGATCTGTCTGCCAGAAAGAGCCAACTGTCAAAGCTGAAGACAGAGTGTGGCAGCATCGTTTCTGGGGCACCTGAGATTTTGAGTGATATTAAGAGGTTCTATGGGCAGCTGCACACGTCATCGTTGGAGCCACACGCAAGTGTGAGTAACCATCTAAGAGCTAGTCTTATCCGACATTATTCCGAAGATATCCCGGACGTCAGTCTGAGCGAGTTTAGAATGGCTCTCCAGCACATAAAATACGGCAAGGCCCCAAGCGATGATGGAATTAAAGCGGAGCTTCTGAAAGCGGGTGGAAAACCGGTACTTGAAGTCCTTCAGAAGCTCTTTAATTCCGTCCTTCATGGTGGCATTACACCGAATGCGTGGAGCAGAAGTGCGGTGGTCTTTTTCTTCAAGAGAGGTGACAACGCTCTCGTGAAGAACTACAGACCTTCTTCTTTCACTTCTGAGCCGCGTCTAAGTGCTGTTTTCGAGAATCACTACGAATCGTCTCGCGCGCAGACTTGACGACTTCCAGCTTCCCGAACAAGCCGGTTTCCGAAAAGGCTTTAGCACCATAGACCACATTCATACCCTTCGGCAAATTGTACAGAAGTCAGACGAGTACAATTTGCCACTATGTCTGGCGTATGTGGACTATGAGAAAGCCTTTGATTCCGTCGAAATTAGGGCGGTGCTGCAGTCCCTTCAGCGGTGCCAAGTTGACTGTCGGTATATCAAAGTGCTGAAGTGCTTGTATAGTAGGGCTACGATAACTATCCGAATAGAGAACCAGAGTACGAAACCTATCCAATTGCAGAGAGGTGTAAGACAGGGTGACGTCATATCCCCGAAACTCTTCACCGCTGCATTGGAAGATGTTTTTAAGCTTTTGGACTGGAAAGGGTACGGTATTATCATCAATGGCGAGTACATTACTCACTTTCTAATTGCCGACGATATAGTCCTTATGGCAGAATCGCTGGAGGACCTAAGCACTGTGTTCAATGACCTCAATAGTGTCTCCCAACGGATAGGTCTTAAGATGAACATGGCCAAAACAAAGATTATGTTTAATGTCCATGTCACACCTATGCCGGTAGTTGTTGGGAGCACTAAGCTCGAAGTTGTTGACGAGTATGTTTACCTGGGACAAATAGTCCGACTAGGTAAGTCAAACTTCGACCGAGAGGTCAATCGACGGATTCAACTCGGTTGGGCAGCGTTCGGGAAATTACGGCACATCTTCTCGTCAGGTATACCTCTAAACTTGAAAACGAGACTGTACACCCAGTGCGTGTTGTCAGTGATGACATACGGAACTGAGACGTGGTCCTTAACTGCTGGCCGGATAAGGAAGCTCAAGGCCGCTCAGCGAGCTATGGAGAAGGCTATTCTTGGAGTTCCTCTGCGTGATAAACTCAGAAATGAGGATATCCGCAGTAGAACCAGAGTGGCCGACATAGCCCAACGGATTAGTAAGCTGAAGTGGCATTGGGCCGGCCATATAGCTCGAAGAACCGACAACCGATGGGGAAAAAAGGTTCTCGAGTGGCAGCCTCGTACCGGCAGGCGAAGTGTTGGGCGTCCCCCCACAAGATGGAGTGACGACCTGGTGAGATGTGCAGGAAGTCGATGGATGCAGGTGGCTCAGGACCGTGCTTTGTGGCATTTCTTGGGGGAGGCCTATGTTCAGCAGTGGACTTGTGAAACGCTGTAATGATGATGAATAACAGATAAAATAATTGAGGTATCTAACCTAACCTAATCATTTAATATATTTTCAAACAGTGTATTTGACACTGTGCCTGTCTGTTTGTTCAACTGTTAAAAGACTACTTTGGAAATTATGATTTACAATAATAAATGTAGATGCATTATAACTTGTGTTTTTATCCTTATACTACCAGTTCAAAACATCTTTCTTACTATTTAGCGTATGAAGGTTATATTAAATAATTGTTTAGAAGTACATATGATCAGTAATTATTGCATGCCAGGAGCATCCTTTAGTCATATAATGAATAAAGTTTTAGCTAGTAAATTTTGCCCTAATAGCATATTAATAATTCTTGTTGGGAGAAGAGGCAATGTAAACAAAAATCAATTATTAAAATTATTGATAATTTAAGTAATTTAAATGTACATAAAATTATCTTGTTTACATTGCCTTACATACAGGGTTGGCCGCAGGAAAATAAAATAAGATATGATTTAAATTTATTAATGAATAACTTTTCATGTAATAATAATTTAACTTGACATTTAATTTTTATAATTATAATAATAAATTTAATTTAATAGACATAAATAATTTAATTAAGAAAATTTTGACTAGTGATAGGTATTACCTATCTAAATATATTTTAAGACAGATAGCAAATGTGCTATCTTATTGTTTATATATTTACTCAGCCAAGGACTTGGCTACACAGACATCTGCTCCTTTTGAGCAGTATAATGACTTAATATGTAATTTGAAATCAGTTCCAAGTAATTTAAATTAGAAAATGAGACAATAGAGGTAATCTCTAGCAGTTATAATAATTTAAATAATTTAGAATGTAGCTTACAAATCTTTAATTGTATGACTCCACAGAGTGATGATGAAAATTGTTTACACCTGGTGCATCAAAATATACAAGGCATGATAGGCAAAGAGCTAGAAATTGAGTTGTTCTTAAATAGCAACAATATTCATATTTTATGTATGTACTGAACATTGGTTAAAACTTATAACTTAATGTTTAACTTCCGTAATCACCAGGTGGTCAGTTCTTTCAATAGAGAAAAAGTTTTAAGAGGTGGGTCCTTAATATTAGCTAGTAAATTATTATCATGTAAAGAACGTAAGAGAGATATTGTGAGCCTCTTTGTTGAGCGAAATGTAGAAATGGCATATGTTGAGTTTGAGCACCTCATTGTTGTGAGCGTCTACAGACCCCCATGTTCTATATACGATACTTTTGAAAAAATTATGGAGGAAGATTTTGCTAAGCTTAATAAACAGAATAAATCTGTTGTAATATGTGGAGACTTTAATATAAATCTCCTAGAAGCTTCCTCAATCAATATTAAATTTAGATTATTTGGATAAATCCTATGGTCTTTTTAATTTATTTTTAGAGCCAACGCGTATTGCTCAATCTAGTGCAACATGTATAGATAAGATTTTTACAAATGTGAAACCGTTGCATAAATGTATAATTCAAAAATTAAGTTCTTATCACTGTGGACAAGTAGTTTCGTTACCATATGTTCACAAAAAGCAAGTAGATAAGAAAGTTGTGTTTGTTCCAGTAAATGCACGTCGCTTGGAGAAATTAAGAAGTAACATAGTGAAAGAACTTCCATCACTTTTATACCAAATTGATCCAAATTTTTTGTATGGAACATTATTTAAGCTTATTTGCAATGAGTTTAATAATACTTTTACTTCTTAAATATTCTCCTTAAACAGTCGGAAGTCATTAAATGAATGGGCGACAGTAGGAGTCCATAAGAGCAGACATAGGTTAAATGATCTCTGCCATGAAAGGTCATATAACCATAGCGTCGAATTTAGGGAATATGTAAAAAAATATTCAAAAAAATTTAAAAATGTGCTCTACAGGCAAGTTTTTGCATTTGAGCAACAAAATTAAGATGGCTTCTAATAAAATTAAAATGACATGGAGTATAATTAATAGCGAAACTGGTAAGATCAACTCTCGCAATACAAACTAACAGTTAAGTGTTAATAACAAATTAACCGAATCAGATCAGGAAGTTGCAGTGGTTTTTGAGAAATATTTTACTGATATTCCGATATGAACCACTAAGTCACTGAATTCTTCTCCTGCGGTCGCCGAATCATTACTTAAGGAAAATGTAAATGCGTGTACAAAGAATTTTACATTTCATAAAGTATCATCAAAAGATATTGTAAAATATTTTAAAACTATTGATGTTAAGAAAACTGCGGATCTGTGGAGGATTTCCGTTAAAGTTATTGCGTCTATAATAGATACAATCGCGCCTCATTTAGCTATTATTTTTAATACTAGTATCGAATCTGTTGTGATTCCTGATTTAATGAAGTATAGTAAAGTAATACCTTTATTTAAATCTGGTGGTACAATAGACCCCGCCAATTTTAGACCTATTTCTGTACTACCAAAACTTAGTAAGAATTTTGAAAAAAATACTCTTGATCAAATGTTAAGTTTCTTTAATATAAATAATTTAATTCATAAAAATCAATTTGGTTTCACAAGGGGTACCTCGACAACTGATGCCGGTGTTGAGCTAATTAAATATATATTTAATGCATGGGAGAATTCACAGGAAGCTTTGGGTATATTTTGTGACCTATCCAAAGCCTTCGATTGTGTTCACCATGAAATATTAATCATGAAACTTCAACACTACGGTGTAAGAAGTGATGCTCTTAAATTAATTGTTTCATATTTAAGTAAGAGAACGCAAAAAGTTGTCATTAACAGTATGAGTTCTTCCGGGTCGATGGTACAGATGGGCGTGCCTCAAGGCTCAATTGTCGGCCCCTTTCTGTTTCTTGTATACATTAATGACTTACCTTACATAGTAGACGATAACCATGATATAGTGTTATTTGCAGGTGACACTTCTTTAATTCTCAAATTAAGTCGACAATTGCTAAAATATGACGAAGTAAATAATGCTATATCTAAATTAGTAAATTGGTTCAATGTTAATAATTTGCATTTAAATGGCACTAAAATGTAATGTATGAAATTTGTGACTCCAAATGTCAAACAATTTAAAACTAATGTAATATTAAATGGGGAGAAACTGAGTCTTGTAGATACCACCATTTTTCTTGGAATCACACTAGACGCGAAGCTTTGACGGAGCCCCCATATATCAAAACTAGCAAGCAGACTTAGTTCTGCAGCATATGCCGTAAAAAAGATTAGAAGTCTAAGTAGTGTTGAAACAGCTAGACTAGTTTACTTAAGCTATTTCCATAGCATAATGTCGTATGGTATTTTGCTATGGGGACACGCAGCTGACACTGACATTATATTTGTTTTACAGAAGAGGGCCATAAGAGCAATTTATGCTTTAAAGCCTAAAGAGTCGCTGCAACAAAAATTTAAGGAAATTAATATATTAACTTTGGTCTCTCAATAAATTTATGAAAGTGTAAATGTACGTACACAAAAATAAAAGTAGTTTTACAGAAATAAGTGATATTCATTCTGTAAATACTAGGAACTGACACAAGCTAGTAGTACCAGTTACTCGACTCCATCGAGTCAGTAATTCATTCTTGGGGCGATGTATACGCTTTTACTACAAAATTCCAGAAAATATACAAAATTTGACCTGCTCAAAGTTCAAAAACTTTATTAAACTAAGTTTGTATAAAAAGTGTTATTATAGTATTAAAGAATTTATAGATGATAATAACCCCTGGAAATGAGGTGGTCGCTACCAAGCTATTTCTAATTTGTTGTATTGTTAATTTGTGTAACATACATGATTGTAAGCTGTTATTTAAAAAAAGTCCTGCTGGGTTTCTTGCTGGTTCTTCCCAGGACAGAGGTTTTTTTTTGGAACCAGTGGTTTTAAAATGTAATTATACAAAAGAGTGACTTTCAATAAGTATTATTTATAATCTATATTGAATAAAAAAGTATCTGTTTCTGTTTCTATTATTAATGTGCATATTATCCCTGAGTCATCTTGGCTTTAATCATATTACTTAAACGTTACATAATAATGCATGTAAAATACAGTATCCATAACATATTCATGCACAGACATGCACCATATTATTTTTCCGGAACTACTAAAAGATTTTCAATCAATTTTAAAGTACCTATAAATGCAGAATGTAACTACAACTTTGTTTTATACTATTATTTATTGAACAGTGCAGTATTTTAACTTATAATACCGGTGAAAACTAATAGACAATAGCTTTTAATTTGTTTTAAGGTTATAGTAAAATACGTAGTTTATTTACTAATTACTCAGTATTCCCATTAGATACGGTAAATTTAATATTACTATTGTAATCTATAGATTATAATATATAAATGGACATGCATTTCATAAGGTTCCCTAAAATTTGTGGTGGGCCCATTCTCCATACAAAAAGAAACAATCTCCTTTTGCTCAAAATAATTTTTAAAAAAATCAGAGTTAGGCCTATTAAGAGATCTATTATGCTCTAATATCCCCTGAATTAAAATGTTATGACTGTGAACTATACTTATTATCTAGGCCTTGCTAACATATACAAAAAAATCTGTACATATAAATAAAATTGATGTGTCTGTTTGTAATGTGAAAATAACACCTTTTAGCTAAATGCATATGAAAGTTTAAGGTGACACTAGTCGACATTATTTCCATAGAAATTTCGGAGGGGTTTTAATCCGCTGTTTGACAGTGTACATCCAAAGTTAAACATATTATCGTTTTGTCTCATTATTAAATTTGTCTGTACGGAAACAGAATAGTGAAATAAAACGATATTAAAAAGTTACGAGCTACCAAAGATTCGTTTTTATTGCCAATTTTAACACAACTTTGGGCGTAAATTGAAAATAAAAGAAATGTAAAATTTCCAAAACAAAGTCGATACTGACACAGCTCAATTATCGAACAATTTAATAAATTTTATTTGTAATTGATTTATGCAGTGGTTTTTTCATAAAACCCCTTCTTCCAAAGGCCTTTTAGTATTATTTTACGCAGGCATGTTACTATGAATTATCGTGCATCTCACTGAATAATGTTTCCCCCGGTGAGGTGCGGGAGGAAGACGCTAACACACACATGCACGGGCGGTGACGCGCGCTTATTCGAGTTTTATTCGAAACGAAAAGTTTTGCTATTTTGTAATTTGGACGCCAAAGACAAAAGACGGCATGGAAATTCATATAATTGAAAGAGGTGATGCGTTTTGGACGACAGACAAAATTTTAAAATTTTCGTCTGTTATATAATCTATACTAATATAATAAAGCGGAAAAAGTTTTTGTTTTTTTGTTTGTTTACACGCGCTAATCTCTGGAACTGCTAGTCCGATTTGAAAAATTATTTTTGTATATTATAGCCAGATTCATGTGGAATAGTATAGGCTATCTAGAATTAAGCTATATGACTCAGCTAGCCTTAAATATGGATATTTATTAAGCAAGTCAGAAGAAAAGGCACTCCCGAAATGATTTATCCGCGTATGCTGATGTTATCGTTAGGGATACGTAAATACAATGTTCTAGAAAAATATAGACCTTTACTCCGTCTAAAAAAAAGTCTGCGATACCATATGTCTATTTCTTATACATAATCCATAATTTGGTATTTTGTGACAAAAAATATTGAAAATTTAAAAGTGATTTATGAGCGTTATTATTAGGCATGGCCTATTTATCCTTACGAATGAAAGTTACCTCATCATCAAGACAATTTTATGAAGATAAACTTTGTTCTTATACCATGTTATTTGGACGCATAGTTTAAGAGATAATGTGAAATTAAAATAATTCAATACTTGGCTGGGCGCGCGAACGACGCATTAACCATAGCCGCCCGGTGAGAACTGCGAGAAGCCAGTATTGAAAGCTGCTATGAGCGAGGTAAGTTCAATCATTATAGCTAAAATAAATTAAAAATTAATTGAGTACTTTTATGAAAATGATTAGTTACATCTTTATTTCTGAACTCTTTCATTTCACGTTGCTCTGGTATTTTGAAATTTAATTGATTAATAAGTATAAGAGTTTGATAGCTCAAGATTCATTTCATGCCTACACATTTTTCATGTATCGTGTACGGTTGTCTTTAAAACTGGAAAAAAACCACGCTTTGGGACTCTTTCTGGAACGTGGGGGGGGGGAGAGGAAAGTGGATAAAACTTAACTACGTTCTACATCATACATAATATGCCGACAGATAAAAGTACTCCATTAACTATGCCAATTTTTCCATACATTGCTATAAAATAAAATATTTAATTGCAATTATAAAATGCTTGAACTAGGTCATGTCACGCACCTCCGACACGTGATGACGCGGGTAAAACTGCGGGGCACAGCTAGTATAATTATAAAAGTAAAAAAGTAAAGTCTATATATGATTACTATTTCATAAAATTGCAACAACTTCATTGGTGCCGACGGGGGTCGAAAGTTTTCATTTTTCAAAATAACGTTACCCCCACACTAGGATTTTTTCCTGTATCGTGGAGGCAGTTTACAAACATCCAGACCCGGAACAGTTATTTGTAGGTCATACAAATACTTGTTCCGTGCGGGATTCGGACCCGCGTCTCCCAGTGCAACAATTCATTGCTTAGCCACTGCGCCACGGAGCTGTCAAATAACCGTTATTCCGTTTATTAGATACCGTTTATTCAGGTATTTTATTCCCTTGGGATAATTTTCGAATTACACACGTTCCAAGCCGAACTCTTGAGTGATCGCTGCATGACCACTCGGGGAAAACTAAACATAATAAAACAAGCAATCTATATTAGGTATGTAGAGTCACAGCGCCTAATAATTTCGCGGTTTCACCCGCGTCATCACGTGTCCGAGATGCGTGGCATGACATGACACCTAGTTCAAGCATTTTATAATTGCAATCAAATATTTTATTTGACAGTAATTTATAGAAACATTGTCATAATTAATGGAGTGCTTTTATTTTATCTGTAGGCATATTATGCGCGGTTTTTTTTCAGTTATAAAGAAAAACGTACACGATACATGAAAAGTGTGTAGGCAAGATTGCAATGATTCTTGATAAATTTGCTATCAATCTCTTTTACTTATTAATCAATTAAACTTTCAAAATACCATAGCAACATGAAATGAAAGAGTTTAGAAATAAAGATGTAACTAATCATTGTTACGCGCACGCGGGAGATAGATAAAAATATATTGGTAAATCCAATTGAGCATGCCTTCGCATTAAAAATAACGTATAGCATGATTAAACGGATTTTTTTAAAGTAGTTTCGACAGCATTATCGGCTTCAACACCCTCGAAACCCATGAAAATGACACCCATGATGAAAAAATTATACCTATTGCAGCCGCCATCTTGGCTTTACATTTCAACAGCACTATCGGCTTCAACACCCTTGAAAACCATGAAAATGACACCCATGATGAAAAAATTGGTACCTACTTCAGCCGCCATCTTGGATTTACATTTCGACAGCACTATCGGCTTCAACACCCTCGAAAACCATGAAAATGACACCCATGATGAAAAAATTTATACCTATTGCAGCCGCCACCTTGGATTTACATTTCGACAGCACTATCGGCTTCAGCACCCTCGAAAACCATGAAAATGACACCCATGATGAAAAAATTGATATATATTGCAGCCGCCATGTTGGATTTACATTTCGACAGCACTATCGGCTTCAGCACCCTCGAAAACCATGAAAATTACACCCATGATGAAAAAATTGGTACCTACTTCAGCCGCCATCTTGGATTTACATTTCGACAGCACTATCGGCTTCAACACCCTTGAAAACCATGAAAATGACACCCATGATGAAAAAATTGGTACCTACTTCAGCCGCCATCTTGGATTTACATTTCGACAGCACTATCGGCTTCAACACCCTCGAAAACCATGAAAATGACACCCATGATGAAAAAATTTATACCTATTGCAGCCGCCACCTTGGATTTACATTTCGACAGCACTATCGGCTTCAGCACCCTCGAAAACCATGAAAATGACACCCATGATGAAAAAATTTATACCTATTGCAGCCGCCACCTTGGATTTACATTTCGACAGCACTATCGGCTTCAGCACCCTCGAAAACCATGAAAATGACACCCATGATGAAAAAATTGATATATATTGCAGCCGCCATGTTGGATTTACATTTCGACAGCACTATCGGCTTCAGCACCCTCGAAAACCATGAAAATTACACCCATGATGAAAAAATTGGTACCTACTTCAGCCGCCATCTTGGATTTACATTTCGACAGCACTATCGGCTTCAACACCCTTGAAAACCATGAAAATGACACCCATGATGAAAAAATTGGTACCTACTTCAGCCGCCATCTTGGATTTACATTTCGACAGCACTGTCGGCTTCAACATTCTCGAAAACCATGAAAAAGACACCCATGATGAAAAAAATTATACCTATTGCAGCCGCCACCTTGGATTTACATTTCGACAACACTATTGGGTTCAGCACCCTCGAAAACCATGAAAATGACACCCATATTGAAAAAAATGATACATATTGCGGCCGCCATCTTGGATTTACATTTCGACAACCCTATCGGTTTCAACACCCTCGAAAACCATGAAAATTTCACCCATGACAAAAAATTGATACTATAGTATGTGCCATATCGATTGAGAAAAACGGACAATGACCTCAGATATGAGCCGAGTGTCAAAAGGCGTAACTTACAAAATCTCAATTTAGATGTGATAACAATATTTAAATATTGATATTATTCCCACTTCTAGGTCAGCACATATGTTTTGTTTTTTTGTTTCTTAAATAATATTGTCTGTGGTTCCTATAAACATAGTAAAATCTTACGGTACATCGCGAAAAATGTGTTATATTTTATATTTCAATTTATGGTAAGTAACGCAGCAATTCATTTAATAACAGTTTCATATTAAAAAAATATTTGAAGCAATATAATCACCATATTGAGCTTTTGCAAATTCATCCCTTTAAAATAAACAAAACGCGCGTTACGTCAGTTCGTTCTAAAAGAAACGTGACAATGGCAGCCAGAGATGCGTCACCTTTTTTGGGCCGGTCCGCCATTTTGTTTTCATTCGTGTTCGGATAGCGCTTGCGTGTGTACGTCTCGGGTAATTCATAGCATTCATTGCATTGTTTTAGTTGAGTTTTTACTGTTAAATTTGTTATATCGTTAAGTTTTTGTTTTTTGAATCTGTTATATTAGTTTTACTGTGACGGTCGTTACTAAATCGACATGAGTTCAGGAGAATTTGGTGAAGGACCCGGTCCTTCAACATCAAGTGGAAAGAGACGTCGCCGACCCATAATAAACGTAGCAGGTACGTACAAATAGGTACAAATGCGACGACGTAGCCTTTCTATTTCTTAAAGCGCTCTTTTTATGTGACCATGTGGTATTTATTTTCTAAAACAATATGTATTTATGTGATGTAGTACTATGGTAGTATATTTTTGTCATTTATTTACAGGCCCATCTTCTGGAGCACCTTTAACGTCACCAGTAAAAAAGAGAAAACCTACCACTTTGTCGGTCGGGGAACAAGAGATTATCATTAATGTATACAAATATGTCAAAAACACCTGGCCCGAAGACGTGTATCCTTCAAACGTTAATATGGTAGAAAAGGTTTCGGAGATCTCAGGAGTCAGCAAGAGCACTATATATCGCGTATTAAGCGTGTATAGAGATTCCCATAAAATACCAGAAAAGGGAATAATTAATAAAAGAAAAAAGTCTGAAACTGACAAGTTGGACGATTTTGATAAATCGGCTATAAGAGCGAAAGTGCATCAGTTCTTTCTTGCAGGAGAATTACCGACTTTAGACAAAATTTTGCTCAGTATAAATCAAGATGACCAGTTGCCAAACTTGAGCAAAACTTCCCTGCGACGTGTGTTGCGCCATTTAAAATTCAAATATATAAAGAGAAACAGAAAAAGTGGTCTAATAGATCGCCCAGAGATAGTTCTGTGGCGTACCAGATATTTGAGAGAAATACAAATATTAAGAAACGAGGGACGTAACATTTTTTACCTTGACGAAACATGGATTAACGCAGGTCATACTATGGGAAAGGTATGGGAAGACACCACAATTGAATCTTCTCGTCAATCACGGTTAGAAGGCTACTCTACTGGCGCGAAAGCCCCTTCGGGTAAAGGAAAGCGATTAATAGTTGTACACGTTGGCAATGAAAATGGCTTTTTGGAGGGATGTGATTGGGTATTTGAATCATCATCTACTGGTGACTACCATGAGAGTATGGACGCTCTCCATTTCGAGGACTGGTTTAGAAAAGTAATAGAAAAACTGCAAAGCGGCGATGTCATAGTTATGGATAACGCTAGTTACCACTCCAGACGTTTAGAAAAAACCCCAACAATGTCTTGGCGGAAACAAAATATGCAGGAATGGCTAGAATCTAAACAGATCGCATACGTGCCCTCGGACACAAAGACCCACTTAATGGAAAAAATAAAGGCAGTTAAAGATAACTATCGAAGTTACGTCACCGACGAGATGGCAAAAGAAAAAAGCATCACAGTGGTAAGGTTACCTCCTTATCACTGTGAGCTTAACCCCATTGAACTTGTGTGGGCAGATGTGAAAGGGTACGTTGCACGAAAAAATACAACTTTCAAGTTAAAAGATGTTAAAAATTTACTTAAAGATGGTTTAACTCAAATCACGCCAGATAAATGGAAAAACTGTGTTCAGCATGTCCTTAAGGTTGAACAAAAAATGCGTGGCATGGATGATAGAATTGACCAAACTGCAGATCGCTTTATAATTAATGTTACAGATAGTTCATCAAGTGAAGATACGAGTGATGATTGCACCGAATAAAAATAAAGTTCTTATATAATATTAAAAATAAAGTTTTATCTTTTGCATAAGTACGTACTTATTCGGTGTCGTTATCACTCGAATCTTTATATGTGTTATAAATTAATGTTTTTTGTTGTTAAATGAATAAAGTACTTTATAACAATAGATGATTTTTCTTCTACAGCGATCTTTCACATAACTTTTTAATAATAGTTAATAAATATATATTATATCAATCATTATAAAAAAATCATTATAAATAAAGAAAGTACTACATATAAAATGTGCCTATATATTGAAGGTTTGTAACCCCTGGTTAAACGACCGAAAGGTCATTGTCCGTTTTTCTCAATCGATTTGGCACATACTATACTTACTTTTAGTACGTACTACTATTATTTATTCTGTGCTTTTTTAAATATTGTAATAAAAAATCTGTTATTATTATTATAATCAAGTATTTAAGAAATTTGGTTATTCGAATATTGTGTATTTGTACAGCGATCTTTTTGAGCCGCTGCAAACAACCGAAATAATGTCCACTCACGACGGCGACTGACGGCGAACCATAGATAAATATAAATGTAGCAAGCTAATGCGGCGAACTGATATATACAGTAATCTATGGCGATGGCCAACTGAGTTAGTGAGTGAACTACTCTGTGGCTGCAGCTCCCCATTTACAGAAATAATTCTATACGAGGCTACCAAATCAACGAAAATTTCGCCATTTTTGAGCCGAAAAAAATTAATTATAGCTAAACAAAACAAAATTACACTGCCATTTACATTCAGTGGCTTCCCACATGATAGATGAAGAGATTAATAAATAGATTGAGTTAAACAATTGATATTTACAAAAGTTATAGTGTTTACAAGCCTTGGGGACATGATAAATCCACACCATAAGCCACTAAAACCCCTTTTTTATTTAAAAATAGCAATTAATCGATTTTAAAAAAATATTAATAAGTTCAACAATCATTTATCTTTCTAACAATGTGCTTTTTATATCATTTATATATATAATATGATTGCTGGATACGATTTCATGCGACAAAACGGTGGAATTTTGATTTTTAGGCGTTAGTAGAACGACGCGTAGACACGCGCTTTGCGCTCGGCATGCAATACTCAATTAATTTTGAATTTAATTTAGCTACTAGCTGTTCCCCGCGACTTCGTTCGCGTTTAGTTTAGGGCGGTAATTTTGTTGCACGGACATCAAATAGTTTTTCTAAAATTTAAGCAGTCTAAGTTACTTCTTATAACATGAGCTATCTATTAGTGAAAGTCCCGTCAAAATCGGACCAGCCGTTTTGGAAATTAACCGGAACAAACAGACTGACAGACATACAAAAATGTGTTAATGTTATAAGTACCGTATATAATTTCATATGCAATTAGTAAAAAGCTCTTATTTTGACATTACAAACAGACACTTCAATTTTATTTATTTGTGTAGATATAGATAATGATTTAACTAACAGCTAATTTAACCTAGCTCATAGAAGCTTTCAATACTGGTTTCTCAGTTCGCACTGGGCTAGGGGTTATGCGTTGTTTGCACGTCAAGCCAGGTACCTATTGAATTATTTTAATTTTACATTATCTCTTAAACTATGTATTGTATTAACATGGTATAAATATAGAAGTTTATCTTCATAAAATTGTCTTGATAATGAAGTAACTTTCGTTCGTAAGGATAAATATGCCATGCCTAATAATTAAATTTTAATTTTTTTGTCACAAAATGCCTAATTGTGGCTTACATATAAGAAATAGACATATTATGGTATCGCGGACTTTTTTTTAGACGGAATAAAGAATTATATTTTCTATATAAATTTATCATTTTGGGAGCGTTTTTTCTTCTGACTTGCTTAACAAATATAGGCTAGCTGAGATTATAGCCTAATGCTATATAGCCTATACCATTCAACATGAATCTGGCTATATAATCCAAAAAGATTTTTCAAATCGGACTGTTAGTTCCAGAGATCAGCACGTTTAAACAAACAAAAACACTCTTCTGCTTTATTATATTAGTAATAGATGTTGCATCGTGTTCGTGTAACTTCGTTTTTGTTGAAACGGTTCGGAACGCCGTACGAACAAGACCTGCGTGAATACTAGTGTCGATATGCTCATCACTGGTACTATCTCTGTCGGGCACGATGCCAGGTGAGACAGCGTGCTTTTTGGCCGCGCCCACCAGCGAGTTCGAGCCCGCAACTTGTGCCACCTTAAACGGTACTTTTAACAAAAAATATTTTTTTTTTCACATACAAATAATAATAATAATAAGGTTCCTAAAGACCGAAATGCCACAGACCTGGGCAAATACCGCCACATAACGTAAAATACCGACCATATCCAAGACACTAACATCCATTTTGAGCGCGAGAATCACTCATCAGCTGAACTCAAATCGGGTGATGTCGTGCGCCCAAAATGGGTGTCGAGGCGGTGGTCGTGGAACCAAGGAACCACTCCTCATTGACGGGGTCATTGGCAAGGTGGATAAACGCATGCGTTGAACCCTCTCCACCGCCTGGATAGACTACAAAAAGGCATTCGACTCGGTGCCTCATACACGGCTTAAGAGGGTCCTCGAGCTGTACAAGAATGACTGTACAGTTCGAGACTTCCTTGGGCAGTGTATGGGGCAGTGGACTACGATCCATTGTCACCTAGGTGAGCGGATGACGGCTGCGGAGAATCACATAAGGATAAGCAGTGGTATCTTCCAGGGTGATTTTTTGAGTCCAACCTGATTATGTCTCTCTCTGAACCCACTCAGTACCTTACTAGAGGGTTCCGGGAGGTAATTTCAGCTTCGGACAGGAGATACAAAAGTAACCCATCTTCTCTATATGGATGATCTCAAACTATTCGCCTCAAGCCGCTCTCATCTTATGGAATTGCTTGTGATTACTTGTGATGTGATACAAGGCTCTACATGATACCTTTCGTAGATACGTCGCCCCCATTCACTGGCTACGCTTTGGTGACCTCTTTGGGGAAACCGAGGGTTTTGTCTGTTTAATACGGGATCATGTCATTAGGACCAACAACTACCGGAGATATATTCTATAGGATGGCACTGTCGACATCTGTTGAGCTTGTCGCTATTCCGGTAAATCACATATGCATGTCATCTCTAGTTTTTCGCCACTTTCTAACTCTGAGTATTTGCATAGACACAACCTAGTAGTCAGGATTGTGCGCCAGCAGCTCGCCCAGAAATACGGTCTCGTAGATTGGAAACTGCCATATTTTACTTGCCGAAATATCTACGTAAAAGTACTTGCCGGAAGCTGTGCTCGAAAATGACCATGCCAGGCTCTATTTAGACCGGGCCATCATCACAAACAGGACTAGTCTTGGGAATAAGCCTGATATTGTCCTGATCGACCGGGCGCAGTCAAGGATATTTTTTTTGGTTCTTTAAAAACAACAGTGCTTAGAATCTATATGAACATTTAGATATGAATAAGGTCAGTTTTAGTTGGGTCCCAAAACTTTTATCCGCTATTCAAAAACAAGAAAGAGTGAAGTGATGTACTCAGTTTTTATCCCTTTGTGAAGGCTGATAGAAAGAAATTTTAGATTTAATTGTTACGGGTGATAAATTCATGGTTCTTTATCATGATATTTTGTCAAAAAAGAATTAATTTAGTGGCGTCGTCCGAGCATAACGTGGCTAAAAGAACAAAGGTAACTCATCTCAGAAAAATATTATGGCTGCAATCTTTTTCGATCCCGAAGGAATTTTACTGGTGAATTTTAAGAATGCAACACACAACAGTAAAAGGAAATTACTATGCTTTCTTGCTACATCAACTGAAAGACGCTATTAAAGAAAATATCGTGAGATATTGTCATGAGGAGAGTTGTTGCTTCATGATAATGCTCCGGTCCACACATCGAGTGTTTCCAAGACTGCCATTAAGGAATGCGATTTCACTGAACTCGACCATCTACCATGTAGCCCCAACTAAGTCTCTTTTATGTTATTTATTCTTAAAATTAAAATCCGACGTAAGGAGAAAAAAATTAACACTGATGATGAGGTGATTTCAGAAGTTTTGTCACATTTCGAGGGCAAACATTTAGACAATTTTTTAAGGTTTAGAAAAGTTAGCAAAGTGCTCTTGAAAGTATTCTGAAATAAAGGGAGATTATACCTAAAAATAATTATAGTGTTTTAAGATTTATCTTCCATTTTATAGTTTAATGTTCTAAAATTTTAAATTTTGAACCTATTATAGGCTGTAACTTTAACTTTATGCGAAGTTTCATGTTGCGCTGCTCAAACGTATAATATACGCGGGTGAAACCGCAGAGCACAGCTAGTAAGAAATAAATGAAGAAAAATATATGAAATAGGCATGAAATAAAATCATAAATATTTTTTGATCCTTTCTGTACGTGAAATACAAAATAAACAGGATGTGACCTCATTCAGGAACAATCCAATTTTTCCAAATATTGACGAACTCTAGTTGACTTTCCATAAAATACTTTTGCAAACTGACTTTATTACGTAGTATATCCAATTACTAATACAAACGTATTTTTTTAATATCATCCAGTTATATGAAAAACACCGGCAAAGTGCGAGTCGGACTCGCGCACCGAGGGTTCCGAACAAATCTGTAGGTATATAAGTTCAAAATCATTAAAAATATTTTTATTGTATGATGTAACTTAAAATTTATACTTTTTGCAATTTTTCCTTTATCTGTGCTATAAAACGTTGCTTCGTACCAAATTTCAAGATTCTGAGTTAACGGGAAGTATTCTGTAGGTTTTGATTCCCTTGCGAATGTCGAAAATTTACGGCATAAACGGCTGTATCTTTTGATTGCGTTGGCTTAGAAGTTTAATTCTTTCACAGCTCTAAGGGACAGTAGAATTGAGTATTTGATATGGATTTCAGCTTGTTACCTCCACGCGTTCCTGAGAAAAAGGGTATTTTTCTCAGGAACGCGTGGACAGACAGACAGACAGACAGACGGACAACAAAGTGATCCTATAAGTTAGTAGTAATTTTTTCGTTTTGAGGTGCGGAACCATAAAAATAGGTTGTAAATATCCTCCATTATCTCATATCTAATACCTATGTTTTGCTTTTGTTTATATCTGAGATGCTTCACTCCCATTCTCAATTCGCAGATCGATTGTTGATGACGCTTCCATAACGCTACTGTTTTAGCTGAGCAAATTATTTTACATTTATCATAGTTTCATACTCTTAGGCCGTTTCATGAATACACTAACTTACAAATATACGACATGGATATATCAATCTATCGTTGGTTTTAAAATTTCGTGTATTTTTAAAATTTTTCATCATCATCAGGAACACCCTGGGCGGCTCAAGATTCTAATGAAGGCATACCATCTAAAAGGATATTAGTATGAGCGCGGTTGCCAAGGCGCTCTTCAAGAGGTGCGATTTAATAAAAGAAGCAGATTTGCAATTTGACTTTATGATCTATTTTGTACGTGTGATACGCGATATCTTCTTCAATTAAGAACCCATGTTATGGATTCTGTTTTTATTATTTAAATTACACTTCAGGGGTCTTATCTAAAATTTGTACAAAATGTCCATCGCTAATGATGGAAAACTTAGAGATTAAATTTTTAATGTAACTGTTAAGACTACATTCTAGTAGTTTACTTTATCTTGTGATATTCCTAAGTCCACTAAAAGGGTAAAAACATTTTCATCAATTTAACTCATCAATTAAAAAGTAAAAGCCAATTTCAAAAACCTAAATACAATAAAATTATTTCCACATCATAGCTTCTGAAGTCAGGGCTTAAATTATTTGAACAGTTAGCACTGACTACAGAAGCTATAATGTTTAAATTATTCTATGGTTTGTAGTTCAATATTTGCTATTGCATTTTACCTTTTACTTAAAATTTATTATTTACATTAGATCAAAGCAAGTTTCTGCGATCGCAAACCTGAGTCAAGGTGACTTAGATGCGGGTTTGTGAGGTCGTACACTCATTTCTCTATTTTACTGCATTTTATAGCATATATCGTGGTTATCACAGTAATCAGCATGCTAATTTAATAAATAAATGATATCATCTTAATAATTTATTTTTGACTATATTATAATGTTACTTATACAGTTATACCGTAAAGTAACGCTTTGACTAAATTCCTTTTTTCATAAGCTTTTCAGTTTTATATTAAGATGAACGTTTATTAGATGAATGATTTTGACAAAATTTCCTAAAAGTAGCTTTCGTCTATTTCATGATAAATATCTTTAAGATATTATGTTATAATATTTATGAATATATTTATCAAATAAAATTAATTTAATGGAATTTATCGCGTTTAATTTTAACTTTTTCTACTCCTGAAGTTTCGGGTAATTCATGGGTGGTACATGGTCACGGGGGATTGATGTACTTGAAATCCTGATGTCATAGTTAAGGAAAGCTATCCTCGTACTAGACACTGGCAGAATTATATCAAGAGAAACCATAATTTAAAAGAAGAATAAGAAGAAAAAGGCTATTTTCAACTAATAATGATTAGTGTTTGGTCCAATCTGCGCAGAACGAGCTTACAGTGTTTTAAAAGTAAGATAGTGTGAGCTCGTTCTGCGTAGATCGGACGCAAAACGACGGGAAATAAAAAAGTTTAAATTAAATGCGGTAAAATTCGTAAAATAAGTTTTATTGCATGTTTTTGTGCGCTCATACACACTTTGTTTTTCGATGATTTTTCTGTACACAAAATATCTGTACTCCATCACTTCAAGTCAAAGTATCACAGTCACTTTGACTTAAATTGGCAGACAGTACGATACTTAACGGCATCTTAAAATTGAGCAGCATTTGAGTATTTGGGCGTAGGTGTACTACAAATAAAGTTTTTAGAATGTCAATTATAAGTTATATTAAAACCAGCCAAGTATAAATAATAGAAAATTAAAAAAAATATATCGATATTTTTTTTACAAAAATTGACTTATATAGTTACTGTGTACGTAGCGCCACTATTTCAGCAGCATGCGAGACATCTGGTAATGCGATCGGCAGTCTGCCTTCCAAGAGAGCTTAAAGCAAATATTCCCTACACCATGAGAGGCCCGTCTTCAAAGGTGGAATTATAAAGGATGGTTTTTTTTTAATTAAACTAAGTAACAAAAGAACTTATAGACCACTTGATGGTAAGTAGTTACTGTAGTCCATAGACACCTGTAGCTACCTTCAAACAAAGAAGGCTACATTTGCGGTGACATCTCAGGGGACTTAGATAGAATGCCCCACAACATGTTATTATACTGGCTCTCTCTACAAAATGATGAAGTGCCACTATTTAACTTTTAATAACCGTGTTACGCTTGAATGTTTCGCAATGTGTTTCGTTTGTGGTTTTGGGAACCAGAGAACCACCAGACTAAGGGATGGCCAACCCGATGATCCAACCGGGAAGTAAATGAAAATAACTTCAGAACTGGGTTGATAAGGCAAGGATACTCACAAGACCGGAGCACTCCTCGTGGTTATGGTGAAGTCTAAATATTTAGGCTGAAGTTTTTATTTTATATAAAATTAGGGTGACAAACGAGCACACAGTCCACCTGATGGTAAGTGGTTGCTGTGGCCTATAGACTTCTGCATCTATCTTCGTTAGCAAATTAAAATGCAGATGCGTGACAACGCATTTAAAAAGAGGCATTCTGACTATGATAGAATGCCTCTTTTCCAGTAAAAAGAGTCTCCGGTTCTCTACACTCACCATACGAAACACAGCAGCATTCAGCTGCTATTTTACGCTGGTATTCTGTGAGAGCGTGGTCCTTCCATGGTCGAGCCGACCCATTCGTGCTACATTTATACTATTATTATAGCTGCAGCATGGCTCTACCACGTAGTTCTAGTGCATACACAGACACCACACTGCACTTCGAATGTATATGGACACGAGCAATTGCACGATAGTCATAAAAGTTATTTATTGAGTATTTTTGAACGAGCGGTAACGTACACGGTTTATTATCAGCCATCTTGCTATTATTTTTCTTAAAGATAGGTGGCGCACCATTTTTGAGTAGTGCGTATATGGAGGAGGCGGGAGGATAGGAAATACTTAGGAAAAGGATATTATATCGGGTCTGTTCCGAAGCCACAACAAACAGTGTCTTGATAATTCAAAGGGAAATTCGAATCTACTCCGTGTTTTAAAAGATAGACATTAAATATTCTTCTTGATTCAAAATTGTAACGTACAAGTGTGGTTTTACCAGCAAGAAGTGCATTAAGCATTAGGTAAATTCCAACGAAATAATAAATTCCACTGAGTCTGGGGAATTTACGAGTTACCTAGTTTATCGAGCTGTGAATCACGACCATATGTGGAACTCCTTTTATAGAACATCGTAATTTTAACTCAAATATTAAAATTTTCTTTCGGTATTTCATACTGAAAAAATGGGATAGTGAAAAGTAAAAAACATGAGGCAAAATAACAGGAAACCGTATGAAGTCTTTTGAAATAAGACATAAATTGGTCACTCCAACATCATATTCTTTAACAGCCTATTAACGTTACAATAAAAAATAGAATCAGGCGTTACTTTACCGAAATACATTTAATTAAACACTTACCACCCAGGTATTTCAAATTTTTTTTTAAAGAAAGTTTTTTCAACATAAATATCTGTTTTCGGCATAGACTAGATACCTCCAGGCTCAAGTCTTTCTGTCTATTTGTTCATGAAGTTTCATTTCATTTAGTTCAGAAATTCCAAAGATAAGCCTGGACATACGTACAGACAGACAGATAATATTTAATGACTTCTTAATTCTTGTATTTACGCGAACACTACACATTTAAATAAAACTAGTTTTTACGAATTTTATCGCGTATATTAACTTATTTTATATTCCTGAAATTTCGAGCACAGATCCTATAAATAATTAAATTAAATCCTAACCCAAGTTTACAACTTCCTGTAAAGACAGAGGTAGAAATAAATAAATAAATAAATAAAATAAAAAAAACTCCAAGAATTCTAGATACTGTAAATTCACATCGGAACAAAAATTAATAATTTTAATCTGGAGGTAGCCGCGGTTAATTATGACATTGAAACGTCAAACACATCAGTCCCTCCCGTGATCGTGGATGCTGTAAAGTGTTCGAAACTATATATGTATATAAATACAACACGTAATATAATAAAAGCACTTTGAGAAAGTAGTTTGTTCAGAATCGTTTACTGAATCGATTTCTATCATTTTTAATATAGGTAATTTTTTATCCAAATATAATTGAAACTACGTAATTTACAGTCACACTAAGCCCGTACAGTCAAAACAAACTGAAATGGACCGTAACTTAAGGCAATAAGGCTTATAAAAGTGCACTTTTATTTGTATAAATACAAATTCCGTCATTTAATACAAAATATAGAAAATAGAACCTTATTTCTAAAATTTTAAAGTCTTTACAAATACAGAGTTTGGAGTACCTTATAAAGGTTGCGGCGGCCGGGCCATTGACCTCCCAGATCACCTGATTACGTATGTATCAAATATTAATACGTGTTTAATCATTAGTTTATTTTAGTGAGACAACAAGTGCCGAGTATCTAAAAATAGTAATTCTATGAGTGAACGATTTTAGAATAGTGAAAAATGACACTGAATTGCTTACTAAATTATTTTCTTTCTTTTTCTTTTTTTAAAACGTAACCTCTTTTTCAATTTTCTCTTGTACTGTAGGGGCAGTGTACAAAAATAAATTTCACAAGGACAATTATCCAGGAACAATTCTTTGTAAACCATACAAATATTGTTCCGTGCGGGATTCGAACCCGCGGTCCTTAGCGCTGCAACTCAATTGCTAAGCCACTGCGCCACGGAGCCGTGGTGGACATTTTGAAAATGTATTAAAATACATGATGTTGCATGAGAGTTTAGGGTATCATTAGGTTAAATATTTGATTCGTAAAATTATTGTAATCTTGATTCACATATTTTAAACAGGCCGTCTTTGAATTATGTTTTCGGATTGCCTCTTAGTTTTAGCAGTTTATTATTATTTACAATTACAATTCAAATGTTATGCAAATTCACAACATTTTTGTAATGAATATTGCCTATTGATATTGTATCATAATCAATAAACAAAATTGTTCAGAGTCGAAAGTCCAATGGTTGAAAAGTGTGATTGAAAGTTGCGATCAAATGTTTACTAGATTTAAATAAACAACTCGATGGTCGGAGTACGAACATCAGTTAGTGTTCATTGGTAGGTATTTTTTTAACATAAACAAATGTGTATTGTCGGCTTTTTTTGGCACTAATACCTACCTACAGTTGTGTCAAGAGGCGGCGGCGTTAACTCGTCTCTAACGCGAGCGAATAGGTACCTACTATGATAGAAAGACCTTCAAACCCTATGCCTACGTGAGCGACTGCGTGCGTTCGTGGATTTATACTGTGACCACAACATTGTTCCGGAATTAGTACTAATAATAACTAATTTAATAAATAATCAAAGCATAAACATGTTTAATTAAAATGTCAGTGTATGTTTAATGATTATAACATAATATACTAATTGGGGCGTCTCAGGGTGTTCGTTAATTACGTTATATATTGTATATATATATATATATATATATATATATATATATATGTTGTAGTCTTATACGTGGTAGAGCCATGCTGCAGACATATTAGTAGTATAGTTGTAGAGCACGAATGGGTCAGCTCGACCGGGGAAGGACCACATTCTCACAGAATACCAGCATCAAATAGCAGCTTAACACTGCTGTGTTTCGTATGGTGAGTGTAGAGAACCGGAGACCCTTTTTACTGGAAAAGAGGCATTTCATCTTTGTCCTCACGGATGACAACGCATCTGCATTTTGATTCGCAAATGAGGATAAATGTAGATGTCTATAGGCCACAGCAACCACTCACCATCAGTTGGACTGTGTGCTCGTTTGTCACTCTATCCTATAAAAAACGGCCAAGTGCGAGTCGGACTCGCGCACCGAGGGTTCCGAACAAACCCGTAGGTTAAAATTATTAAAAATATTTTTATTATATGATGTAACTTAAAATTTATGCGTTTCGCAATTTTTCCTATATTTGTGCTATAATACGTTGCTTCGTACCAAATTTTAAGATTCTGAGTTCACGGGAAGTACCCTGTAGGTTTTGATTCCCTTGCAGCATAATATTTGCAGCATAAACGGCTGTATCTTTTGATTGCGTTGGCTTAGAATTTTTTCACAGCTCCAAGGGACAGTAGACTTGAGTATTTGATATGAATTTCAGCTTGATACCTCCACGCGTTCCTGAGAAAAAGGGTCTTGACAGACAGACAGACAGACAGACAGACAATAAAGTGATCCTATAAGGGTTCCGTTTTTTCCTTTTGAAGTACGGAACCCTAAAAATAGAATGTTTAGATGTTAAAAATTAATTTGATAAAATATTTATACAAAAATAAATATAATGTGATGAGTGGTGTTGGTTGGTTGGTGGATTAAAGGATGGCGGGAGGTACTTTTTAAACTAGGTAAGATATCCTTTTAAGGGTTCAGTAGTTACACAATAAGGAGTCTTTAGAGTTTCGCCACGTCCGCCCGTTCGTCTTTCCGCGGATTTAGAAACCCTAAGTGCTACAAATCTGTATTTTGGCGTAGTTATAGTTATTAATCACACCTATAGAACTGTAAAAACATTCTTAAAAATAGTTTTATTTGAGGTGCTTCCCATACAAGTAAATGGAGGATGATTTTTTTTTACCCGTTTCTACCATGTGGGATATCGTTGGATAGGTATTTCAAAAACGCTAGGGGTGTATACCAACATCTTTTTGATTCAGGCGTCCGTTTGCGAAATATTTAGCATTGAATGGTATAGTTTTTAAGAGTATATATATATATATATATATATATATATATATATATATATATATATATACGAAATATCAGCCCTCTCCGGCTGATATTTCGTATCTCTCCTACCATTGGTACAAATTGGAGCACTCCTTTGTGCTTCGGGCTGGAGTTTGCGTGTATGTCAGAGAGGACATCTGTTCTCGACGCCTCGGCAGTCTTGAAGGTTCAGACCTGTCCATCCTTTGGCTACGTGTAGACAGCGACGACCATCCGCGCGTCTACGGGTGCCTCTATAGGTCCCATAGCGGTAATGCCGAAACAGACCGACTCATCGACCACGTCCAAATGGCTACATATTCCTTGCTACAACAGGTCCCATCCGCAGAGATCGTGATCCTTGGCGATTTTAGCGCCCGCCATGCCGAATGGCTCGGTTCACGTTTAACCGATCATGCTAAAGAGATCTGTTTATGACTTTGCCTTTGCATATGGTCTGACATAACTGGTTACTTCGCCTACGCGGATTTCAGATGTGGAGGATCATACACCTTCCCTGTTGGACCTTCTGCTGACCTCTCATCCGGACGGATATCAGGTTTCCGTCGATGCCCCTCTCGGCTCTTCGGACCACTGTCTGATCTGGAGTATTGTGCCACTCACGCTCCCTTCGCGGTTGCGTTCTGCAAGTTGCCGCCGTGTTTGGCATAACAGGTCGGCGGATTGGGACGGAATGCGGTCTTTCTTTGCATCCTACCCATGGGGGCGAGTTTGCGTCTCGCCGGATGATCCCAGCGCTGTTGCTGACTCTGTCACTGATGTGGTGCTACAGGGAATGGAACTATTTATTCCATCATCTGTGGTACCCATCGGAGGCAGATCTCAGCCTTGGTTTGGTCGCTCCTGTAAAACTGTATTACGCAGTAAGCAGGAGTGTTATCAAGCCTGGGCTGCGGTTCGGCGACTCGGGATGTAAACACCAGCATACTTAAAAAGTAGTATAACTTCTCCTCCAGGTCCTTCAAAAGAGTTATTGCCAAGGCAAAGTCGGAGTACATGGGCAGAATTGGCGAGAACATTTTTCGCCTTCTTTTGGGAACCCGTGCATTCTGGTCTCTCGCCAAGGCTGTCCAAGGGAATTTCTGTAAGCCATCACTACCATCTCTGCACAGGGAGGACGACTCACTGGCCCAAGACGCAAAAGACAAAGCCGACATTTTAGGCTCCCTTTTTGCGTCCAACTCGACTCTTGATGACGGGGGGAAAACACCGCCGACCATCCCGCGGTGTGAGTGCTCCATGCCGGAAGTGCTGTTCTCACAGCGCTCGGTTCGCAAAGCACTTCTCTCCCTGGACATCCAGAAGTCGAGTGGGCCTGACGGAATCCCTCCCATTGTGCTGAGGACGTGTGCTCCGGAGTTGGTACCGGTCCTAACGCGTCTTTTTCGGTACTCCTACTCCCAAGGCGTAGTCCCGAATTCATAGAAGACAGCTTTTGTCCACCCGATCCCTAAAAAAGGCGACCGCTCAGACCCATCCAACTATAGGCCTATCGCGATCATCTCCTTGTTCTGCAAATTAATGGAATCCATTATTAACTGCCAGCTCATCCGGTACCTTGAGGGTTACCAGCTGATTAGTGACCGCCAATACGGTTTTCGTCGGGGTCGATCAGCTAGTGATCTTCTGGTCCATCTGACCCATAGATGGGCGGAGGCAGTAGAGTCCAAGGGGGAGGCGGTGGCCGTTAGTCTGGACATTGCTAAGGCCTTCGATCGGGTTTGGCACAAAGCGCTTCTTTCGAAGCTCCCTTCCTATGGGCTTCCCGAGAAATAGGGCAATTGGATCACCAGCTTCCTTGCAGATTGGAGCATCAAGGTCGTTGTAGACGGTGCATGTTCTGACTACAAGCCTATTAACGCTGGTGTTCCACAAGGCTGTGTGCTATCACCAACGCTGTTTCTTCTGCATATCAATGATATGTTGCTAACTGGTAACATTCATTGCTATGCGGATGACAGCACTGGTGATGCTCTATACACCGGCCGTGCTAATGTTTCTCGGAAAAACGTCTTCGAGTTCCGGAACGAACTTGTGTCTGAAGTCGAGTCTTTGCTGGACAAAGTCTTGGACTGGCGGCGACTAAATCTAGTCCAGTTTAATCCTCAGAAGACACAAGTTTGCGCCTTTACCGCTAAAAAGAACCCCTTTGTCGTATCTCCTCCTTTTTTTTCTGTGGCAACCCCGGTGACAAATACTTGAATAATTTGCTCCCAAATATTTTCGTAAAAATAAATATTGTAATTAATAATTTCCACCTCAAATTTAAGTTATAGTTGTTAATTAGGAACAAATTGTATTGTGTAATAAATAAAAGTGGTAAATATCTAAATAAATAAATTTTTAGTGCCTCTTAATTTTAAGTGACAGCAGGTAACGAACATCGTTTAAAACTTAGCTTTAAAAGTTACTGTAATTCTTGTTATCCCTTTTAATATTTACGATATATCTTAAGTTTTGTTGTTTTCGGATTTCATTTTGAATTGTTTTTTGATAATTTAATTTGAGATCTGTTATTAGAGTCCTACAATTGGATATTTGCTTACTCTGTTCCCTTGATTTTCCATTTTTGTTTTCTTTTGCTACATAAAATATATAGTAAAATGAATACTCGCAACGCCAAAACGCGCCAGATGGAGAACCAACTTCATCTGGCGCTCCAAGAACTGAGGGCGTCCAGGGAGCAGTGTGAGCTGTTACTTAAAGAAAGGGATGACAACGAAAAGGAAATAATAAGTATAATTTCGAAAAATACACAGTTGAAAAGTGATATGGTTAAGATACATAGAGACTATATAGATATTTTAAAGGAAAGGGATCAGCTCCAGGGGACAGTCGATGAGTTTGACCGATGCAGCAAAAAATATGAGGAAGCCCTCAGATTAATTGCTGCATTGAAATTACAATTAACTGAAGCTAATGAGCAGATTTCACAATTTAAACAATACATTGATAACGTGCAAGCATTTCAAACTCAGAGTCTGTTCGATGAGCTCGTAGAATGTAAATCTCATGAAACATTGCAACCCTCCACTACAATAGATTTGACTAAAGATTCTACCTCATCAAGAACAGCAGAAAGGATTACATGCAGGAGAAGGAAATTAAGAAAATATATAAAAATCAAATAAATATATTAGGAAAGTTCAAAAATTAGTTAAAACTAAAATTAATATTAAAAATGATTCAAATGTATGTAAGGAAAAGCAAGAGTTAATTAGTAAAATTAAATTATATTCAATTGAGGTGGAAAACATGAAAAATTGTTATGAGACTGAAATAGAGTGTCTTAATTCAGAAATTTTATCACTTCAAACTTCATTACAAACTATGTCAAATAAGTATAAATCAGCAGGGAATGAGATAAAAGAACTCATACTGGCCATGGATAATCTGGTAAAGTCATGTAAATATAACGAGGAACGTTTTGATTCCTTATTAAAATATCAAAATGAATATCAGCACTCAATGCCAGGTTCTTTAGGGATAGTGTGTGTTAATAATATGACAAGCAGTAATACTTCATTTTCTTTACCTGCACTCTATGATAGTACCATAACAAAGCAAATACATTTAAAAAGTAATGAAAAAAATAATGTAATTGTGTATAGTGATGACATAGGAAAAAATTTGGGTATATCATTGAATAACTGTTTAAAAAGGCAACAGATAAGTAATTACTGCATGCCTGGAGCATCATTCAGTGATATTATGAATAAAATTTTAACTAGTAAATTTAACCCTAATAGTATATTAATAATTTTTGTTAGGAGAAGAAGCAATATGAACAAGAATCAATTATTAAAATATATTGAATATCTCTAGAACATAAATGTGGTTGAAGTTATCTTGTTTACATTGCCTTACATAGAGGGGTGGCCACAGGAAAATAAACTAAGATATAATTTAAATTTAATGATGCATAATTCGACATGTAATAATAACTTAAATTTGATATTTAATTGTAAGAATAATAATGATAAATTTCATTTAGTGGATATTAATAATTTAATTAAGAAGTTTTTGACAAGAGATAGGTATTACCTATCAAAGTTTAGTTTGAGACTGGTAGCAAATACGCTATCTCATTATTTATATTTTAACCCAGCCAAATTATTGGCTACCTTAACACCTGCTTTTATTGAGCAGAAAAATAATTTCACAAATGATTTGGAATTAGTTCCAAGTAATTAAAATTAGATAATAAGACAATAGAGGTAATCTCTAGCAAAGATAACTTAAATACCTTAGAATACAATTCAACTATACTTCATTGTGTAATTTCACAAAATAGCAATAATAAAAACTGTATTAACCTGGTGCATCAATATATACAAGGTATGTTAGGCAAAGAACTAGAAATTGAATTATTTTTAAATAGTAACCTTATTCATATTTTATGTATTACTGAACATTGGTTAAAAAGTTAAACTCCATATTTAATTTCAGTAATCACCAGGTGGTCAGTTCGTTCAATAGAGATACTAAATTACGTGGTGGCTCCTTAATATTAGCTAATAAATCCCTATCATGTAAAGAACGTAAAGACATTGTGAGCCTCTCTGTTGAGCGTACTGTAGAAATGGCATGTGTTGAGCTTGAGCACCTTATTATTGTCAGTGTTTACAGACCCCCATGTTCAAATTATGATACCTTTGAAAAAATTATGGAAGAAGTTTTAGTTAAGCTTAATAAACAGAACAAATCTCTTGTAATGTGTGGAGACTTCAATATCAATCTCCTGGAAACTTCTTCCATCAGTATTAAATTTTGCTCTTTGTTCAAATCCTATTATCTTGATAATTTATTCTTTGAAGCTACACGAATTGCAGGGTGTAGTGCAACTTGTATTGATAATATTTTTACAGGTGTTGTACCAATCAACAAATCAATAATTATATAACTTAGTTCAGATCACTGTGGACAACTGGTTTCATTACCTTATATGCACAAAAAACAGGAAATTGAGAAAATTGTGTTTGTTCCTATTAATGCAAAACGCCTGGAGAGATTTAGAAGTAATATGGTAAAAAACCTTCCATCGCTTTCTTATAAGAACAATGCAGACTTTAATATGAAAAATTATTTACCCTTATAAGCAATGAATTTAAAAAAACATTTACTTCTAAAACATTCTCCGGAAACAGTCGCAAGGTATTTAATGAGTGGGCGACAGTGTGAATTCATAAAAGCAGACGAAGGTTATATGACCTTTACTATGAAAGATCATATAATCCTTCTGATGCTTTTAAAGAATATGTCAAAAATTATTCTAAAATGTTTAAAAAAGTTTGCTCCACAGCCAAATCGTTACATATTAGCAACAAAATTAAGATGGCTAAGAATAAAATTAAAATGACGTGGAGTATAATTAACAGCGAAACCGGTAATGAAAAACCTCGTAACGCAAACTATCAATTGAAAATTAACAATGAATTGACTAAATCAAATCAAGAAGTCGCAGCGGTGTTTGAGAAATATTTCACTGATATTCCGATTTTGACAACAGAGTATTTGAATTCTTCTCCAACTGTCGCCGAGTCATTACTCAAACAGAATGTTAATATCTGTTTAAAAGAATTTAGATTTAAAAAAGTATTACCGCAAGATATTGTAAAATACTTCAAAACCATTGATGTAAAGAAAATCGCAGATTTGTGGGGGATTTCCGTGACAGTTATTGCGTCCATAATAGATTAGATTGCACCTCATCTTGCTATTATTTTTAATACTTGTATCGATTCTGGTGTGTTTCCTGATTTAATGAAGTATAGTAAAGTAATACCTTTATTTAAATCTGGTAGTACATTGGACCCCGCTAATTTTAGACCTATTTCTGTACTTCCAACTCACAGTCAAATTTTTGAAAAAAATATTTTGGATCAATTGTTAATTTTTTTTAATACAAGTAAATTACTTCATAAAAACCAATTTGGATTTACAAGGGGTCGCTCGACGTCTGACGCCGGCGTTGAGCTTATGAAATATATTTTTAATGCCTGGGAGAATTAACAGGATGTCTTAGGTGTTTTCTGTGATCTTTCCAAGGCTTTCGATTGTGTTCATCATGAAACATTAATCAGGAAACTACAACATTACGGTGTAAAAAATTTGGCGCTTAGACTTATTACTTCATATTTAAGTAACAGAACTCAAAAAGTCGTGATAAATGGTAAAGGTTCCTCCGGATCGGTAGTATCAATGGGCGTTCCTCAGGGCTCGATTCTTGGCCCATTCCTGTTTTTAATCTATATTAATGACTTACCTTATCTTGTAGAGAACAATCACGATATAGTATTATTTGCTGACGATACCTCTTTAATTTTCAAACTCAAACGGCAGTTAATTAATTATGACGATGTAAATAATGCTCTATCGAAATTAGTACATTGGTTTAACGCCAACAATATGCTCTTGAACGGCAATAAGACAAAGTGTATTAAATTTACAATACCTAATGTAAAACATTCGAATACCAATGTGCTATTAAATGGGGAGGAGTTGAGTCTTGTGGATACCACTGTTTTTCTCGGTATTACTATTGACGCGAAACTTCAATGGGGCCCCCATATAACTAAATTAGCAAGCAGACTTAGTTCTGCAGCATATGCTGTAAGAAAGATTAGAAGTCTCACAGATGTTGAGACAGCTAGATTAGTGTATTTTAGTTACTTTCATAGCGTAATGTCTTATGAAATTTTGCTATGGGGTAATGCGACTGATATTGAAGCTATATTTGTTTTGCAAAAGAGAGCCGTTCAGGCGATTTATAACCTAAATTGTAAAGAGTCCCTCAGACAAAATTTTAAAGAAATAAACATATTAACTTTGGCATCGCAATATATTTATGTAAATCTAATGTATGTACATAAAAACATAAATAGCTTTAATAAGAATAAGGATGTACATTCCTTAAACACTAGGAACAAACATAAGCATGTAATACTTGTTACTAGACTCCACAGAATCAGTAATTCATTTATGGGGCAATGTATACGCTTTTACAACAAAATCCCAGAACATATTCAAAGTTTATCAATAAACAAGTTTAAAAGTTTTATTAAAGAAAAACTGTACAAAAAGGGTTATTATAATATCAAGGAATTCATGAATGAAAATAACCCCTGGGAATAAGGTGATCGGCACCATGCTGGTTCTATTAAATAATCATTTAAAAATTGTATAAATGAAATTATTGTTAAGTGAAATATGTTTGAAAAAAGAAAGTCCCGCTGGGTTTCTTGCTGGTTTTTCCCAGGACAGAGGTATTTTCCGAACCAGTGGTAAATAAAAAATGATTTTCAATAAGAATTATGTAATAATCAATATTGAATAAAAAATTATTCTATTCTATTCTATTTTTCAGTTTCAAGGCACTCCCCTTGTTGCCTCAGCCAGTATCGGAATCCTTGGCGTCGACATTTCGAGTGACGTGCAGTTTCGTGGTCACTTGGAAGAGAAGGCCAAATTGGTCTCTAAAAAGCTTGGCGTGCTTAGCAGAGCGGGACAGTATTTCATGCCGGCACACCACCTGCAACTTTACAAGGCGCAGGTTCGGCCTCACATGGAATACTGTTCCCGTCTCTGGGCAGGGGCTCCCCAGTGCCAGCTCCTTCCACTTGATCACATCCAGCGCAAAACGGCTCGAATCGTCGACGACCGAGCCCTTTCCGATCGGCTCGATTCATTGGCACTGCGAAGAGATGTTGCATCCCTTTGCATTTTCTTTCGCATCTACCATGGGGAGTGCTCTGAGGAATTGTTCGGCTTAATCCCAGCCGCAAAATTATACGAACGCACATCGCGGCAGAACTTCCCATACCATCGACACCATCTGGATGATTGGCGGTCCACCACTGTGCGATTTAGAACATGTTTTCTTTCTCGCACGACTTTTTTGTGGAATCGATTACCATCAGCGATTTTTACGGACCGATACGACTTAGGGACCTTCAAGAAAAGAGCGTACTCCTTTTTAAAAGTCCGGCAACGCATCTGCAATTCCCTCCCTGGTGTTGCAGTTGTTCATGGGCGGCGGTAGTCACTAACCATCAGGTAAGCCGCATGCTCGTTTGCCCCTACTCCTATAAAAAATATATGTATATATATACGTATATATATACATATATATACATATATGTATATAGTTTTTAAGAGTATATATATATATATATATATATATATATATATATATATATATATATATATATGTTACGGCCAACAGCTGCTTATCCCAGGAGTAGGGTCCCCCGCGGGCCCATAGATTGAGAACCTACAAGCAGATGCTGGTCGGGCCTGCTACAGGCCAAGGTTTAAGTTTCTAATTACATTAAACGATCAGGGGGGAGCGTTGTTTTCTATAAGGGGAGCTTACTTACCTCTATCCAAGGTGACTGGTCCCTCAGGATTCGGTCAGGTCGCGTGTGGATGTATAGTGCTAGGAAAGTAAGGGTCAGTGATGTGTATTTGGGTGTGGCTGGTAGTGTTATTGACCTTATTAGACCGTTATTCTCTGCAGCAGTTCGGCCCTCAGCACCTCTCCAAACTACGGTCTCCTACCGCAGTCACTTTCTTCGTTTTCTACGATGACAGTTCATTAACTCCGTCGTACGATTAACTACCTTACAGAAGCCACTAACTCTCGTTTGTTATAACGCTTGACTCGCGAAATGAACACAGAACGTACGGATCAATGGTCACCGTTATTTCTAGAACATCAAATACCGCACTAGTAACTAATACGGTCGAATCCACTTATACAGATTCTGAATAAGACACTAAGTCCCGGGGTGAAGCTAACAAAACAGGAATTCGCGTAACAATTCCCAGTGGTATATTTACTATACGCGCCTATCATATACCGCTTCCGACTTCCCGACAAAGAACGCGTGTTTATCTTTCGACGCGATGAATTGGTCTCCCAATTTTTCTAGGGAGTTCTCGAGACGGCGGGACGTCAAACCGGTATCGCAAAGGCGCGCGCGCCCTATGACATCCATTATTGACATTAACGCTTTTGCGCGAACAAACCTCCGTCCCGGACATAAGGGACGCCTCAAAATTACAGCCCCAACGTGGGCTAGACGGAGAGTTGAACTGGATGCCCTTCCTGGACATCGCAGCACATAAATAAGTCCTATTCCTAGACAGAAGTCCGACGACCTCCTTCAAACACCTATCTGCGCTCCTATGATTAGTTCCGCAATCCGGCCGGATCAGGTCTGCAAACAGCGACGCGACACGAAGCGGCCCAGAGGGAACTTCCAAGCTTCAGTGCAGAGAGCACCCCCAAATTCCCCATGAACGTCGTCTGTGGAGAGCCAAACGAAACGCACAGATAGTCCCTAGTATGAATTTTCAAACAAGTAGGCGTAACCAAGCCATCCACCTATAATCATTTACCAAATGGTGCGACAGCTGATTTCCATCTGATAATCTACAAACCAGATAGCTCTTTAGGCAGGTAGTCCTATGATCATATTTCAACTAATTTTTCAAAAGCATCAAGGTTCAATTACAGAATTAATTAAAACAAGTAATCACCGATGCACATAGGTCAACTTGACAAAGTAAACAAAACAATAAACGTAAGAGACAGCCCTATTTCTTATTTCAAATAAATATCTTAGACAGTGCCAACAAATCTAAACCAAAAGAGTATTGACTCTTATTTCCTTCGGCACAAACAGGGTTATCTAATTTCAACCTTCCTTATCACAAAGCAAAATGATTAAATACTATCACAAAACATATACATAAGTTTCAAAATAGCGCGCCATTCAAATTTCAAATATATTCAAAATTTCCTTTCAGCAACAGACGCGACAATCAAATACAATTACAAAGCATTCGCACAAGCATTAAAGAGGGCACACAATTTAATCTCAATTTTCCGTGCAACAACAAACGCAGTGATCAAATGTATTTACAAAACATATGCAGCAGCATTTAAAGGAGTATTTTAAATTCAATTCTTTTACTCACAACCGCTAAAATATGAATTTCGCGGAAAACCCAAAACCATTTTAATTTTAATTTAAAGAATTTTTAACTAAGTGCTCGACAAAAACAAATCTAGTACCCCTTGAGAGCGTGATTCAACGCTCCAGGGGGCCCTTATCTTCCCACCACCAAGTGGAGGCCACACCGCGTGAAACCGAGACTAACAGAGCGCACCCGCTAACAGTCGCCACTTGGGTTGTACACCCTCACTGAGGCCGTCGGCAACAGAACAGCTTGACAAGTGGACTGTTGACGGCTTAAGGCTCAGTTGAGGCGGCCGTGGTGGGAGCTAAGGCGGCAGCTAGCTAGGGCCCCTCCATCAAATGGGGTACAGTGGTACACCAGTCGCGGCCACTCAGCTAACGGGAGTGAGAAGGGTCCAGTGGACTGATGAGTGGCCGTGAAGTTCCTCTCCGCACGCTGAAGGGGGGTGATGACACCCCCGCCCCTAGGGGAATTACCCCCCGACTGGTCGGGGGAGGGACCCTTTTCAAACCTAGGGGCCTGTTGGCTAGCCGGCGGGCGCCGAGCGTCGCCCGTCAGAGGGCGTGGTGGAGCGCCCCCGCCCGTGGGGGTCGAGGGCCTGGCAGCGCCCCGAGAGGAGACGCCGTTTGCACCCAGGCACAGTACGGAATGGTGATTGCCCTGGCAATGCAAACAGGGACGCCGGTGCGGACAATCTCGCTGGAGGTGCCCTTCCACACATGAGTAGCACTAGCGGCGCTCCTTGGCGATAGTTCGCCTCGCCGGAACCGGCTTACTTAATAATTTCGGACAAGACGTTACCCGGTGATCAAATGCTCGACAATAGGAGCAGGGGGGGGGGGGGGGTGACGACGACTTGCCCGGCGGATTCCGCCGCTCACTGGGCACGGCTCGTAAGTCGTCTACGGTGCCCTCCTCGTGCTTGATCTGTCGGCACTGCTCCTTTAAAAACTGCAGCAGGTCATAGAAGGGCGGAATATAGGAGGACTCGTCCCCGCCGTACCTCTCCTCAAAAAGTATTCTAAGGTCGAGAGGTAGGCGGGACAGCACGATGCAGAGCAACAAAAAGGCCCATTCATCCACTGGTAAATCCAGCCGCCTCAACGTATTACAGGCCACCAAGACTGGATCCAACAGGTCCGGACGTAGTCTGGCCCGGTCACTAAGAAGCGGGAGGCTCAGAAGCTGCTTAACATGTTCGTCCGCAATTCGCCGGACGTTGGCGTATCTTCTGGCTAGGAGGTCCGGAGCAGTCTGGTAGGCGTCGTCCGACAAGCTCAAATGGCTGACAACGCCCAGGGCTTCCCCCTCCAGTGAGGCCAGGAGGTACGCCATCTTCTGGCTCGGGGTCAAGTCACTCCGGGCGTCTACTAGGCCGCCGAAAAGACCAACGCAGGTCAGCCATTCGGAAAGGACCCCGGAGAACCTTGGCAAGTCCAGAGTTGGGAGTCGTCCCAACAGCTCCGGCTGAGGCTGCTTCCGAAAGGACTCGGGCAGGCCACTCGTCCGAGCTTCACGCGCCTCCTCGGCATACCCGCCTTCAGCCTCGATCAATTCGTCCGTGAGCGAAAAGAACTACTCTTAGTCTGCGAAGCAGGAGTCCAGGACTCCCTTTTCCACATCCGAATCCTCGAGCTCAGCGTAAGCCTCCTCGACTGCAGCCCGTCGAGCATCGACCTGCTCGAACCGCTTCATCAAGTTATGGACCCTATCCGGTCGACCTATCAAAGCATGGGCGCTGGTGGCCCAGCGTAACTCAGTCCGCAGGCAACGGATTAGCATCTTGGGCGAAGACATCTCTACTTAATACAAATTACGACGCGGCTCGAGCACAATTACAAAAATAACAAATAACAAATACAAAAAAAATTAACAGCTAACAAATGCAGTTCCTATCAAATCGAGTTCAATAGAAATTAAACAAATAAGAACTGCTACTTATCAAATCAAATACAAGTTAGTACAAAAGGAAAGACAAATCAAATTAACAATAACAAATACTAGTGCGATCAAATGAAGTAAAATTCAAATTACGCAAATACAAATTACTACTCTTTAGTTCAAATACAAATTACAATACGAAAGTTATATAAACGAAGACACACATCACGGTCGATCAACAAACAATGTCCAGCTCGGAAATCGACCCTTCGATAAGTAATCCACTACAACTATCCGACAACGATAATTGACCGATTACGTAAAAATAACCATCTACCTACATGACGCAAACTCCCGCTTGCGCGCTAAACGGGCGCGGCTTTTCAAATTTACCCGCAAACAAAAAAGCAAGCCAACAAAGAAAGGAATTTTATTATTACGTAAATGTAGAAAGGGTAATTGAGTATAGTACCGAGACCAATTTTGTAGTTAGGAATAATAATTAACTCGTTTACACGAATTAATTATCCAACGAGTCGAGGATAAACTAGTAACGGAATACGACAAGCGCACCGTTCCATGTCAGAGCCAAGACTGTCCTAACGGCGGCCGCGCCGTCCGTTTTATACAAGCAAAACGAGCGCCACTGCAGGTGCAATGGTGCAGGTGTGCGGAACACGTGTTATTTACAAGAATTCTGTCTAAATGCACCGACGGCTACCGTGCCGCACGTGCAATGGTGCTGGTCGCGTCACGGCCATTCTGACATGCGTGCGTCCTCGCACGCGCTCCATCACAATTTTAGTTATCTGTAGACAAAAAAACATCGTTCGACTATCCTGACATAACAGCGTCTGGTCCGGTCTATATTGACCCTTCAGACTTGGGTAACAATCAGTTTTGTTCCGGCAGTAAGCCCCACAAAACTTGTAATCAACTTTATGCGAGATCGGAATGATTAGTCTGTAGCTTTTCTGTTTTCTGTTTTTTTCAAGTACTGTTTTCGCTAGTCCGGAATCACTATTCCCTATAGCCATATCATTGGACCGGCACAAAGCCCTGCAATGATATTACTCTTTTTTTTTCAAGTACTATTTGCTAGTCCGGAATCACTATTCCCTGTAGCTATATCATTGGACCAGCAAACGCCCTGCAATGACACTCGTAGTAAGAACCACTTTTTTTCTTACTCTCTTTTTTTCAATTCAGTATAGAACAATTACAGACTAACCATACCGCAAACATGTCTCTATCACAATCACACAAAAGTGTATCATGAGGGACGTAGTGAGACGATAACACCTAAGTATGTAAACCAACAGCAACACGACATATCCCAGTGCAGAACAAATTAGCCTCTCAGCGACACCATCTTCCTTTTTTGCACTAGAAGAATTACTCCGCTACAGTGATGCAACCTCTGTATTTTTTAGACACACAGACAAGGCTACCTCTGACTGTCGCGGGTCCTCGTGCGGTTGACAGTGTACAGCATACGGCCTATCAGTTATCACCACCTGCTAACAAAAATTAACTCTTGTTAAATATTACAAAGGTCGACCATCTCAGACTTCATTTAAGTCATGAACGCGCCGATATGGCTACCTCCAGGTAAACGCACTCCAGCTTTTCGTTCTGCTGCGTTAGTGCCACATTCGCGCCAGCGAGCCGTCGCGCCGTAGCCGTACTAGCTCTAGCGAATCGTTGCACTGCTTTGTAAAATTAAAAGAAATCGAGATAAATGTATTGCGAACCATGGAATTCAGAGCTTCCAAAATTCATCACATATTATCTTCAGAAACGGCAACAGTATGACATTTGAAAACATTGCAAAAATAACAGAAACCATGTATAGAGGCAAATACCACTACATTTCAATGGGAAGGAGGCAACTGCGCAAAATCTACGAAAGCCGACCTCAGACGTCCATTTACAGCGCCAAAGCACCATTTGTTCGCCGGCCGCTTAAATTGCCCTGCCGTAAGATCAGCCGATAAGTTACCGACTGTAGCGGTGTAGGCTCAATCTTACCAGCGCTCGGCCGTACCTGACCATCTTCGATTAGCCGTCACAACATCTTCCTCATTGATCATTGTTGTAGAGACTTCTACGAATCCCTCGACATCAAACCCCAATCTTGTCGACGACACAATATTCGGAGCAAACTGCAACACTGATCAACACATTAGAACACAAAAATGTCACTTATTATTTTCAATTCATAGCGTGTTAAAGTTATGGCAAAATTATTAAATTACCTCAGATTCAGTAGTCGCAACCAAAGGGACACTCGTTTTAATACCTGCCTCTTTAAGTGAAGTGCACCAACATACATAATCAAGTCTGAACGAAGATATTAAATTTTAGCACCAAAAACTAATAATAAGAGAACAATGTATAATCTATCCAGCCATACAATACAGCCTTAAATTTTCTCATAGGGAGGATTGTGCCATAGTTGCCACGCTTGGCAGGCAGAATGGCTATCGCAGTTTCTTATAATTGTTTTAAAGTTAAATAATATAATAAAGAAATAAAATTATTTTAAGTTTATTGTTATCAGAAAAAAAATGCTGCCCATCTGCTAGTTTGTCCCTCTGTCGCCTCTTACGACACCCGCTGGAATATTCGAGGTAGTGGATATTCTTACACTAAACGGTGAATATAAAATGTGTGAAAATCAAACTTTTTTATAAGATCCTTATTAGCTTGTCTCTCCTTTCTAACGCATATCGTCCCTAATACAGTATCTCCGTTTTTTTTATGCCTTCCTCTACTCCTATATCCATCCACTTTCATAGCCAACATTATTTTTGTTACAAGGTTTACTTCCCTTCGCATATTACTACGCTATCCTAACTTCAGTTTTAACTTCTTTTAAACTCACTTTTAAACCGATTCCGATAAATAAATTCAACAAGTTTATAACATGTAATATGTCAATATTTTATACGTGGTAGAACCATGCTGCAGCTATATTAGTAGTATAGTTGTAGCACGAATGGGTCGGCTCGACCGGGGAAGGACCAAGCTCTCACAGAATACCAGCGTCAAATGGCAGCTTAACACTGCTGTGTTTTGTATAGTGAGTGTAGAGAATCGGAGACCCTTTTTACTGGAGAGAAGGCATTCCATCTTATACCTCACGGGTGACAGCGCATCTGCATTTTGATTCGCAAACGAGGATAAATGTCTATGGACAACAGCAACCACTTACCATCAGGTGGACTGTGTGCTCGTTTGTCACCCTATCCTATAAAAAAAATGTTATATTTAAACTTTTAGGATGTTACTGCTACGATTTTACGCCGTTATTTACGGCTCTATTGGGTAGTGGCTTCGAATTAAGTTGAAGTGCTAAACGTCCCTAGTTCGAATTCCACTCCAATCAAGTGTATGTACAAATAATCATTCCTGGTCTAGATGTTTGTCCTTGTGCACATTTATGAGTGTAAACTGCCTGTATAAGACAGGGGAAAGTCCTAGTGTGAGAGGTAAAATTATTCAATAAAATACATGACTGTTATACCTACAAATCCTCCCCCACAGCTCGTGAGCATGGGGAAATCGGTCAAAATGTGAGCTAAGATATAAGTTATTAAAGGGTACAAAATATATATAATCTATTTTCATTAATATCTTATAAGTTAAAAGTATGTGGTATCAAAAACTAACAAAAGATAAAAAATAAGATTAATTAAAAACTGCGAGAACGATAGATTAAATCCGGCTGAGGAGAAAAAACGAAGCAAGACTACATGGTAACTGCAGTAGACGTCACAAATTGAATTAACCCTTCCAACTTTCACAAGACATTATGTTTCAATTAAGCGAAGCAACTTCTCTGCAATCTTGTTACTCAGTTTTGTTTAGAATTTGTGTAGAATTTAATTTTGCAATTTCCCACAATTTCTACAGTTCTTTTTATGAAATAATAGTGAAAAACGAAATTTCAGTCTACCTGATAGTAAGATGATGAGCTGGGTACTGCAGACCATGGATGCCAGCTTGCATGCAAACAACTTTAAACAAGGGTCTAGATGTGATGAATTTACTAAGGACTAAGATGGTAATTACACTGGCTCTATACCCTTAACGCACTGCTGCTTAGTGGCAAAACAGGTAAGAGGTTGGTATCTACTTAGTCTTCACACCTAGTGAATTTTCTATTATTTATAAAGTATCTATAAATTCAAACTTCAATAGTGGTCTTCAACGACTAGGGTGTCCAATTTAAAATAGTAATAAAATGTATTTATTACTATTATATTTTATTTTTTATTATATTATATTCCAATGAGTGTTGGCAGATATGATATGTCCTAGAATTTAATTTCTCAGATTGGATGTAGTCTAACAGTGTTTTCTTTCTACGCCAAGCATTTAGTAAATCAGCGCTTAAAATCACATTAAAAACTGTATTGGTGTCGGCGGGAATCAAATGCGGTTTGCTGGCATACTTTAAAATAAAGGCCGTCTAGTAGTATGGTGTGTAGGTAAGGCCTTGTAGGTAATTTTGTGTCGGGGGACGTTTCACAATGGTATATCAATACCCACAATTGTTGGAAGATAAAAACAATGTTGATAATGTCGATTAATTTAATAATGTTAACATTAATTAATAAATCGAAATTAATTATTTGATGATTAATAAATTAGAAATTTTTTAAAGTATCATTAATTAATATATTTTTTATTTTTTGGTGTTATTTATTAATATGTATTATAAGGGTTTTACACCTCTGAGGATCACTTTTTGGTTTTTGTTAAAAGTCTTAGTAACGTTTGTTGTGCTCATTATTTGAAGGTCTTTGAGTCGTTACGGTTCGGAAAAATTACCGATAATAAACGATTCCACAAAAAAACGTGCGGGGAAGTAAATTATATTCTGAACTTATATTATTATTTATTGTTCAGAGCTCGTCAAATGTCGTAAATACATCACTACAGCACTGGTTAAAGTAACCAGTGCTGTAGTGATACTATGACTTTACTGGAAACCAGATTATAGAGATTTGAGAAGGCAATTTTTATTTATGTGCAGATTAAATTGGTGAAAAGTTATATTATCTGGATCGTGCGACATATTTGCATATAATATATACCTATGTACCATTTGTATTTGGAGTATTAAGATATATAATAACCTGCGTAAATATATTTTATCTGTGCTGAAACAGCTACTTAATACCAGAGTCCCATAAGGTAAATATTAAGTGCAAACATAAACACACGCACGGGATGGATTGCAAACAATAAAACCTCATATCATAAAAGTCATAATTAAACATTGTGGCATTTTGTACATAAATGTTAAAAAAGGTCTAAAAATTTATTGAAAGAAGAAAATTTAAATTAAATACTTTCATTTGGAAGATTGTGTTCAGTAAAAATAATAAAATAATTTCCACTTAATAGCTTCTGAAGTCGTTGCTAAGAGATTAATTATCAAAGTATTAAAGCCCCGACTTCAGAAGCGGACTTTTTATTTTGTGTGGACTAAGAATTATCACAAGTTCAAGGTAACATTTTGAATGTCGACATAACATTTTTAAAATATGTGCACATATAAATAGTTTTATCATGATGATCATTCATTTTAATTATCTAATAGCTAAAATAGCAGTATGTATGTATGAAATTGCAACAACCACAATATCTCGTCACTCCACAGTTTGTGTAGGAAAGAATGCCAAAAGGCATTAAGTCCGTCAACGTTTATCTATCTGGTTCATAAAGGTAAAAACAATAACAGTAACGATAAACGAAGCGGCTAATTTTTATTTAATATCACAGAACGTACAGCACGTTACATTAATGGAATGAAATTAAAATGAGACGCCACAGAATAACCACAATGTTGCGTAATTCACGCTCGACATTTGCGACACGAGCACTATTCACATCTTTCATAATGAAATGGTTTTAATAAATAGAACTTAGTGCTAGAACTTATAGATGCAACGCGGTCTTTATATGAAATTAGAGACTTGAAGTTTAGTGTCAAGTAAAAAAAAAACAATAATAATATAAAATAAATTGATTACTGATTGCTAATAAATTGAAACTGATTTATTTCTGTATAAGAAACCTGTAATTTGGATTTGAGATTTGGTCCTTCACTGCTAGCCGTATGAGGAAAGTAAGTCCCTCTTTGTGACAGGCGTGGGTGTTTATGATATATTCGATAGAATCAGAGTAACCAACATAGCCCAACGGATCAGTAAGCTAAAGTGACAATAGATAGGGCTATGCTCGGAGTTTGTGATAGACTTCATAATTAGGATTACCGCATAGGACTAAAGTAACTGATAAACAGATCAGTAAGCTGAACGGACAATTAATAAGGTTATGCTCGGAGTTTCTCTGCGTGACGGACTTAGTGATGAGGATCACCGCATAGCACTAAAGATACTGATAAAGCCCACCGGATTAGTAAGCTGAAGTGGCAATGGACTTGAACAGAGTGACGACCTGGATGCAGGTGGCTAAGGACCTTGCTTTGTGGTGTTTCTTGGGGGATTGATGAAACAATTAATATGTGCACTCGGCAAGGAGCAATGTATTTTGTATAAAAATTAAGTGACGACATTTAAGTCCATGTGATGGTAAGTGGCCACTGCACTCGATGGATATGCGTTGTCACATCTGAGAACTAATATGCAATGCCTCACAGTGTGTAATAACACTGACACCCTAAGCCTGTCAGAACAATGCTGTGCAGGCGTTGCTGATTGACGGCGGAATTTAAGTAATGCAAGGCAGAAAAGGAGTCCTACCCAGTAATGAATCGAGTAAGTGTGTTTTTTCGCCATTATAGCCAGATTTTTTTATAAAATAAGGGTGGCAAATGAGCACACATTCCACCTGACGGTAAGTGGTTGCTGTAGCAAACAGACATCTACATTTATCTTCGTTTGCGAATTAAAATGCAGATGAGCCGTAAGGACTGAGATAGAATGCCTCTTTTCTAATTAATTAGGTCTCCGGTTCTCTACACTCACCATACGAATCACAGCTATTTAACGCTAGTATTCTGTAAGAGCGTGGTCCTTCCACGGTCAAGCTGACCCATTCGTATACTATTAATATAGCTGTAGCATGGCTCTACCACGTAAAATTTTGTTTTCTTATCGGATGTTTCTTGAACGCATACGAAAAAACAAAGTGTAATTAGTAGAGAACATATTCTTCGAGGAGTTATAACCAGGTCACGAGGACTGGCTTCTTGTGTAGAAAAACTATCACCCAAAAATATTTTATTTCTTCTCTTCTCTCTTCTCATAATATTTTATTTTTTATTTCTTTTATTTTATAGGATGAGGGTGACTAACGAGCACACAGTCCACCTGATGGTAAGTGGTTGCTGCGGCCCATAGACATCTACATCTATGCTCGTTTGCGAATCAAAATGCAGATGCGTTGTCACCCGTGAGAACTAAGATGGAATGCCTCATTTCCAGTAAAAAGGGCCTCCGGCCACCTGCACTCACCAAGCGAAACGCAGAGGTAAACCTCTATTACACGCTGGTATTCTGTGAGGTCGTGGTACCACCCCGGCTCGAGCCGGCCCATCCGTGCAACAGCAAAAGCTGCCGCGTGACTCTACCACTGTTGAAAATAATAGTATTTAAATTAAAAATAAGTGATCTATTACAAAACACTTAATTTTAAGTGTAATGGCTTATAAGTGATATTAGCAATTGATTTCAGAATCTATCTGTTCCAGTTGTAGGCTTCCAACGTCGTACACGTCGACACAGTTCCAAATTCCATACTGATGGGTGGCAACGCGCTATTGTACCGATCATAGCTTCCTTGACTTTCAAAAAGTGCTTTACAAAGCCCGGTTTTGAATAAAATTATTCTGATATGATTTATAATTTCTTATATTTACGAGAATATAGGGAAAAGCTAAAACGTTAAAATTAAACGGAGTAAAATCCATACAAATAGTTTTATTCAAAATTATTTAGCTTTGACTTTGAGTTGTTGACAATATTTTTGTGTTATGTCTCTGGAATAAAACAAAGTCCTGCTCTCGAATATAATATTACAGATCCGGATGCAAGTTCATCGACGCAAAGTAGTTTTATTAGTAGGTAAAATTCAACTAAAACATAAATTCTCAATGCACTGGCGTATTTTATAGAGCCGTGGAACGCGATCTTATGTGGTACCCCCTTTATTGGATTTCTTTCTTTGCTCGTTTCAACTAATATTTATAATCTTTTTAATGTTTGTTTTGTTATAGGTTTTAATTGCACGTCTCAAACTCATATCATTTTATTTTATTTGATATCGATATCGATTTTTCAAAATGATGCTACCCGTTCTTATCGAATTCGGTATTTAAGCTGCACTAATATTAAAAAAAAAGTACATTGATATTAAGAGGAAACACTAATGAATAAAACTGAAGCTTTCATGTAAGTTTTGCAATACGTATTATTATAATAAAGTTCAATTTTTCTGCCTGAACAATTACACAGCTGGACATGAGCCTCCACCATAGGAAAAAGTTATTTATAGAAGAAGGTTCAAGCATCAGTAGCCTAATGCCAAGGCGAGGACCGCGAACTCGAAGGTCGTGGTTTCGAATCCGCCATTCAACTACTGTCGTGAACCACTTCTAACACAAGCATTTTAAGCTTACCAGAAGTGGTTAAAGGGAACATTAGTAATGTTTAATAGCATTACTAGTATTATTTAAAAAAAAACAAGGTATTAATTTAAAAAACAAAAAACAATCTGTGAGAGCGTCACAGAATACCAGCAAAACTAGCAACTTGACGTTGCTTATGGTCAGAGTAGAGAATTTGAGACCATTTTATTTGAAACGAGGCACACCATCTTAGTGCTCAAGAGTGACAACGCATGTGCATTTTATGATCTGATGAAGATTTCTATGGGCAACAAGCAATCACTTACCACTAGGTAAACTGTGTGCCCGTTTATCTCCTGTATGCAAAAAAAAAATTTAAAAAGGTACTAACCCGCTTAAGAGGCAATCAATCGGATAAACCTATGTTCAACAGTAAACGTGGATAGGTGGTTATAATGATATGTGTGATATTTATGATACAATTATTATTGCAATGTTTTATGTAACTTTCGTAAATATTACATACTCGTACTAACGTACCTATTATGTACATATTAAAGTCGGCTGTTGCTATTTAGAGCGCAAGCGGCAGTATTTTATCCCCAAAGAGAACTTAATTTTCTGCTGAGACGTTGTCTGAATGCAAATGAAGTGAACACCAATTATAGTTTTGTAAGCAAAACTTTATAAATGAAGTAGATGTGCTAGAGTGACTAGAATTACTTTGCGTCAATTAAAGCAGGGTTTTCCAACCTTTTTTTTGACCAGGGACCACTTTGATTTTTTATAAGTTAGCAGGGACCATAAGATGAAAGAAAAAACTGTGTTAATCTAACAATAAATTCTTATCACCACTTTTAACACATTTATATAATAAACTGAAAAATATCATTTATTAACATGATTATTTGTATTTTTATGGTAAAAGCCAGAAGGTACTTACTAACTAGACACCCAGTGTTGCACTGCCGGACTACTGGTGGTCCGCGGACCACTAGTTGGGAATCACTGACTTAAAGGAATACTTCTTTAGGAAATGAAACTGAAACACAATACACAATGACCTGATTCATTCGCCTAATCTCTTCTAGTATTTTCGCTAGTAATACACAATGAATAAAAGTTACCGTTGGTGTTTATGACGCTTATTTTAAATATGTCCTATAAAGGAAATTATTATTTAAACATCAACGCCTTAAATATGTAAATTAACTAGTTGTATTCTATTTATTGTATTTTCCTAACAAGAAATCAATACGTTACGGAACAGTAAGGACTAAAAATCTGAAATTGAATTTGTTGGTTAGATGATTCTCATGACCGAGCACGCAAGATGTAACACGTTTCAATTAGACTGACTTTTTGCACGGGCTTAGAATAAAATATAGATAAAAAAACTTAAATTTCTGATTCCTATTTTCTGCACCATGATTTCATTCCTACTTTTTTTAATCTATACATATAAATAAAATTTAAATGTATTTCTTTAATATCGAAAGAACTGTCCTTTAATGAGCTGAGTGGTTATTTGCATGTCTTTAAGACATATTATGCATTGAATATAATTATTTTTAAAATGTTTTTTAGTCTATCTGTTTGTATGTCTATTCAGGATTATTTCCGGAATGACTGTGTCGACAGTAATGTAACCTCACAAACATATAGAGAGCAAAGTAACAGGTGTGAACTAGACTATATTTTAACCGAAAAACTTGAAGTTTCTTTTTTCTTAAAGTAATCGAAAAATTGATAAAAGATGGTTTTTGACAATTACCCTAAACCTAAATAATGCCAAATTAATAGATACGTGTACTAGTAATGTAAGAATATTCACTTCCCCATATCATACCGAGAGTGTCGTAAAAGGTGACAGAGTGAAACAAATCAGGATATAAGCAGCAGCGTCTGCATGATAACGACTAAAGTTACAAGAAATGCGGTTGCCAAACAGCTTGCCAAGAGTGGTAACTATGTAATATCACCCTTATGAGACAATCTATGGTTCCCCCATGTTCTATGTTCCTATGTGTCTATGTTCAGTAGTGGAATTTAATTGGCTGTAACGGTAGCGGTAACACATCCAACCCTGGTTGCTAGTATCAAATAAAAATAAAAATCAAGAAAGAGCCAGAACATAGGTGAAATTGAACGCGATAAAATCCGTAAAATTACTTTTATTCAATAAGTAGTCTAGCGACCTAAGCACGGACTGGGAAATTTTAAAATCCTGGTTCGAACCTGTAATTGAACCTGTAGTAAAACTTTTCTCAGCACAGACAGCATAATTTAGTTGGAATTCTTAACGGCAATATGTCTAATGTAAATACATACCACGCGCTTATTTCTTATAAGAAAAAGAGATGAACAATGCACAAGGGTGAATATGCAAATAAACAACCAAATATAATAAACATTTACATAATATTACAAAATCTATTTTCCTTAGGAGTCAGGGTAGATACCACGCTCTTAACTATTTCTGCTGCCAAATAGCAGTGTTTGTACTACTATGTCCGGTGTAAAAGGGTATAGCTATCCAGTATGATTACAGACTGTGATCCATTCCATCAATATTCCTCAGAGATGACAACGCATCTGTAGCCTTCTTTATTTTTTATATAGAAAAGGGTGACAAACGAGCACACAGTCCACGTGATGGTAAGTGGTTGTTGTAACCCATAGACATCCTCATTTATCCTCAATAAAGAATCAAACTGCAGATGCGTTGTCACCATTCTGTGAGAGCGTGGTCCTTCTCCGGTCGAGCTGACCCATTCGTGCTACAACTATACTACTAATATTACTGCAGCATGGCTCTACCACGTAAAAAGAAGTTGTTTGAAGTAGATTCAGAAGTTCATGGAATTCAATAGATAGGCACTTACGTGCTATGAATTATGTTAACTCTTTTATAAAAGAAGAGTAGATGAAATGATACAATACCTTATATTTAAAACCTTGGTTTATGTGGATTATACGTGTGTTACCTAGAACTGAAGAAAATTTAAATTTTAATAAATAGTAAAAACCAATTTCTAAAAACTAAATAAAATCCACATAAGAACTTTTGAAGTCGGTACTAAGTACACGTACAAGTTCTGTTGTGAAGAATATAATACCTGACTTCAGAAGCTATAACGTGGAAATAATTTTATCCGATATAAATCTTCGAAGCTGGCTTGTACTTTTTATTAAAAGTTTAACTTACTTTCGTTTCAGTAGCTTATTATATTTTGATCCTTGCACTTGCGTGCACTGTTATGTTCAATGGCAAAAGGCTATTTATTGCTGTCAAGTTTAAATAAGGGCTGTAAGGCATTGATTCTTATTACTCAGAGATGGCAATGCACCTGTAGTCTTTTTTGTGTATAAGTTGGGTGCAGATTTTTAAAGAATGCAATAGCCACTTATTATCAGTTTTTACCACAAAGTTTGTCATTTTCATTTAAAAAAAGTTTAAATTTGCTACAGTACATATGCAAATAAGTTTTAGATACATTTTTTTTCACTTGCATTAAAAATGTCTTCAATTTTATTTTTACTTTTCGAAGAATATGAGCTATTCATATTTCAGTATTATTTCCGTTGTCTTGATATCTTTTAAACATTTCCTACCATATTTCAATAAAAGAAAGTATAAAAAATGTGTAACATATATTAGCGCAACTTAGTCTACGTTGAACTAAATAAAAAAAAAACCTGCAGATGTTTAAAAGTGCTCTTTGGGCAAGTTAGTTCAATTATTGAAAAACTACTACTAATTTGGTTTTTGTTAATCTCTCGAGAACTTTTTACGATAAACATAGTATCATTCCGTAAGTGTCGTAAGAATCGACGGAGGGAAATGAAGCAGGAGGTGGGCAGCAGCATCTTTCCGATATTAGAAATCAGAACAATTAAAACCTATGGTTTCAAAACGCACCCAACAAATGCAAACATTGCAAATTAAACCTATGCGGCAATCTATGAGGGGAGGCCTATGTTCAGCAGTAGGAGCTTATGAATAGAATAGAATAGAATAGAATAATTTTTTATTCAATATTGATTATTACATAATTCTTATTGAAAGTCATTTTTTATTTACCACTGGTTCGGAAAATAACTCTGTCCTGGCAAGAACCAGCAAGAAACCCAGCGGGACTTTTTTTTCAAACATATTTCACTTAACAATAATTTCATTTATACAAGTTTTAAATGATTTTTAATAGAACCAGTATGGTGGCGATCACCTTATTCCTAGGGGTTATTTTCATTCATGAATTCCTTGATATTATAATAACCCTTTTTGTACAGTTTTTCTTTAATAAAACTTTTAAACTTGTTTATTGATAAACTTTGAATATGTTCTGGGATTTTGTTGTAAAAGCGTATACATTGCCCCATAAATGAATTACTGATTCTGTGGAGTCTAGTAACTGGTATTACAAGCTTATGTTTGTTACTAGTGTTTAAAGAATGCACATCCTTATTCTTATTAAAGCTATTTATGTTTTTATGTACATGACGGCACCTGCACCGTTGCAGGTGCGGCGGCGTCAGTCTAGCTAGACAGAATTCTTGTAAAAGACACGTGTACCGCACACCTGCGGCATTGCACCTGCGGTGCCGCCCGTCCTGCTTGTATAAAACTGACGGAGCGGCCACCGTTAAGGCAGTCTTGGCTCTGACGTGGAACGGTACGCTTGTCGTATTCCGTTACTAGTTTATCCTCGACTCGTTGGATAATTAATTCGTGTAAACGAATTAAATATTATTCCTAACTACAAAATTAGTCTCTGTACTATACTCAATTACCCTTTCTACATCAGAAGTAGGATAAAGTCCCCATTTTTGCCCACATTTAATCTTCGAATAGTATGAGGATTATTACATTTGTGGAAGACTGTAATGCATTCCGCATTGATGAATCTGTTTTTATGTTAAATACCGTAATGAAATTTGCTATGCTACTTACGATATTTTCGTATCAATAAAGTGTAAAGAAAAGATAAAGTGAAATTATATAAGCCAATTTTTTTTAATTTGTTCGATTTGTATTAAAAGTACCCCGCAAGTATTTTCATTATTTCTTGATGTACCTAAATAAGTAATACCTAAAGACAAATGTCGAAAGAAGTTGAGAGGCTTTCTAATTAACACTTTAACTGTCCGGTTTCCAGACACAATAGTAAGACAATAGCAGTGCCCTATATATGGTGCACGGGACAGCGAAAGGGTTAACTTATTCAAGTTATGTTGTAATTTGATAGTTCACGCGAAACATGATTATCATTTGCTATATTTTGAAGTTCAAAACGTTTAAGGGATGTACCAAGATAAAGGATAAACTTTAACACGCTATGAATTGAAAATAATAAGTGACATTTTTGTGTTCTAATGTGTTGATCAGTGTTGCAGTTTGCTCCGAATATTGTGTCGTCGACAAGATTGGGGTTTGATGTCGAGGGATTCGTAGAAGTCTCTACAACAATGATCAATGAGGAAGATGTTGTGACGGCTAATCGAACATGGTCAGGTACGGCCGAGCACTGGTTAGATTGAGCCTACACCGCTACAGTCTGTAATTTATTGGCAGATCTTACGGCAAGGCAATTCAAGCGGCCGCCGAACATATGGTCCTTTGGTGCTATAAATGAACGTCTGAGGATTAGTCGGCTTTCGTAGGTTTTGCGCAGTTGCCTCCTTCCCTTTGAAATATGTGGTGGTATCCGTTTCTACACATAGTTTCCGTTTTTTGCAATGTTTTCAAATGTCATACAGTTGCCGTTTCTTAAGAGAATATGTGATGAATTTTGAAAGCTCAGAATTCCATGGTTCGCAATACATTTATCTCAATTTCTTTTATTTTTGCAAAGCAGTACGACGATTAGCTAGCGCTAGTACGGCGCGGCGGCTCACTGACGCGAATGTGGCACAAACGCAGCAGAACGGATTGCTGGAGTGCGTTTGCCTGGAGGTAGCCAAATTGGCGCGTCCATGACTTAAATGAACTCTGGTATGGTCGACCGTTGTAATATTTAACAAGAGTTAATATCTGTTAGCAGGTGGTGATAACTGATAGACCGTATGCTGTTCACTGTCAACCGCACGAGGACGTGCGACAGTCAGAGGTAGCCGTGTCTGTGCATTTAGAAAATACTAGAGACGTTGCAACACTCTAGCGAAGTAATTATTCTTGTGCAGGAAAGGAACATGGAGTTGCAGGAAGGCTGGTCTGTGCTGCACTGGGATGTGTCGTGTCGCTGTTGGCTTACATACTTAGGTGTTATCATGTCACTACGTCCCTCACGATACACTTTTTTGTGATTGTGACAGGTACATGTTTGCGGTATGCTTGGTCTGTACCTGTTCTATATTGAATTGAAAAAAAGAGTAAGAAAAAAAAGTGGTTCTTACTATCATTGCAGGGCGTTTGCCGGTCCAATGATATAGCTACAGGGAATAGTGATTCCGGACTAGCAAATAGTACTTGAAAAAAAAAGAGAGTAAGAAAAAAACATAGTTCTTACTATCATTGCAGGGCTTTGTGCCGGTCCAATGATATGGCTATAGGGAATAGTGATTCCGGACTAGCGAAAACAGTACTTGAAAAAAAAAAGAGAAAATAGAAAAGCTACAGACTAATCATTCCGATCTAGCATTAAGATGATTAAAGTTTTGTAGGGCTTACTGCCGGAACAAAACTGATTGTCGCCCAAATCTGAAGGGTCAATATGGACCGGACCAGACACTGTTTTATCAGGATAATCGAACGATGTTTTCCTTTCTACAGATAAGTAAGATTGTGATGGAGCGCGTGCGAGGACGCACGCATGTCAGCATGGCCGTGACGGCACCTGCACTGTTGCAGGTGCGGCGGCGTCAGTCTAGCTAGACAGAATTCTTGTAAAAGACACGTGTACCGCACACCTGCGGCATTGCACCTGCGGTGCCGCCCGTCCTGCTTGTATAAAACTGACGGAGCGGCCACCGTTAAGGCAGTCTTGGCTCTGACGTGGAACGGTACGCTTGTCGTATTCCGTTACTAGTTTATCCTCGACTCGTTGGATAATTAATTCGTGTAAACGAATTAATTATTATTCCTAACTACAAAATTAGTATCTGTGCTATACTCAATTACCCTTTCTACATACATATATTAGATTTTCATAAATATATTGCGATGCCAAAGTTAATATGTTTATTTCTTTAAATTTTTGTCTGAGGGACTCTTTACAATTTAGGTTATAAATCGCCCGAACGGCTCTCTTTTGCAAAACAAATATAGCTTCAATATCAGTCGCATTACCCCATAGCAAAATTCCATAAGACATTACGCTATGAAAGTAACTAAAATACACAAATCTAGCTGTCTCAACATCTGTGAGACTTCTAATCTTTCTTACAGCATATGCTGCAGACCTTAGTCTGCTTGCTAATTTAGATATATGGGGGCCCCATTGAAGTTTCGCGTCAATAGTAATACCGAGAAAAACAGTGGTATCCACAAGACTCAACTCCTCCCCATTTAATAGCACATTGGTATTCGAATGTTTTACATTAGGTATTGTAAATTTAATACAGTTTGTCTTATTGCCGTCAAGAGCATATTGTTGGCGTTAAACCAATGTACTAATTTCGATAGAGCATTATTTACATCGTCATAATTAATTAACTGCCGTTTGAGTTTGAAAATTAAAGAGGTATCGTCAGCAAATAATACTATATCGTGATTGTCCCCTACAAGATAAGGTAAGTCATTAATATAGATTAAAAACAGGAATGGACCAAGAATCGAGCCCTGAGGAACGCCCATTGATACTACCGATCCGGAGGAACCTTTACCATTTATCACGACTTTTTGAGTTCTGTTACTTAAATATGAAGTAATAAGTCTAAGCGCCAAATTTTTTACACCGTAATGTTGTCGTTTCCTGATTAATGTTTCATGATGAACACAATCGAAAGCCTTGGAAAGATCACAGAAAACACCTAAGGCATCCTGTGAATTCTCCCAGGCATTAAAAGTATATTTCATAAGCTCAACGCCGGCATCAGACGTCGAGCGACCCCTTGTAAATCCAAATTGGTTTTGGATGGTTATGATGATAATGATTAATATTTAGTCTGTACATTTATCTGTTTAACTGTTAAATTATTTCCTAATTGCAATATTTATTGAAAAATTAATTATGATTCGTCTAGGTACGATTAAATGCGATGTAAATTATATTAGTTAATAAAAGGTTCGTTAATTGTATATTCATGTCATTAGCATAGTAAGATATAGTCCACTTTCATCATAAGTTTATTGTAAGAAAATTTATTATAGTTGGGTTATTGCTTTAATACAGACCTGAAAAATAATGTTCTTTAACATATTAATTTTCGATTTGGAAATTTTGTAATGGGATTGTGGCGGCGTTGTCATCGAATCACAAGCGTAATATATCTACGCGTAAATCGCGCTATCAAAGTTCCGAAGTAAAAGCAGTATACATAGAATAGCTCCAAAACACATGGAGCGTTGGGCGCTCCCCGAGCACACCTTGCCTAGCGGGAGATCTCCCTTTTTCCTTCCACGGGCACATTGGAAATGTGGTGACCATACAAAATGATATGAACACGCAACCGTAATTTTTCGAAAAAAAAAAAACTTCAATCCTTCGTCATTATACTCAAGAAACCCCTATCATTCACCCCCAAGAATCGTCTTCAGTTCCTGCAAGCTAATCGAACTCGTCTTCATCTCGACTCACCGCAGATTTATAAGGCAGACTTCTGGCACTTGCTTCGGCACATAGTTCTCACCGGCATCACTTGCAAGAGCGTACTACGGCATGCACAACACACCGGTATATCGTTTGCACTAGTGTCACTTGCCCATACCACACACCATGCATACCGGTATTACAGACGCACCAGAAATCAGATTACACAATCGACCTCTGCATATCGGTCTGAGCAGGAGGGTGATGTGGCGGCGTTGTCGTCGCACCACAAGCGAAACATCAAAATCTAAATCGCGCTATCAAAGTTTCGAAGTAAAAGCATTATATGTTGAATAGTTCCGAACGACTACTGGTAGCATTGACCGCTCGCCGGGCTGAACACTTTGCCCGGTGGTAGTTCTCCCCTTTTCCTTCCTACGGCTAAAGGATCGAACCCTCCAAATTTCAACATCGATTTTTAGGAACTACAAAACGTGGAGGACGTTTTGTAGTTCTTAAATATTTTTTAAAATAATCCATGTGTGTAATAAACGTATGAAAATAGTTTCTTTCATAGATATTATGCAAAATGAATATATTTATTAGTTAGTAATGCAACATTAAAGATATTACTTCCTTTGAAAAGACTTTCTGCCGACTTCCAAAAAGGAGACGGTACTCAATTCGACTGTATGTTTTTTTTATGTGTTTGTGTATGTGTTACCTCATAACTTTGCACTAGGTGAACCGATTTCGATGATTCTTTTTTTATATGGAAGCTAAAAGTTTTCGTGTAGTGCCATATGAATTTGATCAAGGTCAGACCAATAGTTTTTAAGTTATTCTTAAATAACTTATATTGAAGCCGGCTGTACAAAATATCTAATTTTAAATTATTGATTTGACCTTTCATCATCATCATCATTACAGCCCTTCACAAGTCCACTGCTGAACATAGGCCTCCCCCAAAGAATGCCACAAAGCACGGTCCTGAGCCACCTGCATCCATCGACTTCCTGCATATCTTACCAGGTCGTCACTCCATCTAGTGGGGGGACGCCCTACACTTCGCTTGCCGGTACGAGGCTGCCACTCGAGAACCTTTCTTCCCCATCGGTTGTCGGTTCTTCGAGCTATATGGCCGGCCCATTGCCACTTCATCTTACTAATCCGTTGGGCTATGTCGGTCACTCTGGTTCTACTGCGGATATCCTCATTTCTGAGTTTATCACGCAGAGAAACTCCGAGCATAGCCCTCTCCATAGCTCGCTGAGCGACCTTGAGCTTCCTCATACGGCCAGCAGTGAAGGACCACGTCTCAGTTCCGTAAGTCATCACTGGCAACACGCACTGGTTGTACAATTTCGTTTTAAGGTTTTGAGGTATGTCTGACGAGAAGATGTGTCGTAGCTTCCCGAACGCTGCCCAGCCGAGTTGAATCCGTCGATTGACCTCTCGGTCGAAGTTGGACTTACCTAGTCGGACTATTTGTCCCAGGTAAACATACTCGTCAACAACTTCGAGCTTAGTGTTCCCAACAACTACCGGTATAGGTGTGACATGGACATTAAACATGATCTTTGTTTTGTCCATGTTCATCTTAAGACCTATCCGTTGGGAAACACTATTGAGGTCATTGAGCATAGTGCTTAGGTCCTCCAGCGATTCTGCCATAAGGACTATATCGTCGGCAAATCGAAGGTGAGTGATGTACTCGCCATTGATGTTGATACCGTATCCTTTCCAGTCCAGAAGCTTGAAAACGTCTTCCAATGCAGCGGTGAAGAGTTTCGGGGATATGACGTCACCCTGTCTTACACCTCTCTGCAATTGGATAGGTTTCGTACTCTGGTTCTGTACTCGGATAGCCATCGTAGCCCTACTGTACAAGCACTTCAACACTTCGATATACCGACAGTCAACTTGGCACCGCTGAAGGGACTGCAGCACCGCCTAAATTTCGACGGAATCAAAGGCTTTCTCATAGTCCACATACGCCAGACATAGTGGCAAATTGTACTCCTCGGACTTCTGTACAATTTGCCGTAGGGTATGTATGTGGTCTATGGTGCTAAAGCCCTTTCGGAAACCGGCTTGTTCGGGAGGCTGGAAGTCGTCAAGTCTGCGCGCGAGACGATTCGTAATGACTCTCGAAAACAGCACGTAGACGCGGCTCAGAAGGGAAATCGGTCTGTAGTTTTTCAAGAGAGCGTTGTCGCCTTTCTTGAAGAACAAGACCACCGCACTTCTGCTCCACGCCTCCGGTGTAATGCCACCATGGAGGACGGAATTAAAGAGCTTCTGAAGGACTTCAAGTACCGGTTTTCCACCCGCTTTCAGAAGCTCCGCTGTAATTCCATCCTCGCCTGGGGCCTTGCCGTTTTTAAGGTGCTAGAGAGCCATTCTAATCTCGCTCAGACTGACGTCCGGGATATCATCGGAATAATGTCGGATAAGACTCGCTCTTGGATCGTTACTCACACTTGCGTGTGGCTCCAACGATGACGTGTACAGCTGCCCATAGAACCTCTCAATCTCACTCAAAATCTCAGGTGCCCCGGAAACGATGCTGCCACATTCGGTCTTCAGCTTTGACAGTTGGCTCTTTCTGACAGACAGATCTCTGGCAAAGACTTTGGAGCCTTGGTTCCGCTCGATCGCTTCTTCAATACAAACTGTATTGAAGTTGCGTAAGTCCCGCCGCATGCATTTGGAGATCTGTCTGTTCAGTTGCCTGTATGCTGTCAAATCTGTTGAAGAATGTAGCTTCATCTCCCGTCTAACAGCCATGAGATTAAGAGTGTGATCGGAGAGTTTTTGTGTTCTTCTGCGGTGGGTCTTGCAGAACTTAGCTCCGACCGCATGGACAGTTTCCACGAGCTTGTCATTCAAATCGTCCACTTCATTGCAGTCTTCTAGGCACTGAAAACGGTTTTGTAATTTTTGTAATTTGACCTTTGATCGTTTGAAATTAAAATTAAAAATTAAAAATGAAAAAACATTTTTAAATCATTTTTATTCTTAATTGTTATTATATTTTAATAAACATAAATATTTTATTAACTGATAGAAAAAGTTGATAGCAAACTTATTAGCATTACGTAAATTGATTTATTATTTTACTTTCACGTAAATATTAAATATAGCAATAAGGTCTTTAAGAATCTTTCTTCATTGGTGGATCTGTATTGTAATTATGTAACTCTGGTGAGTTTTGTGTTTTGATTTTAACCATTGGTCTTTGCTTTCTTTGTTTCAAGTGTCGATTATTAGTCGATGTCTTTTATAAATTAATATAATTTCTTAGCTTACAGTTTTATTATTACGAAAAACATAACTGATAACTGAAGTAATTTCCACCAGCAAACAATTCCCACCGGGGTTTTTTTTTTCAACAAGGTAACAGTTTTAATTACAATATGACTTCTTCGTGTCATTAAACACAATTGTGCTTGTCTTGGCACTGCACAGTTTGGTCTAATATGTTATTTTACATTATACTTTTATTTACATAATATTGAAATTAACCTTTACTTAACCTAAATATAAAATACCATTTTACAATTGTGTTAGAGAATATTAAGCATATTTTGTATTTACATAATTTTATACAAACTTTATAGTAGATATTTCTTAAACTATATTTTTTGTGGAGAGAGTAGTTTTTGATATTGTTTACAAGAAATAAGCAAAAATGTGAATGTTATTGTCTTCGATTGTTCGACTCGCCTATACACTATACTGCAAATTAATTACGCGCGTACACACGGAATGCATTTTTAAGGATTAGTTTTTTTTTAATGGAATTTATCTGGTTAAACGTTTTGTTTATTGGTCCGTTTTTGGCAATATATTTGCATAGATAAATATACACAGATAGGTCATAAGTATTGTCACACAGTAAAAACTTTTCTTTTAGAATGCTGGCCACAAATTTTTTTATTGAATTCTAATTTCGAATTGTTCATGAAAATAAAACTGTATCCTTTTTAGAATTTTACTCATTTTTAAATATGGAGTGGACGCTTAAAGAAGACCGTGTTGCAGTTATTGCGTTGCATCATTGCGGTTACCCGCCAATTCAAATTTTTGACATACTGAAAAATTTGAATATAACCAAAAGATTCGTTTATCGTACCATCAAACGATACAATCAAGACTCTAGTGTAGATGACAGGTCAAAAAGTGGTCGCTCTCGGTCTGTTAGGACTCCAGCAGTGATAAAAGCTGTGAAGGCGCGAATTCAAAGAAATCCCAAACGTAAGCAGAAACTGTTGGCCCTTCAGATGGGGTTAAGCAGAACCACGGTGAAAAGGGTGTTAAATGAAGACTTAGGGCTTCGAGCATAGCGAAGAAAAACAGGACATCGTTTGAATGCTCGTCTAATGGACCTGAGACTGAAGAGATGTCGCGCTTTGTTGAAGCGGTACGCGGGAAAAAAATATCGGGAAATTCTTTTTTCGGGTGAAATAATTTTTACCGTAGAAGAGAGCTACAACAAACAAAATGATAAGGTGTACGCCTACGTACGCACTACGTACACAGTAGTGGAGAAGCAAGCAACCGTATTCCGCGTGTCCAACGAGGTCATTTTCCATCCTCGCTCATGGTATGGTTGGGAGTTCCTTATTGGGGCTTAACAGAGGTACATTTTTGTGAGAAAGGTGTAAAAACGAATGCAGTTGTGTATCAAAATACAGTCCTGACAAACCTTGTGGAACCTGTTTCTCATACCATGTTCAATAACAGCCACTGAGTATTCCAACATGATTCGGATTTGGATTTGATTCGGATTCCAACATGACTTACGCAACTTCAATACAGCTCGTATTGAAGAAGCGATCGAGCGGAACCAAAGCTCCAAAGTCTTTGCTAGAGATCTGTCTGCCAGAAAGAGCCAACTGTAAAAGCTGAAGACCGAATTTGGCAGCATCGTTTCCGGGGCACCTGAGATTTTGAGTGAGATTGAGAGGTTCTAAAGGCAGCTTTACACGTCGTTGGAGCCACACGCAAGTGTGAGTAACGATCCAAGAGCGAGTCTTATCCGACACTATTCCGAAGATATCCCGGACGTCAGTCTGAGCGAGATTAGAATGGCTCTCCAGCAACTTAAAAACTATCCAATTGCAGAGAGGTGTAAGACAGGGTGATGTTATATCCCCGAAACTCTTCACCGCTGCATTGGAAGACGTTTTCAAGCTTCTGGACTGAAAATGATACGGTATTAACATCAATGGCGAGTACATCACTCACCTTCGATTTGCCGACGATATAGTCTTTACGGCAGAATCGCTGGAGGACCTAAGCACTATGCTCAATGACCTCAATAGTGTCTCCCAACGGATAGGTCTTAAGATGAACATGGACAAAACAAAGATTATGTTTAATGTCCATGTCACACCTATGCCGGTAGTTGTTGGAAGCACTAAGCTCGAAGTTGTTGACGAGTATGTTTACCTGGGACAAATAGTCCCACTAGGTAGGTAAGTCCAACTTCGACCGAGAGGTCAATCGACGGATTCAACTCGGCTGGGCAGCGTTCGGGAAGCTACGACACATCTTCTCGTCAGACATACCTCAAAACCTTAAAACGAAATTGTACAACCAGTGCGTGTTGCCAGTGATGACTTACGGAACTGAGACTTGGTCCTTCACTGCTGGCCGTATGAGGAAGCTCAAGGTCGCTCAGCGAGCTATGGAGAGGGCTATGCTCGGAGTTTCTCTGCGTGATTAACTTAGGAATAAGGATATCCGCAGTAAAACCAGAGTAACCGACATAGCCCAACGGATTAGTAAGCTGAAGTGGCAGTGGGCCGGCCATATAGCTCGAAGAACCGACAACCGATGGGGAAGAAAGGTTCTCGAGTGGCAGCCTCGTACCGGTAGGCAAAGTGTAGGGCGTCCCCCCACGAGATGGAGTGACGACCTGGTAAGACATGCAGGAAGTCGATGGATGCAGGTGGCTCAGGACCGTGCTTTGTGGCATTCTTTAGGGGAGCCCTATGTTCAGCAGTGGACTTGTGAAGGGCTGTAATGATGACTTGGAAATATCGATTGCTTACATAGTCTTTACACTATCTTAAGAAGGGTCCTCTCACACTATCATTTTCAAGTTTTCTTAGAAGAATGTCATGTTTTAAGGTGTCAAAGACTTTACTTAAATCAATGAAAGCAATTAATACATGTTTTTTCTCATCTAGACATTTATTTACTTCGTCTGTAAAGTTTGACAGTAACTGTGTAGTAGATTTTTTTGTCTGAAATCCGTATTGAGATGCCGAAATAATTTTATGTTTTTGAAAGTAGTTATAAAGCTGGTTTGATGTGAATTTTCTATAATTTTGTCAATTATTGTGAGTATAGTAATAGGCCTGTAATTATTGTAATCGTCTTGATGTCCACTTTTGTAAATAGGTCGTACCAATCTTAATTTTAAATCTGTAGTATAGATGCCTGTATTTATACAACTGTTAATTAACTTGACAATCACTTTAGCAATTTCTTCTGATATAGCTTTAATGTAAATCGTACGAATTCCGTCGGCACCTGGTGCCATTTTTGTGTTAAGTGTTTGTATTATATTTTTTATTTACTTTGTGTTCATTTTTTGAAACCGTATAGACGTTTCTGCTGTATTTGTGTACAAATCTTCCGATAGAATTTTACTGGTACAATTTGGTATTATATTTTTTATGTTTCTATTGAATTCAGTGGCAAAATTATCGGCTATTATTTTACTATTTTGACTTTTGAAGTTAAATGCTTTATTTAATGATTCATCTAGTGTTTCGGTAACCTTGCCACAAAGTCTGTTTACAATTTTCCACGTATATCTTGGGTTAGATATGTTGTTATTGATTTTTTGATAATAGTAATTGTTTCTATTTCTCTCAATAAATTTCATTTTTTTATTTCTATATTTATTATATTCTATCCTTAAAAGTTTATTACTTGAGTCATTTTTCCATTTAGTAAACAATGTATCTCTTATTTTACACATATTTATGATGTCTTTATTTAACCAATTCTCTTTATTTCGTTTGCTACTTTGTTTTATTTTTTTAATTGATTGATATTTACTGTAGCACTCTATAAATTTAGTTCTGATAAAATTGTTTATACTAATAGGGCATTGCATATAATTTACCGGAGACCAGTCTATTTCGTTTAGCATTGTATGAAGCTTTTTATTATCATATAAAATAATATTTTCGAATTCATCCCGTGTGAACGAAACAGGTGCGACGCATGCAAGCACAGTCATGCGATGATCTGCTAATACAGTACCAATAGCGCCAGAGTATAAGTCTAACGTACGCGATCGCACAAAGATGTGATCTATACAACTTTTAGTTATTTTGTCTTTTCTTTTTTCTATTCTGGTGTAATCTGTTATCGCACACGTTAGACCGAACTCAGCTATTTTACTTAAATAATATTCTTGAATAGGTGTAATGCATTTAATGTTAATATTCATATCACCCAGGATGATTAAGTTATGTTTTTTAGTGAAATTATCTTTTATTATGTGACACAACTCTTCTATAAACAAGTGTTTGTTCTCGTTCCGTGGTCTGTATATTATACAAAGATAGAATGTTTGCATATTATAGGTGGTAATTTTGCTTATAAGTGATTCACAGTGTAATGATTTTATAGGTATAATTTCAAACTTATGGGTCTTACGTACATAAATAATTATCCCACCCCCCTTTCTTTTAGTTATTAAGGTACTATGCATTGTATAGCCATCGATATTAAACATAGATAGTAAATTATTAGATATATTGGCTTCCGTTATGGCAATGCAGTCTAAATTTACTTTACTAGAATTTATACATTCCTTTAGCATTACAAAGTTTTTTATCATAGACCTTAAGTTAATATGAATAAAAGTGAAATTTTTTTTAACCTTTAGGTAAAAATTTGTAAAAATCATTTAAATTAATACAGTCGTATATTTCTGAAACGTTCGCAAAAGAATCCATTATGGTTGTTATTTATATTACTTATAATTATACTTAATGCTGAGTTTTGCACTTAACTGATTACTTCCTTTACTTCCGTGTTATGAGAAATGATTCGTTTTGTTAATCTTTGGATGTCATCGATGCACCTGATAGTTATGATCTTGTCTTTGTCTTCTTTTCGAGCGAAAATTTTTCCATTTTTAAACTAAATGTATTTGTATTCTGAACTTAATTGTTTTTTTCCGTTCCACAAAATTGTTTTATTTGCTTTTGTGAGTGCGCCTCTCAACATAATTCTATCCTTACCCTCATAATATTTCATAGGTGCATTAGGAAGAATATCATTCACTTTTAATACCTTCATTTTTTGCAGCTTGTATCCACTTCTCATTCTCTGTTTCATCTTTTGATTCCAGTAGCAGATATCCATCCTTTCCTTTTCTTCCTTCTTCCTGTGTTAAGCTTTTAATTGAACTCGCATCCATATCTAATTTGGATGCTAATATTGTAGTAATCTTATAATGATTAATGCCATCAATACCCGATATACCAGTTATTTCAATTCTGTTATTATATTGCTTTTGTTCCATTTCTCCTATCTTTTGTTCTAGAGCACTTATTCTTATTTCCAAATTATTATTCTTGTTGTTTAATGCTAGATTTTTGGTTTCTAATTCTTTAATTCTGCTTTTTAGAACATCCATACTTTCTAGCACCTCATCTAGTTTATCATGACAGTAGCTTATAGAAGATTCGATTGGCTCTAGTTCCCGCTTTATAGTAACTTCAACTTCCTTTGAAATATCCTTTAGTAACTTTTTAATGTCTATTGATGGCTTAGAATGCGAATGATCTTGAGTTTGTTGTTTTGTTCCACTTTTTCTTCTTCTTCTGGGATAATAAACGACCTTCTTACAGGAGTGTATCGTTGACATTCCTTGCAGGTCCATTCCAGGCCATCTGCGTTACGTAATGCTGCAATCTGTTTATATGAAAGATTAGTACAGGCTTGGGTCGCGTTCACAATTTTTTTGCATTTGCTGCATTCTAAGCCGGGAGTTCTTTTAGTTATCGGTTTTTTACAACAATCACATTTTATTCATTGTAATGTCGGTATAAAGACTTTTTTAACCACACGTCCAATCGGTAACACCCTGTCGATGCAAACTGAGTTATGTAATCGCACTGCGTATCTATCGCTTCTCCAACCACGTTTCGGCTCTTTGTTCACTATTTGTGATCAATCCTTGACTACAAAACAAATCTAAATTTATGCATCGTTTTGGTAATATATTATTAGATTTCAATTCAGTAAGCCATTTTATAATACGAAGGTGACATTGAAAGTTCTTAGAAAATCGAAAACTGAACAAACTAGCAAGTTATTAGTTTTATTATATCTTTTCAAAATAGTGTCCATTTACATCAATACATCGCTGCATCCGATAGAACCACTGCGATAAGCACTTTGCCCACTCGTCCTTTGGGGTCTCTTTGACTGCATTTTGTAACGCAGCCACTGCTTCCTCTGCGTCCATAAAACGTTTTGTTCGAAGATTTTCTTTTATTTTCGGAAATACATAAAAATCGCAAGGTGCGATGTTCGATGGTCGGAGCTATAGGGCGATTGACCCAGTAATTTTACGTCTGACGTCGCCAAGTATTTCACTGTTTACTTGGCTGTGTGCGACGAGGCGATGTCGTGGTGAAGGAGGATCCTACTGTGAGGTCGTTTCTCTCAATCTTTTTCGAAGACAAGTTGCAAACAATTGTTAGTGTACCACTCTGCAGTAACTGTTTTTCGATCTCATAAACAATAATTGTTGCGTGATTAATAAAATTAAAAAGTAATGAACTGTCGTTCCGAAGAACAAGGCTACCATCTTTTTTCTACGCTTCGACCTCTCTTCACATTAGTTGGCAACTCCTCAGAAGGAAACACCCAAACGGTCTGACTGTCTTTTAGTTTCAGGATCATGACAATTAATCCAGCTTTCGTCAACCGAAAATATGTGGAGATAGCACACACACAGTATTTGAGTCACTTCCGTAAACTGTTTAAACCATTTCGCGACACCAATCTCTCGCCTCTGTTAAATTATGAAGTATCCACCGGGCACAAAGCTTCTAAACTGCTAAATTTTCATGGAAGATTTTGTTCACTTGACTCATATCGATGCCTTAACTTGTCCACATCTACTGATAAGCCATTGTATTGTCAGTCTCTATCATGCGCTGCACAACACTGATGTTATCTTCAGTCGTCGCCGTAGAAGGCCGTCCCTCACGCAGATCATCGGTGAGATTAGTGCAACCATGTTAAACTCATTAAACTAGTTGTAAACAGTGGCACAAGAGGAAGTTTCATCGTAAAATGCCAATCGAAGTCTATCATAACTTTCTTGTTGACTTTAAATGACATTGACAATCATAGAAAATCATCGTACGAAATTTTTCGCGCGTTAAATTCATGCTGACGTGACACAGACAATTTTCAATTTGCCGCCAAATCGTTAACAAGTGACAAATTAATAAAATACATACACAATAATACTGGCAAAGAGTACCATTTTCAACATTTGAACTTATTTTTTATCGTCCTCATATATTTTCACAAGTTGACACCAATGCGACGAGACGCGCACGATTAATGCTAAAACTTGTACCCACCCGCAAACTAAAATGGTAGTAAAAAGTGTGGTAAATGTAAGAAAAACATCATTAAAAAATTATAAGAATAGAGTGTAGTAGATGCGATCTAATAGTTCATGCGGATCCTGCCTGTTCAAAGCTATCCAACAAACAGCTAAACACCATCAAGTATTCGTCCGGTATAGAGTGGAGTTGTAAAGAGTGCCTAAGCAACATTTCTCGTAGGTCATCGTTCGTGATACCCGACGATGATGGCGATGATGACCCTAGAAATACGGGAAACACTCAAGTTATAGATGCTAGAAAATTGGTACAAGACATCAGTCGCGAGGTAAAAAAAAAACTTTTCGTAAGAAGATTGGAAATCTTGAGAGCTCACTTGATTTTTTAAGTGAACAACTTTTCTTTTTCTTTTCAACTTTAAGTGATTAAAGAACTTGAAAATTATAACTATGACTTAGTGAACAAAAACAAGAATTTAGAACTGCGGTTACCTGCTTTAGAACAGAGGCTCAGAGACTTTGAACAAAAGACTCTCTCTAACTCGCTGGAAATTGCTGGGTTACCAGTGGAAATGCCCAGCGAGGTAAATACAATAATTGAAACTGTTGCCGCTAAATTGGACGTTGATAAGAAGGATGTGTAGTCAGCTCAATGGTAACAAGTGTCAAAGGACAAACCGTGATCAGTTCTTGTGGAGCTGAAGTCTAAAGTCTTGCAGCAACAGTGGATAGATGCTGGCAAGGACAAGTGTCTCACCGCAGGGATGATAGTGCCGAACATTCTAAAGGAGAAGGCTGATGAACGTATTTTTATAAGAGAAGCCCTAACAAAGTACCAGAAAACACTTCTATTTAATGCTAAGTCACAGCTATTCAATAAGTCGTGTAAGTATGTTTGGTGTAAAAATGGAAAGGTATGTGCTCGAAAAACTGACAACAGTAAAATTTATTATATTCACACTATGCATGTTATAAATAAAATTGTAAAAAAAAGTTCATTTCTTTCTGATAAACAACCCGGGACATCCTCATCCAAAATATTGTAAAGTTCTCATTTATACCTATATTTATTCATAAGTCAATAAATTCAAATAAAATGGATACACAAATAAATAAAATTCCTAATTGTAAAATTCCTAATCAATTCTTTCAACAGTTGCCTTCTAAAAGTTTTATGAAATTTTCATGTATTCACTTTAATATTAGGTCACTTATAAAAAACTTTACTAAACTGCAACAACTAATCCACAACTGTAGCTATCCACTAGATGTAATAGTTATAACGGAGGCTGGTATCTCGAATAGTATTGTTAATTTATATACATTACCGGGCTATAGTTTGCATGCACAACTACGTGAAAATAAAAAGGGAGACGAAATTATAATTTACGAACGAAACCGTCTAAAATTTACCACAATTCAACATAAAACTAAAACGTTTGAAAGTCTTTCGGGCAAAATAAAATTAAACTCGTCACTAAATTTAAAAACAACAAATAAAACACTGTTTGTAAGTGAAATAAGCAAGTACATTTCTAAGTTTGAATTGGAACACAACTTCCTTTTAATCGGTGACACTAACGTAGATATAAAAACTTCAACCTCACACAAGGATGTTTATGTAGGAGCACTCAGCGAGCACGGATTGATGTGTGGAATATCGGAATACACAAGAATTGAAACTAAACAAAATTTAAGTACTAAATATTGCTTACACCACATTTTTTCCCGATTCCCCACCTTACATCCGTTCTCGGCGGTGCTCGATATTGTACTGGCCGATCATCGAGGTATTATCTTTGCGTGCGTTGATGACGCACCTATAATGCTCACGCGTTTACAGGGTGTAACAAAACGGGGTGCGAAGTCAGAAGTCCTCCACGTGTGTCTGGCAGTTGCGGGTCCCTCTCGATACGTCTGGAGGGAAGAGCAGCTACTGGGCCGGTGCACCCTGGGCGAGGCAGTAATCTTCCTCGAGAAATGAGAAGAAATTCTTACTCCTTGGGGAATGTTACTGCCGCGGCTAATTATTCTGACATGGGTGGGGTCCATCTCGGACCAACGGTGCGTTCCACTGCGTGACCCTCTGATCAGCAGAGGGCATAGCAGAGGAGTGAGGGCGGGCTCGGTGTGCACTTACCCTGCCTCCGGGCAGACAGTGAAGGATTCATCCTATGCTGTCACCGCCGGTCTCGTAATCCCATCGAAGTGTCGTGGATCATGTCTCGCGGCTTTGATAGGGACCGAGGGTCTTGGCTTAACCGCCCGGACCGCGAGGGAGAAAACCTCTATAAAAAGTTACCCCGAATCTCAAGCGGCGACGCACCGCGAGGGGATGGATGGCTGACGGGGTTCTATGAACAAATCAGTCGCTAGTGCGCTCCTCGCCAGGGTACCTGCAGACCCCCTGGCGAGTAATAAATCCTCTAAATCTGCTTACCTTGGTAAGGGGTCACTGCCAAGGTGGACCTTTAATTACTCCCATACTCGTGGGTACAAAAATGGAACATAATCAAACACAAAAAAACAAAACCGCCGGCAACGGCAACGTAGAGGAGAGGAGGAACGATGCGGGGACAGAGTCCGACGCCGCATCGAGCAGCGTGGGAGGCTCAGAGAGCTCCCGACACGTGGGACCTGGGACCGCGGAGACCAGCAAGATCTTCCGCAAGCGGTCCAGGCGGGATGGCGACCAGGGGTCGGCATCCGGTGAAGAGGGGGTTTCGGCCCGGAAAATCCCAACCAACAGGCGGGGCGGGCTGAGAGGCAAGAAGAGGGAGCTCTCTGCCAATCAGAGGGCCGAACGAGCGGCAAAGCTTGCCGAGGAGGGGCGCCACCCGGACGATACGGCTCGGGTCTCAGGCGAAGAGACGGATGCAACTGGCGGCTCCGAGGTGGAGCGTAAGGCCAGATTTGTAAAGGAGGTGGAGGCCGCGATCAAGGTCGTGGCCCACAAGCAAAAGGCCTCCTCGAAGTTAAAGGCCATTCCCGCGGCCTCCGCCTCCATCATGGCGGCTGCGGAGGCCAACTTTGTTGGGTCCGGGCCTAATGCGGACGAGGTGGCGAAGCTGCGGGCGGACGTGGCCCGCCTGACATCCGCCATGGAGATTCTCCAGAAGGAGAATGAGAAGCTCCGCGCAGACCTGGCCAGTCTACATGAGCCTGCCTCTCACGCGGCGCCCCAGACGCACTGCCCAAGCCAGCCCGTGCCGGTGGAGAACCAGGTTCTGAACCTGGTCCGGCAGGAGCTGGCTGCCTTCCAGCACCGGTTCTCCGTGCTGGAGGGCATCGTCCTGCGCCCTCCCCTAGGGGCAAACAAGACGGCGGCGAGGCCGGCAACGGTCTCGTACGCGGCGGCCACGGCTGCAGCATCCAGGCCGGGGCCGTCCAGCCAGCCCTCGGACGGGGCTGCAGTTGCCCCTCCCCCTCCTGAAAAGCCGGTTCCGGCAAAACCGATACCGGCTGAACCGGCTCCGGCTAAGCCGGCGACGGGAAAGAGAGGCAAGGCGAAGGCAAAAAAGGGCAAGGCGGCAGCACAGGTAGTGGCTGCGCCAGCCCCAGTGCCTACGGCGAATGGGCCAGCGCCAGCGGCAAGCCAGCTGCCGCCGCCGCCACCGCCCCCCCAGCTCCCTACACCTCCCGCGGCTGAAGCCGGTTGGCAGGTTGTCGGGGACAAAAAAAAGGGGAAGAAGGCAGCCAAAAAGGGCAAGGAGCAGGAGCGGCAGCGCCAGTTCAGGGCGCGCAAGATCGCGGCTAGGCTCCGCGCCCCGAAGACCGCAGCTGTAGTGATTACACTACAGCCGGACGCGGAAAAGAAGGGCGTTACCTACCGCGATCTGCTCGCGAAGGCGAAAGAGGCGGTGGATCTCGGGGAGCTCGGGATCACCGGGGGCCTCCGGCTCAAAGTCACCCAGACGGGGGCTCGTATGCTGGAGATTCCTGGGGAATCCAGTGGCGCGACCGCGGACGCTCTGGCTGCGAAGCTCAGAGCGTCCCTGAACGCGGACGAGGCCCGAGTGTCCAGGCCCGTCAGATGCGCAGACCTGCGCATCATGGGTCTGGACGACTCGGTATCGGAGGAGGAGTTGGTGGCCGCCGTCGCCAGGTCCGGGGGGTGCACTACTGACCAGGTCAGGTCAGGCGCTATACGCCCGGACCAACAGGGTATGCATGCCGCCACGGTGTGCTGCCCTGTTACGGCGGCCAAAGCCATAGTGGAGGGCCGAAGGCTTCTGGTGGGCTGGGTCTCAGCGCAGGTTAAGCTGCTGGAGCCCAGACCTCTGAGGTGCTACCGCTGTCTCGTGGGACATCACGTGTCAGTGAAATGCGCCTCGGAGGTTGACCGCAGTGGCCTTTGCTTCCGCTGCTGTCAGCCCGGACACAAATCGGCGACCTGCTGCGCCACGCCGCACTGTGATGCATGTGCGGCGACCGGCAAGCCAGCCGATCACTGGGCCGGAAGCAGGGCCTGCGTGCCACCCGCCAAGGCCAAGGCCGCGGGTAGGGGAGGGCCCTCCTCCGCTGCCACCGCCTCTATGTCCACCGCCGCAGCCGCAACTGCCGCCGCCGCCGCTGTCACTGTTGCCGCCGCCGTCGCCGCGACACCGACGCCCGCAGAGGGGCGCCCCGTGGAGGAAGCTGAAATGGAATGCCTATAACGGCCCCATTAAGCTTCCTCCAGGCGAATATCAACCACTGCGCCTGCGCTCAAGATCTGTTGCTCCAGAGCATGGCGCAGTGGTCGATTAACATCGCTGTGGTCGCTGAGCCGTATTTTGTCTGGCCTAGGGATGACTGGGTGGCGGACCTTAACGGCTCAGTGGCCATCATTTCTTCGGCCGCCGCCGGTACCTCGACCCTTGAAGGTGTCAGGAGGGGTCAGGGGTGCGTAGCAGCACGGTTCGGGGAGTTCGTCGTTGTGGGGGTGTACTTCTCCCCGAACCGATCTCTCGCCGAGCTCCATAACTCTCTTGCAGAGCTGAGAGCAGTCGTCGTCGGAAGCTATCCCCTCCCCGTACTTGTCCTCGGGGACTTCAATGCCAAGAACTTGGCTTGGGGTTCTCGTCGTACAGATGTGCGGGGTAGGATGGTGGAAGACTGGGCTCTGGAGACAGGCCTGGTCGTCCTAAATCGGGGTTCTGTCCCCACGTGTGTGCGGATGCGGGGCGAGTCGGTGGTGGACATTTCATTCGCTAGCCCCGCTCTGTTGCCGCGTGCCATTCAGTGACGAGTCATGGAGGGGGTGGAGACCTACTCCGACCACCGGTACATCCGGTTTGACGTCTCCACCCAGCCCTCGAGCGCGCCAGTCCAACAGGCCCCGAGTGGTCCGCGTTGGGCGCTGAAGCAGCTGGACCGGGAGCTCCTCCTGGAAGCCTCGATCGTGCAGGCCTGGGTGTCATCACCGGATAGGCCTGCCGACGTCAATGATGAGGCAGGGTGGTTCCAGGAGGCCATGTCCGAGATATGTGACGTGGCAATGCCCCGCGTCCGGCCAGGAAGCGCCCGGCGTCAGGTGTATTGGTGGTCGCGTGAGCTGACGTGTCTGCGCGAGGCTTGTGTCGCCGCGCGGTACCTGTACGCCAGGCATCGCAGGCTCCGCATTCGTCCACCGAATGCGGCAGCCATTGAGGCGGAGCTGTACGAGGGATACAGAGCGGCGAAGACCGCCCTCCGGGAGGCTGTCATGCGGGCCCGGGATCGGGCCCGTGAGGAGATGCTGGAGACTCTCGACAGAGATCCGTGGGGGCGCCCTTACAAGATGGTGCGGGATAAACTCCGCACCTGGGCCCCCCCGCTGACGCAGAGTCTCCGGCCTCAGCTCGTGGAGGACGTGGTGAGCGCTCTGTTCCCTGCGCGAGCGGAACATCCGCCCCCGCCTATGGCTCCGCCACCTGCGGTGCCGGAAGCGGACCACCAGGACGACGACGACGACATCCCGGAAGGGACCGGGGTAGACCTGAGAGTGGCGGTACGTAGGCTCAAGGCCAGGAATACCGCCCCAGGACCCGATGGCTTGCCTGGCAAAGCCTGGGTCCTGGCCCCGGAGGCTCTCGGGCCCCGACTGGAGGGGTTCCTAAGCGCATGCTTGGAGAGAGGCCAATTCCCGCTTCGCTGGAAGACGGGGAAGCTGGTCCTCATTTGGAAGCCAGGGCGCCCTGCGGACTCTCCGTCCGCATACCGGCCCGTGGTGCTGCTCGACGAGGTGGGCAAGCTCTTTGAAAGAGTCATTGCAAACCGCCTCGCCGAGCACCTTGCGGGGACAGGGCCGGATCTTGCGGAACACCAGTTTGGTTTCCGCAAGAGGCGCTCTACGGTGGACGCCATCATGCGCGTGAGAGCCCTCACGACGGGGGATGCAGTGGCCAGGGGGGGTGGGGTGGTTTTGGCGGTGTCTCTCGACATCACCAACGCCTTCAACTCCATGCCCTGGAGCTGCATTAGGGAGGCACTCCGGTATCACCGGGTGCCGACCTATCTCAGTCGTATAGTCGGGGACTATCTGACGGACAGGGCCGTCATCTACCCCGGTTGCAACGGTGAGTGGAACCGGCGAGAGATGTCGTGCGGTGTCCCACAGGGTTCGGTTCTGGGGCCGCCCCTGTGGAACATCGGTTACGACTGGGTGCTGCGCGCCGACCTCCCTACCGGCGTCAGTGTAGTTTGCTACGCTGACGACACGCTGGTACTGGCACAAGGGGGGTCGTACGAGGCGGCGGCGGAAACTATGACACGCGGGGTTGCGATAGTCGTTGAGAGGATCCGGCAACTGGGTCTCAAGGTGGCTGTGCACAAGTCCGAGGCCATGCACTTCCATGGTCCTCGGAACAGGCCACCACCAGGATCCTCAGTGATGGTAGGAGGGGTATCCATCGGCGTCGAGTCGACGTTGAAGTACCTAGGACTCGTCCTCGACGGCCGATGGAACTTCGTTGAGCACTTCCGACGTTTGGCTCCCAAACTGGAACGGACCGGGGCTGCCTTCAGGCGGCTCCTGCCGAACCTGGGGGGGCCAAACGCCTCCTGCCGGAGGCTCTACGCGGGGATCGTGAGGTCCATGGCCCTTTACGGGGCCCCGGTGTGGGCGCGTGGTTTGGCGCGGCTTGCCGTCCACCACCTAAACGCGCCCCAAAGGTTGGTTGCCGTAAAGATGGTTCGCGGCTACCGCACGATCTCCAGCGAGGCGGCGAGCCTCCTTGCCGGATTGCCGCCATGGGATCTGGAGGCGATAGTCCTCACGCGCCTGCACGAATGGCGCGCGGAGGCACTATGCCGGGGGGAAACCCCGCTGCCGCGGCAAGTTGTCGCGCAGCTGACAGACTTCCGGCATGATCTCATGGCGACATGGAGAGAGCGACTGTCGCAACCCCGTGCTGGGCACGCCACTATAGCGGCGATAAGACCCCTCTTTGAGGAGTGGCTTGAGAGACGCCACGGCGTCCTCACCTTCCGCCTGACGCAGGTCCTCACCGGACACGGTGTGTTCGGGAGGTTCCTGCACCGAATCGGGCGGGAGGAAACGCCCGGGTGCTCCCACTGCGAGGAGCGACCGGAGGACACGGTGGAGCACACCGTGGAGGTGTGCCCTGCTTGGGCGGAGCACCGCCGTGTCCTCGTAGCGGCGATAGGCGGCGGCGACCTCTCGCGTCCGGCCCTGGTCGAAGCCATGGTCCGGAGCGAGACGGAATGGGATGCCGTCACCACCTTCTGCGAAGCAGTGATGCTAGCGAAGGAGGTGGCGGAGCGGGAGAAGGAGAGAGCAGCAGCTTTCCTTCCCGGCCGCCGCGGGAGACGCCCCGGGCGTCGGGGGCTACGTCGTGGCCCCCGGCCACCGTAGGCGCGGGCCTGTGGATGGCGAGCAATGGGTAGCTCGCCGTCCGTCCGTCTAACGACGACAGGCCGTGTCGACGGCGCGTTTTGTTCCACGCGCGCCTCAAAGAGCTGTCAGCATCGTGAAGGGGCCCGCAAGGGCCGACGCCTGCCGGGGCTGCGGGCTGTTCGAAAGAGATACCGCGGCTCCGGAACGTAAGGGCACTGAAGGAACACGGATGGTTTTTAGTCAGTAAAAGTCTGACACTCCCTTCCGCTCCACCCAGAGCGAAAGGCGTCATTTGATGATTTTCCATCCGCAAAAAAAAAAAAAAAAAAAAAAAAAAAAAAAAAAAAAAAAAAAAAAAAAGGGTGTAACAAAACGACTGACTGATTACGAGATTTTTTATAAGGAACTTAAAAATGTGTATTGGTCAAAGTCTAAAGATATGAATTCCCCAGACGAGATTCTAAATTTTATATATAATTCTTTTCAGACCGCAAAAAATTCCGCAACTAATTTTAAAACCTATAAATTAAATAAAAATACCTCTAAACAGTTTAAATTTTCCTTGGATTGATGACAATATTACTCGTCTTTGTGATAAAAGGGACAAATTATATCGTAATTGGAAAAATAATCCAAATAACTCAAAACTAAGAATAGAATATAATAAAATACGCAAAAAAGTACATAAAGTTCTTGAAATCAAAAAGAACACATATTATATTAAGCAATTAAATAATAATTTTAAGAATATTTAAAAAAATATAATGTTGTAAATCAAATGTTAGGGAGAATGACCTTGTCTATTGATGCGGCTATACTCAAGGTGTTTGATGATCAGGGACTTACCTCCAAAACTATTGCAGATAACTTCGCAAATAGCTTTGACAGAGCGGTAAAAAGTATAATTCCAAATTGTAAAATAAAATTAATAACCAAAAATAATACATCGAAAATCTTAGACTCCAGTATGTTATTTCGGAAAGCGACCCCCAGTAGTGTTCATAAAATTATTAAAAACTTAAACACAAGAAAGGCGCCAGGTGCTGACAATATTGCGATTTCTGACAATAAAATAATAGGGGAATATATTTCCCCAACCATTTCTGACCTAATCAACAGTAGCATTAAAAGTGGTTTGTATCCTGATCAATTGAAAGAAGGCTGTGTCAGACCTGTGCATAAGAAAGGAAAACGTGATGACTACTTAAATTATCGCCCAATTACATTACTTTCGTCAATTGATAAAATTGTGGAAAAATTCATAGGCGAGCAAATACACAAATTTTATACGAATAACTCTGTAATAAGTCCGTAGTCAGTTTGGTTTCCAATCAGGAAAAAGTACAACAAGTCTTTTATCAAAATTCACTGATGATGTCAATACATACATACATACATATAATCACGCCTCTTTCCCGTAGGGGTAGGCAGAGACCACTTCTTTCCACTTGCTACGATCCTTACATACTTCGTCCACTTTCATTATTCCCTTCATACATGCTCTATGGTTTAGGGTACTCTTGACCTGGCCTTTTTTAAAGACGTCCCTGATTTGGTCTAGAAATGTCCGCCTAGGTCTACCCCTTCCAACACTTTTATTCACACTCGCCTTATACACTTTTTTCGTCAATCGTTCTTCATTCATTCTCTCGACATGGCCAAGCCATCTCAGCATTCCTTTCTCAATTTTTGTCACTACATCTTCTTTCAGACCACAACGTTTCCTTATCTCACTATTTCTTATCCTGTCACTCAGTTTAGCTCCTATCATAATTCTTAATGCTCTCATCTCAACTGCATTTATTCTGCTTTCATGTTTCTTCTGCCATACCCAACTTTCGCTTCTGTACATGTGTGTCGGAACCAACACCCCCTCATGCACAGCCAAACGAGCCTTGTTAGACACCTTCCGACTGCTCATAAAGGAGTGCAAAGCTCCATTCACCATGTTTCCTGCATTCACTCTTCTTTCGATATCACTCTCACACTTTATGAAAAAAGACAGGTGCTTGCCCTATTTATTGACTTCTCACGTGCTTTTGACACCATGTTACATGAACAGCTTGTGGACAGATTAGACAAATGTGGTGTACGTGGTCCATTGCTTAACTGGTGCCATAATTACTTGAAGAACCGAAAATCTTTTGTGAAGATTGAAAATAACTACAGCGAGCCTATGTTGATGACGGAGGGTACGGCACAAGGTTCGGTACTATGACCCTTGTATTTTTTGTCCTACGTCAATGACATGGGCAGCTGCATCGTCAATTGCACGTGCTACCAGGTTGCTCATGACACTTGCCTTGTAATTGGTGATAAAAATACACAAAAGGCATGTGACTTTTGCAGTCTGACCTAGATATCCCAAAAAGGTGGTGCAATGTTGCTGGGCTTGTCCTTAACGCCAGCAAAACTAAATTGCTAGTAATCAAATCTCCACACTTAAAACCCACTACAATTAAAAAATCAGACGCACATAATTGCATCTGCCTACATAATTACAACGCTACTGAATGTTGCTGCCCAGAAATTGAAATAGTTGATAAACAAACATATCTCGGTCTAGTTATTCACAGTAATTTTAATTGGAGACAGCATATTGAACATGTATGTACTAAACTTAGACAGTTTCTAGCAAATATCACTATTCTCAATAATCGCATTCCATTGAAAATAAAGTTAATGTTATATAATGCACTTGCGGAGTCGCACATTCAATAGGTAAGCTTGGCCGTAGCTAAGTAGCTACGGCCAAACTTACAAAACATATCTTGACCAGATCCATAATTTACAAGCAAGAATACTTAAAATCGTAGTTCCAAATGAAATAAAAAAATAATTCCGTAATGACATCAGTGGTCTTTTCAAACACTGTAAAGTTTAACCAATACATATACAAGTATTAAACATTTTATTAAAAGAACAATTTTTTAATCAATCGCTAAGAAAACTGATCGAGCTGCCTGTATACACTCGAGCAATTTCTAAGAACCGTCTCATCGAGCCGCGTGCTTGCAATGCGTACGGTTAGCGGACATGTAGCTACTTAAAACCTCGACTTATCAATAATATGCCGTCAGAATTGTTGGATAATATCAAAATAACATTAAGTGTAAGTTAAAGGATCATTTTCTTAAGCTATTATAACGTGTTTTCTGATATATTTTTTTTCTCTCTGAATGTTTGCATGTATTTTTTTCCTTTTACAGTATCTATAATACAATATTACGCTATTATATTATAAAATTGTAAACTCTAAAAGTATAAACCTTAGTGGTCTCTTATATGCTATCACTATAAATATTTGTAATGCTTGTTTATGTGATAAATAAATGAAAAAAAAATTATTCATGTGCAAACTTAAATTTATAACTCCTTTTTTCTCGCTTTGATCTTTTTGACTGCCAGGGGCATAAAAGTTGGAAGGACTTTTTTCTGTCTAGGGCTTCATCTGGATAGGTAGATAACACTGGTGTGTCACATTCTGAAGGTAAAACAGCGCCAGTATATCCCTGTTAGTCCATGAAGCATTCCATATTAGTTCTCAGTGATAACAATGCATCTGATGCCTTCTTTTTTTGAAATTGTATGCAGCTTTTCATGGTCATTAGTATTTATTTAACACCAGGTGAACATTTAGTGTTCACTTAAGTTTTGTAAATGGTAGTAACATTTTATTCATCTTAAGTAGAATTCCCAAAACTTATTGATTATTTTATTTTGAGATATTTTCAGGACGATGATGCTGCTCATCTCCAGCATCTTCATTTTTCTCTATCGCCTCTTAGGACATTTGTGTGATAGGGGATCCTTCTTTCTCAATTGAGTTTATATGAGAGTACTTACTTAATTTTCTTTGCTGGAACTCATCGTATTATTAATTGCAATCGATGTTACTTAATTGATTAACTTTTAACATTTTTCGATTTTTGAATTATTAATTGTCTAATTTTTGGAATTTTTAAACATGCTGTAGATCCTTAAGTAAAAACAATTAAAAAAATGTAGTCCTTGCCGCGTTTATATGAATGGTCTTTTTTGGACATAACCTTTAAAACTATGTAGATAATACAGTTGTATTAATTAATTGGTTATGGCTTTTATCAGAAGATAGAAGTGAGGAAAGTTTTGAAAACTTTCGTCTTGATTGCTTCTCATTTTCATACAAAGCGTTCCAATAGATTTCAATCTCATTAGCATAGAAGGCTATGAAAGTTTCTTATTTATTCAGTTTTACGAATAGGAAAATTGTAAATGCACAGTCTGTTTAACGGAAAGTTTGGAAGCAATTGGTGCACCTCTTCTTATGCCGAGTATTTATAACACCAGTTTGAATGAATAGATTCACGGAATATTGAATAAATTAATGATGGAATTAATGATTTAATCATCACAAACAACCCAACATACAAACAAACTATGCAACAAACAAAGGAAAAAAATCAATACACACAAATATTTGGGCTGCAACAACGCAGTACTAACATTATGTTGTAGGCAGTGAGCAGTTCAGTGTAACTGAGGGGACATATTGCCACGCTTGGTGAGCGGGTTAGCAAACGCAGGCTTTAATTTTATTTGATATCAGGAAGATACTTCCGTCCACCTCCAAGCTACCACTTCCTGCCTATTCGCTTCTTTCGAAGCTTCCACCAGTTTCCTTGCTGATCGCAGCATCAAGGTCGTAGTAGACGGTTACAAGCCTACTAACGCTGGTGTTCCACAACGCTGCATGCTATCCAACCAACGCTATTATTTTCATATATTGTTACACCCCCCCCCCCCCCCACTCCTTTTAATTTTTCTTCTTTAAAAGCTATATCTATATGATATATAAAATAAAACTTTACGTGACCAGTATATTAACCATATATTGATCTTTATAAATCTATACATATAATAAAAATGTAAATTGCAGATGTCTGTACATTTCATAAACTTATAACAGAAGTTATTAAGAGGGACTAAAAATAAGTAATTAAAAACATTTCTATAATTTTTAGAATTGTCTGTCTGTCTGTCTGTCCGTCTGTCTGTCTGTTTGTTTGTTAACGTATCACGTATAAAGTACTAATTTATATCATAAGAATCGGTAAGGAGATTATTAAGTGTATCTTCGGGTTACGTTTAGTCTTTATTTCATTAAAATCAGTTCATTCTATCAAAAGTTATGATAAATATTCTGAAGTATGTGTACGAAGTATAGGTACAAATTTGTTCAGTGGTGTCGTTGTTTGAGTTATCAAGTACATTTTAAACTAATACCGTTTTAGAAATCATAATTAAATGATGTAAAATAGTGTTCTATAATGATATAATTATATCTTTAACGCAGTAAACAAAAGTATTAAAGAACGTAATAAATATATTACAAAAACCTTATTATCTAAAAATCTAAAGTATAATAGTTAAACAATTTATCGATAGATGGCGGTGTTGTACAAAAGGGTAGTTAGTGGTTTTTTCCTGTAGATGAGTTTTCATATTTCCGGTTAATCTTTGTACTACTTGCTGCATTACTGCGTGTTGACAAACTCATTTATTCTTTACCGCCGAGTACTCTATGTGGTAAATCAAGTTCTTTTTTTGTTTACTATGCAGGAACTGGTTTATAAGTTCTTTTATGTTTTATATAATGTATCAATCGCGTCAATTAATCTCTTATTTTTGGAATTGATGATAACAGCGCCATCTCAATTTAAATCTATACATACAATATACACGGTCATAACATGCCTGTACGAGCAAGTACATGATATTTCAACAGTTTAGAAAATAATGCTGATATCGCGCCTGCGCGCGCGACACGTTCACTATAATTACATTTTTTATTCATAAGTATTTTCAGTACAATAAACGCTCTCTACGGAAACGGACACAGTTTTAATTACCACATCCCGTAACGTAGAAGATACAACCTACATTAATATACTACATATCAATTATATGTAGAGGGTCACAATTCACAAAATACCCCCTACATTTTGGTCCTTCGAGCTTTCGACGTGAACTAAGACTTGCATATTACGTCTACAATAGTTCAACAGTAAAGTGTATTTGTAAAAAAAAAAAAAAAAAAAGTGTAATTCGTGATTCTATCTGTAGTGTCACTTTGGTTGCTGGCCTCCCACAAGCGGGTCTCACCAGCTTGATTGAGGTGCATACTACGGTAAGAGTCGCAGTCACACGTATCTGAAACCAACTATTTACAACATCGTTCTTAAACCATGGAGAACCTACTTCAACAACAGAGAACAATCATTGAATCTATCCTTAAAATTGAGGCTAACTTCAAAAAGGATTCTGATTCACGTAAGTCAGGAACATACATACAGAAAAGGTTGGATGCTTTGAATGCTCAATGGGAGGTGTTCAACATGAATCATGGTGTTCTAAAAAAAACAGACAGTGACTTGGATGACGACTATTTCATCAATGATACCTACACCACCACAAAGAAGCGGTACGAAGCGATTCGTGACATGCTGACGAACTACGAGGTGAAAACTGCGGAAACTGGAGTACCATCAAGGTCTGATGAGTTCATTAGCCAACAACGCACTAATTTCCGGGCGCTCTCTAGGGTGATTAAAAACATCAACACCAAAGAGTTGACAGAAAAGTGGGAAATTTGTGACAAACTGAATTCGCTGCAGTCTCGCTGGAAACTGATCGACGAGCTCCACTGGCAAATCGATAACCTGACTTCTGGCGGTGATGTAGGCTACGAAGAAGAGTTTTCTGCATACGAAACCTTGTACGAAACTACAAAAAGGGATTTGAATCGTAAGCTTAACTCAGTATCTCAACAGCATCAGCAAGTGCCTACAATTGAGATTCCTTCTTTTTCTGGTAATTATACCCAGTGGCCTACATTCATGGACCTCTACTGTGAAGCCATCCACAACAATGTCATGTTGACAAAAACGCAAAAGATGCAGCACCTCAAGGGCAAACTTAAAGGCGAGGCGGAGCGCATCGTACAGCATCTTACAGTATCAGCTGATAATTACGACACCTGTTGGGAGATACTCACCCATAGGTACAACAACCGACAACTTTTGTTTACAAAACATATACAAACCCTTATGGGACAACCGGCGTTGCAAACACAGAATGCATACGAGCTGAAGAAGCTACATGACACAAGTGTCGAGACCATACATGCTATTCACAATCTGGGCATCGACACAACGACTTGGGATCCGATCCTGGTGCACATTCTCACTGGCAAATTGGACTCCGACACGTATGCAGCCTACATGGAGATCAGAAAGGCTCCGAGAGAGCTACCTTCCTTGGATGAGCTGATAAACTTCTTGGAAAACAAGTTTACTGCGCTTGAACCTGTTCAAAAGAAGAGACAGACACCTAACGAGTCAAACAATTCGACCAACAAGGAGGCAACAGCTCAATTTAAGAAGGACTTTAACAACACCAACAGGCGTAGTTTTCTTCGAGCATATCATACAAGCACAGACAAAAATTGCCCGCTGTGTAAAAACAATCATATTTTACTCTACTGCAAGTCGTTTCAAGACATGTCACCGGAAGACAAAATGAGGTCAATTTCGCAACTACATATTTGTCGCAATTGCCTGTACTTACACAACGACAATAAATGCAACTCCAACAAAAGATGCCGCGTGTGCAAAGAAGCACACCACACAACATTGCACGATATTTACCGCAAAGTTGAAATCGCGGTCTCAAATAACGTTATACCTAGCAACAAGCCACATACGTCACAGCAAAAGGCAAACCACGTGTCTGGAAATTATAACGAAGTCCTACTAGCGACCGTTCAATTAAAGGTGATGGCAGCTGATGGATCGACTGTTCAATTGCGATGCCTTCTCGACCAAGGATCACAGATAAATCTAATAACTGAAGATGCTGCGCAACGGCTGGGACTGCAAAGACAAAATCGAAACGCCACAGTCTCAGGCATAGGGACGTCAGCACATCATAGCAACGGAACCGTACGGTTAGACTGTGAGTCTTTGTACGGAGGCCATTCATTTACAATCGAAGCCATGGTAATGGCCAACATGCTCAGCAACCTGCCTAATTACACCTTCGAAAAACAAGACTGGCCACATATTCAGAACATACAACTGGCGGATCCCGACTTCAACATCTCGAGACCAGTGGACGTTCTGTTAGACGCTGGAGTGTATGCTGACATAGTAATGAGTGGTATGCTACGAGGACCCTCACACGCACCCATGGCTCAACAGACAAAAGTGGGCTGGGTACTGCTGGGCAATATCAAAACCTTCAACTGCCACGTGCTCATTAATCTTGACGATGTATCTCGATTTTGGGAGATGGAGGAGATAACCGAAACCAATCACAATCTAACATCAGAGGAAGAATACTGTGAATCTATTTATTCAACCACAACAACAAGAAAAGAAGACGGACGATATGCAGTCAGACTTCCAATGAAAATAAACTACGAACAAACCTTGGGCACTTCTAAGCCACAGGCAATCGCACAATTTCGGCAGTTAGAAAAACGATTGGCCAAACAGGAAACATTTTCTACGTCATACAAGAAGTTTATTGACGAATATCTACAACTCGGCCACATGAAGCCATGCACTGAACACCATAAGCCAAGCTACTTCTTACCTCATCACGGCGTACAAAAGCTGGACTCAACAACTACAAAATTGCGCGTAGTCTTTAATGCCTCTGCCAAGACAAGTACAGGACAAAGCTTGAACGATCTCATGGAGTGCGGGCCTAACCTCCAACAAGACCTACAATCTATGATTCTACGTTGGCGAGCCTTTCAATACGTCTACACTGCAGACATTGAGAAGTTTTACCGTCAAGTACTGATACACGATGAAGATCAACACCTGCAAAAAATTGTATGGCGTGACTCTGCTACAGATCTCATCAAAGAATACCAACTGTGCACTGTAACATATGGTACCAAAGCTGCACCATTTTTGGCAATGCGCACCATAATACAACTCGTAATGGACGATGGACACCGCTATCCTCTCGCGGCAGAGATCCTTACTCACCAGCTGTATGTGGATGACCTACTTGGTGGCAGCAACGACATGTTAGAAGCACAAGACGCTCAAAACCAATTGATTGACCTGTTAAAAGGCGGTGGGTTCAATCTTCGCAAATGGGCTAGTAACCACCCCAGATTGCTTCAAACTTTACCTGAACATCTCATAAGCCAGAATATGTTTGACTTCAAGGACGCAGAGAGTAACAAAACACTCGGCTTAACCTGGAATCCGCACACTGATCAGTTTACATTCAAGGCGCCACTTAGTAACACACGTGACGTCACAACGAAGCGGACATTGCTCTCTGATCTATCAAAATTATATGACCCACTTGGTTGGCTGTCTCCGGTAACAATGAAGGCAAAACTCATATTTCAACAAGCTTGGCTTGCTTCAACAAATTGGGATGAACCTCTTCCGGAAGACATACAACAAGAGTGGACAACCTTTCAACAAGAATTGCCCACTATCAATACCATCGCTTTACAACGCTGGATTGGTAACACTAAACAACCCATCGAGTTACACGGATTCAGTGACGCCTCCGAGAAAGCCTACGGCTGCGTTATCTACTGTAAATCTATTAGTGAAGAAGGGCAACAAATTATCACGCTGGTGGCGGGAAAAACTAAGCTCGCACCATTAAGAAAACCCCCGTCTTTACCACGGCTTGAACTATGCGGTGCCCTACTACTGTCTCGACTTATGAAAAAGGTCATAGAGTCAATAAACTCACAGATTGTAACAATACATGGTTGGACAGATTCTATGATCGTGATGGGTTGGTTACAAGGGGGGCCTTCAAGATGGACTACATTTGTGGCTAATCGCGTAACACAGATCACTGTCATCATGCCATCGGGATGCTGGAGGCACGTCAAGTCTGAATATAACCCAGCAGATTGTGCCAGCAGAGGCCTAACTCCACTACAACTGGCGAATCATCATTTATGGTGGGGACCTATTTGGCTAAAAGACAACGATCTCCCACTTCAAGACCAATTCCACACAACTGTTGAAGAGAAAAAGGTCAAACAAGTTTGCGTGTCACAAAGGTCGATGCCATTAATCGGAGAACTTTTAAACAAACACAGCTGTATGGCACGCGTAACTCGAATCCTAAGTTGGATACTTCGGTTCATAAACAATGCACGTGACGTCAACAATGCCATGCGGTCATCGTACTTAGCAACGAGTGACCTGCAGAACGCACATAATGCAATTATCAAGGCTATACAAACTAATCATTTCGCCGACGACATTGCACAACTCAATAAACATCATAAAGTGCGAATAACAAGCAGCATTTTAAACTTAAATCCATTCCTGGACAAACACGAAATCTTACGTGTAGGAGGACGTCTGGAAAATGCCAACTTAAGTCAAGAACAAAAACATCCAATTATCTTACCTTACAATGACAGGTTAACGGAGTTACTGATCGACCAAGCGCACAAGAGGACCCTGCATGGTGGAGCCAGACTAACTCTATCATATCTACGCAACAGATATTGGATTATCAGCGGTTTGAGAGCAGTGAAAAAACGACTTATACGGTGCATCACGTGTCATCGCTTCAAAACTATCAACAACAACCAACTTATGGGTGATTTACCTCCTCCACGCGTCACACCATCAAGGCCTTTCACACACACCGGTGTAGATTTCACTGGGCATGTGGAGGTAAAGGCTAACAAGGGCAGAGGAATAAAGACAATGAAGGCCTACGTAGCTGTATTTGTGTGTCTGTGCACAAAAGCTCTTCACCTCGAACTTGTCTCCGATCTCAGCACAGTGGCTTTTCTGAACGCCTTGAAACGAATGTGTGCCCGCCGAGGAAAGCCTCGTCACATCTACAGCGACAACGGCACCAACTTCGTGGGCGCAGCAAGAGCATTGGAAAAACAACGAAAGGAGGCATTACAATGCTACATAAACAATGACGTCATAACTAACATGTCAGAGTGGGGCATTGAATGGCATTTTAACGCTCCTTCCTGGCCTACTGCTGGTGGACTCTACGAAGCTGCAGTAAAAAGCCTGAAACATCACCTCAAACGAGTACTTGGGGATCAAAAACTTACGTTCGAGGAATTTTCTACACTGTTGGCGCAGATTGAAGGATGTCTCAACTCTCGCCCCCTGGTGGCGTTGTCAGAGAATATCGAAGACCTTGACTGCTTGACACCAGCTCACTTCCTAATCGGCGAGCCTTCTCTAGAATCACCACTATCCGCTGAGGGTAATGACATGACCTTCTCTACAAGATGGCAACTTACGGAGAAAATGTACAAGGACTTCTGGAGAAGGTGGTCTACTGACTATCTTCAAACTCTACAAACTCGAAGCAAATGGCACTTCCCTACTAAAAACTTAGAAGTTGGGGACGTCGTTATCGTCAGAGAAGACAACATTCCTCCTGCCAAATGGATCCTGGGACGGGTGTTGGAGACTCACCCAGGTGCGGACGGCCGGGTACGAGTCGTCACACTGAAAACTAAAACAAGTAATATGAAGCGACCGATTACAAAATTGTCACGCCTTCCGTTGGATCCGTCATCTTATACAACTGCATCTTCTGACGTTGACACTACGAAGCCTGCAATAAATACACAAAGAAAACGAAGAAACAACAACGGCAAAAAACACTTCAACAACCTTTTTTGTACGTTACTACTTATATTTTCGATGTGTGTTGGACCTACTACGCAACAAATGATCAACATAACAAGGCTTAGCAGTTCAAGAGTCGTTTATTTTGACAAGGTGTCTGATGTGCAGATTATTCAAGATAAGTGGAAAATGGTTGTATACTACAACATGACGACATATTGGCGGAGTTTGGACAGCATACAAAACTATGTCAACCATTTGAACACATTATGCAAGAATGAAGCAGCCTATCTTACAATTTCATCCCAGTTTCAACACGAACTTAACGAAATTCAACACTATAACGATATCTTACGATCAGAACATGGACCGTCTCGAAGAAAAAGAGGACTAGTGAATGGAATAGGATACCTAGCAAACTCCCTTTTTGGTACTCTGGATGAGAGATTTGCCAATCAGTACGTGAAGGATATCAACATAATCCAGTCAAACGAAAATCATCTATTGAATCTCTACAAAAATCACACATCGATCATCGAAAGTGAATATAATCTTCTAAAAAGAAACGAGGAAGTAATGAACACACAATTTCGTATCATCGACAATCATCTCGCTGAAACGGAAAAACGCATACAAATCAGCCATGACAATGCTATGTATATAACAGCTACCGCTCTGGCCGTGAACTTGATCATTTCAAACATACGACAAATACAACAGCAACTCCTAGACCTAGTAACTGACGTGAAGGACGGGAGAGTTGACACCCATCTCATCAAGCCCAACCAATTTGAAGATCAGCTCAACATCATCTCCGGTCATTTACCAAGCGAGTTATCGCTACCCTGTGTGAACACACGCCATTGCACGCGAAGCCTATACAAGCTGGCGCGAGTGCATACATAATATTCGAAGTGAAGCTACCGCTAATAAACAACGAACAATATGAACTTAACCGCATCATTCCTATTCCGCAAATAACTGGACACACAGAGAAAACTATAGTACTCACATCTGAATACCTTGCTGTAAACCTAAAAGGGGACATGATAATACCCTTAGAAAACCGAGATGTATCATCATGCTTAAATCTGCAAGAAAACAAAATGTTATGTGCTATCAATCAACCTATTTACAACATTAAGGTAGCCGATACATTATGTGAAGCGCAAATATTAAACAATGGCGACTCATCAACATGCCGCACAAGAGTATTGGATTGCAACGACAGGTGGGTGCGATTACACAATCGTGGCGCGTGGCTGTTCTCCTGTTGCGAAGACTGCACGATGCGCATTTTCTGCCCAGCTGGAGTGACGTCACAGCACTTACACGGCACGGGGATTATGTTACTCGGACTTGGGTGTATGCTCAAGGGAGAAAGCTTCATCATTCATGCTCGCAACGACTATCACAGCGAGTTGAAACTAACAGGCAGTGAAGAAAGAATGTACATGCGTGAATCAAGCCTGAACCACATACTGACAGACTTTAATCATACATTTGGACCTGAAGATCATAAAGACGCCTTACAAGAGCTGAAAAACAACATTGATAAGGTCAAGGAACAGCAACAAACACTGAGTGTACAATCACTCACACATGACACACACAACTATGTGTTGTACACCGTAGTCGGATTTATTATTGTAGCCTTCATTGCATGGGGGACATTCCGGCTGAAAAGAAGATGTCAAGGCTGCAGCGTGAATCTTCGCGACAAGCCAGACCCCAACAATGTCGAGCAGCCAACCCAAGGACATTCATCGGAGCATGGGGTCTCGGACATCGATAGTGTGGATGCGGTGATCGCAACGGCTGCCCGTAAACTCAATAGGGGTTCATCGCCTTAAACTTTCTTCTTGTTTATAAAATTGGCAAGATTTACGAGCAAGTACATGATATTTCAACAGTTTAGAAAATAATGCTGATATCGCGCCTGCGCGCGCGACACGTTCACTATAATTACATTTTTTATTCATAAGTATTTTCAGTACAATAAACGCTCTCTACGGAAACGGACACAGTTTTAATTACCACATCCCGTAACGTAGAAGATACAACCTACATTAATATACTACATATCAATTATATGTAGAGGGTCACAATTCACAAAATACCCCCTACAATGCCTATTTCTGTACATTGTATAGTATATTTGCGACTAAAATCATTATGGGGACTGCAAATCATAAATAAGTACGTTTTTATAATTTTTAGATTTGTCTGTCTCGGTCTTTCTGTTTGTTTATGAACGCATCAAGTTTTGAGTAAACGTCTTTTTTTTTCAAAGAAATGGTTAAGAAAATATAGGTAATCAAAATCTTCGAGTTCATTTAATCTTTGTTTTATTAACATTGGTTATTTTGTCATTAAGATAGTAAACAAACAAAATATGTTTTCCTTAAATTAAAAATCGATGTTTTCTCACAGGGAACGTAATAGATAGCGCTAAAAGTAGCAAAATTACAACAAAATGTCGTGATATCGTTTTTATACCTAGAATCCCTCTAATACCAAATAACTTTCCTTTCAATTTTAAGCGTGTTCAGTTCCCAGTCAGTGTGTAATGCGATGAGCGTAATTAAAGCGCAAGGTCAAACTTTACGCGTTGCAGGAGTGGACCTCAGTACTGACTATTTTGCACATGGCCAACTTTATGTTGCTTTTTCCCGCGTTAGTAGCCCCCGTAATCTTTTTGTGTACACCCCGGCAAAGTCTACTTCTAACATCGTTTACACAAAAGCTCTATCATAAACGACTTGGAATTTTGTTGATAACGATTTATTTTGTTACCACTTATTGATACAGTAATGATATAAATCGTTTGATATTCTCTTACCTAAACGACAAATTCTTTAAGTAAAACCTATATACGCGAGCTACGCCGCGGGCACAGCTAGTGTTTAAATATAGGCCGTTTAATAAATTTATGGCGAGATCGTCTTAATTAGGACCCTTATTTACGTTGTTTTTGTATAGTAACTTGGTTCTTTTAGGTGTCTCTTGGAAGAATGAATATTCACTAGGACAGTCGAAATCTGTTGGTAGTGAATTATAAACTAAGCAACCCTCAAAAACTTTAAGAACATTAAATCGTCCCTATTCCACTTGTATCAGGTTCATATTTGTTTCACAACAACAATTCCTTATTAATGAATCCCTTTCCGCTTGGAAAAGCCTCACAATATTTATATCAAATACCAGATACAAGGGCTTTGCTCTCCCACATTTAAAAAAATGTGGGGATGGAACACGGCTCCGCACACGCCGTGTGTGGTGAGTGCCAACCAACCAACGCACTGCAATCGAAGGGGACGTTAAGTTGGGAACTGGAATTGGTCTTAAATTGTCATTTATGTGTAACTTTTTATTAGTATAAACAATAGTCAATTTAATCACACATTATTCATCTTTCATTATTTCATCTCATCTATAGGCTACTGATGACTATAGAGGTCCCCTACAAAACACGGTCACGAGCCATCCGTCCATTGACTTCCTGCATATCTTACCAGATTGTCACTCCTAGTGCGGAAACGCTTAACTAAATATCGTTTTCTGGTACGAAGTAACTGTTTGATAAAGTTTTTTTTACATCAGTTGTTGGTTCTTTGAGATATATGACAGTCTCATTGCCATATCAGCTTACAAATGTATATAGTGACCAATTAGCAAAGAGTTTATAACGGTATTGCTAGATTTTTGATATTAAAGGCCGAATGAAATTCATTCGTTCTATTAAGATAAATGTAAACACTCAATTTATTTCACTTTAACTAAAATTTACGTTAATACTAATATAATACTTGTATTTTTTCCTGTATCGTGGAGGCAGTTTACATATTTAAACTGCAAAAGTACAAACGTCGAGACCCGGAATAATTACTTATAGGGCATACAAAATACTTGTTCCGTGCGGGATTCGAACAGACAACCGAGCATACATTCCACCTAATGATAAGTGTTACCATTAAGAAGGTAAGTAAGTAAGTAGGAAGGGTAGGAAGGGTAGGTAAGTAAGAAGGTTCCCAGTTCTCTATTCTACAGCCACCATACTAAACACATCATTATTCTGCTGTTTTACGTTTGTATTCTGTGAGAGAGTGGTCCTACCTTGGATGAGCCAACCCATTCGTAGTGCAACTACAATATACGTGCAGCAAGGCTCCACCACGTAAATGTATATTCATATAATTTTTTGTTCAATCGTTAACGGTATTAATAGATGTTCGTAGGTTTTTATGACTTCCTTATAAATAACTGTGTAAAATCAAACCGATTAATTTATGAACATTTTCTCACAAGTATTCGTCTAATTGGGAACTCACTGTAATGGAAACCTTCGATAAGGTTATAAATGAGTCAGTTTAGTGAAAGGAAATAATTTTTCGTTACAATATTGTAATAGTAACAATATCTATTATTGCAAATTCTGATAAGTAAAATAGATTTCTATGTTAAGAAAACGCAAAGTTGCAGACTATACGTTACACTGCTGGGCACAGATCTCTCTTAGTTACTAAAAAGTTAGTGAACAATATAATTTGGTAAAATAAAATACAATAATATAATTTTTCATTTAATATATCTATATATACGAAAACACACAAGAGAGAAAACAATATAGACAAGAGAGAATACTTATTAACAGTCAGTCATGCTTTTTTTATAGGGCCAAAAGAGCATGCGGCTCACATGGTGATCATCGTGAAAATTGGCGGCTGGGATTAATCCGGACAATTCCTCAGAGCACTCCCCGTGGTAAATGCGAAAGAAAATGCAAAGAGATGCATTATCTGAATCGAGCCGATCGGAAAGGACTCGGTCGTCGACGATTCGAGCCGCTCTGACGCATCCAGCGGGATGCGGTCAAGTGGAAGGAGCTTTTTCCACTGGTTATAAAAACAACTCTTTCCTGGGAAGGAACAGCAACAAACCCAGCAGGACTGCTTTTTCAAGAAATCATTCACAAAGTAATATGTTGTACACTTAACTAGAAAAACATTTAGAAACAGCATGGTAGCGCCACCTCTCTCTCAGGGGTTACTCTTTAGAATCAAAATTAAAATTTATATTTTATATATATTTTCTTGTTGTCAAAATGCATAGCCCTTTAAAGAAATTACTGACGTTTCGGAGTGAAGTAACTGGTATAACTAGCTGAAACTTGTTCCTAATACCTATTTAGTAAAGCGCTGTTTTAGTAAAACTATTTTGTTAATATACCGAGACGTCAAAGTTACTTATTTATTTCTTAAAAAAATTCCCTAAGAGACTCCTTCGATCTTAGGCTAAAAATTAGTCCGCAATCAGTCCGCTGCAGTGCTCCAGTGTGTGTCGACTGACTTTACATGTCCTCGCCATATTTATTCCTGAGACTTGAAGGGTTTCTCACGGTGTTCACGTTTTAATATAAAAATTTTCAATTTGATTCATATTGTAACGGCGGGGATCGATCTTAAATGGCTCTCGTACACTAAAATTATTACTGTAAATATTTTCCTTTTAATTTAAACGTTACTAACACTAATATTTACAATAATATTAATATAATACTAGTATTTTCTCCTTTACCGCGGAGGCAGTATACACATATAAACTGCAAAAGGACAAACATAGAGATCCGGACCAATTATTTGTAGGCCATACAAATAATTGTTTCGTGCGGGATTTGAACAGAAGGCCGTCAGCGTCATAACTCATTACTAAACCACTGTGCCACAGATCCGTCAAAATATTTTAATTTTGTTAGTAATTATTTTTATTTCAACTAGTAAAGTCAGTAAATTAAACATTACAAGAATTAATTTATTTTGTATATTTTATAAAATCATCTTTTTGCTGTTATGCCTGTCTGTGTCAGATCTTTTTTTAGATAATGTTTTAAGTAGTAGCTTAGCAAATACCCCAATGTGGACATATGGTTAAAAATGCAATCCTAACTAAAGAAGGGTAAAATGCGAAGTAAATATGACATTTGGTTTAAAATTATTTTTCATCATCTAGAAACATTGTCATTTGGCATTGTGGTATTCCTTTGGGGAGGCATATGTTCAGTGATGGACGTGTAATGGGCTGTAATGATGATGATGATGATCAAGAAACAAGAGCTCTTTGAAACACTTTTTCAAAAAAAATCCATTTTTTTATTTATGTAAAAGTTTTCCGAACAAATACTTCAAATCTGCCGTCACGTACCGTATCACGGTTGCTTCACCTGCCAGAAGAAACTTAATTTAAAAAGAAAACAAGAATGTGTTACATCAAAGAACAATAAGATTTCAGTTTATTAAATTTCTCTCTTTAACGCCCATTTATATGTATGTTGTGAAGAAATATCGACATGGACAATAAAGCCGATTAGTTCATGTGAGCTTCTCAACTACATTCCTATTACACAATGCAGTCGTTCGAGCAGTCTCAAACGATTCTAAGGTACTTAGAAATCATAGACGGTCTCTAGTGCTTTATCTTAATATGAGTATATGTTCAGTGGCGTAGCTACCCAGAGGCTAGGCGGGGCAATGCCCCGGGGCCCCAAGTTAAAAGGGGTCCCTGACCTCCAAGAACGACGATCGAAAAATTATGTACTATCCTCCACATCTAGAATCCGCGTAGGCGAAGTAACCATTTGTGTCGGACCATATAACAAGGCAAAGTCCTAAACAGATCTTCCCGCATGGTAGGTTAAACGAGAAAAAAGCCATTCAGCGTGGCGGCAGTTAAAATTACCAAGGATCACGATGTCTGCAGATGGGGCCTATTTCAGCACGGAGTCTGCAGCCATTCGGACGTGGTCGATGAGTTAGTCTGTGTCGGCATTACCTGTAGAGGCTCCCTAGACGTGAGGATGGTCGTCGCTGGCTTTCTAGACTGTCGAGGCGTCTAGAACAGATTTCCTCTCTGACGGATACGCAAACTCCATCCCGATGCAGAAAGGTGTTTTGGACCCCGGATAGGAGAGAAGTATGGACCGGAAAGGACTCCTGGGTCTCGGTTAGAAAGAGGAAGGTCGGTTTCGCCGTCTTCAGATGGTACCTAGTGGACTAACGTTCGATTGAAATCCTTTTGTGTTGCAAACATTCACGGATAGCGTTTCAGGGGTTACTTTTATCTTATTGCTTTACTTGCCACGAGCAGTATTAGTCTTGTGTGGAAGTCTATGTGAGGCAGCCTGAGCACTCGCGCTAAGGAAGAGTAGGGTAGCTTGGGCGTGGATGCACAGCCAGGGAGTCTCCAATACTAGGGTTGGGGGTACCCTCCTGGGATGGTTTCTTATTTAATAACACTACCATGTTATGGGGGAAATAGGGTAGGTCTCCGACCACCTGCACTTACCAGACGACATAAACTTCACTTCACGCCAGTTGTCTGTAATGTCGTGGTACCTCCTTTGTTCGAGCGGGTCAACCCATTCATTACAGCTCTTCATTTCATGTCTTACCAGGCCGTCACTTCACCTAGTCTGGTTCACCCGTGCGACAGCAAAAGCTGCCGTGTGGTTCTTCCACTTATGTTGTCTGCCTATATTATTAACTGTAATCTAACTCGTCATTGTTTATGCATTACACATAATATTTAGTAGTAAGTAGCTTTGCTTTATTATGCCCTGCAGTGGGCGACAAGAAGCTGATGATGAAGTAGTTTTGCACCTTTAAAGTATTTAGTTTAGTTTAAATAGGGCCCCAATTTTATTTTTGCCACGGGGCCCTTGGTTACATATCTACGTCACTGTATGTGTTGCTTGTAGCAAGTTGCTTAATAGCCAGTCTCAATATCCTATCTATCTCATACTGGATGTTAAAATGTCCACCATTGGTATCTTTACTTATATTTTTCCCTTTCAATAATCAAAAAAAGATAGAAATATTTTTAACTATCACGTTTATCTACCGTTTGGAGGGCTTACCGATAAAATATATAAAACAGCTGACTGTCTCAACAACGTTTTGGCAGTTAACTGGTGATAGTTCAAATTACCAGATATCAGAGATTTGTCTATCGCCCAATGTTGAGAGTTAGCAAATATAATTTATTATTCATCATCATTACAGCCATTCATAAGTCCATTGCTGAACATAGGCACCCCCAACAAATGCCACAAAGCACGGTCCTGAGCCACATGCATCCATCGACTTCCTGCATATCTTACCATGTCGTCACTCCATCTAGTAGGGGAAGCCCAACACTTCATCCGCCGGTACAAGGCCGCCACTCGAGAATCTTTTTTCACTATCATGTGTCGGTTCTTCGAGCTATACGGCCGGCCCGTTGCCACTTCAGCTACTAATCCGTTGGGCTATGTCAGTCACTCTGGTTCTACTACGGATATCCTTATTTCTAAGTTTATCACGCAGAGAAACTCCGAGCATAGCCCTCTCCATAGCTCGCTGAGCGATTTTTAGCTTCCTAATCTGGCTAGCAGTGAAGGACCACGTCTCAGTTCCATATGTCATCACTGGCAACACGCACTGGTTGTATAGTCTCGTTTTCAAGTTTTGAGGTATACCTGACGAGAAGATGTGCCGTAATTTCCCAAACGCTGCCCAACCGAGTTGAATCCGTCCATTAACCTCTCGGTCGAAGTTTTTTTTTAAATACGAGTTATGCTATTAAAAATTACCAAAATTCCCTTTAACCACTTTTTGTAAGCTTAAAATGCTTGTGTTAGAAGTGGTTCACGACAGTAGTGTGTGTGTTAGTTTTTAAGTATCAGTTCTGTCTCAATGTAACTTTTTGATTTTAGCCAATTTAAAACCGTTTTCTTACAATCTTTTTTATTAAGGAGGAATATGTTAAGATACTTATTTATTTTATTGTAGATTGAGGCAGACTGCATATAGTACTGCCGTATATATCGGAGGTCATAAAATGGTTTCGAGCTATGGAGAAGGCCATAGCCCAACTGATTAGTAAGCTGAAGTGGCAATGGGCCGGCCATATAGCTCGAAGAACCGACAACCGATGAGGAAGAAAGATTCTCGAGTGGCAACCTCGTGCCGGCAGGCAAAGTGTAGAGAGTCCCCCTACTAGATGGAGTGACGACCTGGTAAGACATGCAGGAAGTCAATGGATGCAGGTGGTTTGTGGCATTCCTTGGGGGAGGCCTATGTTCAGCAGTGGACTTGTGAAGGGCTGTAATGATGATAATGATGAAAATGATTTAAATTTTATATAACAATTAAGTTTTTACAGCACAACAGGAACGAAAAGATAGTATAGCAATTTGAAAATTGTTGTTTTATACGTTCAAAGAAGAAACAAAATGTGAATAAATCTTTAGAATGACGTCGTCTGCTGTTTTTACAGCGGCCGGCCGTGCAATTTAATTCTCATGATCACATTTGTCAAGAGCTGTAGGTATTTCGCTAAATTGTTTAATTGGTTTCATTTGGAATATAAAACGGAACTATGAGGGATAACGTTTATGCCGTGTATCATGCAATAATTACAACTCAATCGAGTTATGATATACAATTTATAATGAGTTTAATGATGGCTTGCATGGAGCCGTGGTAGCTCAGATGGTTAGCGCTCGCTATAAGCTTCACAGTACTCGAGCAACCCGGGTTCGATCCCCGCCGGCACCAATGAAATTGTTAATTGAAATTTTAAGTGCTGATTTACCTTGTCTTACACCTCTCTACAATTGGATAGGTTGCGTACTCTGCATCCCACGTTCCCCGTGTAGTGGCGGGTAAGAATACTCACTACCTTATATCTTTCCGTTGGTGTCGTAAGAGGCAACAGAGGATAACTGAGGCAGAGAATGGGCAGCCGCATCTTTCTTATAACAGCAAAACAACAATAAAAAACTGCGGTTGCCAACCCACTCCCCAAACGTGGCAACTATGGCAATATACCCCCCAAGAGCCATTTATTATTAACAAAAAAGAAATTTGTCGTGTTAAAAATAAATAAAACCTATTTTAATTATAAAAAAAATTAATTTGTTCAGTAATGAAAGTGATTATGAAATTTATGAAATCGGTGTCTTGGATTCCGGAGGTATTGAAGATACTGAAAATCGCCGAGTTTATACTCGAATAAATTACGGAAGTGATTTTTCTGACTCTGAATTTACATGTTTACCTAGATTCAAATTAAATAAAACGTCCATGGATGAGTTATTATTGAAAATAACACCAGCCCTCAAAGTAATTACTTGAAGGTGAGTAAAGAAACTAGTAAACAATTTTTTTTAAATATGTATGGTCGAAATATACTACCCAAAATTCTGTATTTTGGACGACAAATATGAATATCAATTATCATAACATTTTAGAAATATAGAAATTTCAAAATTTAATTAAGTTATTTCAGCTAAGCTTATCGATTTTTGGTTGTGGTGTTGTGTATACCTGTCAAGTTAAGCAAGTGTCAATGTCATTGCCGAACGCCAAGCGCTGCGTTTCGTTTTTTTAAGATAAAATTTTGTCGTTATTGAAAAAAAATCATCGATTCAATTAAGGCTGGCATCAACAAGCCTTAATTGATTCGATGATTTTTTTAAATCCCACATGTTACAGTGATAAGATTTTTCAGGATTCGAGAAAAACATAATATTTTCAGAAGGAATACTAAAAAAGGATAATTTCTGCTTCAATGTGTAGCTTTATGAGTTTTTAGTATACAAGAATATTCTGAAAAATAAAATTATCCAGCTGAATAATATTGCATGATAAAAATCAATCACATGTGGGGTTTTAAAAAAAATCACTAATTTATGGCGAAAAAAAAAAGATTTTTGTTTTACATAAGTGAAATAAAGCTGAAAATATTATTTAAATTATATTTTTAATTATAGCTCACAATAATTAATACCTAATTTATTTATTTTAATTTTCAATTTCTGGCGGAAATCCTCATCAATTGCTGATCAAGCCAATGCCAATGCCAATGTCTAAGTAAAATTCTTTATATTCTTCTGGAATATATCGAAAAAGCTGCCGGAGGTCCTTGATCTTCTTTGAACAGGATCATAACCATTTTATATGCCTTGTCATCAGCACATGGCAGAGACACATTGTGCTTGTTTCCAAACTTAACTGTATTTTTTAGTGATGAGTTGTCAATAAAATTGTATGCTGTTATTGTGCTCTCTTCTTCGTATTGAGAAACTAGTTGCATGTAAGTGCGTAATATAAAAGCGTTCTTTTCGGTTCATTCTAACATTACCACTAGTGACTCTACAGAATGTTTTTTTTATACAATTGAACCTACCGGTCTTTGAAGTTTAAAACCTCATCACTTTCAACTGTTGCGAAGTAGTAACAGACAATTTAAACTTAACTATTTACCTTTGGTACCTATCTACTGATAACTGATTGTAGAGAATTGAGACTAGCCGTAAGTGTTTCTAAAGGAGAGAAAAATAATCGAATAAAACATCGCTTTTATTTGAGAAAAGAATCACCTTACTGTTTTTTTTTTACTATTATGAAGTGCATTTTATTTAAAAAAAAAATCGCAAGGTTAATATAAATTACAAAATATATTATTGTATAAAAAGTACGAACTGGACAACACAATGGTTTCCACATAATAGCTTAAAGGAGATAAAATAACTAAAACTCGTCCTAATTCTGAAGCTAGTAAAAAGGCTTTTTTTAATTTTGTTTGTGAGATTTAATTTGAGTAAAATATCACAAGTGAAACAACTAGAATGTCGTCTAAGTTATTATAAGAAAATATTCACCCCCTGCTTTCCACCCTTAAGGATTTTTACTAAATTATATGGGATTTCATCATTATATGGAAACAACCTGAAGTATGATCCATTTTATAAAAATAATCTATACTTCCAAATGTTTTCGAAAAATCGATGGATTTAGAAAACAATATGTATGCCCAATGCGTTGCGTACCGCACATGATGTTAATAATGATGAAGAAAGTCTACAGCTAAAAGCTTACACATTTCTGAAAGGCCGGCAACGCATCTGCAATTCCCCTGGTGTTGCGGTTGTTCATGGGCGGCGGTAGTCATTTACCATCAGGTGAGCCGCATGCTCCTTTGCCCCCTCGTCTATAAAAAAAGCAATATAATCAATCTATCAATATATTCTTTATTGTACACTAATACTCAATAGAACGAGACAAAATGAAATATATATATAGAAAGTACAATAGGCGATCTTGTCGCTCTGGAAGCGATTTCATCCTGACAACCCTTGTTTAGCAAAGGACTGTTGTTTATAGCGAATTGCGAATACAGAAGGTGTACATATATTTGACAATAAAGTTAAAGAAAATATAAATATATAAATACACACAAGATGATGACGGTTGAGGATAGAGAGGATAGATACCATTAAGGACGGGAAAAATGATGGGAAATATTAGAGTTCCAAGTAATAGGTTTTCAGTAGATTTTTGAAGAAAAAAGGGACTGAGCATGTCAAATATATAAAGAAAAGGAATTCCAGAAGTATACAGCTGTAACCGAAAATGATTTCAGTTAACCTTTGTTACCTCATATGACACCCATGAGTCGATATACGGTGATAGATTTTCTTACGGTGCCACTACACGACAACAACAACGGTAAACATTATTAATGAAGGAAATGTCTACTGCAGTCCAAGGGAACCAGATGCCGACACCAAAAAAGAAGGCTACATATTCAATGTAACCTCGTTGGTCCCGAGGTCACATTGAACACAGTCTGTAATTATTCTGGCTCTGTATTCCCTTTAGACCTAAACACAAAAATGCAAGTACCTACTGTAATTTAGCAATCGAAATAGGTAATAGAGAGGTACCTTCCCAGACAGATTTTTAAACAGAAAAGAAGTCCTATCACCCAGTTAAATAATTGTGAAAGTTCCATGAACTTTGTTTTCTTGTGTTATAGTTAATTAATGCTTTCAAATTAGGGTCCGAGCAACTGAGTTAATTACTGTAGAATGTTTTCAGACCACTGCAAATTGGCCTTTATTTGAAGCAGCCCTTTGTTGTAAGATCAAAATTAATATCTATCTCTTTGCTCAACGTCAAGTGAGTTGACATTTAACAAAACTATCTAGCCAATCTGGGGGACACAGTTCTCAACTTGGTGGTGCGATGAGTTTGATTAGAATATAAACTATATAAATAACTGGATACAGCGTTTGATGCCAGAACAATGAACAAAAACCGCAAGGTGTGAAAGATTTTTGTAACGCATGCCATAAAAAAGGTTGGCCAAATCGTACCAGACGATGAAACGATGGCGTCACTACATGAAATATTTACGAAAAATATTTTTTAAGGTCTTAAAAAATACAAACACTACCTCTCTTAAGTAGCCACAAAAAAATTATCCTATTATTTTTGTTTTTGTAACTGTTCCGAAATTATTTAAAATAATGGTTTTTGAACGCACTGGAACGCACCTAATGACGATTCATTTCACATATTAAAGGACTTTGTATTGAAAGACTAATTATTCACATTTTTCTGAATAGTTGTTAATTGTAATTTAATTCAATTAGTATGTAGGCATCAAATAAACTACTATACTGATTTATTTTGTACTGGATTCATGTCATAAAAATGATTATGTAACTTCATAGTAAGTTAAGCGTTTTGTTAAATTACGTACAACGGGACATCATGTGTCATCGTCAAGTTACATAATCTGTGGTCATCGATCGACACTGATTGTCACCCGGCAATCATCTACATATCTATATATCTTATTTGCTTCACTCGTTGTGGATTGTGATTCGTACTGTACTATTTTAGATTTCCTTATGTTATTTTGACCTCGGAATTGTTTTAAGGACTGATAACTACCACTTGTAACGATTATTCTGTGCTTTTGATTTATGAATACCGATTTTGCATCTTGCATATTTGTGAGATACATCGTGCAGACTACAGCTACACAACAACGACAACTAGCCCTACGGTGCTATGTGTTAATTGTAACAAATGCATTGATACACTTCGCCGCCATTTCGTTTTTAAACTTGATACCAAAGTAATTTCTAAGATCCGCGGGTGGAATTCTTCAATAATAGTACATATTTACATACCTACTTATTTTATTACACTAACATAAGCCATCACATACAATCGTACATCATAATACAAATCTAATTCTTATTTTATATTACTGAAGAAGATTACATATGTGATTCTAACATCAAAAGTATTGTTGACGTTATTATAAAAATTTGTGGCTATTTAGACATGATTTTCATACGGGATGGTGTTTACAACATAAAAACAAACCAATCTAGCTATAGCTTGTTTTGGGACATGAAAAATAAAAGTCAAGTCCAGCTCCTATAGAAATTTTGCCATTGTTCTTTGACTTCGGGGAATCGTTTTAAAAAACCATTTGATACTGCTGCCATGGCGCGTTGTACGAGATGTCGTATCGCTCGTTTTTCTATAGATTTGACAGAAATAAAATACAATACCTTGCAAACAACAATATAATATGTGTATGAGAATCCTAACTCTTTTAACCAAGCGCAAAACTTCGTGTGGAGCCGGCCACTCCGTGCATGTTGTATATGTAATCGACGGGGATCGATTTTATCACATACTGGGAGTTTTTGAATACTGTGTATTGAGTGGACCAGTAGATCACAACAAGAATACAGAATACAAAACAAGAGATACAGATCTTGTTTTTTAGTAACTTTACCCATATCTCTTTAACCTTAATAGAACTTACCTTTGATTTGAACACGGGTAATAAAAAATCAGTACTTTCTGTTTCTACTTTTGTACAAACACATTATGCATTTTATTATGTCCATCGCCGTTGAAAGCTTCCGATAGTATAAGGAAATTGCTTTTGTGGCCGAAATCGCCCCGAAAAAGACGATTAAACTATCTCTCCAATTATCCCCATTCTGCCAGCTTGAACCATAGCTTGTCGATTCAAGTAAATTATCAATACAATAAACGATCCGATTGTAGTAATCTACGAAAAGGTATGTTTCATTACATTTTACAAATTCTGTATTTTGTGTGAAGTGTACTTACTATATTATTAATAAATTCTTTGCTGCTGACGTTATATAGTTTGCGTTTTCCGCGCAACTATTACTAATTGATTGAGATATCTTATTAAGTATACCATTCTGTGATTAATTTAAGAATAACGAATGCTTCAAATATGACCTGTTACCATTACTGCCTATTATAGTCCACTGCTGAACACAAGTCTCCCCCATAGGATGCCTCATAGGGGAATATTTGCCATAGTTGCCAAGCTTGGCAAGCGGGTTGGCAACTGCAGTTTTTTTTTTATAGCAGAGGGGCCAAACGAGCATACGGCTCAACTGATGGTAAGTGACTACCGACGCCCATGAACAACTGCAACACCAGGGGAATCGCTGATGTGATGCCGGCCGTTTAAAAAGGAGTAGGCTTTTTTCTTAAAGGTCTCTAAGTCGTATCCTGTCGATCCGGAAAAATCGCTGTTGGTAATCGATTCCACAAGGAAGTTGTGCGAGGAAGAAAACATCTTCTAAATGGCACAGTTATGGACCGCCAATCATCGAGATGGTAAGGATGATATCGCAAGTTTTTTTTCTTTTAGTCTTTCTTAGGGAGACGCTGCTGCCCAACTCCTGGTTTATTTCCCTCCATCGCCTCTAACGCCACCCACTGGCGATATGGGGTTGTGGATATTCTTACACCGCTACAACAGGGTAAATGTAAGTACATATTTTTATGTATTTTACCTACCAAACAAAAATCACAATCATTAGAAGCTTAGTCTGGAGATTAAAGAAAAAATTAATTATAGTGGAGGTACCCCTTTGAAAATAAATGGAAAGATGGACCGGATAGTTAGTGGACAACTTATTACATGGCTGACTAAAGAAAACACTATCATGATGTAAAACATCCAAGCCTGAGAGGTCAAGAACATGTAAAGTTCTTCAATTCTCTAAGAAGTATTAGGCGGAGTTTATAGTCTTCAAATAAATAGGACATAAAAGAAAATGAGTATTATTTCGTTCGTCACACTTAATTTCTTAATGCACTTTTTTTCTTAAAAAACACGTTCCTCTGATCAGAAAAGACACGGCGACAAAACTCAAGTATTAACAACAACAAAAATTAGTAATTTTAATCTGGAGGTAGCCGTGGTTAACTATGACATTCGGACGTCGAACACTTCAGTCCCCCTGTGAACATGGGTGCTGTAAAGCGGTCGAAAAGTTGGATATATAAAATAAGTTAATATACGCGATAAAATTCGAAAAAAGTAGTATCATTTTGCCATAACAATAAAATATTTTAAGAAATATAAATGGAACAGATCTGCAGGCACCAGGTTCTAATAAATATAATATGATCTATTATTGTAGCGTAATTTAATATAAAGAATATTAAATACCATTTATTTTATACATTTTGCGTTATTTAAAAAAATACTACATTCAGTTATAATAAGATATAAATTTAAAAAATGGTTACTCATGTCTTAAAAGCATGCATATCGAGGGGTGGGGTGGGGTGGGGGGGTCTATATCAGCTCAATATACGGCAGTTGTTTCGATATCTGAGATAAATCTACTTGGAGTTTAATAATACTACGGGTTTCTTATTCTTAAATATCTACTTTTTCTAACCATTTGTGAATATTGTTCATTTAAAAAAAATGTAATCTTATTTCCCATCATTTTTCAAGGAAGGTATAAACTTTCTTCAAACTTGCTTCTTATGCCCAGAACCATCAAATAAAGTTGTGCGATATGTTTAAAACTTTATTTTATTTTAATGACAAATTAAAAATGACTTTCATAACATTTTAATCATTTTATCAGTTTGAAGATGGATGAATGTTTACTGTTGCATTTGGAAATGTCACGCCGCAGCTATATTATTGTTGCAGCACGTATGGGTCGGCTAGACCAAAGAAGGACCACGCTCACACAGAACACCGAGGTAAAATAGCAGCTTAATGCTGCTATGTTTCGTAAGGTGAGTATAGAAAACGGGATACCCTTTTTACTGAAAACGAGGCATTCCATCTTACTCTTCAGAGGGGACAACCCATTATAAAATTTTGATCCTTAATAGATAATAAATGTTAGTGTCCATGGGCCACAGCATCCAATTACCATTAAAAGGACTGCGTGCTCGTTTGTCACCCTTATTCTTTAAAAAGCGACATTTCGGTAGCAGTAAAAAACGTCTCCGATTCTTGTCACTCAACGATACGCAAAACAGCAGCATATTTATGCCGCTGCGTTGCGTCAGTCTTTAATTAACCTTACTAATCTTAATTAATCCACGTTTAACTGAGCGTTTCATTTTTATAATTACTTCGATGCATTATGGTTTAGAACCACAGTTACAGTACTACGAAATTAAAATAAGTGACCAAGTGCGAGTCGGACTCGCCCGTGAAAGGTTCCGTAGCAGCAAGTAACATTATTACTATTTATGACGTTTAAAAATAACTACTTACTAGATCTCGTTCAAACCAATTTTCGGTGGAAGTTTACATGGTAATGTACATCATATATTTTTTTTAGTTATATCATTCTCTTATTTTGGAAATTACAGGGGGGGGGGGGGGGCACACATTTTATCACTTTGCAAGTGTCTCTCGCGCAAACTATTCAGTTTAGAAAAAAAACTATATAAGGAACCTCAATATCATTTTTGAAGACCTAGCCATAGATACTCCACATGTATGGGTTTGATGGAAAAAAAGTTTTTGAGTTTCAGTTCTAAGTATGGGCAACCCCCAAAATTTATTGTTTTTTTTCTACTTTTGTGTGAAAATCTTAATGCGGTTCACAGAATACATCTACTTACCAAGTGTCAACAGCATAGATCCTATAGTTTCGGAAAAAGTGGCTGTGACATACGGACGGACAGACATGACGAATCCGTAAGGGTTCCGTTTTTTGCCATTTGGCTACAAAACCCTAAAAATTAAAGATTTGAATAAGCGTGTGCTAAAAGTAAAAATGTAATATGTATTTCGCCAAGATATTTATAAAGCATCTGCCTCAATTGTGCTAATAATATGACAAGCAGTAATACTTCATTTTCTTTACCTGCACTCTATGATAGTACCATAACAAAGCAGATAAATTTAAAAAGTAATGAAAAAAAAATGTGATTGTGTATAGTGATGACATAGAAAAAAAATTGGGTATATCATTGAATAACTGTTTAAAAAGGCAACAGATAAGTAATTACTGCATGCCTGGAGCGTCATTCAGTAATATTATGAATAAAATTTTAACTAGTAAATTTAACCCTAACAGTATATTAATAATTTTTGTTGGGAGAAGAGGCAATATGAACAAGAATCAATTATTAAAATATATTGAATATCTCAATAACATAAATGTGGTTAAAGTTATCTTGTTTACATTGCCTTACATAGAGGGGTGGCCACAGGAAAATAAACTAAGATATAATTTAAATTTAATGATGCATAATTCGACATGTAATAATAACTTAAATTTGACATTTAATTGTAAGAATAATAATGATAAATTTCATTTAGTGGATATTAATAATTTAATTAAGAAGTTTTTGACAAGAGATAGGTATTACCTATCAAAGTTTAGTTTGAGACTGGTAGCAAATACGCTATCTCATTATTTATATTTTAACCCAGCCAAATTATTGGCTACCTTAACACCTGCTTTTATTGAGCAGAAAAATAATTTCACAAATGGTTTGGAATTAGTTCCAAGTAATTTAAAATAGATAATAAGACAATAGAGGTAATCTCTAGCAAAGATAACTTAAATACCTTAGAATACAATTCAACTATACTTCATTGTGTAATTTCACAAAAAAGCAATAATAAAAACTGTATTAATCTGGTGCATCAAAATATACAAGGTATGTTAGGCAAAGAACTAGAAATTAAATTATTTTTAAATAGTAACCTTATTCATATTTTATGTATTACTGAACATTGGTTAAAAAGTTACAACTACATATTTAATTTCAGTAATCACCAGGTGGTCAGTTCGTTCAATAGAGATACTAAATTACGTGGTGGCTCCTTAATATTAGCTAATAAATCTTTATCATATAAAGAACGTAAAGACATTGTGAGCCTCTCTGTTGAGCGTACTGTAGAAATGGCATGTGTTGAGCTTGAGCACCTTATTGTTGTCAGTGTTTACAGACCCCCATGTTCAAATTATGATACCTTTGAAAAAATTATGGAAGAAGTTTTAGTTAAGCTTAATAAACAGAATAAATCTCTTGTAGTGTGTGGAGACTTCAATATCAATCTCCTGGAAACTTCTTCCATCAGTATTAAATTATGCTCTTTGTTCAAATCCTATAATCTTGATAATTTATTCTTTGAAGCTACAAGAATTGCAGGATGTAGTGCAACTTGTATTGATAATATTTTTACAGGTGTTGTACCAAACAACAAATCAATAATTCAAAAACTTAGTTCAGATCACTGTGGACAACTGGTTTCATTACCTTATATGCACAAAAAACAGGAAATTGAGAAAATTGTGTTTGTTCCTATTAATGCAAAACGCCTGTAGAGATTGAGAAGTAATATGGTAAAAAACCTTCCATCGCTTTCTTATAAGAACAATGCAGACTTTTTATATGGAGAATTATTTACCCTTATAAGCAATGAATTTAAAAAAAAAACATTTACTTCTCAAACATTCTCCGGAAACAGTCGCAAGGTATTTAATGAGTGGGCGACAGTGGGAATTCATAAAAGCAGACGAAGGTTATATGACCTTTACCATGAAAGATCATATAATCCTTCTGATGCTTTTAAAGAATATGTCAAAAATTATTCTAAAATGTTTAAAAAAGTTTGCTCCACAGCCAAATCGTTACATATTAGCAACAAAATTAAGACGGCTAAGAATAAAATTAAAATGACGTTGAGTATAATTAACAGCGAAACCGGTAATGCAAAACCTCGTAACGCAAACTATCAATTAAAAATTAACAATGAATTGACTAAATCAAATCAAGAAGTCGCAGCGGTGTTTGAGAAATATTTCACTGATATTCCTATTTTGACAACAGAGTCTTTGAATTTTTCTCCAACTGTCGCCGAGTCATTACTCAAACAGAATGTTAATATCTGTTTAAAAGACTTTAGATTTGAAAAAGTATTACCGCAAGATATAGTAAAATACTTCAAAACCATTGATGTAAAGTGTAGCATATTATGTCGGTAGATAAGAATAACGGTTTCTACGGCTACCCTGTAGTGGGTGAATAAAGGATCGTTCACGGTTTCAGTGTGTTTAAATAAACGCTTCCCGTATTCCTTGAATAGCAAGGACATTACAGTGGCGACGAGTTTATTTTGTGTATTAATAATCGATTAACCAACAGTAGAAGTCACGCGTTAAAATGTCTATCTATGGGAAAGTGCCAGTTTTCGATTGTAAAACAGATGAGTGGGTGGTACACGTAGCACAACTAAACAACTTCTTTATTGCAAATGGAATCGACGATATCACAGATGCTCAAAGTGTGAGAAGACGGGCAATTTTATTGAATGGCATGTCACAAGACTCATATCGTCTTACTCGTGATTTATTGTATCCAAATACGCCTGAATCAACCGATTACAAGGCGATTATTGCTGCGCTTGACGGCCACTTCGACCCAAAAAAGTGTATATACGCTGAAAGACAAAAGTTTTATTCGGCTAAAAAGGACCCTCACGAGTCAATGGTGGAGTATGCTGCTCGTCTTCGTGGACTAGCATCGGCATGTTGTTTTGGTACAGCTCTAGAGATGTGTTTGACGGATCGTTTTGTAATTGGTCTTGACCTTGCGTCTGCCCGAGAGAAATTATTTAGAGAAGATCCCAATCAGCTAAAACTAAATAAGGCACTTGAATTAGCTTGTGCAGTTGAAAGTTATGTTATATAAATGTGTGCATAGAAATGGCCATAAAGATATTGATGGAATTTTTTGAAAAACCGCAGATTTGTGGGGGATTTCCGTGACAGTTATTGCGTCCATAATAGATTTAATTGCACCTCATCTTGCTTTTATTTTTAATACTTGTATCGATTCTGGTGTGTTTCCTGATTTAATGAAGTATAGTAAAGTAATACCTTTATTTAAATCTGGTAGTACATTGAACCCCGCTAATTTTAGACCTATTTCTGTACTACCAACTCTTAGTAAAACTTTTGAAAAAATTATTTTGGATCAATTGTTAATTTTTTTTAATACAAATAAATTACTTCATAAAAACCAATTTGGATTTACAAGGGGTCGCTCGACGTCTGACGCCGGCGTTGAGCTTATGAAATATATTTTTAATGCCTGGGAGAATTCACAGGATGCCTTAGGTGTTTTCTGTGATCTTTCCAAGGCTTTCGATTGTGTTCATCATGAAACATTAATCAGGAAACTACAACATTACGGTGTAAAAAATTTGGCGCTTAGACTTATTACTTCATATTTAAGTAACAGAACTCAAAAAGTCGTGATAAATGGTAAAGGTTTCTCCGGATCGGTAGTATCAATGGGCGTTACTCAGGGCTCGATTCTTGGTCCATTCCTGTTTTTAATCTATATTAATGACTTACCTTATCTTGTAGGGGACAATCACGATATAGTATTATTTGCTGACGATACCTCTTTAATTTTCAAACTCAAACGGCAGTTAATTAATTATGACGATGTAAATAATGCTCTATCGAAATTAGTACATTGGTTTAACGCCAACAATATGCTCTTGACGGCAATAAGACAAAGTGTATTAAATTTACAATACCTAATGTAAAACATTCGAATACCAATGTGCTATTAAATGGGGAGGAGTTGAGTCTTGTGGATACCACTGTTTTTCTCGGTATTACTATTGACGCGAAACTTCAATGGGGCCCCCATATATCTAAATTAGCAAGCAGACTTAGTTCTGCAGCATATGCTGTAAGAAAGATTAGAAGTCTCACAGATGTTGAGACAGCTAGATTAGTGTATTTTAGTTACTTTCATAGCGTAATGTCTTATGGAATTTTGCTATGGGGTAATGCGACTGATATTGAAGCTACATTTGTTTTGCAAAAGAGAGCCGTTCGGGCGATTTATAACCTAAATTTTAAAGAGTCCTTCAGACAAAAATTTAAAGAAATAAACATATTAACTTTGGCATCGCAATATATTTATGAAAATCTAATATATGTACATAAAAACATAAATAGCTTTAATAAGAATAAGGATGTGCATTCTTTAAACACTAGGAACAAACATAAGCTTGTAATACCAGTTACTAGACTCCACAGAATCAGTAATTCATTTATGGGGCAATGTATACGCTTTTACAACAAAATCCCAGAACATATTCAAAGTTTATCAATAAACAAGTTTAAAAGTTTTATTAAAGAAAAACTGTACAAAAAGGGTTATTATAATATCAAGGAATACATGAATGAAAATAACCCCTGGGAATAAGGTGATCGCCACCATACTGGTTCTATTAAAAATCATTTAAAACTTGTATAAATGAAATTATTGTTAAGTGAAATATGTTTGAAAAAAAAGTCCCGCTGGGTTTCTTGCTGGTTCTTGCCAGGACAGAGGTATTTTCCGAACCAATGGTAAATAAAAAATGACTTTTAATAAGAATTATGTAATAATCAATATTGAATAAAAAATTATTCTATTCTATTCTATTCTATTCTAATTAGTACATCAATATATCCAAATAATAGGCTGTGCTACACGAGCGTGGAGAGTATTACGAACCATAACTCAGAAAACATTTGCCGCATACTCGTATGTGTCTCCATGATAATGTTCTAATTGTAGATGAGGCAAATAAGCAACAAAATTTTTAAAATGCGGGCAGTCAATATGGTTATGTAATAAGCAGCAGTCAATATGGTTATTACATAACCATATTTATTACATAACCATATTGACTGCCCGCCACTTCTAAGTAAAATAAATATATCTCTGCCAAATAAGATACCGCGCTTTAACATTTTAGAAACGTGTAATTAAATTAGTAGATTTGATTTAATTTTAATATTATATAGAATATAAGCATCAAATCCACAAACTGTAGCTGTATCAAATCTGGTTTTCCATGTATATTTATTATCATGTAAAGTTCTATGTCTATTGTAGGTCATAATATGAGGCATTTTTAGAAACTTAAATGCTTAATATAAGGTAGTGAAAGTTATGTGTGGCAGACGAATCATTAATGTAAAATTAGTAGTACAGAAATGCGGTCATTGAGAAGTATTTTAAGGCTCCCTACAAATGATTAGGCGATAAATTGTAAATAAGAATAAAGTGAGATTTGAATGAAAACGTGGTAACCAGGATTAAGGAAGGAATTCTTCGGTGGTTTGGAATGAATGAAGAAAGAGTGATAAAGTAAACTTATACTGCAGAAGAGAATGGTAGTATCGGCAAATGACTCCCTTAAACAAAAGTTTATCGACCAGCAGTAGTTCTTTCTGAAAATAACACAAAATAATAAAAACTGCGGTTAATAAAAACCTCCCTAGCGTGGCTTATGGCAACACACGATATCATCTAAGCTATCGGGATGCTTGACGGTCTACCACTGTGCGTTTTACTAGGGGTTTTCTTCTTATCATTTACCATCGGCAATTTTTCTGGACCAGAAATCTAAGAGACCTTCAAGAAACGAACTTACTCCCTTTATAAAAGGCCGGCAACGCACCTGCAATTCGTTCGGTGTTGCAGTTGTCCATGGGTGACGGTCGACACTTACCATCAGGTAAGTTGCATGATCATTTCTCTCCACTTCTATAAAAAAGGCTTTTTACTGGAAACGAGGCATCTATCTAAGTCATGAGAGGACACAATTTTGGCATCTGCATTTTGTTTTCCAATCGAGGGTAGATGTAGGTATCTGCACCACAAAACATGTACTTAAAATAAAACCACGATTTCATACTCATCTTTATTATCAACACGGAAATGTAATATATTTAGTATTAAACCGATGGTTTGGCTTATTAAACATTTTTTGAAAGATTGCAGTCATTCGATCAGAGTTAATTCATTTTCACATATCTTCACCTACAATCACTTTAAGTACTTCAGCCAAATTGCAAATCGATTTGATGATTTCATTAGTATTGGAGTCAAGACCAAAATGGCGGGGATGAAAGCGAACTTAATTATTGCACGATAAAAATTATTCTTAAATAATGAACATTCCAACTTTAAACTAACTAAACTAAATGATAAATATACATGCGAAAGTTATGTCTATGTTATAAGCCACGCTTATAAATATAACGAAGCGCAACACCATGCTGCAGCTATATTAGCAGTATAGTTGTAGCACGAATGGCTCGGCTCGACCAAGGAAGGACCATGCTCTCACAGAATACTAGCGTAAAATAGCAGCTTGACACTGCTGTGCTTAGAATGGTGAGGGTAGAGAACAGGAGATTTATTTTACTGGAAAAGAGGCATTACATCTAAGTCCTCACGGGTGACGACGCATCTGAATTTTTATTATTTATTGAGGTTAGATGTGGACGTCTATTGGTCACAGCAACCATGTGGACTGTGTTCTTGTTTTTTTTTTATAGGATAAGGGTGACAAACGAGCACACAGTCCACCTGATGGTAAGTGGTGGCTGCGGCCCATAAACATCTACATCTATCCTCGTGTGCGAATCAAAACGCAGATGCGTTGTCACCCGTGAGGACTAAGATGGAATGCCTCATTTCCAGTAAAAAGGGCCTCCGGCCACCTGCACTCACCAAGCGAAACGCAGAGGTAAACCTCTACTTCACGCTGGTATTCTGTGAGGTCGTGGTACCACCCCGGTTCGAGCCGGCCCATTCGTGCGACAGCAAAAGCCGCTGCGTGGCTCTACCACCTTTAACTTGTTTGTCACCCTATCCTAAAAAAAATAAAACAAAGCGCAACACGCAGTAATTCATTCATTAAATACATTACAACCTAACATAGCTCACTGCTGAACACATCAACCCGCCATAAATTTTGTCATAGAGAGGTATCAGGAAGATGAAGCTGCTGATCTTCTATTTCATCTTACTCCGTCGCCTCTTACGAGAGCCCTAGGATGATATGTGGTAGTGGATATTCTTACGCCGCCACTTCTGAGGATTAAGATTGAATGCTTCATTGCCTGTAATTTTACTGGCTTTCTATCAATCTAGTAGAATACTGAGAGGTTAGCTACTCTGCGCCTGTGTTCTAGAACTAATTTTATTTTTATTGTTTTATTTTATTGAATAAGTTACACAAATAGACAGTAGATATATACAGTTCTAAAATTAAAAGTATGATAGTTTTGATCCAAACAAAAAAAAAACAAAAAAAGTGTACATAGCATAATAATATAACTTCAGTAGAATAAAAATATAAACGAGATAAAAATTGTGGTAGCCAGAGAGAACAGATCGCCAATTGTCACGATCCTTACATACCTCTTTCGCTTCTTTCAGATTCATTATCTTCATACTTGCACGTCTAGGTATCTGAGTATTCGTGAACCTCCCCTCTTCGAGCAATTTGCTCACATGGTCTTCGAAAGTTAGTCTCGGTCTACCTCGACACCTTTTAATATTAACTTTTGTGCTAAATATTTTCTTTACTATTCGGTCTTCACTCATTCGCTCAACGTGTCCAAACCATCGAAGCACTCCCTTATTAATTTTTGTGATAAGGTCATCTTTCAAACCTGCCATATTGCTAATCTCTTCGTTTCGCTTTCGGTCAGTCATGTTAACGCCGCACATTTTACGAAGAGATCGCATCTCCACTGTATTCAACTTGCTTTTATGCTTCTTCTGGCATACCCTGGTTTCGCTGCCATATAACAAAGTCGGTATCAATACTGCGTTATGTATTGCAAGGCGTGCACTCTTCACTACGTCTTGCCTTTTGACTAACGCAGTCAGGGCACCATTGACTTTGTTCCCGGCAGCGACACTCCTGTACACATCTAAATCAAATCTTCCATCCCGGGTAAAAGCACTCTCCAAGTATACAATTTCATTAACCTGTTTTAGAAATTCCTGATTTACCCATATGTCACACTTCGTTCTCTCTTCGTCCCTTCCAAATACCAGAACCTTAGTTTTATTAGCATTCAAACGGAGACCTTTAATTTCACATTCCTCTTTCATACACGTGACTAATGCCTGCAGTTCTGCCTCTGATGGTGCAATAAGCACTGCATCATCAGCATACAGCAGATAATTTCCATTAATGTCACCCAATTTCACACCCAAACAGCTATCTTTCAGCTTCTGTAAACAGCTGTCGAGATACAGTATGAACAGCCAGGAAGACATGACACAACCCTGTTTAACGCCCGTTTGGACACTGAACATGGGTGACAGGAAATGCTTTACCCTCACACAGGCTTTACAGTCACAGTAAAGTGGCTGCACAGCCCTTAGCAATCGACCATCCACACCATACCCCGGCAACAGTTCCAACATTTTCTTCATTACAACCTTATCAAATGCTTTCTCAAGATCCACAAAAGCACAGAAAATCTTCTGGTTAGCAGCCAGAAACTTCTCCGTGATCATGCGGAGGGCAAACATTTGATCCGTGCATCCTCTTCGAGGTCTTAATCCACATTGTGCCTCCCATATAAATCTTACCGATTTCTGTTGCATCCTACGTGTCAAAACCTTCGAGTAAACTTTACTTGCTAAACTGGTCAAGCTGATCGCGCGATAGCACCCGCAGTCAAAATGTGAACTCTTACCTTTATATAAAGGCACAAAGACAGCGGATCGCCAATCATCTGAAACATCCCCCGTCCGCCAGCACAAATTGCACAGCAGATGAAAGCTGTCCCAGACGCGAGGTCCACCGTACTTGACTATTTCAGCAGTAACTCTGTCTAGTCCCGCAGCCTTACCACATTTCAAACATCGAATCGCACATTCAATCTCTTTCATACTGATGACCTCAGTGTCATCGAGGTCCGCGTCTGGCGTACCAGTCACGGCGTCACCCCCGGGACCCCTTACTAAGATCATCACACGCATACATTTCTCTATAAAATTCGCTTTATCGCTGCATGACGTCCGATTTTTCTGAGAGGACGTCATTGGTTCTCAAAAGCACTTTGTTCATTCTTAAGGCCGTCGCACCACTTCGAGTCCTTATAATCTCTTTCCAGAAAAGTTTGTAGTTCTCCTTAAAGTTGTGCGACAACCTTTCGTCCGCTTCCATTCTACATCTTTCACGCACTTCCTAAATCAATGCTTTCGTGTGAACTTTTTGCAGCTTATATCTTTCTTTCATCTTCTCTCTCATATCCTTATCATTACTAGAGGCCAAGTAGTCTAACCATGCTTTCTTCTTCTTCTTTACAGCTTCTTTCACTTCATCATTCCACCATGCATCTCTTCTTTTACTACTACCTCTTTTTATCGTTCCACACACTTCTTCCGCTGCACTTACCTTTGCATCTCTAAGGTTTTGCCATGTTTTTTCCACACATTCTTTTCTGCCATCGATGGTGTCAAGCTTTTCGGCTACCTTCGCATGATATTTATCCCTAGTATCCGCTTCCTGAAGCTTTTAGCTTCGGATGCGACAGACCGACTGTGGTTCTGTTACTACCGTCCGGTAGCGCCAACCCGCGATCAGACCCCTAAATCTAGTAATCACTAGAGAGTGATCTGTTCCAAGGTCAGCACCCCTGAACACTCGCGTATTCACCACCTGTTTTTGCAGTCGATCATCCACCAGGAACAAATCGATTATACTTCTCTCATTCTTTCTTTCTCTAGTATACATATGGACTTTCTTGTGATTAAAGATAGTTTTTGTCACAAGAAGACCCTTTTCCTTGCATACAGCCAGTATAAACTTGCCAGCATTATTAACCCTTTTATCGTCAAACTTTCCAAACACCGACTCGTACCCTGGTCGAACGGTACCAACTTATCCATTCAAATCACCACATACAACAATTCTTTCGTTTCCCCTAACCAAATCTAGAACTTCTCTTACGTTCTTCCAAAACGCCTCCAGCTCAGCCCTGGAAGACGAAGCTACCGCCGTATAAACTGCCAAAAGGAATAACTTCGTCAGTCCCAATTTAAAGCGAACCCAGAGAAGTCTTGAGTTCGCAACCTTATATTCAGTCATAACATCGACCAACCGAGACGACAGCAGCACCCCCACTTCCTGGCAGGCGCTCTCGCTCTCCGGGACTTCGGACCATAAAGCTAATGCCCTACCAGGGAGCTCTTCAGTACCACTGCCCTTCCGTTTGGTCTCCGACATACACACGACATCTAATTCTCTTTCTTTCATTATTTCGATCAACTCATTCGTCTTATCTCTCATGCCTCCTCTAACATTCCACGTGCCAACTCTGCACTCTGTCCTCCACCTTCCGCCGTGTCGGGCTAAAAAAATACATTAAAAATTAAGAGCAACACCTAAATTTCTTTTAAATCTAACAAGGCTACTATCAAATATATCTAGATGTACGTACGTTACTACGCTTAATCTCGTCGTAATCACGGCACATTTTGACAACAGGTTTGAAAAAGGAAATGTTATTCCTCTGTACGTCTAACCTAAATATTCTTTAAACACGTTATCGTATACCGGAATTGAAGTTAATTAGCCTTAGTAACTCTGGGCAATCTATATGAGAATGTACATTCTTGTGCAAGACAACTTGTTCGACAAATTGCCTCCTCAAAGACAATCGTTGGACATTAAAAAACTTAAGTCGAGAGTCGTATGATGGTAGACGACGCAAGTGACCAAATCTGCCACAAACTGCGTAGGAAACTTCTCTTCCTTTAGTCATATTTCATCCTTTAGTCATATAATGGATAAAGTTTTAGCTAGTAAATTTTGTCCTAATAGCACATTAATAATTCTTGTTGGGAGAAGAGGCAATCTAAACAAAAATCAATTATTAAAATATATTGATAATCTAAATACTTTAAATGTACATAAAATTATCTTGTTTACATTGCCTTACATACAGGGTTGGCCGCAGGAAAATAAAATAAGATATGATTTAAATTTATTAATAAATAACTTTTCATGTAATAATAATTTAAACTTGACATTTAATTGTTACAATTATAATGATAGAATTAATTTAATAGATATAAACAATTTAATTAAGAAATTTTTGACTAAAGATAGGTATTACCTATCAAAATATAATTTAAGACAGATAGCAAATGTGCTATCTTATTATTTATATATTAACTCAGCCAAGGACTTGGCTACACAGACATCTGCTTCTTTTGAGCAGTGTAATGACTTAATATGCAATTTGGAATCAGTTCCAAGTAATTTAAATTAGAAAATGAGACAATAGAGGTAATCTCTAGCAGCTATAATAACTTAAATAATTTAGAATGTGGCTTACAAATCTTTAATTGTATGACTCCACAGAAAGATAATGAAAATTGTTTACACCTGGTGCATCAAAATATACAAGGCATGATAGGCAAAGAGCTAGAAATTGAGTTGTTCTTAAATAGCAACAATATTCATATTTTATGTATTACTGAACATTGGTTAAAAGCTTATAACTTAAAGTTTAACTTCAGTAATCACCAGGTGGTCAGTTCTTTCAATAGAGAAACGGTTTTAAGAGGTGGCTCCTTAATATTAGCTAGTAAATTATTGTCATGTAAAGAACGTAAAGATATTGTGAGCCTCTCTGTTGAGCGAACTGTAGAAATGGCTAGTGTTGAGTTTGAGCACCTCATTGTTGTGAGCGTCTACAGACCCCCATGTTCTATATACGATACTTTTGAAAAAATTATGGAGGAAGTTTTTGCTAAGCTTAATAAACAGAATAAATCTGTTGTAATATGTGGAGACTTTAATATCAATCTCCTAGAAGCTTCCTCAATCAATATTAAATTTAGATCATTATTTAAATCATATGGTCTTTTTAATTTATTTATAGAGCCAACGCGTATTGCTCAATCTAGTGCAACATGTATAGATAATATTTTTACAAATGTGAAGCCATTGCATAAATGTATAATTCAAAAATTAAGTTCTGATCACTGTGGACAAGTAGTTTCGTTACCATATGTTCACAAAAAGCAAGTAGATGAGAAAGTTGTGTTTGTTCCAGTAAATGCACGTCGCTTGGAGAAATTTAGAAGTAACATAGTGAAAAAACTTCCATCACTTTCATACCAAAATGATCCAAATTTTTTGTATGGAACATTATTTAAGCTTATTTGCAATGAATTTAATAATACTTTTACTTCTAAAACATTCTCCTTGAACAGTCGGAAGTCATTTAATGAATGGGCGACAGCAGGAGTCCATAAGAGCAGACGCAGGTTATATGATCTTTACCATGAAAGGTCATATAACCATAGCGTCGAATTTAGAGAATATGTAAAAAAATATTCAAAAATATTTAAAAGAGTGTGCTCCACAGCCAAGTCTTTGCATTTGAGCAACAAAATTAAGACGGCTTCTAATAAAATTAAAATGACATGGAGTATAATTAATAGCGAAACTGGTAAGATCAACTCTCGCAATTCAAACTACAAGTTAAGTGTTAATAACAAATTAACCGAATTAGATCAGGACGTTGCAGTGGTTTTTGAGAAATATTTTACTGATATTCCGATATTAACCACTAAGTCACTGAATTCTTCTCCTGCGGTCGCCGAATCATTACTTAAACAAAATGTAAATGCGTGTACAAAGAATTTTACATTTCATAAAGTATCATCAAAAGATATTGTATAATTTAAAATTAAAAATTTTGTACAGCCGACTTCAATATAGGTTATTTAAGAATAACTCAATAACCATTGGTCTGACCTTGATCAAATTCATATGGGACCACACGAGAACTATCAGCTTTCATATAAAAAAAGAATCATCGAAATCGGTTCGCCCAGTACAAAGTTATGAGGTAACACACATAAAAAAAAAAAAAACATACACCCGAATTGAGTACCGTCTCCTTTTTGGAAGTCGGCAGAAAATATTTTAAAACTATTGATGTTAAGAAAACTGCGGATCTGTGGGGGATTTCTGTTAAAGTTATTGCGTCTATAATAGATACAATCGCGCCTCATTTAGCTGTTATTTTTAATACTAGTATCGAATCTGGTGTGTTTCCTGATTTAATGAAGTATAGTAAAGTAATACCTTTATTTAAATCTGGTAGTACATTAGACCCCGCCAATTTTAGACCTATTTCTGTACTACCAACACTAAGTAAGATTTTTGAAAAAATTATTCTTGATCAAATGTTAAATTTCTTTAATATAAATAATTTACTTCATAAAAATCAATTTGGTTTTACAAGGGGTCGCTCGACAACTGATGCCGGTGTTGAGCTGATTAAATATATATTTAATGCATGGGAGAATTCACAGGATGCTTTGGGTATATTTTGTGACCTATCCAAAGCCTTCGATTGTGTTCACCATGAAACATTAATCAGGAAACTTCAACACTACGGAGTAAGAAGTGATGCTCTAAAATTAATTATTTCATATTTAAGTAAGAGAACGCAAAAAGTTGTCATCAACAGTACGAGTTCTTCCGGGTCGATGGTACAGATGGGCGTGCCTCAAGGCTCAATTCTCGGCCCCTTTCTGTTTCTTGTATATATTAATGACTTACCTTACATAGTAGGAGATAACCATGATATAGTATTATTTGCAGATGACACTTCTTTAATTTTCAAATTAAGTCGACAATTGCTAAAATATGACGAAGTAAATAATGCTATATCTAAATTAGTAAATTGGTTCAATGTTAATAATTTGCATTTAAATGGCACTAAAACGAAATGTATAAAATTTATGACTCCAAATGTCAAACAATTAAATACTAATGTAATTTTAAATGGGGAGAAACTGAGTCTTGTAGATACCACCATTTTTCTTGGAATCACACTAGACGCGAAGCTTCAATGGAGCCCCCATATATCAAAGCTAGCAAGCAGACTTAGTTCTGCAGCATATGCTGTAAAAAAGATTAGAAGTCTAACTAGTGTTGAAACAGCTAGACTAGTTTACTTTAGCTATTTCCATAGCATAATGTCGTATGGTATTTTGCTATGGGGACACGCAGCTGACACTGAAATTATATTTGTTTTGCAGAAGAGGGCCATAAGAGCAATTTATGATTTAAAGCCTAAAGAGTCGCTGCGACAAAAATTTAAGGAAATTAATATATTAACTTTGGCCTCTCAATACATTTATGAAAATGTAATGTACGTACACAAAAATAAAAGTAGTTTTACAAAAATAAGTGATATTCATTCGGTAAATACTAGGAACAGACACAAGCTAGTAGTACCAGTTACTCGACTCCATCGAGTCAGTAATTCATTCTTGGGGCGATGTATACGCTTTTACAACAAAATTCCAGAAAATATACAAAATTTGACCTGCTCAAAGTTCAAAAACTTTATTAAACTAAGTTTGTATAAAAAGGGTTATTATAATATTAAAGAATTTATAGATGATAATAACCCCTGGAAGTGAGGTGATCGCTCCCAAGCTATTTCTAATTTGTTGTGTTGTTAATTTGTGTAACATACATGATTGTAAGCTGTTATTAAAAAAAAAGTCCCGCTGGGTTTCTTGCTGGTTCTTCCCAGGACAGAGGTTTTTTTCGAACCAGTGGTAATTATACAAAAGAGTGACTTTCAATAAATATTATTTATAATCTATATTGAATTAAAAAAGTTTCTGTTTCTGTTTCTGTTTCTGCACCCTCTCGATGCTGTCAGAATGTACCATATAAAAAGATGACCATACAGTGGAATCGTACTCTAGTATAGAACGAACCAAATTATAAAATAATCGAATCAGTGCGAGAGGTTTGGAGAAATCTTTTGTTACACGAATTAGAAACCCAAAGGTTCTGAAACTTTTTTGCGTTATATAATCATAATGTGGACGGAACGAAAATTTTGAGTCGAAATATACTCCCAAATCTTTAACAATCTCCTTGCGTGTCAGAGGCTGGCTATTGATGTTGTACTTGAATTTCAGGTGATTGTGTTTAGTTTTGAAGGTGATAACTAAGCACTTACTGATATTTAAGGACATAAAACTAGCGGAACACCAATCTGACGACGATTAGCAATAGCTGAGCTGATGTGATTTCTATAAATAAGCAGATTGCTTATCGTAGACCGACTAGATAAGAAGTCATTCTAAACTACTTAACCATGATTAATTAATACACGTTATACATTTACATGTATTAATTAATTAGTTCTCGATTATTATATGGACTCTGGTACCTATCAAAGTCCTTCTCTCCATTACGTTCCTTATCAAGCCTTGTTTTGCATTCCGGAATCAGGTTGCTTGGGTTACATTATTTTATTTGTATATTAATAAAAATTTTCACACAACGTAAATTCGGAACCACTTGAAATTATGTTCTTAATCAGCAACGGCTGCAGAACCAAGTAAGGTAGCCCTGCATCTCTGAATGAGTTCTGAATGATCCACGAAGTATATACAGATGTACATAATCTAAACATCTTAGTGGATCATGCGTCCATATATACATATAAATAATATTAAAGAATATGTTTGTAAAAGCGAAATAACTATATTACACTGAACTGTGGGGGACTGAAATTTTCTAATTGTCAACCATCAAGACATGATTGACCATTTTAAAATTTTTAGTCTGTCCTAAATAATCTTCCAAATGGCTGAACCGATTGCAATAAAACTCAATAAACAAATTGAGAGCAATGCCAGGAGATATATTTTATATGAAAATTTTGAATATTTTTTAAAAGAAGGAAATTTGGTGACATGGTCTTTGATTATCTTAAATATAAATAATGCCACATTATTAGATCATATCCAGTTGATGCCAGAGCGGGTCGCTGGTCTTTAAATGAAACATTTTGTGCCTATATTTTCTTATATTTTTATAAGAATAATTTATATTTATTTATTTTCTTTTACTTTATTTATTACATCATTCATTATATTATCACTTATAAATTAAGGATGTCTCAAACATAGCTCCGTAGAAAGCCACAATCTGCAAGGGAAAATCTTTAAGGAAAAATGTATACAAATGCCTTTGCGATGCTTTCCCAGCAATCTTAATACCTCTTCAAGAAATGGCTTTTTGCCTGCAGAAAGGAACATTTGTGAGACACTACAGTTTTGAAACTGCTCTCGTTTTTCATGTTTTTGTACATAAATGAAACCTATGTTGTCTTATTACGAAAAGTGTTTTTTTTGATAATTTAGGATGTTCCCTAATAATAATGCTTAATAATATCGTTGGCAATTGCTATGATAATAGATAAAACCGACCGCGCTTAGTGCTGATAATACACTGATATATAAATAGATCGCATATTAGAATTTGCATGTGTATGGTAAAATGTTGCAGAAACTTAAGCTAAATACACAAATATATAAAAATGCTATATAAACATATACGATAGCTCGTATAGTTAGCTCTCATCAAGGTAGTATGGTATATGATAGCAATATAGTAAGGTATCAACTATGGCACAGAATAAATAATAGTACTACGTAGTGACTATGGCTTAAAAAGAGTCCTTTTAACTAAAGAATTGAGTTATCCGCATCGACAGACTTTGCCAAAATTTGTCATTTGCTGTCAAACTACATACTTTATATTTTAATTCGTATTTTTCTGCTTGGTTCCTTTATGTAACTAGTCTTTTCAGATCAAAGAAATTTAAAGGTGTTTAACTTGCAGTGGTAAGTGCTGATAAAGTACTAATGGGCAAATCGCACTGTCTTAGCGTAACAAAACTCTATTCACTCTTGCCTTGAAGACGCCCAGATAGTATTGTGACGAAAAGGCAGACGCTGGCAGATTATTCCACTCCTTTGCTTGTACGCATTACAAAAAACGAAATAAACATTTGGTTCGAATGCGTGTAATATTGACAACAAAGATACGTAGACCCGCCAACGGACTTGTTGTCTGATGTTAAAAAGGGGAGGGAGGAATTTAAACATTTTTCTTGTGGCTACTTTGGTCCTAGACTAAACAAATCACCCATAGTTGAGGTCAAGAGAAAATTCAATCCCTAATAATGCAGTCTTTTCTCATTTTTATAAAACACTTTTTTATAAAAATCCATTATCTCATATTAACGGGATTATATTATTTTGGGGGACGAGGCTGCTCGCGTCCGTAGGAAAAACTTGAAATCTGACACTCTATACGTGTCCCACGGGTAGTGCTAAACGAGCAGCACCGATTCCGGTGGTAGGTTTCGACCGCTGGCTTTTCGGTTACCACTCTACCGTCTTGCCTTCATATAACTTTAAAGCCATATGGAGAATGGGCCTGAACAGTAGCGTTGTGTATGTAAACCGGGTACGAAGCGTCAGTTGTTGCTGTGTCGGGTGCTTTGTCGTGGAGGTATAGCGGGATCCGAAGCACAGTATTCCGCTGGCCGACCGCAAGTAGTTGGGGGCCCAATTAGTAAATTAGCTACTTGTGATAGGCTGCTTCACCAACTGGCGAAAAATCCCAGGGTGGCCCCATCGTGCCGGTTAGCGGCCGGGCGAGAGGACCCAATGGCGATTTCTGGGGGGGGGGGGTTCGGGCGTCCCCGCAGTCTCCAGATCAAGCACCCATGGGCACAGTAACTCTGATAGTATCGTTTGGTTGCTAATGCAACGCCTCGCTCAACTGCCATTCTCCATACTTATTCACTCTCAACACTTAATATGTACATTGAAAAGGAAAGTAGTATTAAGCAGCGGTTGCACGTCATCTCACTAAAACTGCACCTCACTAATATTAGAGGATTGCACTCTAATCTCAGCGCAGTCCATAACCATCTTGAGACTGAAAAGCCGCACCTACTTTTCTTGACAAAGACGCAAATTGGATGTCCATTGAGTACGGCGTACCTTGAATATCCTGGATTCTCCCTGGAGGACAAATTCCATACACGTGCCGGAGTATGTGTGTACGCCCGCAATGACATCTGCTTCCAGCGTCTCTGTCACCTTGAAGACCCTACTTTTTCGACATTATAGGTGATGGTAGATACAGGTACTGATAAAGTCCTTTATGCCTGTCTATCGATCGCACAGCGGTGACCAGGAGATAACACGATTACTTGATCACTGCTGCAGTTGCTGACGTGGCCTTAAATCGGTATCCTACTGCACAGTTGGCTTTTCTGGTGGACTTTAACGCTTGTCTCCAAGACTGGCTGTTCCCATACCAAAAAACCGACTATGCTGGAAGAGAAGCGCGGAATTTTGCTTTGACGCTAAGTCTTTCTCAGATGGTAAAGGTGGCGACTAGGGTATCCGATGTAGATGGTCACACAGCAAATTGCTTGGACCTCCTGCTGACTACCGAACCAGACAGATATGAAGTACAGGTTACTTCTCATTTGGGTACATCCGACCACTGTCTGGTGAAATCTGTATCGTCATATTCTCCACCTGATTACGAGTCCCAAGGTGTTGAACGAATATGGTGGTATAAGTCAGCTGATTGGGATGAAACGCGACACTTTTTTGCATCTTATACTTGGCGGGAGGTCTGTTTGTCTTCTTCGGATCAGTCGAGCTGCGCGGTTGCGATAATGGATGTGTTTCGTCAAGCTATGGAGTATTTTATCCCCTTCTCTGACGCTCCCGCCGGTAGCAAAGCTCGCCCATGGTTTAACGCTGAATGCGCACAAGCTGAAAAACGCAAGCATTTAGCTTACCTATTCAGGGTTGACAATTGAAACCGCAAAGCTCCGGATATTAGCTCCAAGAAGAGAAATTTTAATCAGACTGCCAAGTCCTACAAAAAAGCATTACGGAAAGCTAGTCTCGATCGCATTAAACATATTGACGCAAAACTCTCTGCCAGACCATCCGGCACTATAGCTTCTTGGTCTCTCGCCAAAGCAGTCGAGACAAACTTCTGTCGGCCTACACTGCCTCCGTTGGTAAAACCAGATGGCACACTGGCGCATACAGCTAAGGAGAAAGCGGACTTGTTCACGTCTCTCTTTGCCTACAATTCACGTCTGGACAGTGGCAACAACGTTCCACCAAAGTAACCTCACTGCGGGACCGCTATGTCGGAGATTCGTTTAACAAATAAAGAGGTTCTTAAAACCTCTTTATTATCTAGTATTATCTAGTATTATCTAGTAGTAAAGCCAGTGGACCAGATGGTTTACCAGCCATAGTCCTAATAAAGGCTTGTGCACCTGAGTTGTCTCCTGTGTTGACACGCTTGTTCCGCCTCTCATTTAGTACTGGAATAGTGCCAAAATCCAGGAAGCTGGCCAATGTGCAGCCTGTTCCAAAAAAAAGCAGCCGTGCCGACCCTGCCAATTGGTCGATAATCTCAATTACCTACATACTCTGCAAGATTATGGATCATATATTGAGTGCCCGTTTAATGGTATACCTAGAACAGAATGACCTCTTTAGTGGCCGGCAATATGGGTTTCGCCGAACTCGGTTAGCTGGGGACCTTCTAGCGTATGCCACACACGTATAGGGCGAGGCACTCGAGAACAGTGGGGAAGCACTTGCTGTTTCCCTTGATATCTCGAAGGCCTTTGACAGAGTTTGGCACACTAGCCTTTTGAGTAAGCTTCCAGAGTACGGCTTATCCTCTGGTCTGATTCAATGGGTAAAAGACTTTCTGAGTGAACGGTCTCTCCGGGTCGTCGTCAATGGCTGCTTATCCGATCCTATGGCGACTAATGCTGGTATTCCTCAGGGGTCCGTTCTCTCCGCAAATCTCTTCCTGCTACATATTAAGGATCTGCTTATGCCCAGTATCTATGGGTATGCAGACGATAGCACAGTTGTTAAGAGATACCAACCAAGTCCTCGGGCCAGTCGGGATCAAATCCAGTCCGAAAGATAATATGTGTGTGTATATGGTACAGGCAGTCCCGAATGGGGCGATGCCAATCTTGTGAAGTTCAACGCCTGCAAAACGCAAACGTGTCTCTTCACTGCAAAAAGTAGCCAGCTCACTTTGACTCCTTCTTTCCGAAATGTATCACTGAAATATACCGACCGCCTTCAGTAGTTAGGGTTTGAAATATCCTCAAATTTGACGGCCGGACTTCGGACGGTTCATTGAGTCCAAGGCCAGAGCAGCTGCAAGGAAGCTGAGAGTCCTTGCAAAGGTGTGGCGATACTTCACGCCGGGACAGCTGCTTACTTTATATAAAGCGCAAGTCCGGTCGTTCATGGAGTATTGCTGCCATATATAGGTATAGTGCTGCAAAATGCCACCTAGCAGCTTTGGACTCAATGAAAAGACGTGCTAAGAGGCTTATTAGTGACCCAAATTTAGTTAAAACCAACCTTACCAGCCTCGAACATAGACGTAAAGTAGCCAGTCTTTCGATTTTCTACAGGATGCATTTCGGTGAGTGTGTGCAGGAATTACATAATTTAATTCCCCGATCTCCCTTCCAACATCGGACAGCCAGACGTCCGGCTAGTCTCCACCCTTTCGTTGTTGACTTACCACGCATTCAAACCAAACGGTTGGCCACGTCGTTCATCATGCGTACAGCAAAGGAGTGGAGTAAGTTGCCAGCATCTGTCTGTCCATCCGATTATAGACAGGATGTCTTTAAGGCAAGAGTAAATAGGCTTTTGTTAAGTCAGTGCGCTTCAACATTTTAGGCTACATCACCTCTTACAAACAGGAAAGATTGAAGATAAGCGCTGGCTTAGTAGAATAAAAAAAATAAGAGATAGTGGATAATGGTGTCGTTAGATGTTACTACGGCATATTCTTGGTAAAAAAATTAAAATAGTAAAAGGCAACAGTTGCAAACTGCCAAGCGTCGTAGATATGGCAAATGTCACAGGTAATCTTAACGAGACCTTAATTCAGCAGTGGAATTTTGAAAGGTTTTAATAAACTCATGACTGAAATCGAGTAGTTTTATTATTAAATTCAACTTTTCTTCCAAGCACAACTATTTTTTTAAGTGTCATTAGTTGCAAAAGCAAGCATCCGCTAATTATAGTAACTATTGCTAGCTCCAGACGACATGAAATCATATTAGCTGCGGACCATGTAAGCCTTAAGTGCAATTTACCTTTAAGGAGTGTGCTGTGTAGATGGAAGCATTTTAATAATATTACTATGTTGAAGCAAAAGAAAGTGATAAAGAAATAATTCATTTATGATAAAGAAATTAAAAGAAATATTGTGATATTATATACAAGTTGTTTGTTTTCTGGTTCAGCCTCGCTACATAATGAATGAGATTACTGGATCGTGACTAAATTATCTCACAGAATATATTTGATGCTGTAATTTTACAGTATTATAAGGTAGTCTTTGGTTACCAATTTTTGTTCGTAATTATATGTAACAGTTAGAATCAGCAAACATTTAACCAACTTCAAAAAATTAGGTTTACAATTCGGCTGTAGGTTTTTTTCTCTATATTTGTATGTAACTTCATATCTTCACTTCAGTTTTATGGAAAAGGGGAATCTTTATTTCTTCTTGACATACGGAAATGTTTAGTAATAAACATTCATATAAAGGGGCACAAACAATAAATCTGTTGACGTTAAAACATAAACATATGTAGATATTTGGACTTTCAAACATCAAAGGCTATCAAAAGTCCACTGCTGAACATGAGCTGGCCTAATAGGATTGCCGTATAGGGTTCCCCGTGTAGTGGCGGGTAAGAATACTCACTACTCCATATTTTCCCGTGGGTGTCGTAAGAGGCGACAGAGGGAAACTAAGGCAGAGGATGGGCATCAACATCTTTCTGATAACAGCAAAACAACAAAAAAAAACTGCGGTTGCCAACCCGCTGGCCTAGCGTGGCAACTATGGCAATATACTCCCAATGATAGTAGCGAAGAGACGGCCCCAAGTCCCCGGCGGCACCGCTATTCCTGTCTACGGAAGCGACCATGGTAACAGCGGCGCAGGGGGTGCTAAGAATCTCCTGTGGAGGTTCCGTTGCCACCTACGACGACTCGACCTGGCAACTCATAACGCACGCACGCTGACGACTGACGAGAAAATCCTAGAGCTGGAATAAGAGATGGACAAGTTGCGCTGGAATATCATAGGATTATCCAAGGTCAAAAGAGACGGGGAGGACACGGTAATCCTCGAATCCAGCAACTTGCTTTTTCACCGAGAGGGCGACCATCTGTCCAAAGGAGGTGTCTGATTTATCATCCACAAGTCTCTCGTTAACAACGTTGTAAAGATTTAGAGTGTGTCGAAGAGGGTTGCGTACCTTATACTCAAAATCACCAAACGGTATTCGCTGAAGGTCAAACAGGTTTATGCACCAACCTAGGCCAATGAGGAGGTGGAGGATATGTATGAGAATATCTCTAGAGCATTCCTTCAAAACCTAATATACGGTGTTAATTGGAGACTTCAATGCAAAACTAGGCACAAGAGAGAAAGGTAAGCTGAAAGTAGGTTAATTCGGAATAGGGCAACGAAACCCAAGGGGCCAGCAGCTGGCCGACTTCATGGTGAAAAAAGGGACTCTTTATGATGAACTTTTTTTTCCAGAAGCGGCCCCACAGGAAGTGGACTTGGTCGAGCCCCGACGGTTCGACAAGAAATGAGATTGACTTCATTATGACGACTAGACGGCAATTATTCGGTGATGTCTCAGTGATGGCGAGGGTTAAAACCGTTAGCGATCACCGAATGGTTAGAGGCACACTGCACCTAAACGTTAAGTTGATGAGGTCATGTCTAATGAAGTCAACGCTCGGGCCCCCCCGTGCTCTAATTCGAAGTCTTGAAACCTGTCACCTCGAGCTACGAAACCGTTTTCAGTGCCTAGAAGATTGCAATGGAGTGAACGATATAAATGACAAGCTCGTGGAAACTGTCCATGTGATCGGAGCTAAGTTTTGCAAGACCTGCCGCAGAAGAACACAAAAACTCTCTGATCACACTCTCAATCTCATGGCTGTTAGACGGGAGATGAAGCTACATTCTTCAACAGACTTGACACCATACAGGCAACTGAACAGACAGATTTACAAATGCATGCGGCGGAACTTACGCAACGTTAATACTATTCATATTGAAGAACCGATCGAGCGGAACCAGGGCTCCAAATTCTGTTTTAGAGATATGTCTGCCAGAAAAAGCCAACTGTCGAAGCTGAAGACCGAGTCTAGCAGCGTCGTTTCCGGGACACATGAGAATTTGAGTGAAATTGATAGGTTATATGGGCAGATGTACACACCATCGTTCGTTCGAGCCACACGTAAGTGTGGGTAACGATCGAAGAGCGAGTCTTATCCGACACTATTCCGATGATATCCCGGATGTCAGTCTGAGCGAGATTAGAATGGCTCTCCAGCACCTTAAAAACGGCAAGGCTCCAGGCGAGGATAGAATTACGATGCGGTATTCTTGTTCTTTAAGAAAGGCGGAAATTTTCTCTTGAAGAACTACAGATCGGTTTTCCTTCCAAGCCGCAGACTCGGTAACTTCCAGCCTCCCGAACAATCCGGTTTTCGAAAAGGCTTTAGTACCATAGACCACATACATACGCTCCAGCTAATTGTACAGATATCCGAGGAGTACAATTTGCCACTGTGTCTGGCGTATGTGGACTATCAGAAAACCTTTGATTCTGTCAAAATTTGAGCGGTGTTGCAGTCCCTTCAGTGGTGAGAAGTTGACTATCGATATATCGAAGTGCTGAAGTGTTTGTGCAGGGCTACGATGGCCATCCGAATATAGAACCAAAGTTATATACCAGAGTAAATACATTAATTTTGCTGACATTGTACACTTGGGTCCAGTACGCGCTTATTGGTGAACGCCAGTCCTTTGCCGTCACAGCCCAAGCTAGGCCGCTACCAAGTAGGTAATATATTGTATCGCCCGTAACATATAACTTAACCTGTAAATTGTAATTTCTGGATACAACATTAGTGACTTTTGAAATTTTAACTATTGAACCCGATAGGCACCTTAGAAACCTTCTGCAAGTCATATTGCGAGGTTATCAGGCATTAGTAACTAGTACATAATTAGACATCAACATCGCACATTCCCACACATATCTCGCACAGTACGAAACCTATGCAACTGCAGAGGGGTGTAAGACAGGATAAACTTATGTCCCCGAAACTTTTCACCGCTGAATTGGAAGACGTTTTCAAGGTTTTAGACTGGAAAGGATACGGTGTTAACATCAAAGGCGAATACATTACTCACCTTCGATTTGCCGAAGATATAGTCCTTATAACAGAATTGCTGGAAGCACTATTGAGGTGATTAGGTAAGCGCTATGGATTCAGCCCGACGGATAGGTATAAAGATAAACATGAACAAAACCATGATCATGTATAACGTTAATGTCACACCTATAGTAGTAGTAGTAGTAGTTGGAAGCACTAAGCCCGTAGTTGTTGATGAGTATGTTTAACTGGGACAAATAGTATAACTAGGTAAATCCAACTTCGACCGAGGAGTCAGTCGACGGATTCAACTCGGCTGGGCAGCGCTCGGGAAATTACGACACATTTTCTCGTCAGGTATTCCTCAAATCTTGAAAATGAAACTGTACAACCAGTGCGTGTTGCCAGTGATAACCTATGGAACTGAAACGTGGTCCTTTACTGCTGGCCTTATGACTCAAGGTCGCTCAGCGGGCTATGGAGAAGGCTAAGCTCGGGGTTTTGGGACAGAAGAGCTAGAGTGACCGACATAACCCAAAGGATTAGTAAGCTGAAGTGGCAATTGGTCGGCCATATAGCTCTAAGAACCGACAAACGATGGGGAAAAAGTTTCTAGAGTGGCGGTCTTGTACCAGCGGACGAAGTTTAGGGGATCCTTCCACTATATAGTGTGACGACCTGGTAAGACATGCAGAAAGTTGATGGATGCATGTGGCTCAGGACCGTGCTTGTGGCATTCCTTTGGGGAGGCCTAAGTTCAGCAGTGGACTTGTGAAGAGCTATAATGATTATGAAGATAACATTGACATATGCGTATACGTTTTTCCTTAATTAAGAATCAAAATGCAGATGTGGCAACCCCTGAAGACTAAAATGGAATAACTCGTTTCCAGTAGAATGGGCCTCCGTAACTCAACACCCACCATACGAATTAATCACAGCGCCATTAAACTGCTATTTTACGCTGATATTCTGTGAGTGCGCGGTCCTTCCCCGGTTGAGCTGACCAATTCGTCCTTCATTTATAATATAGTTATCTGTTAATAATTTTAATGTATAAATTTTAAAAAATGTCATCTCATTTTGGTTAGTTAATATAGATAATAGATTACATGTAACATTCTTAGAAAAACCGGCAAGAAATTCTAATATTGTCTTATTTATTCTATACCTTTGTCTACACACGAAAATTCGATTTACACACGGTGTAACATGAGAGGAGGATCATCGGTGGTTGTGGGGTGGAGGACCTCAATACCTATCGATTTAATCTCCAATAGGTAATACAATATTCAGTGGTTCAAAAGTTATTTGGACATTAGTAAAAATTTTGTCGAAATCCGATTTTAGCCTAAACTTCGCAATTGCAGCCAAATTATTAGTCTACGACCGTGATTTTTTTTTCAAACAAGATAAACAGAGGGTCTTTTGTAACTTTACACCAAACAGAGGCTTCGATTTATAAAATTCCAAATAAATAAATATAGTTTTTTTTTTCAAAATCTAATATTTGCATTAATTTTCTATGGTTTTAAAACAAATATTTCTCAGATGATTTTTTCTACAACCTATCTTAGCAACTATTAGTGTTCATAAAGAAGTAACCCTGAAAATTTCATTTGGCTAGTGCTAGGGCATCATGTTGAAAAATATACATAAACAGTCCATATGCCAATAATCGACATTTTTTCTTTAATTTAAATTTTAGTAAAAAACGTAAGTAAAGTTATTTTGTTAAGCGTACGCTACGATAGTGAGTAGAATAACGAGATTACTATACGAAAAGACAGGAACGAGTCAAATAAAACACACGAATATGTCATCATCATCATCATCATCATCATTACAGCCCTACACAAGTCCACTGCTGAACATAGGCCTCCCCCAAGGAATGCCACAAAGCACGGTCCCGAGCGAATATGTACTGTTAAAATATTATTTATTGTTTTGACACGCTTATTTAAATTAAATGAGCTCCATTATTTGCGAAACATAGCCTGTATCTTTATACGAAAGTTATTTTGAGCCTGAATAATTCTTCTTTTTCCCTAATCTCATTTGGACCTGATTCAAGTTAAGTCGTAATTGTTCAATAGAAGTGTATTCGCTTTTGTACACCATCTCTGTAATACCCCATCGCATTGAAAGTACATGCAGCTCAGTACAGCCAAGTTTACTTCCTGAAAAATTTCAGACAAGTTATTTTGTAAAAATTGCAAGTATTCGTAGTCGTTTAATCTGGCTGATAGATCAAATGGACAGATCAGCTGTTTGTTGAATACTCCTGTCCATTAATTAACATTAAACTGGTGTTGAAAATTGTGGCGGCGAATCGTATGTGGGTTTTCATAACTCCAGGAGTGGTCATTATGCATATTAAATATTCCACTTCGGCTAAAGGTTGACTCATCTGTACACATTATGTTGTCTAAAAATTTTGTGCACAGACATGTGAGATTTGGTAGACCACAAATCCTCGCTAAAGAACACCGATTCCTTCTGAGGATGATTCATGAGGCTATTGGAATCAAAAAAAATCAGTTTTAATAGAGAAGATGGCTGGGTGCTACCATCTACTTGGGATCCCATAATTAATAAAATTAAATCCCAACCCAAGCGTACAACTGCAAGACTTCATGATACTGTAAATTCATAATGCGTAAATCGGAACAAAAATTAATAATTTTTAATCTGAAGGTAGTCGTGGTTAATTATGACATTGGGACGTCATACACCTCAGTCCCCCCGTGACCAAGGGTGCTGTAAAGTGCTCGAAACGTCGGGAATATAAAAAGTTAATATACGCGACAAAACCCGTAAAATTAATTTTATTTAAATGTGTAGTGTTCGCATTAATATAAGAAATCATTATAGTCACTTACTGTTTTCTTAGTGGAGTCAACACTTAATTTAGAAAATGAAAGTATTATGGCCGATTCACATAATATATCAGTGAAATCACAGTTCCGGCAACGTAACCGTATAGGTTCGTAGTAGTGCTACAGTGATGGGGCAGTGCTTCAATTCACACATGTCAGTACTCAGGCTACAGATCTTTAGGGAAAACGTGTGCGACGTACTGAAGTAATTGTGATAGTTGCTATGGCACTGTTATTCTTAACAGCCTATATAAGTCCACTGCAGAATATAGGCCTTCCCCAAAAAATTTCTCATTGTTAGGATTTTTCCATAGATCTCATGCTTGGGAGGCGGGTTGGCAACCGCCTTTTTTTTCCTTTAGCTGTTCCCCATTTACTCTTCCATTTCCATTTGTCACCTCTAACGACCCCACGGGATGATATGGATTATCAGACCTATGGAACAACAGTTAATTTTTTTTTAAAAATATATTCTTATTATTATTATTTTTAGTTTGTTATTTCTTTTTTTGTGATATTTTTTGTTATTTTGATGAAAGTAAGAACACGCGTTACGGTCACGCTTCATCTTAGTTGGCAGGAGTGAGAACACAGGGGTGAGAATCGATGATAAATGTAAACGTTTAAGGACCACACAACTAACTACTTGTATAAAAAAGAAATTACGCACGCTAAAAATTTTATTATTCCATTTATGAGAAAGGCGCGTATTGCCGAAATAGCAATCTCGTAAAGCTTTCTTCAATTTTTCTAGAGGCAATTTAGTAAACAAAGGAAATTACAAGCTTATCCTCCAACCATACTCGTTATCCTACACAAAGCTAAAAGTGAAATGAGCCATTATGAAAATTCGAAAGCTATAGAAGGAAATTTATAAAGGTTTTTTTTCCTTACAAAAAACAAATTAATGCTAATGTTAAAGATATACACTATAAATTATTGATAAATAATTTGATTTGATTAGGATATCCCACTGATTGTTCTCCGGCCATGGCATATTGATATGGATATAAGCACTTACTTTTGTAGTGCCGTGTAGTTGTTCCGTAAGTCCGATAACCCATATCATCCTTTGGGGTCGTAAGAGGCTACAGAGGGAAATGACAGAGGATATGGGGAACAGCATTTTCCCACCTGCCAACCGTGGCAACTATGGCAAATATTTCCCCCTATGATCCAGTCGATGGTGAAGGCCTATCATCAGCAGTGGACTTTTGACGGGCTGTGAAGACTTGACTTCTATCATCTTCACCTATTTCTGCCACCTAATAGCAGTATCCAGTTTAATTACAGGCTAATGCTTCACAAGTCTTAAGAGACGACAAGGCATCTGTAGCCTTCTTTGTTTAAGATTGAATTCAAGCGTCCATAGGCTAAAGTAGCCACTAACCATCAAGTGGATGGCAAATTCTCTTCACTTAGAAGAGAAATTAAAAAAAAATTGTAAAAGCCTTTCTATCCATATTCATTTAATTTTTTATAAATTGAATGTTGAGTCTAATAAGAAAACAATAAGTGACTATATTTCTGGATTGAGATGAGAAAGAATTAAAAACGCAGCTCTGTAACGCAGTGGCTTTATGATGCCGTGCTAAGGGTTACGAGTTTGAAGCCTGCACCGAACTTTTTCTTTTGCGTAGCCTAGTATATTTGTCAGGGTTGTGTTTTTAAAATTTTGTTCTTGAGATGTTTTTATTTTAAAATACGTACTCACCTCACTTATATGAGAATATCCTGGAAAAATGGTATTTTTTTATAAATATAAATCAAGTTTTTATCTTTACTCAAAGGCAAAAATAATTAAGACATTTGTAGAATTTGTAGAGTTTTTCTACGAGTGTTACATTCAATCTATAATAAGGTCGGGGAAAAAGTTTCTTCGCATTTTATATACAAATTCAAGACATTTTTTAAAAATTTAGTTACATTTAATTATAATATATATGTGCCATTTTTTTCCATAACTTTTTATTTATTTATTTATTACAAAGTATAGTTATTTAATAACATCCGACAGTACAAATAAACTTACAAAAGTTTTTCCATGTACCGCCAATATATTTTACAATAGATTTTTGTTGCCATCTTGTAGGTGGTGACATGATCCCGTTGCTATGTAATTCTTCCGTTTTGATCAAAAATGCGACAAATAGTTTTGACAGTTCTCTATTGATGTTAACCTAACACTACCCAAAGAATTCTGGTGAGACCAAAACAGGTAAAAATCTGAGATAAATGCATTAACAATTTCCAACAAAGTTCTCTCAATTTTTACTGAGTGGTGAGTTAAAGATGTGTGTGGTCTGGCGTTATTATGATGAAATACCACATATATTCTGTTGATCAATTCCATTCGGTTTTTCTCAATCTCTTGCTTGAGTGTCATTAGTTTTCCGTAGTAGAGATCCTAACCGATGGTTTTCCCGGCGTATGAGCACAAAATAAACGATGCTCTTCCAATCCTACCATACACACATCATCAGCTTATTGCGTTTTCGGGTTTCGTTAAAGTCTGTGGCTTGATTACCCTTTGACCATTATATTTTTCACATGTTCTTGTCGCAGGTGATCCACTTTCACCACCAGTGATCAATCATTTCAAAAATGGTTTGGTTTCAATACGTTTCAATAGAAAACTGCAAATGAGTACACGATTCATTGGGTTTCTTTCCTTGAGCTTGTGTGGTACCCAAATATCGAGCTTTTTTGTATTGCCATATTTTTGGGTCAAAAACTGTTTTGTGGTCTATCCTCAATTTTTCGAATAGGTTTTAACCACTAGTATGCCATCTTGCTCCACTTTTTCAAAATTTGGCATTGATTCTATCCGTATAAGGGCGACCATAGCGAGCTGCGAACTTCAAAATTCCTGGATTGAAAACGCTCTTAGAAATAAGAATTTTTTTCTGAGATAAGTGAAGTTCGCCAACACGTTCTGGGCCAGCGCAGCGGTCACTTTCCTCCTCTTAGAAATGAGAGGAGGCCTGTGCCCAGCAGTGGGACGTATATAGGCTGTATGTTTAACTTTTAACCTAATTTTTCTTTTTATTTTTCTTTATGTTCAATATATATTGATATTAAAAACAGCTGGGTACAAACAGTACAACCAAAGATATTTTTCTTAAATTTTATACAAACAAAATACGAAGAAACTTTTTCCCGACCTATTATTATCCAATTATAACCAACCATAATGCTATGACGATGTTTAAGTTTTATAGATTAAAATTATTAATAGAGAGCTATATTATAAATGTAGCACGAATGGGTCAGCTCGAACGGGGAAGGACTATGCTCTCTCTCACAGAATACCAGCGTATAATAGTAGCTTAATGTTGCTGTAATAAATTGGTGGGTGTTGAGACCTGAAGGCACTTTCTACTGGAAACTAGACATTATATTTTAGTGTTCAGGGGTAGCCGCATCTGCATTTTGATTCGTAATTAAGGAAAAATATAGATGTATATGTCTACGTTATACCATTATTCTATATAAATAATTTTGATTTTTTCAAATTTTTCATGGTAGCTATACGGAAGTAACAGAGACATTGGCGTTAAACAAATATCCACCACCCTATATCATTATTGTGAGCGTCATAAGAGGGAAAAGAAACAGAAGATTAGCAGCAGTGTTTTCCTAGTAGCAGCTGTAAGTAATAAAAAACTGGACTTTGAATGTTTTTTATAATGATACGGAAATTGTTGTTTATGTTTTAATATTTCAAAGTCCAAATATCTACTTATCTATATGTTTTAAGGTCCACAGATTTCCATCCCGCTTTTTAAAATATATTCTGTGTGTATGCCCCTTCATATTATAACGAGCTTCGAGTTCGAGATAAATAAAAACTGCCGAGTGAATTACCAAAATTAGCACTTTAATTACAGAAAACTAATTACAACTCAAAACCACACTAATAACAAAACACAATTGTATTACTGATCACTTTACTTTGCAGTTGTATCGCTTCGAAGTGTTCGCGTGTATCGCCAATTCAATACTGACTCGGTCGCGGTCTATACCGGCCTTATATAGGGCGACAGATAGTTCCAGAATTTTCTACTGTGCAAACATGACTAGGTGTCGGTAGTTCTAGAAAGTTCTTCAACGGAAATTTCTAGAAGGATCTTGACTCTCCTAGTTCTGCTACTCGATACTAGTAGGCGCTAGTAGTAACTAGTGTCACTATATACCAGTTATTAATGGAGGCGCGACAAACTGCTCCCTCCTAAGACATGTTATCGGGCCCATAATAACGCGCCAGTTGATCCTCATGGACGTTCTTAGGAGTACCTCTTGCACTTTTTGTACCCATTAAGTTACGTCAACGTTGTCACAATGCGGTACGGTCCATCCCATTTAGCTTGAAGCTTAGAAGGTTTCCCTTTGCTGCGAACTAGATTTTGCAACCACACTAGTGAACCTTCGTCGAACCTTTTGTTGTTCATTTACGGTCGTACCTGATTTTCATCTTTTTCTGGACCGATTTTCTCACCTGCTCATTAGTGTCATTCATTTTGTTCCGTAAGTCATTTGCGTAATTGGTTATACTGCGTTGGGCATCAAGTGGTATTCCGGTCATCAGGTATGCAGGCAGCTGTAATTCTGTTCCAAGATTTACAAAAGCTGGTGTCACTAATGTAAAGTACAGCGTAAGTGAACAGCACTTCGATATTACAACAAAAACGGTTGTATGTGCTTGTCCCAGTCCCGTTGCCGATTTTCCACAAATTTTGCTAGATACCTCTCCAACGTTTGATTAAATCGTGCTACCGTTTCATTAGATTGTAGGTGGTAAGAAGTTGTACTTATTTTATGAGTAGTCACAACTCAGCAAGTATCCTGGAGTATTTAAAACTCAAAATTCCTTCCTTAATCGCTGTGAAACTCTAAAAGTACTCAAAACGACAGAAGACTTTATGAACTACTTTATCTGCAACTGTTGAAGCTTCTTGATTTGAAATGGCGAAGACTTCTGGCCACTTAGTGAAGTAATGCATCAGAACCTTGAAATACTTGTTATCATTTTCACTTTCCGAAAACGGCACCGCAACGTCAAGTGCTATCCTCTCCCATGCACCAACATTGTACAATTTCAATTTACCTCAACTACGAGTCTGAGGTCCCTTTATAGCCGCACAACTTGTACATTTGCGACACCAGTCCTGAAAATCGTCACGACAGTGGACCCAGTAAAACTGTTCTCGAATCTTCAGTAGAGTTCGTTTCACTTCCAGGTGGCCTCATGAACAACAATTATGGTACAGCTCTAGATCATCCGGTAGTTTAGCTTTAAGGACAACCATTTGCAAATGACAGCTACCTCCTCGACCATTTTCCTATTTACAGCACAGGACTCTATCTTAAATCAGCAAGCTGTATCATTAGACTCATCACTGAGACCTTGCTTCACTTGGGCAAATGAGTACTGGCCTTCATCCATTCCAGAATCGGCTTGATGTCCGAATCATCTTGTTGTTGTAGGCTGTCTTTCCACTCACTGCTGAGCTGGTCTGTCCTGAGTATCCTCACAGATATCTCTTCCTTACCCTCTTGCCTAGTTCAATGTTTACAATTTTGAAAAATAGATATTGGCACGGACGCAATAAATCCACTTCCTCTGAAGTACCAACCAGTGTGCCTTTTTCTATAATCTGTTCCTTATCACAAAGATTCAGCACACGTATTTCTGAGATGTCGGTTGTTCTGACCAAGGTTCAAGCCATTTTCCATCGAAGGTAATTTTGTACCCTTTCTACGAGTACACAACAATGAGCTTGCCCAGGATTCCGAGCAAGACTAACCGGCACAATCGTTTCCGATCTCGCTGGAAGAACAATCTTATTAAGGCATTACACATTCCCTGGTAACGCCCCTTCCACGAAAATTTCCTCTTGTGCACATTTCAAAACACCAACGTCAATCTCACAAGAAAAATTCCTCATAAATTCTAGGCCCATAAAGTCTCGACGTTAACATATCGAGTGACGTGCAGTTTCGTGGTCATTTGGAAGAGAAGGACAAATTGGCCTCTAAAAAGCTTGGCGTACTCAGCAGAGCGGGACAGTATCTCATGCCGTCACACCGCCTGCAACTTTACAAGGCGCAGGTTCAACCAATCATGGCATACTGTTTCCATCTTGGGCTGGGTCTCCCAGTACCAGCTCCTTCCATTTGGTCGCATCCAGCGTAGAGCTGTTCGAATCGTCGGCGACTGAACTCTTTCCGATCGGTTTGACTCACTGGCACTGCGTAGAGATTGGGAAGAGATTGATTTGCGGATTTTATCGCATTTACCACGGGGAGTGTTTTGAGGAATTGTTCGGACTTATTTCAGCCGCACAATTTCACCATCGCATATCGCGACAAAACTCGCGATACCATCTATGCCATCTGGATGACTGGCGGTTCACTACTGTGCGATTTAATAGAAGTTTTCTTTTTTGCACAACATCCTTGTGGAATCAACTACCACCAGAGATTTTTCGGACCGAAACGACTGAAAGACCTTCAAGAATAGAGTGTACTCATTTTTGAAAGGCCGGCAACGCAACTGCGATTCACCTGGTGTCGAAGTTTTTCATGGGCGGCGGTAATCACTTACCGACAGGTGAGGCGTATGCTCGATTGCCCCGTCTCCTATAAAAAAAGTAGTGCCGTAAACAGGATGAGTTGTTGTAGCGATGTCATGCTTCTACGAGTTATTCTTTCATTCTTTGTAGCGAGAGCGAGATGAGCCGTTGTAGCGACACCATGTTAAGTTACCCTCATTTACTTTGTGGCGTAAACGGAATGAGTCTTTGTAGCGATGCCATGCTTTTACGAGTTATTCTTTCTTTCTTTGTAGCGAGAGCGAGATGAGCCGTTGTAGCGACACCATGTTAAGTTACCCTCATATACTTTGTGGCGTAAACGGAATGAGTCTTTGTAGCGATGCCATGCTTTTACGAGTTTTTCTTTCTTTCTTTGTAGCGAGAGCGAGATGATCCGTTGTAGCGACACCATATTAAGTTACCCTCGTATACTTTGTGTCGTAAACGGGATGAGTCTTTGTAGCGATGCCATGCTTTTAAGAGTTATTCTTTCTTTCTTTGTAGCGAGAGCGAGATGAACCGTTGTAGCGACACCATGTTAAGTTACCCTCGTATACTTTGTGGCGTAAACGGGATGAGTCTTTGTAGCGATGCCATGCTTTTACGAGTTATTCTTTCTTTCTTTGTAGCGAGAGCGAGATGAGCCGTTGTAGCGACACCATGTTTAGTTATCCTCATTTACTTTGTGGCGTAAACGGAATGAGTCTTTGTAGCGATGCCATGCTTTTACGAGTTTTTCTTTCTATCCTTGTAGCGAGAGCGAGATGAGCCGTTGTAGCGACACCATGTTAAGTTACCCTCGTATACTTAGTGGCGTAAACGGAATGAGTCGTTGTAGCGGTGCCATGCTTTTACGAGTTAATCTTTCTTTCTTTGTGGTAAAAGAGAGATGAGCCGTTACTATGTTGCTTAAAAATGTTGTTTTGCCCTATATGTGTGTGACACAGTGTTTCTATATTTCCGTGCTTAATGAGTAAGGTGCATTTGATTGTAAAGATGACTGAGCATGCTGATTTGAAAGAAAAGAGAGTAAAGATTTTGTTTGAGTTTTAATAAGAGTCACTAGTTGGAGTTGTGTTATAATAGATAGGTCGAATGGAATAGCTGTGTCGATGCTTATACTTCGAAATGCCCACAAACGAGGACGTGTGAGTCGTCAGAGTTGGCGTGTCAGAGAATCAGTGACGCCTATTGAAGTTGTTTTAAGTTCAGGGTGCTATTGGCATGTTATTAAGTTATTTTTTTATTCTTATTTTACGGGTTAATCTTCGGGATAGCTAAACCTATTGTGATGAAACATTATGAACAGGTACAGAACAATTTCCGGAGGGATAATGGCTGTAAAATATCTGATAAACTTGTAAGAGATTTTTTGAAACAACAATCCAATCCAATTCAGTCTTTAAAAGTGCACTAGAATTTTGCCATAGTTGCCACAATTAATAGCTGGGTTAACAACAGTAGTTTTTAGGTTTCCGTAGTCAAATGGCAAGAAACGGAACCCTTATAGATTCTTCATGTGTGTCTGTCTGTTCATCCGTATGTCACAGCCATTTTTTTCCGAAACTATAAGAACTATGCTGTTGAAACTTGGTAGTTGGTTTAACAGTGGTAGAGGCCCGCGGCAGCTTTTGCTGTCGCATGGATGGGCCGGCTCGAACCGGGGTGGTACCACGACCTCACAGAATACCAGCGTGAAGTTGAGGTTTACCTCTGCGTTTCGCTTGGTGAGTGCAGGTGGCCGGAGGCCCTTTTTACTGGAAATGCGGCATTCCATCTTAGTCCTCACGGGTGACAACGCATCTGCATTCTGATTCGCAAATGAGGATATATGTAGATGTCTATGGGCCGCAGCAACCACTTACCATCAGATAGACTTTGTGCTCGTTTGTCACCCTCATCCTATAAAAAAGTAAATGTATTCTGTAAACCGCATTAAGATTTTCATACAAAAATAGAAAAAAAAACAATAAATTTTGGGAGTTCCCCATACTTGGAACTAAACCTCAAAAATCTTTGGATAGGTCTTTAAAAATAGTATTGAGGTTTCTTAGATAATTTTTTGCTAAACTGAATAGTTTGCGCGAGAGATACTTCCAAAGTGATAAAAATGTGTGTATGTAATTTCTAAAATAAGTGAATGATAAAACTAAAAATAATAAATGATGTATAATACCATGTAAACTTCCACCGAAAATTGGTTTGAACGAAATCTAGTGAGTAGTTTTTTTTTATACGTCATAAATCGTATATTATGTTACTTGCTGCTACGGAACCCCTCATGGGCGAGTCCGACTTGCACTTGGCCGCTTTTTATAATTATTTTTAGCTGTTATCAGTAAGATGCTGCTGCCATTCTTTTTTTAATTTTCAACCTGTCACCTCTTACTTACACTCAAGGGAACGATATGGATTAGTGGATATTCTTACACCGCTACTAAAAAAAAGTAATTAAGATTTCTGTCTTATCTTACATATAAAAATAGTTTTTGTTTGTTCGTATTTTATACGCTGCCATACCGTTCATCAGATTGCGCTATAACTTTATCCACGTATTGCTTCCACTTGTGAAGGTTATAGGCATGGTATAATTAAATTACAGTAGGTGGCGCGCGCATCGTGTCAAAAGAAAACGACGGGTTGCACTCCGGGAGTGCCGGCAGAAGTGAAAACTTGAATATTAACGTTGTGCATTTTTGATATTTTGGATTGGTTAGGAAATAATTTTGCACGAAATGTTTTAATTATCAATATATAAATACTATCATTTATGTCGTAAAATACAATATTTATTAATTGCGCTATCGTACACAAAGATGACGATTTATAATACATTAAAAAGTTTATCTCTCAGAAAAATCACACACGAACGTTCGCGCAAGCGCCGGCTGTCTACTCTCCGTCCGTCTTACGAATTTTCGATCAGGTCACGTGTCCTGACGCGAGTTAATCATTTTTTACTCATTACAAAAAAAGTGCACAACGCCGCTAAAGAAGTTTTCACTTCAAAAATATTTGAAAATCATTCCACTTGAATGAATGTATTAACTATCCTAATTAAATGATATAACACTTCCAAATTTAAAAGGATATTTCGACAATAATTTTTTCTGAGGTAGATATATATATATATATATATATATATATATATATATATATATATATATATATATATATATATACATGTGTGATAAATGGAAAAAATCTCACGCTACATTATACAAAACAATAAATTACTTACAAACTTTTATTCAAACCGCATGCGGGCTTTGTGGGTTTAACTCAGTTATTTATTCTCATTAGTAGTCACCCTCGTTTCGCCAGTACGATTATCGCCGTATTATCATATAGTAAATTATAATTGACCTGGATATCCAATTATTTGTTAGTGTTGTAAGGATATTTATAAATCTAATACAGCAGAAGTATAATTTTTTTTAAGAGCAAACTAAGATAATTATTGTTTTGTATAATAAAGGTGTAGTAACATACATTTATCGCAACAGCAATGAAAAAAATATTTAGATGATAGTATTGAGTCATATTATACACCAAAGTGGTTATACAATAATAGCATTGTGCATTGTATCAACACTAGACAGCGTTCCGACATTGTTTTTAGTCGGAATACAAAAAGGAGGAATTTCTACGACTATTTCTTTTTTTATATGAATGTAACGCGACATCTTCACCAATTGCGAAATAAACATACTTCAAAAAAAGAAAATTTTTGGGGTTATTATATAGACACGTACTATTGCAGCGTATTATAGGTGCGGCACGAATGGGTCAACCGGGATAGTATCACGCTTTCAAAGGTTACCAGCGTTATATATCAGCATATTGTTGCTGAGTTTGCATAGTGAGTGACGTTAATACAAGACACTTAGTTGGTGGTAGCAAGACATGATATATTATGTTTTTCGTAAGGTTAACAATACCTCTTAAATTTGGTTCATAATAACTTATCGTCTGGTAACTTTACTGGGTGGCGGTACTTCTCTACTGACTATATAACAGTCCGTGTGGGTAAGTACCGCCCTCCTACTTACTTCTGCCACCAATAGTATAGAGAACTATTATATTTTCAGACTTTGAGGAAACAGAAACTTTTTTATTCAATATAGATTATAAATAATACTTATTGAAAGTCACTCTTTTGTCTGCCGACTTCCAAAAAGGAGACGGTACTCAATTCGGGTGTATGTTTTTTTTGTTTTTTTTTTATGTGTGTTACCTCATAACTTTGTACTGGGCGAACCGATTTCGATGATTCTTTTTTTATATGAAAGCTAATAGTTCTCGTGTGGTCCCATATGAATTTGATTAGGGTCAGACTAATGGTTATTGAGTTATTCTTAAATAATCTATATTGAGGTCGCTTATATTAAAGTCGGCTGTACAAAATTTTTAATTTTAAATTATATAATTACCACTGGTTCGAAAAAAAACCTCTGTCCTGGGAAGAACCAGCAAGAAACTCAGCGGGACTTTTTTTTAAAATAACAGCTTACAATAATGTATGTTACACAAATTAACAACACAACAAATTAGAAATAGTTTGGGAGCGATCACCTCACTTCCAGGGATTATTATCATCTATAAATTCTTTAATATTATAATAACCCTTTTTATACAAACTTAGTTTAATAAAGTTTTTGAACTTTGAGCAGGTCAAATTTTGTATATTTTCTGGAATTTTGTTGTAAAAGCGTATACATCGCCCCAAGAATGAATTACTGACTCGATGGAGTCGAGTAACCGGTACTACTAGCTTGTGTCTGTTCCTAGTATTTACAGAATGAATATCACTTATTTTTGTAAAACTACTTTTATTTTTGTGTACGTACATTACATTTCATAAATGTATTGAGAGGCCAAAGTTAATATATTAATTTCCTTAAATTTTTGTCGCAGCGACTTTTTAGGCTTTAAATCATAAATTGCTCTTATGGCCCTCTTCTGTAAAACAAATATAATTTCAGTGTCAGCTGCGTGTTCCCATAGCAATATACCATACGACATTATGCTATGGAAATAGCTAAAGTAAACTAGTCTAGCTGTTTCAACACTAGTTAGACTTCTAATCTTTTTTACGGCATATGCTGCAGAACTAAGTCTGCTTGCTAGTTTTGATATATGGGGGCTCCATTGAAGCTTCGCGTCTAGTGTGATTCCAAGATAAATGGTGGTATCTACAAGACTCAGTTTCTCCCCATTTAAAATTACATTAGTATTTAATTGTTTGACATTTGTAGTCATACATTTCATACATTTCGTTTTAATGCCATTTAAATGTAAAATTATTAACATTGAACCAATTTACTAATTTAGATATAGCATTATTTACTTCATCATATTTTAGCAATTGTCGACTTAATTTGAAAATTAAATAAGTGTCATCTGCAAATATTACTATATCATGGTTATCTCGTACTATGTAAGGTAAGTCATTAATGTATACAAGAAACAGAAAGGGGCCGAGAATTAAGCCTCGATGCACGCCCATCTGTACCAGCGACCCGGAAGAACTCATACTGTTAATGACAATTTTTTGCGTTCTCTTACTTAAATATGAAATAATTAATTTAAGAGCATCACTTCTTACACCGTAATGTTGAAGTTTCCTGATTAATGTTTCATGGTGAACACAATTGAAGGCGTTGGATAGGTCACAAAATATACCCAAAGCATCCTGTGGATTCTCCCATGCATTAAATATATATTTAATCAGCTCAACACCGGCATCAGTTGTCGAGCGACCCTTTGTGAAACCAAATTGATTTTTATGGAGTAAATTATTTATATATTAAAGCAATTTAACATTTGATCAAGAATATTTTTTTCAAAAATCTAACTAAGTGTTGGTAGTACAGAAATAGGTATTAAATTGGCGGGGTCTGATGTACTACTAGATTTAAATAAAGGTATTACTTTACTATACTTCATTAAATCAGGAAACACACCAGATTCGATACGAGTATTAAAAATAACAGCTAAATGAGGCGCGATTGTATCTATTATAGACGCAATAACTTTAACGGAAATCCTGAGGCATTCCATTTTAGTCCTAATGAGGGACAACGCATCTCTAGCCTACTTTTAAAATTATATTGGACAGCCTTACGATGCCTAACGAAGTTTGGCAGTGGCGTTGCTTCTTTTTTGCCAAACGTTGAGACAAGTTGGAACAAAATTGTTTTAATAACGGAAGCAAGTTAATTTATTTATTCTTTTTAATAAGGTACCAAATATTTAACTTTATGTACCAAATAGTATTAGGTACTTTAATTTTATATTACTCAGACATGAAATTTCTTTCATGGTCCTGAGGTTCTGATGCTCACGTGATGTTCGACATTTTTTGTGCAACAAAATATAAGCTGTAACTATTCATAGTTTTACCATCCTTACTATTAAAAATATTTTTACCCAGTTTTGTATGATTTGAAATGTCTCAGCCTCTACAATAAATTTCTATTCCAGATTTATTTATCACGACGTGCAAAGGTTAATGCTATTTCGCGTTAATGCGGTAGCAGTACGGTTGAGCTGTGGAAGCAACGCAAAGACAGGAATTTGCATTTAGAAAAAGCCAAAGTTAGGGGATTTTAGGTGCTAATTAGGTGCCAATTTTAAAATTTGGTGCTCTAAAATTTTTACCGCAACAAACTGTTGAAATTTGCGCAGCTGGCAAAACGTATCGCTAGCTACGCTGTGACGATAATAGATATACGATAAATATTAATACCAATGATTTAAGTGCAAATTAACTGCTGAAAGGTAGTGAGGTGAGGATGTACACAAACATTCTGGGAATTATTGGATCCAGGACCACCATTACCTTACTATAAGGGATGAACGATATTTTATGTAAAGGATACGCATAGATATAAATAACAAACTCGTATAAATTGATGATACTAGAGTGAATACAAAGTCATGGTCAGAAAATGATCAGTTCTTGATACGTCTGCATATTTAAATGACAAGGTAATAAAAGCATGTAAAATATGAGTCCTACAAAGTAATTGACAATTATGATATTTTACGTTTTTTTTAATGTATTTATCAGATAAAATAAAAAATAATACAGGTTTAGGTTTAATTAACATCCAAAAACCACGGAGATTTGAATTGATGCTAAATAATTAAGTTTAAGTCAGCATTTTATGTACAAAACACAGTCTAAGTAAGTAGTTAGGTATGTGGGTAGGTAGTAGGTATAGTAAGAATATAAGGACTAAGAAGGAAGTTAACAACTTAGTAAAAGTCATTACTAGCAAAGTAAAGGTAATAACTAGGCAGGTAGGTTACGTTATGGTTAAGTAGATATATTAGGTAATTATAACTTAGCTAGATTAAATGGGTTTGAGTTTAGTTTTAATGTTTTGTTGTGATATTTTTTCGCGTACATCGAAAGGTAAGTTATTTATTAAATGCGGTACCTGATAAGCGGCCGTTCGCTGCCCGGAAACATTATTAGCAGTGCAGTAACAGTGGTAAAGCCACGCGGCAGCTTTTGTTGTCGCACGGATGGGCCGGCTCGAACCGGGGTGGTACCACGACCTCACAGAATACCAGCGTGAAGTAGAGGTTTACCTCTGCGTTTCGCTTGGTGAGTGCAGGTGGCCGGAGGCCCTTTTTACTGGAAATGAGGCATTCCATCTTAGTCCTCACGGGTGACAACGCATCTGCATTTTGAATCGCAAACGAGGATAGATGTGGATGTCTATGGGCCGCAGCAACCACTTACCATTTGGTGGACTGTGTGCTCGCTTGTTATCCTTATCCTATAAAAAAAATGTACCGGAGCCGGTTTTGTGTCATAGCGCGCGTACGTACAGATTGTTCTATGTATGACATTATAGTATCGCAAAAGAAATATTGCTTTAACAACATGAATTTAATTTGGTCATTAACTGTACTGTAACTGTAAGATTTTAAAATGTTTAAAAATCTCATTTTCACCATTATCAATTAGGATAAGCATATATGCGGATACAATATTTTGAAGAATTCTAAATTGAAGATCATAGATCTGTTTTAAATATGATGTGTACGTCCGACCATAGCTTGACAAGCCATACCGAATATACGATTCAGCCAGAGAGATGTAAAGCATCAGTATTACTTTGAATGGTATGCGATTTTTTTAAGATTTTTATATAGGCTAGAAACTGACGCAACTTATTAGACACATGTTCAATGTGGTAGCTCCAGTTAAACTTTGAGTCAATTATAATACCGAGGTATTTTTGTGTGGTCACTCATCACATCACTCCACAACTTATTTATTTATTTATTTTATTTATTTATTTAAAAGGACAACCAACAAGACGAACACTAATACGTGAATATTAAGGTAACATGAATATAAAACTAAAGCTAAGCGTCATCTTAATTATAGGCTGCCACGGCATGCAAATGTGGACTATGCAAATAAAACTTAAATAGGTTAGTTAATACTAAGCAAATGAAAAATAATGATTGTTAAATGATGATTAAAATGTTTAACATTTTAATCATCATTCAACAATCATTATTTTTATATGTTAAAAAAATCAAACAATAGATATAACTTGCTCGAGAAACCGAGCTTGCGTCTAAATTTCAACGGCTTGTCAAAAAAGATTTCGATTAGATACCGTATATTAGATACCACTCACGATTACATGAGTCATTCACCCATCTCTCACATGTATCGTAAGAAGCAACTGTGGGAAATCCCTGAAACATTTTCCGGTTTTCGATAGATAACGACATTTCCATCACGCACACAAACTATAGCGTCAAAACTGCGAGATGTTTACTACTGCGATTTTCGATCAGCTGCCAAAATTGGCGAATATGCAAATCAATGTGTTGTGTTTTTTATAAATTTTGGTTTTAAATATTGCAAACCTTGGTTGTGATTTCAAACCTAGGACACTAATGATGAAAGATGAAAGAACACTTTGCTAATTTATACGTTGCAAGTATAAATTAGCAAAGTGTTCTGACCACAATGCTAGAAAACCATTTATGTACATTTTTTAGTAGTGTAACAAAGAAGCACAAAGTCCACGTGATGGTAAGTGGTTGCTGTAGCCCATAGACATCTACGTTTATCCTCGTTTGCGAATCAAAATGCAGATGCGTTGTCACCCGTGAGGACTAAGATGGAATACTTCATTTCCAGTAAAAAGGGTCTCCGGTTCTCTACACTCACCATACGAAACACAGCAGTATTAAGCTGCTATTTTACGCTGGTATTCTGTGAGAGCGTGGTCCCTCCCCGGTCGAGCCCTCCCATTCGTGCTACAACTTTATAGCTGCAGCACGGCTCTACCACTAATAAAAATATTACATAATATTAATAAATACAATAAATTTTTTATTTTTATTAATAAAAAAAACCTCGAAACTTAAATAATCATACAGTTTTACTCCTTGTGGTATAGTACCAAGAGCACTAGTCGCTTTTCCTCGCTGAAAATCAAAAACCCAGCGGGAAATTCCTTCTGGCTCCTTAAATTTTAAAATAATTTTCTTGTTTCGTACAAAAATACAAAGGAAAGCTTACAGGAATTTGGCTTAACTATTTGCATTTATTAACAAAGTAAATAATAGGAAGAATAAGAAAACATAGAATTGGATTTCACAATTTACAGAACCACCATTTCTTTGTACAATCTTTGTTCAGTTTCTTAAATACGTAATTCTACTGTATAAGGCTGTATGGTAATGTTCATAATAAGTAACGCGGAAACAATATATGTTTAATTTATAACAAAAAAAAAACAATTATTTGAGATATAAAAAAAATTAATTAGCTAATATGCGCGGGAAACATAAAAGACTATGCGTCTTTCTACCTAGTTTGAAGAATAGAATAGAATAATTTTTTATTCAATATTGATTATTACATAATTCTTATTAAAAGTCATTTTTTTATTTACCACTGGTTCGGAAAATACCTCTGTCCTGGGAAGAACCAGCAAAAAAACCAGCGAGATTTTATTTTTCAAATAATTTTTAACTTAACAATAATTTTGTTTATACAATTTTAAATGATTTTTCATAGAACCAGCATGGTGGCGATCACCTTATTCCCAGGGGTTATTTTCATTCATGTATTCCTTGATATTATAATAATCCTTTTTGTACAGCTTATCTTTAATAAAACTTTTAAACTTGTTTATTGACAAAGTTTGAATATGTTCTGGGATTTTGTTGTAAAAGCGTATACAATGCCCCATAAATGAATTACTGATTCTGTGGAGTCTAGTAACTGGTATTAGAAGCTTATGTTTGTTCCTAGTGTTTAAAGTATGCACATTCTTATTCTTATTAAAGCTATTAATGTTTTTATGTGCATACATTACATTTTCATAAATATGTATATTGCGATGCCAAAGTTAATATGTTTATTTCTTTAAATTTTTGTCTGAGGGACTCTTTACAATTTAGGTTATAAATCGCCCGAACGGCTCTCTTTTGCAAAACAAATATAGCTTCAATATCAGTCGCATTACCCCATAGCAAAATTCCATAAGACATTACGCTATGAAAGTAACTAAAATACACTAATCTAGCTGTCTCAACATCTGTGAGACTTCTAATCTTTCTTACAGCATATGCTGCAGAACTAAATCTGCAAATCTGCTTGCTAATTTAGACATATATATATATATATATATATATATATATATATATATATATATATATATATATATATATATATATGGGGGCCCCATTGAAGTTTCGCGTCAAGTAATACCGAGAAAAACAGTGGTATCCACAAGACTCAACTCCTCCCCATTTAACGGCACATTGGTATTCGAATGTTTTACATTAGGTATTGTAAATTTAAAACACTTTGTCTTATTGCCGTTTAAGAGCATATTGTTGGCGTTAAACCAATGTACTAATTTCGATAGAGCATTATTTACATCGTCATAATTAATTAACTGCCGTTTGAGTTTGAAACTTTAAGAGGTATCGTCAGCAAATAATACTATATCGTGATTGTCCCCTACAAGATAAGGTAAGTCATTAATATAGATTAAAAACAGGAATGGACCAAGAATCGAGCCCCGAGGAACGCCCATTGATACTACCGATCCGGAGGAACCTTTACCATTTATCACGACTTTTTGAGTTCTGTTACTTAAATATGAAGTAATAAGTCTAAGCGCCAAACATTTTACACCGTAATGTTGTAGTTTCCTGATTAATGTCTCATGATGAACACAATCGAAAGCCTTGGAAAAATCACAGAAAATACCTAAGGCATCTTGTGAATTCTCCCAGGCATAAAAATATATTTCATAAGCTCAACACCGGCGTCCGACATCGAGCGATCCCTTGTAAAACCAAATTGGTTTTTATGAAGTAATTTATTTGTATTAAAAAAATTAACAATTGATCCAAAACTATTATAGGTATTACTTTACTTTTTTACTAAGAGCACCTCCAGTCTTCCCTCTATTGCGTGCACCATAGGAGAATCAAATCGTAAGGGAGGACAAGAGGTGCGGTTTATACTAAATAAGACACATCATTTATGATTATATGCGTGTCTTAGCTTATTAAGTTTTAACATATTTAACGACTGTGAAAAATACCACGAAAGTCTTATCTAAACGGTATAAACATTTAGTTTACTCCAGACGAGCAATTCGTCTGATATTGCGATCCTCTATCTGGCTGATTACATCACGGTTGGCAGCCGGATTCTTAATAGAAAATCCGCCCTACAACCCCACCATATGCGAATGTAGGACAAGAAACCTTTGACCAACGTTTTGCAATATAAGTATTATATTGCAATATCGCAGTATAGTTATATTTATGTACTATAAATTTATATAGATGTGTGCTAGGTTAAACCGCAAGAACTGTAATCAATTCGTTTTTTATGTATCAACAAGAACTATAAAAGGCAAACCCATGCGTTTCTCAGTACGCTGTTTCTTTTGTTTCATAGATGTAAAACTTTGCACACATAAAATAAATATTTTTATTTTTTTTTGTTCCGCAAAATTCCCTTTTGGAGTTTCCTTTTTCTGGCTCTTCTTAATCGGGGGTTTTGCCCTAATCACCACGCTTGGTAGGTACATCGTGAATCAAAGATGTCGCATTCTGTGTTGTAGCCTGTACTCTGAATTTATTGCATCTTTATTACAATTTATTACAAGTAAGTAAATAAGTATGTTAACATTTTACAGGAGTGTAAGTACCAGAAATCTCACATTTTTGACGTTGCCAGTTGCCGGTCTTTATATTTTTTTTTAGGATAAGGGTGACAAACGAGCAGACAGTCCACCTGATGGTAAGTGGTTGCTGCGGCCCATAGACATCTACATCTATCCTCGATTACGAATCAAAATGCAGATGCGTTGTCACCCGTGAGGACTAAGATGGAATGCCTCATTCCCAGTAAAAAGGGCCTCCGGCCTCCTGCACTCACCTAGCGAAACGCAGAGGTAAACCTCTACTTCACGCTGGTTTTCTGTGAGGTCATGGTACCACCCCGGTTCGAGCCGGCCCATCCGTGCGACAGCAAAAGCCGCGTGGCTCTACCACTATTATGTTATATGTTTTAAGTCTGGATTGTTGATTCTGTTTTGGATCATCATTATTATTATAAAACATTACAGAGTCATATAAGAAAACTCAATTTTTCTTAGCAAGCTATGGAAATGGCAATGCTCGGAGTTTCTCTGCGTGATGAATTTCGAAATGAGGATATCCGCAGAAGAATCAGAAGGATACGATAACGATAAAAACCCAGCGGGAAAATACGTTTACATTACACATAAATGTCACATTGTCTTTAGAGAATTTGATGGCCGTTAACGTATACTCGTCAAACAACAATATTAAGCAACTTAGTAGCATAGAACAATATCTCATTACATCAAAACAATGATATCCTTGAAATATTATGTTTCAGAGTGTGGGGTATACACAATAATTAATTGGTTTAAATTTGGAGTGCGTTAGCCTTCTATAACAGTTTAATTAACAATTGTCGTAAGCCAAAGTACGAGCTTGCATTTTTATACGGGCTATGGTCTATTTAAAATAATTGACAATAGGTAGGTCACTAAATAAGTTTTGAGATATACAAAAAGGATTCTAGGTACTATTAATATTTATTATACATCTTTTAAAATTATTCTTCATCATGCTCTATACAAAGTTCCATTTGCCTAAACCAACTCTGAAAACACTTTTCCCAGTCCTGATCTGACAGGTCGGAAATCGCTTCTTCGTAGGCAGCCACGACTTCTTCAGTGCTTGAAAAAAACTTGCCTTTTATTGTTATTTTTGTTTGACTCTTGGGAACAAAAATAAATCACAAGGAGCTAAGTCAGGGTTGTAGGTTGGATGACTTAGAGTTTTAGCATGAGATTCCTCAATAAATGTTATTGTTCTAAGGGAGGTATGTGAAAAGGGGTTATCGTGATGCAGCACGATTACCCGAAGCCCAGTATTTGGTCTTATCTCCCGCACAGCTTGAAAAACTTTAGGTAAGGCAACTGTAGTATACCATTCAGAGTTGACTGACCTACAATTATCTAGCAATGACGTTAACAAATGTCCGCTCCGCGACAAAAAACTAGCCACCATTTTTTTGCTGACGTTGCGAGGTCTTTGCAGTTTTGTCGGTAACTGTCCTTCTGTGTAGACCCATACCGATGATTGTCATTTATTTTCTGGATCATATTGATAGATCTATGTCTCGTCTCTAGTAAAAATTTCTGAAACACGCCTAGATGCCCCGTTTTCAAAACGTAGACGAATTTCATGACACCAATCTACACGAATCTGTTTTTTACTTTCGGAGAGCAAACGAGACATCCACCGACAACAAAGCTTCCTCACTGTAAGATGTTGATGTAGGATGGTATGAATGCTCCCCAAACTAATGCCTAAAGTATTTTCGATGCCCGTATAGGTGATTCGTGGGTCTTTTCGCATCAACACTTCAGTAGTCCATAGATTTTTGCTGTTACTGCAATTTGCGGGGCCCCGGTTCTTTGGTCCTTTTAAGATTAAACTACCTCTTTTGAATTCAGCAAACCACCTAAAAATTGTTGCGCGTGATGGAAATGAGTCTCGTCATGCTGATTGTAACCGTTGTAAACTTAATTGTTCGGTTAAACCAAATTTAAAATTATATAAATATATCATAGCGCGCAAATGTTCACGGATAAGATCCATCGTTTTAAATGAAAAGCGTGGGAAGCATTGCAGGAAAATTAATAGAACTTTTTTTTAATATTAGGTAATTGGCTTATGGAGTTCTATTTTTAAATAAATTTGCTTTTTAGAAACAAATAACAAGAGTGCGTCCCATTTTTAAATTTCGAGCATCTCAAAACTTATGGAGTGACTTACGTAAATGTTAAATAACGTAAGGGAGGGCATCGCTCGCGTGCGAGTAGAATACCAAAGACCCATTTTAATGGTAGAAAGACAAACATAGACAAGAGATAGATTTTGACTGCTGCATTTCTCTAGTAGTCATACAAGCAGTTGCTGATCATGGGGTCTCGGGTTCGAACCCGAGGTCGGCACAATATTATTGAGCTTTTCTGATAATAAATTCTTCTTACATGTTTCTTAATTTCTTCCACAGCTTAATTGGCCACCCAATTGTCAATTCAGATATTTTAGATTACTCTGCACCCTTTCCACAATTCTGAACGATCCATGTACTCCCGATTATCTGAAATCAAAATTTCAATACCTGGCAGATTCTCAAAATAATTCTCTCCGTTCTTTGGCTAATCTTAAGTTGCTCATTCATTTACACCGTACAGGTTACTTGTCTCACTCTGTTGCCCTCACGGCCATCAGACTCTGGAGCGACATCCCTCTTGAGTCCGTAAGCATGTGAAAATAATCGTTGCAAGTTTGAACTAATAAAGTTCTATAAACGTTTATCAAATATTTTTGATATTATCTGTGGATATTTTACGATTAATCTGGTGATGTTTACTTCCTTTTCTGTATAGAAAATATATTCTCTTTCTCTTTTGACTTTAATAACCAACTGCACTGCTCACATTTATAGTAAGTCTTTATATATCAAACTAAATCAGTGAAGTGGATACACATTTTTCATTTTAATATCATAGCCTTGCCCCATGTTTTGCCCATGGTCCTTCGAGCCGGTAATTTTCAATAAATATAGCAAGATTTGTAATTTTGGCCCGAGTGGCGTAGTACGCAACAATTGGTTTTGAACAAAATATTGGAGTGGAAAAACTGCAATGGCTGAAGAACAACAACGCCTAATTAACGTCAGGAATTATATTAAAGGCAGAATAACGCGTATTGAACGGGGATTGGGAGAATTGTTGGATTAAAACTGCTATCAACTTAGACGTGGCATGCGAACGTTTAAGAATCGTTCAAATGATTGGAGGAAGTTAACATGTAACTAGAAATCAACGAAGAAACTCATTCAGCTGAGGGTTTGATATTTAAAAATAAACACTTCGATCTGTTAAAGAGCATAGAAGTGAGACTTAAAAGTTTGCGGTCTATCGGTGCAAGCAATAGCGACGGCGTCTCTTCAGGTGATTGTCGGCCCAACCTGCCAATAGGTAATGCTGCCCAAATTCAACGGTGACTATGGCAAATGGCTCGTATTTAAGGATTTGTATCTTACTATGGTACACCATAATGAAGATCTCAGTTCAGTCCAAAAGTTTTACTATTGAAGTCTTGTGTGAGTGGTGAAGTAGGCCCATTAGTTTGCACAAAAGAGTGCACAAATGAAAACTACAACTGGGTTTGGTCAAATATTTTGGTCAGGTATGATAATAAAGTTTTAATAGCAAATCATCATATTCAAAATATGTCTTTGCCTAAGGTTAATAAAACTTATTATTTACGTACTTTTATTAATGACATTTTGCAATATCATAATTCGCTATTATCATTCAATGTCTCAAACCTTGCAGACATCTTATTAATACATATATTTTCAATTAAATTAGACTAAGGTTCGCTCAGGAACTTAGAGTTGCAACGGACCTCAAATGATTTCCCAAATTGCAAGAGTTTATTGCCTTTTTGCAACTGCGATGTTAAGCATTAGAGATGGAGTCTCGAGATGAACTCAAGCCACTGCCACTTTGTAGCCACCAGCAACAAATTAACTGATAAGTCACAATGTTCACGTTGCAATAAAATACATATTTTGGGCAAATGTTTTAAATTTATTAAATTAAAGTCTTAATTTTTGTAAGTAAATTATATGTATTACAGAATTATTATAAACTCATAGTTTATATTTATATGTGTAATGTGTATGTGTAATATATATAAATATAATTTTACATTTTTATCATACCTTTCTATTTTGATTATTGTTGCACCGCAACTTAAATGATGTCTATCTCTGTTTAGTCTAATGATTGTCTGGGAAGAAATGCTCTATGACATTTACGATTAGTCGACCATATGTAGCACTTTGTGGATGAATGTGTAAATAAGTAAATAAAATAAATATTTAATAAATACTCAGAAGCAGCCCAGAGTCAAGAAGTTGTTTGTCTTTTACCGTCGTGCCTCGTAAAGCACACATAAAGCCGCTGGTCCTACATTTGATCTCTTTTCAGTCGTGCCGGTTTACCGTACCATTAAACTATGACTGAGAGAATAGAGAGTGCACCTGTGCATACTCTATTCTCTATTATATTGCCCTGCGCAGATGGCTTATCCCCGTTCAGACGGGCCGATTTGACTAAAATTCCGTCTGGAGGATATTTTATAAATAATTAGGACGATAGATTTAGTGTGTATGAATCATGTCATCCATTTATCATCAGGTAGACTGTGTGATATTTTTTTACACATCCTATATAAAAACGTATGCAAATTTCACTTACTGCTGCAATTAAATTTTACATAGTTACATTGAAATATATGATAGCTGTATTATAGCTGCAACATAAAATGGTCGGCTGTGAGGAAGAACTTTCAAAGCTCTAGCTCATTAGCAAGGTAAATTAAAATCGATTGTAATATTTGTATCTAACGGACAAACTGAGAGGAAAGCGAGTTTATAAAAAACGTGGTGAAACTGTGAACAGTGAGTATCTGAACTCAAAAGTCAAAGTCAATTTCTTTTTATTAAATTTAGCCTTGATTAAATCTCTGAATAGCCTCAAAATCACTCATTATTGTAAAATTTAAGAATCAGAAATGAAATCGAAAGTAAAAAAATGTGCCTGGAACGTTATTTATACCAAACATTAACAAAACCTCTGTCTTAAATTAATGATGCTGTCAAATGAAGGATGGCAGGCATTTACATTCCTTACTTAGCTCTCAGCGGCCGCAGTAAATTGCATGTTGTAACTCAACATGCTACAGCATTACGTACTTTTGTGGTCAACTTGATATTACCTGCCTTACGTTCCAGAAACCCGTATCTCCACAATAAAGTGTAATAAATTATAATTAAATTCGGAGCTAGTTTGGAGAGTAGCAATACTTCTGTGTTATCGAATAATAAATAACTATAAAGTATTTACGATACCATTATTTTTCGGTATTTGTGTACTGTTACTTGTTACTATAGAAATAAAGCCACCTGTATAAAAACTTTCTGCATTTGGGATTTATTTCATATTTTCATTTTCCAGGAACGTAAACTCCATCAATCCATCCATTACAGCCTATAAAATTCCACTGTTTAACATAGGCCTACCCCATAGATTGCCTCAGACAAAGGATTTTGTTATAGTTTCCACGCTTGGCAAACTCTTAAGACACAAAATACATACAAAATATTTCGTTGTAAACATAGACATATATTACTGCGTAAAGGTGGACCACATGTTAAGAGGATTGTGAAGTGCCGATACGCGACGCGAGTAGGTATTTTCAAAAATACTATCTGTTTCATGACGCACGCTCTGCCTCTGCCTCCCGCCGGGCTCATCACAAATACAACATATTACACTAATTCTTACGCACACTATGATACCAGCAGGAGGAGCGTTCATTCATTCATAGCCTATATTTGCGTACATTTACGACAAGTTACATAATGAATTTATTTGTGTTACTTTGCAATTTTATTACATTGCATAGTCTATGTAGACGTGGGGACTTACTACATATAACTTATAGAAGTGGGCTGTTATTTTTTATGTAAGTATCTACCTATATACTATGTGAGTGATTATAAGATATGTATTACATTCAATCAACTAAAATAATTTTATACATTTTAGAATAGAAGAGAAAGATTAGAGACAAAACTAAAAATATGCAATTTGCTTCGTAAATCGAAAGGACGGGCAACAGGTAAGTAGGCGTACTTACTTACTCACTTACATATAATAAATTATACTTACTTTGATCGCGTATCTTACCACCTTACATATTATTGTATGTACATTGGTTGACTGGTAGGAGATAGACAGAAGTTTATTCCACAAAATATAGATGTATGGGATAGCTGATGTTGATTTGACTACAAAAACGGAGGGGGTTCAATATTCGGCTGTATGAATATTTGTTTTATTTTTATATGTTGTTATATGTCCACCGATTTCTCCAGACCGATTTTGAATACTTACCTATTCTTTTCTTGTTCACAGTTGGTTTCATACAAATTTTATGGAAATCATTTCAACCATTACATATATTATTTTGTACTTAATTGAGTTTTATTGAAATCGGTTGTACAAAATTTTAATTTTACCACTTGTCCAGTAATAATATTAGTCGGTTAGAAGAAGTTGTTCGTATCACTGTTACTGTGGAATTCCGATGATTCAAAGGAAAATGGTAAAATTTTCGAGATACAAAGATTTGATTAGTAAAATTTCTATACGTGGTATAGCCATGCTGCAGCTATATTAGTAGTATAGTTGTAGCACGAGTGGGTCGGATCGACCGGGGAACGACTACGCTCTCACAGAAATTTAAACGATGAACCGAATTATATAGGTAAACTAGCTTTTCACCCACGACTTCACCCGCATTAGTTAGCAATAAAATATAATTTAAACTATTATTCTGCTTCTATTTATTTTTCAGTGACTCCGAGATATTAGACAAATAATTACCAGACAGTAATGTGCAAGGACGATGTATATGTATATATATATATATATATATATATATATATATATATATATATATATATATATATATATATATATATATATATATAGGATTTTTATAGGATAAGGGTGACAAACGAGCACACAGTCCACCTGATGGTAAGTGGTTGCTGCGGCCCATAGACATCTACATCTATCCTCGTTTGAGAATCAAAATGCAGATGCGTTGTCACCCATGAGGACTAAGATGGAATGCCTCATTTCCAGTAAGAAGGGCCTCCGGCCACCTGCACTCACCAAGCGAAACGCAGATGTAAACGTCTACTTCACGCTGGTATTCTGTGAGGTCGTGGTACCACCGCGGTTCGAGCCGGCCCATCCGTGCGACAGCAAAAGCCGCCGCGTGGCTCTACCATTGTTGAATTGTTATTATTTAGGAACAACTCCCGATGGGTTTATTGGACATGATTCTCTAAATGAAAATGTCTTATTTCTGATTCTAATATGCTACATTTGGAGGCCATAACTAAAAACAGATCAAATTTCGTTTGATACGAGAAGGACAAAAGAAAAAAGAAACCATGATTACTATTATCAGGTCCAGGGATAATTACATATCACTGGTAGGCAATTTTGTTTTTTCGTAGTATGGACACAACTATTTCATGTTTTCGTACTTAATTTTATAAACCATGATCACTTTTGGGCAACAAAAATGCAGCCAAGACTTGACTCATTTAATTTTTAATGTTTATTACCTACTAGAAATGATTGACCCTCGAGTTCCTAGAGAAATGGCAGTTCGAGAAAGAGTGTAATTAAATAATATGTAATAATAAACAATAATAATTTCTTCAAGTTGTTACTTTTTATTTATTTCCCTACCCACTTTATTGTAAACTCGAAATATTTTTAATTTAATGTCCTTATTCAATAAAAACTAAATTAATAACGAAATAATCGATAAACACTGAATAATCATAGACATTAACTTTTTCATGAGAGGTATTTATCTTTTTAGGTTATCGATATTATTTTCTCCTCCCTAGGCGATAATAATATCGATGACACCTCTAAAAGTTACAGCCTATATATATGTCCCAATGCTGGGCACAGGCCTCCTCTCATTTCTGAGAGGGTTTTAGGGCAAGGAATGGTCCCAATGCGTGTTGGCGAACTTCACATGTCTTCGAAATATATTTTTTTTTATTTGTCAGACATGCAGGTTTCCTCTCGATGTTTTCCTTCACCGCCGAGCACGTGGTAAATCAGCACTTAAAATTGCAATTAACAATTTTATTGGTGCCGGCGGGGATTGAACCCGGGTTTCTTGCGTACCTACTGTGAAACTTATAGCAAGCGCTAACCATCTGAGCTACCACGGGTCATTTTACAAATATAACTTTTATTTTTACAACATAATCGTAAAATACTGGTATTCACACCCCACCACCCCTAACAAAGCGATAGAGAGAGTTGCAAGTCTTGAAGGCAATTGCCTACATTTTCTTTTTGAAATATTGTTTCCGGCGATAACGTTTTTACCCCCCTAAAACTTTACAAAATAAGACAATTTTGGTCTTATTCGATTTAGTACACTTTAATCTAGGCCTGCACGTTTTACTTTTTTGGTAATTAGTTTAGCTTAATTAAGAAAAAATAAAAACGCTCGAGGAAGTTTTTAAGTCAAAAATATAGATATTTAGATGCTAATAACTTATATTGTATATAATTATTCTTTAAAATAAAAACGTACGAGCCCAGTTTTTTGTCATATCTACAACATTTCCAAAAATTATTAAAATTGGTCTATATTTACGGGGGGAAAACGTTATCGCTTTTTGTATGAAAATTTACAGCTTCACAATCCTCTTAAAATAGCGCCAACATAGTCTACAAAGCACACAAAAATGTCCCAAAATGGGCTTATCTATACCGAAGTGAATTAACCTTGCGGTCGACTGTCGTATGAATCATCGTAAATTTTACAGTAAATCGGGGTAACTTTGATTAACAAGAGTAACTTTAACAGTGTAATCGCAAAATACTTTTTTATTTTTTACGTGCACAACATATAGTGCATAACATTAAATTTATACAATTCGTGTACTTAACAAACTTCGTAAACGAACCCTCGGGAAAAAAAAAGGTGTCTTACGAAGTTAATGTCAAAAACTTATTTAAAAGTACCGCGCACAAATATTGTATTTTTGCAGTGGTACTCGTAAACTTTTAAAATTTTAAATGTTATTACCAAAGAGTTTAAATCAAGATAAAACTACAATGGCTTTATTGACTTGTATATGACTCCACTGCATCTGAAATTTGTTAAAAACTTAAACTTGTGCTACCCTGAAGCTATAAAATGTTTAAAAGATAAGATTCCTGCGACAAATCTTATCTGTGTCAAAGTTATCCATATAGGGGTTATAACTTTGACACACAACAAAATTGCCAGTATTTGATATATTTTATGATTTTATAGACTTTACATATCTTGAGAGTATGAAAAGCAACCTGAGAGCAAAGATTAAGTAAACTCTTTTGTCTCATATTTAACATAGTAAAAGTTAACTACAAAAATGTAGTGATGATCTGTCAAAGTTACCTCGATTGACTGTACTAGCAACAATTCCAAGTATGACACAAACAATATTGAACATCACGTGAGCATTAGCGCCTATGGACCATGAAAGAAAGGACCATGCCCATATTAGTATGGAGCTGAAAGTCAGCAATGCCATGCAATGCTCAAATTGCAGCTATATGTCATATGATAACTTTTTAACAGTATTTATATGGTGTCTAGATTTAATGTCATATAAAGCACCGGTTCAAAAGACATTGGACATTAAACATGATAACTTCCTAGTTGTTTTTATACATTTTATCGTTTACAGACAACATTTACAGATATTATATTTGTTTATTTGAAACCTAGATATATTTATATACTACCACAAAGAACTTTTTTACTTTTGAGTGTCTGGAGACTTCATTTAGATCTTTTTTCAACTCGTTGATGATTCAAATGTAAAATAATAATCAATATTGGAATCAATTACTTAGATCAATTTATCAACAAAAAACGATTCCTTTTTCGAATATTTTATTTATCATGCCAATTATTTAGCCCCGAATTAAACAAAGCCTAAGATTTTATTATTTAAGAGACTGTCAACGAGGGATAGGTGAACAAACAAATATTCTCATAAGTGGCGTTGGTAAAAAACTAGTCTGTCTCTGGCTTTTGACAACAAAAATGAATGCTTAACTGGGCCATTCATCTGATGACGTTTATTATAAAATTATATTTTTAAGTTGCTTTTGTTGTAAAGCAGTATATTACTATTCGATTAATTAGTAATCGCTTTTATGACTAATATCAATCATGTTGAGTTTATATGTGCCAAAGGACGTGATTCCAGACCGTAAAAAATAAAGCATGAATTAATGATTGAAACGATGATACGTACTGCAATGTCAACAAGAACGTCTTATTTTTTTAATTTTTTGTCCAGTGCTTCATATGATTTAAAATTAACAACATAATTCTAGTTTTTATTTATTAGAGCAATCTTGTAATATTCTTTATCTGGGCATTTCTGGGGCACAGACAGGCATTGACTTTTCATGTCTGAGTAATACAAAATTTAAGTACCTAGTACTATTTGGTACCTAAAGTTAAACATTTGGTACCTTATTAAATATAATCAATAAACTAACTTGATTCCATTATTAAAACAGTTTTGTTCCAACTTGTCTCAAGGTTTGGTAAAAAGAAGCAACGCCACCGTCAAGCACCGTAAGGCACCGTAAGGCTGTCCGATATAATTTTAAAAGAAGGCTAGACACGAGTTGTCCCTCATTAGGACTAAGACGGAATGCCTCAAAGTCTGTAAATATATTGGTTCTCTATACTATTGGTAGTAGAAGTAAGAGGGTGGTACTTACCCAGACGGACTGTTATATAGTCAGTAGAGGAATCCAGCCACCTCGTAAACTTATCCGACGGTAAGACGGTAACCCTATGAACAACATAAGATATCATGCCTTGTTACCAGAAACAAAGTGTCTTGTATTTAGTTCACTCACTGTACATAACTCAGCAAAAATATTGCTGATATATAACGCTAGTATCTTTTGAAAGCGTGATACTTCCCCGGTTAACCCATTCGTGCCGAATCTATAATACGCTGATATCGTTTGCGTATAATTACCCCGAGAACTTTCATTTTTTTGAAGTCGGTTAAATTCGCAATTGACGAAGATATTGCGTAACATTCATACAAAAAATAGAGTCGTAGAAACTCCTCCTTTTTGGATTTCGACTAAAACAACGTCTGAATGCTGTCATGTATTCATCCAATGCTGTTGTCGTAAAATCACTTCTGGTGTATAATTTGACTCAGTACTATCATCAAAATAGTTTTACTATTGCTGCTGCGATAAATGTCGTGTTATATCTTATATTATAGAAAAGGAAAAATTATTTTAATATGCTATAAAAAAACTTTATTTTAAAAAATTAAATTTATAAATATCCTTACAACACTAACGAAGCATTGAATATCCAGGTCAATTATAATTTTAATATAATATGATAAAACGGCGATAATCATAATGGCCAAACGAGGGTGACTACTAATGAGAATAAAGAACTGAGTTAAATCCACAAAGCCCGCATGTGGTTTAAATAAACGTTTGTAATGAATTTATTGTTTTGTTTAATATTGCGTGAGATTTTTTCCTTCTATCGCTTTGTAAAATTTTATGCAATACTAGCTGGTACCCGGGGCATTGCGTATATAGAAGAAATAATTGCCAAAATATAGTTTTAAATTTGGAAGAGTTCTATTGTTTAATTGACATTGATTTCAGTGGAATAATGTATAATTTTCAAATAAATTTGTTGGTTCGATACACGCGCCACCTATTGTAATTTAACTATACCATGCCTATAACCTTCACAAGTGGAAGCAAAGAAATATTAAGTAATATTTTTCTCACTAAAATTGGAACGTTATCTTCCATTTGGTACATGTGTGTTATATATTAACAAACCAAATCCATATGGAGACAAATGACATATTTTGTGGTTTGTCAGCCTGTTTCAAAAATCTGTTAAGGAATATTTAATATATTATGTAGCTAATATCTCTGTATACGTATTTTTGTATAAAACCAAAGTGGCTAACGGATTAACAGTCCAGCTGATAGTAAATGGTTTCTACAGCTAATGGACATCTGCTGCCATTTTAAAACAGAGAAGGCTACATATACTGAAAAAGAAGGATACAACCTCTGAAGACTAAAATGTAATACCTCACGGCTTGTAATTTTGCTATCTGTATCCTGCAGACCTGAACACAAATAGTAGTGCACACACTGCTATAGGGCTAAACAAATACTTTTTAACTACTAATTACTTTTTTAATTACTTTTATGTAGCAAAGGAGTCTTATCTTATTATGTATAAATATGTATTTCTATAAAGGTTTTTATAAGTTTCTTACTCTTTATTTTATTTCAATGCAATCACAAACGCTATGTTAACCTGTTATAAGGGTCTATTTATTGCTTGAACTTTTATAGATAATATTTTATGGCTTTGAGTTGGTAGACTTAACATGCTTTATAAATATATTTTTGTATTAATTTGTCAGACATGCACGTTTCTTCGCTCCAGATTTTCCTTCATCGACGAGAGAACTTAAAATTTTAATTTACAATTGTATTAGTGCCAGCTGGGATCAAACCTGGGTTTCTTGCATGCAGTTAAATTTAAAGATCGCTGAGCCCTTGAGCTAACACGGCTTGGTACTTGGAGATATTAAAACTAAGTAACATTTTCAAATTATTTATAGACTGGACACATTGGTATTCTAAACTGCACCATCAAGCCTACTCTTATATCGATTTAGAGAAACTATTTATAGTCACATTCCCGTTACACACGCAAGCAATAAACGCTATCACAGTTTATAAAGCTTTGCAATGTTACCGCATTTTACGACCCAGAACATTCCGTGTAAATTACAGCTAGAAATTACAACAGATGTATTACGAATAGTTAGAATTTAAATTTAAACTAGGAACCTTGTTTTTTTTTATTGAAGTAATGGTAATAGACAACCAAATGAATACACCATTTTATATAGAGTAATAGTGACAAACGAGCATACAGTCCACCTGATGGTAAGTGGATGCTGTTGCCCATAGCCACCTACATCTATCCTCGATTGAGAATTAAAATGCAAATGCTTTGTCACGCCTGGGGAGTAAGATGGAATGCTTTTTTTCCAGTAAAACGGCTCTTCGGTTTTCTACATTCACCAATACCAGCATAAAATAGCAGCAATGAACTGCTATTTTACGCTGGTATTCTGTGAAACGCTGGTCTTTACCCGTTCAAGCCAACCCATTCGTGCTACAACCAGAATATAGTTGCAGCATGGCTCTATTACTTTAAATATTGCTTTTTGTTAAGCAAGTCAGAAGAAAAAGAGTTCCCGAAAATGATTTACCCGCGTGCGCTGGGATAGTGGTTAGTGATACAATGTTCTGCAAAATATATACCTTTACTTAATCTAAAAGAAAAATTTGCGATGCCTATTTCTTATATATAAGTCACATCAAAGTATTTTGTAGCAAAAAATTTACTGAAAATTAAAAATTATTTATGAGCGTTATTATTAGGCATAGCATATTAATCCCTACGAACTAAAGTTACTTCCTCATCAAGAGAATTTTTTGAAAATAAACTCTGCTCATCATAGCGTATATATATATATATATATATACAGTCAGTTCAAAAGTATTGTCACACAGTAAAAACTTTTCTTTTAGAAGTTCAATCGTATAAGCTTCAAAATTAATGTAGTACCTTTATCTATCGGCATATATGCATTAAAAAGCAAAGTTAAATTTTATACCCTCTCCCTCCCCTTTTCGTGTAAACGTCACCCCTCCAGCATCCAATAAAATTTCCGAAGTCGCGGCTTTTTTCACTTTATACCATACACGATACATGAAAAGTGAGCAGATAGATTAAGGAGTGGTGAAATAAATATATAATATACCTCTTTAAGTGGGAAATTTTTTGGAAAATAAAACTTTGAGCAAAATAAATAGATGAATGATAAAAAAATCATACTTAACTAAAAGTGATATCGCTTATGTATGTATAAAAGGTTGATAGAATTTTTATCAAGTATCATATATTACCTGCACACTATTTATGAAATATGTACGGTTTTCTTTAAAACTAGAAAACTACTTCAGGGCACTTTTCTCAACGCTCTTTTGAAGAACTACAGACCGATTTCCCTTCTGAGCTGCGTCTACGTGAAGTTTTCGAGAGTCATTACGAATCGTCACGCTTGTAGACTTGACCACTTCTAGCTTCCCGAACAAGCCGGTTTCTAATTTAATGATTTCGGTTTCTTGTTTCTAACTTAATGACGATACAAAATTAAACAAAGATCTGTCATAATTGTTAAGGTTGGGTTAAAAAATACAGGTGTGATATTTAATGCCGTTTGATCACTGTGGCTGGGCAGTTTGAGAAAATTGAAATCACCAACAGTGTAAACGTGCTCATTATTAATGCCCATAATTTTACTATATAAAGATATCTTATATTAACGCGAATACTACACATTGAATAAAACTACTTTTACGGATTTTATGGCGTTGATTAAATATATCTTTCTTATTTTTATTAATTCCGTACATATCGGGTGCTTTACAGCACCCATGGTCACGGGGGCTGATGTGATTGACGTACCGATGTCATAGTTAACCCGTAGTACCTTCAGCTTTTTTAATTATTAATTATGGTCCGACGTACGCAGAATGAACGTACTGCGTCTTGAAATCTTGCTGTGGTATGCTTGAGTTTAGTTTTAATTTTATTAATTACAGGATCCCAAGCAGGTGGCAGTAGTTAGCCTTCCTCTCTATTGAAATTAGGATGTTTTTTTTAATTTCAGTAGCCTCACATATCATCCTTGGCAGGAATCGATGTTCTTTTGCGAGAATTTGTGGTTGGCCGTCATGGTCACAAACTGCAGATTTCCCAAAACGTTGGTGCTTCACGTCAGCTAAGTGTTCTTTTACGCGGGTTTTTATTGATTGTTTTGTTTATCCTATATATAAGAGACCACACTCACAATCAAGCTTGTCTACTCCTGCATCTTGTAGAGGAATATTGCACTTGACGGCTAGTAAGAAGTGACTAATCTTCTTTTTCTGACTTGTTCGGCGGCTTGAAGAATGTTCTAATAGAAGCTCGCTTCAAGATGTAGCCAATCTTGTCTGTAACACTTCTGACATATGGTAGTACAGCAGGCACACGCTCGACTGTGGCCAGCTTCACTCGGTCACTGTGACGTAGGCACGGGACCAGAAGCTTGTTGTCGTGCAGAACCCGCTTGACGTGCTGAAGCTCGGCGGCCAGGTGTTTGCTGTCACAGATCCCTCGTGCTCTCTGTAATGAAGATTTGCCCACGGTAGCTAATTGTGAAGGATGATGGTGGGATTCACCGTTTAAATATCGGTTTGTATGGGTCTTTTTTCTATACACAATGTTGGTACGGGTGTTATATGGATTTCAAATGACTGACACATCTAGGAAAGCTAAAGCATTATTTGCCTCTAACTCCATAGTAAATTGAATTTTAGAGTTTATGGAATTAAGATGGTTGCTGTTAAGCACCCGAATCGTTGGAAATTAATAAAAATTAGAAAAATATATTAATTAAGCGCGATAAAATCCGTAAAAGTAATTTTATTCAATATACATAAAGACGTTAAATTTTTTTCCTAATTAATACGTTCATTTTGGTGAAATATAAATGTCGCAAATTATAGTATTAATGCCTCTTTGACTATTAAGACTGAGAAGTATATGATCAATACAAAGTGAAAGAGGATATTCTTGTGAATCAATTAGTTCCTACTGAGCAATGGGTAACCCTCGACGCACTGCAATCAAAACCCCACTCGGTCGGTCGCAACGATACACTACATATCTATCATCTATAAATTATTGATGGCAAGTGTATGTATGGCGGGTGCATTTAGCCTCGTTTCTAAATACGATTCAATTTTATATTTAAAATTAATTATAAAATTATAGGAAGTCGCTGAATGCAGGTGTTTCAGGAGCGTGTCATGTAGCATTTCATGGGACAGGCCTATGTTCGGTTGTGGACTAATAAAGGTCTGTAATAACGAAGAAATAAGCATTAAAATGATAAATAAATTAATAATATTACTTTTTCCTATAAAGTTACTAAAGAAAAGAAACGATAAATATTATGCGCCAAAAAGATAATTTAATAATGCTGTCTATGAAAGCATCTATATCTTTATATATAAAAAGTAAGTGTCACGTTGTTTGTCCGCGATGGACTCCTAAACTACTGAACTGATTTCAATGAAATTTTCGGTCAATGTGCAGTTTGGTCCAACTTAAAAGATAGGATAGCTTACATCTCAATTTATAGTCGCAATACAATATCATTTTATTGAAAATTATTTGTCTATTATTTGACAGTCACAATTATCTGTTAGCTCCAAACATTGAGTTATATGTACTACGTACTAACTCAATGGCTCCAAACGATTCTGTCTGATGACGATATCTGTTGACTGGATTGAGTAAATATGTAATAAATGGCGCTATGTTAAAAATGCAAACGTTTAATATAAGCTACAATTTAGTAGTATAACCACCACGTGTTGCTGTAAGTATTCAACAAATAGAACCGATTTCAAAAAAATTTTGCAGACTGTGTGCAGTTTGGTCCAACTTAGGATAGTTTTTATCCCGATAAGTGATCCTCAATTTTTTAATTGCTAATTTCAGGAGCTTTTTTGGGAAAGCAAATGGTTGTTCGGAAAGGGCAGAACAACGTCTGCCTGGTCAGCTAGTTTTTTATAAAAAACAAATTACTAAAATGAGAACAGAACAATTCTTAGAAATTAGTTACGTATTCTCGGTACAAATGAGTTCTATTTCTGAAACGAGAAACGTAACGTGAATACTTAATGTAATCCTTGAAGCAATGAGGAAATGCTGACGTTATAACTGCCTTTCAAACAGTGAACGAAACTATTAATTATTTACGCGCACTTTTGTTTAAAAAACGGCGTCGCGCGGAGGAAAACTGACGCTTGGCTGGCGTTCAAATGCAGTATTTTGCGAGTATTCCATTAAAACTCTAATTTATAGTTATGACTAGATTTCGTATCAATTTATGTCTCGTTGGTCGAGTCAAAATCAGGTATTGAGTCGTGCCAAGAAATTCTCAGTAGTAGCCTGGCATTAGGAATTTGACGGTCTTTCCGTTTCTCGATAAACACGTAAAGTCGTTGACCCTGCACCCGATCGCTCTCCAGCAGTCTTGTAGGATTGTTGTCCCATCGGACTATGAGAGTGCAGTAACGAAGAGTGCATTGTTATGTTATGCATGCACTCGGAAACTATAATAAGGTCTATATTATTAAAATAGCTATTCCCCGCGATTTCCCCCGCGTGGAAATTATTACGATTAGATTTTATGGATTTTAATTCCTTTTCTAAAATAAAAGTGGCCTAAGTTACTCCTTATAAAATTAACCCTCTGCCATTGAAAGTTACGTCAAAATTAGTTCAGCCGTTTCGGAGATTGGCAGACAGGAACAGACAGACAAAATATTTAAAAATTATGTTTTTGTTATAAGTACCGTATATAATTTTATATACACTTAGTAAAAAAGCTGTTATTTTGACATTACAAAGAGACACTTCAATTGTATTTGTTTGTATAGATTAATATTTAAATATAATTTCTACTTAGAATAATAAATTATTTTTATATCGGCTTTATTTTTATAATATATTTATATTGTTTATTATATTTACGTGAGTGACTCCCATTGAATAAAACTAATTTAATAGACTTTATGCCATGAAGTTTTAATATACCTTTTCTCTAGTCAAGATTTCACAACAACATTAAACAGATATTCCGTAGTTTAGATGAAAATGGCGTTATTATTCAATTTTAGCTGGCCTCATTAATGAAATATAACATACTGATCACTAGTGTATCTGTATATTCCTGCCATGATTAAGTTAATAAAATAAAATTAAATTATACCAATTTAATAAAGCTGTGATTGATCTCTTGATTTACCTCAGAAATATATCTAAAATATCACAAGATAATAATACTGGAGTATTATTATCCAGTGGTATTATAATTTTATACTTAATAACTCAGAAATTTCAATATTAACTCTATCCTTCCAGTAAGAAGATATAAGCAATACCGTTTTACTTTGTACCAATAACATCCTACATTCAAGTGTTCAGTCCGGAGCAATTGTATTGAGAGTTCACCAACAGTTATAGATAATTACCTAATAATAAAGTATCTTGTAAACCTAGATCTAAGTTTTACATAAATATAACTTAAACACTCACGCCCGTCACACAGAGGGGTAGGTAGAGACTACGGACTTCCATTTACTTACGATCTTGACAAACCGTTCTCGCGTCCTTTATATCCAAACCCACGCATACATGCTCGTCGCTTAAGGGTACTCTTAATTTACCCCGTATTCAAAGTCGGTAGACTTCCATCTAGGGCGTCCCTTGCCGACTTTACCGTTCACTTCTGCAACTTAAATTTGCTTTGTCTCTTTTCCTTATTTATTTTTTATATGAAGTCATTTAAGTTCTATTCATGCTTTATTAAGAATTTCTACTGTTATTTGCTATAATGTCAATAAATTTATTGTCTTCGATTTATTGCCACTGGTGTCAATCGAACAGTATTATATGTATTTTATAGTATATATTTTATTTAATATACCGTTGCCGACTCCACATGATGTGGATAAACTGAGTAGGTCTTAAAAATAAGTACTCTTTGATGATTATCTTAAAACTAAATAACTTCACATTAAAATATGCTACCCAGAAAAATCTAGGTATTTTGCTAATTAGTTAACCTGAATTTATTGATAAATCTCAAACCTTCAGTCAACTTCCTTTAAAAAATTTAAAAATGTACGCATAACTTCACACAGAAGAATGCTGACCGTATGTAATAACTACTAAACTTACTAAACTAAGCCACTTGCAGGAAAGATTTTTTATACTAAAAAAGGCTATGTGATGCATAAGTTAGAAATTATAATTAAAATTAATATTAAGTGCATTTTCAAAGCGAATAATAATTGAAACGAAATTCTTTTGCAGATTAATAATTCCAGTTAAAGACCCAATTATTAATTAATATGCTTTCTATTTAATCTTACCACTGGGAGGTGGCGGGTGGAAAAAAAAGGGAGATCTCTCGCCGGGCAAGGTGTTCTGCCCGGGGAACGGCCAACGCTCCCGAATGGTAGTTCGGAGCTATTCTATATATATTGCTTTAATTTCGAACCTTTGTTACCGCGATTTAGGCTTCGATGTGTTTCGTTTGTGGCGCGACGAAAGCGCCACCACACATTAACAAACATACATTTCAAATATATTCATTAAGAATATTGAGTATTAAGGTATAGTTAAGTATTTTGTACGTGGTAGAGCTATGCTGCAGCTATATTAGTAGCATAGTTGTAGCACGAATGGGTCGGCTCGACCGGGGAAGGACCACGCTCTCACAGAATACCGGCGTAAAATAGCAGCTTAACACTGCTGTGTTTCGTACGGTGAGTGTAGAGAACCGGAGACCCTTTTTACTGGAAAAGAGGCATTCCATCTTAATCCTCACGGGTGACAACTCATCTGAATTTTGAAATTTTATTGACGATAAATGTAGATGTGTATGGGTGGGTTACAGCAACCACTTATCATCAGGTTGACTGTGTGCTCGTTTGTCACCCTATCCTATAAAAAAAACTGTAAAGGCATAAAATTGTCTTTAAAAACCTTAGATTTATTAAAACTGCTTAAAATATTCAAAATGTATTAAATATTAGAAATACAGTACAAAAACACTCTTATTATCTTTGAAATATTTTGACCGAATGGGTGAAAAATTTTCAGAGATAATGAGGATGTTCTTATTTTACTGGATCATGTAATGATTGCTTATATAAAAGAGTTGTCGAAGATACATACCCATGGTAAATACCCATAGAACTCATCGTAGTCATGTTATCACTTAGTTAAAGAAGTCAGTATTGCACTGAAATATTTTTAATACATTATTGTAATGTTATAGTAATAAATGCCATCGAGACATATTTCATAATCATCATCATCATCATTACAGCGCTTCACAAGTCCACTGCTGAACATAGGCCTCCCCCAAAGAATGCCACAAAGCACGGTCCTGAGCCACCTGCATCCATCGACTTCCTGCATATCTTACCAGGTCGTCACTCCATCAAGTGGGGGACGCCCTACACTTCGCCTGCCGGCACGAGGCTGCCACTCGAGAACCTTTCTTCCCCATCGGTTGTCGGTTCTTCAAGCTATATGGCCGGCCCATTGCCAATTCAGCTTACTAATCCGTTGGGCTATGTCGGTTACTCTAGTCCTACTGCGGATATCTTCATTCCTTAGTTTATCACGCAGAGAAACTCCGAGCATAGCCCTCTCCATAGCTCGCTGAGCGACCTTAAGCTTCCTCATACGGCCAGCTGTGAAGGACCACGTCTCAGTTCCGTAAGTCATCACTGGCAACACGCACTGGTTGTACAATTTCGTTTTAAGGTTTTGAGGTATCTCTGACGAGAAGATGTGTCGTAGCTTCCCGAACGCTGCCCAGCCGAGTTGAATCCGTCGATTGACCTCTCGGTCGAAGTTGGACTTACCTAGTCGGACTATTTGTCCCAGGTAAACATACTCGTCAACAACTTCGAGCTTAGTGCTCCATGAGACATATTTAGTTGTTTATTAAAAAATCTTCAGCACCGTTCCGAAAACTTAAGAAACTGCTAACAAAAATTAATGGAAACCAAAAATATGTAAATAAATTCGCAGCTACTCGCTAGCTAGCAATTAGACTTTGTTAAGTACATAAAATGAATTGGTACACCAAATGTAATTAAATAATCTGAGCTCCCAATGCCGGGTCTATTCGCGAAAGAGGCAAAATTTATTTTGTTGTAAATAGCATCAATGCTAGCAAGTTAAACTTAAAACTTATAAAAATACTTTTACTTGACGAATACAAAAAATGCATTTTTTTTTCATTTAATGTGTTAATAAAATACTGCGCAATAATCTTTACAAACACTATTAAAAACAATTTTTCGGTTAAGTAAACGGAATTCAACTGTTGGAATTAAAAGCTCTGTTCTTGTAGTATTATCTAAGAGCTGAATTTAAATTGAAAAGAGATTCAAAGTAATTGGAAATTTACATAACGAAAATATAATAATTTAGGAACAGTGATTGTCATTCTTTTTAACCGATTAATTCTTTGAAATTAATTTTAAAGAATTAATAGACTTATAAATTTATATAATAGACTAGCCTACAGTTACGTAATCTATGGTAGTTAAAGGCAAGAACGTGATACTAACTTTAAAGCAGTCACATTGAAGAGTCACGCTGCAGCTAAATTATGGCTGCAGCATGAACGCTCCAGATCGGCTAAGGACACATTCACGCAAAATTTCAATGTAAAATAGTTGCTTTATACTGCCGTATTTCATGATAGATGTATCTATAGGCCACAGGATGAACTATGTCCTCCATTGTCACTTTTATTCTATATAAAGTTAGATGATATTCGATAGTGCTCTGCTGAAACAGCTTTCCTGTCCATTGAAGATTATGGAGTAATCAATCGCTGCTTTAATGCGTGCCAAGTGAATTTTCTTACGATGTTTTCTTTCAGCACATAGTAAGTGGTAAGAGAAACAGTTTCTAGTACAGAAGGCACACTGAAAGTTCTGCACTCCTGGCCGGTCATAAATATTGGAATTTGGAATGTTATATTTTTTTAACATGACAAACTCATATTTAATTAAAATAACGAAAAGTGGCAAATCAATTGTTTTTATTACAAGTTTAAGTTCGTCATACGTAGCAAATTTGGAACTAACATGAAAAGATTTTAGAGCGATGATTTTTTTAATGAATTTAAAAGTGCACTCTCTAAGATTGAACGGCTCTTTTTCAAAATGCTTTTAGAAGGGAAGCACTTCAATTGAGCACCGTAAGGCGTGGGTACGCAAAAATTGATCGTGGCCGTGTTTTTCTCTTTCACATTTGAGTATTGATATGAACCTAATTTAAAACATTTTGTACAACATTTAAAAGTTAGATAACTTTGTTGCCGCTGGATTCCTTATGAACTCGCTCCCAGAACAAAAACAGGCTAAGTTGTTTGATGTAAAAAAAATGTTTAAGTATAATCATGGACATTTAAATACTGTGTATGACCTTGTGACAGGAGATTTAACATGGACATAGTGTTACATACGAAAAAAAAAAACAATAGTCATCTAGTCAGTAACGACGTAGGAAGGCGATAATAAAACAATAAAAGGGGCAGGCAAGAAGCGTGGGGAAAATAACGATTGGGTTTTATTCTCTCTGACGGGTACCATTTGCACGATCCTATGATCTAATTTGCACGATCCAATGAGTGGATTGTATTTTAGGGAGCCAAAAGAGGCCGTGATTGCTTTCAACTAGGACATGGAAAATATAAGCTCAGACTAATGGTCCTCATGTTTTCAAAGACGGTTCAAATGAAAGAACATGAACACATCATGATGAAACATTCATCATGTTTCATGATGTTGAAACATACTGTGTAAAGCAGTATATTTAATAATTTACATATAAATGATTTTATATTTATGAATTTCGCAAAACTTTTAATGATATTATGTGTGGGTACCCCATGTAGTGTGTAATATGTACGCGTAGCATGCTATTATAGACAATGCTCTCCTTAAAACTTTTAAACCTTTACATTTCATTCGCAACTAATGAATGAATAAGAATGAAATGAAATACTGTTGCGAGCTTGGGGTTCGAGAAAATAAAAATCTGCCGAGTGAATTACCAAAATTTACACTAATTACAACTTAAACCACACTAATAATAAAACACAATTGTGCTACTGATCACTTTAGTTCGCAGTTGTATCACTTCGAAGTATTCGCTTGTATCACCAATTCAATACTGACCCCGGTCGCGTTCTATACCGGCCTTATGTATAGCCTCAGATAGTTTCCAGAACCTTCTACTGTAGAAACATCTAGAATGTTCGAGTACATATTAGTCGATTGATGCGCAGGACTTTGTTTCCTGGCATACCGTAGAGATGATTACTGTATGAGGACATCTCTATCGACTAACATCTTTATTAATAAAATAGCAAGTGCTTCTAAAATTACAAATTCTGTTACTTATTTTACAAGAAAAAAAAATTATGATATGTTTTCTTTATTTCATAATAAGTGGCATGTTTTATTAATAAAAAATGAGATAAATCACAGATTCTGATGAATCACTAATCTATATCAATCTTAAATCATCACAGTATGCATGTCGGAATACACGTTAAGTTAGGGTTCTGCTATACAAAAAAATTCTAATATTCAGTAAGGTAAAATTGTCAACCAAAGCCACTTTTTGTATGCTTACTGATAGCTTTTGAAACTATGTCGTATACATTTCAAATAATCCATTTAAAAATCTAAGTAGGTCAAGTTGGTGCATTTAATACATTATTAATAGTTTGATATGGAAACACCAATCAAAAGAGTGTTTCCTCTTTTTAACCTATCTTAACTTAATTATTGAACAAAGATAAAAATTATGACCAGTTCATTAAAAATAAAATATATGCCTGTCATTGTGTACACACTAAAGAAGTTCGTCGTGAAGTTTTTGTTTTTTAATACCATACTAAATTTATCCACTACTTTGTTATAGAAATATCACTTCAAAAATAATATAAAAGTGTTTTTGAAACGCTTTTTAAGGACGCTCATGATTATTTTGACTTATCCTTGATACCGGAACCATAAAACATTAAGTCTAATGAAACAAAATGATAGCTTGATAATATTAGCAATTTATGAAAATTGTTAAACTTTTATTAAAGATATTGCCCTAAATATATTTTGTAAAAGGTAAAGCGTTCAGGAGTAAAATGCCTTAATTATATCCTTATCTACAGTTTCCATGGGAATGATTTTACTTTGACGAAATTAGTTAGGATAATATTTTAACATTGAAAAAAAAATGATGTTTTTAAATTATTTTATTGAATGACCTCTACAAAAATTACTTCGTTACATTATAGGATAATTTGGACAGATTCAGTTCCACAGTGTTATATTCTAGACTTTCCTGATACATATTTCATGGGAATTCCACTTTCTCATTGACGTTTCTTAAAAGTCTGCTCGGTTAGGACTTCCTATTTATGAAAAAAAAAATGATGTGCTATTTTATTTTTATTTATTTTATTAGGCTCTCACAACAATGAGTACACTGTTGCATACATATGGAATGATATCACAATTATTAAAATTAAATGTCCCATTACTTATAGGAGGGCACCACATGCATAAAAAAAGAAAATTTACGTTGATTTTACAACAGTACATAGGTAAAAATTTAACTCTAATAAAATTTTAATTTAAATTAATAATGAAGAAACTTCCATTAGAACATTTTTTTTATAGGATAAGGGTGACAAACGAGCACACAGTCCACCTGATGGTAAGTGGTTGCTGCGGCCCATAGACATCTACATCTATCCTCGTTTGCGAATCAAAATGCAGATGCGTTGTCACCCGTGAGGACTAAGATGGAATGCCTTATTTCCAGTAAAAAGGGCCTCCGGCCACCTGCACTCACCGAGCGAAACGCAGAGGTAAACCTCTACTTCACGCTGGTATTCTGTGAGGTCGTGGTACCACCCCGGTTCGAGCCGGCCCATCCGTGCGACAGCAAAAGCTGCCGCATGGCTCTACCACTGTTAAAACAAAGCCAAACATAGCCTTAATCGCAGATAGCTACTTTTTTGATGCCAGCCATCGAGGTTAAGAATTATTATATCACTTATCTATACATTTGTAATTTTATACGTAGTAGAGCCATGCTACAGCTGTATCAATAGTACATATTTGTAGCACGAATGGGTCGGCTCGACCGGGGAAGGATCAAGCTCTCACAGAATACCAGCGTAAAATAACAGCATAATGCTGCTATGTTTCGTTTGGTGAGTGTAGAGAACCGGACTGTGTGCTCGTTTGTAACCCTGTCCTATAACAAAAATTCTATTTCAATGCAAACAAGCAAAAGCGGGATTTGATTTTATTTGCATTAAAGTTAATGTAAAATTCTAGACATCTACATTTATTCTCAATAAAGAATCAAAATGCGTCGTCACCCGTAAGGACTAAGATGGAATGCCTCTTTTCTAGTAAAAAGGGTGTTCGCGCAAAAGCGTTAGTGTCAATAATAGACGTCAGAGGGCGTGCGTGCCTCTACGATACCGGTTTTGGACGTCCGGTCGTTTCGAGGGCACGCTAGAACAAGTAGTCCATTTCCTCGCGTCGAGAGAGAAACACGCGGTCCTGTTTTGGTCGGGAGCTCTTAATTTTATGATAGGCGCGTATAGTAAATATACCACTCGGAATTGTAGCGCGTGCTGAGAGTTTTACCCGGGACTTTAGGTTTAAGGCAGAATCTGTATAAGTGGATTCGACCGTATTAGTTACTAGTGCGGTATTTGATATTCTAGAAATAACGGTGACCTTTGATCCGTACGTTCTGTGTTCATTCGCGAGTCAAGCGTTATAACAAACGAGAGTTGGTGGCTTCTGTAAGGTAGTTAATCGTACGACAGAGTTAAAGAACTGTTATCGTAGAAAACGAAGAAAGTGACTGCGGAAGGAGACCGTAGTTTGGAGAGGAGCTGAGGGCCGAACTGCTGCAGAGGGAACGGTCTAATAAGGTCAATAACACTACCAGCCACACCCAAATACACATCACTGACCCTTACTTTCCTAGCACTACACATCTACACGCAACCTGACCGAATCCTGAGGGACCAGTCGCCTTGGATAGAGGTAAGTAAGCTCTGTTCAATAATTGTAACGCTCCCCCCTGATCGTATAATGTAATTAGAGACTTAACCCTTGGCGTTAGGACGCCCGACCTGTACCTGCTTGTAGGTTCTTCCATTCATGGGCCGCGGAGGATCCTACTCCTGGGATAGGCAGTTGCAGGCCGTAACATTTGGGAGCAGAGCGCGGTACTGGGATCGATTCCCGGTCGATCCACCGACCGTAGTGTTTGATAAAAATTAAACAATTTTGATGGCAGGGAGCATTGGGTTGATTGGTTTAATTTGTGTCTACAATCACGCCCGTCCGTAATACGTAAAAATATATTTTTTTATTATATACGTAATAATAAAATCCCTTTCTTTGGTGGCTTGCTTTTTTTTGTTGTTAGCGGGTAAATTTGAAAAGCCGCGCCCGACTAGCGCACAAGCGGGAGTTTGCGTCATGTAGGTAGATGGTTATTTTTACGTAATCGGTTAATTATCGTTGTTGGATAGTTGTAGTGGATTACTTATCGAAGGGTCGATTTCCGAGATAGGCATTTTTTGTTGATCATTTTTTGTTGATGTGTATCTTCGTTATGTATCTTTCGTATTGTAATTTGTATTTGAACTAAAGAGTAGTAATTTGAATTTAACTTGATTTGATCGCACTAGTATTTGTTATTGTTAATTTGATTTGTCTTTTGTTTTGTACTAACTTGTATTTGATTTGATTAATAGCGGTTCTTATTTAATTTCTATCCAACTCGATTTGATAGGAACTGCATTTGTTAGCTGTTAATTTTTTTTGTATTTGTTATTTGTTATTTTTGTAATTGTGCCCGAGCCGCGTCGTAATTTGTATTTAGTAGTGATGTCCTCGCCCAAGATGCTAATCCGTTGCCTGCGGACTGAGTTACGCTGGGCCACCAGCGCCCATGCTTTGATAGGTCGACCGGATAGGGTCCATAACTTGATGAAGCGGTTCGAGCAGGTCAATGCTCAAGGGCTGCAGTGGAGGAGGCTTACGCTGAGCTCGAGGATTCGGATGTGGAAAAGGGAGTCCTGGACTCCTGCTTCGCAGACTATGAGCAGTTCCTTTCGCTCACGGACGAGTTGATCGAGGCTGAAGGCAGGTATGCCGAGGAGGCGCGTGAAGCTCGGACGAGTGGCCTGCCCGAGTCCTTTCGGAAGCAGCCTCAGCCGGAGCTATTGGGACGACTCCCAACTCTGGACTTGCCAAGGTTCTCCGGGGTCCTTTCCGAATGGCTGACCTTCGTTGGTCTTTTCGACGGCCTAGTGGACGCCCGGAGTGACTTGACCCCGAGCCAGAAGATGGCGTACCTCCTGGCCTCACTGGAGGGGGAGGCCCTGGGCGTTGTCAGCCATTTGAGCTTGTCGGACGACGCCTACCAGACTGCTCGGGACCTCCTAGCCAGAAGATACGCCAACGTCCGGGGAATTGCGGACGAACATGTTAAGCAGCTTTTGAGCCTCCCGCTGCTTAGTGACCGGGCCAGACTACGTCTGGACCTGTTGGATCCAGTCTTGGTGGCCTGTAATACGTTGAGGCGGCTGGATTTACCAGTGGGCGAATGGGCCTTTTTGTTGCTCCGCATCGTGCTGTCCCACCTACCTCTCGACCTTAGAATACTTTTTGAGGAGAGGTACGGCGGGGACGAGGCCTCCTATATTCCGCCCTTCTGTGACCTGCTGCGATTTTTGGAGGAGTAGTGCCGGCAGATTGAGAACGCGGCGGTCACCGTTGACGACTTACGAGCCGTGCCCAGTGAGAGGCGAAATCCGCCGGGCAAGTCGTCGTCAACCCCCCCCCAGCTCCTATTGTCGAGCATCTGATCACCGGGTAACGTCTTGCCCGAAATTATTAAGTAAGCCGGTTCCAGCGAGGCGAACTATCGCCAAGGAGCGCCGCTGGTGCTACACATGTGTGGAAGGGCACCTCCAGCGAGACTGTCCGCACCGGCGTCCCTGTTTGCATTGCCAGGGCAATCACCATGCCGTACTGTGACTGGGTGCGAACGGCGTCTCCTCTCGGGGCGCTGCTAGGCCCTCGACCCCCACGGGCGGGGGCGCTCCGCCACGCCCTCTGACAGGCGACGCTCGGCGCCCGCCGGCTAGCCAACAGACCCCTAGGTTTGAAAGGGGTCCCTCCCCCGACCAGTTGGGGGGTAATTCCCCCAGGGGCGGGGGTGTCATCGCCCCACCTCAGCGTGCGAAGAGGAACTCCACGGCCACTCATCGGTCCGCTGGACCCTTCTCACTCCCGTTAGCTGAGTGGCCGCGACTGGTGTACCACTGTACCCCATTTAATGGAGGCGGCCCTAGCTAGCTGCCGCCTTAGCTCCCACCATAGCTGCTTCTACTGAGCCTTAAGCCATCAACAGTCCACTTAGCAAGCTGTTCTGTTGCCGACGGCCTCAGTGAGGGCGTACAACCCGAGTGGCGACTGTTAGTGGTTGCTCTCTGTTAGTCTCGGGTTCACGCGGTGTGGCCTCCACTTGGTGGTGGGAAGATTAGGGCCCCCTGGAGCGTTGAATCACGCTCTCAAGGGGTATTGGATTTGGTTTGGTCGAGCACTTGGTTAAGAATTCTTTGAATTAAAATTAAAATTTTTGCGTTTTCCGCGAAATTCATATTGTAGCGGTTGTGATTAAAAGAATTGAATTTAAAATACTCCTTTAAATGCTGTTGCATATGTTTTGTAAATACATTTGATCACGGCGTTTGTTGTTGCACGGAAAATTGAGATTTTATTGTGTGCCCTTTTTTAATGCTTGTGCGTATGCTTTGTAAAAGTATTTGATTGTCGCGCCTGTGCTGAAGGGAAGTTTGAATTCATTTGAAATTTGAATGGCGCGCTATTTTGAAAATTATGTATATGTTTGTGATAGTGTTTGATCATTTTGCTTTGTGATAAGGAAAGTTGAAATTAGATAACCCTGTTGTTGCCGAAGGAAATAAGAGTCAATTCTCTTTTGGTTTAGATTTTGTTGGCACTGTCTAAGATATTTATTTGAAATAAGAAATAGGCTGTCTCTTACGTTTATTGTTTTGTTTACTTTGCCAAGTTGACCTATGTACATCGGTGATTACTTGTTTTAATTAATTCTGTAATTGAACATTGATGCTTTTAAAAAATTAGTTGAAATATGAGCATAGGATTACCTGCCTAAAGGGCTATCTGGTTTGTAGATTATCAGATGGAAATCAGCTGTCGCACCATTTGGTAAATGATTATAGGATGGCTTGGTTATGCCTACTTGTTTGAAAATTCATACTAGGGACTATCTGTGCGTTTCGTTCAGCTCTCCACAGACGACGTTCATGGGGAATTTGGGGGTGCTCTCTGCACTGAAGCTTGGAAGGTCCCTTTGGGCCGCTTCGTGTCGCGTCGCTGTTTGCAGACATGATCCGGTCGGATTGCGGAACTAATCATAGGAGCGCAGATAGGTGTTTGAATGAGGTCGTCGGACTTCTGTCTAGGAATAGGACTTATTTATGTGCTGCGATGTCCAGGAAGGGCATCCAGTTCAACTCTCCGGCTAGCCCACGTTGGGGCTGTAATTTTGAGGCGTTGGTTGGGGTTGCAAGATCTGATGGGGTGCGTAAGGTGGCCTAGTTTGGTTGTAGATTCGGTCTTGCAACTTGCCGTCGCGACCCTGTCCCGCTGACCGGTTTGCTCGCGGACCTAAATCCTTATGTCCGGGACGGGGTTTGTTCGCGCAAAAGCGTTAGTGTCAATAATAGACGTCAGAGGGCGTGCGTGCCTCTACGATACCAGTTTTGGACGTCCGGTCGTTTCGAGGGCATGCTAGAACATGTAGTCCATTTCCTCGCGTCGAGAGAGAATCACGCGGTCCCGTTTTGGTCGGGAGCTCTTAATTTTATGATAGGCGCGTATAGTAAATATACCACTGAGAATTGTAGCGCGTGCTGAGAGTTTTACTCGGGACTTTAGGTTTAAGGCAGAATCTGTATAAGTGGATTCGACCGTATTAGTTACTAGTGCGGTATTTGATATTCTAAAAATAACGGTGACCTTTGATCCGTACGTTCTGTGTTCATTCGCGAGTCAAGCGTTATAACAAACGAGAGTTGGTGGCTTATGTAAGGTAGTTAATCGTACGACAGAGTTAAAGAACTGTTATCGTAGAAAACGAAGAAAGTGACTGCGGAAGGAGACCGTAGTTTGGAGAGGAGCTGAGGGCCGAACTGCTGCAAAAGGCAAGGGTCTAATAAGGTCAATAACACTACCAGCTACACCCAAATACACATCACTGACCCTTACTTTCCTAGCACTACACATCTACACGCAACCTGACCGAATCCTGAGGGACCAGTCGCCTTGGATAGAGGTAAGTAAGCTCTGTTCAATAATTGTAACGCTCCCCCCTAATCGTATAATGTAATTAGAGACTTAACCCTTGGCGTTAGGACGCCCGACCTGTACCTGCTTGTAGGTTCTTCCGTTCATGGGCCGCGGAGGATCCTACTCCTGGGATAGGCAGTTGCAGGCCGTAACAAAGGGTATCCGGTTCTCTTCACTCACCATACGAAACACAGCAGTGTTAAGCTGCTATTTTACGCTGGTATTCTGTGAGAGCGTGGTCCATACCCGGTCGAGCCGATCCATTCGTGCTACAACTATACTAAAAATATAGCTGCTGCATGGCTCTACCACGTTTACAAAAAGTGAATGAAAAGTTGTGAAAACTCTTATACTGTTCACACACCTTATTTTATCGTTCGTTTTTATTTCACTGTAATATTAAATTTAGAAATAACAAAATTCATTCAGTCAATCCAGCCTATCACAAATCCTCTGCTAAACAAGTATGTTCGTAATTATATATAGACCTGGCCCAGCTAAATATGTTTTGCAAAATAATGGTAAAAGTAAGTACGATATCATGGCAGATGGATAATTTTCACACGGTAAAATATGTTGCAACTATATTTCGGCAGCAATATGGACAGCTCTAGAACCTTTTTTCCCCATCAGTACTCTGTCCAAGAAAGACAAGTTCTAAATTGGCAAAATATTACTGGAAAGCGGAGTGGTAGAACAACTGGATGGGATAATAAACTGTGGTAAGAGATGCAGGGAGTCGGTGGATGTATGCATTCAGAAGTGGACTTGCGAAAAGCTGTAATGATGATGAGGATGATGAAGACAACAATATTTTATTAAACTGTTTAACAAAATGTTAAACATATTTTCTTATTATATATAGATTATTAAAAAAAAATTACAAAATTTTTACAAATTTTTGCAAGCAAATTTATTTTGCAGAAGTGAACGGCACAGTCGGGAAGGGACGCCCTAGACGAAGATTTATTGACGCAGTTGGCGATATATTGAAAATGGGCCAGGTTAATAGTACCCATAACCGACGAGCGTGCATGCGTAGATATATGGATGTAAAGGAGGCGAGAAAGGTGTGTCAGCATCGTGTCAAATGGAAGTCCAAGACTAGGCAGAGACTATCTGCATACCCCTCTGGGTGACAGACGTGAGTGTTTTATGTCTTATTAATTTACAAGAGACTCTACAATTTTAGGGAGAATCGCTCTTAAAAGGTGGATTGGCGATTGCACAGTACCAGACATTTTGTATCTTTTACGTGGTAGCACCATGCAGCAGATATCTTATGGTTTTAGCACGAATGGGCCGGGGAAGGACCACGCTCTCACAGAATACCAAATAGATAAGCAGCATGAGTGAAGAGAACTGGAAACCCTTTTTAGTGGAAACGAGACATTCCATCTTATTCCTCAGGTGTTTCGAAAAATCTGCATTTTGATTGTTAATCGGGGTTAGATATCGATATCTATGGGCCACAGCATCCACGTACCATCAGGTGGACTGTGTGCTCCTTAGTCACTTTTATTCTTAAGTTTATTATTTAATTAAGTTTTAAGGTTTTAAGGTTTCCGAAATGGTAAAAAAATAATACTTGCTAAATAACATTATTGAAGCAAAACTGAAAATAAGACTTGGAAGATTAAAACAGTATTATGCCGTATATAATGAACTTCTAGTTTTATAAAGTCTTACTTTGTATTTTATGTTGTTTTTTAGTCAAATCTAATAAAACGTCTTCATACATACATACACAAACAGTCACGCTTGTCACCCAGAGGGGTAGGCAGGGACTACATAGTCTGTGCCTACCCCTCTGGCATTGCAATTAAAGTACATACAATTTGTTACGATCCTGACACACCTCTCTCGCTTCCTCCACATCCATATACCTACGCATACACGCTCGTCGGTTAAAGGTACTCTTGATTTGTCCCATTTTCAATATATCGCCAATTTGGTCGATAAACTTTCGCCTAGGGCGTCCCTTCCCGACTCTGCCGTTCACCTCTGCAACATAAATTTGCTTTGTCACTCTTTCTTCATTCATTCTTTCTACATGACCAAACCACCGAAGCATTCCTTTCTTAATCCTGGTCACAACATCATCTTGCAAACCACACTCTTCTCTTATCACGCAATTGTTCACTCTGTCATTCAGATTTATCCCTAACATACTCCTTAACGACCGCATTTCTACAGCATTTATTCTACTTTCGTGCTCTTTCTGCCACACTGAACTTTGACTACCATACATTAAAGTAAGGACTAACACAGCATTGTGAATTGCCATACGTGCCTTTTTGGACACATTCTGAATTCTCACAGTACAGTGTAAAGCCCCATTCACTCTATTTCCTGCGTTCACTCGTCGTTCTATATCCTTATCATATATACCATCCCTGCTAAATACACATCCCAAATACACGAACTCATCTACTTGCTCGACCAACTCCTCTTCTATTCTTATTTCACATGTCTTTTTACTTTTACGTCTTCATTGTTCTTATAAAATAATTTATTTTTCCACTGTATCTAGGATTAGAGGTTCTTGATATCACTTTTTATAAATTCCTCCAAAGTTAATAAAAATACGTGGTGTTTTTTATATTCATCTTTTATTTTCAAAAAAATAAGTTAATGCTGGAAAGTAAAGTTACACTTACCCTTATACTATATTTACTCTCTCTGATAGGGACTGGTCTCCTCTTATTTCTAAGATGGATATAGGGTAATTTCTCTGCCTCCTGCCGGAGGCTCTACGCGGGGATCGTGAGGTCCATGGCCCTTTACGGGGCCCCGGTGTGGGCGCGTGGTTTGGCGCGGCTTGCCGTCCAACACCTAAACGCGCCCCAAAGGGTGGTTGCCGTAAAGATGGTTCGCGGCTACCGCACGATCTCCCGCGAGGCGGCGAGCCTCCTTGCCGGATTGCCGCCATGGGATCTGGAGGCGATGGTCCTCGCGCGCCTGCACGAATGGCGCGCGGAGGCACTATGCCGGGGGGAAACCCCGCTGCCGCGGCACGTTGTCGCGCAGCGGACAGACTTCCGGCGTGATCTCATGGCGACATGGAGAGAGCGACTGTCGCAACCCCGTGCTGGGCACGCCACTATAGCGGCGATAAGACCCCTCTTTGAGGAGTGGCTTGAGAGACGCCACGGCGTCCTCACCTTCCGCCTGACGCAGGTCCTCACCGGACACGGTGTGTTCGGGAGGTTCCTGCACCGAATCGAGCGGGAGGAAACGCCCGGGTGCTCCCACTGCGAGGATCGACCGGAGGACACGGTGGAGCACACCGTGGAGGTGTGCCCTGCTTGGGCGGAGCACCGCCGTGTCCTCGTAGCGGCGATAGGCGGCGGCGACCTCTCGCGTCCGGCCCTGGTCGAAGCCATGGTCCGGAGCGAGACGGAATGGGATGCCGTCACCACCTTCTGCGAAGCAGTGATGCTAGCGAAGGAGGTGGCGGAGCGGGAGAAGGAAAGAGCAACAGCTTTCCTTCCCGGCCGCCGCGGGAGACGCCCCGGGCGTCGGGGGCTACGTCGTGGCCCCCGGCCACCGTAGGCGCGGGCCTGTGGACGGCGAGCAATGGGTAGCTCGCCGTCCGTCCGTCTAACGACGACAGGCCGTGTCGACGGCGCGTTTTGTTCCACGCGCGCCTCAAAGAGCTGTCAGCAGCGTGAAGGGGCCCGCAAGGGCCGACGCCTGCCGGGGCTGCGGGCTGTTCGAAAGAGATACCGCGGCTCCGGAACGTAAGGGCACTGAAGGAACACGGATGGTTTTTAGTCAGTAAAAGTCTGACACTCCCTTCCGCTCCACCCAGAGCGAAAGGCGTCATTTGATGATTTTCCATCCGCAAAAAAAAAAAAAAAAAAAAAAGGGTAATTTCTCTATCGCACTGCTTAATACATGTTCGCAAACTTCTATTAAAATTTTTTTTCTTAAATATGTAGGTTTCCTAAAAGCGTTTTCTTCCACGCGTGGTAAATTAGATCTCAAAACTGCAATTAACAATTACTAAAGTGCCGGCGGGGATCGATCCGTGGTGCAACTGTGAAATGCACATATTTTTTTGAAAAACCTTTATTTAAAAAAATGAATTCTAAAAAACTTATTCGAGTAACATGATGGAAGAAAAGGCTACAACCATTTCGCCGAACTAAAAGGCAATTGACAAGTTAATATTGTCTTTGTATATTATCAAAATAATATATTTATAACATAATATTTATTTAGAGCCGTGGTAGCTCAGATGGTTAGCGATCGCTGTAAGTTTCACAGTACTCGAGCAACCCGGGTTCGATCCCTGCCAGCACCAATGAAATTGTTAATTGTAATTTCAAGTGCTGATTTAGAGCTCGACGGTGAAGGAAAACATCGTGAGGAAAACTGCATGTCTGAGAAATAAGAAAAAAAATATTTCGAAGACATGTGAAGTTCGCCAACACGCATTGGGGCAGCGCGGCGGACATTTCCTTGCCCTAAAAACCTCTCAAGAATGAGAGAAGGCCTGTGCCCAGCAGTAGGACGTAAATAGGCTGCACCTTTACTTTACTTTAATTTATATTAAATTATATAAAATTTTATTTTATTATATTAAAGTAATATATAGAATCATGATGATGATGATGACATAAGCCTTCTTCATCATTACGGCACTTCACTAGTTCACTGTGGAACAAAATCTGCCCCAATAGAATGCCACGAAGCACGGCCCTGAGCCACCTGCATTCAAGGACTTCTTAATTGCCTTACCAGGTCGTCACTCTATCTAGTGGGTGACTTCGACATCAGATATCCCAATCCACGGTTGGAGTGCTGGGTGGCTTTAGCCGGTTTGACCAACCCGACCAATTGTAAAGTATCTGTAAGGAATCGTATAATGCTTGCCGGACAATACGCTTTTAATTTAGAAAGGTTTATTTATACAAATAGGTAACAATCACATGATCGGCATCACTTGATGGCCTATGACATCATTATTTTTACGTATATTTGACAACGCAAATAAAACAATCTGTGTTTACTGGTTGACGTATTTCTGATATATTCGATGTCTTCTAATAAATTTTAAAACGTGATACTAAGAATATGACTATTAAGTGATAAAATATTCGTAATCCTACATCCCATATGTTTTTAATTTACCTTTGTCCTGGATGGCATGACACAACAAAAAAGCAAAATTACAATCAACAAATACAACATCGCATTCGATTTATTTCGCTCACGTGTTACGACGTAATTCCTTTACGGATTTAAATTTAAAAAAAATGAGTCGACATTTTCATATTGTGTATTTCATGGAACAATTCGTTTATTAAAAAAGACGATTATTAGGTTCAGAAATGTTTATTATAAAATGGAAGTAACAAACTCTTTAACAGTGGTAGAGCCAGGCGGCAGCTTTTGCTGTCGCATGGATGGGCCGGCTCGAACCGGGGTGGTATCACGACCTCACAGAATACCAGCGTGAAATAGAGGTTTACCTTTGCGTTTCGCTTGCTGAGTGCAGGTGGCCGGAGGCCCTTTTTACTGGAAATGAGGCATTCTATCCTAGTCCTCACGGGTGAAATCGCATCTGCATTTTGGATCTGTAACAGAGGATAGATGTGGATGTCTATGGGCCGCAGTAACCACTTACCATCAGGTGGACTGTGTGCTCGTTTTTCACCCTTATCCTATAAAAAAAACTTGCAGTCCACTTGATGGTTAGTGGCTACTGCAGTACATAACACCCTTAGCTTGTTTTAAATAAAGGAGGCTACAGATGTGTCGTCCCTAAGCTGGGATGCTTCACAGCCTGTAATAAAACTGATTCTCTATATACCTTTCAGACCAATACGCAGCAGTTAACAATTATTGGGCAACAGAAATAGGTAGTAAGTACCACTTCTTTTCTACCGTTGTAATATTATGTTAGAAGTTTATAAAAATATATACTGGATTATAATTTCTGTTGACAGAGAAAACAGAAATGCCTACATTAATCACAAGCAGACAAATATCAGTAGTAGTATCATCACTCAAAAAAAAATTACCAAACCCATGGCCATTAAGAACTACCAACGTAATATTACTCTAAAATGTGTGGAGGTCTAGGTCCTACTATTTTACAACAAGGTACTACAATTGGTTGCATATGTGTATATATTATGTGTGTCATTAAGGTATTTACAGTGTAAAACTACGTATTTTTGACTAAATCATAAAAATATGTAATTCGTGTAGAAATCGAATTTTAGCGAAATATCGCTTTTGTTCTCTTTTTTTTTCAGAATTTTTAAATAAAAGTCTATCAGCAAACATATCACCAATTTTACAACGCGACATGAAATATTTGCTCAGTTTTCGCGCGAATTTCAAACATTTGTATTTTGTAACTTTTAAACTTTTTTTATTTAAAGCAAATTGGAGTATTTTTGGCAATTTTTTAAATTTTCATGAAGTGTATGATGCATCATGAAACTTTGTTGAAAAGTATGAGTCCATTCAATAAGCATGTATTTTACTGTTTGCCTGGCCTTCCTGAGTACACCTGGTACTGCGCATCCAGGTTAGTCGGAAAAAATTTCGCCCATAAAGTGTTTGACTAAATATAAAATATAACTGAAGGATAGTAATAATAATGACTATTCGTCAGTTTAGTTGACTAAAATTAAGAAAACAAAATGGCATACTCTTCTGAAGGGGTTGACATAGAGGAAAATAAAAAAAGGGCAGACCGTTTATCCGCGGGTTAATAATATAAAAAAAATATACAAATCTTGCGTGAACAGGAGACATATATGCTACGGGTTGTAATGAGTGCGAAAAAAAGCGACGGTAAACGATATGTCCATAGTCATCGATCCCCAAATTTTGGTGTTCCTCAAGGAAGCGTACTTGGTCCTTTATTATTTTTAATATATATTAACGACTTACCCAACAGCGTGAATTTTCCTATGACTCTATTTGCAGATGATAGTTCTGTGGTGTTTACATGTACAGTTAAAAATAATTATGAAAATGAAATTAATAACACCCTGAAGAATATAATTAACTGGCTTAAGTCAAATAATTTAATAATTAACTTAAAAAAGACACAAATAATGAATTTTTATCAACGAAAATGGCCCCTTGATTTATTTAACATTAATTATGATAGTGAGACCGTTAGTGAAACGAAAGTACCAAAATTCTTGGGTCTTTATATTGACAACAACTTAAAGTGGGAGACTCACACAGAATATATTTGCAAAAAATTAAACCAATTTTCTTACGCTCTACATGTATTATCTAAAGTAGTTAATAAAGATGCTTTACGGACGGTATATCACGGTTTTGTATCTTCTACTGTGCGCTACGGTATAATTTTTTGGGGCAATGCTACAAGGCGCGAAGATATATTTAAAGCGCAAAAAAAGTGTGTGCGTGCTATTGCAAGTATACCGAGTACAGAAAGCTGTAAACCACAATTTAAAAAATTTAAGTTATTGACATTTCCTGCAATGTATATTTATGAAGTTGTGATATTTGTAAAAACTAATCCTGAAATATTTAATGATTACTTAATAACAAACAATCGACGTAAAAATAAAATTAATACAATTTCATCAAAGACAGCTTTACTTACAAAAAGTGTTTTCGGTATACTATCTAAAATCTACAATAAGGTTCCATCTACCTTTCATGAAATGGAAAATATTCAAAAATTTAAAAAAGAATTTAAAACATTTCTAATTGAGAAATGCTACTACTCAATTGATGAATATTTAAGCGACGCATCAGTAGGCGTATTATAATGGCATTGCATAAAATAATTTTTGACATTCGACTATATATTATTGTAAATAATTTCTAATTAATAATTACATCACTGTTGAATATTTGAATATAAATAATATAATGAAATAATTTAAATGTGGAAATGTCTTAGTTATAATTGTTGCTATAATATTTGTACACCTACGGGTTGAATGCAGCGAACATCATTTTTTTTTAAGATCTATTGTGTCTCATTACCTGTATTCACAAATAAATAAAATTTGAATTTGAATCATTCTTTGCGCTCCCAAAGGCTGCGAATCACATGATCTTCTACAGCTGTTACAATTGAAATTGAAGATATGCATAGGAATGATACTTAATAACAGAAACAGAAACAGAAACAGAAACTTTTTTATTCAATATAGATTATAAATAATACTTATTGAAAGTCACTCTTTTGTATAATTAAAAAACCACTGGTTCCAAAAAAAATCCTCTGTCCTGGAAAGAACCAGCAAGAAACCCAGCGGGACTTTTTTTTCAAATAACAGCTTACAATCATGTATGTTACACAAATTAACAACACAACAAATTAGAAATAGCTTGGTAGCGATCACCTCATTTCCAGGGGTTATTATCATCCATAAATTCTTTAATATTATAATAACCCTTTTTATACAAACTTAGTTTAATGAAGTTTTTGAACTTTGAGTATGTCAAATTTTGTATATTTTCTGGAATTTTGTTGTAAAAGCGTATACATCGCCCCAAGAATGAATTACTGACTCGATGGAGTCGAGTAACTGGTACTACTAGCTTGTGTCTGTTCCTAGTATTTACAGAATGAATATCACTTATTTTTGTAAAACTACTTTTATTTTTGTGTACGTACATTACATTTTCATAAATGTATTGAGAGACCAAAGTTAATATATTAATTTCCTTAAATTTTTGTCGAAGCGACTCTTTAGGCTTTAAATCATAAATTGCTCTTATCGCCTTCTTCTGCAAAACAAATATAATTTCAGTGTCAGCTGCGTGTCCCCATAGCAAAATACCATACGACACTATACTATGGAAATAGCTAAAGTAAACTAGTCTAGCTGTTTCAACACTAGTAAGACTTCTAATCTTTTTTACGGCATATGCTGCAGAACTAAGTCTGCTTGCTAGTTTTTATATATGGGGGCTTCATTGAAGCTTCGCATCTAGTGTGTTTCAAAATGATGAGATAGAAAAATGGTGGTATCTACAAGACTCAGTTTCTCCCCATTTAAAATTACATTAGTATTTAATTGTTTGACATTTGGAGTCATAAATTTCATACATTTCTTTTTAGTTCTATTTAAATGCAAATTATTAACATTGAACCGAATTTACTAATTTAGATATAGCATTATTTACTTTGTCATATTTTAGCAATTGTCGACTTAATTTGAAAATTAAAGAAGTGTCATCTGCAAATAATACTATATCATGGTTATCTCCTACTATGTAAGGTAAATCATTAATGTATACAAGAAACAGAAAGGGGCCGAGAATTGAGCCTTGAGGCACGCCCATCTGTACCATCGACCCGGAAGAACTCGTACTGTTAATGACAAATTTTTGCGGTCTCTTACTTAAATATGAAATAATTTATTTAAGAGCATCAATTCTTACAACGTAGTGTAGAAGTTTCCTGATTAATGTTTCATGGTGAACACAATCGAAGGCTTTGGATAGGTCACAAAATATACCCCAAGCATCCTGTGAATTTTCCCATGAATTAAATATATATTTAATCAGATCAACACCGGCATCAGTTGTCGAGCGACCCCTTATGAAACCAAATTGATTTTTATGAAGTTAATTATTTATATTAAAGAAAGGACAATATCCAAAATCGCCCTGTATAATAAAAGCATCGGACATATACGATAATTGATTTTCTATTTTATTATGTTAGTTGCAAATACTTTTATAACACGGACTAGCTGCGTGCAAAAATGAACATTAAAAAGTATCATATTCGACTAATAAAATTAATCGTCGCCATCTTCGCCAAACTTCATGTGGTGTTGAAAAATGATTAGAGATCCCCAATCAATTGTAATCGATTTTTGAATTTTTAATAAATTGTTGTATATTTATTAATTTGAATTTTATTTTGAATTTATTTCGAATATAGCTGCAAAAAGACGCTACAATAAAAATATTAAATTACCATTTCTTTATATTCTTTTATATAATTCCCTAAAAGTTTAATTTAAAAAACCTTCTATACCTATTGAATGAGGTCATATTCGATTTTGAATAGGTAGTTAGAATAATGTTGAAGAAAAATATTCGTAAAGATAATTATTCAGGATTTTCTAATGATCGTTTAGAAATGAGTGTATTTTACGTCGTACTAAATGATAACTTCGGAGTTTACGACAATGAATATAAAAAAACACTTCTCGTTACTGTATTAATTATATAATATTGTTCTTTAAAAAGAGAAATATTGTAGACTAGATACAGATGTTATTATTAATATTGTTACAAGTTTAGAAGAAGTAGAGACGCACGTGTTATTATAAGTAAAGTAGGAGATATTGCCATACTTGTTATGGTATTAATATTGTCGTATGACAAAAGATGATGTATTTAATACTGTTTGTAACCAATGGCTATAATAAATCTTAGGAAATATTCATAAATTGTACCGTAATTGGCGTTCCTATTTTTGATGTCACTAAATGGTCACTTGTCACTTGTCAGTCTCTCATGAAAAAAATACGATCTCCAAATCGATTCAAATCGAACATTCTAGAATCGATTCTCGATTAAATCAAGCATTAACAGATCTATTTTTGATCAATCGCGACATTTTCAAACATGCCTAATATAGACACAGAACATTTTTGAAGGTAATATACCGTAAATACAAGTAACTGTATAGAAACATCATTCGATGAATAAACATAACATCACGCCTGTATTGCCAGAAGGAGTAGATAGAGGTATGTATTACTGTTATGTTATACGTCCCATGTAATAGAGGCCGCGCGTATTGCCAAACACCGTACACAAATCCAGACTCCGTGCTACTACTGGGAACTTCAAGTTATTAAAACCCAATAATAATTTGCCTGACCCTGGGATCGAACCTAGAACAGAACAGTTTTTCTGTCTGTCACAAGGAACAGATGTTCCAACTATGCAAAAGTATTTCTTGAATCGTTTGAAATATAGCTAGTTTTTAAATAAGTCCGATTCGAGAGGTTTTTGTATCGACATCGGACAAGAATTCTTCAGATCTATATCGATCAGGAAAATCGATTATTTTACTATAAACAAACGATTAAACGATTTCAGATATACATACCTACTTTGTACTGTCATCTCTCATTCTGTCAAAATTACATTGGTTGGCGTCGTTTGCAATAATTGTAATTGTCTTTGTAATTGTATCGATGTTGTGGTGACTTTCGGGACTATATATTGAACATTACAACTTGGCTATTTTAACGGACTTTGATTGCTTTCAAGAACGACTTACGTTGCTGAGATTTTTGGAACTGTGTACCGCTCAAACGATAACTTATAAACGGTCTTACGCATACGCAATGGAAAGTGTGTTTTGTGTAAATTGCGGCTCTGCCGGTGGTACAATATTGTTGAAAGAAGAACAGAGAAGCAATCGTGCAATATTGCTGTAATTGCATCGTTGTACGCAGAACCATCGGTTGCTGCGCCCATGTTATGACCATTATTTGGTACTTGAGCTTTACGAGACATCAAAATAATATCGACATCCCTGCACAGTTTTTAGATAATATTCTAATTACCTATGTAGAAGATGAACAATAAACATGAAATTAATCTGTGTTTTATTTCTAATTTAAACATAATAAGTTAATGTATGTGTAAAAACAACTTATACTACCAATTAGGTACTGAGTCGGTAAGGCTGGTTTCATAGTCATGCGTTTGAAGAGCGCCATTCAGATGTACACGCTTGCAGATGCACTAGATAGTAGTCGATAATATTCACGCTATTCACACGCGCGCTGTTGAAACTTGGTAGAAACGGTGGTTGATACGCTAGCTATTCGACAGCATGTCTAATGGCGTGACTGACAGTCTAAATCCTTATACATTTAGGTACTAGGTATCTTACCGTACCGTATATGCTAAGGACAACATCTAAATGCTAACAGCCATTATAAACATACATTTTTATTTTTACATTTATACACACGAATATTATCTCTCATTTTAAAACCAATGCTCAGAAACAGGTTTGTTAACTAGATTCTATGCATTTATACGTTGCACTTACATAAACTTAGGCTTTAGAACAAAAATGTATACCTAATTATGTGGAATGGTACTAAAAATAGCTAAATGTTTTATCTGATCTATGAAAAACCGTAATATTCGTGGGTCGATTATAACCTCAAAATCTGATTTTTTTTTTGAAATATATCTATTATGCAGCTAGTCCGCTATAAAAATAAAATCAAATAGGGATTTACTAATGATCAGCAATAAAATACATAATTTTCCGATGCTCTTGGTTCCAGGGCGAACAATGTATGGGCGCAGAGCAATGTCCTTTAACATTTGATCAAGAATAATTTTTTCAAAAATCTTACTAATTGTTGGTAGTACAGAAATAGGTCTAAAATTGGCGGGGTCTAATGTACCACCAGATTTAAATAAAGGTATTGCTTTACTATACTTCATTAATGACGCGTTTGCAAAATAATTGATAGGTATAGAATCGAACTAGTACATTGACACGTGTCACATACACATGTGTACGCACGGTTAGCAGCGGGAATCGTAATGAAGTAAAATATTTTGATACTTTGAAAGATTGATTTTTTTTCTCATTTCTTATACTTACCAAAATATACTTAGATACGAAATTCAAATACCTATCTATGTGATCGATCTGAAAGTGTACTTCGGTGAGTGCTGCTGGAACTCCTGGACGAGTAGAATAAGGTGTGCCGAGTTTAGGCTCGTTTTGTTAGTAATGATGAGACCTTACCTCCGGACTTGATGACAAGACCTGATGGTGTACTTCAGTGACTGCTGCTGGAACTCCTGGACGAGTAGAATAAGGTGTGCTGAGTTTAGGCTCGTTTTGTTAGTAATGATGAGACCTTACCTCCGGACTTGATGACAAGACCTGATGGTGTACTTCAGTGACTGCTGCTGGAACTCCTGGACGAGTAGAACTAAGTGTGCCGAGTTTGTGCTCGTTTTGTTAGTTATGATGAGACCTTACCTCCGGACTTGATGGAGAGACCTGATGGTGTACTTCAGTGACTGCTACTCTGTAACTCCACGATGAGTAGCTAGGTATGCCGCGTTTGGGCTTGATTTGTTTGTTATGATGAGGCCTTACCTCCGGACTTGATGGAGAGACCTGATGTAGTACTTCAGGGACTGCTGCTCTGTAACTCCTCGACGAGTAGAACTAGGTGTGCCGAGTTTGGGCTGTCCTTGCTACTTATAATGAGACTTTACCTCTAAGCTTGATGGAGAGACCTGATGGTGTATTTCAGTGACTGCTACTCTGTAACTCCACGATGAGTAGAACTAGATGTCCCGCGTTTGGGCTCGATTTGTTAGTTATGATGAGGCCTTACCTCCGGACTTGATGGAGAGACCTGATGGTGTACTTCAGTGACTGCTGCTCAGTAACTCCTCGACGAGTAGAACTAGGTGTGCCAAGTTTGGGCTCGATTTGCTAGTTATGATGAGACCTTACCTCTGGACTTGATGGAGTAACCTGAAGGTACACATCAGCGACTGCTGCTCTGTAACTCGCACACCTAGTTGTACTCGTCCAGGTGTTCCCGTAGCAGTCACCGAAGTACACCATCGGGTTTCTCTATCAAGCATGGAGGTAAGGTCTCATTATAACTATCAAGTCAAGCCCAACCTTGGCATACCTAGTTCTACTCGTCGAGGAGTTACAGAGTAGCAGTCACTGAAGTACACCTTCAGGTCATTACATCAAGTCCGGAGGTAAGGTCGCATCATAACTAACAAAATAAGTCCAAGCTCGGCACACCTATTTCTACTTGTCCAGGTGTTCCCGTAGTAGTCACCGAAGTACACCATCAGGTTTCTCCATCAATCCCGGAAGTAAGATCTCATCATAACTAACAAAACGAGTCCAAACTCGGCACACTTAGTTCTACTCGTCCAGGAGTTGCAGTAGCAGTCACCGAAGTGCACCTTCAGGTCATTACATCAAGTCCGGAGGTAAGGTCACATCATAACTAACAAAATGAGTCCAAACTCGGCACACCTAGTTCTACTCGTCCAGGTGTTCCCGTAGTAGTCACCGAAGTACACCATCAGGTTTCTCCATCAAGCCCGGAGGTTAGATCTCATCATAACTAACAAAACGAGACCAAACTCGGCACACTTAGTTCTACTCGTCCAGGAGTTGCAGTAGCAGTCACCGAAGTGCACCTGCAGGTCTCTCCATCAGGTTCGAAGGTAAGGTTTGATCATAGCGAATAAAATGAACCCAAATTCGGCACACCTAGTTATACTCGTCCAGGTGTTCCCGTAGCAGTCACCGAAGTACACCATCGGGTTTCTCCATCAAGCATAAGGTCTCATCATAACTATCAAGTCGAGACCAACCTTGGCACACCTAGTTCTACTCGTCGCGGAGTTCCAGTAGCATCACCGAAGTTCACCTTCAGGTCACACCAGTTCAAGACGAATAGGTATTTCTTGATAATCATCATTACAAGTCCATTGCTGAACATAGGCCTCTGCCAAGGAATGCTACAAAGCACGGTCCTGAGCCACCTGCATCCATCGACTTCCTACATGTCTCACCAGGTCGTCATTCCATCTTGTGGGGGGACGCCCTACACTTCGCCTTTATTTATTTATATGTAAAATACACTTTTAGCGAAACAAAATATTATAATAAAAAAAACATACAGTCGAATTGAGTACAGTCTTCTTTTTGGAAGTCGGCAGAAAAATTATATACAATATTATTTTACCTTGTCAAGTATCTATGTATCAAATTCCAATATTTTGTGTATGTACAGCGATCTTTTTCAATATGAGCCCCTGCAATCAGGCAATACACTATCATTCACTACGGCGGCTGAGCGCGGACTGTGATTTCATCGAAATTTTTGTACAACAAACCAAAACAGGCAACAAAAATAAAATAACCCTTATTGCAATACCTTATGATTCATCCGTATTAGAAAAATATGTGAAAAAATAAGCATTAGTTTTTATTTTTTTTTACGACTATTTGTGATATTTTGATAAAAAGTAAACACCACTATTTTTTATTGAGTATGTCTGCCTACTTAAAGTATTTTTAGAAATCTTATATATATTGATAATAGAACAAAAAATGTACCTAAACATGAGCCGTTATCGTTAATTTTGTAGAAAATGGCTAGGGAAGATCGTTTTTACAATATAAGAAACTATTATTTTTAACAAAAAAGTTACCACCATTTAAAGATAAAGAACTATCTATACGTGGTACTTATTAGTTATATCTGGTTTGGTTTAGTTTTGTCACAAAATGTACCGAAAAAAAGCATAATTTTGCCCGATTTGCAAACGCGTCCTTAAATCAGGAAACACACCAGATTCGATACTAGTATTAAAAATAATAGCTAAATGAGGCGCGATTGTATCTATAATAGACGCAATAACTTTAACGGAAATCCTCCACAGATCCGTAGTTTTCTTAACATCAATATTTTTAAAATATTTTACAATATTTGATGATACTTTATGAAATGTAAAATTCTTTGTACACGCATTTACATTTTGTTTAAGTAATAATAATGGTAATAATATATTTCGGAGATGTTCAAACAGAGGATCGCATTTTTGATCTCGGAAATACATCAGGATAGCGTAATTGTTAAAAATTAAAAAGTGTTAGAGCGAATGTTCAACTTGCTCTCTTGCTTACGCAGTTTAATCATTATCAGTAGTAATACAACGTAACGCACTATACATTCAGTATAGTGAAATTACAGTTCGACCACACCGTAACAAGTCTCCGCCACAATCACACACCAGTGTAACGTGAGGTACGTAATTACATGATAACACCAAAATATGTAAACTAACAGCAACACTATATCTCAATGTAACACATGGCAGCCTCTCAGCAATACCAATCCTCCTTGCCTGCACTAGAAGAATTACAACAACGAACAGAACCGCAACACTATCATAGCACCAGTAGAATGACCACATCCGTTGAATGACTTAAGCAGGATCTCCCGCGCACGGCGCCTACAGTGAACTTTATACTGCACCTACAAGTGGGTATTTTTCAATATACCCTCATTTCCACCTCGATCCAACCGGGTATTTTATAGACGCTCCGACACGCCCATCCTGACGTACGACCGTCCTCGGGCGTGTATGTTTATGCATTCCTGTAACAAACACCAATTCGTCCGCCCGTTCATCCTGACATGAGTGGGTACATATTATTAGTTCGCAAAACTAATTGTTAGATGGCGCTGCTTGTTTCACTATGGCGCCATCAATCCATGTCCTTGGTTGCAGTGCCTGTAGACAAAATATGCTCAGAGATTAATCTAGCACGGCTATTCTGCTAATGGAAACAAGGTCGATTCAAAATCGTACATTACTTCTCCTAAGTTTAAGTACAATAGTCATCTGTCATAATTGACCATGCCTTGTTATTAAGGCTCCGTACACAGTGCTTCCTGCAAAACATGATTTATTGTGGAAGGTTCGATGAACAAGTTACAACACAGTAATTTTAACAATTTTGTAAACTCTTTATCATTATTCATAAGCAATGCATACTCAACTCGTGAAACTTTCATTGAAATCTGTGCACCAATACAGACCAGAATCACACCAACGATTCTTTACGTATCTGCCCTCACATATACCATAATCGCACCAACGATTCTCCAGATATCCGCTGCCACATATGCAAAAACACATGATGAGCTCTGTGCACCAACACAGACCAGAATCGCACCAACGATTCTCCAGATATCCGCTGTCACATATGCAACAACACATGATGAGCTCTGTGCACCAACACAGACCAGAATCACACCAACGATTCTGGTCTGTATTGGTGCACAGATTTCCCGAGAGTACTGCTGCATTTTTTTTAAAAGTTCCTACTGAATCTTTTTAATGTTTTCTTTTGTGTTACAGTAGTACGTGTGATGTGATTACATGTGCGCGAGCGTGAGGCTAAGGTATGTCTTGCTGGTGGGAACGGAATGCCGGGTCCAGATGTAGCATGGCCTGGCTTCGGCACACGCGTATGCTGTACGCGTGACGGGTGATTTCCCGGAGCGCGTGTATGCTATACATGGCGAGGCCTCGGAAGTCATGTACTTCATATGCGCTGGGGTCGTACAATGTGTGCGCGGAAGTTGTATACTCTGTGTGCGCGAAGTAGCGTTTTCTGAACATGCATCAGGCTCTGTCTAGTCAGACGCTGTCCTGGTTCACATTTTTAACGTGGTTCACGTGGTTAACGTGGGATCTCGCAAGTTCAAGAAAGAGTATGTGTCACATACTTGTGAAAGCGAAGTTCTTATTATAGTCAGCGGTATGAGAGCGTATTTCTGTTTGAGGGCCTCGTATGCGTTATGGATGAAATAATAGGCAACTGTGCATTATGTTGTCCTGACAATTAACAACTTGTTTTTCACACAGATCACGGTGACTATAGCCCTGCGATGCCTGTCAACTCTCAGGTGCTCCTACTGCTCCAGTTGACGCTTCGAGTAAGTAGTGTGGCGCAGCGTCTCCCTGGCACTGGTGCGGCGCGATGACTTGCTGTGCGAGTGCGGCACGCCCTGTGCTGTTGTTTTGGCCACGTAAGCTTGCCACATGGTAGCTAAGTATAGCGTGTGCTGGTTTTTCTAATAAGCACGTGCGCTTGCCATAATTATTAAAAAAAAAAATTAAAGATAGCATTAATTGTTAAAAATTAAAAAGTGTAAGAGCGGATGTTCAACTTGCTCTCCTGCTTACGCAGTTTAATTATTATCAATAATAAGACAACGTAACGCACTATACATTCAGTATAGTGAAATTACAGTTTGACCACACCGTAACACGTCTCCGCCACAATCATACACCAGTGTAACGTGAGGTACGTTATTACATGATAACACCAATATGATAACACCAATATGTAAACTAACAGCAACACTACTTATCTCAATGTAACACAGGGCAGCCTCTCAGCAACACCAATCCTCCTTGCCTGCACTAGAAGAATAACAACAACGAACAGAACCGCGACATTATCCTAGCACCAGTAGAATGACCACATCCGTTGAATGATTTAAGCGGAATCTCCAGCGCACGGCGCCTACAGTGAACTTTATCCTGCACCTACAAGTGGGGGTTCCTCAGTATACCCTCATTTCCACCTCGATCGAACCGTGTATTTTATAGACGCTCCGACATATATTATATTATTTTTTATACTAACTTAACTTTTAACTTTATACTTTTAACTAAATAAATATTTTATATTTATTTATTTAAATATATATTTTTTTGTCGTATCGAACGCGCTAAATAATATATTACTTAAAACTGATGTAAATCCCACACGCTTCGAGAATCACAAAGAAAATAAATAGCTTAATTCAATTCACAGGCTCTATCGATTACAATACATCGCGTGTAATAAATAATTATTTTGATATCTCAATAAGACAAAAGATAAACTAAAACCGTGAAGTTAGTTTCATTCGATGTGAGCTACTCACGTAAATTATTACAGTAAATGAAATTTAAATAATAGATCTTTACCTATGAAATTGCTTTTCTGTACTGGCCATTTCAAATCAAAATAATCTTTGTTAGGCTAAGAATTCTAATTTTAAATTAATTTTGTTTTGAAAACATGGAGTACTTTTCCCAAAATTAGTCACTTGTTTATTGATCAGCGTTATGTTTGCGCATTTAAATCTGGTTCATCATCATGGATACGGTTAAAAATTCGAGTAATTATGGAATATGAGTATCTTAGTGGTAGCAACGCGGCACAAGCGGCACGCAACATCAACGACGTTTCCGGAGCGAATACTACAAACAAACGCAGCATCTGTTATTGTTTTGTCCGCTTCCGTTCTGAAAATTTCAATTTGAAAAATTAACCCTGTGTTCGTTCAAAAACTTTGGTCGACAATGATGAATTAAAGGCGATTGTGGAAGCTGATGGTACTCAATCTACGGCTGAATTAGCAGCACTTTTCGATATTAGCATCGAAATAATATTGGTCTTTTTGCGTTAAATTAGTAAAGTTAAAAAAAGCTTGACTAATGGCTGCCCCAAGAACTAATCGCCAGCGTGAAGTAAACGTTGAGACGTGCGATGCACTACTCAACAGGCACACAAACGAAGGAATTTTGAACCGCATAGTTACCTACGTCGAAAAATAGATTTTGTTTCTCAGCAAGTTGGTTGGGTCCTGGTTCAGCACCTAAACAGTGACCTAAACGAAAACTTACCCCCAGAAAAGTTATGGTCAATGTTTGGTGGTCTTGCGCCAGTGTGATTCATCACAGCTTCTTACCATACGGGATGAGCATTACTACAGATGTGTACTGTGAAGAATTGAACATAATGATGGAGAAGCTCGTCCGTCTTCAACCAGCTTTGGTCAATCGTTCGTCGCCGCTGCACCTACATGACAATGCGCATACTACACGATAGTCGGTCTCCAAGTTACAATGGCTGGTGTTAGAAGCTCTCCGTCATCCACCGTACTCACCAGACCTTACTTTTCCTAGAATTTGGATAACTTTTTAGCGGGATAAAAAATCAATACCCGGGAGGCAGTATAAAATGCCTTTGAGGAATCTGTTGTCTCCCGTCGAGCTGATTTCTTCAAGCGTAGTTCGATGTAACTGAAATCTGATATGACGAGGTGATACACCACCAACTACCTGACTCCAGGCTGCTATTGAGAATTTCTTGAAAGAAAAACCTAATAACCGTTTTTGACCCGACCCGGTATTCCGACCCAGGACCCCGTAAATACCAGTCACGCTTACGATCACTAACGCGGCAGTCAACCTACTTGTTATAAACCAGTGCTTAACTAATATTAAAGTCAAGTATGAAAGTAAACTATGAAACAAAATCCGAATCGACCGACAGTTGTTGGAAAATTATACCAGTCCTTGTATAGCAAGGGCGACCTCCACTACATTATATGAGTGTTCTGGTAAGACATGCTGGAAGTCGAAGAATGCAGATAGCTCAGAGCCGTGCTTCGTGGGGAGGCCTATGTTCAGCAGCATATTTGGGAAGGAATGTACAAATAATGAACACGAAGAGACACGGACAACTAAACTAACTTTCCTTCGAATGCGTGGCACAAAAATGAGGTGGAGAACGTCTGGTTTTTCAGTGATGAAAGGCACTATATGGCGCAATTAATTATTGTCAGCCTTTTTAATTCAAAGTTGGTTACATTTTTTGAAAGACATGGTATACGTAGTAGAGCCATGTTGCAGCTATATTAGTAGTATATTTGTCGCACGAATGGGTCGGCTAGACCGGGGAAGGACCACGCTCTCACAGAATACCAGCGTAAAATAGCAACTTAATACTGCTGTGTTTCGTATGGTGAGTGTAGAGAACCGGAGACCCTTTTCACTGGAAAATACTCATTCTATCTTGGTCCTCATGGGTGACAACGCATCTGCATTTTGATTCGCAAACGAGGATAAACGTAGATGTCTATGGGCCACAGAAACTACTTACCATCAGGTGGATTGTGCTCGTTTGTCAGCCTATCCTATAAAAAAAAAAGACAACAAACTTACAACCTGTGTAAGCGAGTCGATAAATTCAATGTGGGCTGTATAAGAAAGTAAATTTTCTATCAAATTAATAATGATTGTGAGTGCTTGCAAATGTGCGTGCGTGCATGTTCTCGTGTACTATCAATCCCACCAACAGAGCCTATTCTGTTTTAAGCTTTACTATATTCAATAATAGTATGCGTGTTCGTCACTAAGCGATCGGTAAACTAATCCAGTTTCCCCATTTTTGACATTCACAATTTAAATTTCTATTAAAAAAAATAATTCGTATGCTCAATAAATGATTTATTTAAAATTAGTTTCTCAAAACTCATAAGGGTATTTACGTTGCTTTAGAGACATTCGTAACTTTTAGAAACGGTTAATTAAGCTTAACAAAGTTTTCTCCCTGATGCAACTACCGTATCGTAGATTTTATTATTAATTCGCTAGGTACTCGTATTTGGAAGCGCAAAACGAAATTACCGAGTAAAGATGCACACTTCGAATTTGCTGGATCTAAATGTAATGGAAAGGTATTTAATGTGATTATCTAACTTAAAATAAAGTTACAGTCTACTGCTTCTGAGAAGATATGGAGCGATTAGTAAGCCGCACTGCTTTACTGCATTCTGGCTGAGTTAATTACATGTTATCAAAGAAGAAAAATATGGGAAATCTCCCACCGTGTAATATGTTCAGTCCAAGGATTGAATCAAGACTTTGGTTCATATTAATCTGCGGCGATGGTTCGGTACGCTGCCGGGACTAAAATTACTGCGCCCCATCGGGAAATAACTTAAATTAATTAATAGCAAATGATTTGTCAAAAATGTTGTAAATGCCTGAACGAATAGTTACGTAAAGAGAACGGTTAGAAATTTTTGAAAGAAAAAAAATGCATAAAGTGATCCATAGGTCGTAGGTCCAGGGTTTAAATGTTTGTATTTATCTCTTTAGTTCTGGAAATTTTATCTACCACGAACCTACTTCATACTTTCATTTCTAATCTATCCCTTTACTGTATAAGTCAAAATCCCTTCGGTTATAGGCTGAACTAAATGCCTTTTAGTATACTCTCTACCAGGTTGTGGTGAAATATAATGGTAGGCGAAAAGAAGCATTTAATAAAGAACAAAAAAAGTATTTGCGATGAAATTAACAAGCGTAAACAATAAATACTAACCACTAAAAACTATGCAAGAATTTCCGATGCTCCATATCATCCCAGAAGTGTCATAACAGGCAAAAGGAGGAAACAAAACAGGAGATGGGCAGCAGCGTTTTCTTAATAATAACAAAAAATTAAAAAAGCTGCAAAGCCGCCTGCCATTATTTTATTCGGCGCGGGGGCATAATATGTTTAGCAGTGGACTTTAAAAGGTTGTAATACCTTTATTTAAATCTGGTAGTACATTGGACCACGCTAATTTTAAGCCTATTTTTATACTACCAACTCTCAGTAACATTTTTGAAAAAATAATTTTGGAACAATTATTATCTTTAAATAAAACTAATTTTACGGATTTTATCGCGTTTATTAACTTATTTTACATTCCCGACGTTTCAAGCAATTTACAGCACCCATGGTCACGGGGGGGGGGGGAGGACTGAGGTGTATGACGTCCCAATGTTATAGTCGACCACGGCTACCTCCAGATTAAAAATTATTAATTTTTGTTCCGATCTACGCAGTATGAACTTACAGTATCATGAAGTCTTGCAGTTGTATGCTTGGGTTGGGATTAAATTTTATTAATTATGGGATCCCAAGCAGATGGTAGCACCCAGCCATCTTCTCTATTGAAATCAGGATGTTTCTTGATTTCAATAGCCTCGCGAATCATCCTTGGAAGGAATCGGTGTTCTTTAGCGAGGATTTGTGGTCTATCAAATCTAATGTAGTGACAGAGGGGGGGGGGGGGTCCTGTACGTGTTCACAGACTGCAGACTTCCTTATCCTTACGTCATACACCTCAGTCCCCCCCCCGTGACCATGGGTGCTGTAAAGTGCTTGAAACGTCGGGAATGTAAAATAAGTTAATATACGCGATAAAATCCGTAAAATTAGTTTTATTTAAATGTGTAGTGTTCGCGTAAATATAAGAAATCAATTGTTATCTTTTTTAATACAAATAAATTACTTCATAAAAACCAATTTGCTTTATAAGAGGTCACTCGACGTCTGATGCCGGTGTTGAGCTTATGAAATATATTTTTAATGCCTGCGAGAATTCAAAAGATGCCTTAGGTATTTTCTGTGATCTTTCCAAAGTTTTCGATTGTGTTCACATTGAGACATTAATCAGGAAACTACAACAATACGGTGTAAAAAACTTGTCGCTTAGACTTCTTACTTCATATTTAGGAAAATTAACAATTTTGTTGGTGTCGATGGAAATAAGGGTTTCTCGTGTACTGTGGAATTTACAGCAAGCGTTTAACACTTGATATATCATGTTCATTGTAGTACTCTTAATTATTTCATATTTCCATAAATTGTACAAGCTGGAAAAATGATGTTCCTTTTTTGACATCTAAATCATTAATTTTTTCTCCTACTGTCGCCGAATCATTGCTTAAACAAAATGTAAAGGCTTGTTCGAATACTTTTAAATTCCATAGAGTACTGCCAAAAGATATCGTTAAATATTTTAAAACTATTGATGGCAGACTTATGGGGGATTTCCGTTTAAGATATTTTATCTATAATAGATATAATAAAACCTTATCTAGCCACTATTTTTATACAAGCGTCGATTTTGGTGTGTTTCCTGATTTAATGAAACATGGTAAAGTAATACCTTTATTTAAATCTGCTAGTATATAAGGCCCCGCTAATTTTAGACCAATTTCTGTATATCAACATTAAGTAAAACTTTTGAATAAATATTTTTAGTTCAAATGTTAAGTTTATTTAATATTAATAAATTGCTACATAAAATCAATTCGGTTTTACTAGGGGTCGCTCAAAAACTGACGCTGGAGTTAGATAGTTAATTAGTTCTAACAGTGGTAGAGCCACGCGGCAGCTTTTTCTGTCGCATGGATGGCCGGCTCGAACCGGGGTGGTACCACGACCTCACAGAATACCAGCGTGAAGTAGAGGTTTACCTCTGCGTTTCGCTTGGTGAGTGCAGGTGGCCGGAGGCCCTTTTTACTGGAAATGAGGCATTCCATCTTAGTCCTCACGGGTGACAACGCATCTGCATTTTGATTCGCAAACGAGGATAGATGTAGATTTCTATGGGCCGCAGCAACCACTTACCATCATGTGGACTGTGTGCTCGTTTGTCACCCTTATCCTATATAAAAAAAGTTAAGCTTTTTAAACATATTTTTTGTGCATGGGAGAATTCAAAAGATGCTGTGGGTATATTTTGTGACCTTTCCAAGACTTTTGACTGCGTTCACCATGAGAAATTAATCAGGAAGCTACTAGCTAACTATGGTGTCAAGGACACAGCGCTTTAACTTATTATTTCATATTTAAGTAATATAATTCAGAAAGTTATTATCGTGGTAAAAGTTCTTCCGTGTCACTTGTACTAATGGGCGTCCCTCAGGGCTCCATTCGCGGCCTATTCCTATTTCTAGTGTATATTAATGACTTACCTTCTCTTGTAGGGGATAATCATTATATAATATTATTTGCTCATATCTTTGGAAGTATCATCATACTTCCTTGATTTTTAAACTTAAATGTCAATCATTTAAATGTGACGAAGTGAATGATGCTATATCAAATATTGTTCATTGGTTTAACGTTAATAATTTACATTTAAACGGAGATAAAATTAAAAGTATTAAATTTACATCAACAAATGTTAAAATCTGAGAACCAATGTGTTTTTAAATGGGAAAGAACTGAGCCCTGTTGAATTCACTGTTTTCTTGGCATCATTCTCGATGCAAAGCTTCTGTTGGGCCCCCATATGTCCAAACTAGCAAGCCGACTAAGTTCTGCTGCCTATGCCGTAAAAAAGATTAGAGGTCTCACTAGTGTCGAGACAGCGAGATTAGTTTATTTCAGTTATTTCCATAGCATAATGTCTTATGGGATTTTGCTATGGGGAAATGCGGCTGATTCAGAAACTATTTTTGTTTTACAGAATAGGGCCATTAGAGCTATTTACAACCTTAAACCGTGAGAGTCTCTTAGAGATAAATTTAAAGAAATAAATATATAAACTTTGGCCTCACAGTATATTTACGAAAATTTAATGGATGTTCACAAAAACGAAGGTAGTTTTAGTAAAAAAGTGATATACATTCTGTTAACACTAGGAAAAACACAAGCTAATGATACCAATTTCTCGACTCCACAGAGTCAGTAATTCATTCTTGGAGCAATGTATACGCTATTACAACAAGGTCCCGGAAAGTGTACCGGCTCTCTATATTCCCAAATATAAATATTTTGTTAAATTAAAACTGTATAAGAAGGGTTATTATAGTATAAATGAATACATGGTTGATAATTAACCCTGGGAATGAGGTGGTCGCTTCCAAGCTGTTTCTAAAATAAATTTTGTATTTATATAGTTTCTACAACCAGTAATGTAAAATATGCTTCTAAAAAAAAGTTCCGCTGGGTTTCTTGCTGGTTCTTTCTAGGACAGAGATTTTTCGAACCAGGGTAAAGTAAAAAATACTTTCAATAATAATTACAGATGTGATCTATATTAAATAAAAATAATTCTATTCTATTCATTAAAGTGTCTGATAATTTATGCTCATAATTTTGTTGGCGATGAACTTAAGAGATTATTTGAATAATTTTCTATTTTGTAGAAACAACCATATTTGAATTTATAATCAATTATGATAAAAAGTAAATGGGGAGGCTTCTTCGGACAATTAAAATAAAAACTTGCTGTTGTGTTGAAAATATATATAATATCGATTCCACAAAAAATAACTATAGAATTGACACAGACTCTAATAGCAGAAACTGTGGACACGTAATGCGCGTTCAAGATTCGGTAGCCAACTGAAGCGGTGGGGCAAGGCGTCTTAGGCTTGACCAGTAAATTTATTCCAAATTAAAGAATAATCTATGTTAAAAGTAAATATATTCGATATAATGAAAAGAGCATTCGATTGTTAAGCTAAAGTTCCGGATTCGACTCCCCAGTCGAGAGTTAATTCCACAAACGTTTGTTTTTAGATAAACTTAGAGTCATGTGTTATATAGATCGGCTATTTTATACGAGTTAAAGTTTTTAATTTTAATTTAACATATGTTATGTTCTTGTGATAAGAAATAAGTTACATAATGGTTAGATAAGAATACCATATATGTAAATAAATAATGTTTTATAATGAATAGAGATAGCTGAAATTTTACAAAGAAAGCACTAGCCTCCTACCGTGATGACAAGGGTCATGCAGAGATTGGTTGCTCATTTTGTATGGGACTTGAAAAGTGTTTCAAAAACCTAGCAAGCTATCAGCATAGCAAAGTGGCGAAGCAATCAGCTTTGTAGCGGTTTTTAACGGTTGCCCTTGAGCAATCAGTTTCAAAATATTTTCAGGTTATTCAGGTTCAGATGCCTGGGTGATCAGTAATCGATTGCTGAAAACAGAATTTGAAAATTCGAAACCGTTCTCGAGATAATCGTGGGACAGACGGACAGACATCGTGAAATCAATAAGTGTCTTTGCAAGCTTCGCCACTTAATAATGTACTTAAAATTAAAATAATGTTTAGCATGTTTATTCAATTTATGAACATTTACAGATTTATACACAAAATGAATTTAAAAACAGGCAACAAATATTTTAATAAGCATTACTGTGTAGAATAATTAGATAAGTGATGTGTCAAATGTGTATAATTTTGTGCTTAGAATAGCGAAACAGTAATAAATTTATATAAGAAAATTAAAGTTGAATTAAAGTGTTATTAATGCTGCTTAAAGGTTTTAATTTGTGAAGTTAAGATATTCATGTTTTTTTTTAAATAGAATAAGGGTGACAAACAAGCACAAAGTCCATCTGATGGTAAGTGGTTGCTGTGGCCCATAGACATCTACATCTATCTTCGTTTGCGAATTAAAATGCAGATGCGTTGTCACCCGTGAGGACTATGATAGAATGCCTCTTTTCCAGTAAATTTGTTTTAAATATGTGTAATAGATACTTCAAATTTAGAACTTAAAAATTCCTTGTAAAATTGGTGTATTTTGGTGAATATCTATATATATTTAATGTGATTGCGATGTAGTGAAATTATAGTATAATAATATGCTTTAGAGAAATAAAGATATGGGCTTAAATGTGGGGATGCGATAATGAAAATTAGTTTTTTTTTTATTTAATAAAAAATAGTTTTATTAAAATTTATTATTTCATCATCATCGTCATTACAGCCTTTCAGAAGTCCACTGCTGAACAAAGGCCTCCCCCAAGGAATGCCACAAAGCACGGTCCGGAGCCACCTGCATCCATCGACTTCCTGCATGTATTAACAGGTCGTCACTCCATCTAGTGAGGGGTCGCCCTACACTTAGCCTACCGTTACGAGGCTGTAAATTTGTTATTTACTTTCTGTAAATACTAGGAATATGCACAAGTTAGTTATACCAGTTACTCGATTCCAAAGAGTCAGTAACCCCTTCATGGGGCAATGTATACGCTTTTACAACAAAGTCTCAGAAAATATGCAGACCTTTTCTATCAAAAGGTTTAAATTATTTATTAAGCAAAAATTGTCTAGCAAGGGCAATTAAACTACTAAAATAGAATAGAATAGAATAATTTTTTTTATTCAATATACATTACATGTGTAATTCTTATTGAAAGTCATTTTTTTCTTTACCAATGGTTCGAAAGAAACCCTCTGTCCTGCGAAGAACCAGCAAGAAACCCGGCGGGGCTTTTTAAAAAAAATTTACAATATAAATGATTACACAAAATTTATTTTAGAAACTTCATGGAAGCGACCACCTCATTCCCAGAGAGTATTATCAACCATGTATTCATTTATACTATAATAACCCTTTTTATACAGTTTCAGCTTAATAAAACACTTAAACTTGGTAATAGAGAGAACCTGAACACTTTCTGGTACCTTGTTGTAATAGCGTATACATTGCCCCAAGAATGAATTACTGACTCTGTGGAGTCGAGAAATTGGCATCACTAGCTTGTGTTTGTTCCTAGTGATTACAGAATGTACATCACTTTTTCTACTTAAGAGTACATGACTGATAATAACCCCTGGGAATGAGGTGAACACTATCTTGCTATTTCTAAATGTTTTCATAACAATTGTATAAAATATTATATTGTAAGTTGTGGTTTTTAAAAAAAATGTCCAGCTGGGTTTATTGCTGATCCTTCCTAGGATAGAGGTTCTTTTGCGAACCATTGGCAAAAGCAAAAACATGACTTTCTATAAGTATTATGTATTGTAATCTATATTGAATAAAATGATTCTGTTCTATTCTGTTCTAACGACATCATCCACTAAACATGATGTTTAAACAAACCAGTACAAACACAAGCAGAAAGCATTTGGGTAGAGCTAAGTTTTACAAAAGGGTAAAAAAAAAACTTTTCGATTGATAATCTGAAAGTAATTATATTGCTGTTACATTAATGTTCATGTCATTAAAAACAATTACAACACCGTTGTGGCATCATTAGCATTAAGATGAGTTGATGAAGAGATGCTTTTTTTCAAAAGTCAACTGCTGAATATAGGCTTCTCCCATAAATAGTCTCATCGGTGGGGATATTTACTGTATTTATCACTCTAGACAGGTGGGTTGATTCCGTAGTTTTTTATTTTTTTATTTGTTATTAGGAAAAGTTTCTCATCTCCTGGTTCAGTTACATTCAAATGTAATGATTTCTTATATTTATGCGAACACTATACATTGAATAAAACTATTTTTACGGATTTTATCGCGTTTAATTAACTTACTTTATATTCCCGACGTTTCGGTTGCTTTCCAGAAACCCTGGTCAAGGGGAACTGAGGTGATTAACGCTCCGATGTCACAGTTAAACCGGAGTACCTTCAGCTTATTTAATTAATAATTTTGGTCCGATCTACGCAGAATGAACTAACTGTGTGTTGAAGTCTTGCAGTGGTATGCTTGGGTTTAGTTTTAATTTTATGAAATACAGGATCCCAAGCAGGTGGTAGTACCCAGCCTCCCTCTCTATTGAAATTAGGATGTTTTTTTTATTTCAACAGCCTCGCGTATCATCCTTGGCAGAAATCGATGTTCTTTCGCGAGAATTTGTGGTTTATCAAATCTAATATAATGGCGGGAGCCGTCTAGGTTATGAACACAAACTGCAGACTTCCTGGAACGTTAGTGCTTCACGTCAGCTATGTGTTCTTTTACGCGGGTTTTATAGATCGTTTAGTTTGCCCTATATATCAGAGACCGCAATCACAATCAAGCTTATACACTCCTGCATCTTGTAGAGGAATATTGCACTTGACGGATGGTAAGAATTGACAAACCTTCTTCGGCGGCTTGAAGAATGTTCCAATAAAAGCTCGCTTCAAGATGTAGCCAATCTTGTCTGTGACACCTCTGACATACGGTAGTACAGCAGGCACATGCTCGGCTGTGGCTGGCTTCACTCGGTCACTGTGACGTAGGCGCGGAACCCGAAGCTTGTTGTCGTTCAGAACCTGCTTGACGTGCTGAAGCTCGGCAGCCAGATGTTTGCTGTCACAGATCCCTCGTGCTCTCTGTAACAAAGATTTTCCCACGGTAGCTAACTGTGAAGGGTGATGGTGGGATTCACCGTTTAAATATCGGTTTGTATGGGTCTTTTTTCTATACAGAGTGTAACCTATGATATTATCAGGATTTCTAATGACTAACACATCTAGGAAAGCTAAAGAATTATTTGCCTCTAACTCCATAGTAAATTGAATTTTAGAGTTTATGGAATTAAGATTTTCTAAAAATGCAGTTACTTTGTCTGACGGTAATATTGTGAAAGTATCGTCTACGTACCGCTTGTAAAAACTTGGAGTTACTGGTGCAGTAAGCAGGGATTTCTCCTCAAAGTCCTCCATGAAAATATCGGCGACAATGGGAGATACTGGTGAGCCCATCTCAACACCATCTACTTGCTTGTAAACTGTTCCTTCCACAATAGATAGCCAGATGTAAGGCAATGTCTGAGTAATACTGCAAATTCTGCTGGCATGTTGTTTTCCTCTAGTTTCCTTGTTATAATTGAGATGCAGTCTTCAACAGGTAGGCATGTAAATAGAGACTGCACATCAAAACTAACCATAGTTTCATTATCAGTAAGACATAGGTCTTTTATCTCACTGACAAATTGGTATGAATCCTTCGTGTGTGCTCTTGTGTGTCCTCTGAGTGGTGATAGTACTTTTGCTAGGCGTTGAGCTAATTTGTAAGTTGGCTCTACTAAAAAAGACATTCGAGGAAGCGCTAAGATCTTAAATCAGGCAAGCAAAATATTGTTAATAACGGTGATTCAGCAAAATCGTACCGATCTACGTTTCATTAATAAAACCATATACAAATCGTCCAGTGATCTAAAGACAGTTTTATCGATATTTGATTATAAGAATTGCATGGACACTTTAGATAAACGTGAAATAACTAAATACAATGAATGTGTAGAAAGGGTAATTGAGTATAGTATAGAGACTAATTTTGTAGTTAGGAATAATAATTAATTCGTTTACACGAATTAATTATCCAACGAGTCGAGGATAAACTATTAACGGAATACGAGAAGCGCACCGTTCCACGTCAGAGCCAAGACTGCCCTAACGGCGGCCGCGCCGTCCGTTTTATACAAGCAAAACGAGCGCCACTGCAATGGTGCAGATGTGCGGAACACGTGTTATTTACAAGAATTCTGTCTAACTGCACCGACGGCTACCGCGCCGTACGTGCAATCGTGCTGGTCCCGTCACGGCCATACTGACATGCGTGCGTCCTCGCACGCGCTTCATCACAATTTTAGTTATCTGTAGACAAAAAACCATCGTTCGACTATCCTGACGTAACAGCGTCTGGTCCGGTCTATATTGACCCTTCAGACTTGGGTGACAATCAGTTTTGTTCCGGCAGTAAGCCCCACAAAACTTTAATCAACTTTATGCGAGATCGGAATGATTAGTCTGTAGCTTTTCTATTTTCTGTTTTTTTCAAGTACTGTTTTCGCTAGTCCGGAATCACTATTCCCTATAGCCATATCATTGGACCGGCACAAAGCCCTGCAATGATATTACTCTTTTTTTTTGAAGTACTATTTGCTAGTCCGGAATCACTATTCCCTGTAGCTATATCATTGGACCGGCAAACGCCCTGCAATGATAGTAAGAACCACTTTTTTTTCTTACTCTCTTTTTTTCAATTCAGTATAGAACAATTACAGACTAACCATACCGCAAACATGTCTCTGTCACAATCACACAAAAGTGTATCATGAGGGACCTAGTGACATGATAACACCTAAGTATGTAAACCAACAGCAACACGACACATCCCAGTGCAGAACAAATTAGCCGCTCAGCGACACCATCTTCCTTTCTTTTTCTCTCTCTGTATTTTTTAGACACACAGACAAGGCTACCTCTGACTGTCGCGCGTCCACGTGCGGTTGACAGTGAACAGCATACGGTCTATCAGTTATCACCACCTGCTAACAGATATTAACACTTGTTAAATATTACAAAGGTCGACCATCCCAGACTTCATTTAAGTCATGAACGTGCCGATATGGCTACCTCCAGGCAAACGCACTCCAGCTTTTCGTTCTGCTGCGTTCGTGCCACATTCGCGCCAGCGAACCGTTGCGCCGTAGCCGTACTAGCTCTAGCGAATCGTTGCACTGCTTTGTAAAATTAAAAGAAATCGAAATAAATGTATTGCGAATCATGGAATTCCGAGCTTCCAAAATTCATCACATGTTATCTTAAGAAACGGCAACAGTATGACATTTGAAAACATTGCAAAAAAATAACAGAAACTATATGTAGAGGCAAATACCACAACATTTCAAAGGGAAGGATGTAACTGCGCAAAATCTACGAAAGCCGACCTCAGACGTCCATTTACAGCGCCAGGTACCGAACAAAATTCTGACTAATCTTCACTTTATGATGTTGTTACGCTAACAAAAAACGTATTCATAGTGCGGTGTTTTCTTAAAAAAATATTGGCTGTTAAAAAATCTCTTTGAATCACAGGGAAAAAACGGTAGACATAATTTTATAAAAATAATTGCTTTTCTTTGAAAATTGTACAGAAACAGTAGAAACAGTATTTTATAAAAATAATTTTCATAGCAACTTACAAGCAGCTTTTACCGTTTCTAAGAATTTAACTAACTTGTTAAATATCAATGGACATAAAAGTTTGACTCCTTGCAACACTGTATTAATGTCAAAATCAGTACAAAACAAAATTAAAGTTGACAATGTCTCAATGTTCTTGTTGATTGCAAAAATAATTAATTCTTAGTACGTATCATGTTCTTTTTTGTATCATGTTCGTGATATTTTCAATGGTGGGGAACAGTTATGCAGTTATGCACAGCGGTTTCGAGCTGCACGTAAGTACAACCTACAAAACCTAATTTCGAATCTATCGTTGTAGCTATATTGAATACTTTGTTAAAAGACTATGTAATGTTTACATTTTGAATATACTTATGTATTTTTCAGACGTAAACGCACACCAAGCGTAACAAGGTGGCAGATTGAGCCACTTCTGTCGAAGTCAGGAGCTCGTCCATTTTTGTTTATATGAAACTTTACCGGCCTGCAGGGCAAGAAGAATTTTAAAATGGGCTGGAAGAAAGTAACCGACGACTTCAACCAGCTCTCCCTTTCAAGACAGACAAGACTAGCAACCGAGGCATTACCACTGAACAACAGGTGCATGGAATAATAATGCAGTCACCAGCACCACAAACAAGTAAGTATGAGCTTTGTTATTCATTTAATGCCTACTTACATTATATATTTCTGTGCTCTGCTGTTTTATCTACTATATCAGAGATGGGAAGTATACTGTGTTAATCCAGGATATGCTCTAAATATTATGTGCCAAAGGACAATGACATAAATGGACCTACATATTTTAAAATTAATGAAGCAATATATCTATGCAAGTTTATATTAATTATAAGTTTATGTAAAAAATATTTGGGCTCTAGAATACGGGAGTCATAAGAAATAAATTATTTAATTTATTAAAAAATAGGTTATTTTGCATTAGCAGAACATTATTTGCCAATTAATGTAGTGATTATATATACTTTGTTCACCAGACATTTTTTGACATGACAGCCCTTATAATTTTTTTATTGTTATTGCTTTCATCATTGTAACTAGTTTGTATTCAAAGTAAAAGTAGGTACCTTTTCTTCAATAATCGAAATTGTACCACAGCTGGTCAACCTTTCACATCTCTCTTCTAGGAAGCAGTAATTAAGTAAAGACAACATAAATAATTATGTGTAAGAGTTTGATTACTAACAAAATACCATTGACTATGGAATAAACTTTAGTACTTCCATGTCACCTATATACATATAAAAGTAATTATTATAGGTACTAATATGTACTTTTTAATACAAATAATATTCAGATACAATTGAGCAATAACATATACCCATAATGGGTGTTTTTGAATAATACATACAAACAGTCAGGCCTGTCACCCAGAGGGGTAGGCAGAGACTACGGACATCCATTTGGCATGATCCTGATCCTTTTTTGAATAATAATTTTAGGTTATTTTCTAGTTTTAGGTTATTTGCTATTTTTAAGTATATCTTTTTTCTCCCACTTTTTTAGACTTACATCCTATTTGCTTTTTTGTTAGTTTTGTAACGATCTACAAATATTAATAAGTTTCCATGATGAATGCTACTCCTATCAGTGGATACAAAATACATGCATTCTTGCCATCCTCCTTTCATATGAATCTCTTCTGCCGTTATAGCATGATTAAGTAAGAACAAAAATCTGCAAACCAGCATGCTAAAAAATTTGCAAGCATTTAATCTATCTATATTTTTCGTTACAGATGCTGGCTGCCTAAATGCAGGCGGAGGCAGCCAAAGTGCAAGCTGAGGCGTCTGTCTCTTTTATTTGGGCAGTAAAATAAGAGATGCATTAATTTTATTGTGAAATAAAAATAATAAATAAATTGAGATGTTTAATGTTTTGTTTCAATTCACACATTATTACTATAGATAATGAAGTAAAAACAGTATTTATGAGTCATCTTTGTATGCACTCTGCAACAGCTTGCCCAGTACCAGTCATTTGTCCTGTGATAAAAACATAAAATTTTAAGATTATTCTAATATAATAAAGACAAAATAGTATAATCTAATATGTCTCAAACAACATGATCACCTATATCTTCTAGACCATCATCATTGAAGCTATGAACAATTATTTCTGTGGATGTGGTGAATATTTCACCACATCCATTCCATCAATCATGAATTTAATATGCATGATGTTGTCGTGAAGCGACAATTAAAAAAAAAGAACCTAACCTAAGAACAACAAAACAACAAAAATAGAACAAGAAAATAATATATTTAAAATTTTTAAAAGATATTTACAATTTTTTATAAAAAAATGAAATATGATGATGGTGATGGGTGACGTGAAATTACAATTAGATAGAAAATAAAGATTAGGGGAATATGGTAGCGGAGCCTGAAGGTCAAAGCGGCACACGCTGCGCTTGGAGTAGGAGTAGGCACACGCTGAGCTTGGAGTTTCTTGGCGGTGGTGGCACGCAGCGCCTGGTCTAGGCACACGCAGCGTCCGGAGCCGGCACACGTAGCGCCTGGAGTAGGTGCTCTCAGTGCCTGGAGCAAGCAGTCGCAGCGCCCAAAGGTAGCACGGGCACTAGCAGGTGGAGGCGCAGGTGACGACTCCAGAAGAAAGTAAAGGCTTGTAGGATTCCGTAGTAGTGTGGATCGGAATCAAAAACAGAATGGAAAAATAAATTTAAAACAGTGTAAAATGATATGTAAGTACCATAACACTACAATGTGTAGCACTGCACATGCATTGACTATTAGGATAGCAGTGTATGGCTCATACATTGACTAGTGTTGATGAAATAGACTCCTATTAACAGACTAGTTTACCAAAGAATATTTTTATGTTTCTGGCTCCCAAGGCATTGATTTTTCATTGAGGTCATCAACCATGGCTCCAGAGGATATCCATCATCACTTAAAAGATTAAACATAGAAATTGCATTTGGAAGCCTTATAGACACATTCTTCCAAATCAAACTTTAACTCACCAAGTAAATGTACAGTGATCCCCATTGACAAAATATCACCTCATGGTTGAGCATATAAGTGAATTTGCCCATATGAGAGCGTTGTGTCTAGTTCCTGGCCATTTAGTGTTGATGTTTAAAATTAATAAGTTGTGTCACACACCTAAAAAATATACTTAATTTTATGTACCTATTTGTGCTAAATAAGTAAATAAATTTATTAATGATGTTCCAGAGTGGAACTAGGTACTTGCATTAAAATTATAATGTAAGCTCTTAAGACTAATAAGTATTATTTAAATTTGACCTAAACTGCTGAGTGAAATGTTTTTTCAATAACACTTTTCTTACTGTCAATAATATGGGGAAGATACTTTGTTCATATGTTCAAGCAAATAAATAGGTAAAAAATAACTACTGAAGATAAACTTACAGCTTACACACATACAGCTATTTAATGAATGGCCCTCATGTTGAACACTTACATTTGTTAGTACATTACTCACTTACATTAGTTACTTAGCTCCAAAACTGCATAAAGAGGTTATGCAGTTTTGGAGCTATGCAGTCTATGGCTCCAATACTCTAAGCTCCAATTGCATCTGGGAATTGCTGTTGGGCATATTAAATTTTTTCTTTAGCTGCTCGCCGCTCTTCATGGGTCATAGGGAATTTCATATGTTTTCTCAATAATTTTTGATTAACAGCATGTATTACTCGACTAACCAATTTTTGGCTCATGCTGCAACACTACAGCATGCTAACTGATAGTACCCACTACCATAAAATAGAAGTGCCGTCAGTAGGTACCTATTTAGAAGGAAATGAAAGTAAAAGTTAATACAATCGACAAATAGTGTTAATTTTTTAAAGGTATAGACAATTACATGACGACACTCACTTGAGAATCCACAGAATGTCCACACGGCTGTTGTTCTTGAAGAGATGGTCCAAGTTCACCTACAAGCTCGGTAAACATATATTTTGTAATTCTGTAAAGGTATAGATATTGACTATCCTCTAAATCCAAAGGATTTTCACTTTCGCGCCGGTTTCGTGTGATTTGCTGCCGCATAACCATAACACGCCTGTGTTCTAGCACTGATAAATCCCATGCTAGATATGATTCCGCCATTATTACTTAATACTTTTATAATTATATATTATGATAGATAATAGATTTTAAATCGATAAAACTCCAAAACAAATTTTTAAAGAGGCTTATGATCGTAACGAACACTTATCGGGCTATCAAAAATGGTCGATAAAATATTTGCTAACATATCAATAGATCGTAAAGTTTTCAATAGTGTTGTTACGGTAACGTTATTAAATTGATAACTTTGACAGTAGAGACTACCAAATATTGTTATATTAGGATTGTTATGACTTAACAACCGATATTGGTTATTAGGCGATCGATATCTATGTCGAGACTGCAGGCATTGGTCTGCTCAGCCTTGCATTTATTAGCCTCGATTTTTCACTTTTTTGTGTTATTTTATTATAGAACATACTTTGTTTAGCTAAGGGTCTATTCCTTTTTAATTTCTATTAAGAATAATACATCATTTGTTTTAAAATGTTACAAAAAAAATACCTGTGGAGTTTCTTTCACCGTTTCTTCTCCTGATAGAGAATTATCATTTGGATACGGTAGTAGATTAAAAATCGTATTGAGTTTTTGGAACAAAATTTTAGTTTCTTACGTCAAAATAAAAGAGTTTTAATTTAAGTTTTAATTTTTATTTTATCTTCTAAAGTTATCCCCACGAATCGATTTTTTTATACAAGAAGAGTGATGGAACGTGCATACAGTCCACTTGATGATAAGTGGATGTTGTGACCCATAAAAATCATCACGTATCCTCAATAAGGAATCAAAATGAAGGTGCGTTGCCACACTTGTAGACTAACATGAAATGTCTTAGTTCCATTACACACTCACCATACGAAACGCAGTAGCATCAACTTGCTATTTTATGCTGGTATTACATGAGAGCGTGGTCCTGCCCCGGTCAAGCCAACTCTTTCGTGCTATAACTATGGTATTGTAAATGAAATGATGTAATAGTTAAAAAGATTAGCAAAAACATTTTAAGATATTATTATATTTGTTATTTACAATACATTTTTATTAACGAAGTTAAAAGCAATATTAAGAAAACGTTTAAATTTGCTCGTTTTTCGTTTAAAATTAACAGCTCTATATCCAACCCCAACTATTGGTTTTCGATTAAACCATTACTACTGAATTTGACACTATATAAAAACGGTGGCGCAATCTCGAAAAAGTTTTGCCGTTTGAAAACATTGAATGACACTTTATGGGCGTTTTAGGACGAAGCGAAGATAATAGTATAAAGGAATTTACTATCTCTTACTTTACAATAAATATAAGCGCTCTTTTTTATTTATATCCTTTTTTTTCATTTGAAGCCAGTGTTTGATATTAGTCTCACCTGGAGGTGAGCGGTGATGAGAAAGACTAGATGATAAATCGCACTAGCTTAACGTAAGAAAAGCCTATTAACGCTCAAATTGAAAGCGGAAGGAAAGACAGATGCGTGCAAATTATTCCTCCTCTTTGCTGTACGTATTACAAAAGAGGAAACAAATCTTGTGCTTCGAATGCTTTAAATATAAACAACAAAGGGCTCCGATCGACCGATTGTTTATCTAATGGTAAGAGAGACGAATAAAATCATGTTATTCCTAAACAAAAAGACAGAAGTTAGAGGAAATTCTTGTTATTACTTTAAGTTTGTGGTATTCCTTAGTCTAGTCAAGTGGTTCAAAATATAATTTATTTAATAATAATTAATAGATCACTTCTAACAAATAAAATAATTTTAACTTAAAACATTTTAAAGTCATGGCTTTATTTGTTTTATTCACTTTGTGTTAGCATCATCGAATTCAGTTTATATGAATTATGTGGCCTTGTGGTTTGTTTTGAATGAGTGGAATATTAACAACAAAGGTAGAAATGTAGGTAGGAGGAAGAAATTAAATCGTGTTGTTCCTGCACACACTCTCTTTTACAGTGTAGAGTGGTTTAGATGCTAAACGCTCGTTGTTTATTTCATTAGGGGATTCAACCGAGTTCCCCCTTCCCGGCATGACTTAAATTGTTAATTAACTCATATCATGATCGGCGATGAAGAAAAACGTAGCAATTAAATCTGCGTGTATGAGAAATAAAAATAATATTTTGCCAACATCAAAATGGATCAGTGCAGCGAACTAACTGCTCATAACTTTCTCTAAATTATGTATCTAGATAAAATCCTTGCATCAGACGTATAATGTCACTTTATTTATTGAAAACAACAGTACTTACCACCGATTGAAGAATTGATTAGTGGAAGAAATTACTCACAAGACTTAAATTTTTGCTAAATGTACTTAACTAAACAGCATCATTAAAGTTAGGTGCTGTACTGACTACTGGTATTATAATGAAAAAATAAATTAACAATCAAATCAAATTAAAAAGTCAAATTAACGATATCGATGCATAGCGCGACAGGGCGGATGGCATCAGGCAGTGAGATCATCAGAAAAAAGCGTCAACATGATTGATATCTGTATTACTCCAACAAATTACGTGCAATGTTTAAAATTTTTGTGCTGACTATTAAATCAGAGTTAGGTGAGAAAAACTGAAATTGTCAAATCAAAAATATTTTATTGTAGTAACAGCTACAGTAACACCTTATAGATATTATATTTAATTTTGCTTTCAAAATGATCGATTGAAATACATGGTAAGGAGGTTGGTGAAAATTCGGGACATTTGGCGTCCCCATTTTTAAAGGAAACTTAGGATAAAGGATAATTCGGGACGTGTCACTAAGCCCCTGAAAATTGGGACGTCCGACACTTGGCAATACAAGTTTACGCTAGCGGATTGAATGAACTCGATCGCGAGCAGTGGCGGGAAAAAACGATACGTCCTACCGCTGGGAGGACCCGGAGCATACAATTTTTTTATATTTAGAAGAGAAGGTAAACGAGCATGCGGCTCATCTGATGGTAAATGACTACCGCTGCCCATAAACAACTGCAATAACAGGGGAATTACAGATGCAATGCTGGCCTTGTAGAAAGTTGTAAGCTTTTTTTTTTGAAGGTCCGAGACATGATTCAGCAAAGACTCGACTTCAGACACAAGTTTGTCCTGGTACTCGGCGACGTTTTCCCGAGAAATATTGGCACGACCGGTACAAGGCATCACCAGTGCTGTCGTCTGCATAGCAATGACTGTTACCAGCTTGCAACATATCATTGATATGCAATAAAAATCATTGATGATAGCACACAGCCTTGTGGAACACAATCGTTAGTAGGCTTGTAATCAGAGTATGCACCGTCCACTACGACCTTAATGCTCCGATCGGCAAGGAAACTGGTGATCCAATTCCACAATGTCTCGGGAAGCCCATAGGAAGGGAGCTACGAAAGAAGCGCTTTGTGGCAGACCCGATCGAAGGTCTACGCTATGTCCAAACTAAAGACCAACGCCTTCCCCTTGGACTCTACTTTCTCGGTCCATCTATAAGTCAGGTAGACCAAAAAATCACCAGCTGAACGACCCCGAGGAAAACCATATCGGCGGTCACTAATCAGTTGGTGATCCTCAAGGTACCTCATGAGCTGACAGTTTATAATAGACTCCATGATTGTGGAAAACAAGGAGGTGATGGTGATAGGCCTGTATTTGGACGGGTCTGAGCGGCCCCTTTTTTAGGGATCGGGTAGACCAAAGCTGTCTTCCATGAATTTGGGACTATGCCTTGGGAATAGCTGTGCCGGGTATAGATGCGTTAAAACCGGTGCCAACTCCGGAGCACACCTCTTCAGCACACTGGGAGGAACTCCATCAGGCCCACGCGACTTGCTGACGTCCAGGGAGAAGAGTGCTTTGCGAACCGAGCACTGTGTAAATCATACACACGGCATTGAGCACTCATATCGCGGGACGGTCAGCGGTATGTCCTCCCCGTCATCTAGAGATGAGTTGGACGCAAAAAGAGAGCCTAACAGAGGCATGAGCCAGTGAGTCGTCCTCTTTATGCAGAGATGGAAGAAATAACTGACAGAAGTTCCCTTCAACAGCCTTGGCGAAAGACCAGAGAGCACGGGTTCCCGAAGGAAGGTGAACTAGCTTCTTGCTAAATCTGCCGATGTGATCAGACTTTGTCTTGGCAATGACTCTTTTGAAAGACCTGGAGGCGGAATTATACTTATTTTTAAGAGTGCTGGTGTTTACATCCCGGGACGTTGATGCGTCAGCCCAGACTCGGTAGCACTTCTGCTTATAGCGTGATGCTATTTTACAGTAGCGATCAAACAATGACGTCGTCGAAGGTCGTGGAATCGAATCCGACATTCGACTACTGTCGTGAACCACTTCTAACACAAGCATTTTACGCTTACCATAAGTAATTAAAGGGAACATTATGTATATTATATTATTATAATGTTTCATAGCATTACTAGTATTTTATTAAATAAAAAAATGACTGATCTGCCTCCAATGGGCACCACAGAAAATGGAATAAAAAGTTCCGTACCCTGAGGTAACACATTAGTAACAGAATCAGCAACAACGCTGGAAACTTCCGGTGAAAAGCAAACCCGCTTATTATATATATTATATATTAGAAAAGGATGTAAGAAAAGTCCGCATCGTATCCCAATAGGCCGACCTATAGTCCAAACTCGGCGGCAGCCTGCAGAATGCAACTGCGATGTTAGTGTGAATGGCACCACACTCCGTAAAATACATTGGTCCGACGAGCCTAAAGGACTGTCTACGGAAACCTACTATCCGTCTGAATGATAGTTCAGCAGAAGGCCCAACAGAGAAGGTGCATGATCCTCTGCATCTGGAACCCGCATAAGTAAAGAAACCAGCTGTGTAAGACCATATGCCAAAGCAATTTCATAAACAGATCTCACCGCATGATCGGTTGAACGTGAACCGAGCCATTTGGCGGGGTGGACGTTAAAATGAATCGGACGGTGTCTTTGCGTGCTGATTTATGGTATTTTTAAAATAATCATAAAAAATAATCGACTTAATTAAAATAGAAGAAAAATAAATTAATAGACAAAATTTTTATATACATATAAAATTACCTGTATTTTGATAAAATAAGATAAGTTTATGTTCAAATACACGGAAATAATGACGTTGAAGTGGATAGTTTTGGTAATTATATAGCATTATTTTTACAATTTTGCATCATAACATATTATCTTTATAATCTACGGTTTGTCTAGTACTTCAGGTCTGTATATTTCGTTATGATAACGCTTAAAACAAAGTGCTTTAGCTAAGAATAATGGTTTTATCCTACCTGAAAAATAACTCTGTCGCATATTTTCTTAAAATGCTGTGGAAGGATTGTCTTCGCTCTTAAAACCGTCAGTCATTTGATCTACATAAAAATACACGTAGGGGATTTTTATAACGCATTGAACAAGGGAGTGCTGAGATATGAAATCTTTTTAATAAGTCAGGACAGTCTAAACGATCCTGAGTAATCTTACTTACGGCTGTATAGCGCCTAATTTGCAGCGAAAGAACATGTACACTGTAATTCGTAGCTTTCTTTAGGTATTATATTTATTTATTTAGATACTACGTCAATATATACATATATATATATATATATATATATATATATATATATATATATATATATATATATATATATATATATATATATATATATATATTGACGTATTAGAGCTATGCTGTAGCTATATTAGTAGTATAGTTGTAGCACGAATGGGTCTGCTCGACCGAGGAGGGACCACGCTCTCATAGAATACCAGCGTAAAATAGCAGCTTAACGCTGCTTCGTTTCGTATGGTGAGTTTAGAGAACCGGAGACCCTTTTAACTGGAAATGAGGCATTCCATCTTAGTCCTCACGGGTGACGACGCATCTGCATTTTTATTTGTAATCGAGAATAGTTGTATGGGTCGCAGCAACCACTTAGCATCAGGTAGACTGAGTGCTCGTTTGTCACCTTATCTTATTAAGAAAATTCAGAGCATACATATCGAATAAGTTTCTTTTTAATCGTTTCGATTTGATTAATGTGTATTTTATATTGAGGATTCCGTACTTGACACGTATATTCGAGATGGCTACGAACCAGTGAACAAAACAATATTTTCATTGATTTAACTGACGGAATTTGTAACAAGACCTAATAATAAAACGCAGAGCCTTCTATGCTTTATTAGTGATGTCTTCAACATGCTGATCAAATAAAAGCTTAGTATCGATAGTAACGCCGATGTCTCTTATTTTATCATATCTAATAACTGTCAAATCTTTGAGTCTATATGAAAAATGTTGTATATGACGCTTCCGACCGAAATATATAGAATTACACTTCGAAACATTTAGATCGAATTTGTTACGGATAAAATAATTAACAAAATCGTTTTGTAGGATATTGGCATGTGAAGAATTGCTAACTACAATAAAAATTTTCATGTCAACGGCGAAGAGTAAAAACTCCGAGTTTTCAAAGCATACAACAATAACTTTGATAAATATAACAAAGAGCAGAGGGCCAAAAGTGAACCTTGAGAAACGCCAGAAGGGACAGCCATCCACCAAGATGTAAATCCGTATAAAATTACCTCATGTGATCGGTTTGAAATATAAAATGTAAACCATCTAAACAGCTCACCCCTTATCGAATTTTTTGCTGTGGTCCGTTAAAACAGCATTAATTTGGTTTTCTTTATCCATGTTATTAGTAATAAAATCCGTAAAATGTAAAAGGTAAGATGTAGTTGATTTAAAAAAAAGCCATGCTGTTGAGGTATAAAGATGTGTTTGATTGCAGGATATATCTGATTTTATACAACTTCTTCAAATAATTTGGCGATTACACTTAATTTTGAGACAGGGCGATTGTTTTCAATTTGATTTTTAGGACCTTTTTTGTGAATGGGTGTTATAAATGCGGATTTCCCTTTTGCAGGCATTGAACCCTTAAAAATTGATCTTTTGAAAATAATTTCTAAAGGTTTAGATATAGTTTCGGCACAACTAATTAGGAAAATAGCCAGAAGCCCGTCATGACGTCATGACATGACTTCATATATTTAAATCAAGATTTCAGAAGCTTTCTTAATACACAAGAATCAATTTTGATTGAAGGATATCATTTAGCAGTTACAGGAGCTATATTAATTAAGTTTACTGTTGAGTTGCTACATTGTAGGAAGTTAGAATTAAAATAATATTGAGCAAAGATATTAGTAATAGAATTAACAAATATATCGTAGTAGTATTTACGTACCTACATTGAATTAACGTTGGATCATAATTAACACTTAACTCACAAGTTACTTGTTTTCAAGTTGTCTTGCAGGTATGATGAAAATGAAGGTAAATTAAGCTTAAAGATGTGAAAATTTGATTATGATTGATCAGATAAAGATTAATCTTTATCTGATCACGAACGATAATTTTTTAAATTCGTGTTCATCTGTCTCACTGTCCAGGCTAAAATCTTGAAAATGGCTGTACCAATTTTTTAATAGAATAAAGGTGACAGAAGAGCACACAGTCTACCTGATGCTTAGTTGATGCTATGGCCCATAGACAGGTAGAAGCTTCGTCAACTCCGAGGATTAAGATCGAATGCCTCATTTCCAGTTAATAAGGGTCTCCGGTTCTTCACCCACACTATGCGAAACAAAGCAGCATTAAGCTGCTTATTTATGCTGTTATTCTATTAGAGTGTTATCTGGTCGAGCTGACTCATTCATGCTACAACCATAAAATAGGTCCAGCGTGGCTTTACCACGTATAAAAATTTTACAAGCTATTTTGTAACTAAAGTTCACAAGCTGGCGATAGAACACCGTCAATTTTACGGCCAACTTTCTGACTCGACCCCGTTCCTGAAAGCAAAAAACACCTAAATCCTTTTGTACTGCGCCCGATCTCTCTGCGGTTGTGTCGAATTGTCATCAAATCAGACTAAGAGAGCAAGGGAAAAGATAGTGCATGCACAAACATTCGTGCACTAATATAATGCCTTACACAGACGGCTAGTTATCAGACTATCCACCGTGATTAAAATTCGGTCTGGAAAACATTTTACACCCCATAGTTTTAAACACATTTGTCGAAACAAGTTCAGTTTGCAATTCACGTAAATTGCAATTGCCAAAGTCCGACAGGAGATCTCTTGCATTTAATTAATGTTCAAATTTTGTTTTCCTTTAGTTCTGGTGGTTTAGGGTACTCGAGCGAGGATTTTTTTTTTATAGGATAAGGGTGACAAACGAGCACACAGTCCACCTGATGGTAAGTGGTTGCTGCGGCCCATAGACATCTACATCTATCCTCAATTACAAGTCAAAATGTAGATGCGTTGTCACCCGTGAGGACTAAGATGGAATGCCTCATTTCCAGTAAAAAGGGCCTCCGGCCACCTGCACTCACCAAGCGAAACGCAGAGGTAAACCTCTACTTCACGCTGGTTTTCTGTGAGGTCGTGGTGCCACCCCGGTTCGAGCCGGCCCATCCGTGTGACAGCAAAAGCTGCCGCGTGGCTCTACCACTGTTAAATTTATTGAAATGAGAAGTTTGTAATGAACGCGATGGCTTTTAGAAAGTTCTAATTCGAAGTGTAAAAAACAAACTTAAGTTCACAGTTATTTCTCTATAAGATGTACAAATAAATTTCAGTTTACAGTTTAAACTTTATATTTATGTTAAAACTAGCTGATATCCGCGAATTCGTCTGCGTTTCTTGACATATTTACAAAGTTTTCGATCTTCTCCGCGGCAAGAAAACTCATATAACTGAACACGTAGTGCTTATAAAAATCACTGTTTTTTATTACTTTAATAACTTTATATTTAATTAAGATATCGCAATTTTTTTTAAATAAGGGCCAAGTGTCTAAAAAATAAATAATAAAAATTAGAAACCCTAATTGAAGTCTATCTAGTAGTTATTCCGTGATGTACGCACAACTGCAAATCTCTATCATTTTATTTATAGGGATAAACAAAGATTAGACTTATCCTCTTTTATTTTTCAACAATTAATTTATCAACTTATAAGTTTTCTATTAGCACTAGTTCACTCCAACACTACTATCACAGCACATATTCTATTATACCCTGTGACGGACACGCCATTCGTTCCGTTTTGTAGTTCCTCCTCCGCTGGCTGGGGGAGGTGTCTTAACAATTTTAGTAGTTTCAATACTTTTCAGTTACATATGCTAACCTTTCAAATGCAGTTGAATATATTAAAAACTATAATAACTAATTACGGTGAAACAATAGTATATTAATAATAGCATTTATTATGATTAATAATTGCGTTTTATTACAACTCGGTCATCCTTTTACTGCAACGAGTCCCATCGCTGTGAGTTTGGTTTAGTTATAGTTATTTACTTAGGTACACATACTTTGGTTTTAAGGTATGTGCTAAGTAAATAATAATTATAATATGTAGTATAATATGTTAACAATAATGTTAAAGTTTAGATAAAATTATTTAATGACATTCAATCAAAACCCTACGGCCAGTGAGGAATACAATGCTTGTTACCATCCAGTGAAGTAAAGTTTTACATACAATTTACTACCCTGAGCCAGAAACAGCAGACTATACAGGACGTTGACCAGGTTGAGACCGTTGAGAGTTTATATTATGCTTAGAGTGATATGAGCTTACCTTTTCTTTACTCATCCTGGATATCATGAGCATAAGATAATCTTTTATTATTGTGATCACTCATATTTTCAGCACAACAAAACCAAAAATAATGATTTCTTATATTTCTTTTTTTTAAAACGTTGCCCCCACACTAGGATTTTCTCCTGTATCGTGGAGGCAGTTTACAAACACAAATTGCACAAGGACAAACATCCAAACTCGGAACAAGTATTTGTAGGCCATACAAATACTTGTTCCGTGCGGGATTCGAACCCGCGCCCCCCAGCGCAGCAACTCATTGCTAAGCCACTGCGCCATACTACACATTAAATGAAACAAATTTTTACGGATTCTGTCGCGTTTAATTTATCTTTTTAATTGCCAACATTGCGGGTGCTTTATAGCACCCATGGTCACGAGGGGGAGGTGTTTGACGTCTTGACGTTTTGAAGCCTCGCGAATCATCCTTGTTAGGAATCGGTGTTCTTTCGCGAGGATTTGTGGTCTATAAAATCTTATGTAATGGCGGTAATGATATTGAACATTATGATTTCTAATATTTACGCGAAGACTACACATTAAATGAAACTAATTTTTTTACGGATTTTTTCGCGTTTAATTTAACTTTTTACTTCCCGACGTTTCGGGTGCTTTTCAGCACCCGTGGTCACGAGAGAAATTGAGGTGTTTGACGTCCCGATGTCATAGTTAGCCCGGCTACCTTAAGATTTTGAATATTAATTTTTGGTCCGATCTACGCAAAATGAGCTTATAGTATCTTGAATTCTTGCAGTGGTATGGTTGGGTTAGGATTTAATATTATTAATTATAGGATCCCAAGCAGATGGCAGCCCCCATCCATCTTCTCTATTGAAATTAGGCGGCTTTTTAATTTCAATAGCCCCGCGAATCATCCTTGGTAGGAATCGGTGTTCTTTTACGAGAATTTGTGGTATATCAAATATAATTTCATGGTTGGGACGATCTTGAACATGTTCATACACTTCAGACTTCCCAGAACGTCGGTGCTTCAAGTCAGCAGCCATGTGTTCTTTTACGTGGGTTTTATAGATATTTTTATTTGTTCTGTATAAGAGAGACCATATTCACAATCCAGCTTGTACACTCCTGCATTTTGTAGAGGGATATGACACTTGACAGATGCTAAAAATTGACAAATCTTCTACAGAGGCTTCAAGTGAGTTTAAATGGAAGCTTGCTTCAAGATGTAGCCAACCGTGTCTGTAACTCCTCTGATATATGGTTGTACAGCAGATACACGCTCGACTGTGTTTTTCTTCACTCGGTCACTTTGAAGTCGGCGCGGGATCCGAAACTTGTAGTCTTGCAATACTTGCTCGACGCGCTGAATATCGCCGGCCAGATGTTTTCTTTTACAGATCCCTCATGCTCTCTAAAACAAACATTCTCCCACGGTAGCTAACTGTGATAGATGATGGTGAGTTTTAGCATTTAAATACCGGTTGCTATGGGCAAATACCCCCCAATGATCAAAACAACAAACAGACGGCCCCCAGTCCCAGGCGGCCCCGCTATTCCTGGCTACGGTGGCGACCATGGTAACGGCGGGGCAGGGGGTGCTAAGAATCTCCGGTGGAGGTTCGGTTGCCACCTACGACGACTCGACCTGGCAACGTACAACGCACGCACCCTGAGGACTGACGAGAAGATCGTGGAGCTGGAAGAAGAGATAGATAAGTTACGCTAGCATATTATAGGATTATCCGAAGTCCGAAGAGAGGGGGAGGACACAGTAATCCTCGTATCCGGCAACTTGCTCTATCACCGGGAGGGCGACCATCTGTCCCAAGGAGGTGTCGGATTTATCGTCCACAAGCCTCTCGTTAACAACGTTGAAAAATAGGGAGTGTGTCGTCGAGGGTTGCGTACCTTATACTCAGAATCACCAAACGGTATTCGCTGAAGGTCATACAGGTTTACGCACCAACCTCGGCACACCCCGATTAGGAGGTGGAGGAAATGTATGGGGATATCTCTAGAGCCATGCATTCCTCCAAAACCCAATATACGGTGTTAATGAGAGACTTCAATGCAAAACAAGGCACAAGAGAGAACGGTAAGCTGAAAGTAGGGAAATTAGGAATAGGGCAATGGAACCCAAGGAGCCAGCAGCTAGCAGACTTCATGGAGAAAGAGGGACTCTTTATGATGAGCTCTTTCTTCAAGAAGCGGCCCCACAGGAAGTGGACCTGGTCGAGCCCCGACGGTTCGACAAAAAATGAGATTGACTTCATTATGACGACCAGACGACAACTGTTCAGTGATGTATCAGTGATCGCGAGGGTGAAAACCGGCAGCGATCACCGAATGAATAGAGGCACACTGAACCTAAATGTTAAGTTGGAGAGGTCTCGTCTGATGAAGTCAACGCTCCGTCCCCCTCGTGCTCTAATCCAAAGTCCCAAAACCTTTCCGCTCGAGATACAAAACCGATTTCAGTGCCTAGAAGACTGCAATGAAGTGGACGATATGAATGACAAGCTCGTGGAAACTGTCCATGCGGTCGGAGCTAAGTTCTGCAAAACCCACCGCAGAAGAACACAAAAACTCTCCGATCACACTCTTAATCTCATGGCTGTTAGACGGAAGATAAGGCTACATTCTTCAACAGATTTGACAGCATACAGGCAACTGAACAGACAGATCTTCAAATGCATGCGGCGAGACTTACGCAACTTCAATACAGCTCGTGTTGAAGAAGCGATCGAGCGGAACCAAGGCTCCAAAGTCTTTGCCAGAGATCTGTCTGCCAGAAAGAGCCAACTGTCAAGGCTGAAGACCGAATGGGGCAGCATCGTTTCCGGGGCACCTGAGATTTTGAGTGAGATTGAGAGATTCTATGGGCAGCTGTACACGTCATCGTTGGAGCCACACGCAAGTGTGAGTAACGATCCAAGAGCGAGTCTAATTCGACACTATTCCGAAGATATCCTGGACGTCAGTCTGAGCGAGATTAAAATGGCTCTCCAGCACCTTAAAAACGGCAAGGCCCCAGGCGAGGATGGAATTACAGCGGAGCTTCTGAAGGCGGGTGGAAGATCGGTACTTGAAGTCCTTCAGAAGCTCTTTAATTCTGTCCTCCATGGTGGCATTACACCGGAGGCGTGGAGCAGAAGTGCGGTGGTCTTGTTCTTCAAGAAAGGTGACAACGCTCTCTTGAAGAACTACAGACCGATTTCCCTTCTGAGCCGCGTCTACGTGCTGTTTTCGAGAGTCATTACGAATCGTCTCGCGCGCAGACTTGACGACTTCCAGCCTCCCGAACAAGCCGGTTTCCGAAAGAGCTTTAGCACCATAGACCACATACATACCCTACGGCAAATTGTACAGACGTCCAAAGAGTACAATTTGCCACTATGTCTGGCGTATGTGGACTATGAGAAAGCCTTTGATTCCGTCGAAATTTGGGCGGTGCTGCAGTCCCTTCAGCGGTGCCAAGTTGACTGTCGGTATATCGAAGTGCTGAAGTGTTTGTACAGTAGAGCTACGATGGCTATCCGAGTACAGAACCAGAGTACGAAACCTATCCAATTGCAGAGAGGTGTAAGACAGGGTGACGTTATATCCCCGAAACTCTTCACCGCTGCATTGGAAGACGTTTTCAAGCTTCTGGACTGGAAAGGATACGGAATTAACATCAATGGCGAGTACATCACTCACCTTCGATTTGCCGACGATATAGTCCTCATGGCAGAATCGCTGGAGGAGCTAAGCACTATGCTCAATGACCTCAATAGTGTCTCCCAACGGATAGGTCTTAAGATGAACATGGACAAAACAAAGATTATGTTTAGTTAGTAGTTATTGGGAGCACTAAGCTCGAAGTTGTTGACGAGTATGTTTACCTGGGACAAATAGTCCGACTAGGTAAGTCCAACTTCGACCGAGAAGTCAATCGATGGATTCAACTCGGCTGGGCAGCGTTCGGGAAGCTACGACACATCTTCTCGTCAGAAATACCTCAAAACCTTAAAACAAAATTGTACAACCAGTGCGTGTTGCCAGTGATGACTTACGGAACTGAGACGTGGTCCTTCACTGCTGGCCGTATGAGGAAGCTCAAGGTCGCTCAGCGAGCTATGGAGAGGGCTATGCTCGGAGTTTCTCTGCGTGATAAACTTAGGAATGAGGAAATCCGCAGTAGAACCAGAGTAACCGACATAGCCCAACGGATTAGTAAGCCGAAGTGGCAGTGGGTCGGCCATATAGCTCGAAGAACAGACAACCTATGGGGAAGAAAGGTTCTCGAGTGGCAGCCTCGTACCGGTAGGCGAAGTGAAGGGCGTCCCCCCACAAGATGGAGTGACGACCTGGTAAGACATGCAGGAAGTCGATGGATGTAGGTGGCTCAGGACCGTGCTTTGTGGCATTCTTTGGGGGAGGCCTATGTTCAGCAGTGGACTTGTGAAGGTCTGTATTGATGATGATGATGATGATGGTATGGGTTTGTTTTCTATACACGTTATGACCAATAATGTTATCAGGATTTCGTATGACTAAAACATCTAGGAAAGCTGAATAATTGGTTGCCTCTCATTCCACTGTGAATTGTATTTTAGAGTTTACAGAATTAAGGTGATATTTTTATACATTTTATACATTTTTGTCTTGAGGTTACCCAAATTGTAATCGGGCGGAAAGACAGATGCCGGTAAGATGATTTATTTTATTATATCAAAAATGTATTATTTATTACGTTTTCAAAGATGCGTTGCGATACGAAAAATATAATTGGAAAAGTCGTTGTGCCACTGCAACCATATTATGGGTGTATCATAAATAGGCCAGCTTAACTGGGGAAAGACCACGCTCTCAAATAACTAGTGAGAATAGCAACTTAATGCATATGGGTAAACCGGAACCCCTTTTTACTAGAAACGAGGCATCCATCTTAATCCTTAGACAACGCATCTGCATTTCGATTCTTTTTCGAGAGTAGACCGATAGAATAACATGTCTACAGGCCGGAGCATCCACTATTCATCAGATGGATTATGTGCTCATTTATCACTCTTATTCTGTCGTTCATTGTCACTGAACATACATACATACATACATACATTTAATCACGCCTCTTTCCCGTAGGGGTAGGCAGAGACCACTTCTTTCCACTTGCTACGATCCTTACATACTTGTTTCGCTTCGTCCACTTTCATTATTCCCTTCATACATGCTCTACGGTTTAGGGTACTCTTAACCTGGCCTTTTTTCAAGACGTCCCTAATTTGGTCTAGAAATGTTCGCCTAGGTCTACCCCTTCCAACACTTTCATTCACACTCGCCTTACACACTTTTTTCGTCAATCTTTCTTCATTCATTCTCTCGACGTGGTCAAACCATCTCAGCATACCTTTCTCAATTTTTGTCACTACATCTTCTTTCAGACCACAACGTTTCCTTATCTCACTATTTCTTATCCTGTCACTCAGTTTAACTCCTATCATACTTCTTAATGCTCTCATCTCAACTGCATTTATTCTGCTTTCATGTTTCTTCTGCCATACCCAACTTTCACTTCCGTACATGAGTGTCGGAACTAACACCCCCTCATGCACAGCCAAACGAGCCTTGTTAGACACCTTCCGCTTGCTCATAAAGGAGTGCAAAGCTCCATTCACCATGTTTCCTGCATTCACTCTTCTTTCGATATCACTCTCACACTTTCCATCTCTTGTAAACTTTGACCCCAGATACACAAACTCTTTCACCTGTTCAATTTGTTCATCTTCAATCACAATATTGCAGTCTGTCACTGCCTCATATTTTTCAAACACCATCACTTTTGTCTTCCTTACATTCATCTTCATTCCCTTTCTAACAAAAGCTCCACTCATAGCAGTTACCATCTCCTGCAACTCCTCGGCCGAAGACGCAAGTAATACTTGGTCATCAGCATAGAGAAAACATTTGACGAGTAACGCATTCATTCTCAACCCACTTTCTTTTAAATCTGTCAAACAATTGTCCATGAACAGATTAAACAGCCACGGTGACGCTACACATCCCTGTCTAACACCTTTTTCGATATTAAACCATTCAGTGTATGCCCCGTTTATCCTTACACAAGCACTAGAATCCCTATAAAGAGATTGCAATGCTCGTATGAGGATACTGCTCACACCGTTCATGGACAGTGCTGACCACAATTCATTCCTCACCACTCTATCATAGGCCTTTTCTCTGAACATCATCTTCTATAATAGGTAGTCCTGGAGTTCATGGTGTGATTCCAATACATAAATTTTCGCTGTAATCAGGGCCACCTGTATACACTTTTGTAACGTCATTGTGTATTATAAGATGTAATCTATAAGTATATAAAACAATATTTAAGTAAGACATATATGTTTAAAAAAAATACAAAAATATTAGAAGCAACATCGCTTAAAACTAACGCAAAAGATAACCATACGTCGATTTATGATGGTATATGTCGGAAGATGTCAGAAAATTCAAATAGAGGATCCCAATTTTGATCTCGGAAATACATCTAGATAGCGTTAATTGTAAAAAATAATAAAAGTGTGAGAGCGGATGTTCAACTTGCTCTCTTGCTTACGCAAATGATCATTATCAGTAATAAGACAACGTAACGCACTATACATTAAGTATAGTGAAATTACAGTTCGACCACACCGTAACACGTCTCCGCCACAATCACACACCAGTGTAATGTGAGGTACGTAATTACATGATAACACCAAAATATGTAAACCAACAGCAACACTACTTATCTCAATGTAACACAGGGCAGCCCTCTCAGCAACACCAATCCACCTTGCCTACACTAGAAGAATTCCAACAACGAACAGAACCACGGTACATTATCTTAGCATTAGTAGAATGACCACACTCGTTGAATGACTTAAGCGAACTCTCCCGCGCACGGCACCTGCAATGAACTTTATACTGCACAAACAAGTGGGAGTTTCTCGATATACCCTCCTGTCCACCTCGATTCAAGTAATATTTTATAGACTCCCCGACATATACCTATAACCACCAAAATAGTGCAAATGCCATAAGGCTACATGCTGCTTCTGCAGCCTCTGTGGGTGTTTTTTTACATGGGGAAATGTCTACGCATACCCGCTTCGCGGGGTCAAGGACGGGTTTTATCGGTCTCGCACCGACTAAAACCCCATGATGTTCCACATTCGCCGCATATTGGCAGGGCCACGGGAACGTTTTCGCACACATCCACGGCTCCAGCAGCGCTGGCCGCCCCATGGCAGCCCCTTCTAGGGGGAGGACCTCTCCTCCCCATTCTCCTTCTCAGGCAAGGCGCACCAGGAATAGAAGGCACGCCCCCTTCACGGCCTGCAACTCCTCCTGCGTAACAGGCCCCCCCGAGTCCGATACGGGGAGGTTATGGGGCCAGGAAAATCGAGCGCTTAGTAGCACCCGCTTTCCCGTCCCCAGCAGCGGATCTGGTATCTGGCTCCGTCGCTAACCAAGTTTCGGCCGCGGACGGTAGAGAGGGCGACGCCTCGCAATACCGACACTCCTCTTCCCTCGCGGCCCGCACCACCACTGCATTAACGGAGCGGCCCCGTCAGTCGCGGAGGATAGTGGCGAAAGAGGCGAGTGGCGCATCGCCATACCAACACTCCTCTTCCTCCGCGACTCCACCTCGGCTGCAGCGGTAAAGGGAGAGAACACCCTCTTGCCACAGCCCACCGACACACCTCTGAAGTCGGCTCACCAAGCCCACTCGAAATGGCCACCTCGGGCCACTACGGGCCAGCCAAGGGGTTCCTCTTTGTTCACCGCGGGTGACCAAGCCATAGCTCGTGAGCCCTCCCGCGGGAACCCGTTCGAGGGGGTGGGGGGGGGGGGTTAGCCTCAGGCTAAACGCGCGAGGGTGGGGATGTATACCGTTTCTGAATAAAATCGTTTTTCTGAAATTACGTACGCCGATTCAACGTAGGTTATCTTTCTAGGGTTAAATGTATTATTCGAAATTCATTAACTGGTTTCTTCATATACATAGTGCATTAATCTATATCCGTAAATTGTATGTATTTTATATTATATTCAAAACATGATAATATATCGTTGAATTTTAATTCACTTAAAACAAACACGTGGCGAAGAATAACATTTTGTATTTGTTATTTCTCGCTACATGCCTTATTTAGCTTTTGTATGTCTGCATCTGATTATAATTTTTATATATAATTTTTGCGTAATCCTCCTTTTTATTCAAAATTCAAAGGTTCTTCACCCATATAAATGTATATTTTCCTTTTGATAGTAGTAGTTTTCTTAATCATTCATATAAATATACACGTTTACTGCTATTATTGAGAAGTATTTTATTGTTGTACAATTAATGTTTTTTGTGCAATCCGATTGTTTCTGTTTATCTTCGCACGGTATGTCACGATAATAAGCCGCGGGTGATTCTCATTTTGTCAGTCGCCTCTTTAATATGATCAGGATTTAAATTTATTTTTTTAGCAATTCAACGCACAATATAATTTGTATTTTCATCTTTTTTATTCTCCAATCCTCTTATTTCTATATATTTTTAAACTTCTTTTAGTTCCATATAAGTTACCCTTTCTACTAGTGCTTCAATGAATTTTTGCAGATAAACATTTGATTTTCTAAATCCAAATCTTTTTTTTCACTGCTTTCCTTGAATTGCAAAATGTTTTGTTACTGTTCCCCATAAAAATCGACAGCCTCAGTTAATTCTGGTATTTGATTTTTATCTGATAGCTTATTTCTAATTTATTGTTACCTTCTGTTAATACGTATACTGCCGTAGCGTTACTGACATCTTGTATGTTTCTTTTGGACTGTTGCATTCTCGGACTGTTATCAGTTTTAAAACACCCATCGCAAAGCTTATTTCTCTGTTGAAACTGTTTAACAAATAGGCATTTTGTTTTAAATATTCCTCCACAATAACCTTTGCATTTAATATCTTCCTCCTTTGCTGTTAATAAGAATAGTTTACATTTTGACACTGAACCATCTTAACACAACTTAGCTTAAACAGTAGGTACGCGTATATAATAAATCGAATCGATAGCACACGTCTGTACGCGGGGTATGCGCACAAAAGACTTGTATAAAAAAATATTATTGTTATTAATATCTTTTATGTAAGCTTACTTGTACATAGGCTGCACTAAAAGTATCAGGAATGGAATATTTCCACTGTTTCTGTCATATTAAAATCTTTTTAATCAAAAACTCCTTGGTTTTAAAAATCAAATACCATTTATTTATTTAAAAAAAGATTCTCGGTCTTGTCACAAGCTTTTGTCAAACTTGTTTAGTCGTTGAGAAAATGGAATTGACTCGAGAAAATTCAAGAGCGATGATTTATATGACTTTCGAAGTGGTTTAACACAAAAACAGTGTATTGACCGGATGATTTCTGCATTTGGTGATGAAGCACCATCCAAAACCACAATTTATCGCTGGTTTGCTGAATTTCAACTTGGACGGGTCAAGCTCAGTGATGATCCCCGTCAAGGTCGTCAAAAAACTACAGTCACCCAAGAAAACGTTGATGCTGTGCATAAGCTGATTGAGAAAGATCGACATGTGACATACCGCGAAATTCAGGTAACTTTAGACATTGGCATGAGTTAAATACAAATAATCTTGCATGAACAATTAGGTGTAAAAAAGTTGTTTTTCCGATGGATACCGCATTCGCTCTGTGAAGAGCAAAAAGCGGCTCGCGTTATTTGGTGCGTCAAAACTCTCGAAAGATTCCACGCAGGATCCTCAAATGCTGTATACAACATCGTATCAGGTGACGAATCCTGGATATACGCGTAAGAACCTGAAATAAAGAACCAGTCACGAGTTTGGGTGTTCGTAAACGAGTTAAAGCCAACAAAAATTGTTCGTTCACGGAGTGTTGCAAAAAAAAGATGGTGGCCACGTTTGTCTCCAAAACCGGCCATGTTACGATTATTCCTCTTGAGGGACAAAGAATTTTAACAGTGGTAGAGCCATGCGGCAGCTTTTGCTGTCGCACGGATGGGCCGGCTCGAACCGGGGTAGTACCACGACCTCACAGAATACCAGCGTGAAGTAGAGGTTTACCTCTGCGTTTCGCTTAGTAAGTGCAGGTGGCTGGAGGCCCTTTTTACTGGAAATAAGGCATTCCATCTTAGTCCTCACGGGTGACAACGCATCTGCATTTTGATTCACAAACAAGGATAGATGTAGATGTCTATGGGCCGCAGCAACCACTTCCCATCAGGTGGACTGTGTGCTTGTTTGTCACCCTTATCCTATAAAAAAAAAGAAAAAAAAAGAACGGTTAATGCAGAATGGTATGCTAGCATTTTATGCCACAGGTCGTTTTTGAACTCCGTAAAGAGAACTGCAACCGCCGCATCATCCTCCATCACGACAATGCGAGTTCTCACACCGCACACAGAACAAAAGAGTTTTTAGAGCAAGAAAACATAGAATTATTAGACCATCCGCCGTACAGCCCCGACCTAAGCCCTAATGATTTCTATACTTTCCCTAAAATAAAGAATGATTTGCGTGGACAGAGATTTTCATCACCTGAAGAAGCTGTGAACGCCTACAAAACGGCCATTTTGGAGACCCCAACTTCCGAATGGAATGGTTGCTTCATGATTGGTTGGATTCCACCGTATGGAAAAATGTTTCAAATTTCGCGGAGAATACTTCCAATAGCAATAAATATATTTTAAATGATAATGTTGTGTCACTTCCTTGATTCCCGAAATTTTCAGAGCCGCCCTCGTATGTATGTCCTGAAATTTTTCAATCAAAATTTGACCTACTGCTACTGAAGCTATTGAGGTTAAATTTTGCACACATTTTTGGTTCTCGTGATAATTTACGATTATTTAAATGCCAATATTTTTAATTTAATATGTTTGACTTTACAAAATGGTGATTTATAATTTCCACAGTAACCCCTATGATATGGGTATCAAATGCAAAGTCTTGATAAGGGAAACACAATAAGTATAACTACGATATTCTAAATCCAATATGGCGGATGTCACAAAGTGGCAATTCATAATTTCTATAGTAACTCTTACAATATGGGTATCAAATGAAGGCGCTTGATAGGCGTAGCATAATAAATAATGTGACGTCATTTTAAATCTAATATGGCAGAATTCTAAATCCAACATGGCAGACGTCTAATATGACAATGCAATATTATTTTGACATTTAGCTGACATGGATGGATTCTAAATCCAATATGACGGACCAACCAAGATGGCGGATTAATTATTATATTATTAATTATTGGGACGTAGCATAGTATTCTGTAATGATAAGCAGATTAACCTTCAAGAAGTCTATTCACTCATAATTGCACATTGGTTACCATTTAATAATTATAAAGCCGAATATAAATAAAATTTTCATTTTTCTTTAATCTTTTTTCTTCTCAACCAAATATTAGCTTAAATGTGCGGCACAAGATGATTCAGCAATTTCTTTATGAACTTTTTACTAATAAAAGATTTATGAAAGAGTTATTTTAAAAAGGATATTGTTAAGAAAAAAATGTCTTGCAATTAAAAAACCGATGTTGTATGTTATATATATATATATATATATATATATATATATATATATATATATATATATATATATATATATATATATATATATATATATATATATATATAAGTAACAGTTCTCCAAATCTATAAACACTCTTTTAAATGACCATAAATCATCGTCATCATCAGCATACGGCCATCCAATGCTGGCCATAGGCCTCTCCCAAGGCGCGCTACTAAGCCCGATCTTCAGCAACACACATCCAGTTGCTGCCGTCTTCCATCTTGCCAGGGGTGTCCCATACTACGTTTACCTAAATGCAGTCTCCATTTTATGACACGCCTACTCCAACGGTTATCGCATTTGTGACAGTTGTGATCAGCCCATGGCCACTTCAGCCTCCAAATACAGAAGGCTGCCTCGGTGGCTTTGATTCTTCGATGGATTTCTTCGTTACGAATCTTATCCAACAGAGAAACTCCAAGCATAGCTCTTTTCATCGCCGACTAGGTGACTTTCAGTTTATGGAGTAGTTGTAACGTAGGACGCAATAGTCAAAGAGTTTCGTTTTCAAGCTTTGCGGTACGAAAAACAAGAAGACTGTACAGAAGCACCTTAAATTACCGCCTCAGCATGTAATGTGTTTTCCTGCTTTATGTAAACGATGTGAACTTAATATGAAATAAATTAAAACAACTTCTCTCACGCCTTTCAACCAAAGAAGTAAGTAAAAACTAGAGACTTTCATTTAGGCATTTCCTGAACACCTTCCTCGCATCATTCACATCTATATATCTACGCATGCATGCTCATCGGATAAGATTATTCTTATTTTGACCCATCTTTAAGATATCCTGAATTAGGTCGATAAATTTCTGTCTAGGCCATGATTTGCTGACTCTGTCACTAACTTCTGCAGCATAAATATCATTTGCCTTGATCAGCGGTCGAGTTTATGACTATTATACCAACTAGGCAGTCGCTGTCAGAGTGAGTAGTGAAAACACATATATTCTATGTGTATTGTATATTAGCTACTGCATAATACTACTGATATTTGAAATTTGGCTGTGCGGTTTTAAAACAACCTGTGGACCGCCATAATATTTTTTTTATAGGAGAAGGGGCAAACGAGCATGCGGCTCACCTGATGGTAAGTGACTACTGCCGCCCATGAACAACTGCAACACCAGGGAGGGAATTGCAGATACGTTGCCGGCCCTTTAATAGAATAGAATAGAATAGAATAGAATAATTTTTTATTCAATATAGATCACATGTGTAATACTTATTGAAAGTCATTTTTTACTTTACCACTGGTTCGAAAAATAAAACCTCTGTCCTGGGAAGAACCAGCAAGAAACCCAGCGGGACTTTTTTTTTAAAGCAAATTTTACAATAATGGTTGTACTAACTATATAAGTACAAAATTTATTTTAGAAACAGCTTGGAAGCGATCACCTCATTCCCAGGGGTTATTATCAACCATGTATTCATTTATACTATAATAACCCTTTTTATACAGTTTCAACTTAACAAAACATTTAAACTTGCTAATGGAGAGAGCCTGTACACTTTCCGGGACCTTGTTGTAATAGCGTATACATTGCCCCAAGAATGAATTACTGACTCTGTGGAGTCGAGAAACTGGTATCACTAGCTTGTGTTTGTTCCTAGTGTTTACAGAATGCACATCACTTTTTTTACTAAAACTACCTTTGTTTTTGTGAACATACATTAAATTTTCGTAAATATACTGAGAGGCCAAAGTTAATATATTTATTTCTTTAAATTTATCTCTAAGAGACTCTCTCAGTTTTAGGTTGTAAATAGCTCTAATGGCCCTCTTCTGTAAAACAAAAATAGTTTCTGAATCAGCCGCATGTCCCCATAACAAAATCCCATAAGACATTATGCTATGGAAATAACTGAAATAAACTAATCTAGCTGTCTCGACACTAGTGAGACCTCTAATCTTTTTTACAGCATAGGCTGCAGAACTTAGTCTGCTTGCTAGTTTGGATATATGGGGGCCCCACTGAAGCTTTGCGTCGAGAGTGATGCCAAGAAAAACAGTGGATTCAACAGGGCTCAGTTCTTCCCCATTTAAAAACACATTGGTACTCAGATTTCTATCATTCGTTGTTGTAAATTTAATACATTTAGTTTTATTTCCGTTTAAATGTAAATTATTAACGTTAAACCAATGCACTAATTTTGATATAGCATTATTCACTTCGTCACATTTAAATGATTTACGTTTAAGTTTAAAAATCAAAGAAGTATCATCAGCAAATAATACTATATCATGATTATCCTCTACAATAGAAGGTAAGTCATTAATATACACTAGAAACAAGAATGGGCCGAGAATTGAGCCCTGAGGGACACCCATTAGTACAGGTGAGCCGGAAGAACTTTTACCATTAATAATAACTTTCTGCATTCTATTACTTAAATATGAAATTATAAGTTTAAGCGCTGTGTTCTTGACACCATAGTACTGTAGCTTCCTGATTAATGTCTCATGGTGAACGCAATCGAAGGCCTTGGAAAGGTCACAAAATATACCCAAAGCATCCTCTGAATTCTCCCATGCACAAAAAATATGTTTAATAAGCTCAACTCCAGCGTCAGTTGTTGAGCGACCCCTTGTAAAACCGAATTGATTTCTATGTAGCAATTTATTAATATTAAAGAAACTTAACATTTGATCTAAAATTATTTTTTCAAAAATTTTACTAAATGTTGGTAGTACAGAAATTGGTCTAAAATTGGCGGGGTCTAATGTACTACCAGATTTATATAAAGGTATGACTTTACTAAGTTTCATTAAATCAGGAAACACACCAGATTCGACGCTTGTATTAAATATAGTGGCTAGATAAGGTGCTATTATATCTATTATAGATAAAATAACTTTAACGGAAATCCCCCATAAATCTGCCGTTTTCTTAACATCAATAGTTTTAAAATATTTAACGATATCTTTTGGCAGTACTCTATGGAATTTAAAAGTATTTGAACAAGCCTTTACATTTTGTTTAAGCAATGATTCGGCGACAGTAGGAGAAGAGTTTAATGATTTAGTTGTCAAAAAAGGGACATCAGTAAAATGTTTCTCAAAAGCCATAGCAACTTCTTGATCAGATCGGGTTAAATTATTGTTAATATTCAATTGAAAATCCGAGTTGCGCGGTTTGACCTTGCCCGTTTCACTATTTATTATTCTCCAGGTCATTTTAATTTTGTTTGATGCAGTTTTAATTTTGTTACTTAAATGTAAAGCCTTAGCTGTGGCGCACACTTTTTTAAATATTTTAGAATATGTTTTTACATAATCTCTAAATATAACACTACTATTATATGATCTTTCATTATAAAGCTCGTATAACTTTCGCCTACACTTATAAATTCCTACTGTCGCCCATTCATTAAATGATTTGCGACTGTTAAAAGAGAAAGTTTTAGAAGTAAATATCCTACTAAATTCACAAGTTATAATTTTAAATAACGTACCATACAAATAATTAGCACTGTTTTTAAATGAAAGTGATGGAAGTCTTTTTATTATATTACTTCTAAACCTCTCCAAGCGATGTTCATTTATTGGAACAAACACAACTTTCTTATTTTTCTGTTTCTTGTGTATGTAAGGTAATGATACCAACTGTCCACAGTGATCTGAACTTAAATTTTGAATAATTGATTTATGCAAGGGCTTAACATCTGTAAAAATATTATCTATACAGGTCGCACTAGGCCCAGCAATACGTGTTGGTTCTAAGAATAAATTAACAAGATTATACGATTTAAACAATGAGCTAAACTTAATACTAATGGAAGAAGTTTCAAGGAGATTGATGTTAAAGTCTCCACATATTACAACAGACTTGTTCTGTTTACTAAGTTTGAGCAAAACTTCTTCCACAATCCTTTCAAAATAGTCATAAGTAGCACATGGGGGTCTGTAAACACTCACAACAATGAGGTGCTCGAGCTCGACACAAGCCATTTCTACAGTTCGCTCAACAGAGAGGCTCACTATATCCTTACGTTCTTTATATAATAATGATTTATCTGCTAGTATTAAGGAGCCACCACGTAAACTTTTTTCTCTATTGAAGGAACTGACCACCTGGTGATTTCTGAAATTAAACATGAAATTATAATCTTTTAGCCAATGTTCAGTAATACAGAGGATATGTATGTTGTTACTATTTAAAAACAATTCAACTTCTAATTCTTTGCCCATCATGCCTTGTATATTTTGATGCACCAGGTGTAAACAATTTTTATTACTTATTTGTGGGCTACATTCAAAGTTATTTATTAATTAAACTCTCATTATTGCTAGAGATTGCCTCTATTGTCGCATTTACTAATTTAAATTAGTTGGAACTGATACCAAATTAATTGTCAAATAATTATCCTGCCCAATAAAAGCAGTCTTGGTAGCCAAAAACTTGGCTGAGTTAAAAAGTAAATAATAAGATAGCAAATATTAAAAAGGAGTACGCTCTTTTCTTGAAGGTCCCTAAGTCGTATCGGTCCGGAAAAATCGCTGATAGTAAAAGATTCCACAAGGAAGTCGTCCGAGGAAGAAAACATCTTCTAAATCGCACAGTGGTGGACCGCCAATCATCCAAGAATCATCCAAGAAGAGGAGTGCCTTGACACTGAGGAGATACGACAAAGGGGTTCTTTTTAGCGGTAAACGCGCAAACTTGTGTCTTCTGAGGATTAAACTGGACTAGATTTAGTCGCCCCCAGTTCGAGACTTTGTCTAGCAAAGACTCGACTTCAGACACAAGTTTGTTCCGGTACTCGGAGACGTTTTCCCGAGAAATATTAGCACGACCGGTGTATAGAGCATCACCAGTGCTGTCATCCGCATAGCAATGAATGTTACCAGTTAGCAACATATCACTCACATGCAGAAGAAACAGCGTTGGTGATAGCACACAGCCTTGTGGAACACCAGCGTTAATAGGCTTGTAGTTAACAGTGGTAGAGCCACGCGGCAGAGTTTTGCTGTCGCACGGATGGGCCGGCTCGAACCGGGGTGGTACCACGACCTCACAGAAAACCAGCGTGAAGTAGAGGTTTACCTCTGCGTTTCGCTTGGTGAGTGCAGGTGGCCGGAGGCCCTTTTTACTGGAAATGAGGGATTCCATCTTAGTCCTCACGGGTGACAACGCATCTACATTTTGATTTGTAATAGAGGATAGATGTAGATGTCTATGGGCCGCAGCAACCACTTACCATCAGGTGGACTGTGTGCTCGTTTGTCACCCTTATTCTATAAAAAAAAAACATGCACCGTCTACAACGACCTTGATGCTCGATCTGCAAGGAAGCTGGTGATCCAATTGCACAATTTCTCGGGAAGCCCATAGGAAGGGAGCTTCGAAAGTAGCGCTTTGTGCCAAACCCGATCGAAGGCCTTCGCAATGTCCAGACTAACGGCCAACGCCTCCCACTTGGACTCTACTGCCTCCGCCCATCTATGGGTCAGGTAGACCAGAAGATCACCAGCTGATCGACCCCGACGAAAACCGTATTGGCGGTCACTAATCAGTTGGTGATCCTCAAGGTACCGGATGAGCTGGCAGTTAATAATGGATTCCATTATTTTGGAGAACAAGGAGGGGATCGCGATAGGCCTATAGTTGGACGGGTCTGAGCAGTCGCCCTTTTTAGGGATCGGGTGGACAAAAGCTGTCTTCCATGAATTCGGGACTACGCCTTGGGAGTAGGAGTACCGGAAATGAAGCGTTAGGACCGGTGCTAACTCCGGAGCACACGTCCTTAGCAGAATTGGGGGGATTCCGTCAGGCCCACTCGACTTCTGGATGTCCAGGGAGAGAAGTGTTTTGCGAACCGAGCACTGTGAGAACAGCACATCCGGCATGGAGCACTCACACCGCGGGATGGTCGGCGGTGTTTTCCCCCCGTAATGAAGAGTCGAGCTGGACGCAAAAAGGGAGCCTAAAAGGTCGGCTTTGTCTTTTGCGTCATGGGCCAGTGAGTCGTCCTCCCTGTGCAGAGATGGTAGTGATGGCTTACAGAAATTCCCTTGGACAGCCTTGGCGAGAGACCAGAATGCACGGGTTCCCGAAGGCGAACTAGTTTCTCGCCAATTCTGCCTATGTGCTCTGACTTTGCCTTGGCAATAACTCTTTTGAAGGACCTGGAGGCGAAGTTATACTTCTTTTTAAGTATGCTGGTGTTTACATCCCGAGTCGCCGAAGCCGCAGCCCAGGCTTGATAAAACTCCTGCTTACTGCGTAATGCAGTTTTACAGGAGCGACCAAACCAAGGCTGAGATCTGCCTCCGATGGGTACCACAGATGATGGAATAAATAGTTCCATTCCCTGTAGCACCATATCAGTGACAGAGTCAGCAACAGCGCTGGGATCATCCGGCGAGAAGCAAACCCATGGTTAGGATGCAAAGAAATACCGCATTCCGTCCCAATCCGCCGACCTGTAATGCCAAACACGGCGGCAACCTGCAGAACGCAACCGCGAAGGGAGCGTGAGTAGCACCATACTCCGGATCAGACAGTGGTCCGAAGAGCCGAGAGGGGCATTGACGGAAACCTGATATCCGTCCGGATGAGAGGTCAGCAGAGGGTCCAACAGGGAAGGTGTATGATCCTCCACATCTGGAATCCGCGTAGGCGAGGTAACCAGTTGTGTCAGACCATATGCCAAAGCAAAGTCATAAACAGATCTCCCCGCATGATCGGTTAAACGTGAACCGAGCCATTCGGCATGGTGGGCGTTACAATCGCCAAAGATCACGATCTCTGCGGATGGGACCTGTTGTAGCAAGGAATCTGTAGCCATTTAGACGTGGTCGATGAGTCAGTCTGTTTCGGCATAACCGCTATGGGACCTAAAGAGGCACCCGTAGACGCGCGGATGGTCGTCGCTGTCTACGCGTAGCCAAAGAATGGACAGGTCCGAACCTTCAAGACTGCCGAGGCGTCGAGAACAGATGTCCCCTCTGACATACACGCAAACTCCAGCCCGAGGCACAAAGGAGTGCTCCAATTTGTACCCCGGGTAAGAGAGATACGAAATATCAGCCGGAGAGGAAACCTGCGTCTCGGTCAGGAAGAGCAAGGCCGGCTTCGCCGTTTCGAGATGGTAGTGAACGGCGTTTAGGTTAGAGTGAAGTGAAGGCAGCCTGAGCACCCACGCTCAGGATTGGAATAACATGGTCGTGGATGCTCAGCGAGGGATTCTCCAGGGGTACTGGTACCCTCCTGGGGTAGTCTAATGTGTAAGTCCGCTACCATGTTGATTAGGGGAGGGGGGGATTGGGCCTCCGGCCTCCCGCACTCTCCAGACGAAATGCAGAAGCAGAGCTTTTACTTCACGCCGGTAGTCTGTGAGGTCGTGGTACCAACCCGGCTCGAGCCGGCCCATACGTGCAACAGCAAAAACTGCTGCGTGGCTCTACCACCGTTAAATACTTCTACTTTAAAAGAACATCTGCGGTTATTGGTTGCATGGGCTTATTTATCACAAACATTTGTAAAAAGTATTTTCGGCAATCGTTACATAGTTTTCCCAGTATTTTTGAAGTTACCTCACAGTTACTACACTTGGTCGGCTGGTTGGTAAGACAAATTTTCATTTTAAAATTCTGGTTGCCAACACGCTTACCGAGCGTGGCAACTATGCCAAGTATCCCCCCTACATGTCAACGTATAGGGGAGGCCTTATTCATTTGTGGACTTAAGTAGGTTGTAACGTTAACGGTTTTAAAAATTCGCGAAGAAAAATTTGCAACAACCAAAACAGACTCAAATTAATAAGTTTCCTTTTTGAATTCGGCTAAAATACTTTGTACGCGCTTTATATAAGCCAACTATGTAAATATTATGCGCAACCTTGTATCGAGTTGTGTGACATCAAAAGGGAAATGAAGGATTTAGATACTGTAATTCTTACGTCTTTACAAAATGTAAGCCTTAAGACTCCGTATCGCCCGAGCTCAAGATGCTACGCATAAAAGATTGAGCTAGAAAGTAATGGAGTTTGAATTGAGCGCACTGTTCTCCAATTTATTGTAAATCTCTTAAAATGCAGTCACTTAGCATGAAAAATGATATTGAAAAGTGCTTGTCTTTATTTGCTTTCTGTCTTCTCTTATTTGTTCTTTGATCTTTTTACTTATTTCTGCAATTTCTTTACGTGTCTCTTTATTTTTCGTGCCTTGTAGAAGCAATTTTCTTTCCTTAAGTAATTGTGTCGTTTTGGTGGATAATATTACTTTATTATTTGTATAGACTAGATATATATATATATATAGATGCCGTGTAGTGGCGGTCAAGAATATCCACTACCCCATATCCTCCCGTGGGTGTCGTAAAAGGCGACAAAGGGAAACAGGCGGGAGATGGGCAGCAGCATCTTCCTGATAATAGCCGAAAGTACAATAAAAAAACTGCGGTTGCCAACCCGCTCGCCAAGCGTGGCAACTATGGCAAATACCCCCCAATGATGAAAACAACAAACAGACGGCCCCTAGTCCCCGGCGGCCCCGCTATTCCTGGCTACGGTGGCGACCATGGTAACGGCGGGGCAGGGGGTGCTAAGAATCTCCGGTGGAGGTTCGGTTGCCACCAACGACGACTCGACCTAGCAACGTAAAACGCACGCACCCTGAGGACTGACGAGAAGATCGTGGAGCTGGAAGAAGAGATAGACAAGTTGCGCTGGCATATTATAGGATTATCCGAAGTCCGAAGAGAGGGGGAGGACACGGTAATCCTCGAATCCGGCAACTTGCTCTATCACCGGGAGGGCGACCATCTGTCCCAAGGAGGTGTCGGATTTATCGTCCACAAGTCTCTCGTTAACAACGTTGTAAAGATCAGGGGAGTGTGTCGACGAGGGTTGCGTATCTTATACTCAGAATCACCAAACGGTATTCGCTGAAGGTCATACAGGTTTACGCACCAACCTCGGCACACCCCGATGAGGAGGTGGAGGAAATGTATGAGGATATCTCTAGAGCCATGCATTCCTCCAAAACCCAATATACGGTGTTAATGGGAGACTTCAATGCAAAACTAGGCACAAGAGAGAACGGTGAGCTGAAAGTAGGGAAATTTGGAATAGGGCAATGGAACCCAAGGGGCCAGCAGCTGGCCGACTTCATGGAGAAAGAGGGACTCTTTATGATGAACTCTTTCTTCAAGAAGCGGCCCCACAGGAAGTGGACCTGGTCGAGCCCCGACGGTTCGACAAAAATGAGATTGACTTCATTATGACGACCAGACGACAACTGTTCAGTGATGTCTCAGTGATCGCGAGGGTGAAAACCGGCAGCGATCACCGAATGGTTAGAGGCACACTGAACCTAAATGTTAAGTTGGAGAGGTCTCGTCTGATGAAGTCAACGCTCCGTCCCCCTCGTGCTCTAATCCAAAGTCCCGAAACCTTTCAGCTCGAGTTACAAAACCGTTTTCAGTGCCTAGTAGACTGCAATGAAGTGGACGATATGAATGACAAGCTCGTGGAAACTGTCCATGCGGTCGGAGCTAAGTTCTGCAAGACCCACCGCAGAAGAACACAAAAACTCTCCGATCACACTCTTAATCTCATGGCTGTTAGACGGGAGATGAGGCTACATTCTTCAACAGATTTGACAGCATACAGGCAACTGGACAGACAGATCTCTAAATGCATGCGGCGAGACTTACGCAACTTCAATACAGCTCGTATTGAAGAAGCGATCGAGCGGAACCAAGGCTCCAAAGTCTTTGCCAGAGATCGGTCTGCCAGAAAGAGCCAACTGTCAAAGCTGAAGACCGAATGTGGCAGCATCGTTTCCGGGGCACCTGAGATTTTGAGTGAGATTGAGAGGTTGTATGGGCAGTGTAATGTAGGGTAAGCTTATTGTTAGCATAAGGAAGGTAGTTTGTGACCTCTACCTCTCTCGCAATAAATGGTTGAACTGTACGGACGTGTTTTCCTTTGTCTCACTGGTGACGAGGATTTTAATGGTGAAAATCGGCGAAAAATACGTGAAAATAGAAAATACGGAAAATTTAGACTGCGAACAATCAGCGTGCAAAATGTCGATCGGAAAGATTAGTGAGTTTGACGTGAAAACCGGTAACTGGACTGCTTACGTGGAGCGGCTAGAAATGTATTTTGTGGCAAATTCAGTGAAGGACGAAATTAAATTGCCGACCTTGATCGCGGTTATGGGTGAAAGTGCGTATGAACTGTTATCTACCCTCGCGAGTCCTAAAAAACCCGCGGAACTTACGTATTTGGATGCAGTTGTACTATTACGTAATCATTTGCAACCGAAACCGTCTCCGATGGCGGAACGTTATCGCTTTAGGCAAAGAAGACAAACAGACAGTGAATCGATCAGTGATTACGTGGCGGCATTAAAGAAACTATCTAGACATTGTGAATTCGGTGCAGTCCTACAGGACAATTTACGGGATCAGTTGGTGTGCGGACTTCGAAGTGACGTCATACGGCAGAGATTATTCGCGGAAGAAAAATTATTGTCCTATGACAAGGCAGTGATTTTAGCGGGATCGCTGGAGGCAGCGGAGCGGGACGCGGCGCTCGTGGAGTCGGGCGCAGCGGTGACGTCATCGCAGGCCGCGGGTCAGCTGCGCGGCGAGGGCAGCGGCGGGGCATACGGGGGGCTGAACGCCATGCGCGTCGGCCAGCGAGCCCGCCATACCCGGCACAGCGCAGTGGCGGGAGGCGGTGGCGGTGGCGTCGGCGCAGGCCGAGCGGAGTTGCGTGGTTCGCTATGCGGAGCTTGCGGAGGTATTGACCATGTTGCCAGCGAGTGCAAGTTCAGAACCTACATATGCAGCAAGTGTGGCGTGATGGGCCACTTACGACGCGTGTGTTTCACAAATAACCAGTCGGTGGCGCCGGGCGCCTACAACGGAAACGCGGCGAATGTACAGGGCTTTGGAAAGAAAAGCCGGAACAGCGGTCGCGGAGGACATAATCAGAGACCGAAAACAAATTATGTCAATGCAGACGATGGTGCGACATTGGGTGAGTACCACGAGGCACCCGAGGAAGAACCGGTGATGCAAATGTCGCTGTCACAGTACAAGCCGGTGAGTTTGTGTTTATTAGTGAGTGGACATAACTTAAACATGGAAATAGACACTGGCTCGGCGTTGTCGTGTATTAGTAAAACCACGTATGAAGATACATTTAATCATTTACCATTATTACCATGTGATTTAGCACTAACCTTTTATGATGGAATAAAAATAAAGCCATTAGGTTACTGCGAGGTTAATGTGACATATGGGCGGTCTAGCAAAGTTTTAGACTTATATGTTATTAATAACGGTACTACTACTTTATTAGGCAGACAGTGGTTGTCAGAACTTGATATGAGCGTACCAAAATTTAATGTAAACAGGTTAAACGAATCAGCCATGAATGTATCTTATGCAGTAAATGAATTGTATTCCAGCTATGCTGAGTTGTTCGACGGCGGGCTGGGGCGCTTCACGGGTGGGCGAGCTCGGCTGGCGGTGCGTGCGTACGCGGCCCCGGTGTTCTGCCGCGCGCGGCCGCTGCCTTACGCGCTGCGGGAGCGCGTGGACGCCGAGCTGGACGCCATGCTGCGCGCGGGCGTCATTGAGCCCGTTGAGTGCTCGGACTGGGCGACTCCTCTCGTTATTGTCAATAAATCGGATGGAGCTATTCGAATATGCGCGGATTACAAGGTAACCCTCAATCGTGTCTTATGTGTCGACAAGTACCCAGTGCCTAAAATTGAGGACTTATTGTCGCAATTAGGGGGAAGTAAATTTTTCAGCAAAATAGACTTATCACAGGCATACAATCAGATCGTGCTTGACGATACCAAAAAGTACACAGTAATTAACACCCATCGCGGTTTCTTTATGTATAACAGACTTGTTTTCGGCTTAGCATCCAGTCCGGGAATTTTTCAAAGAATAATGGTTAACTTGTTAAAAGATATCGAGGGGGTCGTAGTATTTTTGGATGACGTTTTGATCGCTTCGGACACTATCGAAAACCATATACATACTTTACGTAAAGTGCTAGATAAATTGAAAGAGTACGGTCTTAAATTAAAAAGGGAAAAATGTGAATTTTTTGTAGAAAAAGTGAAATATTTTGGTTATGTAATGAATAAAGAGGGAATCCACCCCGATCCTGACAAGATAGAATCGATTCTGTTTATGTCACCACCCAAAGATATTTCGAAACTTCGGTCATTTTTAGGAATGGTCAATTTTTATAGCCGTTTCGTGACCAATTTGAGTACCATTTTACAGCCACTTTACGAACTACTAAAAAAAAACTCGACATGGAAATGGGGTAAATTAGAACAGCAGGCTTTCACTGTAGTGAAGAGACGTTTGAGTGACGCGGTCGCGCTGAGCCACTACGAGCCGGGCGCGCCGTTAGTGGTGACGTGTGATGCCAGCGCGCGCGGGCTCGGCGCCGTGCTGGCGCAGCGCGACGCGGCCGGCCGCGAGCGCCCTGTCATGTGTGTGTCGCGCGCGCTCACCGCCGCGGAATGCAACTACAGTCAGATACAAAAGGAGGCGTTAGCTATTGTATTTGCTGTGAAAAAGTTTCACCAGTATATTTACGGGCGACGGTTTACATTGCGGACGGATCATAAACCGTTAGTCACAATATTCGGTCCACACCAAGGTATTCCTAGCATGACGGCTAGTAGATTACAGAGATGGGCTTTAATATTAACAGCTTACGATTTCGATATCGAATACGTCTCAACTAATGATAATGTGGCGGATGCTTTGTCGCGAATGATTTCTACCCATAAAGAGAGTAGGTCGGAGGAAAATCGAGAATTTCCGGAACAAACTTATTTACATTTCGCGTCAGAGGCCTTATTAATAGACAATAATAGTTAAAAGCGGGAAACCGCGAGGGACGCGATACTAGGACGGGTCTTCGGTTATATACGGGACGGCTGGCCGCAAGATATCGAAATAAAAGATATCAAACCATACTTTCACAGACAAAAAGAGTTATACGAGGAACTGGGGTGCGTCATGTGGGGTCACAGAGTAGTGGTACCTTCTAGTTGCAGGGAGAAAGTTCTCGCAGAGTTACATGAGGCTCACATGGGGATCACCAAGACGAAACAGTTCGCTCGCAGCTACGTGTGGTGGCCGGGGATCGACGAGGCGGTGGAGGCCGTGTGCCGCGCCTGCTCGGTGTGCGCGCGCGTGGCGGACGCGCCGGAGCGACACGAGCCGCGCCCGTGGTTGTGGCCAGAGCGCCCGTGGTCGCGACTGCATCTCGATTTTTTAGGGCCAATAGGGGGCGTTACTTACTTAGTAACCGTGGACGCTCATTCTAAATGGGTCGAAGTCACTGCTATGAGTTCCATTTCGGCAAAAAAATTTAATAAGCAAATTAAGGGAAATGTGGGCTAGATTCGGTCTGCCAAGACAGATAGTGAGTGACAACGGTCCGCCATTTACTAGTCAGGAATTCCAGTTATTTCTTAAGGATAACGGTATAGAACACATATTTTCAGCACCCTATCACCCGGCTTCGAATGGCGCAGCTGAGAATGCCGTTAGAATGAGCAAGCGGGTTATAAAAAAGGCACTGGTACAGGGTGTGAATATCGATATCGCGCTTAATAGGTTTCTACTCGTATATCGTAACACCGAACACTGTACTACCGGTGTGAGCCCCGCGAAATTATTACAAGGTCGTTCACTGCGCACACGCCTCGACTGTCTGAAGCCGGAGCTGGGGCACCGCGTGCGGCGCGAGCAGGCGCGGCAGGCGCGCGCCGCGGGCGGCAGTCGCCGGCAGTTCGCGCCGGGAGACCGCGTATGGTACCGCGATTATCGTAACTCGGTTGTAAAATGGTTAAAAGGAGAAGTACACTCCAGACTAGGAGAAACGGACTATAATATTCTAGGGGCTGAAAAAGTCTTTATTCAAAGACATGTCGACCAGATAAGACCACGATCGGGGGAGCCGGATAGGGAAGGGGAAGACCGGGATGTTTCAGAAGGAGGAAGAGGTTCATTATCACGTTCCTATCTAGTGTATCCGAATGGCTCCTCTCCAGTGGTGGAGGAAGAGGCCAGTTCGAGTGGCAGAGAGGCCGCGGCCGGGTCCGCGCCCGCCGCGGCGTCCTCGCGCCCCCCGCCCGCCACGCAGCCGGCGCCCGCGGCTCCGAGCCCGGCGAGGGAGTGCCCCAGCCCGCCTAGAACTCGTAGGGCCCCGCGACGTTATGGATTTGATTTTGATTAGTTGTAAGTTAGTTAAGTGATATGTGCTTTATTTTATATTAGTTTAAGTACGTTTAGAATAAGGGTGGAGGTGTAATGTAGGGTAAGCTTATTGTTAGCATTAGGAAGGTAGTTTGTGACCTCTCCCTCTCTCGCAATAAATGGTTGAACTGTACGGACGTGTTTTCCTTTGTCTCAGGCAGCTGTACACGTCATCGTTGGAGCCACACGCAAGTGTGAGTAACGATCCAAGAGCAAGTCTTATTCGACACTATTTCGAAGATTTCCCGGACGTCAGTCTAAACGAGATTAGAATGACTCTCAAGGACCTTAAAAACGTCAAGGCCCCAGGCGAGGATGGAACTACAGCGGAGCTTCTGAAAGCGGGTGGAAGACCGGTACTTGAAGTCCTTCAGAGGCTCTTTAATTCCGTCCTCCATGGTGGCATTACACCGGAGGCGTGGAGCAGAAGTTCGCTCTCTTGAAGAACTACGGACCGATTTCCCTTCTGAGCCGCGTCTACGTGCTGTTTTCACAACTTCCAGCCACCCAAACAAGCCGATTTCCGAAAGGGCTTTAACACCATAGACCACAAACGTACCATTCGGCAAATTGTACAGAAGTCCGAGAAGTACAATTTGCCACTATGTCTGGCGTATGTGGACTATGAGAAAGCCTTTGATTCCGTCGAAATTCGGGCGGTGCTGCAGTCCCTTCACCGGTGCCAAGTTGACTGTCGGTATACTGAAGTGCTGAAGTGTTTGTACTATAGAGCTACGATGGCTATCCGTGTACAGAACCAGAGTATGAAACCTATCCAAATGCAGAAAGGTGTAAGACAGGGTGATGTCATATCCCCGAAACTCTTCGCCGCTGTATTGGAAGACGTTTTCAAGCTTCTGGACTGGAAAAGATACGGTATCAACATCAATGGCGAGTACATCACTCACCTTCGATTTGCCGACGATATAGTCCTTATGGCAGAATCGCTGGAAGACCTAAGCACTATGCTCAATGACTTCAATAGTGTTTCCCAACGAATAGGTCTTAAGATGAACATGGACAAAACAAAGATCATGTTTAATGTCCATGTCATACCTATGCCGATTGTTGACAAGTATGTTTACTTGGGACAAATAGTTCGACTAGGTAAGTCCAACTTCAACCTAGAGGTCAATCGATGGATTCAACTTGGTTGGGCAGCGTTCGGGAAATTACGGCACATCTTCTCGTCAGGTATACCTCAAAACTGGAAAACGAGACTGTACACCCAGTGCGTGTTACCAGTGATGACATACGGAACTGAGACGTGGTCCTTTACTGCTGGCCGGATGAAGAAGCTTAAGGTCGCTCAGCGAGCTATGGAGAGGGCTATGCTTGGAGTTTCTCTGCGTGATAAACTCAGAAATGAGGATATGCGCAGTAGAACCAGAGTGACCGGCATAGCCCGTCGAAATTCGGGCGGTGCTACAGTCCCATCAGCGTTGCCATTGTGACTGTTGGTATATCGAAGTGCTGAATTGTTTGTGCAGTAGGGCTACTATGGCTCTTTGAGTACAGAACCAGAATAGGAAACCTATCCAACTGCAGAGATGTGTAAGACAGGGTCACGTTATATTCCCCAAACTCTTCAGCACTGCATTGGAAGACGAATTCAAGCTACTGGACTGGAAAGGACACGGTATTAACATCAATGGTGAGTACATCTTTCACCTTTGATTTGGCGACAACATAGCCCGTCTATTCTCAATAACCTCCATAGTGTCTCCCAACGGATAGGTCTTAAGATGAACATATACATAGCAAAGATCATGTTTAATGTCAAAACCACACCTATGCCGTTAGTTTTTGGGACCACTTAGCTCAAAGTTGTTTACCTGGGACAAATAGTCCGACTAGGTAAGTCCAACTTCGACCACGAGATCAATCGACGGATTCAAAACGTCTGGGCAGCGTTCGGGAAATTACGACACATTTTCTCATCATGTATACTTCAACATCTGAATACGAATGCCAGTGATGATTTACGAATCTAAAACGTGTTCCTTCAATGCTGGCCGTATGAGGACGCTCAAGGTCACTCAGCGAGCTATGGAGAGGTATATGCGTAGGGTTTTTTTGCGTGATAAACTTAGTAATGAAGACATCCTCTACTGTGGACCAGATCAGAGTGACCGCCCATAGCCCAACGGGTGAGTAAGCTGAAGTGGCAATGGGCCGGCCATATAGCTCGAAGAACCGACAACCGATGGGGGAGAAAGGTTCTCGAGTGGCAGCCTCGTACCGGCAGGCGAAGTGTAGGACGTCCCCCCACTAGATGGAGTGACGACCTGGTAAGATATGCAGGAATTCGATGGATATAGGTGACTCAGGACCGTGGCATTCTTTGGGGGAGGCCTATGTTCAGCAGTGGACTTGTGAAGGTCTGTAATGATGATGAATGATGATGATGACTTTGATGATGTTCTCATTTTATCCAAACTGAAGTCAGTTATACAAGATTTTTAAGTATACCAGCTGTAATCGTAACAAGTGTAATGGTTATAACCTTACAAAGCTCTCTGCTTAAAAAGTGTTCTTAAAAGAGAAAAATTTTGTACTCTTTGTCACTTCGAACAGCTCAGACGAATCTAACGAGACTCCTTAAGTTAAAAATCTTCAAGCCGTTAAGGTTTAAAATTACACTTTAATTTGGCGGCTGGGATTAATGCGAACAACTCCTCAGAGCACTCCCCGTGGTAAATGCAAAGAAATTGCAAAGGGATGCAACATCTCTTCGCAGCGCCAGTGAATCGAGCCGATCGGAAACTACTAGTTCGTCGACGATTCGAGCCGCTCTGTGCTAGATGTAATCAAGTGGAAGGAGCTGGCACTGGGGAGCCCCAGCCTAGAGATGCACAGTATTCCATGCGAGGCCGGACCTCCACCTTGTAAAGGTGCAGGTATTGTGCCGGCATGAAATACTGTCCAACTCTACTGAGCACGCCAAGCTTTTAAAGCCAATTTGGCCTTCTCTTCCAAGTGACCACGAAACTGCACGTCATATTTTATCTGGACGCCGAGGATTCCGATACTAGCTGAGGCTATTAGTAATAAACTAAATTTAGTCGCCCCCAATCCGAGACTTTGTTCACCAAAGACGCGACTTCAGACAGAAGTTTGTTCGGGTACTCGGTGACGTTTTCTTGAGAAATATTAGCACGGCCGGTATATAAGGCTTCACCAGTGCTGTCATTCGCATAGCAATTATTGTTACCAGTTTGCAACACATCATTGATATGCAGGAGAAACAGCGTTGGTGATAGCACGCAGCATTGTGGAACACCAGCGTTAATAGGTTTGTAGTGGTAGCATGCATCATCTACAACAACCTTGATGCTCCAATCTGCAAGAAGGCTGGCGATCCAATTGCATAATTTCTCGGGCCGCCCAAAAAAGGGAGCTTCGAAAGAAGCGCTTTGTGCCGAACCCGATCGAAGACCTTCGCTTTGTCCAAACGAACAGCCAATGCCTCCCCCTTGGACTCTACTGCCTTTGCCCATCTATGAGTCAGGTAAACCAGAAGATGACCAGCTGATCGACCCCGACGAAAACTTTATTCGCGGTCACTAATCAGCTGGTGATCTCAAAGTATTGCATGAGCTGGCAATTTATAACGAATTCCATTATTTTGGAGAACAAGTAGGTGATGGCGATAGGCCTGTAGTTAGACGGGTCTGAGTGGTCGCCTTTTTAAGAAATCGGGTGGACAAAAGCCGTCTTCCTTGATTTCGGGACTTTGCCTAAGAAGTTGTCCCGAAATCATGTCAATCACCGGAAAAGACGCATTGGAACCGGTGCCAAATTCGGAAAACACGTCTTCAGCACGTTTGGGGGGATTCTGTGAGGCCCATTCGATTTTTGTATGTTCAAGCAGAGAGGAGAGCTTTGTGAACAGAGCGCTGTGAGAACCGCACATTTAGCATTAAGCACTCACACCGCGGGATGGACGGCGGTGTGTTGCCGCCGTCATCGAGAGTCCAGTTGGACTTAAAGACAGCGGCAGCCTGCGGATAACAAGCGCAATTTCAGCGTGAGTGGCACCACACTCCGGACTAGACAATGGTCCGAGGAGCCAAAAGGGGCGTCGACAGAAACCTGATATCTATCCGGGTGAGAGGTCAGCAGATGGTTTAACAGAGAAGGTGCATGATTCTCCACATTCGGAATCCGCGTAGGCATAGAAAACAGTTGTGTCAGACTATATGCCAAGGCAAAATCACGAATAGATCTTTCCACACGACCGGATAAACGTGAACCGAGCCGTTTGGCGTGCTAGGCGTTAAAATCGCCAAGAATCACGACATCTGCGGATGGAACCTGTTTTAGCAAGAAATCTGTAGCCATTTCGAATGTGGTCGATGAGTCGGTCTGTTTCTAAATTGCTGCTATGGGACCTATAGAGGCACCCGCAGACGCGCGTATGATCGTTTCTAAGCGTAGCCAAAGGATGGACTGGTCCGAACCTTCAAGACTACCGAGGCCTTGAGAACAGATGTCCCTCTGACGTGTACGCAAACTCCAGTTTGAGGCACAAAGAAGTATTCCAATTTGTAGGAAACGGTGGCCTCGAGTAGGAAAGATATGAAGTAACAGCCGGAGAGGACACCTGCGTTTCGGTCAGAATGAGAAAGGCCGGCTTCGCCGTCTCGAGATGGTGGTAAACGGCGATTAGTTTCGAGTGAAGTCCCCTGATGTTGCTGAAATTCAGCGTGGCAGGTGTCTTGTTGCCTTGGGCCTTGGTCTTATTGCTCAGTTTGCCCAGAGCACTTATTGTTTTGAGCCTCCCCCCCCCCCTCTCCCAGCCAGAATACGCGGGGTAGTCTTAGCAACCACCAACATTCTCTAGGGGTGCTGGCACCCTGGTCTTTAGAATGAACCAATGAGCGCACGGTGGTAGTAAATATAGTAATTCATATCTATAAACTATATTAATTAATGTATTTACTGTTGAAAATAAGTGTCTAAATAAGCGCAGATCTTGATAAAAAATACAAGTGAGTAATAATTAATGATTATATTAATAAATATTTCAGTACTTAACTTTTATAAATATAGTATTATATATATATATATATATATATATATATATATATATATATATATATATATATATATATATATATATATATATATATATATATATATATATATATATATATATATATTTAAAAAAATAGTCTTTTTCAAGATATAATAATAATGTTGCTTATTACCAAGGTGAGATGTCACATGTTACACATCATATGCGACTACAGAAAGGCTCGCTAATTTTTTTTTGATGTCTGTGCATCTAGGGTCACGTTTAATTATACCCTCAGCGAGTCATAGGAATTACAATTTTAGTATTACCTTTTTCCGGTCTGAAGGGAACAAGAACAAATTCTCAGAGGTTACAAAGCATCTGTAACCTTCATTAAAAATGAATAGATACCATCAAAAACATAACTTGTAAAAAAAGCCAAGTCTCGCAACTCAGTTCTTCTACCGTAAAAAGTTGTGAGATCCATGTAATACCAAGTCGGTTAATTTAGTCAGTCCATGGATTGATACATAGGAGTCCTTAATCTATAAAAATATTAATTCGAATAACGCGACTTTCTTAGAATTAAGCAATGATCTTTTTTATTTTGTATTAACTGCCTTATATGTACATAGCCTCACTTATTTCATCACATTTCAAATAGTATATTGCTTTGAAAGCATGGTTGGTTGATTTCAAACTGATATAATTTTGTATTTTATTGCAAGTTTTTGCGAATTTCTTAATTATGTTTTGTTATTATTAAATATTAACGCTTTGGCAAATTTTCCACTTAAGTTATATTAACTAATTTAATTAGAACACCATTAGAAATTGTCTTTACTTCTGACATTCTGAGTAAATTATTATTTATAATTAAGTTCATTAAATTATTGCAGCTATTTTACTGATATAATTGTAGCATGAATGGGTCCGTTCGACCGGGGAGGATCACGCTCTCCCAAAATACTAGCCTAAAATAGCAGCTCAATGTTGCTGTGTTTCGTATAGTGAGTGTAGAAAACTGGAGACAGGTGACTCACAGGTGTTTACGCATATATATTTTGATTCGTAATCGAGGATAGATGTAGATGCCCATGGGCCACGGCACTTACCATCAGGTGGACTGTGTGCTCGTTTGTCACACTATCCTATAAAAATCATTTTGTAAGTTTTTAAAGTGGAATTTAAATAATAAATATCTATATGAAAGAATTTAAGCATACAAGCATAAAGCACGAGTATAAAGCTGTTATGTGTAGTAGGTGAAGAGAACCCTTGATCCTTAACTGCTAATGAGGTATTCATTTAAATTTTGATTTTTAATATAACAGATATAAATGTCTATGCGCCACAGCATCGACATACCATCACAGGTACAGTGCGCTCATTTGTCATTTTACAATTGTAAAAACTTTTATAGTACTGTGACACAATCAGCAGTTAAAATTTAATGTAAGGCGTAAAAAATACTTATTATGACAGGCAAGTTTTTTAGGAGGCCAAATAAAAGAAACTAGGTCAGTCCTTTTGTGTGATTAATGTTCAGGCTAATATTTATTTTACAAAACCGTAAGAAACTTTTTACTGGATACGAGGCATTCCTGTGGGGTTGAAACGCATCTGCATTTTGATTATCGATTATCGATTCGAAGATAAATAAATGTAAATGTCTATAGGGCACAGCATCCACCTTCTATCAGGTGGACTCAGGTGTGACTGGTGTGCTGCTCGTTTTTCACCTTAATTCTGTAAAAAAAGAAACTCACGCATCATTAGGGGCCAACTTTTAGGTGATCAAATATTTTTTTTATGTAGGAGAGGAGGCAAACAAGCATGCGGCTCACCTGATTGCAAGTGACTACCGCCGCCCATGAACTACTGCAACACCAAGGGAATTGCCTGTGCGTTGCCAGCCTTTTAAAAAGGAATACGCTCTTTTCTTGAAAGTCCCTAAGTCGTATTGGTCCAGAAAAGTCGCCGGTGGTAAGTTATTACACAGAGATACGTCCTACGCGGAAGAAAACTCCTAGTGAAAAGTGGAGTGGTGGACCGCCAAACTTCTAGATGATGTAAATGGTATCAGGAGTTTTGCCGCGATGTGCGTTCGTGAAATTTGGCAGCTGGGATTAATCTGAACAATTCTTTAGATCACTCCCCGCGGTAAATGAGAAAGAAAATGCAAAGGGATGCAAAATCTCTTCGCAGCGCCAGTGAATCCAGCCGATCACAAAGTACTCGGTCATCGAAGATTCGAATCGCACTGCGCTGGACGCGGTCAAGTGGAAGAAGATGGCACTGAGGAGCCCCAGCCCAGAGATGGGAACAGTATTCCATGTAAATGTACTTTATTGTACACCACAAACAAATAAACAAATTACATAACAATAGACAGGTTAATGTACAATTTGGCGGCCTTATCGCTACATAGCGATCTCTTCCAGGCAACCAAGGGTGTAAAGGAATAAACAATGAATACTGGGTAGGTGGCGCAATATAATTATACAAAATATAATATCAATACATGCGATATATAGACAATAAATGCAATGAAATAACATAAAAAATAACTAACACATGAAATAATATAAATTACTAATACATAATAAAAGATAAAGTAAAGCAAATACAAGACAAATACATAAATAAATTAAAAATTTCCTCAAACAATAATATAAAGCTGATAAATACAATAAATACATAGTCACATAATTATCCTAACGGTCTCCGAACGATTGAGACAAGTAATGTTCTTTAAGTAGTCGCTTATAGATTATAATAGATTGTGCTTCACATATTATGTGCAAAGGTAAGGCATTCCAGAGCTTAATAGACTCGACAGTGAACGATTTATTAAAAAACGATGTTTTGTGATTTGGTACCCTTAAAACTAATTTTCTAGAAGAACGTAGAGATCCCCCGGAAGCCCCACAAAATTAAACTTCTCTTTAAGATAAGGAGGAGCAGAAGGATGAAATAATACACAGTACAGAATAGAAAGAATATGCATGTTCCGGCGAAGTCGGATAGGTAACCACTTGAGACGTAAGCGAAATTGTGAAATATGGTTATATTTGCGCAATTCAAATATGAAGCGAATACTAGTATTTTGAAGTCTCTCAAGCTTATTTAGCTGGTCCTAAGTTATGTCTACATAGCTTGCGTCAGCATAGTCGAGAATCGGAAGGAGAAGAGACTGTGCGAGCATAATTTTTGTAAGAATGGGAAGAAATGATCGAAGGCGACGGAGTGAACAAAGAGCGACAAAGGTTTTCTTACTTACCTCATTCAGTTGGCGTATCCAATTTAAGGAATTATCAATATAAATACCAAGGTTTTTGACATTGTCAAAGTAAGGGATTAAAACTCCATCGAATACTATAGGTGGTACGGTGAACCAATCAACTATTGAGATAAAACTCTGGCTACCAATAATGATAGCCTGAGACTTTTTAGGATTCACATTTATGCCATATGATATACTCCAATCATGAATAATATTTATATCGTTATTCAAGGTAGCGATTGCATTCGGCAAATTCTCAAGAGTTCACTGTGTGTAAATCTGGACATCATCCGCATACATGTAGTAGAGAGAAGATATTTTATGAGTAATTGAATTAATGAAAATGGAAAAGAGTAAAGGTGACAACACGCCGCCCTGCGGCACGCCTGCAGTAATATCACACCAAGATGAGTGAGTTTCATCAAAACGAATACACTGCCGACGCCCACAGAGACAACTTTGAAACCAGTTATTTACTGATGAAGATATGTTAAGGGAACACAACAGACTCAACAGTATATCATAGTCAACAGTATTGAACGCAATACTGAAATCCAGCAAGGTCATGACTATGAGTAGTTTATTATCCATACCCCCCCGTATGTTATCAGTAACTTTGATTAAGGCAGTAGCCGTGCTATGACCAGGACGGAAACCGGATTGTAAATAATTTAATAAATTGTGCTTATTGAGGAAAAGGGTCAGCTGTTTGAAAATTAGTTTTTCAAGGAGTTTAGAAAGGAAAGGTAAGATCGAGATGGGACGAAAATCAGAGAGATTGACGGGATTAGATCTTTTCGAAAGGGGTATAACATGAGCACTCTTCCAGACTTGAGGGAATTTAGAGGAAGACACAGATGCATTAAGTAAATGAGTGATAATGGGAGTGATAACATAAATGATAGGAATAATCATGTTACAGCTAATGTTGTCGCTACTGACAGCTTTTAAGGAGATGCATAATATGATCTTCTTAACATCACATACAGTTTAAACTGACTAAAAACGAACGAAGGATTTTTTTTATGGAAAAGGGGGCAAACGAGCATGCGGCTCACCTGATGGTAAGTGACTACCGCCGCCCATGAACAACCGCAACACCAGGGGAATTGCAGATGCGTTGTGTCGTATAGAGACAATTAAGCACAAAAAGAATCTCACCTAAGAGCAACAAAACAACAAAAATACAACAAAACAAATAATATATTTAAGATTCAAAAATATTTACAATTTTATATAACAAAAATTGAGTATGAATATGAGGATGGATGATGCGATTTACAGATTATTTAAAAAAAGTAATAAAAAAAAAGAGATTAGTGCCGAAGCTGAGTCGGAAGATCCAAGGTGTGCTCTCAGCGCCTGGAACGAGCACGCACGGCGTAGGTGAGAAGGCGTGGGCGTCTCTAGGCGGCGACCTCCGGTGAATGTGGTAATTGCGGGATCCGGCGATTTCAGGCCAGACAGGGGCTTGCAGGATCCTCGGCGGCTTCAGACATCACAGAAGCCTGCAGGATCCGGTGACTGCAGGCGGGACAGAGGTTTGCAGGTTCCGGTGACTTCAGGCGGAACCGAGGTTTGCAGGTTCCGGCGACTCCAGGTAGAACAGAGACTTGTAGGAACCCGGCGACTTCAGGCAGAGCAACGGTTTGTAGAGTCCAGCGACTTCAGATAGAGCAGAGGTTCGTAGAGTCCAGTGGCTTCAGGTAGGACAGAGGCTTGCAGGATCCCGGGGCAAAGCGGCCCCGGGATAAGGCCTTTAGAAGATGCTTCCAATTCGAGAACTGAAGCAAGACTGTCCAGTATTCTCCAATTGTTTGGCTTTTATACCTTTTTAGAGAGAACGAGAAATTATTTAAATTAAAAGGAAATTTATTGTAAATGACCTAGAGCAAAAGAGTATTTATGTGAAAATATCGAGATAAAACATCATATCGGTAACGAATTTGAATAAAAATTGCCATGACAACCATATAAATAATGGTTGTCAGAAATATAAATTTTTAGTTTTAGGTATATAATTGGAAAACCATTACATTTAAGTAAGAAATGAAGTATAATTCACATAGGAAAAACTTATGCACGGCTGCGTGCATGAAGCCTGAAATTGTAGAGTTACAGAGAATTCAATAAAAGACCATAAAAGGTAAGACTTCATTAACAGCTATTTTAAAAGTGATAAATAGTGTGAAAATACGAAGTAAAATGATATGTTATTGTGTAAAAACGTTACAGGATCCTATAGAAATAAAGGTGATGCAAAATATAAATGCAGAAAATCAAAAACAGAATGAAAAAAATAGTATAAAGTGATGCAAAACATGAATGCAGAATATCAAAACAGAATGAAGAATTAGTGTACAATGAAATGTAAGTAGTATAACACTACAGTTGCCGACCATTTAGAAAGGTGTAAGCTCTTTTCTTGAAGGTTCCTAAGTCGTATCGGTCCGGAAAATTCTCTGGTGGTAATTGGTTCCACGAGGAAGTCGTGCGAGGGAGAAAACTTCTTCTAAATCGCACAGTGGTGGACCGCCAATCATCCAGATGGTATGGATGGTAACGCGAGTTTTGTCTCGATGTGCGATGGTGAAATTGAGCAGCTGGAATTAGTCCGAACAATTCCTCAGAGCACTCCCCGTGATAGATGCAATAAAATACGCAAAGAGATGCAACATCTCTACGCAGTGCCAGTGTATCGAGCCGATCGGAAAGAACTCGGTCGTCGACGATTCGAACCGCTCTGCGCTGGATGCGGTCAAGTGGAAGGAGCTGGCACTGGGGTGTCCCGGCCCAGTGATGAAAACAGTATTCCATGTGGGCCCGAACTTGCGCTTTGTAAGGTTGCAAGCGATGTGCCGGCATGAAATACTGTCTCGCTCTGCTGAGCACGCCAAGCTTTTTAGAGGCCAATTTGGCCTTCCCTTCCACGTGACTACGAAACTGCACACTATTCGATATGTCGACGCCAAGGATTCCGATACTGGCTGAGGCAGCAAGGGGAGTGCCTTGAAACTGAGGAGATACGACAAAGGGGTTCTTTTTAGCGGTAAACGCGCAAACTTGTGTCTTCTGGGGATTGAACTGGACTAGATTTAGTCGGCCCCAATCCGAGACTTTGTTAAGCAAAGACCCGACTTCAGACACAAGTTTGTGCCTGAAGTTTTTGCAACATATCATTGATATGCAGGAGAAACAGCGTTGGTGATAGCACGCAGCCTTGTGGAACACCAGCGTTGATAGGCTTGAGATCAGAGCATGCACCGTCGACTACGACCTTGATGCTCCGATCAGCAAGGAAACTGGTGATCCATTTGCACAATTTCTCGGGAATCCCACAGGCAGGAAGCTTCGAAAGAAGCGCTTTGTGCCAGACCCGATCAAAGGCCTTCGCTACGTCCAAACTAACGGCTAATGCCTCCCACTTGGACTCTACTGCCTCCGCCCATCTATGAGTTAAGTAGACTAGAAGATCACCAGCTGATCGACCCTGACGAAAACCGTACTGGCGGTCACTAATCAGCTGGTGATCCTCAAGGTACCTCATGAGCTGGCAGTTTATAACGGCTTCCATTATTTTGGAGAACAAGGAGGTGATGGCGATAGGCCTGTAGTTGGACGGGTCTGAGCGGTCGCCTTTTTTAGGGATCGTGTGCACCAAAGCTGTCTTCCATGAGTTCGGGACTACGCCTTGGGAGTAGGAGTACCGGAAAAGACGCGTTAAAACCGGTGCCAACAACAACGGAGGAGCACACCACACCCTAGATGAGTTGCCGTTCTCGACTGATGTATGAATATGGCGTCGTTGTGCATCTCTACATAATGTGTTGCAGCGATTCCTGATTTTGGCATATTTCCTTAAGTTTTCATCTGTTTTATTCCTCTCAAGCTTTGACAATGCCGCATTCTTCTTTAAAATAAGCCTTTTCAGATCATCTGAGAGCCAAGGAGCAGGCAAGTGTTTGAGTCTCACATAATGCATTGGCACGTGAACGTCGTAAAGCTGCGTGAGTAGGGAATAAAATAGTTCCACTTTATCGTCAATGCATAGAGCTTTCTCAACCACTGACCAGTCAATATTAATAGCATCTTGACAAAGTTGGTCAAAATCCATTCCTCCAAAATTACGTCGCAGAACTAATTTAGGTTTGATTTTAGTAGGGCGTAGTTTATACGAAAGAAAAATTAAATCGTGATAAGAGAATGCATCAGCAGGACACTGTCCATGCTTGAAAACTAGTTTTGAAGATGACACCATTATTAAGTCAAGAAGGGAAGGAGTGCTGTTAGGAAATTTATGAGTAGCAGAAAGGGGTAGGATTTGCATATTACACGCTTCAGTTATAGACTCAAGTTTTATAGCCCGATTGTCGCCTTTAAGCAAACAGGTGTTAAAGTCACCCAAAACAAATGGCGTGAATATTTTGACTATACGTAGGGACTAGTGATTCTAAGAGAGATTCGCAAGATGTAAAATAGTTTCCAGAAAGAGAGGGACTGTAGAAAACTCCAAGTAGGATTTTATTCTGAGACAGGGAGACTTCAACCTGCAAATGCTCAGCAGAATCAACAGGAGGTGGTTGACTTGACGAACTAAAAATTTTATATGGAAAGTAGGATCTAAGATAGATCGCCTTTGCCAAGCTAATAAAATAAAAAAATAAAAATAAAATCTAAGAATGCCTCTGTGGTTGGTTATACACAGGTAATCTATGGTTACATGCTTACATGTAGCAACTGTCAGTATAAAGTTATATAAACACAAATAATAAATATTATAACAATAAAGAATGATCAATTAATCTACCTGTATTGGGCAATAATTAAAATAATTAGAGTAACAGTCATCAAACCAGTGCAAACCTATTATGAAATTTTTGTCCTATAAGAGAATGGCAAAGAGTTTTAATTAAATTGATTAACCAAAATTGACAAAAAAAATATGAATTGAGCTGCTGGACTAAATGAATATAAGCGAAAAAATAAAATGAATAAAAGCGAAACCACAAGAAAACTCGCCACTACCATCATTTTTTCGTCGTCTTCCTAGCCCTAGCAGTAGTAACACTGGGCTTAGGACACAAGCAACACAAGCAACGCTCGAGGCTTGTCACCACGGGGGCGCCCTAAGCGATGGCATCTGGTGATAGAGCCCACACTTATTTCAGGGATGTTCAGCCGCTCCGATAATAACTTACTCGTGCAAAATACTGGGTTCTCATCTCGGGCTTCTGGCATTCCATGTACAAGCAACATCTTCCTCCTGGTCCTTACCTCCATTTCATCTTGTTGCCTAGAGAGAAGCTGAAGCTGAAGTTGCAGATTCTCAAGTGCTGACAGGACAAATGCCCTAAAGGCATTTGTGCATTAATGTTGGAAGAAGGGCTTGTTGCAGGGATGGATGTTCTAACCTCCCTCTGGAACTCATCCATACGTGAAGTGAAATTCAGCGTTAGCTCTTCAATTGACTTCTTAAGTAAATCCATGTTGAATATTCAATTAAAGGTCACTTAAAGGTCAATATCAGGTGACAGTGAAGTGGCAATATAAGTTTTAAGTTGTGTAGTGACAAACAAATTATAAGTTAAGAATGCTGGTGGATTTATGTAATTACAGGTACATTTGTATACTTGATTATTTTAGATTTACTATATTAAAACTTTAAAATAACCAGGAACGATATTAAATATGTCAAAACACTTTTGCCAAAAAGTGTAAATAAAATTATATTAATTAATAAATGAAAATTAATTAAACCTAACTTCCTTCCTCTCCTACGCCGCGCCGTCTACTCTCCGTCCATTTTACGAATTTTCGATCAGGACACGTGACCTGACGTGAGTATAACATTTTTTACCCATTACAAAAAAAGTGCACAACGCCGCTAAAGAAGTTTTCACTTCAAAAATTAAAGAAACTTTTCGATTTCGAAAATAATACAATTTCAACATTCACGTAAACCACCACTACTCTATATTAGCCTTAGGTCGACCACGTAAACAAAGAGTGTGACGAATGCAACTGTATGAGGCTATATAACTCTATGAATACTTTGAACGATGCCTACAATAACTACTAACTAAAACTTAGTGAAAGTAGTAAGTAAGTAAGAAAGATCCTTCCTGCCTATCCCGCAAATGAAAAGTAAAGCTATAGTAGTAATGCATATAAGTCGTTATCTTCATTTAAAATTATTATTTTAATAGTTAACAATAACAATACAAAGTTGATGCAGCTGGTTTTAGATCATTCTCTATGGAGTTGTGACGAAATTTTTACTAAACCAAGTGCATTGTCAAGTTGGTCGACCATTACTCGTTAATTTCTTAATTTTACTTAAGTGTGATGTTTTCCTTTTAACTTCATTATATACGCTGCTATCGTGTATACTTTATACAAAAAACAGCGATTTAGTAGGAAGAGGGGGGGGGGGGTTGCTACATGATTCTAAGAAAAATATCACATGAAAGCTAAATATTTCGTAAACGGACCGCTGAATCTAAAAGATGTTGTTCCACTCTCCCTGTGTTTTTGAAAGACATATCCAACGACATTCCACACGATGGAATAGACGGGTAAAAATAATCATTCTCCATTTAGTAAACGGGAAGTACCTAAAATAAAAATGTTTTTAAGATTTTATTTCACAGTTTTGTAGGCGTGATTATAGATTATAGATTTGTAGCACTAATGGTCTCTCAGCAAAATCGCGGACGGACGGACATGGTGAAACTATAAGGGTTCCTTGTTGTGTATCTACGGAACCCTAAAAAAACAATAGTATTATAGGCTTTTAAATTTATTAAAGATACATACAATCCTCGCTTTATACAAACGGAAATGAAATTATAGATATTACGTTATTGCGATCTTATTTCAAAGCTGTACACACTCATATATATTTTCTAGATTCGCATCTTGTTCTGGTCAAATAACTCGTTTTTTGTCTCTTTGAATGTTAAACTATTACCCCTATTTCAATTTCTGCATAAAAAGCTTTAAAGGTTAATGACACCTTTAAAAGAAAATTAAAAATAATAACATCTAATAATTTAAAAACAAACCTGTATAGGAGTTTGTAATACAACTTTGTCACTTTTATTTTTATTATAAATGTGAAATATTCGAACTTACAGTCCACATAATCAGGTCGCTACTTCTTCTCAAGGGCACTGACAGCGAACTTTAAACAAAGAAGGCGACGTATGCGATTTCACCTCTTAGGTATAAGATAGAAAGCCTGTAACTGTACTGGTTTCACCGAACTTGGTTTTAACCGAAACATAGGATTGTAGGCACTGCTGCTTGGTGGCAGAAATATACTACAGGGTACCTACCCAGATTCTTAGAAAATTTGTCCCATTTTATAATAAAACTAGAAAAAAAATTTCAATGTTCTCGTTTTAATACAATGATTATAAATCACCACTCGCATATTATTTAATGTATATTGTGCTGCTTAGTACAAACTTATATTTTGCCTACGCTCCATGCTTGCTTTGTTCGTACTTTTGCATTAATGAGTTAGGTCGTTGAATATGTGAAATACAAAACTCGGCTGTAGATTTACTTCCGTTTTTAGAAAACATCACAATAGCTTTCCCACATTTTTAATGTGTAGCAACAAAATATTAAATGCAGCATGGCTCTACCACGTATTTTATACGTGCCATGCTGCAGCTATATTTCTGGTATAGTTGTAACACGAATGGGCCGGCTCGACCGGGGAAGGACCACGCTCTCACAGAATACCAGCGTAAAATAGCAGCTTAATGCTGCTGTGTTTCGTATGGTGCGTGTATGCGTGGTGGCGTCAGTCGCTGTCGTGAGTGAACATTGTTTCGGTTTTTTGCAGCGGCTCAAAAATATCGCTGTACAAATACACAATATTCCAATAACCAAATTTCTTAAATACTTGATTAAAATAATAATGAAAGATTTTTTTATAACAATGTTTTAAAAGCACAGAATAAATAATAATAGTACGTACTAAAAGTAAGTAGTTAAAGTTATCATGGGTATCATTTTCATGGTTTTCGAGTGTGCTGAAGCCGATAGTGCTGTTGAAACGTAAATCCAAGGTGGCGGCTGCAATAGGTATAACTTTTTTTATCATGGTATCATTTCCATGGTTTTCGAGGGTATTGAAGCCAATAGTGCTGTTGAAATGTAAATCCAAGATGGCGGCTGCAATAAGTATCAATTTTTACATCATGGGTGTTATTTTCATGGTTATTGCGGATGTTGAAGCCGATAGTGCTGTCGAAATGTATATCCAAGGTGGTGGCTGCAATAGGTAGCAGTTTTTTCATCATGGGTGTCATTTTCATGGTTTTCGAGGATGTTGAAGCCTATAGTGCGAAAGTCAAGTGTCGAAATGTATTTAAACTTCTTTAAAAAATTCCGTATTATCATATTATACGTAATTTTTTAATGCGCTTTGAATTGGCATTGACATGCCCAATTGTATTTACCAATACTCGTATTAATTTTAATCTGGTAGTACGTTAGATACCGCCAATTTTAGACCTATTTCTGTACTGTTTTACTTTTATTTTCATAGAATAAGGGTGACAAACGAGCACACAGTCCACCTGATGGTAAGTGGTTACTGTGGCCCATAGACATCTACATCAAACAAAATGCAGATGCGTTTTCACCCGTGAGAACTATGATAGAATGCATCGTTTCCAGTAAAAAAGAGTCTCCGGTTCTCTATACTCATCATGCGAAACAAAGCTCGTTATGTGGTTATTTTACGCTGGTATTCTGCGAGAGCGGGGGCCTTCCCCGGTCGAGCCGACCCATTCGTGCTTTACTACTAATATAGCTGCAACATGGCTCTACCACGTAAAACTACCAACAGTTATTAAGATTTTTAATAAATTATTCTCAATCAAATGTTAAATATCTTTATTATAATTTACTTGATAAAAATTAATTTGGTTTCACAAGGGATCGCTCGACAACTGATTCCGGTGTTGATCTGAATAAATATATCTTTAATGCAAAACTTTTACCAACTAATGTGTCGAAGATCTCTAATAAAGATCAAGTGGCAGGACCATGCGCTTAACTCTGAGGTTCTGCCTCGCTCTGTGATGTGCGTTATGGAATCTCAATTAATGCTTTGTCAACTCAGGTCATGCAGGCATGTCCTTCGGGTGAATGACCGACGTTTACCAAAAACTGTTTTCTACTTAGAGATGGCGGAAGCTAAATGAAAGCATAGTAGTCACCTAAACACTTGCGCTATGGACCCCGCGCGTTTAGAGGAGCTTGTAGCAAAAAGGTAGGTGACCTTTCTTGGCGGTCAACCATCTTTAAAAGCATAAAATAATTTTAGGAAATCCGCCTCAAGACTTTAGACGCAAAAGGCCAACTGCGTAGAAAGAGACCTAGGCCCTCTTACACATACAATTGTTACTCAGCTGATAACTCTACTGCCACGCGCTTTTAAGAAAATATCGTAATTTAAAGGGTCACCTTCATCAAACAATACATACCTACATATAAGCAATATTCTAAGTTTTTTTATTACTGACTTTACTGACGAGGGTCTTTAAATGTTTCAATGACCAATATTAATCACAGAACTAAGCCAGGGCAATTATTTCTAGCGGAAACAAAATATTGCGAAATTAAGTTGAAAATAATAATTATTCTCGTAGCTTTAAAAAATGCTGCGATATACTTATGGATGTTGCGTGAGCGGCCTCAAGGAATCCTTTCACTGCTCAGTACACATAAAACTATAGTCCATTCGCGTTAAGGAAAATAACGATCATTAACAGCCAGCTCATACGGTACCTTGAGGATCACCAGCTGATTAGTGACCGCCAGTACTGTTTCCGTCGAGGTCGCTCAGCTGGTGATCTTCTGGTCTACCTGACCCATAGATGGGCGGAGGCAGTGGAGTCCAAGGGGGAGGAGGGGGCGTTGGCCGTTAGTTTGGACATAGCGAAGGCTTTCGATCGGGTTTGGCATAAAGCGCTTCTTTCGAAGCTGCCTTCCTATGGGCTTCCCGAGAAATTGTGCAATTGGATCTCCAGCTTTCTTGCAGATCGGAGCATCAAGGTCGTAGTAGACGGTGCATGCTCCGATTACAAGCCCATTAACGCTGGTGTTCCACAAGGCTGCGTGCTATCACCAACGCTGTTTCTTCTGCATATCAATGATATGTTGCAAACCAGTAACATTCATTGCTATGCAGACGACAGCACTGGTGATACTTTATACACCGGCCGTGCCAATATTTCTCGGGAAAACGTCGCCGAGTACCAGAACAAACTTGTGTCTGAAGTCGAGATTTTGTTGAACAAAGTCTCAGACTGGGGGCGACTAAATCTAGTCCAGTTCAATCCCCAGAAGACACAAGTTTGCGCGTTTACCGCTAAAAAGATTCCCTTTGTCGTATCTCCTCAGTTTCAAGGCACTCCCCTAGTTGCCTCAGCCAGTATCGGAATCGAGTGACGTGCAGTTTCGTGGTCACTTGGAATAGAAGGCCAAATTGGCCTCTAAAAAGCTTGGCGTGCTCAGCAGAGCGGGACAGTATTTCATGCGGGCACACCGCTTGCAACTTTACAAGGCGCAGGTTCGGCCTCACATGGAATACTGTTCCCATCTCTGGGCAGGGGCCCCCCAGTGCCAGCTCCTTCCACTTGACCGCATCCAGCGCAGAGCGGTTCGAATCGTCGACGACCGAGTTCTTTCCGATCGGCTTGACTCACTGGCACTGCGTAGAGAGGTTGCATCTCTTTGCGTATTTTATCGCATCTACCACGGGAAGTGCTCTGAGGAATTGTTCGGACTAATTCCAGCCGCTCAATTTCACCAACGCACATCGCGACAGAGCTTGCGATACCATCCATATCATCTAGATGATTGGCGGTCCACCACTGTGCGATTCAGAAGAAGTTTTCTCCCTCGCACAACTTCCTTGTGGAATCGATTACCACCAGCGATTTTTCCGGACCGATACGACTTAGGGACCTTCAAGAAAAGAGCCTACTCCTTTTTAAAAGGCCGGCAACGCATCTGCGATTCCCCTGGTGTTGCAGTTGTTCATGGGCAGCGGTAGTCACTTACCATCAGGTGAGCCGCATGCTCGTTTGCCCCCTCTCCTATAAAAAAAAATATGAGTCATCGTTTTCTACTGGCTTAGCCACTCATCCAATTAGGTAGCAAAAATTAAAAAGTCAAATTCACATTGACCATTTCTATAAAGACTTTCGTACAAACGGTCAAAAATTTTTAACATATATAACATAAACACTCACGCCTGTCACCCAGAGGGGTAGGCAGAGACTATGGAATTCCACACACGATCCTGATACAACTCTCTCGCTTCCTCCACATCCATATACTTACGCATACACGCTCGTTGGTTAAAGGTACTCTTAATTTGGCCCATTTTCAATATATCGCCAATTTGGTCGATAAACTTTCGCCTAGGGCGACCCTTCCCGACTCTGCCATTCACCTATGCAACATAAATTTGCTTTGTCACTCTTTCCTCATTTATTCTTTCTACATGACCAAACCACCGAAGCATTCCTTTCTTAACCCTAGTCACAACATCATCTTGCAAACCACACATTTCTCTTATCACACTATTTCTCACCCTGTCATTCAGATTCAGCCCTAGCATACTACGTAATGACCGCATTTCTACAGCATTTATTCTACTCTCGTGCTTCTTCTGCCACACCCAACTTTCACTACCATACATTAAAGTAGGCACTAACACAGCATTGTGAATTGCCAAACGTGCCTTTTTGGACACATTCTGACTTTTCACAATAGAGTGTAGAGCCCCATTCAATCTATTTCCTGCATTCACTCGTCGTTCTATATCCTTATCATATGTACCATTCCTGCTAAATACACATCCCAAATACACAAACTCATCTACTTGCTCTACCAACTCCCCTTCTATTCTTATTTCACATATCGTTTTACTTTCTTCTCTTTCAAAAACCATAACTTTCGTCTTACTTGCGTTCATTTTCATTCCCTTTTCTTTTAATGTCCTGTTCATTAATGTAACCATCATTTGCAACTCGGCTGCCGCGACGCAAGTATGACTTGATCATCGGCGTACAAAAGGCATTTGACGGTTAACTCACCCATTCTTAACCCGCATTCTTCTGCTTTCAAATTTTCCAAACAACTGTCCATAAATAGGTTGAACAGCCACGGGGAAGCCACACAGCCCTGTCTGACACCTTTATGGATGCCAAACCAGTCCAAGTAGGCCCCGTTGATCCTGACACAAGCACTAGAGTCCCTATATAGAGACTTCAATGCCTGTATCAAGCCAGCGCTCAACCCAAATGAGTTCAGTGTTTGCCATAACACATCCCTGTCCACTCTGTCATAAGCCTTCTCCAAGTCCATGAACGCACAAAAAACTTTTTGGTTTTTGGCCAAAAACTTCTCCGCATCATGCGCATGGAAAAGACCTGATCCGTACATCCCATTCCCTTTCTAAATCCCGCTTGCACATCCCAAATTTTTCCATCAGCTTCTTTCATAACTCTTTCAATTAGTACCTTAGCATACAGTTTTCCCACAATGCTAAGAAGGCTGATACCACGGTAGTTTTTACAGTCCTGCTGTGATCCTTTTCTTTTATATATTGGGACTATCACGGCTTTGCACCAGTCTCCCGGTACCCGCTTAAGTTCCCAACATAAATTAAACAAGGTGTACAGCAGGTCTGCCACCACTCCTTCTCCAGCCCTTAGCATTTTGAGAGATACTCTATCATAACCGGCTGCCTTACCTGCTTTCATACTTTCCATTGCTTTCATTATTTCATCTTTACTTATATCTCTATCTATTTCCTGTTCTTCCGGAATTTCTATTTCATTTAATTCAAACGTCTCATCACTCATAAACACGCTTTCAAAGTATTCCTTCCATCTCCTTAAACTCAAAACTTCGTCATTCAGAATACAGCCATTCTGGTCTCGTATAGCATTCATTCTAGGCTGTTTTTAATGTCCCCTGGTAGTTCTTACGAGTTTCCAGAACATTTTAATGCTTGCCTGGAAGTAATCCGATATTCTTCTATCATTCATATCCGTTCTTTCTTGCTTTTTCCTTTCAACTTCTTCTTTTACTCTCTTGTTTAGGTGTCTAAAGACTGCCTTTTTCATTTCAATATCATCATTCATACTGCTAGAATTACTAGCCTTGGTTGCTAGTAAATCTAGCCATGCTTTTTTCTTTGCTTCAACTTCCATCCGTATCTCATCATCCCACAATAACGTGTTAATTTTCCTTTCATTCGTTCTCTTACTTACACCACATACTTCGGTAGCTGCATCCACTAAACCTTTCTTGACATTATAACACACAGTCTCCAAGTCTAAATCATTCATACACAATTCAGCCATTCCACTTATATTTTCTCTCAATCTATATTTGAACTTCTCTCTCACACCTTCATCTTGTAACCTCTCTGTTCTTATACGCTGTAACGCAGTGGTAGACACAGATGTCCGATGCCTCCAACGTCTGAAAAGACCATTAATTCGGTATAAGACCAAGTAATGATCCGTCCCTACGTTAGAGCCCCGGTAAACCCTTGTATCTACCACCGCGCTCCTCATTCTTTCATCAACAATTATGAAATCTATCATACTTCTATCATCACCTTTTTCCCATGTATACGTGTGAATCTTCTTATGACGAAATAAAGTGTTCGTCACAAAAAGATTATTTTCCACGCATACGGCGAGAAGGCTTTCACCATTCTCATTTATACTTTCATCACCAAACGTTCCCAATATCCTTTCATAACCAAGCCTCCTCACCCCAACCCTTCCATTAAAATCGCCTAATATCACAATATTTTCATTAACCTTGCATTTCATTAGCACCATCCTTACCAACTCCCAAAACTGCTCTCGGATATAAGTGGGCTTAGACATGTCTGGGGCGTAGACCCCTAAAACAAACAACTTCTTTAAGCCCACTTGCATTCGTATCCATAGCAGTCTCGGGCTTACACATTCATACTCTTTCACACAATGACTCATTCTTTCTGAAAGGATGATACCGACTCCCTGGCATGCCCGCTCGGTCTCGTCTACACCAGACCAGTACGCGATATACACGCCATGTGTAGTAGCATCCTTTCCTTCCGTTTCGTCTCATTTACACATAACACGTCTATTCCTCTATCATGCATCATATCGCATACTTCATCCATCTTATCATTCATTCCTCCACATACATTCAATGTAGCCAGACGGGCTTCCGCAATCCACTTCTCGCCCCTCCGGGGGACAGAACGTGTCGGGTGGCGAACCTCGTCGCCGGTTTTCCTCCCGGAGATTCTTCGCACCCCTGCCCCATTAAAGGGGCGCCGGGAACTCGGGGCCATTTCTTTAATTCTATGCCTCATGGTGCGAAAGTAGGGTGTGGTATTTTTTACGCCGCTACCACACGGCGAGGAGCCGAGTCAGTTCTTTCGGCTTTGTCGCTTGTTTAGCACCACCCGGGGGACACGTGTAGGGTGGTTCTAGGATTAGGTGGTCAAAGCCTACGGACGCGAGCGACTCATCCCCAAATTTTTAATTTCTTAAAATCACTAACTAATAAGATTTTTTGTATCCAAAATTAATTTATTACAATTGTTTCGTCACGATGTTTTCCTTCACCGCCGAGCAGCGTTTAAAACTTCAATCAATTTCTTCTTCGGTACCCTATATTTGTTTTAGTTCTTTAAAATCACTCTTTATATGTTATAATCAGTAAGATTTTTTTGCTTCTTAAAATATATACCCATATGATACAATATTTTGCTTTGAAATACTTAAGCAAGATTTTCACTTCACAGCACTTCTAAGTAAGTATAGACTGAAATAATATAATATAAGTTTCTCAAAGTTTAAAACATAAGCGACGTTAATTAAAATAGAGGCTTCACGTCAAACTCTACCAAAGTAACATTGCCAATAAAGGCTTTGACTTCGCCTTTGAACTTAAACGGCAATAAAAACGTGAGAAAAATATTTAAAAAATCAACTGTATTTGAGCAAAATATCGAGAGAATGTTAAAAAAAAATTTGGTGACCAGATCTCTTTTAAGATCTTTTTATTTATGCTTTGCAGGTTCTGTATCCAATTTGATAATTTAAAAGAGTGCCGTGGTAACTCATGGAATAAGTGCTAGTTTAATTTCACAGAACGCGATCAGAGCGAAGAAAACCGCGCTTAAATATTATGATCGTTACCACACGAAAGATAACTAAATTCGGCTACGTTCTGTTCAAAAAAAAGTTTAACAACGCATAGCCGACTTTAAAAATGATAAACAGGACAACCTCTTGGAAGGGATTAAACCATCTCAAGATGCCTTCTAGCAGCTGACGAGGGCTTTAAAAATAGAGCAATCACCTCCTATGCCACCTCTTATGAGACCAATCCACCCCAATCCCTCTTTCGACGATTTCGGAAAAGCCGAATGCCTGCCTAGCCGACGGTTTCGAGAGCTAGTACACTCCATCCAGCGTTCCAACAGATACCGATCACGAAAAACAGACACATGATTGAGGTAGAAACGGAAGTTGAACGTAGGTCTGCGTTACCACCAGCGGGTGAATTACTCGAACCTGTGACTGTAGACAAAGACAAAAAAACCATAAAAAGCCTTAAGAATAAATCAGCCAGTGGACCAAATGACATCAGTAAAAGGTGATCAAATCTCTTCCGGCACCACTAATTTATCTCTTAGACCTAGACGAGCAGTTCAGCTTTAGAGCCGAACACTCGTGCACCCAACAAGTACATCCCCTAACAGAATATATTCTGTCTGGCTTCAATCATGACCCGTTAAAAACTTCCAAAGTCAAAAAAGTCAAAGTTCCAAAACGCCGGAGTCCTCAAAAGCGTTCGATAAGTTCCGGCACGGTTGCTGGCTTTTCAAGCTGTACAAATATAACGTGCCCGATAGGTTCGTTCACATCATCCGAGCCTTCCTTACAAATCGCACCGTTCGATATCGAGTAGAGGGAACTCGCTCCACGAAGCTTTCCCTAAAGGCCTATGTTCAGCATTTGAATTTTATAGACTGTAATTGATAAATGGATGGATATAATTTTTACTAATGAATCACTTTATTCTACCTGCGGCTCTACTTGCGTGGAACAGAAACGCCTGCGTATTTATTTTATCTCTGTAGCATTTATTTTCTCGTGGCATATATTATAATGTGTAAATATATAATGGACTACCTGTTCACTTCACAACGTCGTCACTTGACATATATTATGAATGTTGACGTTAGTTTATGCGGACTATACAATACAGTTCGCCAAGTGTAAATTCACTTTATGTTCATTTGGGCAAAGTGGGGTATAATAAAGCTTCTTCCATAGATGGCACTTTTACAGAGTCAGTCTGGTCAATTTATATTGACCGCAACTCTTAACATTGGCCCTTTCTATTGGATGCTAATCCATTTCAGACTTCTTTATAGGGGGCGAAAAGTCAGGAGAAATTTAAACGAATTCCTAAGCTCAGAGAACGTATAATTTGTCCCTATATAAAATTCCTTAAAGCTCTCAAACTAGAAAAACATGTTTGCTATTTACAAAGAACTGCGAGTAAAATTGCTTTTTAAACACGCCATCTAACTTTTACTATTGGTATACTCGTTTTATCAAATAAAACTTGATTGAATCTCAAGTTGGTTGCTATTTTACGCTAGTATGCTGTGACCACGTTCGGTCCTTCCCAGGTCCCTACCATGTTAAAAATACCAATCTGCCAACTTACATTCTGATCAAATCTGTTCTTGTATTTAATTTTGCCTTTATTTCACACAAGCAAATTTAGATAAGCCAGGTTTAACCTCAGTATCACTGCTAATCTATTTATTATTAACAACGCACCATTATATCCGGCTCCATGATATATTTTATGTCGTACTAAATATCAAGTAATGAATTTATATTTAATATGGAGTACGAAACCAACGAATTATTATTATTATTGTGTATATCATATTGTCAGTTATGTTTGTGTTCATCGACCTAAAAACCTTGTCAAACATTTTTCTTAAAAGTTTCTCATGAAGCAAAATAATGTATTTCTTTTGAGAAATATAGTTTCTTTAACCACAAACCATACGTATGATAACGGTTGCGAATTTAAGTTTTTTTTAATAAAAATGTAGGTTATTTTCAACATTTTGACAAGAGAAAGCCAATGGGTACTGGATTTTTGGTATTTTACAAAAATAAAGTTAAAATTATGGTCCATCTGATGAAACCATAGACACCTGTATCCGATTTCAAACATAGAAGGCAAAACTCCAGAACTAAGTATTTTTCTAATTTAGATATATGGGGGCCCAATTCAAGCTTCACATCAATAATAATACCAAGAAAAACAATGGTATCCACAAGACTCAACTCCTCCCCATTTAAGAGCACATTGGTATTTCAATGGTTAACATAAGATTTTGGTAATTTTAATACATTTATATCTTTTTATAAAATATCATAAGATTACGCCGTAAGTTTAGTAAAGTTACAGAATTTATAAGTCCCACTGCTGGGTACCTTTCATTTCTGAGAGACCAATTAGCCCTGGACTTAACACACGATATTCACGTGGTAAATTTTTATTGGAGCCTATACTCAGAAGTGAAATTTTAATGACCTGTAATAAATGACGATGGCTTTTTCGCGGAAATTTTTCATGTTATTTTTATATTTTATGATATATATTTACTTTTATTACGAAAAATGTAATTAGATCTCGGAAAACTAATCCGAGTAACTTAATGGATTAAAGTGGATGACGATAAAGTGGATGAAAGTGGTGACGTGGATGGCTTTTAAATTGCAAGTAAAGCCACCATTTCACTGAACTAAAAGACCGTTGAGAAATTAATGGTCTCTGTGATTATTATTAAAACGTACTTATGCTATATAAATGTTAATTGGAAATCATTTCTCTCACAGGCACAATTAACTGCCCACCCTACGTAAGTGGCACTACAATAATTTTTGTGAGTTTATACATTTCATGATTGCTATCATATTAAACAAGCCTAGCCTGTTTGTTTTCGTTTACCTTGAAGTTTTAACGCCATTTTTAAGATAAGTCTATAGTTTACGTTATTTGGATTCGGTATATTGGGGGTTTAAAATTATTGAAATTGTTATCCCTACCCGTTGAAATTGCTGAAGTCACCTTTTTAAGGTAAATTTAAGTTATGTGCTTAAAAATGCCTTTGGATGCTGCTGGAGGTGCTAGATCAGTAGTTTTAACTGATAAGGGGCACAGCCAGCGCCGAATTGCACGAACTCTTGGTGTGTCGCCTACAATGATACCAGACGCCATCCCGTGGTATCGGAAGACTGGTCGTTACACACGGAGACGCGGTCAAGCGCGACATTAAAAAAATAAAGATTTTTTTTTCAGTTCTATGCTGCATATGGCTGTTTTTGTATTTTTTTTTTTGCTTTCAGGAAAAAAAAATATCCGGGAGTTAAAAATTGTTTCCTAAAAGTTGTACTTAATAAAATATTAAATTGTAAGTGATAGAGCTATGCTGCAGCTACATTAATGGTACAGTTGTAGTACGAATGGGTCGGATCGACCGGGGAAGGACCACGGTCTCACAGAATACCAGCGTAAAATAGCAGCTTAACGCTTTTTACTGGAAACGAGGTAGAATAGAATACTTTTTTATTCAATATAGATCACATGTGTAATTCTTATTGAAAGTAATTTTTTTCTTTACCACTGGTTCGAAAAAACCTCTGTCCTAGGAAGAAACAGCAAGAAACCCAGCGGAATTTTTTTTAAAGCATATTTATAATAACCCTTTTTATACAGTTTCAGATTAACAAAACATTTAAACTTGATAAAAAAGTGCACTTTCCGGGACCTTGTTGTAATAGCGTATACATTGCCCCAAGAATGATTTACTCTGTGGCTTGTGTTTGTGCCTAGTGTTTACATAATATGTATCACTTTTTTTTTACGAAAACTACTTTTGTTTTTGTGAACTTGTAACTTTTCGTAAATATTCTGAGAGGCCAAAGTTAATATATTTATTTCTTTAAATTTATCTCTAAGAGACTCTCTCGGTTTTAAATTGTAAATAACTCTAATGGCACTCTCCTGTAAAACAAAAATAGTTACTGAATCAGCCGCATTTCCCCATAGCAAAATCTCATAAGACATTATGCTATGGAAATAACTGAATTCTTTGGGGGAGGCCTATGTTCAGCAGTGGACTTGTGAAGGGCCGTAATGATGATGATGATGATGATAGGTTATTTTCGAGATTTTGACAAGAGAAATCCAACTGATACCAATAAAACGTAACCAAAATTTATTTTTTATAAAATTGAAATTACAAACCGACCCATGGTCCACCTGATGTAACTATAGGCATCTGTATTCAATTTGAAACAAAGAAGCCTACAGATGCGCTGGCACCTCTGGGGACAATTATAGAATGGCTTACAGACTCTAATGGTCTACAGACTGGAGCTTAGGTGCTCCTTAGCTCTCTTCCGTTATTGGGAGGGTCACGTTTGGCAGGCAGATTGATGGTCGTCTGGCGATAACGAAATGATAAACTATACCCTATTCTATAGGAAGCCAATAAATTTCTCGTAAATAAGGTGAATTGTTGGCGTTTTACATGAAATTTTCCGCTATGCTAAATATATATCCTAAAGCTATATAATTAAATAATATCTTCTAAATAACATAACGAAAGCAAAACTGAGAGAAGACTAGAAGGATTAATAACGAACTTCTGTGTTATGCCATATACTAATGAACTTCTATTTTTATAACGTTTTACTTCGAGTTTTTTTGTTCTTATTTAATCAAATCTAATAAGACGTCCTCTTATTTCTTCATTTTTGTTATAAAATATATTTTTCCTTTTTGTTTAAATTTTTTCGTTATATCTTATTGTAATAAGATATACGACGACGACGAATAACATTAGATTACACCATAAGTTTAGTAAAGTTACAAAATATATATGTCCCACTGCTAAGTACCTTGCATTTCTGAGAGGCCAATAAGCCTCTGACTTCACACACTATTTCCTCATGGTAATTATTTTATTTTTACCAGTGGCAACTATGGCAAATAACCCCTATGACTCTACTTTACTATGGCAAATAGCAGTCTATGAAGGAAGTCTATATTCAGAAGTGAACCTTTGATGACTTGTAATAAATTACTAATGCTTCTTCCCGGAAATCTTTCATGATATTTTTATATTTAATGATCTACATTTACTTTTATCACGAAAATTTTAATTGGATCTCGAAAAAATAATCCAAATAACTTAATGAATTAAGGAGCTACGTTTCTCGCTTTTTAATTGAAAAGAAAGCCACTATTTCCCTGCACTAAAAGAAGGTTGACAAGTTAATGGCTTCTCTGTTTATTATCAAAACGTACGTATAAAGGTTAATTGGAAACAGATAAACATTCTTTAAGTGTAGATAATATATTAATTACCTATAATAGGCTCGTGAACCATATGGGTTATAAAAGTAAAAGTAAAATATACTTTATTGTACACCAAGAAACATATTACAGTATTTATATAGTTAAAGGGACATTGGTACAACAGGCGGCCTTATCGCTAAAACAGCGATCTCTTCCAGGCAACCTTAGGGCAGAGGATACTATTTTTAAAAGATAGCGGAAGGGGTGCACAGAATATAATATAAAAAGATAAATAGAAGAACATACGAGATTAAAGGAAAAAAAAGAAAGAAAAAGAAGTGAATGACGACTGGTAGTAACTTAAGAGGAAAGGTAATAAAGTTTTAATTTATTTTTAAATATAGGAAGAGATTAAGATTATTTAATATGTAAGGGGAGAGAATTCCATAGTCGTATAGCGGTAACCGTAAAAGAATTAGAATAGAAGGAAAAGGAATGTCTAGGAGTACTTAGAAGGAGATTATTTTGAGATCGTAGAGGTAAGGAGTGTAAACTACTTAAATATATAAATCGGTCTTTCAAATAAGGAGTGGTCGGATTGAACAGAATGCAGTAAAGAAGATGAAAAATGTGAGTATTTCTGCGAAGGCGAATCGGTAACCACTTGAGCTTATGGCGAAATTCGGATATGTGGTCATACTTTCGTAACCCAAATATAAACTTTATGCAATAATTTTGAAGCCGCTCAAGTTTATTAAGTTGCTCGACTGTTAGGTCAAAATAACAAGTGTCCGCGTAGTCAAGGATCGGTAAAAGAAGAGACTGAGCCAGCGCAACTTTAGTAGGAATGGGGAGAACATTGCGTAATCTTCGAAGTGAACCAACTGCGGCAAACATTCTTTGACTTACTTCACTCATTTGCGGTCCCCAAGACAAAGTCTGATCGAACATAATACCTAAATTATTAACTTTGTCACTGTATGGGATAAGTGTCCCTTCGAATATGACTGGCGGGAGCAGCGACAAAGTTAACCGAGAGATTAATTTTGAACTCCCAATAATAATGGCTTGAGTCTTCAATGGATTAACTTTAAGCCCAAATGAATTACACCAATGAGAAATACTAATAAGATCTTCATTAATTAACCTAATTGTATTGGGGAGATCCGCAATCTTACATTGATAGTAGATTTGTAAATCGTCTGCATATAGGTGGTAAAGAGAAGTAATGTGGGAACAGATCGAATTGATGAAAATAGAGAACAATAGAGGAGACAACACGCCACCTTGTGGGACGCCAGCTTTGACAGCAGACCAATCAGAAAACGTGTCTTGAATTTGTACACGTTGCCGGCGCCCTTGCAAGTAACTATGAAACCAACCAATTACTTCAGGAGATATGTTAAGAGAACTTAGGACAGCGAGTAAAACATCAAAGTCTACAGTATTGAAGGCATTACTAAAGTCAAGTAATGTCAATACTGTAACCTGCTGATTATCCATGCCTAGGCGAATATCATCAGTGATTCTAACCAAAGCCGTAGTCGTACTATGACCGGGACGGAAACCAGATTGGAATGAATTCAAAAGGTTATGATTGGACAGGAAATTGCTCAGCTGTTGGTATATTAGGCGCTCGAGTACTTTAGAGAGAAAGGAAAGGATGGATATAGGACGATAATCCTTATATGTCGGATTAGATTTTTTAGGGAGTGGAGTTACTAGGCCGCCTTTCCAGGATGAAGGAAAAACACTGGTGTCAAGGGAACGATTTAAAATAAGTGTAAGGATAGGAGCTAAAAGATCGAGTAATGGGATAATCATCTTACGACTAATGCTGTCAGAACCAACTGCGTCGGAAGTAATGGCTAATATATTCTTCTTTACATCACTGACAGTAACTTGGCTAAAGACAAAAGAGGAAAAATTGGGAGTTGATATAGCAGAAAGTTGAGCAAGTGTATTTTTCTTCGTAGCACTGTCTATAGTGGCGCTAGATAGGAAATGAGCATTAAGCTTATTTAAATTCAAATTTAGAGATTCTACATTACGCTTTGTTTTTCCAACCCCTAAAGATTTGAGAAAATTCCAAACTTTAGTTGAGTTATCTTCCTCAACAACAGATTTATAGATATGGCGTCGTTGACTATCTCTACACACCATATTGCAGCGATTTCGTGCCCTGTTATATTTCTCTCGGTTGGAATCATTAGGATTCATACGATATTTAGTTTTCGCTGTGTTCTTTTTTTCTTGAAGTTTTTTTATGTCGGCAGTGAGCCAGGGGGCCGGAAGATGCTTCATTCGGACTGGACGAATTGGAGCGTGGATGTCATACAGTTGTGTAAGTATGCTGTTAAAAATAGATGTTTGCTCATCAACCGAACTAGCATTCGCAACTACTGACCAGTCAACCTTAGAAGTATCTTCTCGTAACTTATCCAGATCCATTCTACTAAAATTGCGCCGGAGAAGGATCCTTCGCTTAGCTTTAGGAGGTTTTAATTTATAGCACAGGTAAAGTAGATCGTGGTAAGAAAAAGCGGAGGCATTGCATTGGCCATGCTTTGCAACGTGGTCAATGGAAGAAACAAGTATTAAATCAAGAAGAGAAGGCACAAAATTCGGAAAAGCATGAGTCGTAGAAAGTGGGAGAATATGTAAGTTAATGCCATTAACGAGAGATTTGAGACGGGACCCTCTAGCATCATTTTTGAGAAGACAAGTATTGAAATCTCCCATGACAATAGTGTGATTATAAAGAGAGGAGTATTGTTCTAAAAGAATTTCAAATGATGTAAAATAATCAATTGTAACATTTGGACTGTAATAGACACCGAGTAAAAGCTTTAAATGTCCAAACAGTATTTCGATGAATAGGTGTTCAGGGCCGGCACTAGACAATGGCTGCGAAGTATTTAAAACTGTGTAAGGAATGTGTGATCTTAAATAAATCGCCCCGCCACCGCCAGCGCGCCCAAGGCGATCGTTGCGAATCAAGTGGAATCCGGGAAGAGAGTAAGAAATTGAAGGCAAACATGGTTTTAGCCAAGATTCAGAAACTAATATCGCATGTATATTTTCGTTATAAAATGAGGACAACATGTCAGAATAATGTGCGGGAATACTCTGGGCATTTATATGAACAACATTAAAGTTTTTTAGAGTATCTGAGAAATGAGAATCAAGAGTTTCACTTAAAGAAGGAATGCTGTGATAACTGTCATTACTGCTCAATCCATCTGAATCACCGAGGGAAAAAAAGCTGTCGTCTAAATTATCATTATTGAAAATCATAAATATCAAACTATAAGTATAATATAAATAATAAATATAAGAAAAAAAGGTTTACAAACCCACCCGCCAGTTGCAAGGAAAGATTCACTTCATAAAAGAAAAATTAATAGCATTCACAGAAGAAACATAAAAATAATTGTTACTATTAACACACAAAATACTTATTTATATACTTAAAAATTAACAAAAAGAAACAAAAATTAAATATTACGAAAACAGGATTTTATACTACTCAAAAGCCTTGTAGCCACGGCATATATTTTGTCTGTGGCTAGATGTCAAACCGTACTGCTGTCATAAAGATAAACAAAACGATCTACCTATCTACCACAGAGTACCTTTGTATAAACCGAAACTATCTAGGTACTAGTTTTAACGCACGCTTATAAAAATAAATATGAGGGTTAAATAGTTTAAATTCTTATATAAAAACAAAAACCGTAAAGTTTGTAAAACTATGACATATCGGTAGTATACAAATAAAGAGGAAGATGAAAGTAAATTTGTGTCTACAATGTATATTCTAACTAATGTAATATATACAAAGAAAAAGTAAAATTATAGGACAAGAATATTAAATGCAGCGTTTACTTAGTCTTTACAACTCTTTTGGACTAGCAGTGCCTTGAGTCAGAGGCTTAGATGACAACTGAGGTATGCCATCCAAATCAGCCTTACACTCAGCTCGATGACGCGAACCATCAGGGGCTATGATATGAATAAAGCCATCTCTAGTCCAGCACTTACTGATACCGAATCGCTGCCTTGCTTCCAAAAACAAGCCATGACGGCTCTTTGTTAAAAACTCTGACAGAGTAATACCGCTGCCTTTTAGAGAACCAAACCTTGTCATGTATTGCAGTGTCTGTAAACTTCACCAATATTGGCCTGGGTTTCTTGCCAGAGGGACGTCCCATGCGATGAGAAGTTTTAATGCAAGCTGAAGAAAAGGCACTCACACCAAGATGTTCACCCACAATGTTACAGACCTGCACAGCAGTATCTTCTGTTTTCTGCTCGCTGACTCCATGGAACAATAGCATTTTGCGCCTTCTACGCATCTCCTGACGATCAAGCTCAGTGCTAAGGAATTCAACCTGTCTCTGTAGGGTGTTCATTGCAGAGAGCACAAAGCTCCTGAAACAGTTGAACTCCGTTCCCAGGGTTGTGTTAGATGTTGGTGTACTTTCAAGGCCCTGTTGAAACTCACTCATTTTCTGCTGGAACATTTGTGACAAAGCATTGAGCGATTCTTTAACTGAGTCCATAGTGATGTGTAGTGACAGTGCAAATAAACCAAAGAATAAGTTTATGAAGTGATGTTAATTTTAGTGACTTTTACTAGGAAAATACTGTCCGGTGGGTACTATAAGTCACATTTATTAATATATTATTGAAAATGTTGTAAATAATACAGTGTAATTAATTTTATAACTTTAAAAATTAAAGAGCTCTTTTCAAAACGTGTCAACCTTTTCACACCTACCCACCAAAAAAAAACTTTTTTTGTTATATCACTTTTATAAAGAAAATATATTCTTAGCAATTGTTTTAACGATAACGCGTCTATAAAACGCGTTGTATTTGAACAGTTAACAGTGAAAGGTGGAACATGGAACTTCTTTGATAAAAATAAGGATGACAATGTTTACATAAAATGAGTTATTCCGTATTAGCCCTCAGAGATGACGACGTGTTTGCATTCGGAATATTAATCTGGGATAGATGTAGATGTCTATGGGTCACTGCATATTCTTACAATCAGGTGGATAATGTGTTCGTTTGAACCTAAAATTCCTTAAAAAGAAAGGTATTTTTTCCTCCACGTCTTTATGCTCCTCCCTCTCACTATAAAGTATGAAGAATATTTTTTATAAATTTATGTAAAGAAATGTTACCCCCATACTATGACTTTCTGCTGTTGTCCTGGAGGCAGTTAACAAACATAAATTGCACGAGGTCAAACATCCAAAAGCGAAACAATTATTTGCAGGCCATACAAATACTTGTTCCGTGCGGGATTTGAACCTGCGGCCCCCAGCGCAACAACTCATTGCTAAGCCACTGCGCCACGGAGCCATCAAAAAAGCCGTCAAAGTGTAAAGAATAATAATTCTGGGCCTTAATCTTTCTAATAAAAATATTATAAAAAGCTGTGGTAGCCTGTAAAAGGCTACCACGGCTTTTACATAGTAATGTTAGATTCTCCGAAGTTAAATGTTTGTACAAGGTTAAGTTGGAGAGAACTCGTCTAATGAAGTCAATGCTCCGTCCCTCTCGTGCTCAGTTCCAAAGTTCCAAAACCTTTCAGCTCGAGTTACGAAACCGTTTTCAGTGTCTAGAAGATTACAATGAAGTGGACGATATGAATGACAAGCTCGCGTGGAAACTGTCCATGCGGTCGGAGCTAAGTTCTGCAAGACCCGCCGCAGAAGAACACAAAAACTTTCCGATCACACTCTTAATCTCATGGCTGTTAGACGGGAGATGAAGATACATTCTTCAACAGACGTGACAGCATACAGGCAACTGAACAGACAGATCTCCAACTGCATGCGGCGGGACTTACGCAACTTCAATACAGCTCGTATTGAAGAAGCGATCGAGTAGAACCAAGGCTCCAAAGTCTTTGCCAGAGATCTGTCTGCCAGAAAGCGCCAACTGTCAAAGCTGAAGACCGCTGTGGCAGCATCGTTTCTGGGACACCTGAGATTTTGAGTGAGATTGAGAGGTTCTATGGGCAGCTGTACACGTCATCGTTGGAACCACACGCAAGTGTGTGTAACGATCCAAGAGCGAGTCTCATCCGACACAATTCCGACGATATCCCGGACGTCAGTCTGAGTGAAATTAGAATGGCTCTCCAGCACCTTAAAAATGGTAAGGCCCCAGGCGAGAATGGAATTACAGCGGAGCTTCTGAAAGCGGGTGGAAGACGGGTACTTGAAGTCCTTCAGAAGCTCTTTTATTCCGTCCTCCATGGTGGCATTACACCGGAGGTGTGGAGCAGAAGTGCGGTGGTCTTGTTCTTCAAAAAAGGTGACAACGCTCTCTTGAAGAACTACAGACCGATTTCCCTTCTGAACCGCATCTACGTACTGTTTTCGAGAGTCATTACGAATCGTCTCGCGCGCAGACTTGACGACTTCCAGCCTCCCGAACAAGCCGGTTTCCGAAAGGGCTTTAGCACCATAGACCACATACATACCCTTCGGCAAATTATACAGAAGTCCGAGGAGTCCAATTTGCCACTATGTCTGGCGTATGTGGACTATGAGGAAGCCTTTGATTCCGTTGAAATTTGGGCGGTACTGCAGTCCCTTTAGCGTTGCAAAGTTGACTGTCGGTATATCGAAGTGCTGAAGTGTTTGTACAGTAGATCTACGATGGCTATCCGAGTACAGAACCAGAGTACGAAACCTATACTAACTGCAAAGAGGTGTAAGACAGGGTGACGTCATATCCCCGAAACTCTTCGCCGCTACACTGGAAGACGTTTTCAAGCTTCTGGACTGGAAAGGATACGGTATCAACATCAATGGCGAGTACATCACTCACCTTCGATTTGCCGACGATATAGTCATTATGGCAGAATCGCTGGAGGACCTAAGGACTATGCTCAATGATCTCAATAGTGTTTCCCATCTTAAGATGAACATGGACAAAACAAAGATCATGTTTAATGTCCATGTCTCACCTATGCCAGTAGTTGTTGGGAACACTAAGCTCGAAGTTCTTGACGAGTATGTTTACCTGGGACAAATAGTCCGACTAGGTAAGTCCAACTTCAACCGAGAGGTCAATCGACGGATTCAACTCGGTTGGGCAGCGTTCGGGAAATTACGGCACATCTTCTCGTCAGGTATACCTCACAACTTGAAAACGAGACTGTACACCCAGTGCGTGTTGCCAGTGATGACATACGGAACTGAGACGTGGTCCTTCACTGCTGGCCGGATGAGGAAACTCAAGGTCGCTCAGCGAGCTATGGAGAGGGCTATGCTCGGAGTTTCTCTGCGTGATAAACTCAGAAATGAGGATATCCGCAGTAGAACCAGAGTGACCGACATAGCCCAACGGATTAGTAAGCTGAAGTGGCAGTGGGCCGGCCATATAGCTCGAAGAACCGACAGCCGATGGGGAAGAAATGTTCTCGAGTGGCAGCCTTGTACCGGCAGGCGAAGTGTAGGGCATCCCCCCACTAGATGGAGTGACGACCTGGTAAGATATGCAGGAAGTCGATGGATTCAGGTGGCTCAGGACCGTGCTTTGTGGCATTCTTTGGGGGGGGCCTATGTTCAGCAGTGAACTTGTGGTGGGCTGTATTGATGATGATGATGATGACAAGGTTATAAAAAATATTTTCCATTTACTCGTATCTAGAGAAATATGACAATTAATTATCGTGAACATTTATGTACTCATTCCTCGTTTGATTCTCACAACTTTATTAATGTATTGTAATATCCGAAATATGTCGTTACCGGGCCATAAAATATATCAAAGTTTAGCCTAATAGGGGATATGTAACTAATTTAGTTTTAATTAACAAACCTTTATAACTAGGCTACTACCGCGTCAACTATTCGACATTTTCGACAAATTAATTATTATATTCGTTGACACCTCCTCTGTGTTTGCTATGTAGTCACGAATTGACGAACGGAATAGAACACACGCGTATTAGAACAACCTGGGGCAAAATTAAGTTTTTTATTGGCATCCCAACCTATATCAGCTCCCACTGCAACACTGTACACCTCATGTCATCGTGAAATTTTCGAATTCGAATCTTAAAATTGAAAAGCTTAAAATTGCTTTTTTAAGTGAAATTTCTGGCTATTATTGTAATCAAAACGAGAAAACTTATTTAAACATTCATAAATGATGTAGATGATTACAATGTATGTATTTTTTGCATTTTAATAACTGGGTAGGGTAGAGTCATATAAACGCGAAATGTGAAATCAATATTTGAGACAGTACGAGCGTCTGTGAGTACATACTTTTTCAATCAACTGAATATATATATATATATATATATATATTGTATTTATATGGAATGTGTAGAAAGGTTATATATATATATATATATATATATATATATATATATATATATATATATATATATTGTATTTATATGGAATGTGTAGAAAGGTTAGTTAAGTATAGTACAGAGACAAATTTTGTACTTAGGAATAATATTTAATTCGTTTACAAAAATTAATTATCCTACGAGTCTTATACAAGTTTTATACAAGCAAAACGGCCGTCACCGCAGGTGCAATGTCGCAGGTGTGCTGTTCATGTGTTGTTTACAAGAAGTCTGTCTAGATACACCGACGCAGCCGCACGTGCAATGGTGCACCTGCCGTCACGTTTTAGAAACTATTCCACTTCTGATAATTTAAACTACTCTCAAAAGTATTTAAATAAAAGGACATCACTTGTCAACAAGCCCCGCTTACTATCAGGACCCCAATTAAATGACAACACCAAAGTATGCAGACCAACAGCATCACTACCCATCTCAATGTACACAGGGCAGCATCTCAGCAACACGACCTTCCTTGAACCACATCACTTTTATTATTTGGGCAGAATCTCAGTTAAGAAGTAATTTTTTAGCCCAACGGACATAATAACGATATGAGACTCGTAGAACTACAGACTGTCGTCTATCAGTTGCCCGTGCGACACTTTATACTGCCAGAACAAGTGGGAAGCCACCACTCCACCTTTATTTGCTCATATTCTCTTCCACTTTTTTACCTTCTTTCCCAACAGTATATGCATTTAAATAAATTGTAGAGTAGATTAATTTAAATTCGAAATGTAAAATCTATGTTTGAGATAGAACGAGCATCTGTACATATTTTTAATCAACTTAAAATGTATATTGACTTTAAGATGGATTATTTATTGAAAGTCTTATTACTTACAGTAAATGATATTATATACAAACAGTATGTAATATCATTGCTTAAAGCGTAATAAAAAGCAATATAAAATCTATATATGAGACATGTTTACTCTCATAATATATGTAACAAATACAAACGCATTCTATTTACTTACTTTGTTAGTTCGAAAGGATGGCAATTCGAAACGAGCTAAACTTACAATTAATATTAATTAATATAATTTTAATAATAATTAACACCGCCAGCGTTCTTGGCACGATATCGCGGGGAGTAGGACTATATGATAATTAATTAAGTATTACATGTTTTATAAAATAATTATATATTATCAATTGTGGCTTACATTCCATTTGTTCAATAAAATGTGATTTTATTAATATTACTTTTTAGATGAAGGCAATAGGTGAAATTAGTTGGTAATGAAGACCTGGCACATGTCCGAATAGTAATGCTTCACACGTTAAAATATATTTCTGGCAAACATTGCAAATCCGAGGATTTAAACCCAAATAAAACAAACTGTTATTCCATCAGTGGACTTAAACCTTCCACAATTATGTGCATGTTAATTGGATTTCAATCACATGAAGCAAAAGATAATTGGTAAGAATTAGATAAAATATCGAAATTCGAAGTTTTTGGTAACTACCTGATTATAAATATTTTCTGTTTTCTACAAACATTACCTATGATGAACACTAATTTTGAAAGCGACTATTAGTAATCGATCTCTGCGAGTAGTATCTACCTCTGTGAAGACGCCTAGCTATTTATACGTAGTGTTTGTTACACCTAAAAGCAAATTCATCCAATCAATGTTTAAAAAAAACAATATGTTTACCCTTTTTTAAAAATAAAAGTTACGTTTAAAACAAGCATCCAGACAGAGACTATTTATTTTACAATATTTTATGTTTACACTTGTCCAGTGCGGGAACGAACCCTCGGTCCTAAAATACGCAACCAAACGATTAGCGATAGTCGACATTTATATTTTACTTAATGAATTACAAGTATAATTGTGCTTTATTTATTTTATGTTTTTTAAACATATTTTTGTACCTTATAATTGTAGAGATATAATTACAAATATTTATGCGTAAAATACATTATTTTCTTATCGTCCTTGGCATTTTTACTTAATCTTCACGTAGAAACTTTCATTTCACATAAATAATTCAGTATAGAGATCTTAACTTTATTCTATATAAATATCAATAAACAATATATAGGTAAACATTATGTCGATGATATTATTCGAGGATGAACATTTACAGCATTATTATAACTCGCCTATGTTGTCAGTAATAACTGTTTGTCAAATTTTAAATGTCATGTCTTGATGTTGGTAGAGTAGCTTGGCGCCCTTTCATACATCTTTTACTAAGGATGTGCTGCCTCTTAAACGTATTGATCATATTCTCAATGGTTGCTCATCTTGCTTGAATGTAATTTCTCCAACATATTATTGTAGCTTTTATCGTACCCAGAAATATTTGAGCACCCAGTAATACTTTCAGTTGAAATAGGTTAAAAGGTTAGCACCCACTACAACTTCACATAATTTTGATCGAAGAACACTTACAGGTAAGTTACTTTGATTAATTAATTATCATTAACCACTCAACCAGTCCACGGTGACTACAGTCCCCAAAAACCATTATTGCCTCACCTGTCTAGGCACCAAACGACATCTTTCGGTTTAAACGCATACAGCGCAAAAGATAGCTGTTATTAATACAGTAAAAAATTATAGATGGTGCTATATGAAATTTGTCGTCTGTGAAATTGAATTTTATCTGTATAATAGTAACAAAGTATTTAGAAAAAACAGTTAATATTAAATTTCGCCATTTTGGTTTGTGGAATGTTAACGTGTGAGAAATTCGATCAAAAATGTGATAACTTTTCTGTTTTTATACGTTATTTCTAATGTACATCAAACTAATTGTGAAGATATTTTCTTTAGTAAATATATCATTACGACAATAATTCCAAAACGTCTACATATAATAATTTAGCTCTAAATTTTAATCACTGTACGCGATCATTGTTTATTGATTATATGTTGTTTAAAATTATTCTAATCTGTTCTTGTGTTAAGTAAATGCAAAATATAAAATAATGATTCACTATTAACATGTTGATAGCAATTTATAAACGAAATATCTGTTGTTGTGTGTGTGTTGTGAGATGTGTCTAGAAATTATCAAAACCTACCTTTTCATTTATTTACTTATTTATTCAAATTTATATTGGGTAAAATTTATATACATATGTATATTGAGTATATAAGATGTTGTTGATATTGGTGTCATTTTAAAGTGAACATCATGTACTATTATAATATAAAATAATTGTCTCCAGCAATTATCACACTTTTCTTGTAAAACTCGAAATATAAAATTAATACGATTGTTTTTTTGATTTTCCCATTTTTAAGCTTTCTTTTCAGGCTTTATTTTTAATTTGACTAATTTTCATTTAACAAAATAAAATTTTGAGTTCTGTAAGTCTTTTGAGAATATTTTTATTTGAATGAAGCTATAGTAGTTTTTCAGTAGTAATCGTTTTTGTCAAGACTGTCTCACACGGTCGTAAAAAATAGTGACATTTAATTCGCGGAGAGGTCAAACGAGAATCACTCGCGCGGGGCGGACGGTTGAGTGGTTAATAAAAAGAAAAACCGGAAATATCGTGCTTACTCTTATTTTTCATTCAAGTACATAATCTGTAAATGAAGTTCGCTTATAGACACATTAATTACACATTTATTAATTTTTAAGTAATTTTTAATTTATTAAGTACACATTACTCTAAGTTTTAACGTGTATTGACGATGTAAGAAAATCCAATATCCTAAATATTGTGATTATAACAGTTTATCTCTTACTAAGTACAAGCGACAGAAATTAATTTCAACAGAAAACCTCAATTTTCTTTTGAGATCATGCAATGCAAATGCAGTTATGTAAAGGTTGTGGTAAAGTTAAGTAAAAATGACTATCAATAAGTATTACACATGTGATCTATATTGAATAAAATTATTCTATTCTATTCTATAGTATTAATATTTTAATACTACTATATTGCCTAGGAGGACAATCTGGGTAGGCACCATCGTTTTAACTGTTTCTATTTTTTTATATATATCATAAAGGCGACAAACGAGCACACAGTCCACCTGCTGCATTAGAGCACAAGTAAGTAGTTGCTGTGGCCCATACATATTTATATCTATCTTCGTTTGCGAATTAATATGCAGATGCGTTGTCAGCCGTGATGACTAAGATAGAATGCCTCTTTTCCAGTAAAAAGGGTCTCCGGTTCTTTACACTCACCATATGAAAGACAGCAGCTACTTTGCTATTTTACGCTGGTAGTCTGCTGCCAAATAGCAGTGCTTGCACCGCTTTGTTCCGTCGAAAGGTCTAAAGGGGCAGTATAAAAAAAGGCTGTGAGGCTTTCCACTTTAGTTCTCAGAGGTGAGATCGCGACTGTAGTCTTCTTTGTTTGTAGTTGGATGCATGTGTGCATTGATTTTAGTAGTCTCATATCATCAAGCTCATTATAGGTAAGTTCCTTTGCCACTTAAGTTTATTTTAAAAATTACATAGAATTGAATTTATGGTAACGTAAATTAATAGCCTATTAAGTTTATTTTAAAAAGTACATAGAACTGAATTTATGGTAACGTAAATTTATAGCCTATTTACGACCTGTTGCTAGGCACAGGTCTACTCTAATTTCTGAGAGGGATTTAGGGCAAGGAAATATCCGCCGCACTGCCTTAATTTCTTTGTGGCGACTTACACACGTTTTTAAAATATTTTTTTTTATTATTTCTCAGAAATGCAGGTTAGGTCTACTTATGATGTTTTCCTTCACCACCGAGCAAGTAGTTAATCAGTACAAAATTGCAATTAACAATGTCAGTTGTGCCGGCGAGGATCGGTCCTGAAAACATATGTAAACAATAGTATTTCATAATGAACAGAGAAAGATGTAATTAAGACAAGGAAAGCACTAGCCTTGTATCGATGTGATTAAGGTCGTTTAGAAATTGGTTGCTCACTTCGTATGAGATGCAAGCCGAGTGCAAATAATGTTAAATAAATATTATAGGAAATAAATATTATTAATTTGTGAAAATTTCAGTAATGTGTGTAAAAATAAATACTTAATGTTTTAAAATTGTTGCGCATGCTAAAAATAACAGTTATGTGTTAAAAGTGTTTAAATTTGTGCTAAATACAGTAAAATAATGATAGATTTATTTATGAAAAATTAAAGTCGTTTAATAATGAAAATATTTGTAAAATTGTGAATTAAACTATCGTATTAGTTAAGTTATTCATGTATTTCTATAAAAATTGTTGTTTAAACCATGTGTGTTAGATATTTAAGATTCCTAACGTTGGAAATGTGTTGTAAATTAGGCATGTTTTTTTGAATAACTTAATACGTATTTATGTGATATAAATGTAATATGTGTCATAATACTAAACTTTTGGTATGATTATTATGTAAAAAGTATATAAATATAAGAGCGTAATAATGAAGATCGATGTTACGATATTGCAAAACTGCGCATGGTGCGCGATTCTCTTTTGATGATAGCTCGCATGTAGGTTAATAAACAGGTAAAAGAGTACTTCATTATAGTAACGAGGGAATTCCGGGCAATGGGGTATGTCCTAAGGCCCGAGACTTGCTGTGTGCTAAACAGCATAGACGCAGAAGACAACGTACGTACATGTAGTTTGTTCAGGATCAGCTACCAGTTTATATTTAGAGCAAAAAAACAAAAGCGCACAGCGAAGTGATAGGAAATTAGGGACAATCAACATTACACTCCTACGGGGAGATTTTGAAGCTAAATCGCAGTTTTTTTCCTAAAGTATCTTCCAACACCTATAAATACAGTCCACAAGTGATGTATAGACCGGGACAACTTCAAGAGGACCCGTAGTCTTAGTCGTCTAAACTTTCTATACATAAAAGGTTCAGACAGACGCTCTCTTGTCACACTTCTTCAAGGGGATCACATCTACCTCGTTGTTCCCGGACCTAACGAGGTGTGATTGGAGTTTCGGGATAGAACTTCTGTGAAATACTAATCTCTGTCTGTTGGACCCTTTCAGTAACATTCACTTACTATAAAATTGAACTTTTATCATTTATTGTATGCCGCACTTGTGTTTGAAAATTAGAATATTAAATAAATCATTTGGCGTGTAATAATTATATTTTATATATCATTTCATTTGAGGGTTTCACTTCTATTGCGTGAGAACTGCACAAAAGTATAAACTTGGCTGTAAGTGTCTATAGACTGTAATAGCCACTTATCTTCATGTGGAATTTAAGGTTGTTTATCACTTAAATTTCTCAAAGAAATAGTTTATAAAGTACATTTATTCCTCAATTATGTACATCTATAATAGGTAGACTACTATTCAATGGGGCCCCCATATATCTAAATTAGCAAGCAGACTTAGTTCTGCAGCATATGCTGTAAGAAAGATTAGAAGTCTCACAGATGTTGAGACAGCTAGATTAGTGTATTTTAGTTACTTTCATAGCGTAATGTCTTATGGAATTTTGCTATGGGGTAATGCGACTGATATTGAAGCTATATTTGTTTTGCAAAAGAGAGCCGTTCGGGCGATTTATAACCTAAATTGTAAAGAGTCCCTCAGACAAAAATTTAAAGAAATAAACATATTAACTTTGGCATCGAAATATATTTATGAAAATCTAATGTATGTACATAAAAAGATAAATAGCTTTAATAAGAATAAGGATGTGCATTCTTTAAACACTAGGAACAAACATAAGCTTGTAATACCAGTTACTAGACTCCACAGAATCAGTAATTCATTTATGGGGCAATGTATACGCTTTTACAACAAAATCCCAGAACATATTCAAAGTTTATCAATAAACAAGTTTAAAAGTTTTATTAAAGAAAAACTGTACAAAAAGGGTTATTATAATATCAAGGAATACATGAATGAAAATAATCCCTGGGAATAAGGTGATCGCCACCATGCTGGTTCTATTAAAAATCATTTAAAAATTGTATAAATGAAATTATTGTTAAGTGAAATATGTTTGAAAAAAAATGTCCCGCTGGGTTTCTTGCTGGTTCTTCCCGGGACAGAGGTATTTTCCGAACCAGTGGTAAATAAAAAATGACTTTCAATAAGAATTATGTAATAATCAATATTGAATAAAAAAATATTCTATTCTATACTATTAAAAATGTATATTAAAATATTTAAAAATTTAAGGGGAGGTGAGGTTAAGTTTCCCCCCGAACAGGTTCCCGCCTTGTCGTAGCAGGGGGGCTTAGTAGCCGTGGCTTGGCCATCCGCGGTGAACAAAGAGAAATCCTTTGACCGGCCCGAGGTGTATGGCCGGCCCGAGGTGGCCATTTCGAGCGGATTTGGCGAGCCGACTTCGGACGTGTGTCGGTGGGCTGCGGTGAGAGGGGTGTTCTCTCCCCCTACCACTGCAGCCGAGGTGGAGTCGCGGAGGAAGAGGAGTGTTGGTATGGCGATGCGCCACTCACCGTTGATGCAGTGATGGTGGGGCCGCGGGGGGAGAGGAGTGTCAGTATTGCGAGGCGCAACTCTCTCTACCCTCCTACGTTCTAGTCTACGTTATTTTGTTCGAATATCTCTATTTTATCATGGTTTATGTGTTGCTGTGTGTCGGCATAGTCATAGGTCACAGTATTGATATAGTCATCATTATCTATATAGTCGAACACTCAGTTCTTCCTGTACAATTTCCAAGGCTTCTTCAACGGTATCAGGACGCACGCAACGTATTCGTGAGCCAAGTGGCTCCTTTAAACCGCGTACGAAAGCTTGCTTTGTTAGATTTTTATATAATATACATTTGACTTCTATTGTAGTAGGCAAGGATTCATGAAGCGTAACATACCTCATGATAGTGATGAACAGTGTCTGTCATCGTGCATAAAATTCTTGGGGAGAGCTGTTTCCCTAAGTAGCAAACGAGAGGTCATTATAGAGCGCCGTTTCGTCTCTTTGATCTGAACTGTACGAATGCAATGCCAGCTTTCAAAAATACCAGTCCATTTATTTTATTTAATATCCCGTGAAGCAGGCATAAGTTTGATAGTTCACCGCCAGGATCATTACTTAGGTATGCAGCATATATTTGGTCACATAATTTTCTAAATCTAGTTAGTACGTTAAAGTAACCACCGAACTCTTGCACTGTGCTTAAAACTTTTAAAATAGCATTAGGGTCATGGGTCATTTTTGATTCCTCGGTAATTATATCTAACTCTAAATGACTATTTTAATCTCTATTATGATCTTAACTTTATCTACGCTATGTAGGGTCACAGTGGAATGATTTACTTGGATGGAAAATTTTGACAGGAAAGGTTTATACTAGGAAGAATGAAGCAACACTAGGTAAAATTCTGATGTACTTACATACGTCAATCCTCACGTTCTGCTGAGTTGCGCCTCATACCGCTACAAGGTATTGGGGTCGCTGCTGTGTAAGCTTTTTACCTATGAGGCTATGTTATAACTATGGTTTAATCAATATTTTTATTTAAACAAATTTTATTTTTATATTCTATCTACCTAGATCTTTATTTTACTATTTTGTGCAGAAACATATTAGATAATGGAACGGAAATCACTTTGACAGAGACATATTTTGCGGTGTGTTGGCAGAGAAGAGACTCCATTAGTTCACTTCGTTCGTCCCATGGGTGTCGTAAGAAGCGCCTTTGGAAAAAATCTGAAATATCTAATGGCTTCCGATAGATAGCGGTATAATCTTCTCGTTTACGCCAGACATAAAATATAAAAAACAGCGACGACAAAAAAACCCTATGTCCAAGTGGGCTGGTGTATTTTTACGTGTAATACATCCGTAGTGAGCTGACTAGATATAGAAATGTATTTAGAAAGTGACTTCTTAATAAATTAATATATTTTATTACAAACCCCAAAGTGAGACTAAACAGATCAATACTATATCTAACTATACAATAGTTATATCAATACTATACAATAGTTTTATCAGATTGACTATTGTTATTATTTTATTTAAAATATATCTTAAAATATTTGATTTATGAATCTAATTTAACGCATTTAATGAATTTTTTGTCTTCTCAAGATATCAAAATAGTTTAAACTACATAACTCAAACACTCGTGTCTTATCGTGTGTAGTTTTATTCTATCGATGTATTGTAATCGATAGAGCCTGTGAATAGAAATAGGCTATTTATTTACATTTGAATTCTCGGAGCGTCGTGGCTTCAATTCCGCTTTAAATATAATATTATTTAGCGCTTTTAACATCTGGAATATATTATTAAATAATATTTAAATAAAACGTAACAAAATCCCCTTCAAATTAGTTTCATTCAATGTGTATCGCGTAAACATAAATATAATACTTTGTAAGAAGAGTTCGGATTAAGAAATCTCTTTCTGTTAGGTCCTTGTGGATAGGTCCCCTCTTACATAACTCTGCGGCAAATATGTAGCAGTGCTTGCACTGCTGTTTTTCATTCTGAAGAGTATACTTAAAGAAAATGAGGCATTTTACCACCACCATACATACATACAGAGTTTACATGTAGCCTTCTTTTTTTTAGTAAGCTGCAAATGTCCATATACTGCAGAAACCACTTACCATCAGACTGTCAGTTTGCTTGTCCTGTGGGTGTTGTGAGTGACAGTCAAGCAAAAAGCGGAACGGCCGTACCATCCTTTTCTTGAAACAGTTCAGGCCATTTTCGACCCCTATAACTTTGTTGTGGATAAAACTAGAAACCTAAATTTTTAGTAACCAAGCATGCATTGTATAAACACGATATATTTCAAATTTCATTCAATTTGATTTAGTAGTTTAAGAATTATAACTAGTCAAAGTTTCTTAATTTTGTCACTCACTGACTGACCGATCATCAAAACTCTAAAGCACTTCTAGCAGACGTAGAAGCTTCAAATATAGAATAAAATTAGTGTTTAGTATATAAATCAAGGAAAGATTAAAATATTTTGTAATTTTGGTCCAGTTTTGTAGATACACTAACTGCATTAATAAAAATATGTTTATAATAATAAGCCGGTTAATTTATTCAGTCCCTACTTAAGGGTCCTTCTGTCTCAGGTTATTACGTAATTAGCTAACCTAACACCTTATAGTGACTATATCAATATTAAAATCTTTTATGCTTTAAATACATAGATTGACTTGGCAATCGCGCTAAACAATGTAATTTAATATAATATGTATTACTTGTGAGATAAATTGTGCTTTCATGCGATGGCCAAGTCAATCTATTTATTTAAAATATAAAAGATTTTTAATATTGATATGGTCACTATAATGTGTCACAGAATACCAGCGCATACTTAATTCTGCAGCATATACTGTAAACAAATTTGAAATCTTACCAGTGTGGAAACAGCAAGACTTGTTTATTTTAGCTATTTCCATAGCATAATATCGTATGGAATTTTGCTATGGGGATACGCGACTGACACAGAAACTATATTTGTTTTACTGAAGAGGGCCATAAGAGCAATGTATTATTTAATACCTAAAGAGTTGCTCCGACAAAAATTTAAGGAAATAAATATATTTACTTTGGCCTCTAAATACATTTATGAAAATGTTATGTAAGGATAAGCAAAGTAGTGGAATAATTTGTCGGTATCTGTTATTTTATTCTAGTATAATCTAGGGGTCTGAAAGGTAAAATCGAATAGGCTTTTGTTTTTAGGCTTCATTACCACTTACCACTCGGTAAAATTGTGGTCAAGTACTGGCTTATAATAAGTACAGGAAGAAGAAAAAACACAATATATTCTAAACGGTGGCAAGCTGCAGTGTCATAAACGCTGGATCGTTATTTCGCCTTCCATGCTATACGATTACTCATTGCAATGGCAGAGTTTCATATCCTCAATGAACTTCCACGGTGTGGTAAAAAAGGAATCTCATTATAATATGTTTACATAATATAAAATTCTATTATACTCAAATTTTTACTTTAATATGATGAATGTAGAGAACACACACTCTTTTTATAATCCGCAGTGGTGACAATATATCTGCATTTGGATATGTCCTTAATAAATGATGGATAAAGATGTATGTATATGGACCATATGATCCATATGTCATCAAGTTGTCACCACCACTGTACTCGTTCGTCACCGTTATTTAAAAAAAGTTTATACTCATTATTTCCTACTATTTATTACGAATCATATTATTGTCAAACTCTATGGCAACTTATTTAATATAACGACTAAAAGTTTAACAGCGGGTAAGTGGTTAATTATAACCATAAGATAAAACTGGCTTGAATCATTTATTAACAAGCGAGCGTTAGGAACTTGGTTTAGCAACAATGTAATGTTCTCCAGGGGGAATTTAATTTCAACTATTAACAGAGGTCTTTTATTTTTGATGTGGTTAGAATGTAGAAATTTTGTAAATAGTTTTGTAAATCAAGAAAGTTTTATTTTATTCTTATATTTTAGAGAAATATTAGAGACGATAATCCTGTACAATCAATTTTATAATTATTTTACGGATTTTTTTGCGTTTAATGTAATTTCTTTTAATTACCGACGTTTTCGGCGTTTTACAGTACTCGTGGTTTCATATTTTAAATTCTAATAGCGCGCGATATGTGCCTTATGTTTAAAGTCAATTTACGGTTTTTTTTAGTTCAATCGAATAACATCTTCTGCCTCCGCTGGGGCCTCAAAGTTTAACTGAAAAAAATTAGTATGTTTGGGCTAAGATAAATAATAAATAAGAGTTAACTGGAGATTATAAATGAAGCTCAATAATATAATTATAATACATGATATAATGCAATTTAATAAAAAAATGTAAAACCAAATTCAATCATATATTTTAAATAACATCAAATCAATTTGCGTCAAAATCTCTCTTCCTCTGAATTTTGACATTCTTATGGGATTCCAATTTGCATAATGATTTCTTATATTTACGCGAACACTACACATTGAATAAAACTGTTTTTTACGGATTTTATCGCGTTTATTTTATTATTTTTATTCCCGACGTTTCGAGTGCTTTTCAGCAACCCATGGTCACGGGGGGGTCTCAGATGTTTGACGTCCCAATGTCACAGTTAGCCCGGCTACCTTCAGTTTTTTAATATTAATTTTTGGTTCGATTTACGCAGAATGAACTTACAGTATCCGGAAGTCTTGCAGTGTTATGCTTGGGTTTGGATTTTATTTTTTGATTATGGGATCCCAAGCAGATGGCAGCACCCATCCATCTTCTCTATTGAAATTAGGATGTTTTTTAATTTCAATAGCCTCGCGTATCATCCTTGGTAGGAATTGGTGTTCTTTTGCAAGGATTTGTGGTCTATCAAATCTGATGTAATGGCGGGGACGATCTTGAACATGTTCACAGACTGCAGACTTCCCAGAGCGTCGGTGCTTCACGTCAGCTATATGTTCTTTCACGCGGGTTTTAATGGATCTTTTTGTTTGTCCTATGTAAGAGAGACCACATTCGCAATCAAGCTTGTACACTCCTGCATCTTGTAGAGGGATATTACACTTGACGGATGGTAAAAATTGATTAATCTTCTTCGGCGGCTTGAAGTATGTTTTAATAGAAGCTCGCTTCAAGATGTAGCCAACCTTGTCTGTGACTCCTCTGACATAGGGTAGTACAGCAGGCACACGCTCGACTGTGGTCGGCTTCACTCGGTCACTGTGACGTAGGCGCGGGACCCGAAGCTTGTTGTCTTGCAATACTTGCTCGACGTACTGAAGCTCGGCGGCCAGATGTTTTCTGTCACAGATCCCTCGTGCTCTCTGAAACAAAGATTTTCCCACGGTAGCTAACTGTGATGGATGATGGTGCGATTCACCATTTAAATATCGGTTAGTATGGGTTTTTTTTCTATACACAGTATGACCAATAGTGTTATCAGGATTTCGGATGACTAAAACATCTAGGAAAGCTAAAGAATTGTTGGCCTCTAACTCCATTATGAATTGTATTTTAGAGTTTATGGAATTAAGGTGGTCTAAAAATGCAGTTAATTTGTCAGATGGTAAAATTGTGAAAGTGTCGTCTACATACCGCTTGTAGAATCTTGGATTTACAGGAGCAGTAAGAAGGGCTTTCTCCTCAAAGTCCTCCATGAATATGTCGGCGACTATGGGAGATACAGGTGAGCCCATCGCCACTCCATCCACTTGCTTGTAAAACTCCTCCTTCCACAATAGATAGCCAGATGTAAGGCAGTGTTTGAGTAATACTGCATATTCTGTAGGCATGTTGTATTCTTCTAGCTTCCTGGTTACAATTGAGATGCAGTCTTCAATAGGTAAGCATGTAAATAGTGACTGAACATCAAAACTGACCATAGTTTCATTGTCAGCAAGATGTAGGTCTTTTATCTCACTAACAAAATGGTACGAATCCTTTGTGTGTGCTCTAGTTTGTCCTCTCAGTGGTGACAGAATTTTTGCCAGGTGTTGAGTCAACTTATAAGTTGGTGAATCGATTTGGCTCACTATGGGACGTAGTGGAGCGTTTGGTTTGTGTATTTTCGGTAACCCATATAACCTCGGTGCTTTAGTACACGGTGGTATTATCGAGTTTACGTCGAGATTTAATTTTTCGGGGTAATTCTTTATTAGATCGCTAGTTGTTTTAAGCACATTGGTTGTAGGGTCTGTTTTGACCTTTTTGTACGTACTTTCGTCCGATAAAAGTTGTTGTATTTTCAAATTATAATCTGACGTATCCATTATTACCGTAGCATTTCCTTTATCTGCATGGAGAATCGTGAGCTCTGGTCTGTTGCGTAAGTTGTACAACGCTTTAAACTCGTCTTTGGGGAGATTTAGTTTCGGCACAGAACTTCGACGTAACAAGGACGAAATGTCTTGACGTATGGCCTCAACATCTTCCTTTCCCACATTGTTTTTAAACAGACAATCCTCAACGTTGCATATAATTTCCTCATACGGAATTTCTTTCGGTGTTATTGCGAAATTCAGGCCCTTCGATCATACTTTTAATGTAGGTTCGTCCAGTGTTTGTTGTGACAGATTATAGACCGTGCGTTGTTTATTGTTTGTGTCTGTGGTCAACGGTTGTGTATCGTTTCTACGTTGACATGGATGTTTGGCATTTGATTTGATCGTTAATTTTTGGTATTTCTCTATTTGTTTATTTTTGCATTCATTATATTTAGCTTTTTCACGTTTGTTCAAAGTTTCTATGCAATTATTAAAATCAAATGTCGTTAAAACTGTCTTTAACTCATTGGACAAATTGTCTATGGTATTATTTATGAATTGTAAATCGAACCGTTTTTGCTGAATCACCGTTCGTAACAACTTTTTACTTGCCTGATTTAAGATCTTAGCGCTTCCTCGAATGTCCTTTTTAGTTGATATTTTGACACACGTAGGAATGAGACTGTGATCTCTACATCTTTTCAAGAAGTTCAAAGCTGTTATATATCTTGCGCGCTTTGTTTTAAGATCTTCTAATCGGCGAATTTTATTTGCAATTACTAGTCCGTACTGGTTTACATAATGATTTCTTATATTTACGCGAACACTACACATTGAATAAAACTGTTTTTTACGGATTTTATCGCGTTTATTTTATTATTTTTATTCCCGACGTTTCGAGTGCTTTTCAGCAACCCATGGTCACGGGGGTGACAGATGTTTGACGTCCCAATGTCACAGTTAGCCCGGCTACCTTCAGTTTTTTAATATTAATTTTTGGTTCGATTTACGCAGAATGAACTTACAGTATCCGGAAGTCTTGCAGTGTTATGCTTGGGTTTGGATTTATTTTTGTGAATTATAGGATCCCAAGCAGATGGCAGCACCCATCCATCTTCTTTATTGAAATTAGGATGCTGCATACAAATGCAGTATTCGCATAGTACGTGTGATCCAACGAACATGAAATTGTTTTTTTGGAGACATATTTGCTAGATTTTTTGGAAAATAACTTGATTGTACCGCAATGTCGATCTAGCGCAAGTGCTTTTAAACTGTGCTTAAATTTAGGGACACTTCTGAGAGTGATTCTGCTTCGATAGGTTGAATTTTTTTAATCATAATAAATATAAACAGTGGTAAAGCCAAGCGGTAGCTTTTGCTGTTGCACGGATGGGCCAGCTCAAACCGGGGTGGTACCACGACCTCACAGAATACCAGCGTGAAGTAGAGGTTTACCTCTGCGTTGCGCTTGGTGAGTGCAGGTGGCCGGAGGCCCAATTCCCACCCTCCATCAACATATTAGTGGAATTAAATAAAAGACTACACCAGGAGGGTACCAGCAACCCTGGAGAATTCCTCGCTGAGCATCCACGACCAAACAACTTCACTCCTGAGCGTGGGTGCTCAGGCTGTCCAACGTATTCTGGGGGGGGGGGGGGGGGTGCAAAATTCCGCTCGAGACTAATGCTGCTCGAGGCAAGCGAAGCAATACCACCAAGGCGACCCCTGTCACGCTATCCGTGAATTTTTGCAACATCAGGGGACTTCATTCCAAACTTAACGCTGTCCATTACCATCTAGAGACGACAAAGCCGGCCTTGCTCTTATTAACCGAGACTCAGGTGTCCTCTCCGGCTGATACTTTATATCTCTCCTACCCGGGGTACAAATTGGAACACTTCTTTGTGCCCCGGGCTGGAGTTTGCGTATACGTCAGAGAGAACATCTGTTTTCGACGCCTTGGCAGTCTTGAAGGTACGGACCTGTCCATTCTATTGTTGCGCGTAGACAGCGACGAACATCCCCGCGTCTACGGGTGCCTCTATAGGTCCCATAGCGGTAATATCGACAGAGACAGACTCATCGACCACGTCCAAATGGCTGCACACTCCGTGCTACAACAGGTCCCATCCGCAGAGATCGTGATACACGGTGATTTCAACGCCCACCACCTTGAATGGCTTGGTTCTCGTTTAACCGATCATGCGGGTAGATCTGTCTATGACTTTGCTTTGGCATATGGTCTAACACAACTGGTTACTGCGCCTACGCGGATCCCAGATGTGGAAGACCATGTGCCCTCCCTGTTGGACCTTCTGCTGACCTCTCATCCGGACGGATATCAAGTTTCCGTCGATGCCCCTCTGGGCTCTTCGAACCATTGTCTAATCCGGAGTACGGTGCCATTCACGCTCCAATCGCAGTTGCGATCTACAGCTTGCCGCCGTGTTTGGCACTATAGGTCAGTTGATTGGGACGGGATGCGGTCTTTTTTTGCATCCTACCCTTTGGGGCAGGTTTGCTTCTCGCCGGAAGATCCCAAAGTTGTTGCCGATTCTGTTGCTGATGTGGTACTTCAGGGTATGGAACTTTTTATTCCATCCTCTGTGGTGCCCATCGGAGGCAGATCTCAGCCATGGTTTGGTCGCTCCTGTAAAATAGCATTACGCTATAAGCAGGAGTGCTACCGGGCCTGGGCTGACGCATCAAGGTCTCGGGATGTAAACACCAGCGCACTTAAAAAGAAGTATAATTCCGCCTCCAGGTCCTTCAAAAGCGAACTTTGCCAAGCCAAGGTCTGAGCACATCTGCAGAATTGGCGAGAAGCTAGTTCGCCTTCCTTCGGGAACACGTGCATTCTGGTCTCTCGCCAATGCTGTCCAAGGGAACTTCTGTCAGCCATCTCTTCCATCTCTGCACAGAGAGGACGACTCACTGGCCTATGCCGCAATGGAGAAAGCCGATCTGTTGAGCTCTCTTTTTGCATCCAACTCGACTCTAGATGACGGGGGAACACACCGCCGACCATCCCGCGATGTGAGTGCTCCATGCCGGATGTGCGATTTACACAGCGCTCGGTTCGCAAAGCACTCTTCTCCCTGGACGTCAGCAAGTCGAGTGGGCCCGATGGAGTCCCTCCCATTGTGCTGAAGACGTGTGCTCCGGAGTTGGCACCGGTTTTAACGCGTCTTTTCTGGTACTCTTAATCCCAAAGCGTAGCCCCGAACTCATGGAAGACAGCTTTGGAGCACCCGATCCCTAAAAAAGGCGACCGCTCAGACCCAATCAACTACAGGCCTATCGCCATCACCTCCTTGTTCTCCAAAATAATGGAAGCCATTATAAACTGCCAGCTCATGAGGTACTTTGAGGATCACCAGCTGATAAGTGACCGCCAGTGCGGTTTTCGTCGGGGTCGATCAGCTGGTGATCTTTTTTTTTTATAGAATAAGGGTGACAAACGAGCACAAAGTCCACCTGATGGTAAGCGGTTGCTGCATCTATCCTCGTTTGCGAATCAATATGCAGATGCGGTTTCACCCGTGAGGACTAAGATGGAATGCCTCATTTCCAGTAAACAGGGCCTCCGGCCACTTGCACTCACCAAGCGGAACGCAGAGGTAAACCTCTACTTCACGCTGGTATTCTGTGAGGTCGTGGTACCACCCCGGTTCGAGCCGGTCCATCCGTGCGACAGCAAAAGCTGCCGCGTGGCTCTGCCACTGTTTAAAAGCTTCTTCTAGTCTACTTAAGTCATAGATGGGCGGAGGCAGTAGAGTCCAAGGGGGAGGCATTAGCCGTTAGTTTGGACGTAGCGAAAGCATTTGATCGGGTCTGGCACAAAGCGCTTCTTTCGAAGCTTCCTTCCTATGGGCTTCCCGAAAAATTGTGCAAATGGATCACCAGTTTCCTTGCTTATCGGAGCATCAAGGTCGTAGTAGACGGCGTATGCTCTGATTTCAAGCCTATCAACGCTGGTGTTCCACAAGGCTGCGTGCTATCACCAACGCTGTTTCTCCTGCATATCAATGATATGTTGCACAAACTTCAGGCACAAACTTGTGTCTGAAGTCGGGTCTTTGCTTAACAAAGTCTCGGATTGGGACCGACTAAATCTAGTCCAGTTCAATCCCCGGAAGACAAGTTTGCGCATTTAGCGCTAAAAAGAACCCCTTTTTCGTGTCTTCTCAGTTTCAAGGCACTCCCCTTGCTGCCTCAGTTAGTATCGGAAATTCTTGGCGTCGACATATCGAATAGTGTGCAGTTTCGTGGTCACTTGGAAGGGAAGACCAAATTGGCCTCTTAAAAGCTTGGCGTGCTCAGCAGACATTATTTCATGCCGGCACATCGCTTGCAACTTTACAAAGCGCAAGTTCGGCCCCACATGGAATACTGTTCTCATCTCTGGGCCGGGGCACCCCAGCGCCAGCTCCTTCCACTTGACCGCATCCAGCGCAGAGGGGTTCGAATCGTCGACGACCGAGTTCTTTCTGATCAGCTCGATACACTGGCACTGCGTAGAGATGTTGCATCTCTTTGCGTATTTTATCGCATCTATCACGGGGAGTGCTCTGAGGAATTGTTCGGACTAATTCCAGCCGCTCAATTACACCATCGCACATCACGACAAAACTTGCGTTACCATCCATACCATCTGGATGATTGGCGGTCCACCACTGTGTGATTTAGAAGAAGTGTTTTCCCTCGCGCGATTTCCTTGTGGAATCAATTACCACCAGCGAATTTTACGGACCGATACGACTTAGGAACCTTCAAGAAAAGAGCTTACACCTTTCTTAAAGGTCGGCAACGCATCTGCAATTCCCCTGCTGTTGCGGTTGTTCATGGGCGGCGGTAGTCACTTACCATCAGGTGAGCCGCATGCTCGTTTGCCCCCTATTCTATAAAAAAAGCTTATTCATAGGCAGTAAACAAATCCATTGGAGTAACCTATGTATTTTTTTAGGAGTTGTATAATATTACTATACTTTTCAGAATTTACATAAGTTCTATCACAATCTAGTGCCACAAGATGTTATAGGGAAATGTCTTCCTTTGCCAAGAACACTGTGATTGCTTATTCCACTGCTTTCGCGGAACCAGTTCTAGGTACTACATAACCCATGTAGATAGAAACCGGTGTTCGCGCCAAACGCTAATATCAAGAATCGACGCCAGACGGCGCTCGGCTCGGCATTATACCGGTTTGACGTTCGGGCGAGCGTTGGGTGTGGCGAGAGCGCGCGAGCGCCAAGGGAGTTCTTTTGCAAGCTGTGATTGGGACAGCACTCTGTAAACTTGTTCGGGAATGCGGAATAGTGCAGGCGCGTCGTGTAAATATACCGTCTTGGATTCGTGACGTGCATTCCTTGTTTGAGAGCTTTTCCCGGAACTTAGTTGTGTTTAACTCAGAATCCGTATATAAGTAAATTCGACAATATTAACTACTAGTGCGGCATTTGACAGTTCGGAAACATTTTCCGTTGTCGGTCGAACGCTGAGCTTTGTGATACTAGAGAAGGTAGTGTTAAGTTCTAGAAATAATTTTTGCCACACGAAACGGTAGTGACCTTTGATCCCGATATGCTATATTCGTTTTTTGTGTTAAGCTTTTTAACAAACGAGAGTTAGTGGCTTCCGGAAATTAGTTAATTGTACGATAAAGTTAATGGACTGTCCTCGTGACGAACGAAGAAAGTGACTGTTGATGGCTCCGCTGAAGATTATCACAATTTGGAGTTGTGCTGAAGTCCGAGCTGCTGCCGGCGGCAACGGTCCAATCAGGTCTACCAAAACCAGTCACACACAGATACACATCACTAACCCTTACGTCCCATGCACCCTACAACCACATGCGGCCTGACCGATCTCTGAGACAGCAGTCGCCTTGGATATAGGTAAGTAAGCTCTGCGAGACTAATCCGGACATTCTGTATTCGTTTTGTGTGTTAAGCTTTATAAAAAACGAGAGTTAGTGGCTTCTGGAAGTTAGTTAATTGTACGATAAAGTTAATGGACTGTTCTCGTGGCGAACGAAGAAAGTGACTGTTGGTGGCTCCGCTGAAGATTACCACAATTTGGAGCGGTGCTGAAGTCCGAGCTGCTGCCGACGGCAACGGTCCAATCAGTTACCAAACAGTTACACACAGATACACATCACTAACCCTTACTTCCCATGCACCCTACAACTACATGCGGCCTGACCGATCCTGAGACAGCAGTCGCCTTGGATATAGGTAAGTAAGCTCTGTGGGACTATTCTCCCTATTGAATTGTAGTAGGATTGAACGTTTCCCATATAGATTATTGTGATAGGATAATTCCACGTGGCCACTTGTTGAGGCCCGACCTGCATCTGCTTGTGAAGTCTTCCGTTCATGGGCCCCGGAAGATTCTACTCTTGGATAGGCAGCTGCAGGGCATAACAACCGGCTTCTGAAATAATAATAATAATTTATTTTCCAAAAGGTAGTATAACCAGATATTTGCTTAACACTTAATAAAGCTAATTTGGTACATATATTTGAAACATGGCATCTGCAGCCGAACTAGAAGATCTGTGCATCAGCTGTCAGCGCCATTTCCTCACCGTTAATTTGTATAAATATTAGGATGCAAGAAAAGTTAATTAATTAATATTGTCTAACGAGTTTGTACCTTATGCTAACATAGCCTAGGTACATTGAAATTTAATGGATCACATATTATGTTACATATGCTAAGTTATTACTGATATTTGTTATGTACACATAAGACCTGGAAAACACTCACCTGGGTAATTTCTGAGCTGCCCGAAGTTTACCGGGCCTGGTGTGATGTATCTTCTGGCCAAATGTGTCCACTATTGTTCTTTTATCCACAGGTCAGGTATGGAAAACTGCCTTAGTATTCGATGGAGCAGGGGAATGAGATCTTATCTACTGTTGGTAACGAAACGCGCACGTAATGTGTACCGTCAAAAGCGTTTGTGCTTGCGTTAACGAGGAAGTTGGCCGTTACAAGCGGTCGTTGCGGGTGTAGTTGAAAAAAGGGTTGCTCGCTTCAAAGTTAAAGAGTGCTTGCCAGTAAGAAAAAAAATTTATTCGAAATGTTATGCGTAAGACGAAATGTTTTCCTTTCAAATTGCACTATTTATAGTTATAAAATTATACCGAAACATTAATGAAAAAAAATAAAAAGATATAAAAAGGTATATGGCACAAACAAGAAAATAATTTATACTAATAATGTCATTCCTTTCTCTTAAGATGTGTAATGTATGAAGTATTTGTGTAATGAGTGTAATGTGTGTGAGCAATTTAAGGAGAGGAGTGTGTAAAATGTATGTGTATATGCTTGTATGTATGTGCGTGTGTTTGTGTGTGTATGAATGTGTGTGTGTATGTGTGTGTGTGTGTGTGTGTGTATGTGTGTGTGTGTGTGTGTGTGTGTGTGTGTGTGTGTGTGTGTGTGTGTGTGTGTGTGTGTGTGTGTGTGTGTGTGTGTGTGTGTGTGTGTGTGTGTCTGGATATTATTACTTTTATACAGGTAGCATTGCGTGTGAGTTATATAAGAATTTATGTTTAATTTTGAATACTAAGAAGGTTTTCAGTTTCATTATAATTTAATTTTTGTACGTAAATCTGTATAGTTTTTTTACAATCTACTTTATTAAGGTGGTAAATGTCAAATGTTTTATTTAGTTTATTATATAAGTGTGGTCTTAAAAATGCAAAGAACCTTCTTATAATAGTTGTTTTAAAATTAGTTGTATCTACGGAAAATTTCCTGCGTTTAGTTCGTTGGGTTGTATAGCAATAAACTATGTTGTTTCTTAATGATCGTGTATATAAACAGTTGCCTTACCGTAAGGACCTGACAGTTATCATAAAGTTGTGATGTAGGGTATAGAAAAGGTTTAAATGTTGCTACTTTGAGAATAGCACGTTGAGAGATCTCAATCTTTTGTAACACCGTTTTAGAAGCTCCACCCCACGTTGGTATGCAGTATGTTATAATAGACTAACATAAAGCTAAGTAAACTCGATTTAATATATCTGGATCCAAAACGTGTCTAATGGTTTTAAAAATATATATATGTTTATGAATTCTTCTGCTGTGTTAATATGTTGTTTTAAATTTAAATTACTGTCTATTATAACCCGCAGATATTTAATATATTCAACAGACTCAAGTGAAAGGCAGGAACAGCTATTGTGTCTTGTTGAGCAATTATATGAATGAATCACAATGTTAAAATTTTCAAGATTACAACTAGGTTTTCGTAACGAAAAAACTCTATATTTTGTTTTCCTAATATTGAGTGAGAGTTTATTACTGTCAAGCCAATTAGTAATTCTATTTATATCCGTCTGTGCTGATAACAATACATTTGTCCACGTATCCGCCGCAAATATCAAAACAGTTACATCTTCATATGAGATTATATGTCCTTGAGACAGATTAAATTTTGTTAAATTGTTAATATAAATAATAAATAAGGTTCGCCCGAGTATACTTCCTTGTGGCACGCCATGGGGTACTAATAAATCGTTCGAATTTATATTATTTACACCAACGCATTGATATCTCTCAGAAAGATAACTTTTAAATTATTTGAGTTGAATGCCTCTGATACCGAGATTTTCTAGTCTTTTAAAAGTATTTTTATTGGCACGGTATCGAATGCTTTGGCCAAATCTAAGAAAACTGAGATACACATTTTTCCGCTATCTAAATTTGATGATATAAAATCTGTAAGAGTATGAACGGCATGCTCTGTTGATTAGCCATATCTAAAACCAAACTGTGTATTTGACAGTAACTTATTTTTCTCAAGATATTTTGTAAGTCTATTATTTATAATTTTCTCTAAAAGTTTTGACAAAGCAGGTAAAATAGAGATAGGTCTATAATTACTTATACAGGTTTTGTCACCATCTTTAAAAATAGTTCGAATTGCGGACTTCTTAAGATATCTAGGGAATACACCATAATTTAAACATTGATTAAATATGTAAGTCAAAGGAGGTATAAACAAATATTTAAAATTTTTAATAAATATATTTGAAATTCCATCCCAAACAACTGAGCAGTCTGTTTTCAAATTGTTAATTAATTGTTCTACTTCACTTTCATCCGTGTCCAATAAAAGAAATGAATTTAAATAATAATTTGATTTTTCACCAACGTCACTTTTAAAACTTTCACTATTACTATTTCCTACATTAAAACTTTCTGCCAAACTTTTGCCTACATTTACAAAATAATTATTTATATAATTAACAGATAATTGATGCGTACTGGATATATTAAAAAGTTCTTTGATATACCCTTTGTTTTTCATGTTACCTATAATATCAGTAAGTACGTCCCATAGCTTTTTATTATTATTTTTAGCCATATTTACTCGCTCTTTTTAATAATTTCTTGTTATCTTTTTCAGCAGTGCGTTGCAGTGATTACGATATCGTCGGTATATAATTTGATCACTTTCACTCTCTGGAAAACGTCTGGCCCTCTTATGTAGTTTATGATGGTAATGAATACATCTAAGAAGTAGAATAGAATGGAATAGAATATAATATTTTTTTTTAATATTGATTATTACATAATGCTTATTAAAAGTCATTTTTTATTTACCACTGTTTCGGAAAATACCCCAGTCCTGGGAAGAACCAGCAAGAAACCCAGCGGGACTTTTTTTTTAAACATAATTTCACTTAACAATAATTTTGTTTATACAATTTTCAAATTATATTTTCATAGAACCAGCATGGTGGCGATCACCCTATTCCCAGGGGTTATTTCCATTCATGTATGCCTTGATATTATATTAACCCATTTTGTACAGTTTTTCTTTAATAAAACTTTTAAACTTGTTTATTGACAAACTTTGAATATGTTCTGGGATTTTGTTGTAAAAGCGTATACATTGCCCCATAAATGAATTACTGATTCTGTGGAGTCTAGTAACTGGCATTTCAAGCTTATGTTTGTTCCTAGTATTAAAAGTATGCACATCCTTATTCTTATTTAAGCTATTTATGTTTTTTTGCACATACAGTACATTCTCACAAATATATTGCGATGCCAAAGTTAATATGTTTATTTCTTTAAATTTTTCTCTGAGGGACTCTTTACAATTTAGGTAATAAATCGCCCGTACGGCTCTCTTTTGCAAAACAAATATAGCTTCAATATCAGCCGCATTACCTATAGCAAAATTCCATAAGACATTATGCTATGAAAGTAACTAAAATACACTAATCTAGCTGTTTCAACATCTGTGAGACTTCTAATCTTTCTTACAGCATATGCTGCAGAACTAAGTCTGCTTGCTAATTTAGATATATGGGGGCCCCATTGAAGTTTCGCGTCAATAGTAATACCAAGGAAAACAGTGGTACCCACAAGACTCAACTTCTCCCCATTTAACAGCACATTGGTATTCAAATGTTTTACATTAGGTATTGTAAATTTAACACACTTTGTCTTATTGCCGTTTAAGAGCATATTGTTGGCGTTAAACCAATGTAACAATTTCGATAGAGCATTATTTACATCGTCATAATTAATTAACCGCCGTGTAGTGGCGGTTAAGAATATCCACTACCCCATATCTTCCCGTGGGTGTCGTAAAAGGCGACAAAGGGACACAGGCAGGAGATGGGCAGCAGCATCTTCCTGGTAACGGCAAAATACAATAAAAAACTGCGGTTGCCAACCCGCTTGCCAAGCGTGGCAACTATGGCATAATGAAAGTTACGAAGAGACGGCCCCCAGTCCCCGGCGGCCCCGCTATTCCTGGCTACGGTGGCGACCATGGTAACGGCGGGGCAGGGGGTGCTAAGAATCTCCGGTGGAGGTTCGGTTGCCACCTACAACGACTTGACCTGGCAACATACAACGCACGGACCCTGAGGACTGACGAGAAGATTGTGGAGCTGGAAGAAGAGATAGACAAGTTACGCTGGCATATTATAGGATTATCCGAAGTCCGAAGAGAGGGGGAGGACACGGTAATCCTCGAATCCGGCAACTTGTTCTATCACCGGGAGGGCGACCATCTGTCCCAAGGAGGTGTCGGATTTATCGTCCACAAGTCTCTCGTTAACAACGTTGTAAAGATTGAGAGTGTGTCGAGGAGGGTTGCGTACCTTATACTCAGAATCACCAAACGGTATTCGCTGAAGGTCATACAGGTTTACGCACCAACCTCGGCACACCCCGATGACGAGGTGGAGGAAATGTATGAGGATATCTCTAGAGCCATGCATTCCTCCAAAACCCAATATACGGTGTTAATGGGAGACTTCAATGCAAAACTAGGCACAAGAGAGAACGGTGAGCTGAAAGTGGGGAAATTTGGAATAGGGCAACGGAACCCAAGGGGCCAGCAGCTGGCCGACTTCATGGAGAAAGAGGGACTCTTTATGATGAACTCTTTCTTCCAGAAGCGGCCCCACAGGAAGTGGACCTGGTCGAGCCCCGACGGTTCGACAAAAAATGAGATTGACTTCATTATGACGACCAAACGACAACTGTTCAGTGATGTCTCAGTGATCGCGAGGGTGAAAACCGGCAGCGATCACCGAATGGTTAGAGGCACACTGAACCTAAACGTTAAGTTGGAGAGGTCTCGTCTAATGAAGTCAACGCTCCGTCCCCCTCGTGCTCTAATCCAAAGTCCCGAAACCTTTCAGCTCGAGTTACAAAACCGTTTTCAGTGCCTAGAAGACTGCAATGAAGTGGACGATTTGAATGACAAGCTCGTGGAAACTGTCCATGCGGTCGGAGCTAAGTTCTGCAACACCCGCCGCAGAAGAACACAAAAACTCTCCGATCACACTCTTAATCTCATGGCTGTTAGACGGGAGATGAAGCTACATTCTTCAACAGATTTGACAGCATACAGGCAACTGAACAGACAGATCTCCAAATGCATGCGGCGGGACTTACGCAACTTCAATACAGCTCGTATTGAAGAAGCGATCGAGCGGAACCAAGGCTCCAAAGTCTTTGCCAGAGATCTGTCTGCCAGAAAGAGCCAACTGTCAAAGCTGAAGACCGAATGTGGCAGCATCGTTTCCGGGGCACCTGAGATTTTGAGTGAGATTGAGAGGTTCTATGGGCAGCTGTACACGTCATCGTTGGAACCACACGCAAGTGTGAGTAACGATCCAAGAGCGAGTCTTATCCGACATTATTCCGATGATATCCCGGTCGTCAGTCTGAGCGAGATTAGAATGGCTCTCCAGCACCTTAAAAACGGCAAGGCCCCAGGCGAGGATGGAATTACAGCGGAGCTTCTGAAAGCGGGTGGAAAACCGGTACGAGAAGTCCTTCAGAGGCTCTTTAATTCCGTCCTCCATGGTGGCATTACACCGGAGGCGTGGAGCAGAAGTGCGGTGGTCTTGTTCTTCAAGAAAGGCGACAATGCTCTCTTGAAGAACTACAGACCGATTTCCCTTCTGAGCCGCGTCTACGTGCTGTTTTCGAGAGTCATTACGAATCGTCTCGCGCGCAGACTTGACGACTTCCAGCCTCCCGAACAAGCCGGTTTCCGAAAGGGCTTTAGCACCATAGACCACATACATACCCTACGGCAAATTGTACAGAAGTCCGAGGAGTACAATTTGCCACTATGTCTGGCGTATGTGGACTATGAGAAAGCCTTTGATTCCGTCGAAATTTGGGCGGTGCTGCAGTCCCTTCAGCGGTGCCAAGTTGACTGTCGGTATATCGAAGTGTTGAAGTGCTTGTACAGTAGGGCTACGATGGCTATCCGAGTACAGAACCAGAGTACGAAACCTATCCCATTGCAGAGAGGTGTAAGACAGGGTGACGTCATATCCCCGAAACTCTTCACCGCTGCATTGGAAAACGTTTTCAAGCTTCTGGACTGGAAAGGATACGGTATCAACATCAATGGCGAGTACATCACTCACCTTCGATTTGCCGACGATATAGTCCTTATGGCAGAATCGCTGGAGGACCTAAGCACTATGCTCAATGACCTCAATAGTGTTTCCCAACGGATAGGTCTTAAGATGAACATGGACAAAACAAAGATCATGTTTAATGTCCATGTCACACCTATGCCGGTAGTTGTTGGGAGCACTAAGCTCGAAGTTGTTGACGAGTATGTTTACCTGGGACAAATAGTCCGACTAGGTAAGTCCAACTTCGACCGAGAGGTCAATCGACGGATTCAACTCGGCTGGGCAGCGTTCGGGAAGCTACGACACATCTTCTCGTCAGACATACCTCAAAACCTTAAAACGAAATTGTACAACCAGTGCGTGTTGCCAGTGATGACTTATGGAACTGAGACGTGGTCCTTCACTTCTGGCCGTATGAGGAAGCTCAAGGTCGCTCAGCGAGCTATGGAGAGGGCTATGCTCGGAGTTTCTCTGCGTGATAAACTCAGAAATGAGGATATCCGCAGTAGAACCAGAGTGACCGACATAGCCCAACGGATTAGTAAGCTGAAGTGGCAATGGGCCGGCCATATAGCTCGAAGAACCGACAACCGATGGGGAAGAAAGGTTCTCGAGTGGCAGCCTCGTACCGGCAAGCGAAGTGTAGGGCGTCCCCCCACTAGATGGAGTGACGACCTGGTAAGATATGCAGGAAGTCGATGGATGCAGGTGGCTCAGGACCGTGCTTTGTGGCATTCTTTGGGGGAGGCCTATGTTCAGCAGTGGACTTGTGAAGGGCTGTAATGATGATGATGATGAATTAATTAACTGTCGTTAGAGTTTGAAAATTAAAGAGGTATCGTCAGCAAATAATACTATATCGTGATTGTCCCCTACAATATAAGGTAAGTCATTAATATAGATTAAAAACAGGAATGGGCCAAGAATCGAGCCCTGAGGAACGCCCATTGATACTACCGATCCGGAGGTACCTTTACCATTAATCACTACTTTTTGAATACTGTTAAGTCTAAGCGCTAATTTTTTTACACCGTAATGTTGTAGTTTCCTGATTAATGTCTCATGATGAACACAATCGAAAGCCTTGGAAAGATCACAGAAAATACCTTAGGCATCTTTTGAATTCTCCCAGGCATTAAAAATATATTTCATAAGCTCAACACCGGCGTCAGACGTCGAGCGACCCATTGTAAAACCAAATTGGTTTTTATGAAGTAATTTATTTGTATTAAAAAAAGTTAAAAATTGATCCAAAATTATTTTTTCAAAAATTTTGCTGAAAGTTAATAGTACAGTGATAGGTCTAAAATTAGCGGAGTCCAATGTACTACCAGACTTAAATAAAGGTATTACTTTACTATACTTCATTAAATCAGGAAACACACCAGAATCGATACAAGTATTAAAAATAATAGCAAGATGAGGTGCAATTAAATTTATTATGGACGCAATAACTGTAACGGAAATCCCCCACAAATCTGCGGTCTTCTTTACATCAATGGTTCTGAAGTATTTTACAACATCTTGCGATTATCCTTTTTTAAATCTAAATTCTTTTAAACAGGTGTTAACATTCTGTTTGAGTAATGATTGGGCGACAGTTGGAGAAGTATTCAATGACTCGGTTGTCAAGATAGGAATATCAGTGAAATATTTCTCAAACACCGCTGCGACTTATTGATTTGATTTAGTCAATTCATTGTTAATTTTAATTACATAATACTTTTTTTTTATCAACAATATTTAAAGTTATAATAGTAATTAAGAAAAAAACTAAAACTAGAAACTTAAATGTCATATAGTCCTACTCCCCGCGGTATCGTGCCAAGAAAGCTGTCTGCGTTTCCCCTCTGAATGGCTATACTTAGCCTTTGAGCGAGGAAAGGACCAGCCCTCTTATCACCAGCAGCAACGACCAGCCGCGGATGGAGTTCCTTTAGGAACCTCACCGCACGTGGACCCCACGGACCGATAGTCTCTACAGCAAGTGGCACAAATATACATATTATATATTGCATATTACATATTATATATACATAAATAGTCATCTCTCATCAATTTTAATTGATCGTTTGAGTAACGAGGTTTGTCTTTACCGTTTTCATTGTTAATTATACTCCACGTCATATTAATTTTATTCTTAGCCGTCTTAATTTTGTTGCTAACATGTAACGATTTGGCTGTGGAGCAAACTCTTTTAAAAATTTTAGAATAATTTTTAACATATTCTTTAAAAGCATTGAACATATTATATGATCTTTCATGGTAAAGTTCATATAACCTTCGTCTGCTTTTTTGAATTCCTACTGTCGCCCACTCATTAAATGCCTTGCGACTGTTTCTGGAGAATGTTTTAGAAGTATTTTTTTTTAATTCCTTCCTTATAAGGGTAAATAATTGTCCATATAAATAGTCGGCATTGATCTTATAAGAAAGTGATGGAAGGTTTTTTTACCATATTACTTCTTAATCTCTCCAGGCGTTTTGTATTAATAGGAACAAACACACTTTTCTCAATTACCTGTTTTTTGTGCATATAAGGTAATGAAACCAGTTGTCCACAGTGATCTGAACTAAGTTTTTAAATTACTGATTTGTTGATTCGTACAACACCTGTAAAAATATTATCAATACAAGTTGCACTACACCCTGCAATACGCGTAGCTTCAAAGAACAAATTATCAAGATTATAGGATTTGAACAAAGAGCAAAATTTAATACTGATGGAAGAAGTTTCCAGGAGATTGACATTAAAGTCTCCACACACTACAACAGATTTATTCTGTTTATTAGGCTTAACTAAAACTTCTTCCATAACCGTTTCAAAGATATTATAATTTGAACATGGGGGTCTGTAAACACTGACAACAATAAGGTGCTCAAGCTCAACACATGCCATTTCTACAGTACGCTCAACAGAGAGGCTCACAATGTCTTTACGTTCTTTACATGATAAGGATTTATTAGCTAATATTAAGGAGCCACCACGTAATTTAGTATCTCTATTGAACGAACTGACCACCTGGTGATTACTGAAATTAAATATGGAGTTGTAACTTTTTAACCAATGTTCAGTAATACATAAAATATGAATAAGGTTACTATTTTAAAATAATTCAATTTCTAGTTCTTTGCCTAACATACCTTGTATATTTTGATGCACCAGGTTAATACAGTTTTTATTATTGCTATTTTGTGAAATTACACAGTTAAGTATTGTTGAATTGTATTCTAAGGTATTTAAATTATATTTGCTAGAGATTACCTCTATTGTCTTATTATCTTATTTAAATTACTTGAAACTAATTCCAAATCATTTGTAAAATTATTTTTCTGCTCAAAAAAAGCAGGTGTTAAAGTAGCCAATAATTTGGCTGGGTTAAATATAAATAATAAGATAGCGTATTTGCTACCAGTCTCAAACTAAACTTTGATAGGTAATACTTGTCAAAAACTTCTTAGTTAAATTATTAATATCAACTAATTGAAATTTATCTTTATTATTCAAATTTAAGTTATTGTTACATGTCAAATTATGCATCATTAAATAGAAATTATATCTTAGTTTATTTTCCTGTGGCAACCCATCTATGTAAGGGAATGTAAACAAGATAATTTTAACCACATTTATGTTTTAGAGATATTCAATATATTTTAACAATTGATTCTTGTTCATATTGACTATTCTCCCAAGAAAAATTATTAATATACTATTAGGGTTAAATTTAGTTTTTATTATTGTTTTTTTGTGAAATTACATAATAATGTATTGGTAAGTTGCATTCTAAGCTATTTAAATTATCTTTACTAGAGATTACCTCTATTGTCTTATTATCTAATTTAAATTACTTGGAAGTGGTTCCAAATCAAATGTAAAATTATTTTGTTGCTCTAAAGAAGCAGATATCAAGGTATCCAAATCATTGGCTGAGTTAAAATATAAATAAAAAGATAGCGTATTTGCTACCAGTCCTAAATTAAACTTTGATAGGTAATACCTATCTCTTGTCAAAAACTTCTCAAATAAATTTTTTTAATCAATTAAATGAAATTTATAATTATTACAATTATATGTCAGTTTTACATTATTATTGCATATTAAATTAGTAGTTTGGATATTTAAGTCATGTCGTAATTTATTTTCTTGTGGCAGTCCAAGTCCAGTCGTAATCCAAGGTTTGATGATATTTTTTTTGTCTTGGCAACTTTATTAATTTAGTATTAACTTCAATGACTGTTTGTATTTTATTAACTAAGTATTCAAGAGAAGTATTTGGATCTTTAACATCATAATATATGGGTGAAATATCAATGTTTTGCATATATAAAGGAAGTTTTTCATGATCAATTTTTCTGATAGTAGTTGTAAAAAACTGTTGACGTTGTTTATTTTTAATACACAGAATTACATGTTTGTGATCAGTAATTGATGTTTGAGGAACCAAAGTAAGTGAAGGATTATTCGTTTTTAAAAGAACATGATCAATACATGAACCGCTCGCGTCACGTGTTACTAGAACATGTGTAGGTAACAACCCATGGAATGCTGTTAGTTGCAAATACTTATCGGAATTAATATCTGTTTTATCACACTTATTGTTAATATTTATATCTCCTATTATAATTATGTTTTTATAATTAGAATATTTCTGTAGTACACTATCTAAAGAGACAAAAATGTTTTATATATTTTTATATGACGGTGACCAATACATTGAGATTATAATAATATCATTTAATGTTGTTATCATACAATTCCTGTCTTGAAAATGAGGCTCTTCGGTCGTGAAGAAATGTTTTTCTTTTATATGAATTACTAATCCGTCATTCTGGTTGATATTAAAATTGATGGAACATAAATTATAACCATTAATTTTAGGTAAGTTGTCCTTATTAAGCAGCCAGTATTCACTTAGTACATTGACATCAAAATCTATTTTTAATCTGATTAACAATGTGAAGTAAGTATTGATCTGTGATATTGCAGTTAATACTTCGTATATTCTGTGTAATAATTGTGAAGTTGGATTCATTAGCCTATTATCATTTTGCGATAAATTCGGTGATCAATCAAAAATGAATGTTCTCGTTTGGGAACCTTTTTATCGGTCGGGCAGGTGCATTTTAAGGAAATATTTAAAATTTTATAAAGAGAGCTTTTTTTTCTTACTTGATAAAAATTTTACATTTTAAGTGACTATTAATATTTATATAATTGGTGATTTAGTCACGGTCGGAGTAGGCGCCGTTTTCCAGATATTTTCAACTCTAGATGCCAAAATTTCTGCTATTTGTAAAAATGTTGGCTCTTTGGCAGTTTCTTGTTGCAACTTTAGTTGATATCTGGTCCTCTCGAAGTACTTAATCACATTTTTATACGTACTTCGTTTGTATACGTGGTAGAGCCATGCCCCAGCTATATTATTAGTATAGTTATAGCACTAATGGGTCGGCTCGACCGGGGAAGAACCACACTCTCACAGAACACCAGCGTAAAATAGCACTTTTATGCTGCTGTATTTCGTATGGTGAGTATAGAGAGCCGCGGAGACCCTATTTACTGGAAAAGACGCATTTCATCTTAGACTCCACGGGTAACAACGTATATGCATTTTGATTCTTTATTGAGGATAGATGTAGATGTCTATGAGTCACAGCAATCAGTTACTATCAAGTCGACTGTGTTCTCATTTGTCACCCTATCCTATAAAAAAAGGTAAAGTGTTGTCTTTAATACTTTGGATATCACCAAAAAGGCGACACTCGAATGCACTACAAGTTCTCTCCATGCTTCAAACTACCCCAAGAATTATTGTAAAATAGATAAAAGTGCGACCTTTCACACTGAAAAGCAATAGCATACTGGCAGTGACACGACATGTTCGCGACAAATTGCCTCCTGCGAGTGCGCCAAAATTACTACCCGCACGCGCCATAATGACCTTGATTTGAAGTAAGTTTACGTGAAACATGTTTTTTTTTTATTGAATTATATGAAAATAATTATAGTAAAAATTAAAAATATAAGAAAATATTATATATATATTTACATAGCAACAATCCTGGGTGGAATATCAACTTTTTATAAATCTTCAATTATCTGGCGGAGGCAGTTACTCTGAATCAATCCAAATAATATTTTACATGAGTTAATTTAATTTTTTATGCACCTTTTGCGCACTATTAGATTATCATAAGGTGAAAAAATTCGCTCCACCATAATGTAGATGTATTTGAGCCAAATAACTACTTGTATAAAAAAGGAATTACGCAGTCTAAAATATGTACGAGTATTATTCCATTTAAAAAATAGGTCAGGCGCGTAGTCGCGAAATAGCAACTTCGCAAAGCTTTTTTTTAATCTTATAGAGGGGAATACTGTGAACAAAGGAAAATACAGGCTTATCCTCCAACCTTATCCTACACAAAGCTGAAAGTGAAATGTGCCATTATGGAAATTTGAAAGCTATAGAAGGAAATTTATAAAGGTTTTTTTTCCTTACAAAAGAACAATTTATTGCTAATTAAAACGCTATATAATTTTCATTAGATTAGAATATGCCAATGATTGTTCTTCAGTCATGGCATACGGATATGAATATGAAAATTTATTTTTTAGTGCCGTGAAGTTGTTCCGTAAGTCCGATAACCCATGTTATCCCGTGGGGTCGGAAGAAGCGACAGAGTGAAATGAATGAGGAGATGGGAAACAGCATTTTCCCGCCTCCCAACGCTGTTGCGGTCTGAATGTTATTCAGTATAATGACAGGCTGTGAGGCATAAGTCCTCAAAGATGACAATGCATCTATATTCTTATTTGTTCAAGGTTTTTTTAAGTGGATAGCAAGTTAGCATAATATTTCTTTTTTAAAAGAATCTGTAAAGGCCTGTCATTCTACGACTTCAGTTTTTCTGAGTGAAAAAAAAAACAAAGTAACTATATTTCCAGATTGAGATAAGGGTAAAATAAAAAGACGGCTCCGTAACTCAGTGACTTAGAATGGTCAGGCTGAGACATATTTTTTTTCCAATAGCGGTAGGGCCAATTTTTTTTTAAAGGAGAGGGGGCAAACAAGCATGCGGCTCACCTGATGGTAGGTGACTACCGCCGACCATGAACAACTGCAACACCAGGGAGGGAATTGCAGATGCGTTGTCGGCCTTTAAAAATATGGGCTAAATGTGGAGAATTATTCACTTTTCAAGTTGAACCTACCGCTGGCATCTCATCCGGACGGATATCAAGTGTCCGTCAATGCCCCCCAATGGCTAGTCCGCAGTGTGGTTCCACTCACGCTCCCATCGCGGTTGCATTCTGCAGGGTGCCGCCGTGTTTGGCGTCATCCTGTCCCAATATGTCAGTAATAGGGACATGATGCGGTCTTTTATATGATTATCATATGTATTATCATATCAGCTTGGGTATAGAAACGGTATCAAAAGCTTTTTTAAGATCTAGGAAGATACCCAAACATTTGCGTTTACCATCTAGATGTTTTACGACGTAATTAGTTAAATTAGACACAGCATCTTCCGTCAATCTGCCAGCCCTAAATCCGTATTGGGATTCAGATAATACATTTTTTTTTCTAAATATCTAATAAGTCTATTGCACATTATCCTCTCAAATAATTTCGATACTACCGGTAAAATTGAGATCGGTCGGTAATCGTTAATATATTTTTTGTCATCATATCATATGGTAATGTACATCATATATTTTTTTAGTTTTATCATTCTCTTTTTTTAGAAGTTACACGAGGGGGACATACATTTTAGCACTTTGGAAGTGTCTCTCGCTTCACTTTAGAAAAAAATTATATGAAAAACCTCAATATCATTTTTGAAGACCTATCCATAGATATCCCACATGTATGGGTTTGATGGAAAAAAGTTTTTGAGCTTCAGTTCTTAGTATGGGGAACCCCCAAAATTTATTGTTTTGTTTCTATTTTTATGTAAAAATCTTAATGTGGTTCACAGAATACATCAACTTACCAAGTTTCACAAGCATAATTCTTATAGTTTCGGAAAAAAGTGGCTATGACATACGGACGGACAGACAGACAGACAGACATGACGAATCCATAAGGGTTCCATTTTTTGCCATTTGGCTACGGAACTCTAACAAGTGCAATGATGCATTTTTGTTTACATTGAATGTAAATTTGTGCAAGTAAAGACAATTATCAACCAATGTGACCAAAAAATTCTTAGTTTTACAATTATTCGACTAGTGTGGCCAAAAAAAATCAATTGTTAATATTAATTATTCGATTTGCATAATGGTCGCAAAATACACAGAAATAAGAAACGATTAAATAGCTGAGAGATTTTTGTGACATTTCTCTCAATCTCATCAAAGAGATTCTTTTGAGAATTAGCTAATCTTATAAAATTTTAGTATAAATTATTATGGACTTCCTTGAAAATATAACATTTCGTTGGAGCCGAGTTCGAACATATTCGGAACCATCTTGCGACGACATCGAGAGTGACATCATTTCACGGACACAAGAGTTTATGCCAGATATTTCAGAAGACAAAGACAGCCATCAAGTAGAAAAATTAAAAGAATAAATCCAAAATCTGCAATAACAATTGAATAGCACTCATAAGGAAGTCGAATTATTAAATCTGGAAAATAGTGAACTCAAACGCTTGAATGAAGATTTGGTTAAAAAACCAGTTGTACAAAAAAGTCGCAACAAATAGCCCAGCGAAATTAAAAACAAATCAAACTACACCAAAGAAGAAACATCGACTTACTTGTGAAACCAAACAGACAAAACAGGATATTGAAACCACAGATAAACGAAAAGATATAAGAGATAAAGAAAATTTTCATAAAATAAGTATACAAAATATCAATAAGAATGATAAAATAACTTAAAGAACACGTAAAAGGAAAAAAATATGTGTACTCAGTGCAGATCAGAATAATAAGGTCCTAAGTATTGCACAAAATGTATTATTAAATCACAAAGATGAAATATGTCATTACCAAACACCGAGAGCAGTAGTACAGCTTATTAAAGGAATGGACTTAAAATTGGTTGATTTCACCTTTGACGATTACTGCATAATAATAATAGGACAAGAAGACTTTAAAGCAATGAAACACAAAAGATTATCTACATTCGAGATGTTCTCAAAAAAGTTAATCATACAAATATAGTTATATGCTTTTCTACGTAAACATATAGAACGCATAACATTTTTTACAACTGCAGAATCGGAAAATTTAACAATTTACTCTACTAAGACTTATTGACTCATAAATATACTTACTATTTAGATTCCAATATGAAACTAAAATGCGACTTTAGTATTGTTACGAGTTTGGGGTTCGAGACAATTAAAAACTGCCGAGTCAATTACCAAAATTATCACTTTAGTTACAGAACACTAACTACAACTTAAAACCACACCAATAACAAAACACAACTGTACTACAGATCACTCTATTTCGCAGTTGTATCGCTTCGAAGTATTCCCTTCTATTGCCAATTCAATAATACCTCGGTCGCGGTCTATACCGGCTTTATATAGGGCCTCAGGTAGTTTCCAGAACCTACTAATATAGAAATTTCTAGAATATTCTTGACTCTCCTAGTTTTGCTACTCGATACTAGAGGGCGCTAATGGTAACTAGTGTCGCTATGTACCATGTAATAATCGTAGTATGCAACAGTGTGTTCGATAAAAAAAACAGTCTAAATAAATAATACTGCGTTGAGTACAATTTTTGAAGATCTTAAAGCGTTAATTGATAGCATAGATTTATTTACGCATGAACGAAATTTAAAAACCCAGAAAAAAATGTTGTGAATGTTTTGAAGGATGGCACCAAAAATAACACCTATAATGAGAATATGATAAATTTTTTTCGTTACTAAATGTACAAGTACACATAATGCACTAAAATATTGCCGGATTGCTTACAAACTCGGACTCAATCACATTATGTGAAATTATATTTAGAAGGCAAAGCATACTCTAGCATATTAGAATTTTTAAATAATAAATGAATGAGACAAATTGATAAAATTTCAATTGATTCATTTTTCAGCTGTTTTTCCTATTTTATTTTTTATTTTCATAATGGCGTTTTACGTGATATTGCTAGCCTTATATTCAAGAATAATAAATATATAACTTTATAAAAATTTTACATATTTTGTTTTTTTTTAATAATTTATTTTCTAGTCGAAGGGTACTTTTGAGTCGATTCTGAGAAAGTAAAAAAAAATACCTGTCTTTACAAACTTAAGTTTAATTGTAAGGACTCAACCCACATTTCACTTAATATTTCAAAATCTATTGCAAAATATCTCATTATTTTCATTAACAGATAAAAATATTGACTATCTTTTTAATTAAGGGGCAAAAAATTAAAAATATAACTTTTTCTTGGACGAAAAATTACAACTGAAACTTCAAACGCCTTTAACTCAAAAGTGGCTTTGTGTGGATTGAGTCCTTTCTGCTTAACTACGTCCAATTGTAATACGTTGCTTACTTTTCTAAATCGACATCCAAGCAACTGTTGTCCCTGTGAATCACAATATAAAGTTTATGTAAGTTTATTATATTACAATATTTAAACTTCACCCCGTGAAAGCGGCGTGCTATACAATGGCCACTAATGCAACCGTACTGATAGGAGTAAATCACGCTCGGCGTTTAGCTTCCTTCACTATATTTCAATGGAGAATTATTTCAGATAGCTTTTAGCTGAATGTGGATTACTGATGTGAAGGTACTCGTAGATGTGGTTTTTATCAGACTTCCATAAACGAAAAGTTACTATAAGCGTCGCATAGTATGTTTTTTTACATGTATTATGTAACACCGCTTTCGACTGCCAAGTCATATTTAAACTTTTTCTTTTATAAACATACTGGCGAAGAACTGCTCGTTTGCCCCCTCTCCTATAAAAAGAACAAACTGCAAATAATAGCATATAGTATTTAAAAAAAGCAAACGGAACAACTAACGCTAAAACAACGAGGTATATTACAAAATATACACCATCGCACAGTGTAGCTGACGTAATCTATCAGCCTTCAGCGAGTTACTATAATCGACGCATAATATGTTTTTTATATGTAATACCGCTTAAGATTGCAAAATCATATTTAATGTTTTCTTATATAAACATACTGGCTGAGAACAAACTGAAATTAAAAGCAGAAAATATGTAAAAAAAAGCATAAGGAATGACTAACGCTAAAACAACGAAGTGTATTATAAAATATTATACGACATTGCATATTGCAGCTGACGACGGCAATCGATCAGCCTTCAGCGTAGTCCGCAGTCAAGGCCTCTGCAGCCTTTTTTTTATAGGATAAGAGTGAAAAACTTATATATATCGAATGATATTACGCTTGTGCATAGACAAGCGTAATATCATTCGATATCAGCGCATCGGTACCCGTTCTAGTTAAAAATGTTATGTATATTGAGCTTACTACAGGCAATTAAATACTTTAAAAGTATACTACATTTTTATAGTAGTTGCATGTAACTACAGCGTTACACGTAGAGCCACCTGATCTTAAACCTGGAACTTGTAAAATTATAAAAGTCTCGTGGCACAAACAAAATCTAACCCAAGGGAAGAAACTGTTTAAGATTAGAATAATTTTTATTCAATGTGAATTATTCTTATTGAGTCATTTTTTAATTTCACACATATAGTATGTTTTAAATATTATAATTACCATTTTAACGATGTTAGAATATCCACTGCCCCACATCGTCCCGTTATTTTATTATTTTTTATTTAAAATATGTTACCTCCACAATAGGATTCTCTCCTGTATCGTGCGGGCAATTTACATACATAAATTTCAAAAGGACAACCATCCAGACCCGGAACAATTATTTGTAGGCCATACAAATACTTGTTCCGTGCGGGGTTCGAACACGCGGCTCTTAGCGCTGCAACTCATTGCTAGGCCACTGCGCCACGGAGCCGTCAAGCCATTGTTGTCGTCAGCAGCAACATAGGAAAACAAGAGATGTGAAGCAACATCTTACAGATAACAATTCAAAATTAAAAAAAAAAAAATTTGGTTTCCAATCCGCCTACAAAGCGCAGCAACTTTGACATAATCCCGCCTATAAGGCAATTATGTGGGGCCAATGTCCAGTAATGGACTATACAAAATGTAACAAAAACCCTGTGGTTCCCGTTAAGTACGTTATCAGAGTCAGTATTGAAACGTAAAGAAATAACTTTTTTTTAAAAAAACATGAACATTAAATTTTTTCAATATTAATTTAAAAAAAATATATTATGTGGTTTTATTACCTCTGCATTATGCGGGAAATAAGATGATTGTAAAATACCCCCTTTACCGATGCTCGTGTGAGTAAGTGGTAATAAAACCACATAAAATTGGCAAATTAATTAATTTATTTAAAATTAATGATTTTAATGTTCAGGTTTTTGAAAAAAAGTTACTTCTTTACGTTTGAATACCGACACTTAAGTGGTAGCTAGCAGTTGGACAACAGCGTCTTCCTAATATCAACTAAAAATTGCGGTTGCTAACCCGCCTGCCAAGCGACAATCCCTCATGAGACAATCTATGGAAGAATAATAATATGACACAAATCAGTTCAAACTGTAGTAATAAATACTCGGCATAAAAACAGGTGCTCCGATTGCTTCCAAACTTTTACAACAGACCGAGAATTTACACATTTTCTATTCGTAAAACTGAATAATTAAGAAACTTTCAGAGCCTTCTATGCTAATTAGATTGGATTCTATTGAAACGAGTTTGTATGAAAATGAGAAGCAATCAAGATGAAGGTGTAAAAACTTTTCTTACTTCTGCCTTGTGATAAAGTCCTTAACAATTAAATTAATACCATTTTACTATCTACATGGTTTTAATGGTTATGTTAAGTGAAGACCATTAATGCAAAAGCGAAAAAGAGAACATTTTATTCATCTTGTATCATAATGAACTACAGCATTTTTAAAAATTCTTTAAAATAAGAAAAATTAATAATGCAGAAAATGAAAATCAGAAACGTTAAAAGGGTCCTACCTTTTTGTATGCCTATGTCAGTTAACAAATCAAAGAGAGAAAGGAAAAGGAGTTACAAATTAAAGGTTGTACATGTATAAATATATTATTATATAATGGCTCATTAAATTAAAATAAAATGATATATTACCAAAACGTTGCATAAATCACGCTCTGACTTTTGTGAAGTCAGCAATATTCACACTATGGAAAATAACGTATACGAGACAGTATTAATTTATTAAAGTTGTAAGCATATTGTTTTTAAATCTATCTCACTTTATTTGCCATATGATTATTGGACAGCCACAACAAGAGCCGCTTAGCTGTGGATGGTTTCAGGCTGGTCAAGAAGATTAGCTTTTAGTTCCGGTATATACAAAATTAATTATCTTTGTATTATATTTGTGGATATTGTTTTAAAACGCATTGTGAATATTTCCAGGTCTTTAAAATAATTGTGAATTACTGATGTGTGCACTTTGAACAATTGTGAACTGCCTTGGCAGTGAACTCAGCGTTTCAGTACACAGCTTTCAATTATTCAGCAAACAATGGTTCAGAGAAGATTGCGAATTCTTACACTTCTTTACAATATTCCTTTTATAGATTATTTCATCTCAAATGTTCATTTATAATATAATGTATAATATTTTAATAACGTAATATGTTCTAAAGATATCTATTTCTCAGCTACATTCGCAGGCGCGCGCACAACAACTGCATACCACGACAGCCGGCTGCGTGGTTATGTGCGACTCACTGCGAAACCTAAGTGCCTACCCACTAAACACCACCTGTGGGTCTGGCATTAGCTTGTGTGGCCTTTCTGCCGAATCGGAAGCGACCCCCTTTGGGGAAAGGGGGCACAGGCGGCGAGTACCCGCTCAGAAGTGCGCCTATATAGGCAAATCTTTAACGGGGAGAAGATTCGACCTGAGCCGCCAGAAGGCAGTTCGGGTCGGTCGCAAGCTTGTTTTGGGGTCCGAGAGAGAATTTCTCTCTAGGATAGGGGAGTGAGGCTGCATAGGAAGCTGCCTCACGAATGAGATGTTTTGTGTGAGACTCTGACGCTTTGAAGAAGTTCTGAGAAAGTGTTTTTAGAAGTTGTTGGATTGTGGGGAGCTCTAAGCCTGGATGGAGTTCGGCGTTACGGACGTACCAGGGTGCGTTCGTAGCCCGGCGACAAAGTGGTTTTGAACTATTTGGAGTTCATTTAGATATTGGGTTTAATATGCGCAAAAATGAGGGCTGCATATATCATAACTGGTCGTATTCAGACCTTATATAGGGTTCGCCTGTTACGGAGGGATATTTTGTTGTGTCGGCCCAGCATTCTGTTGAGCCTACTCAGATAGAAGGGCGCGTTGCGAGTTACTCTCTTGACATGGGACCCAAAGGGGAGCCTATTTGGCGGTCGTATGCCAGGGAACAGGGGTACGTAGCATACGGATTGGCGGAATGGTAGTAGGGCGGTGTCGTTTATGATCGACGTGAAAGGCGGAGCTCTTCTCCGGGTTCGCATCGATACTCCATTTTTGGAACCAAGCTCCTAAGTCATTAACTGACATTTGAATCTTGTTCCGTATACAATGTAGTGAGATACCTTTACAGTAGAGGGCAACACCATTCTACGGGATGGGAATGTCGTTGGTGAACAGTATATATAGCAGAGGAGCAATCACTGAGCCCTAAGGGACACCGGATTTGATATGGGGCTGAGAGGAGAGCAAGCCTTCGTGTCTAAAACAAAAGGTACGATCTTTCAGGAGGCCACGAGACGAACAAGATGATCAGGGAGGCCTATTTTGTAGAGTTTATAGATAAAGCCTTTGTGACTCTATCCTCCAGACTCTATCAAACGCTTTTGCTATGTCGAAAAAGACCTCGATGGTCTTATGACGAATAGGAGATGTTCACGCAAAAGCGTTAGTGTCAGGCTTCGACGTTAGATGGCACTCGGCTCGGTCGATACGGAATGACGTTCGTGCGTGTTGAACGTCCGAGCTTGCTGAAAGGTGGGAGTCGAGAGCGAAAGATTAGAAGTCTTCTGCGCGTCGAGATAGAAGGCGGTCCGTTTTGTTTGGGAGCTCTTAGATCTAATTTTATGTTAGGCGCGTATAGTAAATATACCACTGGGAATGGTAGCGCGTGTTGAGAGTTCTACCCGGGACTTTAGGTTTAACGCAGAATCTGTATAAGTGGATTCGACTGTATTAGTTACTAGTGCGGTAGTTAATATTCTAGAAATAACGGTGACCTTTGACCCGTACGTTCTGTGTTCATTTTCGCGAGTCAATCGTAACAAAGGAAGAAAGTGACTGCGGAAGGCGACCTTAGCTTGGAGAGGAGCTGAGGGCCGAACTGCTGCAGGGGGAACGGTCAAATAAGGTCAATAACACTACCAGCCACACCCAAATACACATCACTGACCTTTACTTTCTAGCACAATACATCCACACGAGACCTGACCGAATCCTGAGGGACCAGTCGCCTTGAATAGACGTAAGTAAGCTCTGTTCAATAATTGTAACGCTCCCCCCGGATTGTTTAGTGTAATTATAAACTTAACCCTTGGCGTTTAGGACGCCCGACCAGCATCTGCCTGTAGCTTCTTCGTCTATGGGCCGCGAAGGATTCTACTCCTGGGATAGGCAGCTGTTGGCCGTAACAGGAGAGAAACCGCTGAGAATATATTCCATAATACGGTGAACCTGTTGGGGACAAGAGTGTTTCGCTTGGAAACCAAACTAGTGGGGGACGAGTGGTCGTTAGGAGATATTTTACATATACTGCTATTACTTTGGAACTTTGTTAGCGCGATTTAGGCTTCGATATGTTCGCTTCTGGCGCAACGACAGCGCCACCACATCACTCCCCTGCTGAGACCGTAGGTCGATAGTGCAGTCCGATTGCCGATGCTTGGTTAATGGCGATGGGGAATGAATGCTGTGTTCGTAAGGGCAAGTGGCGATGGTAAGAAGGAGGCGGTGGTTCAAGACGAAGACACGTTGGACTGGCTTGCAGGAACTGAAAACTGCAGAAGACGATTCTTGGAGATGAATGGTAGGGGATCTTAAGGATTATGACGAAGTCTTGAACTTGTAGTTTCCGGATATTGTTGGTTGCATGTTCATATTACGTCGTCTGGTCACAACATTTAAACTGTAGCCGTGTAAGGATAAGGAAGATCTGCTGTCTGGCAAGGTGTGCCCGGAGAACGGCCAACAATTCATGTGTTATTTGAGAGCAATTCTATATATAATTCTTTTACTTTGGAACTTTGGTATCGCGATTTAGGCTTCGATGTGTTTCGCTTGTTGCTCGACGACAGCCTGGAGCCATTACAACATTTCCAAATCGGAATTTAATATTGTTGCACGCCATTATTAATGTCTTGTACATAGCAACACTAATTACCACCAGCGCCCTCTAGTGTCGAGTAGCAAAACTAGGAGAGTCAAGATTCTTCTAGAAATTTCGGGACCGATATGTACTCGAACATTTTAGATGTCGCTACAGTAGAAGGTTCTGGAAACTATCTGAGGCCCTATATAAGACCGGTATAGACCACGACTGGGGCAGTATTGAATTGGCAATATAAGCGAATGCTTCGAAGTGATATAACTGCGAACTAAAATGATCACTAGTACAATTGTGTTTTATCATTAGTTTCTTTTTAAATTGTAATTAGTGTTCCGTAATTAAAGTGTCAATTTTGGTAATTCACTCGGCAGTTTTTTGTCTCGAACCCCAAGCTCGTAACAATATGTTAAAGAACATTATTTTTCAGGTTTGTATTAAGTTACTAAATACCAAACAAATTATAATATTTTTTTACAATTTGATGAAATTAGCTAAGATAATATTTTAAAAACAATAATAATCAATATGACGGGACCAGCACCATTGCACGTGCGGCGCGGTAGCCGTCGGTTCAGTTAGACAGAATTCTTGTAAATAACACGTGTTCCGCACACCTGCACTATTGCACCTGCAGTGGCGCTCGTTTTGCTTGTATAAAACGGACGGCGCGGCCGCCGTTAGGACAGTCTTGGCTCTGACGTGGAACGGTACGCTTGTCGTATTCCGTTACTAGTTTATCCTCGACTCGTTGGATAATTAATTCGTGTAAACGAATTAATTATTATTCCTAACTACAAAATTAGTCTCTGTACTATACTCAATTACCCTTTCTACATCAGAAGTGGGAACAAGTCCCCATTTTTGCCCACATTTAATCTTCGAATAGTATGAGGATTATTACATTTGTGGAAGACTGTAATGCATTCCGCATTGATGAATCTGTTTTTATGTTAAATACCGTAATGAAATTTGCTATGCTATATTTTATTGCTATGGAAATTATTAAGGCCAATTTTTTTTAATTTGTTCGGTTTGTATTAAAAGTACCCCGCAAGTATTTTCATTATTTCTTGATTTACCTAAATATGTTAACAAATGTCGAAAGAAGTTGGAGGCTTTCTAATTAACTTATTCAAGAAGAGTTATAGTTTGCATTCAATGAAAACTTAACTTATTCAAGTTATGTTGTAATTTGATAGTTCACGCGAAACATGATTATCATTTGCTATATTTTGAAGTTCAAAACGTTTAAGGGATGTACTAAAATAAAGGATTAACTTTAACACGCTACGAATTGAAAATAATAAGTGACATTTTTGTGTTCTAATGTGTTGATCAGTTTTGCAGTTAGCTCCAAATATTGTGTCGTCGACAAGATTGGGGTTTGATGTCGAGGGATTCGTAGAAGTCTCTACAACAATGATCAATGAGGAAGATGTTGTGACGGGTAATCGAACATGGTTGGGTACGGCCGAGCGCTGGTAAGATTGAGCCTGTACCGCTACAGACGGTTACTTATCGGCTGATCTTACGGCAGGGCAATTTAAGCGGCCGCCGAACAAATGGTGCTTTGGCGCTGTAAATGGACGTCTGAGGTCGGCTTTCGTAGATTTTGCGCAGTTACCTCCTTCCCTTTGAAACGTTGTGGTATTTGCCTCTACACATAGTTTCTGTTATTTTTGCAATGTTTTCAAATGTCATACTTTTGCCGTTTCTTAAGAGAATATGTGATGAATTTTGGAAGCTCGGAATTCCATGGTTCGCAATACATTTATCTCGGTTTCTTTTAATTTTACAAAGCAGTGCAACGATTCGCTAGAGCTAGTACGGCTACGGCGAAACGGCTCGCTGGCGCGATTGTGGCACGAACGCAGCAGAACGAAAAGCTGGAGTGCGTTTGCCTGAAGGTAGCCATATCGGCGCGTTCATGACTTAAATAAAGTCTGAGATGGTCGACCGTTGTAATATTTAACAAGAGTTAATATCTGTTAGCAGGTGGTGATAACTGATAGACCGTATGCTGTTCAATGTCAACCGCACGAGGATGTGCGACAGTCAGAGGTAGCCGTGTCTGTGCATCTAGAAAATACTAGAGACGTTGCAACACTCTAGCGAAGTAATTATTCTTGTGCAGGAAAGGAACATGGAGTTGCAGGAAGGCTGGTCTGTGCTGCACTAGGATGTGTCGTGTTGCTGTTGGTTTACATACTTAGGTGTTATCATGTCACTACGTCCTTCACGATACACTTTTGTGATTGTGACAGGTACATGTTTGCGGTATGGCTGGTCTGTACCTGTTCTATATTGAATTGAAAAAAAAGAGAGTAAGAAAAAAAAGTGGTTCTTACTATCATTGCAGGGCGTTTGCCGGTCCAATGATATAGCTACAGGGAATAGTGATTCCGGACTAGCAAATAGTACTTGAAAAAAAAGAGAGTAAGAAAAAAAGTTCTTACTATCATTGCAGGGCTTTGGGCCGGTCCAATGATATGGCTATAGGGAATAGTGATTCCGGACTAGCGAAAACAGTACTTGAAAAAAACAGTAAATAGAAAAGCTACAGACTAATCATTCCGATCTCGCATACAGTTGGTTAAAGTTTTGTAGGGCTTACTGTCGGATCAAAACTGACTGTCACCCAAGTCCGAAGGGTCAATATAGACCGGACCAGACGCTGTTATGTCAGGATAGTCGAACGATGTGTTTTTGTCTACAGATAACTAAAAATGTGATGGAGCGCGTGCGAGGACGCACGCATGTCAGTATGGCCGTGACGGGACCAGCACCATTGCACGTGCGGCGCGGTAGCCGTCGGTGCAGTTATACAGAATTCTTGTAAATAACACGTGTTCCGCACACCTGCACTATTGTACCTGCAGTGGCGCTCGTTTTGCTTGTATAAAACGGACGGCGCGGCCGCCGTTAAGACAGTCTTGGCTCTGACGTGGAACGGCACGCTTGTCGTATTCCGTTACTAGTTTATCCTCGACTCGTTGGATAATTAATTCGTGTAAACGAATTAATTATTATTCCTAACTACAAAATTAGTCTCTGTACTATACTCAATTACACCTTTCTACAAATACATTATATGTTGTAGTGGCATGAAAATAACCAATCGGCTCAATAAATGACAGTTATTTCGTTATAATATATAGACATTTCAATTTTATTTAGATGTATAGATTCAGAAAAAGAACAAATGAAATTATGGTCCAGAAAACAGAAATCACAAGTTAAAGTTTTTTATTCTATTATATATTCCATACCCGTGCAAAGCGTCAGTATAATTGAAAATCTTACGTGCTCGGTCATGGTAATAACCTCACCAACGAATTTGATTTGAGATTTCTAGTCCTTACTGGTCCGTGACGTAATAATTTATTTATATAGGAATACGATCAATTTAATATAAGTAGTTAATATCACAGATTTTAGGTGTATATTTTATTATAATATTATTATATTGTATAATAAATATATTATTCAATGTGTAATATTTCCATTTACATCATTTACGTTACCACCTTATTAAGAAGTCGCAACGATTCCTTGTAAATTGACGCAAATTAATCCTTGCCACATCTTTATTTATAAAGTTTTCCTTACTACACCATAAGCAGTGTTTTTTGTATTTAGACAAGGTCTCAGCAGGAAATTGAGTGTTCCTTTCGAGATATATTACTGCCTCTTGAGATCTGATAATGCCTCTTCTTAGAAACAGCCAAACTTAATAAGAAGATTATTAATTAATATTTACATAACTAACACTAAACATTGCAATTGTGTCATAATAATCACACATCACCTTACATTGCCTCATAGGTGAAATATTTGCCATAGTTGCCACACTTGGTAGGAACACGTTGCTGTCCATTACTTATTTCTGTTTCTCTCTGTTATAATACGAGTTCGAGATGTGCAATAATGACGGATAACAAAAGTGTTCATAAAATATTTGCTAACAATGTGTCTAATATATAGAAATGAGATGACATATGGATCAGAGATGTTATCTTTCTCTGTTGGCCTTTTGAAGAATCTCAAGGTCGCTCAGTAGAGAAGCAACGAGAGAGTTACTGTTTATCGTTGTAGTTTCTCTGCGTGATATACTTCGTAATGACGATATCCGCAATAGCGGATATACAATATGGTAGGGTCACGCTGGAGATATATTATGGTTGCAGCAAATATGGGTCGGATCAATCGGAGTAGGACCACGCTCTAACTGTATACCAGCATTAAATAGCGACTTAAGGGGGTACCACATATGGTTGCGTCTTTATCTGCCGACTTCCAAAAAGGAGACGGTACTCAATTCGACTGTATGTTTTTTTTAATGTGTGTTACCTCATAACTTTGTACCGGGTGAACCGATTTCGATGATTCTCTTTTATATATAAAAGCTGATAGTTTTCTTGTAGTCCCATATGAATTTAATCAAGGTCTGACCAATAGTTTTTAAGTTATTCTTAAATAACTTATATTGAAGTCGGATGTACAAAATTTTTAATTTAAATTATAAACTACGCCAGCGCAAAGAGAATTTATGTTTTAGGAGCACGTTCATATTTTATTCTAGGGAAATCCATTTACATCATTACAGCCCTACACAAGTCCACTGCTGAACATAGGCCTCTCCTGAGGAATATATTATATTATATTATAATATATGCTGAAATGGTCAAGTATGGTGGGCCTCGCGTCTGGGACAGCTTTTGTCTGCAGTGCAATTTGTGCTGGCGGACAGGGGATGTCCCGGATGATTGGTAATCCGCAGTCATTGTGCCTTTATATAAAGGTAAAGGTTCACATTTTGACTGCGGGTGCTATCGGGCGATCAGCTTGACCAGTTTAGCAAGTAAAGTTTAGTCGAAGGTTTTGACACGTAGGATGCAAGAGAAATCGGAAAGATTTCTATGGGAGGCACAATGCGGATTTAGACCTGGAAGAGAATGCACGGATCAAATGTTTTCTCTACGCATGATCACGGAAAAGCTTCTGGCTCCTAACCAGAAGAATTTCTGTGCTTTTGTGGATCTTGAGAAATCATTTGATAAGGTTGTAAGGAAGAAAATGTGGGAACTGTTGCCGGGGTATGGTGTGGATGGTCAATTGCTAAGGGCTGTGCAGTCACTTTACTGTAACTGTAAAGCCTGTGTGCGGGTAGGGCATGACCTGTCACCCATGTTTAGCGTCCAAACGGGCATGAAACAGGGTTGTGTCATGTCTTCCTGGCTGTTCATACTGTATCTCGACAGCTGTTTACAGAAGCTGAAAGATAGCTGTTTGGGTGTGAAATTGGGTGACATAAAAGTAAATTGTCTGCTGTATGCTGATGAAGCAGTGCTTATTGCACCATCAGAGGCAGAACTGCAGGCATCAGTCACGTGTATGAAAGATGAATGTGAAATTAAAGGTCTCCGTTTGAATGCTAATAAAACTAAGGTTCTGGTATTTGGAAGGGACGAAGAGAGAACGAAGTGTGAAATATGGGTAAATCAGGAATGTCTAGAACAGGTGAATAAAATTGTATGCATGGGGAGTGCTTTTAGCCGGGATGGAAGATGTGATTTAGATGTGGACAGGCGTGTTGCTGCCGGGAACAAAGTCAATGGTGCCCTGACTGCGTTAGTCAAAAGGCAAGGCGTAGTGAAGATTGCCCTGACTGCGTTAGTCAAAAGGCAAGGCGTAGTGAAGATTGCACGCCTTGCAATACATAACGCAGTGTTGGTACCGACTTTGTTATATGGCAGCGAAACCTGGGTGTGCCAGAAGAAGCTTAAAAGCAAGTTGAATGCAGTAGAGATGCGATCTCTTCGTAAAATGTGCGGCGTTACCATGGCCGACCGAAAGCGAAACGAAGAGATTCGCAATATGGCAGGTTTGAAAGATGACCTTATCACAAAAATTGATAAGGGCGTGCTTCGATGGTTTGGGCACGTTGAGCGAATGAGTGAAGACCGAATGGTGAAGAAAATGTATAGCGCGAAAGTTAATATTAAAAGGTGTCGAGGTAGACCGAGACGAACTTTCGAAGACCATGTGAGCAAACTGCTCGAAGAGGGGAGGGTCAAGAGTATTTGGATACCTAGACGTGCATGTATGAAGAAGATAATGAATCTGAAAGAAGCGAAAGAGGTATGTAAGGATCGTGACACTTGGCGATCTGTTCTCTCTGGCTACCCCGTCAGGGATTGTGCGTGAAGATAAGTTAAGTTAAGTTAGTATAATATATTATATAAAGGGTTGTTCAAACGCTTGAAGTCTTATCAAATATGTACTTTTTGATTTGTTTGAATTGTATAAACTTTATTCAGCGTATACAAAAGTATTTTCCTATTGTTTAATAATATTTGTGAATGATTAGTATATCCTTATATTATGAATGACATAATGTTATATGCTTATACGTACAAACAGTTTAATGATCAGCTTTAAAGGATACAATCTTTAATAACGTTAAACTCTTCAAACATTTTTCTATATTACACAGACGTCACTAATAATTTTTAAGTAAGTATCAAGTTTACCTGAAAACATGATTTGGTTCAAGTAAATAAATGTTGCGCAAAGTAACTTTTACTTCACAAAATATGTACCTGAAATCAGTTGCACAAAACTTTATTGCAATCTATTAATTCTATTATGCATTAGAGCAGGAATTACATAACAATATATAATAAAAAATACATAAATATGTCATAATTATATAAAAATACATAAATATAAAAATTAATAATCTGTAATATTATATACATTCATATTGTGAGGCAACAGAGGGAAAATGAACCATGAAATTAGTAGCAGCATCTTTTTGATAAGAGTTTAATTAAAAAAATTGCGATTGCAAACCTGTCCTCTAAGCGTTGAAACTATGGCATAATATACCATATTTTAAAGTTATGATATACATACATTAAGTCCTTTTTCAAGTGTCTTGATTCCCTTTTACTAAATATAACAATCAATTTAAATAGTGAAACGCACATGTTATCGTTCTTAAACAATGTTCCCTCGACAAAAAGGAAAGTAACTACCTACTATAATTGATATGGGACTCTTCATTTTTGTGAGGGCTTGGAGTAAGGAGAAGTATATCAACATTTTTCTTTTTTTTTTAATTTCGCAAGCCACGCAATTTGATGCCATTATATGCCTTTAAAAACAAGACCTTCCTTCCAAACAAGTGTTAATTATTTATATGCTCTCATACCAATATATCTATTCTCAGTTAAGAATCAAAATGCAGCTGTATTGTCAACCCTGAGGACTACGATGGAATGTCTCGTACTAAGGGACTCTGATTCTCTATACTCACCACACGAAACACAGCAGCATTAAGATGATATTTTACGCTAATATTTTGTGAGATACGTAGTGAGTAGACTGGGTGAGTACACTGGGTGAGCTGAGCCATTAATGCTACAACCATTATAAAGCTGATCCATTCAAATAGAGATTATATTTTAAAACAACATAATTTTTTTTGTTTAGTTTTAGGAAAAGTTTCAATATCTTATTTGAAAGCAATCATCCAAAATTTGTTTAAAATAATTTAGTATTAAGTGAGATTTATAGAAGACACGCTCATTGAAAGTTCTAAAAGCTAAAACTTTACCAAACAGATTTATAGGGCTACCAAAGAAAATTTTGATCAACCTATAAATTTGCATCCCGAAGTTAACGCTTAGATAAAATTGAAACGCTTTGGAACAAATTTGCAGGCGCCGAAAAGAACTAGTCAAATATTTAGCAGTGAAGGAAATTCAATAGACAAATTTTAAAGTCATTTTTAGCGTTTATCAACTTAGGAGAATATTAATTTTTTTAATAAACGCTCAATGACATAATTTTACCTGTCTGTTTTAGGTCTTTAAACGTGATTTATGCAAGTATATGTAACTCATCTTTATAGAATGATGCCATAATACCACTGACTATCACACCACGAGACATAACATCTTAAAATTGAGTAGCGTGATACTACATCGCAGTAAAATCATATAATAAACAACCAATATTAAAGAGGCCACAAAATGAATGGCTTATTTGTACAATAAAAATATCTAATAAACAAGATGTGTTTATACGAGTACAGTAGATGAATATTCATCTTTTCTCTCTTCTTTTCTAAGTCTTTTTTGAATCTAATTGTTTTAATATGTCTTAAATTTTATGTTGAACATTTTATTTATAATGAAAAAATACTTTTAATGTGGACTACCTGTTTTTGCAAAGTTTGTAAAATGACATTTACACCTTAAACCTTAAACCTTAAACCTCCCAAATATCAACCTACTGTACTGTCCTTACGTAATTTTAGTAGAATTGATATGGATAAGCTTTTGAAAGACGCATCGCTTATAGATTTTACGCCATTAACAACTGCATCCACTGTAGATGATAAAGTAACTATTTTCAATAACATAATTCATGTTTTGTATGATAACCATGCTCCTGTACGTAAAGTAAAATTACGACGTCCACCAGCCCCCTGGATGACTGAAGAGGTACGGAAGGTCATGACCAGGCGTAATCGAGCCTTTGCCCGGTTCAAGAGGAGCAGATCTGAGGAAAACTGGTTGTCTTTTAAGAAGGCCAGAAACAGATGCAATCAGATGGTACGTTCTGCAAAACGCCGATTTATCCATAGCAATATAAGTAATTCTTCGCCAGCTGATGTGTGGAAATTCCTTAGTTCTCTAGGTGTGGGTAAAACACCTTCTTTGGATTGTGGTTTATCTCTTTCTCACGATGCTTTAAATCTTCATTTTGCTTCTGCTTCTGCATTGGACCTATCAATCCGATCCCAAACAGTCGCTTACATAGCTTCAATTCCGTCTCCGCACATACCAGTCTTTCTTTTTAACCCTGTTGATCAGGATGAAATTAGAAAGACTCTTCTGGCAATAAAATCCAAGGCTGTCGGTTGCGATGATATTAGTAGAGCCATGATTATTAATATCCTAGAACACATTCTCCCCGCAATTACACATATTGTTAATTTTTCGCTTGACTCGGGTCAGTTTCCGAGTCAGTGGAAAAAAGCTTTCGTAAGACCCCTTCCTAAAGTATCCAATCCTACACTTCCCAATCATTTCCGCCCCATATCAGTTTTACCTTTCCTATCTAAAGTTCTGGAAGCCTGTGTTCATAAGCAAATTTCCAATTTCATATATAAACATAACCTGCTAAATACTTTTCAGTCCGGGTTTCGTCCTGGTCACAGCACTACAACTGCCTTACTTAAAATAACTGAAGATATTAGAGAAGGAATGGAAAACAAGAAAGTTACAGTTGTGGTGATCGTTGACTTTTCTAACGCTTTTAACACAGTTGACCATGATATCCTTCTTGCTATCCTTTCTTATTATAGGTTTGCACCGTCAGTCCTGGAATGGTTCTCATCTTATCTTCGCGGACGTCAACAGTCTGTCCACGTGGAGCAAATGACTTCACAGTGGGTTGACCTGATTTCTGACGTACCGCAAGGCGGTATACTTTCTCCTTTAATCTTCTCTATATTTATTAATTCCATCACATCTAATATTGATTGTTCGTACCATCTGTATGCTGATGATCTACAATTTTATGTACAGTCTGACATTTGTGACATCCATAATGCGATTAACAAATTGAATTCCAATCTCAAGTCAGTCCGTGATTGGTCCGTGCGCTTTGGAGTGTCTGTTAACCCTACGAAATGCCAAGCGGTGATTATGGGTAGCTCAAGGATGCTTGCAAAAATTGATCCCGCTAGCCTACCTCCCGTCTGTTATAATGATCGCCTGATACCGTTCTCTTCCTCAGTTAAAAATCTTGGTCTCCATATTGATAGTACTCTGTCCTGGGGGGTTCATATCACCGAAACATGTCGTAAAGTCGCTGGTTCTTTACGTTTTCTTTATCGCTTGAAAAATTTTCTCCCCTTAAAGACTAAAATTATGCTTGTACAGTTACTTATTCTACCGATCATTGATTATGCAGACGTGTGTTACTTGGATTTAAACCAAAATCTTCTTAACAAGCTAGAGCGCCTACTCAACAATTGCGTCAGATACATTTTCAATCTTCGTAAATTTGATCATATCTCTCACTATCGCTCTCGCCTTAAATGGCTCACTATTAAACAGAGGCGTGACTCTAGAATTTTGCTTGTTCTCTTCTCTATCTTAAATGATCCATCCATTCCTTCTTATCTCAAGGAGAAATTTCAGTATATTTCCTCAACGCATGATAGAACTCTGCGGTCCTCATATAATAATAAACTAAGTATCCCACTACATTTTACTAATTTTGTTAGTAAATCCTTCACCATTTAGGCTGCACTGCTCTGGAACTCCTTGCCCGATGACGTCAGAAAAACATCTAATAAGACTGCCTTCAAAAGATTGGTACATAAGCACTTTATTGATAGTTAATATGGTCAATTTGGTTACCTTTGTTGTTATTTTATTTATAGGTTTATGTTATATTATATCTATTTGTATTTATGATATGTATATATTTATGTACCTATGTATTTGTATGTAAATATAATATATTGTCTGTATTATATTTTATAGTATATAAGCTTATTGTATTTATATATATATAATATTAGTTTATTTTTAAGTTTATCAGTAGTTTTTTTTCTGGATTTACTCTATTGTTCATTTAATTTGTCACCTATCACTTAATTTCCACACGTCCCGGGTTGACTGGGAGAGAATGCTTAAAGGCATTAAGTCCGCCCTTTGTAATCCTTTTATTAAGGTGCAATAAAGTGTAAATAAATAAATAAATAAATTTATAACTTAATGATAATTATAAATATTTGTGATTTATATCAAGACCTTATTATAGACTTCATCATTATTACAGCCCATCAGGTCGTTATCATCGTGCATCTACTTTATGCACCTCTTATAGTGCGTCACTCCATATAGTTTCTTGCTGACCTACATTCTCCAGAATGGTTTAACCTCATTGTTTATTGCTTCTTGCCAGCTATATGACCGGCCCATTTCAGATTACTGATCCGTAGCGAGATGTCGGTAAACTTGGATTTTTTTTATAGTATAAGGTGAGAAATTAGCATACAGTCTACCTGATGGTAAGTAGACGCTGCGGCTCATAGACATTTAGATCTATATTTAGAATAGAATAGAGTAGAATAGAATAATTTTTATTCAATATTGATTATAACATAATTCTTATTAAAAGTCACTGGTTCGGAAAATACCTCTGTCCTGGGAAAAACCAGCAAGTAACCTAGCCGGACTTTTTTTTCAAACATATTTCACTTAACAATAATTTCATTCATACAATTTTTAAATGATTTTTAATTGAACCAGCATGGTGGCGATCACCTTATTCCCAGGGGTTATTTTCATTCATGTATTCCTTGATATTTTAATAACCCTTTTTGTACAGTTTTTCTTTAATAAAACTTTTAAACTTGTTTATTGATAAACTTTGAGTATGTTCTGGGATTTTGTTGTAAAAACGTATACATTGCCCCATAAATGAATAACTGATTCTGTGGAGTCTAGTAACTGGTATTACAAGCTTATGTTTCTTCCTAGTGTTTAAAATATGCACATCCTTATACTTATTAAAGCTATTTATGTTTTTATGTACATTTTTTTTAGGATAAGGGTGACAAACGAACACACAGTCCTCCTGATGGTAAGTGGTTGCTGCGGCCCATAGACATTTACATCTATCCTCTATTACAATTCAAAATGTAGATGCGTTGTCACGCGTGAGGACTAAGACGGAATGCCTCATTTCCAGTAAAAAGGGCCTCCGGCCACCTACACTCACCAAGCGAAACGCAGAGGTAAACATCTACTTCACGCTGGTATTCTGTGAGGTCGTGGTACCACCCCGGTTCGAGCCGGCCCATCCGTGCGACAGCAAAAGCTGCCGCGTGGCTCTACCACTGTTAAATTTTATGTACATACATTACATTTTCATAAATATATTGCGATGCCAAAGTTATTAAGTTTATTTCTTTAAATTTTTGTCTGAGGGACTCTTTACAATTTAGGTTATAAATCGCCCGAACCGCTATCTTTTGCAAAACAATATAGCTTCAATATCAGTCGATTTACCCCATAGCAAAATTCCATAAGACATTACGCTATGAAAGTAACCAAAATACACTAATCTAGCTGTCTCAACATCTGTGAGACTTCTAATCTTTCTTACAGCATATGCTGCAGAACTAAGTCTGCTTGCTAATTTAGTTATATGGGGGCCCCATTGAAGTATCGCGTCAATAGTAATACCGAGAAAAACAGTAGTATCCTCAAGACTCAACTCCTTCCCATTTAATAGCACATTGGTATCGAATATTTTACATTAGTTATTGTAAATTTAACACACTTTGTCTTATTGCCGTTTAAGTACATATTGTTGGCGTTGAACCAATGTACTAATTTCGATAGAGCAATATTTACATCGTCATAATTAATTAACTGCCGTTTGAGTTTGAAAATTAAAGAGGTATCTCAAGGTATTAATTGTAATAACGCGTGTGGAATTATAACGTCGATTTAAGTGCCTTTCATTTGCGTTGTATTTTTCGTTTGTTTTACGTGTCAACGAGGCTGAATTTTGAGTTTTGAGCGATTAATTAACGTCGTTACAATTAATTAGCGTCAAGTTGTATAGTGGTTGCAGGTATAAGTGCATTCTAACAATATTAATTTGCGTCGACGAATTGCTTTGTACCATTTGATTCAACTCGGAGATATTTTACTGTGTCGGTTAAAAACGCTAAACTTTTTGACCCGCGAGACACAGCGTTTGTATTAGATTATAGATTTGTGCTGACGCTAGACTTTTAGTGGCATCGAGGTGACGCCGCTGGAGAATACCACACCGTAGGGCGGTGCCGGAGTCAGGGTTGCTGCCGACTAAAAGGGTTAAGTCAAGCCCCACATTTTACACACTACTAAACACCACTTACATACACAACACCTACCGCCTGACCGAGCCTTGTGACCAGTCTTCGCTTCTGAACCAGGTAAGTCGAATTAATTACCTAGTCCTTGTATATTGATCATCCATAGGCACTTCGAGCCCCACGCTTAGTTGTCCGTCGAATCTACAGCTGTATGGGCCCCTGTATAGTCGAACTTTGTCGGGGCAACTAGCGGCGTGTACATATTTTGGTAGCAGAGCGTGGTTAATTGTTCTCCAACTACCCTCGGCCGTGTTAGAAAAAAAAAATATTCTTTTTTTTCTTTTTATTTGTTTTTTTTTGTTTGTTAGGGCTAGGTACTTACGCGTAAAGTATTCTTGGGTACGTAGATTAAAGTGTCGAAGGGTCGGTCGCCTGTGCGAGGCATCTTGCTGACCGACTGTGGTGGGTACTTGCCGTGTAGTGTAGTTGTATTTAACTTGATTTAATAGTAATTGTATTTTTTTTCGTTAATTTAATTTGTATTTGTGCCGCGTAGTAATTTGTATTTAGTAGTGATTCCATCGCACAAGCTACCATCGTAAGGTCTTTGTCGAGGCAACTAGGGTCGTGTACACCTATATTATCTACTATATAGTACTGTAACATTTTTAAAAGAGAACTTTTAAGATTTTGTTATTTTGAAACAATACTTTTTCTTAAATACACATGTTCTCATAAAGAAAATTTTGCCAGAATTTTATTAGCATAATATATACAAATATATAAAATTGACGTACCTGTTTGCAAATTTCATACACTACGTATAACTTGCACACAATTTTTCTGTCTGTTTGTCTGTTTGTTCCGGCTAAACTCCAAAATGGCTGTCACTGGTATTATAAAAAGTAACTAAGGCTACTTTTATTTCAGAAAAAGGATTAAGGTTCTGTGCAAAAAAAACCTATGAAATCTTTTGGTAACAAATTTTTATATAAAATAGCTGGTTAGACAAAAAACATCAAAGAAAATTCAGCTTCGGATATGTAAGTAACATTGGAAAAAATAATTAAACCAAATTATGATGAAAATCAAGCCACAGTTTATGCGCCTGAAACTAATAAATCTATTTCAAAGCGTAACAATGTTATTTTGTAAAAGCCCTTGGATTAGACGCCACACGTTTCAACTTTCATTTTCATCATCATCATTTCAGCCCTTCACAAGTCCACTGCTGAACATAGGCCTCCCCCAAGGAATGCCACAAAGCACGGTCTTGAGGCACCTGCATCCATCGACTTCCTGCATGTCTCACCAGGTCGTCACTCCATCTAGTGGGGGGTCACCGTACACTTCGCCTACCGGTACAAGGCTGCCACTCGAGAACCTTTCTTCCCCATCGCTTGTCGGTTCTTCGAACTATATGGCCGGCCCACTGCCACTTCAGCTTACTAACCCGTTGGGCTATGTCGGTTTCTCTGATTCTACTGCGAATATCCTCATTTCTAAATTTATCACGCAGAAAAACCCCGAGCATAGCCCTCTCCATAGCTCGGTGAGCGACCTTGAGCTTCCTCATACTGCCAGCAGTGAAGGACCACGTCTCAGATCCGTGAATCATCAATGGAAATACGCATTGGTTGTACAATTTCGTTTTAAGGTTTTTAGGTATGTCAAAATGCAGATGCGTTGTCACCCGTGAGAACTAAGATGGAATGCCTCATTTCCAGTAAAAAGGGTCTCCGGCCACCTGCACTCACCAAGCGAAACCCAGAGGTAAACCTCTACTTTACGCTGGTATTCTGTGAGGTCGTGGTACCACCGTAGTTCGAGCCGGCCCATCCGTGCGACAGCAAAAGCTGCCGCGTGGCTCTACCACTGTATTAAAAACTTTCGAATCAGCACGTAGACGCGGCTCAGAAGGGAAATCGTCTGTAGTTCTTCAAGAGAGCGTTGTCGCCTTTCTTAAAGAACAAGACCACCGCACTTCTGCTCCACGCTTCCGTATTGCCACCATGGAGGACGGAATAAAATAGCTTCTGAAGGACTTCAAGTACCGGTTTTCCACCCGCTTTCAGAAGCTCCGCTGTAATTTCATCCTCGCCCGAGGTTTACCGTTTTTAAAGTGCTGGAGAGCCATTCCAATCTCGCTCAGACTGACGTCCGGGATATCTTCGGCATAGTGTCGGATAAGACTCGCAGTTGGGTCGTTACTCACACTTGCGTGTGGCTCCAACGATGACGTATACAGCTGCCCATAGAACCTCTCAATCTCACTCAAAATCTCAGGTGTCCCGGAAACGATGCTGCCACACTCGGTCTTCAGCTTTGATAGTTGGCTCTTTCTGGCAGACAGATCTCTGGCCTTTGCCAGCGATCGAGTGGAACCAAGGCTCCAAAGTCTTTACTTTGGAGCCTTAGTTCCTTTCAATGGCTTTTTCAATACAAGCTGTATTGAAGTTGCGCAAGTCCTGCCGCATGTATTTGGAGATCTGTCTGTTCAGTTGCCTATATGCTGTCAAATCATTTGAAGAATGTAGCTTCATCTCCTGTCTAACAGCCATGAGATTAAGGGTGTGATCGGAGAGTTTTTGTGTTCTTCTGAGGCGAGTCTTGCAAAAATCAGCTCCGTCATGTTATGTGGGAACTCGTAAACTAGGTTTTAAAAAAAGCACTTTTATTACACAATGGAAATAGTATAATTTAGAAATAGAAATGGTTACAAATTTCAATTAGCCCGGAGTCGAAACTGGCAGACACGATATGATACAGAGGTGTAATATATTCAGCGGTCGGGTAGAGACTGACTTGTTCCCGAGAGCGGGAAGCAGAGCTGCCTTTAAATGATGACATGACTATTTAGAGGAAATCTATGTAATCACTTATTACCTATGATTAAGAGTTTTCCCTAGCACTGGGAAACCGTAACAACCCCCGATTTAGAGTAAACTACGCCCTTAAAAGTGGAGTTTATGTTATAGTAAATGAAATATAAATCAGCCGATTCGAAGAGAAGGTCCCGTGTTAATGTTTGAGGGGTTACTGTCATCCAATTCAATGTCCTTATTTTCAGGAGTTTTATTTTCTTTAGATTTTATTATTTTCTTGTGTATGCCAGTTTTATACATCTTATAAATTATAAAGCACATAATAAAAACTATAATTACAATTGTGATACCTGAATAACATTTTTAATATTAAACAATATGTGGTTTTTCAATTATACTGTTGAGGCTTTACAGGATTTCAGGATCATCGTAAGCTAAGGAATCTAAGTTAACATTCTTAAGATTTACTACTGGTAAGTTTGATACAATATTGTTATACGCTACAATATTACAACAGGAATCATTTAAAATGTAAAAATTAGTTACAATAGTTTTCAGTTGAATTTCACGATTTTCATGCGGTGTTAAACGAGTGTCTTTTCAGTAGGCCACACATTCAGGAGGTAAGTACAATATACCATTTCCACTAAATTCTGTTACAGTAACTTGGGAGTTATTACATTCAATACTTATTTTAGTTTTTTCAGACATTACAAATAACCATCTATTATAGCGTAGTGGCTGCCAGATGCTAACGTGACCATGAATAAATTTAAGTTTCACAAATCGAAGAGATTGAGGTAAGTACTTTTGTAATAATTTCGCTTTCACCGGAGGGCATCGCGGAAGAGGAATACAGTATTGGTGTTTGACAAAGGTAGTGATCATTTTTTATCACTTTACAATAATCTAGGTTACACTTACAACACATTTTTTTTTGCTGTGGCAACCCCGGTGACAAATACTTAAATAATTTGCTCCCAAATAATTTCGTAAAAATAAATATTGTAATTGATAATTTCCACCTCAAATTTAAGTTATAGTTGTTAATTAGGAACAAATTGTATAGATAATAAATAAAAGTGGTAAATATCTAAATAAATAAATTTTTAGTGCCTCTCAATTTAAAGTGACCGCAGGTAACGAACATCGTTTAAAACTTAGGTTTAAAAGTTACTGTAATTCTTGTTATCCCTTTTAATATTTACGATATATCTTAAGTTTTGTTGTTTTCGGATTTCATTTTGAATTATTTTCTTGATAATTTAATTTGAGATCTGTTATTAGAGTCCTACAATTGGATATTTGCTTACTCTGTTCCCTTGATTTTCCATCTTTGTTTTCTTTTACTATTTAAAATATATAGTAAAATGAATACTCGCAACGCCAAAACGCGCCAGATGGAGAACCAACTTCATCTGGCGCTCCAAGAACTGAGGGCGTCCAGGGAGCAGTGTGAGCTGTTACTTAAAGAAAGGGATGACAACGAAAAGGTAATAATAAGTATAATTTCAAAAAATACACAGTGGAAAAGTGATATGGTTAAGATACATAGAGACTATACAGATATTTTAAAGGAAAGGGATCAGCTCCAGGGGACAGTCGATAAAGTTTGACCGATGCAGCAAAAGAATATGAGGAAGCCCTCAGATTAATTGCTGCATTGAAATAACAATTAACTGAAGCTAATGAGCAGATTTCACAATTTAAACAATACATTGATAACGTGCAAGCATTTCAAACTCAGTCTGTTCGATGAGCTCGTAGGATGTAAATCTCATGAAACATTGCAACCCTCCACAACAATAGATTTGACTAAAGATTCAACCTCATCAAGAACAGCAGAAAGGATTACATGCAGCAGAAGGAAATTAAGAAAATATATAAAAATCAATAAATATATTAGGTAAGTTTAAAAATTAGTTAAAACTAAAATTAATATTAAAAATTATTCAAATATATGTAAGGAAAAGCAAGAGTTAATTAGTAAAATTAAATTATATTCAATTGAGGTGGAAAACATGAAAAATTGTTATGAGACTGAAATAGAGTGTCTTAATTCAGAAATTTTATCACTTCAAACTTCATTAAAAACTATGTCAAATAAGTATAAATCAGCAGGGAATGAGATAAAAGAACACATACTGGACATGGATAATCTGGTAAAGTCATGTAAATATAACGAGGAACGTTTTGATTCCTTATTAAAATATCAAAATGAATATCAGCACTCAATGCCAGGTTCTTTAGGGACAGTGTGTGTTAATAACATGACAAGCAGTAATACTTCATTTTCTTTACCTGCACTCTATGATAGTACCATAACAAAGCAGATAAATTTAAAAAGTAATGAAAAAAATAATGTAATTGTGTATAGTGATGACATAGGCAAAAATTTGGGTATATCATTGAATAACTGTTTAAAAAGGTAACAGATAAGTAATTACTGCATGCCTGGAGCATCATTCAGTGATATTATAAATAAAATTTTAACTAGTAAATTTAACCCTAATAGTATATTAATAATTTCTGTTGGGAGAAGAAGCAATATGAACAAGAATCAATTATTAAAATATATTGAATATCTCAATAACATAAATGTGGTTAAAGTTATTTTGTTTACATTGCCTTACATAGAGGGGTGGCCACAGGAAAATAAACTAAGATATAATTTAAATTTAATGATGCATAATTCGACATGTAATAATAACTTAAATTTGAGATTTAATTGTAAGAATAATAATGATAAATTTCATTTAGTTGATATTATTAATTTAATTAAGAAGTTTTTGACAAGAGATAGGTATTACCTATCAAAGTTTAGTTTGAGACTGGTAGCAAATACGCTATCTCATTATTTATTTTTTAATCCAGCCAAATTATTGACTACCTTACCACCTGCTTTTATTGAGCAGAAAAATAATTTCACAAATGATTTAGAATTAGTTCCAAGTAATTTAAGTTTAATAATAAGACCATAGAGGTAATCTCTAGCAAAGATAACTTAAATACTTTAGAATACAATTCAACTATACTTCATTGTGTAATTTCACAAAAAAGCAATAATAAAAACTGTATTAACCTGGTGCATCAAAATATACAAGGTATGTTAGGCAAAAAACTAGAAATTGAATTATTTTAAAATAGTAACCTTATTCATATTTTATGTATTACTGAACATTGGTTAAAAAGTTACAACTCCATATTTAATTTCAGTAATCACCAGGTGGTCAGTTCGTTCAATAGAGATACTAAGTTACGTGGTGGCTCCTTAATATTAGCTAATAAATCCTTATCATGTAAAGACCGTAAAGACATTGTGAGCCTCTCTGTTGAGCGTACTGTAGAAATGGCATGCGTTGAGCTTGAGTACCTTATTGTTGTCAGTGTTTACAGACCCCCATGTTCAAATTATGATACCTTTGAAAAAATTATGGAAGAAGTTTTAGTTAAGCCTAATAAACAGAATAAATCTCTTGTAGTGTGTGGAGACTTCAATATCAATCTCCTGGAAACTTCTTCAATCAGTATTAAATTTTGCTCTTTGTTCAAATCCTATAATCTTAATAATTTATTATTTGAAGCTACACGAATTGCAGGGTGTAGTGCAACTTGTATTGATAATATTTTTACAGGTGTTGTACCAATCAACAAATCAATAATTCAAAAACTTAGTTCAGATCACCGTGGACAACTGGTTTCATTACCTTATATGCACAAAAAACAGGAAATTGAGAAAATTGGTTTGATCCTATTAATGCAAAACGCCTGGAGAGATTTAGAAGTAATATGGTAAAAAACCTTCCATCGCTTTCTTATAAGAACAATGCAGACTTTTTATATGGAGAATTATTTACCCTTATAAGCAATTAATTTAAAAAAAACATTTACTTCTAAAACATTATCTGGAAGCAGTCGCAAGGCATTTAATGAGTGGGCGACAGTGGGAATTCATAAAAGCAGACGAAGGTTATATGACCTTTACCATGAAAGATCATATAATCCTTCTGATGCTTTTAAAGAATATGTCAAAAATTATTCTAAAATGTTAAAAAAGTTTGCTCCACAGCCAAATCGTTACATATTAGCAACAAAATTAAAACGGCTAAGAATAAAATTAAAATGACGTGGAGTATAATTAACAGCGAAACCGGTAAAGAAAAACCTCGTAACTCAAACTATCAATTAAAAATTAACTATGAATTGACTAAATCAAATCAAGAAGTCGCAGCGGTGTTTTAGAAATATTTCACTGATATTCCTATTTTGACAACAGAGTCTTTGAATACTTCTCCAAATGTCGCCGAGTCATTACTCAAACAGAATGTTAATATTTGTTTAAAAGAATTTAGATTAGAAAAAGTATTACCGCAGGATATTCTAAAATACTTCAAAACCATTGATGTAAAGAAAAACGCAGATTTGTGGGGGATTTCCGTGACAGTTATTGCGTCCATAATAGATTTAATTGCACCTCATCTTGCTATTATTTTTAATACTTGTATCGATTCTGGTGTGTTTCCTGATTTAATGAAGTATAGTAAAGTAATACCTTTATTTAAATCTGGTAGTACATTGGACCCCGCTAATTTTAGACCTATTTCTGTACTACTAACTCTTAGTAAAGTTTTTGAAAAAATAATTTAGGATCAATTGTTAATTTTTTTTAATACAAATAAATTACTTCATAAAAACCAATTTGGATTTACAAGGGGTCGCTCGATGTCTGACGCCGGTGTTGAGCTTATGAAATATTTTTTTCATTCACAGGATGCCTTAGGTGTTTTCTGTGATCTTTCCAAGGCTTTCGATTGTGTTCATCATGAAACATTAATCAAGAAACTACAACATTTCGGTGTAAAAAATTTAGCGCTTCGACTTCTTACTTCATATTTAAGTAACAGAACTCAAAAAGTCGTGATAAATGGTAAAGATTCCTCCGGATCGACGGTCTCAATGGGCGTTCCTCAGGCCCCGATTCTTGGCCCATTCCTGTTTTTAATCTATATTTATGACTTACCTTATCTTGTAGGGGACAATCACGATATAGTATTATTTGCTGACGATACCTCTTTAATTTTCAAACTCAAACGGCAATTAATTAATTATGACGATGTAAATAATGCTCTATCGAAATTAGAACATTGGTTTAACGCCAACAATATGCTCTTAAACGGCAATACGACTAAGTGTATTAAATTCACAATACCTAATGTAAAACATTTGAATTCCAATGTGCTATTAAATGGGGAGGAGTTGAGTCTTGTGGATACACTTTTTCTCGGTATTACTATTGACGCGAAACTTCAATGGGGCCCCCATATAACTAAATTAGCAAGCAGACTTAGTTCTGCAGCATATGCTGTAATAAAGATTAGAAGTCTCATAGATGTTGAGACAGCTAGATTAGTGTATTTTAGTTACTTTCATAGCGTAATGTGTTATGGAATTTTGCTATGGGGTAATGCAACTGATATTGAAGCTATATTTGTTTTGGAAAAGAGAGCCGTTCGGGCAATTTATAACCTAAATTGTAAAGAGTCCCTCAAACAAAAATTTAAAGAAATAAACATATTAACTTTGGCATCGCAATATATTTATGAAAATCTAATGTATGTACATAAAAACATAAATAGCTTTAAAAAGAATAAGGATGTTCATACTTTAAATACTAGGAACAAACATAAGCTTGTAATGCCAGTTACTAGACTCCACAGAATCAGTAATTCATTTATGGGTAAATGTATACGCTTTTACAACAAAATCCCAGAACATATTCAAAGTTTATCAATAAACAAGTTTAAAAGTTTTATTAAAGAAAAACTGTACAAAAAGGGTATTATAATATCAAGGAATACATGAATGAAAATAACCCCTTGGAATAAGGTGATCGCCACCATGCTGGTTCTATTAAAAATCATTTGAAATTGTATAAATGAAATTATTGTTAAGTGAAATATGTTTGAAAAAAAAAGTCCCGCTGGGTTTCTTGCTGGTTCTTCCCAGGACAGAGGTATTTTCCGTACCAGTGGTAAATAAAAAATGACTTTCAATAAGAATTATGTAATAATCGATATTGAATAAAAAATTATTCTATTCTATTCTATTCTATTCTATTAATCTTTGCTTATACCAATATATTTGGAGGATGGAATGATGGTCGAATATGATTATGGATTATTTTGTCATGAGGGACCTGTGAAGGTAAGTTATGATATATGTTTAAGTGTATAGGGTTAATTAAGTTAAGATTTTTACTGCAAGCACTACTTTTTCTTTATTGAAGTAACTAGATATTTCTGATACATTTAAAATGGTATGCATGTTATCGAGATTTAAAGGAACTGGGAGTTGTTTAGATTCGGGTAAGAATCTGTAGTTTTCGACTAATTCAAGGTAAAGTTCTTAAGGTGTTAGGGTAGTTGGATACAGGATATTAGATTTGCTAAACATGATAGCATTAATTATGTCCTTAACTTTGAAGGACAAGGCTAGGAGACTACTTTCTATCATGGAATTTAATTCCACTATGCGGTATCTAATACCTTATTCTTTTGAAGCGTAAGTTAGATTTAGGATGTCTTTGGACAGTCCATCAATTGCGTTTATCAGGTGGTTTTAATTTAGTCTAATTTTATGCAAAGTTTCGTTAAAAGATCTGAGCGAAGAGGTAGTGACTAGTATATTTTCCTTCATCAGGAGGGCTAATTTCTTTTGTTCTATTTCTACCTCTGTAATGGCGTTGTCATATCGGATGGCATCGTCTTCTTCCATTGTGTCAAACAACTTTTTTGATGCAGTGCCTACGAATCCTAGAAGTGCAGACCTTCTCGACTGGTGAGACGTAAGATGGAAGATGGCTTCGTTGTCATGAGCTAAATCATTATAACGGGTGTTCAACGGTTCAAAGAGATTAGTACATTCTAAACAATCAAAGACTTTGCCATCATTACATACTTGTTTGGATTTATCTAGGACTAGTCGCAGATTAAGAATATGTGGACTGATAAAAGATACATCATACGGGATAACTACACTATGATAACTATCAACTAAACTTAAGGATCCTACAGGGTCGAAGTAGATACCAGGACTGTTCGTCAAAGCCGTAATGAATTCTTGACTCAGCGCGTAATTACTGTAATAGAATATTATTAAAATTAGTGTTATGTATATAACTAGGGTTGCGTTTCAGATCTAGGAGCTAATTTGAATTCGTCATAGTGATGTGTCACATGACGTCTACTTATGAGTAATGTCAAGGTGTTTCTGCGCTCAAGTGCACCTTGCATTGGAGGATGGTATGGAGAAGAACAGATTTGTTTAATTTTCAGGAAGTTGCAGGTTCTTTTGAATAGGTCTGCGGTGAATTTTGTGCCTTGATCGGTTAAAATAGACTTCGGGATGCCGCAGACAGAAATAAAGTGCACTAGACATTCACATGTCTCTTCTGCAGTCGCATTAGTGATAGGGTAAGCGAGGGAATATTTGGTGAGTTCATCTTGCAACGTAACAATAAATTTGAGTTTATTAAGTCCAGCTTCTGGAAGTAGTCCTACAAGATCGAGGCTGATTCGTTCAAATGGTTTGGTGGAAGTGGTAGTTATTTGCATAGGTGATTTATTAACTTGTCTTAAGGCTTTATTACTTTGGCATTGGGAGCAATTCTTTACGTATGTATCGATGTCTGTCCGCATGTTTTTCCAGAAATACCTCTCTTTTACTCGATTATACATTCGCGTAGATCCTAAATTTCCGGCAATTGGAATGTCATGGTTTTCACGGAGTATTCTGGGTATTTCGGAGGGTGTAGGGTAAGTTATAGCATTGTGATAAATATGAACTGATGTTTGAGTATTGTTAAAGATATAGCAGAACATGTTGTATATTTTTGTCCAGATGTGTTTGTCGAAAGGATTTTGGAAATCAGTAATGGCTAAACTTAGGTTGTAATCAGTGGGATTACGTAATATATCGCATCGAAGATTTAGTAGGCTTTTATAAATGTCTTCATAAGAATGGAAATTGTATCCTTTGGTGAATAGAAAATATATTGTTTTTCCTTTGTGATCGAATGAGATAAAGGAATAAAGAGTTCTTTCCCTATCTAAGAGTTCTTTAGAGTTTTCGAGGTTACTTAGAGTTTCTTTAGAGAGATCTATGGAAGTAGGTATGACAATGATTTTGCAGTTAGTTTTCAGGATGCTTTCGTTATGTTCTTTCTCGCTAATTGTTGCTCATTGCTTTTAGAAATTTGCTATAATTATCGTCACGAGAAGGATTAGGTATAGGATCTGGAGATTTGTTAGATGTGGTTGGCGTCAGCAGCGGCATTAAGTTTTCCTTTCTGTTATTCGATCTCATACTCGTATTCCATTAGTTTTAGGCGCCATCTTTGTAACTTGCTACTGGGATCTTTATGATTAAACAACCACTTTAGTGGTCTATGGTCAGTAATGATCTTAAATTTTCGTCCATAGAGATATGGGCGAAACGTTTTACAACCGAAAAAAATAGCAAGAAGTTCTTTTCCAGTTGTATTACGGTGACGCAAGGCTTATTGCATTTCTGCAGTTATTTAAAAACGCATTAAGTTTTTCGCGGTTTCCGTCAAATTTATTAATAAATTTACTTAAAAAGTTCATGTCGATTTCTTTTGTTTCTTTAGACATGGTAATAGACTCGTCCTTAGGCATAGCAAGTTAGTCAAAACAAAGATAACGCGTGAGGTACAGAGTTGAGATTAGAATGGAATGTTGCACTATTCTCGGAACTGAACGATAAAGAAATAATACAATGGCACAATGAATGATGAATTAAATGTTACTAAGTCTAATTTTTAAACTACTTTAATTTAAATTGAAATTATGCGATGGACTTTATAGTTAAATCACTGACACTTTTTTTTCACAACACGAATAGCTTCGATGTAGAATGAATGTACTTACATGAACACTGCAACTATGACGGCAACCCGAATCATCTCGTAGCCAGGCGATATCACCCAAGGTGAGTGATAGGTTTTCGGAGTATACCCAAAAAGGCACGTGAGGGTCTGGTAAGACCTACAGGATACAGCGGTGTTTAACAGAGATACAGCGAAACGGAGATGAGATTGGGATTTAGCACTTTTTACCGACACAATTACACGTATATATGGAATTTATATTGTTTAATTTTCACTGAATTGAGGCGTTCCGAGGATTTACTTATTTATTTTATATCCCTTAAGCTGCGACCAATGTTATACGGAACCTCGTAAACTAGGTTTTAAAAAAAAGCACTTTTATTACACAATGGAAATAGTATAATTTAAAACTAGAAATGGTTACAAATTTTAATTAACCCGGTGTCGAAACTGGCAGACACGAGATGATGCAGAGGTGTTATGGATTCAGCGGTCGGGCAGAGACTGACTTGTTTTCGAGAGCGGGAAGCAGAGCTGCCTTTAAATGATGACATGACTATTTAGAGGAAATCTATGTAATCACTTATTACCTATGATTAAGGGTTTTCCCTAGCATTGGGAAACCGTAACAGTCCGCATGGACAGTTTCCACGAGCTTGTCATTCATATCCTCCACTTAATTGCAGTCTTCTAGGTACTGAAAACGGTTTTGTAACTCGAGCTGAAAGGTTTCGGGACTTTGGATTAGAGCACGAGGGGGACGGAGCGTTGACTTCATCAGGCGAGACCTCTCCAACTTAACGTTTAGGTTCAGTAAGCCTCAAACCATTCGGTGATCGCTACCAGTTTTTACCCTCGCGATCACGCAGACATCATGAACAGTTGTCGTCTGGTCGTCATAATGAAGTAAATCTCATTTTTTGTCTGACCATCGGGGCTCGACCAGGTCCAATTCTTGTGGGTCCGCTTCTGGAAGAAAGTGTTTATCATAAAGACTACCTCTTTCTCCAAGAAGTCGGCCAGCTGCTGGCCCCTTGGGTTCCGTTGCTCTATTCCAAATTTCCCTACTTTCAGCTCACTGTTCTCTCTTATGCCTATTTTTGCATTGAAGTCTACCATTAACACCGTATAGTGGATTTTGGAGGAATGCATGGCTCTAGAGATATCCTCATTCATTTCTTCCACCTCCTCATCGGGATGTGCCGAGTTTTGTGCGTAAATCTGTATGACCTTCAGCAAATACCTTTTGGTGATTCTAATTATAAGGTACGCAACTTTCGTCGATACACTCTCAATCTTGACAACGTTGTTAACGAGAGACTAGTGGACGATAAATCCTACACCTCCTTGCGACAGATGGTCGCCCTCCCGGTGATAGAGCAAGTTGCTGGATTCGAGGATTACCGTGTCCTCCCCCTCTCTTCGGGACCTCGGATAATCCTATAATATGCCAGCGTAACTTGTCTATCTCTTCTTCCAGCTCCACGATCTTCTCGTCAGTCCTCAGAGTGCGTGCGTTGTATGTTGCCAGGTCGAATCGACTTAAGTGGCAACCGAATCTCCACCGGAGATTCTTAGCACCCCCTGCCCCGCCGTTACCATGATCGCCACCGTAGCCAAGTTTCAACTTTAATGAGTCTTAATTCAGGGACATAAAGTTCAACTTATTCATTATAATTAACGTCGAGAAGTTAGAATTAAATTTAAGAATTTAAGAAACATACATTTTCAGAATGATATTTCATAAATAAGGTAATAGTCAGATGTCGAAAGAATCAATTTACATAATATTATATAGGAAACCGACATAAATTCTAAGTTCCGCAGTGTCTGATATTTAAAGATTTATAAGATTACGGTGATAATGGAAGCTGAATCTACGAAGCCCTTATTTTCAATGGAAGAATATACAGCAAAATTTATTTTGCTAAGCTTAATTTATAAAATGTATTTAAATGCGACACTCAATTATTTGAAAGGTCACTATCTTTCGATATTGCAGCACGGTGTTGGCGTGAAAGAATTCTTTTTTTGTATTTTAGGTGTCATATCTATCACCACTTTTTACAGTGTACAGTCAATCTGGTCACTCCATTCGGGCCAATGTGTTTGTTTGTTTGTCAGCCCATTTTTTAATAGGGAGATTGTCCGACTTCATTAGCGTAATGTCTCTTCTCTCCAGTTTCTTCTTTTGCTTTAGCCACTTCGGTCTCTGTTGAATCCTGTAGAGGTATTCTGCTTGCCACCGTGATCAGAAATCATGCAAGAGTTTTTGTGTATCTTGCCATCGTGTTAATATTAGTATTGCACTTTAACTTCCTTTAAATTTGGAAAGGAAATAGTACTTAATCGGGGCTTCTCCAATTAAAAAATATCCAGATATAAGAGGCTCAAATTGATCAGTAATTATTAACAGAATTATTTTGGTACAGAAAAATTGCTAGTGATTGCAGATTCCACATTTTAATCGTGAGTGAAATAGAAAGCTCTAGGAAAGTTGGAAAAATAATAAATGTTAAATCACTAACCTAAGAAATGATAGTTTTAACTTAATATGGTAATATAAGTTAGATTATTATCGGAAACTGCCACATAGTATCCCTTAAGAATGGTCGGTTCAAGACAATCTCCATTAATTTGAAATGTATAATTTGCCTCATTTATTGTTCCTCACGATGTTTTTTATAGAACAAGGGTGACATACGCGCACACATACAATCCACTTGATGGTAAGTCGGTACTGTGGCCCATAGGTATCTATATCAATTCTCAGTTAGGAATCAAAATGGAGATGCATTGTCACCCCTGAGGACTAAGATGTTATGTCTCGTAAATAGGGTGTCTGATTCTCTATACTCACCACGCGAAACACAGCAGCATTAAGCTGTTATTTTACGCTAGTATTCTATGAGATGCGTGGTCCTACACTGGGTGAGCTTACCCATTCGTGCTACAACCATAATATAGATGATAGTAAACACCCATTGTAAAAGAGATTATATTTTAAAATTATATATATTTTTTTAATTCAGTTTAAGAAAAAGTTTCAATACCTTATTTGAAAGCATCCATCCAAAATTTGTTTAAAATAATTAAATATTAAGTGAGATTTATAGAAGACACGCTCATTGAAAGTTCTAAAAGCTAAAACTTTATCAAACAGATTTATAGGGCTACCAAAGAAAATTTTGATAAACCTATAAATTTGCTTCCCGAAGTTAACGCTTAGATGAAATTGAAACGCTTTGGAACAAATTTGCAGGCGCCGATAAAAACTAATAAAACATTTAGCAGTGAATGAAATTCAATAGATAAAGCTTTAAGTCATTTTTAGAGATTATCAACTTAGGAGAATATTGAATATTTTAATAAACATTTAATGAAGTAATTTTACCTGTGTATTTTAGGTCTTCAAACATGATTTATGCAAGTATATGTAACTCATCTTTATAGAATGATGCCATAATGCCACTCACTATCACACCACGAGACATAACGACATCTTAAAATTGAGTAGCGTGATATACTACATCGTAGCAGGTTTTAGGTTTAATGAATTTATTTTCAAAAAGACAAACAATGCCACTTACATGAAAATAATTATTACATTTTATTAATTTTATTCTAATGGTCGCCGAACACTCATTCAACAGCTTCACAGTCTCAATTGAATGGTGAAAAATTTTCAGTTATATATTCAGAGAGCTGAGACTTAAAACTTTTGAATGAGCTTAAATTTTTTATATTACAAGGCAATTAATTATAAATCAGTGGTCCTTCAAAAGTAATGCTTTTTTTTGCGTAATTTGTTCGTACCTTTGGTAGTACAAGTAAGCTAGATCAACGAAGACTGCGTTTACAAATTTGTGATTTCTTTACAAAAGACAAGTTAGTGTGGATGGTTTTATCAAGTATTTACCTAATTAAAATGCAAGTATTATATATATGTAAATATATAGTATATAGTAAAATCATATAATAAACTACCAATGACCAGAGGCCACAAAATGAATGGATTTTTTGTACAATAAAAATATCTAATGAACAAGATGTGTTTATACGAGTACAATAGATGAATGTTCATTTTTCCTCTCTTCTTATCTAAGTCTTTTTTTTAAATTCTAATTGTTTTCATATGTCTTAAATTTTATGTTAGACAATTTATTTATAATGAAAAAATACTTATAATGTGAACTTCCCGTTTTTGCAACGTTGGTAAAATGACATTTATAACAACGGTAATTATAAATATTTATGATTTATATTAAAACCTTATAATAGACTTCATCATTATTACAGCCCATCAGGTCGTTATCATCGTGCATCTACTTTATGCACCTCTTATAGTGCGTCACTCCATATAGTTTGTTGTTGACCTACATTCTCCATAATGGTTTAACCTCATTGTTTATTGCTTCTTGCCAGCTATATGACCGGCCCATTTCAGCTTACTGATCCGTTGCGAGATGTCGGTTAACTTGGATCTTTCTTATAGTATAAGGTGAGAAATTAGCATACAGTCTACCTGATGGCAAGTAAATGCTGCGGTTCATAGACTTTTTTTTTATAGGATAAGGGTGACAAACGAGCACACAGTCCACCTGATGGTAAGTGGTTGCTGTGGCCCATAGACATCTACCTCTATCCTCTATTACAATTCAAAATCTAGATGCGTTGTCACCCGTAAGGACTAAGATGGAATGCCTCATTTCCAGTAAAAAAGGCCTCCGGCCACCTGCACTCACCAAGCGAAACGCAGAGGTAAACCTCTACTTCACGCTGGTATTCTGTGAGGTCGTGGTACCACCCCGGTTCGAGCCGGCCCATCCATGCGACAGCAAAAGCTGCCGCGTGGCTCTACCACTGTTAATAAATTAAACATTTACATCTATTTTCGATTACGAATCTAATTGCGGATGAGTTACCATCCCTGAATACCATGATGGAATGCCTCTTTTCCAGTAATAATAGTTTACACTTTCTCTACACTCACCACACAAAACACAGCAGCATTAAGTCGCTATTTAATGCTGGTATTCCGTAAGAGCGTGGTCCTGCTCCGATTGAGCCGACCCATATGTGCTGCAACCATAATATAGCTGCAGCATAAATCTACCACGTTGAATATCCGCTATTACGGATATCGTCATTACGAAGTATGTCACGCAGAGAAACTACAACAATAAACAATAGCTCTCTCGTTGTTTCTCTACTGTACGACCTTGAGATTCCTCAAACGGCCAATAGAGAAGGATGACATCTCTGATCCATATGTCATCTCATTTTTATACATTAGAAGCATGGTTAGCAATGTTAGCAATTATTTTTTGAACACTCGAGTTATTGAGGATTAAAGTTGTTTTTAAATATATTTATAATTGGTTTTTATTTTAAACGTTAGTTAATTCATAAACCAACCTTTTAAAATATTAAATATATTTATAATAAAACGTTTAATAACGAGAACCTCAGTTTACAGAACGAATAACTTGTTTTCAATGCAATTAAAATAATTTTCACCAATTAAAAATTGACACTGTAAACAGTAATTAAATATGTAACTGCGTGACAGTTACATTTTAGCAGTGCTGTCAACTAGCGCTTTTAGCTGTTGATCTAACTGGGACAGTTGGAAATCAGGTGTTGCATGCATAAATAGGATAAGTTGAGCTTATTTAGCACAAAACATCTTAATTTCAATTATCTGGTATTGCGATCGTTAATTCTGCAATTCATGATGATAAAGGAAAATCCAATAGAAGAGCAATATCTCCAGCAGTGGAATTTAACTGACTGTTGATGATGAACACGACGAAAAAGTAGGACCGGTATATTTTTCTCATTTAATTTAATTAAGATGCTAGAAATTGATATGGAGTAAAATGTTGTATAGAAATTTCTCATTGTTTTTTGATATACAAATGTTAGGTCTTTAAATATGACATTGCTGTTTTTATGACGTAAGTTACGTAACTTTTTTCTATATTTTTTATTTCTATTAATTAAAGTTATAACTTATGCAATCGACACATCTTTGACAACATAGTAACAGTTTATTCATGCCCTTCTTGAAATAATCAGTTGGACGGGAGGCAACAAATTCTTCAACAGGCTTCAACACGCGGCAGCTTTTTCTGTCGCACAGATGGGCCGGCTCGAACCGGGGTGGTACCATAACCTCACAGAAAACCAGCGTGAAGTAGAGGTTTACCTCCGCGTATCGCTTGGTGAGTGCAGGTGGCCGGAGGCCCTTTTTACTGGGAATGAGTCATTCCATCTTAGTCCTCACGGGTGACAACGCATCTACATTCTAATTTGTAAAAGAGGATAGATGTAGATGTCTATGGGCCGCAGCAACCACTTACCATCATGTGAACTGTGTGCTCGTTGGTCACCCTTATCCTATAAAAAAAAAGTTGTACTGTCTCTCGGGAATATTTTTCCCGCCATTAAGTTATCTAAATTCTAGAAAAATTATGTCCTGTAGGCGCAATTTCTAGTGAATACGGTGGATGACGATGAGCTTCCGAACCGAACTCTTGTAAATTGGAGACCTTCTGTTGTGCAATATGAGGTTGCGGGTTGTCGTGCAGAAGCAGCGGGGTTAAGCAATTGACCGAAGCTGATTGGAGACGTGCGAGCTTATCTACATTGTATTTATCTGTCATGAATCACACCAGCGCTAGACCATCAAACAGTAATCATCAATTTTTAGGAGCAAGTGTTCATTCAGGGCATTGTTTAGGTGCTAAACTAGGATTCAACCAACTTGCTGAGCACTTGCGATTGTCAAACAGAATCCATTTTTCGTTGCAGGTAACAATGTGGTTCAAAATTCTTTAGTTTGTGTGCCTGTTGAGCAGTGCAAGGCAGGTCTTGATGCGTACTTTGCACTGGAAACCATTGAGTATGCGGGGCACCTATATGTCAAGCTTTTTACCTTGCCAAATTGACGCATTGTTTTGACGCTAAAGTCGAAAGCCGCTGCAAAATCAACCGTAGATTAAGTATTATCAGCTTCCGCAATCACCTTTAATTTGTCATTGTCGACCAACGTTTTCAGATGACCACGGCATTCAAAGCGAAAGAGGTGTGTCAGTATCGCGCCAAATGGAAGTCCGTAGTCTCTGGCTACCCCTCTGGGTGACAGGCGTGAGTGTTTATGTACGTATTATGTGAATATATAACGCTTATCACATAAACAAATGACTAATTTTGAAACAAGAATTCAATGTTTTTAAACTAATATTAATCTGAAATTAGAACTCTTCGTCAATGAAAAATTATTTTGATTCAAAATACTAAGTACTGCCGAACGGCAATTTCATAAGTAAATACCTATTATTATCTACTATATAGTACTTACTGTAACATTTTTAAAAGAGAACTTTATAGATTTTGTTATTTTGAAACAATTCTTTTTCTTAAATACACATGTTTTCATAAAGACAATTTTGCCAGAATTTTATTTGCATAATCTATACAAATATATAAAATTGAAGTACCTGTTTGTAAATTTTATACAGTACATATAACATACAAACTATTTTTCTGTCTGTTTGTCTGTTTGTTCCGGGTAATCTCCATAATGGCTGGACCTACATTTACCGGCCTTTCACTGGTTTTATAAGGAGTAACTAAGGCTCCTTTTATTTCAGAAAAAGGATTAGGGTTCTGTGCAAACAAAATTAAACCTATGAAATCCATTCGTAATAAACAATTATATAAATAGCTGGTTAGACTAAAAACATCAAAGAAAATTCAGCTTCGGGTATATAAGTAATGTTGAAAAAATTAATTTAAACCAAATTAGAGTGAAAATCAGGCCACAATTTACGCGCCTGAAACTAATAAAGCGATTTCAAAGCTTAACAATGTCATTTTGTAAAAGCCCTCCGATTAGACGCCAGACATTTCAACTTTAATGAGTCTTAATTCAGGGACACAATGAACAACTTATCCATTATAATTAACGTAGAGAAGTTAGAATTAAGTTAAGGTATAAGTGAGCAGTTGCGGTGAAAACTATATAGAAAATAACCCAGAAATAAACATTTTCAGAATCATATCTCATAAATAAGGTAATAGTCAGATGTCGAAATAAACAATTTACATAATATTGTAAACGAAACCGATATCGTTTCTAAGTTCCGCAGTGTCTGATATTTTAAGGTTTATTAAGAAGACGGTGATTTTACGAAGCCCTTGTTTTCAATGGAAGAATATACAGCAAAAAATCTTATGCTAGGTTTATCTTATAAAATGTATTAAAATGCGACAACTAATTATTTAAAATGTCACTTTCTTTCGCTATTGCAGCGCAGTGATGGCGTAAGAGAATCCATCTTTCGTAGTTTAGGTATCGTAAGCGATGATTTTGATAAATGTCTAAAAATCTGTCTTCCGATAGATAGTGGTGTAGCCATGTTGGTTACGCAAGATGTAATATTTGACCAGCGACAGGCAATAGCGTCAAAGCTGTGAAACGTCTGGTGCTGCGATTGTCAATCCGTGACTGTTAAGGTCAATCCTCTCTACAACGAAAAAACCTATGTACAGCGCTGGAATTTTCCGGCTTACAAACAAAGAATAAGAAGATTATTAGGAGAATTTTGTTTCTTTTCAATTGTTACGTAAACAATTTAGTTTAAAATTAAAAGATATTGTTACCTATTCAAATAAAAAATTACTCATGTGCTGATTACTATTATGTAGCAACCAAGCATTACTGCGAGGATTTCTGACGTAAAAAGTCATTTAGCGCTTGTTTCTCCCTCGCAAGCTTATTTTGTTAATAAACGAGAACTCGTATCTCAAAATGTTTTCCCGGTTGTTAGGTTTTTCTTTTGTTTTATCTCGATAAATATAAAGTGTTTTAAAAATCCATCACATTAAGAATTTAATTCAGTATTTTATGTATGCGCATATTTTTTTCAGAGCTTATACTAATTCAAGAAGTATCAATTTTCGAGTTTCAAAATTATGTCTAAAATACAATATTTCTATCCAGACTGGGCTAAAATATTTTCGCGTTTTGAGCTTACACCAAAAGCTTATAGAAAAACCCTACTGCGATATTAATTGAACTAGGTGTAGAAAGTAAAAATTTACACTATTTTAAGACGTATTTTATATATTTAATTATTCTTTATTGTATATCTTTATCTATTAAAAAATAACGTGCGAACCCATGGTGTGGAAAGAATTGACGTAAATGTAGCAATGGAGCAAAGAAATTACCAAAACTTAAATAAGAAACTGTTATTTTTCGGACAAACGATATAGTTCGAACAAGGAGTAATTTATTTAAAATAAAATACTTATATTTCTGCTGAATTAATGGGGCATTGTTGAGAGATACCGTAGGTGAAACTCTTCTGATATTACATTGAATAAATAAAAATTAAAGGAAATTATGTATTATGTTGTAAAGTTGTATTATGATGCCGTGTAGTGGCGGTCAAGAATATCCACTACCCCATATCCTCCTGTGGGTGTCGTAAAAGGCGACAAAGGGAAACAGGCAGGAGATGGGCAGCAGCATCTTCCTGATAATAGCTAAAATTTCAATAAAAAAAAACTGCGGTTGCCAACCCGCTCGCCAAGCGTGGCAACTATAGCAAATACCCCCCAATGACTAAAGCAACAAACAGACGGCCCCCAGTCCCCGGCGGCCCCGCTATTTATGGCTTCGGTGGCGACCATGGTAACGGCGGGGCAGGGGGTGCTAAGAATCTCCGGTGGAGGTTCGGTTGCCACCTTAGACGACTCGACCTGGCAACGTACAACGCACGCACCCTGAGGACTGACGAGAAGATCGTGGAGCTGGAAGAAGAGATAGACAAATTGCGCTGGCATATTATAGGGTTATCCGAAGTCCAAAGAGAGGGGGAGGACACGGTAATCCTCGAATCCGGCAACTTGCTCTATCACCGGGAGGGCGACCATCTGTCCCAAGGAGGTGTCGGATTTATCGTCCACAAGTCTCTCGTTAACAACGTTGTAAAGATCGGAAGTGTGTCGACGAGGGTTGCGTACCTTATACTCAGAATCACCAAACGGTATTCGCTGAAGGTCATACAGGTTTACGCACCAACCTCGGCACACCCCGATGAGGAGGTGGAGGAAATGTATGAGGATATCTCTAGAGCCATGCATTCCTCCAAAACCCAATATACGGTGTTAATGGTAGACTTCAATGCAAAACTAGGCACAAGAGAGAACGGTGAGCTGAAAGTAGGGAAATTTGGAATAGGGCAACGGAACCCAAGGAGCCAGCAGCTGGCCTACTTCATGGAGAAAGAGGGACTCTTTATTATGAACACTTTCTTCCAGAAGCGGCGCCGCAGGACGTGGACCTGGTCAAGCCCCGACGGTTCGACAAAAAATGAGATTGACTTCATTATGACGACCAGACGAAAACTGTTCAGTGATGTCTCCGTGATCGCGAGGGTGAAAACTGGTAGCGATCACCGAATAGTTAGAGGCACACTGAACCTAAACTTTAAGTTGGAGTGGTCTCGTCTAATGAAGTCAACGCTCCGTCCCCCTCGTGCTCTAATCCAAAGTCCCGAAACCTTTCAGCTCGAGTTACAAAACCGTTTTCAGTGCCTAGAAAACTGCAATAAAGTGGACGAAATGAATGAATGACAAGCTCGTGGAAACTGTCCATGCGGTCGGAGCTAAGTTCTGCAAGACCCGCCGCAGAAGAACACAAAAACTCTCCGACCACACTCTTAATCTCATGGCTGTTAGACGGGAGATGAAGCTACATTCTTCAACAGACTTGACAGCATACAGGCAACTGAACAGACAGATCTCCAAATGCATGCGGCGGGATTTACGCAACTTCAATACAGCTCGTATTGAAGAAGCGATCGAGCGGAACCAAGGCTCCAAAGACTCTGCCAGAGATCTGTCTGCCAGAAAGAGCCAACTGTCAAAGCTGAAGACAGAGTATGGCAGCATCGTTTCCGGGACACCTGAGACTTTGAGTGAGATTGAGAGGTTCTATGGGCAGCTGTACATGTCGTCGTTGGAGCCACACGCAAGTGCGAGTAACGATCCAAGAGCGAGTCTCATCTGACACTATTCCGAAGATATTCCGGACGTCAGTCTGAGCGAGATTAGAATGGCTCTCCAGCACCTTAAAAACGGTAAGGCCCCAGGCGAGGACGGAATTACAGTGTAGCTTCTGAAAGCAGGTGGAAGACCGGTACTTGAAGTCCTTCAGAAGCTCTATAATTCCGTCCTCCATGGTGGCATTACACCGGAGGCGTGGAGCAGAAGTGTGGTGGTCTTGTTCTTCAAGAAAGGTGACAATGCTCTCTTGAAGAACTACCGACCGTATTTCCTTCTGAGTTGCGTCTACGTGCTGTTTTCGAGAGTCATTACGAATTGTCTCGCGCGCAGACTTGACGACTTCCAGCCTCCCGAACAAGCCGGTTTCTGAAAGGGCTTTAGCACCTTAGACCACATACATACCCTTCGGCAAATTGTACAGAAGTCCAAAGAGTACAATTTTCCACTATGTCTGGCGTATGTGGACTATGAGAAAGCCTTTGATTCCGTCGAAATTTGGGCGGCGGTGAAGTGCTGAAGTATTTGTACAGTAGGGCTACGATGGCTATCCGAGTACAGAACCAGAGTACGAAACCTATCCAATTGCAGAGAGGTGTAATACAGGGTGACGTCATATACCCGAAACTCTTCATCGCTGCATTGGAAGACGTTTTCAAGCTTCTGGACTGGAAAGGATACGGTATCAACATCAATGGCGAGTACATCACTCACCTTCGATTTGCCGACGATATAGTCCTTATGGCAGAATCGCTGGAGGATCTAAGCACTATGCTCAATGACCTCAATAGTGTCTCCCATCTTAAGATGAACATGGACAAAACAAAGATTATGTTTAATGTCCATGTCACACCTATGTCGGTAGTTGTTGGGAGCACTAAGCTCGAAGTTGTTGACGAGTATGTTTACCTGGGACAAATAGTCCGACTAGGTAAGTCCAACTTCGACCGAGAGGTCAATCGACGGATTCAACTCGGCTGGGCAGCGTTCGGGAAGCTACGACACATCTTCTCGTCAGACATACCTCAAAACCTTTAAACGAAATTGTACAACCAGTGCGTGTTGCCAGTGATGACTTACGGAACTGAGACGTGGTCCTTCACTGCTGGCCGTATGAGGAAGCTCAAGGTCGCTCAGCGAGCTATGCAGAGGGCTATGCTCGGAGTTTCTCTGCGTGATAAACTCAGAAATGAGGATATTCGCAGTAGAACCAGAGTGACCGACATAGCCCAACGGATTTGTAAGCTGAAGTGGCAGTGGGCCGGCCATATAGCTCGAAGAACCGACAACCGATGGGGAAGAAAGATTCTTGAGTGGCAGCCTCGTACCGGTAGGCGAAGTGTAGGGCGTCCCCCCAAGAGATGGAGTGACGACCTGGTAAGACCTGCAGGAAGTCGATGGATGCAGGTGGCTCAGGACCGTGCTTTGTGGCATTCTTTGGGGGAGGCCTATGTTCAGCAGTGGACTTGTGAAGGGCTGTAATGATGATGATGATGATTTTTTCTTTCGCATATATCACGGTGTGTGCTCTGAAGAATTGTTCGGATTAATTCCAGCATATCGTGGCAAAATTTCCGATACCATCCACTCCATCCCGATGTTAGGCGGTCCACCACTGTATGTTTTACTAGGAGTGTTTTTCATTGTACAACCTTGTCGTGAAGCGACAATTAAAAGAGAAGGAAAACCTAACCTACGATCAGCAAAACAACCAAATAGACCAAGACAATAATATATTTAAGTTTTTAAAAGAGTATTTACAATTTTATAAAAAAAATGAAATATGAAGATGATGGATGATGTGATTTACAAATTATATTTAAAAAAAAGGTAATAAAAAAAAGATTTATGTCGTAGCTGAGTCCGAAGATCCCAAGCGTGCTCTCAGCGCCTGGAACGAGCACGCACGGCGTAGGTGGGTAGGCGTGGGCGTCTCTAGGCGACGACCTCAGGTGAATGCGGCGATTGCAGGATCGGCGACTTCAGCCCAGACAGGAGCTTGCAGGATCCTCAGCGACTTCAGACAGCGCAGTGGCCTGCAGGATCCGGTGACTGCAGGCGGGACAGAGGTTTGTAGGTTCCGGTGATTTCGGGCGGAACAGAGGTTTGTAGGTTCCGGCGACTCCAGGTAGAGTAGGGACTTGTGGGATCTCGGCGACTTCAGGCAGAGCAACGTTTTGTAGGATCCGGCGACTTCAGGCAGAGCAACGGATCATAGAGTCCAGTGGCTTCAGGCAGGATAGAGGCTTGCAGGATCCCGGGGCTGAGCGGCCCCGGGATAAGGCCTTTAGAAGATGCTTCCGATACGAGAACTGAAGCAAGACTGAATTTCTTCACCGATTGTTCGGCTTTTATATCTTTCTAGAGAGAACGGAAAAATTATTTAAATTAAACGCAAATTTTTTGTAAATGGTCAAGAGGAAAAAGTATTTATGTGGAATTATCGAAATAGAAACTACAGACCGGTAACAAATTTGAATATAATTTCCATGGAGACCAAACAAACATCAGCAACAGAACATTTCAAATTCCAGTTTTAGGCCCGTTATAAGAAAATGGAAAGATTCAAGCGGAAAAGGAGATATTATTGAAATAGGAAAAAAAGGCAGCGCAACCACCCACACAAAGCCCGAAATTGCAGAGCTACGGAAAACTAACTAAAAGATCGAAAAAAGGTAGACTTCATTGACACCAATTTAAAAGTGCTGACAATGTGGAAATACGAAGTAGAAATGATCTGCGATTGCGCTCTTATGGTTTGAAATCGTTACAGGATCCTATGGAAATAAAGGTGATGTAAAATATCCCGATTTGAAGTGAATGCAGAGAATTGAAACAGAATGGAAAAATGGATTTAAATTAATGTAAAATGATAAGTAAGTATCATAACACTACAACCTATATGTGGAATAGTTTCCCACCGATGATTTTTCTGGACCGATTTAATTTTGGGACCATCATGGAAAGAGCTTGCTCCTTTTTAAAAAGCTGGAAACACACCTGCAGTTTCAACTGATGTTACAATTGTTCATAGGCGGCGATAGTCACATACCATCAGGTGAGCCATATGCTTATTTGCTTTAAGGTTTTAAGACTATGTTCAAGTTATAAAAATCAAATTAAATTCTTTTGGCTAATAAAATCAAGCTTATCAATACCTCTTTCATTGATTTATTTTTCGGCCTATAAAGTCTATTGTTGAATATTGGCCTTCTCATAAATTGCCTCATAAGTGGGATATCTGCCATAGAGCTCTTGCTTCTGCCAATCTCCCGGTTTCCCTCTGTCGTCTGATACGAGAAAATATGGCGTAGTGAATATTCTTACACCGCCACAATATATTTATATTGAGTAGTGGGTATCTATAGATAGAAATAATTTATTAAAGATAGGTTTTTCAATTGTCATATAAAAGTTATTGTTATGATATATTACAACTTTAAAAAATTAAAAATTACATTTGTTTGAATAAAATGGTTCATTTTTGTCACTTTTATTTTTTGTCAGGTTATAATTTAATTAATGGATAACATTTGTCTAATCAACGAATAATAGATAAACTTGAAAAAAAGACAATGAAATGCAACTAAAATAATTTCGGCTTTTTCAATTTGCTGATATATGCGAACTTAAACAATTAACAAACTAGAAAATCACTTATATAGTTTTATTTCGAGTTCTGCAACAATGTTTCACTTTATTTTATTGTTAAGGAAAACTTACTACTACGATAATCATCATCATCATCATCATCATCATTACAGCCCTTCACAAGTCCACTGCTGAACATAGGCCTCCCCCAAAGAATGCCACAAAGCACGGTCCTGAGCCACCTGCATCCATCGACTTCCTGCATGTCTTACCAGGTCGTCACTCCATCTCGTGGGGGGACGCCCTACACTTCGCCTACCGGTACGAGGCTGCCACTCGAGAACCTTTCTTCCCCATCGGTTGTCGGTTCTTCGAGCTATATGGCCGGCCCACTGCCACTTCAGCTTACTAATCCGTTGGGCTATGTCGGTTACTCTGGTTCTACTGCGGATATCCTTATTCCTAAGTTTATCACGCAGAGAAACTCCGAGCATAGCCCTCTCCATAGCTCGCTGAGCGACCTTGAGCTTCCTCATACGGCCAGCAGTGAAGGACCACGTCTCAGTTCCGTAAGTCATCACTGGCAACACGCACTGGTTGTACAATTTCGTTTTAAGGTTTTGAGGTATGTCTGACGAGAAGATGTGTCGTAGCTTCCCGAACGCTGCCCAGCCGAGTTGAATCCGTCGATTGACCTCTCGGTCGAAGTTGGACTTACCTAGTCGGACTATTTGTCCCAGGTAAACATACTCGTCAACAACTTCGAGCTTAGTGCTCCCAACAACTACCGGCATAGGTGTGACATGGACATTAAACATGATCTTTGTTTTGTCCATGTTCATCTTAAGACCTATCCGTTGGGAGACACTATTGAGGTCATTGAGCATAGTGCTTAGGTCCTCCAGCGATTCTGCCATAAGGACTATATCGTCGGCAAATCGAAGGTGAGTGATGTATTCGCCATTGATGTTAATACCGCATCCTTTCCAGTCCAGAAGCTTGAAAACGTCTTCCAATGCAGCGGTGAAGAGTTTCGGGGATATAACATCACCCTGTCTTACACCTCTCTGCAATTGGATGGGTTTCGTACTCTGGTTCTGTACTCGGATAGCCATCGTAGCCCTACTGTACAAACACTTCAGCACTTCGATATACCGACAGTCAACTTGGCACCGCTGAAGGGACTGCAGCACCGCCCAAATTTCGACGGAATCAAAGGCTTTCTCATAGTCCACATACGCCAGACATAGTGGCAAATTGTACTCTTCGGACTTCTGTACAATTTGCCGTAGGGTATGTATGTGGTCTATGGTGCTAAAGCCCTTTCGGAAACCGGCTTGTTCGGGAGGCTGGAAGTCGTCAAGTCTGCGCGCAAGACGATTCGTAATGACTCTCGAAAACAGCATGTAGACGCGGCTCAGAAGGGAAATCGGTCTGTAGTTCTTCAAGAGAGCGTTGTCACCTTTCTTGAAGAACAAGACCACCGCACTTCTGCTCCACGCCTCCGGTGTTATGCCACCATGGAGGACGGAATTAAAGAGCTTCTGAAGGACTTCAAGTACCGGTCTTCCACCCGCTTTCAGAAGCTCTGCTGTAATTCCATCCTCGCCTGGGGCCTTGCCGTTTTTAAGGTGCTGGAGAGCCATTCTAATCTCGGTCAGACTGACGTCCGGGATATCTTCGGAATAGTGTCGGATAAGACTCGCTCTTGGATCGTTACTCACACTTGCGTGTGGCTCCAACGATGACGTGTACAGCTGCCCATAGAACTTCTCAATCTCACTCAAAATCTCAGGTGCCCCGGAAACGATGCTGCCACATTCGGTCTTCAGCTTTGACAGTTGGCTCTTTCTGGCAGACAGATCTCTGGCAAAGACTTTGGAGCCTTGGTTCCGCTCGATCGCTTCTTCAATACGAGCTGTATTGAAGTTGCGTAAGTCCCGCCGCATGCACTTGGAGATCTGTCTGTTCAGTTGCCTGTATGCTGTCAAATCTGTTGAAGAATGTAGCCTCATCTCCCGTCTAACAGCCATGAGATTAAGAGTGTGATCGGAGAGTTTTTGTGTTCTTCTGCGGCGGGTCTTGCAGAACTTAGCTCCGACCGCATGGACAGTTTCCACGAGCTTGTCATTCATATCGTCCACTTCATTGCAGTCTTCTAGGCACTGAAAACGGTTTCGTAACTCGAGCTGAAAGGTTTCGGGACTTTGGATTAGAGCACGAGGGGGACGGAGCGTTGACTTCATCAGACGAGACCTCTCCAACTTAACATTTAGGTTCAGTGTGCCTCTAACCATTCGGTGATCGCTGCCGGTTTTCACCCTCCCTATCACTGAGACATCACTGAACAGTTGTCGTCTGGTCGTCATAATGAAGTCAATCTCATTTTTTGTCGAACCGTCGGGGCTCAACCAGGTCCACTTCCTGTGGGGCCGCTTCTTGAAGAAAGAGTTCATCATAAAGAGTCCCTCTTTCTCCATGAAGTCGGCCAGCTGCTGGCCCCTTGGGTTCCGTTGCCCTATTCCAAATTTCCCTACTTTCAGCTCACCGTTCTCTCTTGTGCCTAGTTTTGCATTGAAGTCTCCCATTAACACCGTATATTGGGTTTTGGAGGAATGCATGGCTATAGAGATATCCTCATACATTTCCTCCACCTCCTCATCGGGGTGTGCCGAGGTTGGTGCGTAAACCTGTATGACCTTCAGCGAATACCGTTTGGTGATTCTGAGTATAAGGTACGCAACCCTCGTCGACACACTCCCGATCTTTACAACGTTGTTAACGAGAGACTTGTGGACGATAAATCCGACACCTCCTTGGGACAGATGTTCGCCCTCCCGGTGATAGAGCAAGTTGCCGGATTCGAGGATTACCGTGTCCTCCCCCTCTCTTCGGACTTCGGATAATCCTATAATATGCCAGCGCAACTTGTCTATCTCTTCTTCCAGCTCCACGATCTTCTCGTCAGTCCTCAGGGTGCGTGCGTTGTATGTTGCCAGGTCGAGTCGTCGTAGGTGGCAACCAAACCTCCACCGGAGATTCTTAGCACCCCCTGCCCCGCCGTTACCATGGTCGCCACCGTAGCCAGGAATAGCGGGGCCGCCGGGGACTGGGGGCCGTCTCTTTATTACATCCATTCATAAGGGGGGTATTTGCCATAGTTGCCACGCTTGGCGAGCGGGTTGGCAACTGCAGTTTTTTTTTATTATAATATTGGCTATTATCAGGAAGATGCTGCTGCCCATCTCCCACCTGTTTCCCATTGTCGCCTTTTACGACACCCACGGGAGGATATGGGGTAGTGGATATTCTTGACCGCCACTACACGGCTCGTAATACGTGCTTATAATATCGTTATATATTATATATATAACGATATTATAAGCACTACTACGTGTTCAGTGATGTGTGTTCAGCTGGTTTTTCACAAGGTCAACTGTACGTCGCTTGCTCTCGCGTTACTAACCCAGATAATTTATATTATAAACGGAGCAACGAATAACATTGTTTGCAAAGAAATTTTATCTTTTTGACGTTTTTTCCTTCGCACGTACGAAATATTTGTTAATATATATACGATAATAAGGTAAGATAAAATAAATACAGGAAGAGAGCCAACAACAATTTCTCACAGATATAATCAAAACAGTAAACTACTAAACATCTAGTGGCTGTCGTAAGAAGCGACGGCGGGAAATGAAACAAGAGATGGGCATCTTACTGATAATAAATCAGAATAATAAAAAACCTGTTAAAGGTGGCAGCTGTGGCAAATATCCTCTTTGTGAGGCAATCTATAGAGAGGCCTATGTTTAGCAGTGAACTTTTGATAGGCGTAATGAATGAATATAATAACAAGTTAATGTAAAATATAAAAAGTAACCAAATATATAAAAATTATGTTTGTTTGTTCGTTAAAATTTTGTCGTTTTATTGCTTGCACTTGGGGCAATAGTCATAGGCAGAGTACAATTAACTTACTGTAGATGGCGCGCGTGTCGTACCAACAAATTTATTTAAAACGTATATATCATGTTAATATCAATGAATGTATTTATAATTGGTAATTAAACAATATAACTCTGCAAATTTATAACAATATTGCTACAATTAATTCTTTTGCGGCATCAACGCGCCGGGTACCAACTAGTATAATATAAAATATGCGTGTATATCTTAGGGAACTACTGATAAAAAAATCATACATATTTTATGGGTTAAATAAATTGTGACAAAGAAGCCTATTTCATGATATTTGACTATCACCAGAAGATTTTTCATAGTTTTTTTTGAATAAGGGTGACAAATTAGCACACAGTCCACCTGATGGTAAAAGGATGCTGTAGCCTATAAACAGCTATATCTACCTGTTGATTAAGAGTTAAGATTCGATTGTCGCCTTATAGAGTAGATTCTGAAAGGCTTCAATCTTCCAAAAAGAAGCAGTAGGATCACTAACAAGGCGTACTCTTCTTCGATGTCGCAAAAGCGTTTGACAAAGTTTGGCACGATGGTTTACTTTAAAAGCTGTAGAAATTCAACGTGCCTGGTAAGCTCACCCACATCACCATAAACTTCTTTGCAAACCGCAACTTTCGTTCTCCAATAGAGGGCATTTGATCCTCGAAATGCCTCCTCAAGGCTGAAGTCCCAAAGGGATCATTTCTCTCCTCACCCTTCTTTACACTTTTCACGAGTGACATCCCGAAGGGCCCTGTAGTTAAAACTAGCCCCTTCGCAGATGACACGGCACTTTTGTCATCTATCACAACAAAATAATACTCGCCCAGATGCTCCAAACAGCCGTCACCCGCTTAGGCGATTGATTCCTCTTATGGAGAATCGAAGTTAATCCTGATAAAAGAATGATCAATATACTTTCAAATGTACCTAAGCTCTCAACGTAAAATAAATTTAAAAAATCGTTAAACACGATCACCCTTTACGGCCGCCGGATTTCCCTGATAATCAACGGCCAGACACCTAGGAGTCACATTCGACCACGGCATGACCTTCGCGAAACACATCGCAATGTTCAAAAACCGTGCCAAATTTATTGCTAGTCGGCACCACCCGCTAGTTAACAGTGAGAGCAAATGGCCCTGAAGACATAGGCTGTCATATCATACGCTAGCGTATCATTTGCCAAAACGAGAGTACTTCGAGAATACGAACACTTGGGATGTGTTTCCATGATCTCGTGGTGGTAAATTCAGTCACCTATGTTCCGACTTCAAACGTCACAGCCTCCATCCGGAAGCCTCGTAACGTTTTGTTGTGGTATTTGTGTTATTGTAAACGTAGGTAGTTATGCCATATAATAAATCAGTTGTTGTCTCGCTAACGAACGTGTATTATTGCAATCATAACATGGTGTCAGAAGTGGGATTATAAGCATAGTAAATGTTTAAAATCGAGTACATCAATAGAATATTTTGCAACATACATATGTATAGTATAATATTTTGGGAAGTTGTGAACCGTGGATAATTCTATTCAGCGATTATTATAACGAGTGCTCCAATTAACAATGAGGCACGCGCGGCCACCTAGCGAATTACAGTTAGAATGCGGACCCGTCAGCAGGGCTGATGCTTGGAAGAGGTGGAGACAACAATTCGTGTTATTTATGAAAAGCTTCGGGTGTGCACTCGGAGGCATCGGCAGTAAGGCAAGTTTACTTATCAATTTAATTGGTTCAGAAGGATTCGACATTTATCAAACTTTTACGTTCACTAAAGAAGATGATCGTGATGATGTGCAAATAGTTTTGAGTAAATTTGATGAATATTTTGGAACTAAAATTAATATTACATTGCTGAGATACAAGTTTTTCACGCGTAATCAAGAGAAGGTGAAAACATACAGCAGTATGTTACGTCATTGCGGTTATTGAGTAAAAATTGTAAGTTTGCAACTTTAGAAGAAGAGCTGATCAAGGTTCGAATTGTTTGTGGTGTGAACAGCACAATAGTCCGGGATCGTTTGCTCAGATGTGAGGACCTAGACCTGGACAAAGCAGTGAAGTTGTGCCAGGCCGAAGAAATTCGCAAGAGAGTAGCCGTCAACTAATTGCTAGTGTGCTGGTGTGTGTGCTAGTGTAGTGCAGGTAGATAGTGTCAAACAAGGGCGAGTACGACCGCGACGCGCAGCGCACAGGCGCCGGCGCGTCTCGCGGGCACCTCGCTGCAAGCGCCTGCGCTGCCCGCGCTGTGAGTCGAGCGCTGTGCAACCGCCTCGATGTCCGGTCCGTTTACGCCAAATGTTTCACTTGTGGTAACAAGGTCACTTTGCGTGGGTATGTAGGCAAAATTTAAATAATAAGGCCGGTGTAAAACATGTATATGACATTGAACAAATCAAGATGTCACGCGTTCTTTTGATTGTGAATCGTTTTTTATATCAACCATTAATAGTTAAAAGGATTGTTCAGATGGTTGGTTTGAAACATTAATTTTGAGAAGGGTATCGAAAACTTTAAATTAGACACGGGGCGGGATATAAATGTTATATCTTTTGAAAGATTTTTGCAACTTGGTTTGATTCCAATACGATAAAAAGTGATCGTATTAAATTAGAGTTGTATAGCGGTATATAATACCAGTAAGAGGCGTTTGTTATCTACAATGTTTTTATAAAAATGTTCGTTATGATTTAAAGTTTGCGATAGCTGATTTGCGTTGTCAAAGCGTGCTGGGGCGACAGTCGTGTGAGAAGTTAGGGGTAGTCAAGCGAATTCATGAAATTAATATATCAGACTACGATGACTTATTTGCGGTATTGGGTGCCTTCCAGGAAAGTATCATATTGTTTTAGACGAATCCGTACCTCCGGTGATTTCTACTCTTCGAAAGATTCCGTTAAGTTTACGTGAACGTCTAGCAGATGAGCTTAAAAATATGGAAAACCAAGGTATAATAAGGAAAGTTTCTCATCCAACTCAATGGGTGCATCCACTAGTTCTAGTCGCAAAAAAGGACAATGGAATTCAAGTGTGCTTAGACCCACGAGAACTTAACCGTGCAGTGCAGCGCGCGCATTTCCAATTGCCCACTGTGTCAGAGCTCACAGCGCGGCTACACGGAGCGCGCTTCTTTTCGGTCTTAGACGCCAACTCAGGTTTTTGAGCTATACAACTGGATGAGCAGAGTGCAGACTTGTGTACATTTGCCACACCGTTCGGTTGATATCAATTTCTTCGCTTTACCGTTCGTATTAAACTGCTCTTCCGAAGTATTTCACGCGAAAATGAGGCAGCTTTTAGAGGATTTAGAGGGTTCAAACAGTTTTATAGATGATATAATTGTGTGGGGGACGGAACAAGCATGAACACGATAGGAGACTAATTGCATTGTTAAAAAGAGCTAGGGAAATTAAATTTAAAATTTAATAAAAAGAAATGCAAAAATAGCAGTTGAAGAAGTTACCTACTTGGGTCATATTTTTGATAAAAACGGTATGAGGCCTGACCCTAATAAAGTAAAAGCCATCTCTGAGATGCCTCAACCCTCGGACAGAAAAAGTTTGGAAAGATTTTTGGGAGCCGTTAATTATTTATCGAAATTTATTCCGTGTTATTCCTGATCGCGCTCTTCCCTTAACGAATTTGTTAAAAAAAGATAGTATTTGGCGTTGGGAACTTAGTGAACAGACGTCATTCGACAAATTAAAAGAATCTGTTTGCACAGCGCCAGTGTTGGCGTTGTACGACGTTTCACAGCCTGTCTTGTTATCGGTAGACGCATCTCGCGATGCACTCGGTACGGTGCTACTGCAGGGGTGGTCGGCCGGTTGAATACGCCTCGCGAACTCTTACAGATACGCAACGCCGGTATGCCCAGGTGGAAAAGGAGTTGTTGGCAATAGTGTTCGCCTGTGAACGATTTCACCAATACATTTTTGCGAAAAATGATGTTGTCATAGAAACAGATCATAAACCTTTGGAAAGTACTTTTAAAATGCCATTAATGTCGGTCCCAGCCCGCTTACAACGTATGATGCTTAGAATACAAGGCTATGACTTATTAGTTAAGTATAAACCAGGAAAATATATGTATATTTCAGATGCATTGTCTCGCGCGCGCCGCTTCCCGACTTAGCATTAGATGATAAATTAGATAAAAAAATTCTATGTCAGGTAAAATTAATTGTAAACGGTATTCCAATTTCAAATAACAAGTTAACGCTGATAAAAATGAAACGAAAAAAGATTTGATTTGTGTACTTTACTAAATTATATTAAATTAGATGGCCTCATGATACTCATGATAAGTGTAACTTAACAGAAAATCTCAAAAATATTGGTCTTTAAAAAATGAGTTATATGTGGTAGATGACGTCATATTTAGAGATAATGTTGTTTTAGTCCCTCGTTCCCTGCGAACAGATATGTTGAAAATTGTACACGAAGGGCACTTAGGTATAGATCGGTGCAAGCGACGCGCAAGACAAGTAATATTCTGGCCAGGCATGTCAAGTGATATAGAAATGTATGTGAAACGTTGTTCAGTGTGCAGGGAGAGCTCAAACGCACCTACTAAAGAACCCATGATTCCAGTAGAAATTCCTGATTTGCCCTGGTTTAAGGTTGGGTCTGATTTATTTTAATATAGGAAGAAATATTATCTTATTTTAGTTGATTATTACTCCAGTTTTGTTGAAGTAAAACAATTAGAAAATATTACATCACAAGTGGTTATACGCAGTATGAAGGAAATATTTTCACGACACGGTATACCTGAAATACTTATAAGTGATAATGGAACTCAATATAGTAGTCGCGAGTTCAAACAGTTTAGTACAGATTGGGGCTTCACTTACATTACATCCTCACCAAACTATCCACAGGCTAATGGAAAAAGTGAACGTGCGGTGCAAACAATTAAGTCTTTATTAATTAAAGCTCATAAGGGGAATAGTGACTTTGAACTTGCTTTATTGAATTACAGAAATACTCCGAGACATGGTTTGGACTCTCCCGCGCAATTACTAATGGGTCGCAGATTACGTTCTAAATTACCAGTGTGTGCAGAATTACTAAAATCACAAGTTGCCGACCCATCTCAGTTTAAAACAATGCTGCAAAAACAGCAGCAGTCAAAAATGTACTATGATAAACATTGTAGAATGTTGCCTAAACTAAATATCGGTGACGAAGTAATATGTATAGATGGTAAGAAAAGGACCCGCGCTACTGTAATTGATCAAGGTGATACACCTCGGTCATATGTAATACATAATGAGCTAGGAAGACGAATCCGACGCAATAGGCGTCATTTAATTAAGTCTTACATAAGTCCATATTCTAAAAATATTAAAAAAAGATATGGACATCACTGTAAACGAAGGGAGTGGCAATTTTGTGGGAGAAAAATGCAATTAATTACAACAAATCCCTGATAAGGTGACTCAGCGTAACGAGAATTCTAGTTTAAACGAAAATAAAATTGCTAAAAATGGGTTTAAAGATCATAATAATGAGGCATCCACATCATGGTCACACCCTCTCACACGTAGTCGGGCACGACGACTCAACATAAAAATTGATTAAATTGTTTTAAATATTTTATTATTACGTTAGTACTATAAGAAATTTTGTTTATTTTTAGTTATTTTTTTTTCGCACAGGGGGATGGATGATATTGTATCTTTATTAATAAGGGGAGATGTTGTGGGTATTTGTGTTATTGTAAACGTAGTTAGTTATGCCATATAATAAATCAGTTGTTGTCTCGCTAACGAACGTGTATTATTGCAATCATAACACGTTTTAATTGAAAACCTGATTCCGCAAGACTCGGAAGATACAATTGTCACCGACACTACAACGATACCTGGTAGAAGTAGATCATTAATGTGCAGCAATAAAAGAGTCACAGAGAAAAAAGACCCCTGAGGAACTCCGGCATAATATGCATAAGGTCAGAAGAACGGCCATCTATGACTACCCTGATCGACCGTTCACTCAGTAAGTTAAATATCCAGTTGCAAAATTCAGTAATATTTGACTTTTTTGCGATAGGATCCGACATGACACAATTAGGGCAAACCCTCTGGATTTTAAGATGAAATAAACATTTCAATAAATTAATTCCTTATATTTCTTTAAGTTCCAAAAGGAACTGTAGCCGCGACTGGTCGTCGCTGCTATGCCATTAATCGAAGAAAAGCAGCTAGAGTTCTTGGCACGATACTACGGGAAGTAGGACTGTATGATAGTTAAAGTTTTAAAAAATAAGTATTGTTTATATTTGAATGTAATGTAAATAAAGATTGCAGATAAATCGTTTTTAATATGCGTTCAGATGGAAAAATAAACGTAGTTTTTCCCCAAAACTAAATATTTAGTTATTTAATGTTTTTTCCTGTAATTGGCTGATTAGAAACAATATACCCATTATCGCACCTTTGATACCGTTGCCAGTTTAAATATTTTATATATAAGATAGTTCTATGAGCGAAGAAATTGTATGGCATTATAAGTTATAATGCCATACAATTTCTTTGCTCACTCTATTCTCTCCTCTTCATTCCATCATCGGACCACCAGACGCTTGGCTGGTCTCCATCTTTTTGTTGTCGTCATACCACGCATTTGGACTAAGCGGCTTGATTCATCGTTCATAGTATCTACAGCAAAGGAGTGAACCAATCTGGCAGCACCTGTCTTTCCATCCGATTATAATGTGGTTGTCCTCAAGGCAAGAATTATTAAGCTTTTATTAAGGTAATTCAGTGCGCTTTACTATCTTCGGCTGTGTCACCACTTAACCTTAGGTGAGATAATAAAGAAGTGCTGCCTTATAATAGTAAAAAAATTGTTTGTAAAATATCATGATATTATGTTCACGGTCTGTTATATCATACCATTGTCGCCATGTACTATTACTCTGATTAATTTGAATACCATTACAGAATATTATCATTTAATTGTTAAATAAATAGCCACGTATATAAAAGCGCGCTTAGTTGAGATTTCTTATATTTTCATAATATTTCATGAGGTAGTCTTATTTGTACGTCAAAACTTAATTCTTTAGAAAAATCGAAATATCCAGCGTCATAAAGATAAATTGAGCCATCAAAATGGTAAGACGGTTTTGTTTAAAAAAAGCGTATTCTGCATGAGTCCTCGTCTATATAATCATTTATCTATATATATAAGAGTCTAAGAGCCTTCACATTTTTAAGAAACAACTAAACAGATTTTAACCAAAAAAGCGTATTATAATATTGACGATTATTTGTTTGAATTTTTTTAAATTTTAACTATCGAATTTATTGAATGAACCACAAAACTTTATCTATGTTATTAACATTGAGACAATAATTTACACTCGTTATGATATTATTATTTTGACATTATAATTTTAATTATTACATTTATTATATTATTATTTATATGTTAGTTGTGCAAATATTTAAATTGGATTATGTAAATATCAGAATTTTACATTTTAATCATAAAAAAAACTTTTGTTTGAGTAGTTTACACACTGTAAGATAGAATATGGCTGTATTTTGTTAAATTATGAAGACCTATTGTAATCCATATATTTTTTTTTATAGGATAAGGGTGACAAACGAGCACACAGTCCACCTCATGGTAAGTGGTTGCTGCGGCCATAGACATCTACATCTAAACTCTATTACAAATCAAAATGTAGATGCGTTGTCATCCGTGAGGACTAAGATGGAATGCCTCATTTCCAGTAAAAAGGGCATCCGGCCACCTGCACTCACCAAGCGAAACGCAGAGGTAAACCTCTACTTTACGCTGGTTTTCTGTGAGGTCGTGGTACCACCCCCGGTTCGAGCCGGCCCATACGTGCGACAGCAAAAGCTGCCGCGTGGCTCTACCACTGTTGAAAATCTAAATATATCAAAAACTAATGAAATAAATTTGAATTTGAGATTTTTTGTTGTGCGGTCCTTTGCTCGCTTACACGTACATAGATCACGTATCGTGTTGCGTCTAGCCAAATGATATATTGAACACCTATTGGCTTTATTTTCCGAGCAAACGTTTCTTTTTACAACTTTAGAATTGCCTTTTCTTTGATTTATCTTATCCGCAGAGCATTATTTTGTTACGAGTTCTCTAGTTATTCCGGCGTTTATATATCATAAATAAGTTTTTGGCAGTGGAAGAAAAATAATGTAAACCGAAGTAATGTAGAAACTTCGTCACCGTGAAGTCAGGCTTCGGTTCGTTTTGTTTGGCGAGATGGCAGCACTACTACACATCTCCTATGCTAAGAATGGAAGCCAGGGATGCAGTCCAGTTTTTGACGAAGGTGCAAGTGCCAGGATATGCCTATATGGTACTTTCGCTGTTTACTTGCCTTCTCGATTTACTGTAGTCTGCAGTAAGTCTAAAAGGTAAGTAACTAGCGAGGGTAATTGTCCAGCTGAGGCAGGCAGTAATGGTTCGCCCACCCCCGAACCTCGCCTTGTCGTGGCGGGGGGCTTAGTATTCGTGGCTTGGTCACCCGCGGTGAACAAAGAAGAACCCCTTGGCTGGCCCGTGGTGGCTACTCCGAGTGGGCTTGGCGAGCCCACTTCGGATGTGTGTCGGTGGACTGCGGTGGGAGGGGTGTCCTCTCCCCTGCCGCTGCAGCAGAGGTGGAGTCGCGAACGAAGAGGAGTGTTGGTATGGAGATGCGCCACTCGCCCTATCTTCCGCAACTCAGACGGGGCCGCACCGTTGATGCGGTGGTGGTGGAGCCGCGGGGGGAGAGGAGTGTCTGTATTGCAAGGCGCCGCTCTCACTAACCTCCGCGGACGACACTTGGTTGGTGGCGGAGCCAGAGACTAGATCCACCGCTGGGGTCGGGAATGCGGGTGCTACTAAGCGCTCGATTATTCTGGCCCCATGACCTTCGCGTATCGTACTCGGGGGGGGGGGGGGGGGTCCGATACGCAGGTGAAGTTGGAGTCCGTGAAAGGGGGCATGCCTAGTGTTCCTGGTGCGCCTTGCCTGAGAAGGAGAATGGGGAGGAGAAGTCCTCCCCCGAAAAGGTGTTGCCATGGGGCGGCCGGGGCTGGTGGGGCCGTGGATGTGTGCAAAAGCGTTCCCGTGGCCAATATGCGGTGTAGGTGGAACACCATAGGGTTTTAGTCGGTGCGAGTCCGACATAACCCGTCCTTGCCCCCGCGAGATGGGTATGCGTAGGCATTTCCCCGTGTAAAAAAAGGCAGTAATGGCTTGAAGCAGTGCCGAACACTGTAGCGTAGAGAGTAGCTTGAAGGAACAGAAAGCATTATTCCAATGCTGCAATGACAGTTCTAAAGCTATGTGATTGCTTGAAGGAGCTAAGGACTGCAGAAAATGTTTCCTAGGGAAACAATGGAAATAGTTCATAAAGACCGTGACGAAAGCTTGACGAAAGCCCGGAAACAAAATACGATCTGTACATGTAGCTTTGACGTGTTTTGTATATACCAGATTATTTCTGAGGGATTTTAGTTTTCGGTTTGTTTTACTTATGGGTTGCACCAGCGCTACCCCAAGTTTACCTTAAGGTCAGTGGCTAGTGTTATCTATGGATACCTGTAATCGTCTACAGAACTTAAAAATTACACTTATTATGAAATCGTCGTTCGGCAAACTTAATACTACTGATATTAAAAATTGTAGCCTTGTCCTTTTTTGCCCGTTTAAGATATTTATTAAAAAAAATAACTCAAACCTTTTTTTTTAAATTACATGGAAAGGACAAAGTAAACAACAAAATATCATAAAACTAGATTCATATAATGATTTCTTTGCCAAAGCCCCCGCGACTATAAAAGCATTCGAAAAAAAAAACACAGATAAATCTCGATAACATAAGTTAAAAAATTATTTATAATTTTTACGCGAACACTAAATATTGAATAAAACTACTTTAACGGATTCTATAGCTGACGTGAAACAACAAAGTTACGGGAAGTCTGCAGTTTGTGATCATATCCTAGACAACCCCTGTCATTACATTAGATTTGATGAACTACAAATTCTTGCGAAAGAACATCGATTCCTATCAAGGATGATACGTGAGGTTATTAAAATAAAAAAAACATCCTCATTTGATAGAGAGGGTGGCTGGGTACTACCATCTGCTTGGTATCCTGTAATTAATAAAATTAAAACTAAATCAAAGCATACCATTGCAAAACCTCAATACTTCATTCTGCGTAGATCGGACTAAAATTAATATTTAAAAAGCTGAAGGTACTCCGAGTTAACTCAGACATCGGGACCGCAGTCCCCCGTGACCACGAGTGCTACAAAGCACGCATGGTCAAGGTTTGTTGCGAACAATTTAATGTTTGAGTTATGACATAATTCCTGCTTAGGTTTAATTACTGTTCTGGGCAAAACGGATACATAAGCACCTGAATTGATTAAAAATCTTACGCGATAACTTCTGGCACTTACAATCAGGTGGCAGTCCTTGACCGTGCAGCCTCCCGCTGTCTGCTGCACCTCATTTAGTTTCCCAATGACGTTGGTGGCGGTGTCTGCGATCTCGCTGTTGGGTTCCTTAAGTTGCACGGCGGCACACACTTCCTGGCTTGCACTCTGAACCTGTAATGGTACAAACACAATCAGTTCAGACTGTCAGGCGTTCTGCTACTCCTGAAAGCTGACCAAGAAAAATCCTAATCCTGATCCAGCGTCTACTCCTGCCTCTGCATCTTTACCCATCCTGATTAATTTCTGCCATTTTCAGGCTTATTTTTTATATCTCCGCCATGATTGCTGCTACATCGTATCCTGTCAGAGCTTCTCGTCGACTCCGGGAAACCTCACTGATGCATGCCGACTTGTAGATTTCCATAATTTTGTCCGCTACGCTTGCTAAACTATCCAGGTCCTGGGACGATGTCACTGTGTGTACAGCTCTCACTGAGAAGATTATGTGGCCTTGCCAAAGTATATGCGACACCCGGCATAGTCCTCTATTTTTCCACTTGCCAATTCCTTCATTCTTCCTAATAGTTGACTAGGCTTTTGGTCTCCCAGTTCTACTTCTGATATTAATTTCTGGATCTTTGTGGATTATCCGGCCAGAAATCTGAAATCTTGCCTGCGACCGACACTGCAGAGACGTCAGGAACGTTTTCTGGTGGCTCCTGAGCTGATATACTTGCCGGCGGTGGCATCATTGGGTCCAGCAAGTTCGCCGCGTAGATGTTTCCGCAAGACATCAGAGAACAGCCGCGAGTAACGCGTGTTCTATCGGGTCACCACACATATAAGTTTATGTGTATGTGTGTACGTAGGTTAGCGTGCGGAGGCAAAATGAAACGAATGTTCTATTAAGTCATAAACGCGACTGTCTATTGAAATATAAGCATGTCCCCAAAACTTGTAGAAGGTATAGGCCACTCAACCGAATTAAAATCCGCAGCCCTCCGCTCAAACATAAGCAGACTTGAGCTGATTGTAAAGGCACAGTCCGGGTTTATTTTACATTTTTAAATATTATATATGCGGAGCGTTATTTATCAAACACGTCATATCACAAAACTCATTCTCCAAATGACCGCCAGGATACAAACCAATAGCACAGCGATGCAACTACTATAACGGCTCCAGGAGGACACAAGCTACTGGTAAGCGACCAAGAAGGACGTTGCATGAAGTTGGTACTCATGCTTGAAGACCACTACGTGTTCCAGCATGTAACGCGGCAACCGCGGTGGGCGGCTTTCTTGCGCTCGGCAGCATTCACCATAGAATGACGAACAATGGTCTTTCATGCTGATCACCGGTAAGCCCCGGTTTGAATTTTATCCGGGTTCACGAAGAACACGCGTTTAGAGAATTTCAGGGACAGTTAGCCGTCTACGGTACCCTCAGGACAAATATGTTGTGGGCAGGAATTCGTCTTGGTGGACGAACCCAGCAGCGAAACACTTGTAAAGAACATGGAACCTCATACCGCAGCAAGACATCGACAATAACTTAATATTAAGTAAGAACAATCGATGTCGATGTTTAGTTAATGTAAGAGGTGGCAAGACTGATTATTAATAATGAAATTTTTAAGAATCTTTCAATTTTACTAAAATAATAAGTAAAAATTTAGTTTTTTACCATGGTAATTTTCTACGGAGATTAAAAAAATATTTTTTCAAAACAAAAACTAAAACAAAAATATTTTTTTAAACAGTGGTAGAGCCACGCGGCAGCTTTTGCTGTCGCACGGATGGGCCGGCTCGAACCGGGGTGGTACCACGACCTCACAGAAAACCATCGTGAAGTAGAGATTTACCTCTGCGTTTCGCTTGGTGAGTGCAGGTGGCCGGAGGCCCTTTTTACTGGAAATGAGGCATCCCATCTTAGTCCTCACGGGTGACAACGCATCTACATTTTGATTTGTAATAGAGGATAGATGTAGATGTCTATGGGCCGCAGCAACCACTTACCATCAGGTGGACTGTGTGCTCGTTTGTCACCCTTTTTCTATAAAAAAAAAATATACGTAATGTTAATAAGTCTTACTAATGATCTTGAAACAGCCAATAATTATTTTATTTACTGTATCAGAAAATTCTTCATAGATTTTTAGATATTTGATGAAATGTAAAATTTCCCTAGATCCTGTTGATGTGTTTATATCTGCAGTAGAAACATAGTAACTGACATATCCCAACGGATTAGTAAGCTGAAGTGGCAATTGACCGGCCATATAGCTCGAAGAACCGACAACCGATGGGGAAGCAAGGTCCTCGAGTAGCCTCGTATCGGTGGGTGAATTGTGGTGCGGCTCCTCCACTAGATGGAGTGACGAGCTGGTAAAACATGCATGAAGTCGATGGATGCAGGTAGCTCAGGACCGGGCTTTGTAGCAATATTTGGGGGAGACCTATGTTCAGCCTATGTGAAGGGCTGAAATTGAAGTCAAACATTATAACTTTCAATGAAATGATGATGATAAAACTATTGTACAGAATCGACATAAGAGAAGAGTTGAAAAATCTAAAATATAAAGTAAAGAAAAAAAGGAATATACGTTGTTGGTTTTACGAGTATTTTTACGAGACACGTTAACTTTCTAGAACCGAAAAATATATTCTGAACATTTGAATTTCGCGTATAAATACTCGTAAAACCATTTTCAACATAAATATGTATCTATATATATATAACACGAATGTAAACAATAAGAGGGAAAGGGATGAATTTATTTATATATTTATTATTTATATCAAGTCTGGGCGGTTCCAAAGTGCTTAGAATGCTGTATTTCCCACAGCTTTAAGACATATGTACTCGTATGAACAGGCATATAAGAGCTTCATGCTACAAATATTTATTATCTTGATGGAGTATAGTCGTTAACATCTCCCAAAATTTTTATTTCCATACCAACAATAGGTGTTTTCTAAATGTAATTATAGTAAATAAAAATAACGTACATAGTAGTGTAAAATGTAGGAAACTTTTTACGTTATTACAAGACGGCAAAATGACAATGGAGCTTTTAACGAGCAGTAATAGTTATACCTTGGTTATATCAGCAGTTTTTGGACATTTTTATTGTTTCAGAATAGATTATTTTTAAAATCAACTATAAACAATATCGTTGAAAATGAGTTTAATTGGCAGCGGTTACGCAATTTCCAAACAATCAGTTTGAAACTCTAATTGGAGCTGTATTCAGCGCTCTTATAATGGTTTAATTATGATAGAAAGTTTGCTTAAACGTTTTAACCCTAAAATTATGCCATAAAATATTTAAATTCCTTTTACTTTCCATTACAGGTTATTTGAGTAAGCCTTAAAGTCCAATGATGAACATAAGTTTGGCTACCGCAGCTTTTATTAAGTTGTTATAAGGAACATCCTGTTTCTATGCCTCATACGGAATGATTTAAGGCGTTAAATTCCTTTATGCCATCACTAAACTATATTGACACATATACTATGTTTTAATACTCCAGCCAACAGTACTTTTTACTTAAAAAGGTAACAAAAAAGTTATGGTATGGCCAATTTAGTGTACTGTCCCAGCAGTACTCTTCATCAACTTGACTGCCTCATTGGTCTTTTGGTGGTATAAACAGTTGTTGATCATAAAGTCCCGGGTTCGAATACTGGGTCCGGTCTGAATCGGTCACTAGGTTCTTCTGTCAAGAAAATTACAATAGCAGTCGAGAATCAGGAATTTCGTGTCTCAAAAAACACGTAAATCTGGAAGACGGGAGACAAATCAGAAGTTCGCTTCACATCACATCGGACTAAGAGAGCGAAGGAATCGAGAGTGTATTTTTGCTTGCACATCCGGGCACTATAAACCTTTAACCGAAATTATGCGTAGTAGAAGAGGATATAGAAATAAATAATATATAAAGAATGAATAGGCTTTTGTTAAGCTGTAAGTACGCTTATCTAACTTCGGCTACTTAATCAACTAATATCAGGTGGTCAGTGTGGTGGTGGAGGCGTGATATTCGAGCACTGTTTATGACTACTCTCTAATATATTATAGACTAAAGAAACAAATTTTATGCTTATTGCAATAAACGTGAATATAACCTACACAGATTTAGCAAGCCAAAGGCAAGATTTGCATAGGCGTTAAATCGGATACCGCGTGGTTCGGTAAGTGAATTTCAACGTGATAGCGGATACACTTCTTTATCCTTATCAGACCGTAAAAGTGATGAAGCTGTTATTTTAAATGCCACATAACTAAAGTGGACTTAGGTTTCCAAGTAATTAGTAAAGGAGAAATTTAAGGTCATGTTTATGAGAAGGAAGGAAACGTCGGGAATGTAAAATAAGTTAATATACGCGATAAAATCCGTAAAATACGAGTCAAACTTGTCACTTGCTTTGGTTCATCATATTGTTAATCCGCAGTCCATCGCTTGCCAATTACGACTACAAAACGGTCGCTACTGGGAAAAAGTTACCACATTATTTTTACCTATTTTATTTTATTTTATATTATTAGGGATAACAACAGCCTTCATTCTGTGATACATAATTCTTATATAATATGTCTTTACATTGGGCCAATAACAGTCATCCACTTTTTACAATTTAGCATGAATCAGAAGTAAGAAAAGAAAAGTAACAAAAACTTTGATCAAAAACAATACTAAGTTTGTCATGGCTGATCTAGGAAAATATTTATGCTTTAATAAGATTATATAATATATATATACACATACAAATAAATTTATATTCTATTTAAATACATGGATATTAATATCGAAACTTTACTACAAATATGAATTAAAAATAATATTTATAGTAAACATTTATTTATTAATATTTAAGGCCCACACAATAAAGACACCCAAAAACTTCAACAATCAAAAATCTCAACAATTATTCATTTTTAGGGTTCCGTACCTCAAAGGGTAAAAACGGAACGAAACGGAAGGTCTGTCTGTGTGTCAAGACCCTTTTTTAGGGACGCGTGAAGGTATCAAACTGAAATTCATATCAAATACTCAAGTCTACTGTCCCTTAGAGCTGTGAAAAAATCAAACTTCTAAGCCAACGCAATCAAAAGGTACAGCCGTTTATGCCGCAAATTTTCGATATTCTCAAGGGAATCAAAACCTACAGGGTACTTCCCGTGAACTCAGAATCTTGAAATCTGGTACGAAGCAACTTTTTATAGCACAGATAAAGGAAATATTGCGAAGAACTGAAATTTTTAGTTACATCATATAATTAAAATATCTTTAATAATTTTAAACTTATATACCTACCTACGGATTTGTTCAGAACCCTCTGTGCGCGAGTCCGACTCGCATTTGGCTGGTATTTTACTTTGGAAACATGCAAAATGAGATCAAATAATACAACAAGCCTCTCTTTCTCTCTCTCTCTTTCTATGCTCTTATAAACTAACAAAAATTAATTGTACTTTTATATTAAAAATTTTTGTGGTAAAAGCAGATCAAAAATAACAAAAAATCACCTCTCAAAAATTATTCGAACTATAAACATAGGCAATTATTTTTCGCTTTTTCGCAAGTAGGTAGGTACCGTATGCTCTGGCATATTTCCTGTGGCACATTTCACAAGCTGTCTTTTTTTTCCAGTCTTTCCTCCAGTTGCAATCTTTATATCGAGACGTACATGAATCGTCGGGCCCTTGAGGAGCTTCACATATTATTGTCTTCGTTGTTTTCGACTTAACCCAAAATAAATTTGATTTTAGTTTTTATGGACTGTGGCTAATTAACAACTTAAAATCTGCGTAGTATAAGAGGCATCTATAAACCTTTGGCTAATTCTTTCAACTCGTTCCTTCTTGGGCCAATTGAAGCTCCCGAGTGTTCCTTATTATTTTTGACCACAACATAGGCATTGATACAATCGACATTGAGAAGTTCATAAAATATAACTAAAGCCTATCTTTTATTTTCACGTACGACATTGACACTGCATTTATTACAATTATAAATAAGAATCATTACCAGTTTCTTCGCTTCTCCAGAATCTTTTCTATTATCATAGTAGAAGCAAGCACTGCGACTTTCTTTTTCTTTGACACATACGAGGCCAACCTGCAGTCTTTTTGAAACCCAAATATACAGGGTTACTTTTCAAAGAGTATCCAAATTTAAAACTTAAGTTCAAATATATAAATGATTATATACCGTTATTGCAGTCAAATCTCGAAAATACGAGTAAACAAGGATTTTATTTGATTTTATCCCAAATTGAAAGTGATTTATGGGCAACACGTTATTGCCTACCGATCGACCCTTACAAATGTGTGCATGGGCAGTAAAATCAGTTAAAATAATGCATTATCACGCACTTTGAATTTAAAAGATAAAAAGGACAAAATGTTTCCAATTTTTTTTATTTATTTTTCTACACCATTCAGAATGAGTAATACAGGCAGTATTACTCATTCTGAACCTTCTCTGCAATTTATTTTGTTTTTGCCAAATAACTCTGTAGACCTGGGTATATCTCGATCTTGGTTGTTTGTAAATATCATAGAAATCTCAATGTTTTTGTCAAAGTTCCTAACGCAGTCAGATGATATTCAGATACAGTAAACCATGGAAAAGTGGAAAACAAGTGAACCAACTATCTACTAAGATGTTCAGCAGCTATTTTTTATTGGTTACACCATTCGTTTCACAACATCAATTGCTGTAATTTAATTGCATCTAATAAGGGCCAGATTATTGGAAATCCTTCTAAATCAATTTTGGGAAGTCTTTCAATTTGTAAAACATCATAATCATATAAACTGTTTATATTTAAAGAGAAAATATTATACATAATCAAGGTACTAAGGTCGAGGTACTTACAAAATAAGTTTTTTAAAAGATTGCCTATGGTCCCTATACGGCACTAGGGCTCTAAACAAGGTCCATAATTGAACTACAAGATTTTAGGCGTTATATACCAGAAAAATCACACCTTTATAAAGCAATGGCTTTAAACTACTATTAAATTCGTGGCTTTCGCATAATGAAACAGAAATTCATATGAATTAGTGTCGTGGCCCTTATAAAGTACTAGGAAATGAATATAAGTTATAACTAATTTATTTAATAGCTATAAATGAAACAAATTGTAGTTGTGTGTAGATTTTTATTAACTATAGTAAAGAAAATCACAAAATGTTAATAATCAGTCTTTTTTTAAATCTTAGTACTTGGACCTTATTAAGTATTATACTTCTGTAATTATAGTAGATTTTTGTCACTAAAAGGATTTTTTATGTTGTTTTTTCCACAAAATAAGTAAATTTGTTTACATTTTACTTTGGTGTTAAAGGTATAAGGCAAAGGTAATATTTGAAAACTTCTAAATTCTCTCTACCAATTCCTTTTCCTGTGTGTCGGAAAAACAGCTTTCCTTCTCATCCTTTTCATCATGCTTCCAGATTTTATGTAATTTTTCAACGTTTGCCTTAGTATATGGTATTTTAAAGCTGCTGAACGCTTAGACAATTTAACAGTGGTAGAGCCACGCGGCAGCTTTTGCTGTCGCACGGATGGGCCGGCTCGAACCGGGGTGGTACCACGACCTCACAGAAAACCAGCGTGAAGTAGAGGTCTACCTCTGCGTTTCGCTTGGTGAGTGCAGGTGGCCGGAGGCCCTTTTTACTGGAAATGAGGCATTCCATCTTGGTCCTCACGGGTGGCGGCGCATCTACATTTTGATTTGTAATAGAGGATAGATGTAGATGTCTATGGGCCGCAGCAACCACTTAGCATCAGGTGAACTGTGTGCTCGTTTGTCGCCCTTATCATATAAATAAATTAAATAAAAGACATTTGGCTGTGTTTTCATATCATCGAGAGCATCCTGGAGATCAGTTAAAGACCATCCTGAGCATCGTTTTCTTTTTTGCGAAGTTTCCATTTTTGTCTTTATGGAAACAATATACTTATATTATGTATGAACAATAATTATATCAAAAGCTACTGTTGATTTGCGTAAATAAAATCTTATTAAACTACGTAAAAACGAAGAGGTAAATGTGTTGCTAAGAATAAAACTCGAAGGCGTCTGGATTATTTTTTTTCATTATTAGTTGAAGTGCAAGGAAGGAAAGGTGTCTAGACATATGGCATTTTTGTGCGATAGCTATGGCCTAGCGTGGTGGTCTGTCGTTATCACCGCACAAAAGTGCCACTTGCCAGGCCAACTGCTTATTTACACTTATATAATTCATTTAAGTAACTGATAAGGTCTATTTTAAAGCTTCTTGCCCCTAATAAGGTCCAGCCGTTATTTTGAGACAAAAGTGGACCTTTTTAAGCACTTAGATATGTCCTGAGAAAACCTAACAAAATCGTGTTAAAAAACAATAATTTTGGTAACTAGCCTCGTCAATTCACCATCTGAAAGTATTTTAACATTACTATTGCAGAATTATTACATAACGAACGGGTTTTATTACTAAAACAACGCAAAATTGAATCAGAATATTTTATAGATTGAGTCACGTCGACCGCCACTGAAGTTATACCCAGAGTCACTGAAGAAATGGCCACCGCGAAAGCAATGAACGCCAGTGCACTTTTGTAATTGGTTACTGGGGAGTGGCAGCGCGATATCCATTTTGGTTAAAGTATTAATTCCGAGAAGTTTGAAGAGACGGAACTTATTTGTAACCGGCCCTTTTTAGGCGGACCCACCTTCGTACTTTTAGGAAAAAGTCCATTGTTTTGTTCAACACAAACCTCCTTGTTTCCCTTGTAGAAATTCTGAGCATCAGCTACAACAAATATCTTGATACCATATTTTCCAGGTTTGCTAGGAATGTATTGTCTAAAAGGGCAACGGACACGAAACTTCTACAGATTTCAGCAAAATCTATGTAGCACACGGTTACAACTTTATTGATGCGCGGTAATATTTTCAATAACCTTAAAACATAAACGACAGAACTTAGATATTTATTCCAATTAGAAAATTTTAGGCTTACCGAAAGTATTACTGAGTGCGACTTCCAAATCTGAAAATACGTAAATATTGTCAATTGGGTGCCTCATACATAATGAATCATAAACATTGCTTACCAGCTTAGCAAGCAAAACTAACGCAGAAAGCTCAAGGCGCTGAAGTTGAAGTTACAGTTGTTAATGGCAATACCCAAGATCCATAACAAATGACCGTAATAATGGAAGGATTACTTCCGTTAACAATGTCCAAATAAGTGACACACGCGTAAGCCCCTTCACCAACGTGGACGCAGGCGAGCAACGACACGTAAACTCTCACTCATGCCTATTGACAAATGAGAATTGCAAATGTGAGGTTAACGGTAATTCTGAAATATATTTCTATTATATATTGAAAATATCGTCGCGGTCAAGTTTATGAACTCACGAGGTTTTAACTGAGGCTTTAACTAGCCTGAATGACCTTGACGAAACGGCGATCGCAGAGATTTTAGCAGACGTCAACATCGTCTAGTGACTTCGTTCTGTATTACTTATAAAAGTGCAAAGATTAATAGATTGCAGAGATGACAATCATATAAGTGACATACTGCCTGTTATGCTTGCGCATCACTGAGAATTATGTCGCGGTTACGCATTTTCAATTACATTGCACGGTGTAGTGTTTCGTTCTGTAGCTTTGTTCGGTAGGCATCACGAGCTATCAAGTCTTCAAGTATCAAGTACGTAAGAGTTTTTATTATATATGTTAAATCGTATTTATTTGTGTCGTATTAGTAGATCTCGGTCAAAGCTTTCACTGTAAATTTTTCCCGGGTTTGATCCCCGACAGCACGAATGAAATTTGTAATTGCAATTTTCGTCAACACGCATTGGGACAGCGCGGCGGGCATTTCCTTGCCCTAAAACCCTCTCAGAAATAAAAAGAGTCCTGAGCCCAGTAGAGGGACTTGTATAGCCTATTACTTTACTTTGTAGCAATATTCATATTTTTTTCAGATACAGAAGGGGACCTTATGCTGACAAAAATATCATGTGGAGGCGATGAAAACGTAAAACATCTTTGTACCTAGATAAAATGTTCGAGAGATTGTCAGTCATGTCATACGCCACATTTTCTATAGAGCGTAGAACGTTGCAGATAGGGCAAAATAAAAAATAATACAAAATATTACGGGAATGATTTATGAATAATATACACATTTGTAGGTATTTATAATAAAAATAATGAACAAGCTGCAAGGTTCAACTAATAATGTTTTTTTGTAAACACAATTGTAGAGTTCCTGTTTTCAGTTTTACCAATGGTTAATTGATGAAACATAGTCAAGATCACTTCATATAAAATATATTAAATTAAAATTGGCCTTCAACTTACAACTCGGCGGAAATTTGAAAAGAAGGTTTTGTTTGTTCCGAATTATCTTGTGTACACCATTTTTCACACATGTATTGTTTACAACTGGCGTGGTTTAGAAAAGCGTGATTAAATGTCAGCGGTATATAATCAGTTAAATACTGAACTTTTTTGACATTTATTTTTTTGTTTATTTTTGTTATATCTTCTTAAAAACTGACGCCATCTCACTATTTTATTATTTGTTTTTTTTTGTAACGCATAAGGATAAGTTACACTAAGTTTGATTAACTTGGATAAGTTTGTAATTTTTTTAATTATATCACAAAAGGAGACAATCGTTTTTGGGCCCACTAGAAATTTTCGCGGACAGCAATAGTTTTATATTCAAAAAAAAGATACCAATTTATTATTGTAAACAGCATAAAGATTTTATGAAAATCTAGATGGAATCAAGAAATCTGAAAAAAAAGAGTTGTTTTGATATTTATGTTTATGTCATTGGTTCAGATAAAACAAAGAGTATAGTAACTGTCCTATACATGAAAGATTAAGTAATATTAAACACAATTGTAGTAGACATGTGCCAACTCGGAAGAAGTTCGACTCGAGTTAACTTGTGTTGAAATTAACGTAATCGAACACTACTTGAGTTACGCAACTCGATTAGGCAGAACGAAGCTGTGTCAGTTTGTTACAAATTATTTTTATATTTGTTCTTCCATCCAAGATAATTATTATTATTACTTAAGTTAATAGGTAGTTATATATTATTGTTTTGCGTATAGACAATCTTCATAAAATAATATCACTTACTTTGTGACGTAGCGTAAAGTTACTGTTATTAATAATTTAACTATCACGAATTATACTTAATCAGCTTATTGACATTACATAATATATCAATAAATTGCTCGAATTAGTAATTCAAGTTCATTACTAAATTGTAGAGAGACACTGCATTGACCGTAATATAAAAATGTGACTCGAGTAGAATTTTGTGCCTCAAGTCACTCGGGGTTTATCATGTCACTCTAGTTATACTCGAATTTTTGAGTTATTTGAATTAACTATTTACAGTCCCTGCATCGATTGATGTTTATCACTCGAGTCGAGAATAGCGATTACCTTAGTTAGGATTACCATAGTAGTTAAAATAGCATTTTTAAATAGGAACCTTTATTAAATAAGTAATATGTGGCAATATGAAATAAAATACTTTGTTTAATATATACATAACATTATAATAACTTATTGTTTTTCTAGTGATCGTCGGGTGAACATTTGATCAGGAAATGCCCTGGGACAGGTTTGGATTCCGGGTAGAAATAAAATCAGTTATTGGGTTTTTCTGTTAAAGAATTGTCAGTCGCAGCTCAGAAATCAGAGAGTTGGCAGTATTTACCCCCATGCATGGAAAAGTAGGCATTGGTCTCGCACCTGGTTTTTATCCGGTCGTGTTTTCCTTAGAGTGTTGTTGGAGGCAGCATCTCGTTTAAGACAACATAAAATAATGAAAAAAAAACTGGGGCGGACAATCTATCCGCTAAGCGTGGAATCTATGGAATATATAGGGGCGATCTATAAGGTATTCTAGTGAGACACCCATATTTTGGACTCTTGATAGGCTATAATAATGACGATAATTAAACAAGGTTTTACAATGGGTCACTCGACTACCGATGCCGAAGTTGAGTTTAAACATATTTTTGTGCATAGGTGAATTCAGAGGATGTTTTGTGCGTAATTTGTGACCTTTCCAAGGCCTTTGAGTGTGTTTACCATAAGACATTAATCAGGAAGCTACAGTACTATGGTGTCAAGAACACAGTGTTTAAACTTATTATTTCATATTTAAGTAATAGAATGCAAAAAGGTATAATCAATGGTAAAAGTTCTTCCGGGTTGTATTTTAAAAATGGGTGTCCCTCAAGTTTCAATTCTTGGCCCATTCCTACTTTTTGTGAATATTAATGACTTACCTTACTTTGTAGGGGATGATTATGATATAGTATTATTTGATGATGATACTTCCTCGATTTTTAAACCAAACTGTGCTAGGGAGGTTGCATGAAATTGGTCTTTATAATCGTTTTCCAGCATTGCGACGTGGCAATCGCGGTCAGCGGCTTCCGTGAGCTCGAAAGCATTTACCGTGAAGAACAATGGTCTTTGGTGCTGTGTACCGATGAGTCCTGGTTTGTGTTTTATCCGGATTCACGAAAACCACTCATTTATAGAACTCCAGAGAGAGTTAGCCGTCTACGGCACCCTAAGAAGTTTTACATATACCTAGGCGGGACAATTATTATATGGGCAGGAATTCATCTTGCCGGACGAACCCAGCTCGTTTAGATCCAATGCAGCATGCATAAAAATATTACGAGGAGGTAGTAGAGCCTGTTATTATCAGGAACTTATACTAAAGCACCTATACTGCTCCGTGTACTCATTTTTTCATTTATGTTGGCTTTACTCATAATATTTATTTAATTACATCTATATTCACTAGTCAATCAATACATGTAAAAAATAGTCTCCATGCTACGTTCGGTATGACTGCGCACTATATTTTGCCAAAACCACTAAAAGGATACCTATAAATGCTGAATGTACCTACAACTTTGTTTTATAGGTTTTTGCACAGTGCACAATTTTAACTTATCATACCGGTGAAAACTTCTAGATAGTCGCTTTTAGTTTGTTTTTAGATTATTTTGCTTTTCATATTTTAATTGTTAATGTCTTAGTATTCCCGTTAGATGAGGCAAAACTGATATTACTTTTGTAATCTATAGATTATAAGGCATAAATCGACATGCAATTTATTAAGTTACGCCACAATTTGTGGTAGGCCCATTTACATACTATACTTTGTATATTTACTTACTATAAATTGTCTTCTTTGCGTTGTCATTTTTTCTACAAACGAAAAAAATCCACGTATAAGACGCACCGAAGCAATTTTTTTTAATCCTGATCACTACGCGATTTTACAAATCACACTTCTCTCTTACACATTTTGTTTCACCCTATCATACAGACTACTGCGGGTATTACATCTGGTAAAATACTTAAATCAAGTAGCTAAATCTCGTATATTCCATCTGTTGGAAGCCCCAAAGTTTCCCAAAGTTACATCTTATAAAATAAAAGAATTAACCAGAATCACCATCATCATTACTACAGTCTTTCACAAGTCCACTACTGAATGTAGGCCTTCTCCAAGGAATAACAAAAACACGGTCCTTAGTTAAAAGTAATATAATAAGTAGTAAAATAAGAAGTAAAGGTACATCTTATAGTACATACCACAGCTAGGCACTAGCTTTCCTGATTTCTAAACGGGCTACACATGTAAAAGTTTACACATGTAAAAGCCGCACTGCATATATGCCTAATATTATGGTTTTTAGTACGAATGGTTCGGCTTAACCGTTGTAATACCATGTTCTCACAGAATACCAGCGTAAAAAACAGCCTAATGCTGCCTTGTTTTGTATGGTGGGTACAGAGAAGGAACGAGCGTTTAGTATATCAGGATTTCAATTGTAATAAATAACTTCATTAGTGCCGGCGGGAATGAAATCCAGCTTGCTCAAGTACTATAATTTACACCAAGCGCTTAGCCCCGGAGCTATTAAAAATCTGAGCCGACTGAATATGAATAACATTATATTATTCATTGCATGATACTTTCATAAATCTAAATAAAAGAAATGAAAATAGCTTTAAAGTAGAATAGCTTTCAAAAAGAAATATTTTTCAAGCTCTCTCCTAACATATTGTTTATTTGTTGGCAACTGCAAGAGCCAGTAAACCTTAGAATTCATCACACGTGTTGAGAATATTGTTGAAACGTTATTTTGAAAACATACAATTTTGCAACGTACGATACCAATATTTTGAGTTTTTATTTGTCAATTTACATGCTGTAGCTATATAGTTATGTATACTCGAATTTTACGTGATTGAGCCACGCTCAGCGGTATAGTTGAAGCATGAATAATATGCAGTTCTACTGGAGAAGGCATACTCTTTTACAGATTACCAACGTATTGTAATCATCATTAGTGTATTGTTTGATATAGGAGATTATTCATTCATTTGATCCTATCAAAGTTCACTGCTGAACATATGCTATTCTCTCACACAATAGCAGCTTAGAGCTGCTGTATTTCGTATGATGAATGAAAAAAAACGGAGACCATTTTTAATGGAAATGAGGCATTACATACTAGTCATCAGGAGTAACATAGCATCTGCATATTGATTCGTAATCGATGAAATTTGTAGATGTCTGTAGGCCACAGCGTCCACTTACCATCAGATGGACTGTGTGCTTGTTAGTCACCCGTATACTATAAAAATCTTTCATCAATAAAACATCATAAAAATGGTTATCAACCCTGAGGACTGAGATGTAATGTCACCTGTAAAACGAGCTTCCGGTTTTCTACACTTATAACACAATACAGCAGTACTACACTAGTGTTGGTGTTAAACATAAAACTATTAGTTGGTAGGTGGAGTAGAGTGGTAAAACTTGAAATGCAAATGCGAATGCGAAATAAACTACCATTCTAACTTTTAGTTCATTACGGCATAAAATTTGAAAGTTTTGTTCGTATTAGGGCCTGTCCTCACAGAAATCGCGAGGTTATTTTTTCGAAATTCAGCAAAACATTAAATCGAAAGGACGAAGCCGCACTGACAGTTAAAAATCAAACAGGAAAAAGTCTGTGATTTGATGCAAATTGACCGCGAAGCGGTGCAATTCATTTCCGATTGAAATAATTTGTGGAGTATATAGTAAGCATGGCCATGTCCGCACTTCGGAATAAAATTCACGCGTTTCGCTTAATCGTTCAACGGCACTATTGAAAAGATATCTCACGTTTCTTCTCCCGCCCGATCGGCGTCCGTGCAAGGAAATGACGAGATTGATATGGAATAATTAATCTTGCTGATGCACAGGAGATCTCCCCTGAGGGAGAAATTTGATAAAAAATACCACGATAGAATATTGAAGGTGATTTTGTGGGAGGAAATATATAAAGACATATACTTTACTTGCAGAAACAATGCAGTGACGCCGAAAGAAAACAAAATGTTTAGTAAAATAAATACTTTATGAATTCAATTATATTAATATATTATTCTATTATGTCCGTCTATCTTCTATGTATCTATATAATTATTCTTTATTCTATTACAATACGCAGCACGTAAGTTAAATCAAAATGGCGGTATGTCCTTGAATGTGCAACAAACAAGTCTCAATCGACTTGCGGTATACGGGGGTGCGGCGCCAGCGGCGTCATCCGCCATTTTGGTTCAATTTATGTGCCGCTTAAACAAATTGAAAATAATTTAAATTTTCTTGGTTTATGTGTAGATATATATGTTTATTTATATTCTGTCATATTACCATGAAATTTTCCCTTTCGATGAATCAAAATATTTTGCAAATTATTCTCTATTTTCAATGCTTGATCTCACAGGACTAGGCCGCAAACTTTATAGCTCGGTCCTATACAATCTGTTTTTAAACGGAATTCCATCATGTTTGCTATCGTTGTGATGTAAAATGCAACACGCTTTAATTATTTGGTCACAAAATGTTAGTTTTACATTTGAAACTCGATGCAAAATTCTCCATTATTAGTAAGTATGCCAAATGTGCATTCTATAAATCTTCTTGTTATTGTTATTCGGTAAATAAAAACTCTTTGAGTTACAAATTGATTTTTTTTATGGTATGGTTTCATTATACTCGTATGTTCTAAGAGAGCAAACGCTTCATCTCCAAATCAAGACATGAGGCATTTTTTCCTATTTTCATCATTTGGCAGGTAATTTGGTGATGGATGTATTAACTGACAACCTTCAAGCTTTGCTCAAATGTGGAATTTCTAAAAATCGTAGAATCACTACTGATATCGTAAGCACCTATGTCAACACTGATGAAATAATAATTTACATCAGCACCAGTTATTAAAACCAAGTAGTAATATTGTTTATAACATAGAATTATTACGCATAGAAACGCAGTCCAGTACAAAACACGAGCGTTAAAATGATGCAAAGTCATTATGTTAGTGGGCGCGAGTCGAATGCGCCTACGCTCGTCATACGCACACAATACACGCCATTCAGTGATACCAGTTTCTGGTGTTTGCAATCAAATTGTGCAAATCACAATTTTTGATTAATTTTAAAAAATCGATATAATAAAAATTACGGATTACGTACGAAGATCATTTAGTAGAATTTTTTTATGAGAATATAAAATGGAATAAAATAAACACGATAATGATGTTACTAATATAACTTTATTATACATAATATATTAATGGTAAAAAATGCAGACGTAATAAAATTTAAGAATATTATTAAACACAATTAATTTGCTCGAATACAATAAGCACATCGTGTAATGTTTAATTTTAACCGACTTCAAAAAGGGATGAGGTTATCAATTCGGTGTATTATTTAATGTTTTTTACCTCAGAATTCTACAATTTCTAAACCGATTTAGATTTTTTTATTTGAAAGGATATACACACAGATTGATCCAATACACACGCTGAAATTTTAATGGTTGTTTTCCCGAAGTAAAATGATTTTGCCTTAGTAGTACAATAGATTTATTAAAATAAAATTATTAGGATGTAAAAATAGCAGATTTACAATCGAGAAAAACAAAACTCGAATGCGATCTCAAACCAATAGCAATATCTCGCATGTAGGTCGGGCGTACAGGCTAGCTTATACCGAATTACTATAACAAAGTCTGAAAAAAATTCGCTGGACGTAATGTAGTGATACGTCTATCGCACGTGCTACCGCGCGCTTCCTACAAAGTGAAGGGCCACTAATAAATGTTCATAACATGAACTCTCAAGCGTAGTGATACGACATAAACTAGTTTGGACGCCGGAATAGCTTGTGAGGTATTACTATTGTAAATCTGCCCTTTTTTAATTGTAATATTTTTTAATTTAATAAATTGACTCTACTATCGAGACAGTATAATTTGGCTGCGGGACAACAACCACTAAAATTTCAGCATGTATATACGAAATGATCAAGCTTAGAAATCAGTGTACATACATATTGATAACCTTTCTTTTTGGGAGTCGGTTAAAATAGGCTATGTTTGGGTCTAACGTAACATCTGTTTAATGTTTGGGTGTAAAGTGACATCCGGTTAGTAAAGGCGTTCTTATTAATAATCTCATGATGTTGTAAATAAAAAAGTTTTTATTCTATACTCTAAAACGTAACCTTAGTCAATAAAAAAAGCAATTAAAATAAAATAGTTGCGTTAAAATGACGTCGACGAATCACGATTAGCTGATCACTCCGTATTAGATTTAATAAATAGGCACCCATTGTTAATATAATGTTAACACATATAGAAGTAGGTAGGTATATATAAACATTTGAGTTTTACACAGAACGTGGCGATTAAACGTTTTAAACACAAATAGAAAATAAATATTTTAAAAAGAAAATTGTGATTTTTTCCCCACATCTAGCAACATTTGTATTATGAAAGCTTAGATAAGTATTTTTTTTAGTTTTACGTACTTATAATGAGTTAAATGTATAAAATTATATGTGAAATGTAATACCATCACTTCTTTTATGTTTATCATCACCGTTGTGACAATATTTTGCAACACAAACGGTAATTTTTACAATTTTTCGCGAGCTCTTTACCGTAAGACGTGACGTTACGCACTGACGCGTCGCTGAGTCTACTTACGCGGTTTCGCGTTAGTTTGACTTGCTTCACTTTCGGTGCGCGTACTAGTATTCTATGCGTAATAATTCTATGGTTTATAATTATAAAATTCGAGACCGTACAGTTAGGCTTTTTGCACCTTATATGCTTTCCATCCGCCGCTAATAAGCAGTGTGGAAAATGGGTCATTTTATAGAAAATTTCGGCAGTATGGGACCAGGTTCTTTCATCTGTCACACAGGTGACATATTATACAACAATAACGTTTCTGATATTATCAACTCATAATAACACGCCCGTGTGGGAGAGACTTAAGAAGGTAGGTACGTAACTAACATCTTACCTTAAAGTTATCGAGAATCTTTCATCGGCTGTAATTGCTTTTCCTCACTTCGTATCTTAATAGGTAATAGCTGGACAGACTACTTTTGGTAAATTATAGAATGTCTTTTTGACATTCTATAATTTTTATTTAACATAAATTTTATACTTGAACGGTGGTAGAGCCACGCGGCAGCTTTTGCTGTCGCATGGATGGGCCGGCTCGAACCGGGTTGGTACCACGACCTAACAGAATACCAGCGTGAAGTAGAGGTTTACCTCTGCGTTTCGCTTGGTGAGTGCAGGTGGCCGGAGGCCCTTTTTACTGGAAATGAGGCATTCCATCTTAGTCCTCACGGGTGACAACGCATCTACATTTTGATTTGGAATAGAGGATAGATGTAGATGTCTATGGGCCGCAGCAACCACTTACCATCAGGTGGACTGTGTGCTCGTTTGTCACCCTTATCCTATGAAAAAGAAAAAACATTCTGTAATAGCCAAAAAAATGTTTGCTGTATTTTCGCAACTTTTGATATTTTATGTAGAAAAATTCTTTCATGGGTCTCAATGACATAAGTGGGTGAATTCAATGTTCATGACATCTTCTTATACATCGGTTACATATTTGTCTGGTAAGAGAAGACCAAAGATGACCACTTGATACATATTTCACGCATGAATTACACACAACATTTTTCAATAGATTTGTCTACTTTTGCCTTATTTTAAAAATAATACAATATTAAGCTTATTTCAATATTCTGTACGATCCCAACATAATACTTCCTAATTTTTCATCTCTTAATATCACACTAAAACAGTGTCATTTTTGTAATTTTTATGCTTATATCTTTTTCTAAACCAAATGTACAAATACCAATGTGACATGATACATAAGTATATACATTTTTTTAATTAATAACTAATGAAGACATACGTGTCAAATGAAAACGATAGAGGATGTCAGAAGGAGAAATAAACCTAGCAAGCTAACAGCATAGCAAAGTGGCGAAGCAATCAGCTTTGTAGCGGTTTCTAACGGTTGCTGTTAAGCAATCAGTTTCAAAATAGGAGATTTAGATGCATGGGTGATCAGTAATCGATTGCTGAAAACAGAATTTGAAAATTCCAAACCGTTCTCGAGACAATCGTGGGACAGACGGACAGACAACGTGAAATCAATAAGTGTCTTCGCAAGCTTCGCCACTTAATAATGAATGTTATTGAAAAAGATGCAGAGAAAGATCATATCATCATCACAATCATCATTACAGTCTTTCATAAGTCCACTGCTGAACAAAGGCCCCCAAGGATTGCCACAAAGCACGGTTATAAGCCACCTGCACCCATCGACTTCCTGCATGTCTTACCAGGTCGTCACTCCATCAAGTGAGGGTCGCTTTACACTTCGCCTACCGGTAGGAGGCTGCCACTCGAGAACTTTTCTTTCCCATCGGTTGTCGGTTCTTCGAGCTATATGGCCGGTCCACTGCCACTTCAGCTTACTAATCCGTTGGGCTTTGTCGGTTACTCTGGTTCTACTGCGGATATCCTCATTTCTAAGTTTATCACGCAGAGAAACCCCGAGCATAGCCCTCTCCATAGTTCGCTGAGCGACCTTGAGCTTCCTCATACGGCCAGCAGTAAAGGACCACAGCTCAGATACGAAAGCCATCACTGGCAACATGGTTGTACAATTTCGTTTTCAGGTTTTAAGGTATGTCTAACGAGAAGATGTATAGAAGTTTCCCGAACGCTGCCTAGCCGAGTTGAATCCGTCGATTGACCCCTCGGTTGAAGTTGGAATTACCTAATCGGACTATTTTTCCCAGGTAAACATATCATCCTCAATAACTTCGAGCTTAGTGCTCCCAATAACTACCGGCATAAGTGTGACATGGACGTTAAACATGATTTTCGTTTTGTCCATGTTCATCTTAAGACCTATCCGTTGGGAGACACTATTGAGGTCATTGAGCATAGTGCTTAGGACCTCCAGCGATTCTGCCATAAGGACTATATCGTCGGCAAATCAAAGGTGAGTGATGTACTCGCCATTGATATTAATACCACATCCTTTCGAGTCCAGTAGCTTTAAAACGTCTTCCAATGCAGCGGTGAAGAGTTTCGGGGATATAACGTCACCCTGTCTTACACCTCTCCGCAGTTGGATAGGGTTCGTACTCTGATTCTGTACTCGGATAGTCATCGTAGCTTTACTGTACAAACACTTCAGCAGTTCGATACCGACAGTCAACTTGGCACCACTGAATGGACTGCAGCACCGCCCGAATTTTGACGAAATCAAAGGCTTTCTCATAGTCCACATACGCAAGGCAAACTAGCTAATTATACTCTTCGGTCTTCTGTAGAATTTGCCGAAGGGTATGTATGTAGTCTATGGTACTAAAGCCTTTTCGGAAACCAGTTTTCTCGGGAGGCGGAAGTCGTCCAGTCTGCGTATACTTAAGTATAAATACATATATATACACTAGTAAATAGCGTCTACCTTTTTTGAAAATTGGTTAAAAACAATGAGTATTTCATCACTAATTACGATATTCTCATATAAGATGATCGGTATAATCATGACAGTGTCACACTTCGACATATTGTTAGGTATTAGGTGAGTAAATGTAACTAACTGCCTTCGTATTTCAAGCAATAGTGGATTTCAGCCCACAGATGCATATTACACTTATACATACCAATATAACTCTGTATAATTAAACTTGTAACTTGTTTAAAATAAAGACGTATCGAAACGCTTAAAAACTTCGCCTCCTAAATTTGCGCCGTCTGTTGCCAGTTGAGTAGTTTTTAAAAAAAATGACGTCTGTCGCTAAAATAGTTGAAGCTATGTACTTAACTGTCGATATAGCGTAAAAATTCCTACGTTGTTCAACCGATAGAATTCTACTAAAAAATCGTGTTTGTGCCGCATAGTTTGCATTTGCTTCACTAGCTCAACTATCAAACTTGACTCGGGTGAGCATACATTCTTTCATTAACAATAAAATCTTGGGAGAATTAGCCTTCATCATCACTATCATATTTATCAATAATATTAAAGTATTTAAATAATTAAATATTATTTATTAAATATTTAAATAATTTCTTGTGTTGTTGTTTCCTAAGTTAGAAAAGCTAAATGAAATTAACACGAGTAACTGGTATCAGACACAGTAGAACTTTGAAACTATTTCGACTTTCTATATTATATAATTACGAAATCTGTAAATTACCTTATTGAATTAATATTATCCTAATAGAAGCAACATAAGGGTTGTGATTTGTTTTCTATGTAGTTCCCACCGCAACTGCTCATTTATACTTAAAATAATTTCTAACTTCTCTAAGTTAATTATAATGGATAAGCTGTAGATAGTGTCCCTGAATTAAGACTCATTAAAGTTGAAAAGCCTGGTGTCTAATACAAGGGCTTTTACAAAATGACATTGTTAAATTTAGAAATCGCTTTATTAGTTCAGGCGCATAAATTGTGGCTTGGTTTTTATTATAATTTGTTTTTATTAATTTTTTGAACGTTAATTTCACAACTTGAGCTGTTATTTCTATGAATTCGGCCTAGTTTTTCGAACAAGATTCAGAAAAACATGACCTCATAAAGGCATATTAAAAAAAACTATACAAATAAAAGGATATATAAATCTCTGGAAAAATAAAAAAGCGCTAAAATCTATACGTATGATCAACAATAACATCACAACAGCGTGTAAAACCAATAAGGAGGTACAATTTTTGTTATTTAATAACGGAAATTATAAAAATTTATCTATTATTATTACGACAATAAAACTACAGATATGAAGTAAGGTAATAAGATATTCAATATAATTTTTTTGATATTTCAGGAGAATTAGATTTAATAAAATACTCTTTTGATGGTTTAAATATTTATCTGTTGTATAAAACATTTCTATCTATAGATTTAAAAAAGCATTCATTTTGCTACCATAATATTGGTTGGTAGTTTATTATATGACTTAACTAAAATTATATATATATATATATATATATATATATATATATATATATATATATATATATATTTTTTTTTTTTGGCATAAATCACGCTTGAAAACCTTGACTACTTAGGTAAAATTCTGCCATTGTCCATAAATTTAAGAAAAAATATTCTCCAAAGTTGATAAACTAAAAAAAAATTGCAAGAAATTTATCTATTGGGTTTTCTACACTGCTTAATATTTGACTAGATCTTTTCGGCGCCTGTAAATTTGTTCTTAAGCGTTTCAATTTCATCTAAACGTTAACTTCGGGAAGCAAATTTATTAGGAAGGTTACCAAAATTGTCTTTGGTAGCCCCTACAAATCTGTAACCTTCTTTTAAATAAAGCTTTTGCTATTAGAAATTTCGATGAGCTATACTTATATAAAACTCACTTCATATTTATTTATATTAAAAAAAGTTTAGAAAGTTGGTTTCAAATAAGGTATTGAAACTTTTGCTAAAACGAAACTTATAAAGGAGAATGACCAAAAGTGGTACCAAAAAGTCTCGCGCCTCAAGACAAACATTTTATAGTAATTAGTTTCATATTATTTTACGACATTTTTCATCCGGGGATTTGATTTTTGAATAGGGAATTTACTTTAAAGGTTTAAAAGTATGGATATAGGGTATAGTCATTTTTATTGGATGTCTCAGTCTTTAAGTGTATGGTTTTACTCCCCTATAAATGACGTTTATAGCAGGCATATCGATTCAGTTAAAAAATAATCGATCTCCGATTCGATTCAAACATACCAGAATCGATTTTCGATTAAATAGCGTGTTAAATGATTGATTTTCGATTAATCGCGACATTTTCAAATATGCCTAATATAGACACAGAACATTATTAATGATAATTTACTAAATACAACTAATTGGATAGAAATAAGATTAAATTAATAAACGTAACATCACGCATGTATTTCCCCGAAATAGTAAGCAGAGGTGTGTAGTACTCCTGCTAGTCATTATTATTCAATTAATAAACATAACATAACGCTTGTATTTCCCCGAAGGAGTAGGTGTGTAGTATTCCCACTAGTCCTCAGTTATGTTATACGTCCCATGTAATGGGGGTTGAGCCTTTTGCTATACACTGGGCACGAATCCAGAGAATCTGTGCTACGACTGGGAATTTAAACAGTGCAAACTGCAACGTACACTTCTCCACACATTCAGACACTACTCTTGTATAGAACACTAGGGCACACCGCGTTCGCCGGCGAACACGTGGTTACAGACCCACCCCTTACACGAGGTTCAGCACCCGTGATACGGGGAGTTACTAATTTTTGCGACCCGTAAACAAAATTGCGATAGTGATTCAAATCGAGGTTCGTACCTACTTATGAGGGGCCCTTTAATCGCATCGAGCCCCCCCCCCCCCCAGATCGAGGAGCCTCACTCCGAAAAAAGCTGTCGGGGTGCCTCGAAATTGCAGTCGTTGCACTCAATAGTTCCTAAGTCCTCGCCTTCGAGTCTAACTAGATGATTCTCGATAAATCGGTTTCAATTTAATCACTCACTATTTATCAAATTGAAATGTATTCTACACGAACACAATAGGTCTGAATGTTTATTTCGTTACTATAAACTTTAACATATAATATTTACTCACAATATATTTTTAATAAATATTATTTTTATTTTGATTTTTGGCTTGGATGCTTGTTGTCCTTTAAGCTATGTATTCATTTATTTTAGTATCAAGTGATATTTTATAGTATACTGCTTCACAACATGTTGATGCACCAAATCGCGTAGTTTTTAGGAGATTTTGACTGCCACTTGAGCCAGCAGATAGTTGGTAATAGTATTACAAGGTGGCTAAGCAGACAGACGCATTATTTTGGGATTCACATCACTATCGAAGCACTTGTTGCACCGTTATCGCTAATAGATCACATGCGCAGACATTTAATATTTAAATTTGAACCACATTAACATAACAAAATCCACTTGAAACCATTATTTAAATAATAATACAGGAACAGTAATCAGCCGGTCAAGTTCCCACCAAAACTCATTTAATAGATAAATATATAAAAAGCACGGATAAGGTTAGAGGCTGGAATCCACGGGTTAGATTAGAAATCAACAGTGGTAGAGCCACGCGGCAGCTTTTGCTGTCGCACGGATGGGCCGACTCGAACCGGGGTGGTACCACGACCTCACAGAAAACCAGCGTGAAGTAGAGGTTTACCTCTGCGTTTTGCTTGGTGAGTGCAGGTGGCCGGAGGCCCCTTTTACTGGAAATGAGGCATTCCATCTTAGTCCTCACGGGTGACATCGCATCTGCATTTTGATTCGCAAATGAGGATAGATGTAGATGTCTATGGGCCGCAGCAACCACTTACCATCAGGTGGACTGTGTGCTCGTTTGTCACCCTTATCCTATAAAATAAAAAATAAAATAAAAGAAATAACAATGTCAACTTTTCTTATTATTAGTAAGTAAAGTAAGTAACAACATCTTTGGATGAGCTAATAAATATGTATTTTATGTGTTGAAATTAACCACCAAGAACGACCGGTTGTTTTTGCATCCGCCTACAGCAAAAAAATTTAAAAAAATGATAGATTGCAACCAGTTTAGTTACTTTATCGCTAGTTCTTGAATCAGAACGATTCGCGAGGTTTTTGGATCGATTCATCAAATCGATGTAGTGTCCCACATCGATCTGAAAATCGACTGTAGTACCCTAAATAATCGCTTTTTTCGAATCGACATGCCTAGTTTATGGTTTATAGTTTTCGAGTCTGACATTTGTAATGACGCACTAACACTAACTTATAACTTTGCGTTTGTTGTATTTTGTGAACTTTTTCTGTGCATTTAATTGTGCAAATATGTCGAGTCGTGGGGTCGAACAATGGATACCGTCAGTCACCCGGCAAAACCAACGATATATCAATTGTTCATTTTTGATACCCACAAATCTACCTACACATTCATTAGAACAAGCGTCTACTCCAATGATTAACTTGTTACAGTTGTGGATAACTCCTACTCAGCTAAGCAGATCTTATTTTACTCTTTTAATATATACCTGAGAATGTCAGATCTCCACCATCTTACAAAACATTTTTATAGAATGAAAGAAATATTTCTTTTAGACTCGCACAAAAAATAACAAAAATTGAACCTGTTTGAGGCCAAAAAGGCTTTACCCTTGATTATATTCAGGTGTAACTTCTGTGAATATGTTACAGAAGATAGATAACGCCACAAGGTGTAATAACACACTTTTTATACATGGTTTTTATTGCAGTTGTCTTCAGAATGTGTGCTTTGTACAGAGTGTTTGACACTGCTTCAAGATGGAGCAAACACAATCAGTGAAGGATTGTCTGCTTTTGGTCATAGAATATTATTATGTTTTTCTTGTGGCAATTCTATTCTACGTGCAAACAGAACATATCCTGTAAGACAAGATTGACAAGAGAGAAACATTTTAGTTAGATATGTTCCGCAGCATTTGGTAAATATTTTTATTTATGTAGTAATATAAAAAAAAATTCTATAAAAGCTTTTAGAAAAATTCACTTCGCAAACATCCGCCTTATAAAATAAAATGATGTATTTTACCTAGTATGAGGAGCACCTCCTGCCCTCCCTCAATTGCGTGCACTATCCCCGTCACCACTAATCCCAGCACCGCTACTTCCAACACCACTATACTAGGGAAGACACACCACTACGACAATACGACACGTGTTTCGCCTCTACACGAGGCATCCTTAGGTGATATAGACTCTACGGTGGCTAACCGCTAAGTAAGCAGCAAGCCAAAACAACTGCCTTTTATACAGACCGATGACGCAACTGCTCTCTACTTAAGGAGCGAGCGACTGCGTCATGCGATAAAACATGCGACCAATCACCGCCGGACTTACGCAGCCGTTTGTAAAATTAAAACAAACTGCCGCGCAACGCCCGCCTACCATCCAACCATGCAAACAATCGCCGATCACCGTGAGGGTGACAAACGACCATATTGCGAGGCCCTCTATTATTAGAGAGCAGGCTTAAAGATATTTAAGAGAGGTGAGTTAGTAACATTTTTTTGTTCATTCAGCAGTGCAACAGTATTATACTGACGGGGAAACAAAATTACACGTATGTAAGACTTTAAAGGAGTGGTCATTGGCTAGTTTGTGTCCAGTGTCCAAAATATGTTTGGCAAAATGGGATTTATCGGGATTGCAATTCCTGTACGCGGCTAAATGCTCTTTGTAACGTGTCTTGAAATTGCGACTAGTCTGACCCACGTAAACGGCGTGGCATTCGTCACAAACAAGTTTGTAAACACCTGACTTTTGACGAATATCCAACTTATCTTTATTATTACAGATATTTCTAAGAGAATTGTTTGTTTCGAACGCTACATAAACGCCGTTTTGTTGAAGAGTATTAGCTACTTTTTCAGATATGGGGCCTAAGTAGGTCAAACTGCTCACATATCGATGAACACTTTGAGGTTGAACCGCGTACAGAGAGCCTCTGATGTGGCTCTAGATCGGTACCCTAATGCACAGTTGGTTTTTCTGGGGGACTTTAATGCCTGTCATCAGGACTGGCTGTTCCCATACCAGAAGACCGACCACGCTGGGAGAGAGGTGTGGAATTTTGCCTTGTCGCTGGGGCTCTCCCAGCTGGTGCAACGAGCGACTAGGGTACATGATGTGGATGGGCACACAACCAACTGCCTCGACCTTCTGCTGACGACAGATCCTGACAGGTACGATGTTCAGGCTACCTCACCCTTGGGAACTTCTGACCACTGTCTGGTGAAATCTGTGTCGTTATATTCCCCACCTAACTACGATTTCCATGGAGTGCGACGAATGTGGCGATACAAGTCAGCAGATTGGGATGAGATGCGGCATTTCTTTACATCTTATCTTTGGCGGCAGGTCTGCTTCTCCTCTAGAGATCCATCGAGCTGCGCGGATGCCATAACCAATGTGATACGCCAAGCAATGAAGTATTCCATCCCCTTTGCTGACGTGCCCATTGGTGGTAAAGCTCGCCCTTGGTTTAACGCCGAGTGAGCTCGTGCAGAAAAGCACAAACATATGGCGTACTTATCCTGGCTCGATGCTCGAGATCGTAAAGCTCCGGCTATTAGCCTTAAGAAGAGAGCCTTTAACCAAGCCGCCAAGTCGTGCAAAAAAGTATTACGCCAAGCCAGTTTCGACCGCATTAAACGCATCGGCACAAAGCTCTCTGTCAAACCATCTGGCAGTAGAGCTTTTTGGTCTCTCGCCAAAGCGGTCGAGACAAACTTCTGTCGGTCTACACTGCCTCCGCTGGTAAAACCAGATGGCTCACTAGCGCATGCGCCTAAGGAGAAAGCGGACTTATTTGCTTCTCTTTTTGCTTGCAATTCGCGTCTGGACAGTAGCAACAGCGTACCATCTCAACTACCTCACTGCGGTACCTCTATGACTGAGGTCCGTATCACCAACAAGGAGGTTCTTAAAACCTTGCGAAGTCTAGACGTGAACAAAGCTAGTGGACCTGATGGTATACCAGCTTTAGTTCTAAAGGTCTGTGCAGCTGAGTTGTCTCCTGTATTGACACGCTTGTTCCGCCTCTCATTCAGGACTGAAATAGTGCCTAAATCTTGGAAGCTGGCCAATGTGCAGCCTGTGCCTAAAAAAGGTAGCCGTACCGACCCCGGCCTATCTACAACAACTATCGGCCAATTTCAATTACCTACATACTCTGCAAGATTATGGAGCGTATATTGAACGCCCACCTTATGGCATACCTAGAGCAAAATGATCTCCTCAGTGATCGCCAGTACGGGTTTCGCCGAAATTGATCAACTGGGGACCTTCTAGCGTATGCCACTCACATATGGGGCGAAGCCCTCGAGAACTGTGGTGAAGCAATTGCTGTTTCCCTCGATGTTTCGAAGGCTTTTGACAGGGTTTGGCACGCTAGTCTATTGGGCAAGCTTTCAGCGTACGGCTTATCCCCTGGCCTAATTATCTGGGTGAAGGACTTTCTGAGTGAACGGTCTCTCCGGGTCGTCGTTGATGGCTGCTCATCTAATACTGTGGCGACTAACGCCGGTGTTCCTCAGGGGTCCGTTCTCTCCGCAACTCTCTTCCTGCTGCATATAAATGATCTGCTCATTCCCGGTGTCTATGGGTATGCAGACGACAGCACAGTTGTGGAGAGATACCAACCAAGCGCCCGGGCCAGTCGGGATCAAATCCAGTCAGAAAGAGAGGCTATGGTTGAGCGTGTGAGTCTCACACTACAGGCAGTCTCCGAATGGGGCGATGCCAATCTCGTGAGATTTAACGCCTCCAAAACACAAGCGTGTCTTTTTACAGCTAAAAGGAGCCCGCTCACATTGGCTCCTACTTTCCGGAATGTATCCTTGGAGAACACTGACCGCCTTCAGTTGTTAGGGATTGAATTTTCTCCGAACCTAAACTATGGGCGGTTCATTGAGTCCAGAGCCAAATCAGCCGCAAGGAAACTTGGTGTCCTTGCAAGGTTGCGGCGGTACTTCACGCCGGGGCAGCTTCTTACCTTATATAAAGCGCCAGTCCGGTCATGCATGGAGTACTGCTGTCACATATGGGCAGGTGCTGCAAAATGCCACCTGGCAGCATTGGACTTAGTCGAGAGACGTGCTAAGAGGCTCATTGGTGGCCTTGATTTGGTTGAAACCAGTCTTGTCAGCCTTGAGCACAGGCGCAGAGTAGCCAGTCTCTCGGTATTCTATAGGATGCATTTCGGTGAGTGTGCGCAGGAGTTACACGCCTTAATTCCTCCCTCTCCTTTCCACCATCGGACAACCAGACGGTCGGCAGGTCTTCATCCCTTTGTTGTCAATATCCCTCGCATTAGAACCAAACGGTTTGCTTCGTCTTTTGTAATGCGTACAGCAAAGGAGTGGAATAATTTGCCAGCATCTATCTTTCCGTCCGAATACAATCTAGGCGTCTTCAAGGCAAGAGTGAATAGGCTTTTGTTACGATAAGACAGTGCGATTTACCATCTAAGGCTGCATCACCACTTACCACCAGGTGGGATTGTGGTCAAGCACTGGCTTATAAAAAGCAAAAAAAAAAGGTAACAAACATATTATATTGTATTGGCGTACTAAACTTTCTCTTAGTTTAAAGGGTTATAATATCAAAACAAACTACATTCACATACGTCGAGGAATTTTTCAGCGTGACAGTTTAAGTTCTCTCTGGTTTTGTCTTGCTCTGAATCCGTTATCTGCAATATTAAACAATACAGGTTACGGGTTTCTCATTAAGGGTGGTACTGGGATAGAGTTTAAACTTAACCATCTTTTGTACATGGACGACATAAAGTTGTACGCTGCTAATGCTCGCGAACTTAGAGGCTTACTGCAAAGTACCGAGCAGTTCCGGAATGACAAAAATGTCTTTTGGCCTGGAAAAGTGTCGAACTTTAAGTGTTGATAGGTGAAAAGTCAAAAAGGCAGAAGGAGGCGACATTCAGGGTGGTGGTATAATTGATGCGATGGCTAAAGATGATAATTACAAATATCTTGGTCTAGTTCAAACTCTTGGAATCGACCACAAGGAAATAAAATGTCGGATGTGTAAAGAATACCACCGTAGACTCAAAGAAATTATCGGAACGGGTCTTAAGAGCAAAAACATCTTCAAGACAATCAACACTTTCGCAATGCCAACAAAAACTTCATCATCATCAACATTACAGCCCTTCACAAGTCCACTGCTGAACATAGGCCTCCCCCAAGGAATGCCACAAAGCACGGTCCTGAGCCACCTGCATCCATCAACTTCGTGCACATCTCACCAGATCGTCACTACATCTAGTGGGGGGACACCCAACACTTCGCCTGCCGGTACGAGGCTGCCACTCGAGAACCTTTTTTCCCCATCGTTTGTCGGTTCTTCGAGCTATATTGCCGGCCCATTACCACTTCAGCTTACTAATCCGTTGGGCTATGTCGGTCACTCTGGTTCTATTGCGGATTTCCTCATTCCTAAGTTTATCACGCAGAGAAACTCCGAGCATAGCCCTCTCCATAGCTCGCTGAGCAACCTTGAGCTTCCTCATCCGGCCAGCAGTGAAGGACCACGTCTCAGTTCCATATGTCATCACTGGCAACACGCACTGAGTGTACAGTCTCGTTTTAAGGTTTTGAGGTATGTCTAACGAGAAGATGTATCGTAGTTTCCCGAACGCTGCCCAGCCGAGTTGAATCCGTCGATTGACTCCTCGGTCGAAGTTGGACTTACCTAGTCGGACTATTTGTCCAAGGTAAACATACTCATCAACAACTTCGAGCTTAGTGCTCCCAACAACTACCGGCATAGGTGTGACATGGACATTAAACATGATCTTTGTTTTGTCCATGTTCATCTTAAGACCTATCTTTTGGGAAGCACTATTGAGGTCATTGAGCATAGTGCTTAGGTCCTCCAGCGATTCTGCCATAAGGACTATATCGTCGGCAAATCGAAGATGAGTAATGTACTCGCCATTGATGTTGATACCGTATCCTTTCCAGTACAGAAGCTTGAAAACGTCTTCCTATGCAGCGGTGAAGAGTTTCGGGGATATGACGTCACCCTGTCTTACACCTTTCTGAAATTGGATAGGTTTCTTACTCTGGTTCTGTACTCGGATAGCCATGGTTGCCCTACTGTACAAGCACTTCAGCATTTCGATATACCGACAGTCAACTTGGAACCTCTGAAGGAATTGCAGCACCGCCCAAATTTCGACGGAATCAAAGGTTTTCTCATAGTCCACATACGCCAGACATAGTGGCAAATTGTACTCCTCTGACTTCTGCACAATTTGCCGAAGGGTATGTATATGGTCTATGGTGCTAAATCCCTTTCGGAAACCGGCTTGTTCGGGAGGCTAGAAGTCGTCAAGTCTGCGCGCGAGACGATTCGTAATGACTCTCGAAAACAGCACGTAGACGCAGCTCAGAAGGGAAATCGGTCTGTAGTTCTTCAAAAGAGCGTTGTCGCTTTTCTTGAAGAACAAGACCACCACATTTCTGCTCCACGCCTCCGGTGTAATGCCACCATGGAGGACGGAATCAAAGAGCTTCTGAAGGACTTCAAGTACCGGTTTTCCACCCGATTTCAGAAGCTCCGCTGTAATTCCATCCTAGCCTGGGGCCTTGCCGTTTTTAAGGTGCTGGAGAGCCATTCTAATCTCGCTCAGACTGACGTCCGGAATATCACGGAGTAATGTCGGATAAGACTCGCTCTTGGATCATTACTCCCACTTGCGTGTGGCTCCAACGATGACGTGTACAGCTGCCCATAGATCCTCTCAATCTCACTCAAAATCTCAGGTGCCCCGGAAACGATGCTGCCACATTCGGTCTTCAGCTTTGACATTTGGCTCTTTCTGGCAGACAGATCTCTGGCAAAGACTTTGGAGCCTTTTTTTCCGCTCGATCGCTTTTTCAATACGAGCTGTATTGAAGTTGCGTAAGTCCCGCCGCATGCATTTGGAGATCTGTCTGTTCAGTTGCCTGTATGCTGTCAAATCTGTTGAAGAATGTAGCTTCATCTCCCGTCGAACAGCAATGAGATTAATAGTGTGATCGGAGAGTTTTTTTGTTCTTCTGCGGCAGGTCTTGCAGATCTTAGCTCCGACCGCATGGACAGTTTCCACGAGCTTGTCATTCAAATCGTCCACTTCATTGCAATCTTCTAGGCACTGAAAACGGTTTTGTAACTCGATCTGAAAGGTTTCGGGACTTTGGATTAAAGAACGAGGGGAAAGGAGCGTTGACTTCATAATACGAGACCTCTCCAGCTTAACGTTTAGGTTCAGTGTGCCTCTAACCATTCGGTGATCGCTGCCAGTTATCACCCTCGCGGTCACTGAGTCATCACTGAACAGTTGTCGTCTGGTCGTCTTAATTAATAACTGTCGGGGCTCGACTAGGTCCACTTCCTGTGGGGCCGCTGCTGGAAGAAAGAGTTTATCATAAAGAGTCCCTCTATTTCCATGAAGTCGGCCAGCTGCTGGCCCCTTGGGTTCCGTTTCCCTATTCCAAATTTCCCTACTTTCAGCTCACCATTCTCTCTTGTGCCTAGTTTTGCATTGAAGTCTCCCATTAACACCGTATATTGGGTTTTGGAGGAATGCATGGCTCTAGAGATATCCTCATACATTTCCTCCACCTCCTCATCGGGGTGTGCCGAGGTTGGTGCGTAAACCTGTATGACCTTCAGCGAATACCGTTTGTTGATTCTGAGTATAATGTACGCAACCCTCGTCGACACACTCTCAATCTTTACAATGTTGTTAATGAGAGACTTGTGGATGATAAATCCGACACCTTCTTGGGACAGATGGTCGCCCTCCTGGTAATAGAACAAATTGCCGGATTCGAGGATTACCGTTCCTCCCCCTCTCTTCGGACTTTGGATAATCCTATAATATGCCATCGTAACTTGTCTATCTCTTCTTTCAGCTCCACAATCTTCTCGTCAGTCCTCAGAGTGCGTGCGTTGTATGTTGCCAGGTCGAGTCGACATAGGTGGCAACCGAACCTCCTCCGGAGATTCTTAGCACCCCCTGCCCCGCCGTTACCATGGTCGCCGCCATAGCCAAGAATAGCGGGGCCGCCTCGGACTGGGGGCCGTCTCATTGTTACATTCATTCATCGGGGGGTATTTGCCATAGTTGCCACGCTTGGCGAGCGGGTTGGCATCCGCAGTTTTTTTTATTGTAATTTCGGATACTATTAGGAAGATGCTGCTGGCTATCTCCTGCCTGTTTCCCTTTGTCGCCTTTTTCGACACGCGCGGGAAGATATGGGGTAGTGGATATTCTTAACCGCCACTACACGGCAATAACTTACACCTTTGGAATAGTAAAATGGTCAGACACAATTATAACGGGAATATTGAGAGAACAACCCGTGTATTATTGACAAAATATCGGTTCCATTATCCTAAATCCGCTACTGTACAAGTAACTTTGCCAAGAGCTGAAGGGGAAAGAGGTTTCGTTGACCTAAGGCAGCATTATTCCAAGCTAATAAAAAACTTGCAAATTTACTTACTCAGCAAAGATTTGTCTCCCTTACACCAAACAGTTACTTTAGCGGATAATGGCTATACTCCACTGGATCTTCCTCATTCTAAAGAATTTGAGCCCTTGGTTGCTGATGCCGAATACCTTAAGGCCAAACTTAACCAGTGGACCTCAAAACCACTACATGGAAGGATTGCCCACGAGCTTGGAGGCCCTAACGTTGATATTGCAGCGTCGACCAATTGTTTGCGCCGCAGGGAACTGTTTGCAGAAACTGAGGGTTTTATTACAGCAATACAGGATCAAGTAATTCCGACAAAGAATTACCTAAAATACATAGCAAAAACAAATGTCGAAGATGACCTATGCAGACGATGCTATCAGAAACCTGAAACGATCCAACATATCACGGGTTCGTGCCAAGCTCTTGCTGCATCAGAATACACTCAGCGTCATAAGAATATCGCCAAAATAATCCATCTAGCACTGGGCCTTAAAATATGATCTATTGAAGGATAACAACCAGTACTGGAAATACTCCCCTAGTCCGGTGCTGGAAAATGACAAAATCCAACTATATTGGGATAGATCAGTCCTAACAGATCGGTCCGTCCCTCATAATCAGCCAGATATTATAATTATTTATAAAAAGGAGAAACGGGCTTGTCTGTTAGACGTTGGGGTTCCCAACTCGCATATTATTCAGCAATATATTAAAATGGAAAAAAAGTCAAAATACCAACCGCTTGCTGAAGAAGTGAGACAAATGTGGCTTCAGGATGATGTAGAAGTCCTTCGCCTCATCATCTGAACTACAGGAATAATACCGCAGCAGCCTAACGAAAATCTTGTTAAGCTAGACCTACCAAAGTACGTTAGGAACAAAATTCAAAAAGCTGTTATCCTCAGGACAACTACCATTGTGAGGAAGCATCTTGCCCTAAAAAACACAACCTATTTGCATCTTGCTAAAAGCCGATCTAAGAGATCCAAAAGAAGAAAAAAAGTAAAGTAAAAAAAAGAATAATAAAAATAACTGTTACTATTGTGGAAAAGTCGGACATTACAAGGCGCAGTGTCGGTTTAGAAAACAGAAAGTTGGTAAGACCGAGGACAAAACAAAGTGTAATGCATTTGTAGTGTCTAACTTGTCATATAAAGTGCTTAAATCAAGGTGGTTAGGTTAGGTAGGTAGACTCTGGTGCCAGTGAACACATGTCACATGCCAGCGAACATGTGTCGAGATCGCGCATTGTTTACATCATTCTCAAATACTTCGCAAAAATCAGTAATCATCGGTAATGGCGCGGTAATTAGTGTCCTTGGGTGCAGACAGATGGCGGTACAAGTATCGAATGGGACCGAATGGGTGGACACGATCATAGACAATGTATTGTACGTCCCGTAATTAGAAACGAATCTGTTTTCAGTCAATTGCACTACAGACAAAGGTTACGTTATGATGACAGATGACAGTTCATGTAAATTCTACAAATGTAAACAAGTTTGTGCAGTTGCTAAACAAATTAGGAGTTCTTATTATTTGGATTTGCGTGATAAAAGCGAGTGCAAGATTGCAAGCAATGTTAAACTGATGCAGAACGATTTAAATGAGTGGCACAAAAGACTCATCAAAACTTTACTTACGTAAAAGATATTTTGCGGAAAAACAATGTCACTGTAAAACAAACTTCTAAACCTAAATGTGAAAGTTGTTTGGTTGGAAAAATACATCGATTGCCATTCGGCAAGAGTAAATATGCAAGAACAAAGATATGTGACAGTGGTAGAGCCAGGCGGCAGCTTTTGCTGTCGCACGGATGGGCCGGCTCGAACCGGGGTGGTACCACGACCTCACAGAATACCAGCGTGAAGTTGAGGTTTACCTGTGCGTTTCGCTTGGTGAGTGCAGGTGGTCGGAGGCCCTTTTTACTGGAAATGAGGCATTCCATCTTAGTCCTCACGGGTGACAACGCATCTGCATTTTGATTCGCAAACGAGGATAGATGTAGATGTCTATGGGCCGCAGCAACCACTTACCATCAGGTGGACTGTATGCTCGTTGTCACCCTTATCCTATATAAAAAAAATGTGAAATAATCCATGCTGATACTTGCGGCCAAATGGGAGAAGCGTCTGTTGGTGGGTCAAGATACCTTATCATTTTAAAGGATGATTATTCAAATTTCAGGAATGTTTACTTTGTTAAAACAAAAAATAATATCAAACATTGCATTGAAAATTTCTTAAGTAAGGCTGAAAACATGACTGAAAATAGAATTTAAGTGTTGAGAAGTGACAATGGTCTAGAATTTGTGTACAAAGAAGTGAAGGAAATGTTTTCAAGACACATCAAACTTCAGTGCCCTATACTCCTTAACAAAATGGAAAGGCTGAGAGAGAAAATAGAACATTAAGAAGAAAGAAAGAAAGAAAGAAAAGTTTATTTGGTACATAAATAAATCGTTTACAAAAAAATATTTACAATAAAAAGAAATACAATGTACATGCACTAAATAGGTTTTCACTCAGCATGAGTTCACGGAGTTAATAAACTTCGTGAATGCTGGTTTTCAGTGGAACCATAGGAGGATGATAGATGGCGTAACAAAACAGTGATTAACATGTAGCCTCATATAACAAAAACAGAAAGCAAAATAAAACAAAATTTAAAAAAAACAAAAATAGACATTAAATAAAAAATAATATTTAAAAAAATCTGAATTACAAAAATGAAAGAAAAAATAAAATAAGACAATAGAATTGGTTCCAAGTACATGCTTGAGCTGTATGCAAATATTAGTGAGTTATTTGTGGTCACTACAGTTATGCCTTAATTGTGCTTGTTTATTCTTCCAATTATACGGAAACTTAAGTGCTGGACTTTTGTGTTGAAAGGAGATACTTTTTAAGTTGTTTTTAAAAGATTGAGCAGATGTTGAGTTTCTGATTGGTGGAGGGAGGTCATTCTAGCACTCAGTAGCAGCAAATCGGAAACTACCACGGAAAGCAGCTGTACGATACCGGGGACAAATGAGCCGCGACGCTGATCTAACATAACGATATGAAAATGTTAGCTTTTCGAATAAATACGAAGGTTCTTTGTTCCGTATAACCCCAAAAAGCAATGTGGCGAGATGAAGTGTACGTCGAGTGGTCATATTCATCAAGTCGTGCCGGTTAAGAAATGGAGTTATGTGTGATCGTCTCGGGATTGTAAAGCAGAATCGTGCGCATGCGTTTTGTATCCTCTGTATTGCTTTTTTTGTCCTTGCATACAGACATTCCCCATAAACGGTGTCAGTGTAGGATAATTTGGACAAAATAAGCGTTTCACATAATTTAATTCGCATGTCTACCGTTAAAAATTCGCGAATCCTATATAAAACCTTAAGTCTGTAGAAACAGTTACGCATAGTTTCTAATATATGACCCTCAAACCGTAACTTTCCATCCATCACTAAGCCAAGGTTACGAACTTCCAATACACGTTCAAGCAAAGAACCATCGATAAATATTTGCGGATTTAAAGCAAGGATAAAATCCGTTTGATTTCGACTTCCCACGATCATATATTTTGATTTGTCTGGGTTGAGGACAAGACTGTTGAGATTACTCCAATTATTAATAAGATTCAAGTCTGCGTTAACTTTCTTAGTAGCATTATTGGTGTCATTAGGCTTGAAAGAAATATATAATTGAAGGTCATCAGCATATAAGTGGTATTTACAATACTTGATAGCATTAACGATATCTGCAATGTATATGATAAACAACATTGGTCCCAAGATGGAACCCTGTGGTGCCTCTCTGTTAAGTGGCATTGTAGCCGATTTCATTTCAGATCCATAGTAATTGTCAATTTTGACGTATTGCTTACGATTAGAAAGATAGCTCGCAAACCATTTTATAGTAGTGGACTCGAAACCGTAGTAGGCAAGTTTTGAAAGAAGTAGCGTCGGGTTTAAGGTGTCAAACGCGCGTGAGAAATCGAGCATAACCAATAAAGTACTTTCTCCTACATCTTGTGCTGTTAAAATGTCGTCTACTACATCTATCAAAGCAGTCGCGGTGCTTCGATGTTTTCTAAAGCCTGACTGTTTTGCAGGTAAGATTTTATTTGTTTCTAAATATTCGGTCATCTGTGTACAGACAATTCTCTCTAGAATCTTTGACATAAAAGGAAGGATACTTATGGGACGAAGATCTTTTTAATCACTCGGATTTGGTTTTTTCGCAATTGGCCTTACTGAAGCTACTTTCTATTGCTCGGGAAATACGCCTGTTTTAATGGATTCATTGACTATTTTTGCTATTACTGTTAGGGTTCGTGGGAGTGTCAGTAGTACCATATTTAAGGTGATACCATCATCACTAAGTGCGTTCGAATTAAATGACTTTATTACTTTTAAAATCGTTAAGTCATCGACTGTTTTAAGTTCAAAAGTATTACATCCAAATCTATCGAATTCGTAGCGACTTAAAATTGACAAATTTATATTCTTTTCGCTGCTTTTGGGAAGTTTTAGAAAATAATTATTTATTTCATTAGGTTTACAAAATTGATCGGCTAGACGATTGTCATTTTTCTTAAAATTTGCTACGCTGTTTAATATTTTTCCATAGTAGCTCAGAATCTTTTTCCGAATTAATGTATTGATTAAAGTAAGCCGATTTTTCAGCCTGAATTGCTGTTTTTACGATGTTTTCTAATTCTTTATAATACTTTTTATGGGTGTCTAGATTAGTTATTCTACTCCTAGCATGTGATTTATCACGTAGCTTCATCATTTGTGTTATAGTGTACGTGATCCATGGATATGATTTTTTTTTTCAAGTAAACTGAACGGAATGGTGCATATGCATTAAATAAATCCAGCATTGTCTTATTGAAACTATCCACCATACTGTTTACATCACCAATTATAAGGCTTTCCCAGGCTATTGTGTTTAAATCGATGTTAAAATTTACCATATTTATGTCCTTAAGCGGTCTATAACTGAAGGGTTTAGGAACTTGTTTAATCTTTTTAATATTCAATTGACAGGTCAAAAATGCGTGGCTACTAAGCTCAGGAATGTAATTCACGGATACTTTACAAACATTCATAGTGGCACATATAATATCTATTAAAGATTCGCTGCGTTCTGTGAAATTTGTAGATTTGTTTATAAAATGTGTAAGATTCATGTAACTGAAAAAATTATTTAGCTTTATAGTGTTTGAATCCTTGGAATGTAAAAGATTAATGTTAAAATCGCCAAGCAATACAGTTTGGTCATAACTACCTAAAGAAGACACTGATTCTGTAAGGGCATCAATAAATAAATCGACGCTAAGCCATGGGGGGCGGTACGCAGTAGCAATCGCTACTTTGATACCGTTAATATTTAGACCAAGCCACATTTGTTCTACGTTGTTATTGGCGGTTTGAGTGATTATATTTATTCCGTGACTTATGTAAAACCCAACTCCACCACCACGATTTCGTATTTTTGGAGAACGTGCAATGTGTATTAAACGATAACCTGGCGGCGACGGGGCACGCTGTTCTTCCCCTTTTTTCAGCCAAGTTTCGTTAATGGCCAAAATATCTACATTAAAGCGTAACACTACAGCAAGAAATTCATCATGACATACATATACACAGTTGCAAACGTCACTTCACTGTGCTTGCAGTGCGCTATAAATTTGCATAATAGTGTTGCATGACGCCATCTTAGGCAGTAACCAGAATGTAACTTCAGGTAAATGTTCACTTTGCAATATAAAAAGTGTGAGTGTCTCATTTGTACCTTAGTGAGTGTTATATTTGTTGTCTGTGAACAACCAAGCATGTAGATTTGTTTTGGATAAATTGAACATAAACTCAAAAACATATAGATAGACGTTTGTAATAAACAAGAGTGATAATTTTTTAATAACACTAATATTACTAATATTTGTAACATAAATAATGAGAAAATAAAACAAACAATAAAATATAACAATCATTAACAACATTGACAGAGCTACAATTTGATACATTACTGTAATAAAATAATTTATAACTAACATAAGAGAATAAATTATATCTAATGCTCTAATCCTTTTTTCAAACTTGCGAAGTATGCATATTAGGTGAGTAATTAGAGCAGGTTTGCTTAATCTAAATAAATTTATATTATTTTTATTCTCGTAAAAAACAAAAACTGAACTAAATAAATTATTGCTAATGAGTACCGCAGCCGATATCGCAGTTCCCCATTATCTTTTCGTGCGAAAACTTTTCCTTCCCTTGTCCACACGTACTTCCAACCAACACGTTAGTTGTTTCGTTGTTGTTGTTCACATTAGTGGAAGCGGCAAGGACTATGTTACATGAAGCGAACTTACCAAGGAAACTGTGGGCCCCTTAGCCCCCCCCCCCCGCTCCTCTGGCTTAAAAAACCGCACCTTAAGCCCACCGCCAAACGGCCAATGTCGTAAATCAAACCGCCAACCCGAAACTAGCCTCGGGGTGAAAGAAAAAGCCGCCACCCCCTATTATCCTTCAGGACAAGTCCCTTTAGAGAAACCTATCAAAGTGGATAGACTCCAAAAAATCTTCTGGCTCAAGTCCACAACGGTGGCCAGGGCATTGGCATCCACGTCTCAATAAAGTATGACTTCCGCGCTTTGACCGCGTATTTTAAAACTTAGAAACTGTGCTTTTACACCTACGCCCTCGCGGTGGAATGTAAACTCCGCGTTGTCATTCGCAGGCTCCCAAAGAGCAGTAGCAATCTTATATCGCAAAACTTCTCTGTCAGAGAACACACAAAATGTGTGGTGCACAAAATGCACCAGCCCACTGACAAGAAAAAATACCATACAATATAAGTCACTAATTAGGGCAGAAAACACCGCGCTAAAATCTTACGACCGTTATCGCACGAAAGATAACAAAACTCGCCTACTTTCTCTACAAAACGAGATTAAATAACGCATAGCCGAATTAAGAAACGATAAATGGGAACACTACTTAGAAGGAATAGAACCTTCTCCAGATACCATTTGAAAGCTGACTAGAGCTTTAAAATCGGAGGAATTCCCGATCTCACCTAAGACGATCTCAAAAAATCCGAATGCTTAGCCGTAGTCTAGAGACTCAGTGAACCCCATCCAGCGTACCAACAGATCGCACTTACCTACTAGAGGTAGAGGCGGAAGTCGATCGTAGGTTTGCGTTATCAGCGGGCAAACCACTCGATTCTGTGACTGTTGACGAAGTCACAGATACCATAAAAACCTTAAAAATTCAACTGCTGGGCCAGACGGCATCAGCAACAAGGTGACCATATCTCTTCCGGTACCACTAATTTACCTTTTCGTAGGAATTTTCAACGCGCTTCTCTCGAGATGCTCTTTCCACATAACTGGAAAGAAGCAGACGTTTATAGGGATACCAAAACCAGGGAACTGCATAATAGACCCACCAGCTACAGGCCCATCATTTTACTCAAAAAGTTGGGTAAATTATAGAACCGTATCATTTTAAAACGCCTCCTTCACTTCACTGTAATTAACAGAATTCTCCCCGACGAACAGTTCATCGCCTATCATAACATATTCTGTCTGTCATCACCACCCGACAAAGAAAAAATCTCGAAACTTGGGAGCTCTCTTTCTTGCTCTACAAGCTGTATAAACTAAACGTGCCTGACAGGCTCGTACACATCATCCGAACGTTCCTGACAAATTGCTATTTTCGCTATCGTGTGTAAAAACCCGTTCTGCGAAACGTTTTCTAAAGGCTGGGGTCCCACGAGGCTCCGTTCTGTCTTCACTCCTCTTTACACTCTTTACTTCAATACTTTTAACGAAGTCCAAAACCATACCACCAGAATTGTGAGCCAAAAACTAGAATAAACTTAATTTATATATACGACCACCCCATTCCTTGGGAAGATTCAGTCAAATATCTGGACGTTTGCATGTGTTTGTGTGCACATAAGACATAAGTGTAGTACGCAACAGAGCCAAGTCAGTCATCAGCCGTCTCTACCCTCTTGTTAGCAGGAAGATTAAAATATCTCTAAGACACAAACTCCACCTATAAAATACCTGCGTTGGAGCTATCATCTCTTACACAAGTGTAGCCTTCGATCACACGTATAGATCCCACCTATATGAACTACAACGAAATTCAGATCTCCGCAATGATTGTCAACTTCCTTCTATCTCAGAATACTTCAAGTAAATGTCTCAGCGCTACTTTAATAGTACCGAAACCCATCCAAATCCGCTAGTGGCAAACACAGCCAAGTACGTCCGCGCAAATAAATGTCGCGCCGCCTCTCCGTAGGCCGCGTAACGAACAATTAGAACAACCACGCTCACCCAATCCCGTCAACCCACACGTCAAAGGCGCATCATACACCAACACTACACTCACACTAAATGGGACAAGCATAAGTAGGATAACGGATGGGGCGCATCGCACCCGTAAGCGGGCACGACACGTTCCAGCACACACAGCGTTCACACCGTATACCCGTGTACTTTGGGGGTTCTCACAAAACAACTTTCCCAAAACATGAACCGAAATGAGCTGAGCAGTCATAGGCGGGAGTCCGTGCGAACTCCCGCTCGAGCTGGGGATAAATAGCTCAAAATTACTCAACAGAGGGGACATAATGATTGGTAACAATACCAAATCATAACCATCTTCTCCTCATCTTCATCCTCAACCTAATCAGCATTGTCTTTTCCTTTTTAGGGTTCCGTACCCCAAAAGGAAAAAACGGAACCCTTATAGGATCACTTTTTTGTCCGTCTGTCTGTCTGTCAAGACCCTTTTCCTCAGGAACACGTGGAGGTATCAAGCTGAAATTCATATCAAATAGTCAAGGCTACTGTCCCTTGGAGCTGTGAAAAATCTAACTTTTAAGCCAACGCAATCAAAGGATATAGCCGTTTATGCCGCAAATTTTCGACTTTTGCAAGGGAATCAAAACCTACAGAGTACTTCCTGTAAACTCAGAATCTTAAAATTTGGTACGAAGCAGCGTATTATAGCACAGATAAAAAAAATTGCGAAAAGCATAAATTTTTAGTTACGTCATATAATAAAAATATTTTTAATAATTTTAAACTTATATACCTAAGGATTTGTTCGGAACCCTCGGTGCGCGAGTCCGACTCGCACTTGGCCGGTTTTATTTACATAGCTTGCGGCATTTCATCAACTGTTAAGAGCCGTATAGGCGTACAACACTGACATCACAGAACGTAGAAAGAGCGCAAGAGATTCCGCTTGCGTCATACGTGTGTTAGGGTGTGGTTTAACTGTGATTGCGCTATACTGAATTTATAGTGAATATTACGCTTTTTACTATTATCTTATTACTGATAATGATTAAATGCGTGTGCAGGAAAGCAGGTCGAACATCCGCAGTAAAGCAGGTCGAAAGTCCGCTCTGAACTTTTTGCTATTTTCAACAATTAACCTTTCCTCTTGTATTCCTGAGGTCAGAAGTGGTAACTCCTTGTTGTATTTCCGACTTTAGAAATGGGATTTTCTGATGTATTTCCAAGATAAAGATTGTGTTATAAGTATATCTTCATTTTCAGTAGCCTATTTTTTGTCAATATACTATATTTAATATAAATAAACAAATAAATCTTTATTTTGGACCTTTGCTTTATATAGAAAATATATTTATTCAAAGTCCCTAAATAGTAGTTTAATAATATAGATATTATAATATACTTTTTTTATAGGGTAGGGTGACAAACGAGCACAAAGTCCACCTGATGGTAAGTGATTGCTGTGGCCCATAGACACCTACATCTATCCTCGTTTGCGAATCAAAATGCAGATGCGTTGTCACCCGTGAGGACTAAGATGGAATGCCTCTTTTCCAGTAAAAAGGGTCACCGGTTCTCTACACTCACCATACGAAACACAGCAGTGTTAGGCTGCTATTATACGCTGGTTTTCTGTGAGAGCGTGGTCATATCCCGGTCGAGCCAACCCATTCGTGCTACAACTATACTACTAATATAGCTGCAGCATGGCTCTACCACGTATATATACTTCTATATATCTATACTTCTATATATTCTATATATACTCACCACACATACACAGTGTTTCAGTATAAGACTTCCGATCTTTGTTGCAATCACCTTCGCATATTGTCACTGACGCATATGGTGCAGAAGAGAGCCGAACTTCTTGCTCACTATTCTTATGAAAATATGCAAAATGTATTTGGAACATGTAACTGACATAACCCGAAATAAATAACGGAATTCATAGAGTTAAGGATTTTAATTTGTTTTATTTCTTTTTCAATAGATTAGGATTATTTCCTGTATCGTGGAGGCAGTATACAGACATAAATTGCACAAGACAAACATCTAAACCCAGAACAATTACTTGTAGGCCATACAAATACTTGTTCCGTGCGGGATTCGAACCCGCAGCTCCCAGCGCTGCAACTCATCGCTAAGCCATTGCGCCACGGAACCGTCATCCATTTATAATTAGACTTATTCCCTAATCCACTCAAAAGAGTCAAAAATTACATTTTTAATAATAAATAATATCCAAAATGTAAAAAATGTATTTATGGAATAAGTAGAATCTTTCTACAAACTAACTAAAAGACTATTTTTGTATCTTGTTGTGTTTACATAAACAAATAAAAAAAAAATAATGAACAAATATAAAAAAAAAAAACTAAAAATATCTTTTGATAATTCGTCGATATACAATATCTTTGCACCGACATCGAAATCTATGTAGAAATAAATTTGTTATTACGTATTTTAAGTTGCTTTTCTCTTTTTATTAAAAAAACATTTTTTAAGTGTTAGGAAATAAAATTCTTGTATCAAGTTTTATGTATACCAATATCGTGAGCTTAATAATGAAAAGAATGTAGTATATTTTAAGTGCTATAATAGCAATTTTCATACCTTCTGAGCCCTTTCGTGAAGAAAAGAGAAATTTAATTTAATTATAACATTTATATCAAATTCTATCTAAGAAGAAAGGATTATAAGAAATATTTTATTATATTTCTTAAATTATAAGCACTACGAACGGCACTAACAATACTAAAAAGAACTGTAGTACTAATGGAACAAAAACTAATAATTGTCCCTTTTGTGATGATTGCACTACATTTGAATTATATTATAATTCTTTCTTTAAATGTTCATTATCCTAGTGAAATAAAAATGTATATATACCTTTTTCATTTTTTTTAAATTAATTATTTTATTATAACCACTGCTGAATATTGGCCTCTCCCATATTAAAGGATTATCTGAGGTCCGAAGAGAGGGGGAGGATAAATTAATCCTTGAATCCGGTTGTTCTATCACCAGGAAGGCGTCCATCTGTCCCAAAGACGTGTCGGATTTATCGTCCAAAAGTCTCTCGTTCAAAACTTGAAAAGGAAACAGTACAATCATTGCGTGATCCTAGTGATGACTTATGGAGCTGAAGCGTGGTCCTTCACTGCTGGCCAAATAAGGAAGTTCAAGGTCTCTCAGCGAGCTATGGAGAGGGCTATGCTCGAGGTTTCTCTGCATGATAAACTTAGAAATGAGGATATCCGCAGTAGAACCAGAGTTACTAACATAGCCCAACGGATTAGTAAGCTGAAATGGCAATGGGCCGGTCATATAGCCCGAAGAACCAACAACCGACGGGGAAAAAAGTTTCTCAAGTGGCAGCCTCGTACCGGTAGGCGAAGTGTAGGGCTACCCCCCTAGACGAAGTGACGATCTGGTAAGACATGCAAAAAATCTATGGTAGCAGGTGCCTCAGGACCGTGCTTTGTGGCATTCCTTGGGGGAGAATGTCCTATAATAGATTTCTAAAGGGCTATAATGATGATGACTATGATTTATCGATCGCTCAATCGGGCAAGGACCACGCTCTAACAGAATACCACCGTAAAATAAAAGTTTTGTATGGTGAGTGTAGAGAATCCAAGACCCTTTTTACTGGAAACGACGTCTTAGTTCTCATATGTGACAACGAATCTTCATTTAGATTATTCATCGAGAATAAATGTAGATATCTATGAGTCACAGAATCTACATCAGGCGGAATATGTGCTCGTTTGTCACCCTTTTTCTATTAAAAACACTTAGATATTCGCTGGCACTAATGAAAAGAAACTCCGTGTAGTAGCAGCTAAGAATACCCATCACCCCATATTTTCCCGTGGGTATCGTAAGAAGCGACATTCCCTCCACCATTCCATGGTCCTTCCCGCCTTACGGCATACGGACCGAATCACGGGAGACGCACACGGTACGGTGCTCTGGGTTCTTTCCCACGTGCGCTTACTTGACTCCCTACAAATCTCTCTGTTCCGTCCTTTTTCTCAACATTTCACTTCTCCCCCTTCTGGGGCGTGACTCCACAGCGACGACACTTCGCGTTCGCAGCTATCTGGTCGTATTTTCAGTCCCCATACTGTCTCCTTTTGTGATGCCATGCATGCGCAAATCTCCTAAACTCCTTAAAGTTGGATTCACAGCACACTTGGTCCCGGAAGTATACTGGTCCTATTTCTGTTCTTTGTAGGCTGTCCAATAATGCGCTCCTCTCTTTAATATACAGATCGCAATCCCAGAAAGCATGGTCACGACTCTCCAGTGCTGAGCCGCAGGGGCATAAGCCAGAGTTCCTAAGGTTGAATTTTAGGAGACGCTCGTTGAAACATCCGTGACCAACAAGAATCTGCGATACTGCATAATCGGGCTCTACCTACCTGAAGATTAGATGCTCTGCGAAATCCGGGGAAAACTACAGTACAGAACCCTGCCATCTTGGCTTGAGTCCCACCGGTCCTGCCAAATGGCCACGACAGCCGCCATCATTTCCCTCTTTTTCTTCCTGCGCTCCTTGTCGACCAAACCCGTTCCCTCCTCGTCGACTCGTCTCGCACGAAAAACTTCCAGGTCGGCAGGCAATACGCTCGCCAACACCGGTAGCGCTGCGCTGCTAGCCGTCCTGTAAGCCTTTGTGAGAATAATCAAAGCTGGTCTTTGCTTTCTCATCAGTACGCTTCTGATAACATAAAGGGACGAGCGTTGGTGCAATACGGCAGCAGCATATGTCAACGTTGCCACATAGGTTCCTGAATACAGGACTCTAAGGGCGTGAAATCTTATGCCCCAGGTCGATGAAAACAATCGCGACATCTTCCCAAAGCAAGCAGCAGCCTTCTCGCCGATATTTAATGCATGCTGCAAATAGAACCTAGCCTCGTCCAATATCATGCCTAGGGCTCTTGCCTGTGAAACACTCGTGATCGTTGCACCGTCCATCTTTATAATTGGTACACGTTTAAACTTGCCCTTATAGGTCATCGTTTGTGACTTCCCGGTAGAAAACCCCAGTCTGTTACGAATACCCCACTCGGACACGGCATCGATCATAGCTGCCGCTTTGCGCTCTATTGCGGAACGAGACGGTGCTTCACAATCGTCACATCGTCGGCGTAAGCAACGAAGTATACTCCTTCGGGGTTCGGCAGCGTAAGAAGCGACAGTGAGAAATAGGCAGGAGATGGACTACATCATATTTCTGATAACGGCAAAACAACAACAAATAACCTGCGGTAGCCAACCCGCTCGCCAACTGTGACAACTATGGCAAATATCTTCATGATAAAAGTACCAAAAAATAAAGCATCCAGCCCCGGGGGCCCCTCTATTCCTGGCTACGGTGGCGACCATAGTAACGCCTGGGCAGGAGGTGCTAAAATATCCAGTAGAGGTTCGGTTGCCTGACTCGACCTGGCAACATACAACGCAGGCACCCTGAGTACTGACGAGAATATCCTGGAGCTGGAAGAAAATATAAACAAGTAACGCTGGCATATTATAGGATTATCTAAGGTCCAAAGAGAGTGGGAGGACATGGTAATCCTTGAATCTGGCAACTTGCTCTATCACCGGGAGGGCGACGATTTGTCCCAAGGAGGTGTCGGATATATCGTCCACAAGTCTCTCGTTAACAACGTTGTAAAGATTGTGAGTTTAACAACGAGTTTTGCGTACCTTATACTCACTAAACGGTATTCGCTGAAGGTTATACAGGTTTACGCATCAACCTCGGCACATCCCGATGAGGAGGTGGAGAAAATGTATGAGAATATTGCTAAACCCTTGCATTCCTTCAAAACCATTATACGGTGATAATGGGAGTTTTCTACAGAAAAATTGGCACAAGAGAGAACGGTGAGCTGAAAGTAGGGATATTTGAAATAGGGCGACGGAACCCAGGAGACCTGGTCGAACCCTATGGCTCGAAAAAAAAGGGGAGGCTTGGAATCGTCTCGCGCGTAGACTCGACGACTCCAAGCCTCCCCAACAAGCTGGTTTCCGAAGAGGCTTTAGTACCATAGACCACATACACACTCTGCGGCAAATTGTATAGAAGACAGAAGAGTACAATCGGCTACTTGGCCTTGCGTATGTGTACTATAAGAAAGCCTTTGATTCCATCGAAGTTTGGACGGTGTTACAGTCCCTTCAGTGTTTCCAAGTTCACTTTTAGTATATCGAAGTACTGAAGTGTTTGCACAGTAGGATTACGATGGTAATCTGAGTACAGAATCAGACTACGAAACCCATACAACTGCAGAGAGGTGTAAGTCAGTAATATCCCCGAAACTCTTCACCGCTGCATCGAAAGACGTTTTCAAGCTACTGGACTGGAAAGGATATGGTATTAACATCAATGGCGTGTACATCACTTATCTCGGATTTGCCGACGATATAGTCTTAATGGCAGAATCGTTGCAGGACCTAAGCACTACGCTCAACGACCTCAATGGTATCTCCCAACGGATATGTCTTAAGATGAACATGGACAAAACAAAGATCATGTTTAATGTCCATGTCACACCTATGCTGTTTGGAGTGTTGTTAGCTGATGGGAGCACTTAGCTCGAAGTGGTTGACGAGAATGTTTAACTTGAATAAATACGCTGACTGCGTAAGTCCAACTTCGACCGAGAGGCCAATTGATGGATTCAACTCGACTGAGCAGCGTTGGGGAGATTACGACACATCGTCAGATATATCTCAAAACCTAGAAACGAGATTATACAACCAATGCGTGTTACCAGTGATGACTTATCTGAGACGTGGTCCTGCACTGCTGACCATATTAGCACGCTCAAATTCACTCAGTAAGTTATGGAGAGGGCTATGCTTGGCGTCTCTCTGTATTGTAAACTTTTATATGAGGATATCCGCAGTAGAACCAGAGTGACCGACATAGCCCAACGGATTAGTAAGCTGATGTGGCAATGGGCCAAACATATAGTTTGAAGAACCGAAAACCGATGGGGGAAAAAGGTTCTCGAGTATCAGCCTCCTATTGTTAGTCGAAGTGTAGGGCGACACCACACTAGATGGGGTGACGACCTGGTAAGACATGCAGGAAGTCGATGGATGCTGATGGCTCAGGATCATGCTTTTTGGCATTCCTTGGGGGAGGCTTATGTTCAGTAGTGGACTTGCGCAAGGCTGTAATGGTGATTATGATGATGAATGAATAGAAAAAAATTACAATTTTAAGTCTTGATATTAAGTGTTATATAATAAAACAATTCGAGGACATAATATGATCGTGCATCGGGAAAAGGCGGCGGTCTAATTTGCTTTTTAACTCTCTCTGTAATGAGAGGCTTGTACCCGAAGTGCGTATTTAGGTTGTAGCTATTCGTTGCAATATACCATTCCGATAAATCAGAGACTATAAAATCTCACCGAGGAATGTGATTTATTCATCTGTTAACTTATTCGGACTTCACACGGAGAGAACTCAAGTAATACGGCTGATAGCTACAATTATTGTAGTTTATTCTTATCAACTACTTTTAATTAAATAAAAAAAAAGTTACAGCCTATATACGTCCCCGTTGCTGGGCAAAGGCTTCCTCTCATTTCTGAGAAGGTTTTTAGGGCAAGGAAGTGTCCGCCGCGCTGCCCCAATGCGTGTCTTAACATATCTTCGAAAATATTTTTTTCCTTTTCTCAGACATGCAGGTTTCCTCACGATGTTTTACTTCACCGCCGAGCACGTGGTAAATCAGCACTTAAAATTGCAATTAAAAATTTCATTGGTGCCGGCGGGGATCGAACCTGGGTTGCCCGCGTATTGTGAAATTTACCGTGAGTGCTAACCATCTGAGCTACCATGGCTCTATTATTAATGCCACACTATTAACCTTAAGTTAACAGTGTGGCATTAATAATAACATGGATTAAGAGAAAGGTAACAATCTTAAAATACATCTAGTACCTAACAAATTACTCAGAACTTTGGACTTGTGAAACATAATATTATCATTCACATTTGAAAAAAATCACCGCCAACACGCTTTACAAAAGCTCGATGGACTTAATTACTTAGAAATGAGACGAGGCCTGAGCCATACAAAATCATTTACCGTACTTATCAACTTTATGTAAAAATATGTGTATAACATTTTATTAAATGGATTAAACATCAAAATACATCAAAGTTGCATATCTTTTACTTTGATAGCCTGTTTTTATTCATGATATTTAATTTTTTTACATAGTTTTAATGAAATAATATAAGGTCAGCTGTAACGACATAAAACACAAACTGTTTCAAGAATAGTTCTGATCAAGTTATAATCCAAAGTAAAAGTTGGCAGTTTTGTTGTTAAAAGTTAATTTAAAACTTGCTCACCAGCCGCGTCTAACTTATTTGTCATAATAACGCACATGCTTGAATTTGTTGTGGAGTTTGCTCTTTAAAATTTATTGCCAACACAATATTCATCAATATCTTATATTTTACTAATTGAAAGAAACATAATATTCGTAGAAATACTAGCTGGCACATACCCGCCCGCTTCGCTGAGTCTAAGCTGCGTGCGTGCGTGCGTGCGTGCATGCGTGCGTGAGTACGTACGTGTGTGCGTACGCGCTTGTGTGGATGTGCGCATGCGTGCGTGCTTGCGTGTGTGTCTGTGTGTGTGTTTGTGTGTGTGTGTGTGTGTTTGTGTAAGAATATTAGTAAAATGTTTAGGAAATAAATCATGAAATGTGCAGCAACTTATTTATATATTTGATTTTTTAATGTACGGTCAGCGATAATTCTTTACCACGATGATTCTTTTTCTTATTTTTCGAAAAGATATTTCTCAGGAGTGGTTAAGATTTTGATAGGATTTGGTTTAAATTTGTTGGTTAATTTAATGACAAAATCATCAAAGACCGCGCGACTTATGAGCGAATTATTCTTTACTACGTCAACGATAGGGAACAAAAATAAATACGTGCATATGATTAATTTTGAAATACGTACTTGCATTTTAGTTAAATATTTTATTAACTGAGAGGCAAAAGACAATATGTGTTTGCCCGAAATCCTGATCCTGACAATGTATTACAAATTAAAAGTGCAATTCTAAATGATAGTCGGAAGGGACACATCAATCGTGAAGTTAACTATTGGTGCATTCATATAGTTTAACATATTTTCTGCGACATCGCAGTATAAAATTAGAATTGTCAATAGTACAAGTCGAGGTTAAAAAAACATCATGATAGACCTTTTATTTTAAAAAAGAATTATCTTAAATGTTTGCACAGTGAATTGTGAACATTTCAAACTATTGAATCTTAATATTATACCAAGCTCTGACATCGATAATTACAAGCCGCTTTGAAAGTCACTTCAATGCTTTCAAAGATCACCAGCCAATATTAATGAAAGATTAAGTCAAGCGAGAAAAACTAATCAGAATTTCCTTTTGATGGCAATGGAATTCTGTTTCAATATTATGTGCAATATGTTGTATATAATTAATTTCATTCTAAATATGACATTAAAGTGTTAATTTCAAATAACTGTCAAAGGACAATGCCAGATCGTGCCCCAACTTGTACAAAAAAGGTAGATGTATATGTTATAATTGTTGTTAAATTATTAAATTTTAAAATAAACGTTACCTCCACACTAGGATTTTCTCCTGTATCGTTGGGGCAGTTTACATACACAAAATTCGACACGGACAAAAATCCAGACCCGGAACAATTATTTGTAGGCCATAAAAATACTTGTTCCGTGCGGGATTCGAACCCGCCGCCCTTAGCGCAGCAACTCATTGCTAAGCCACTGCGCCACGGAGCTGTCAATAATCCGTCAAATAATCTTTTTATTATTAGACTTTTTTATGAAATGAATCATTATTTAGTACAACTTGCGGTAAAATATTAAATAAAAAAGGAATTCAACGGTTAATATTATATTATTTTCAGTATTTCAAATAACATCTGCTTTACTTTATAAGAATTAGTGAATACAAATATATAGTACTTATATAATTGAAAATATATAAATCTTTGTCATAAAAAATATTATTTACTGATTTCTATTATGATTTATTATAAACGGTCAATTATAATTTTAAAAGTTTTAACTTCAACTCTAAGATGTTGTCTGTAAAGAGTGGTCATTGCTTCTAAGCAAACATGATAGAAATGGAAATATAATGCTGAAGAATAATTGGGCCACACGCCTAAGATATTATGTTCAGTCTATCTTGGGAGCTAGGGAACGTATAACATATCACACAGGTGAAGCCAATGATTCATGAAATCTACCTACTTAATGAAGTTTGTAGTATCTTATTGTTACGGCCAACAGCTGCTTATCCCAGGAGTAGGGTCCCCCGCGGGCCCATAGACGGAGAACCTACAAGCAGATGCTGGTCGGGCGTCCTAACGCCAAGGGTTAAGTTTCTAATTACAATAAACGATTAGGGGGGAGCGTTACCTTCTATTGAACAGAGCTTACTTACCTCTATCCAAGGCGACTGGTCCCTCAGGATTCGGTCAGGTCGCGTGTGGATGTATAGTGCTAGGAAAGTAAGGGTCAGTGATGTGTATCTGGGTGTGGCTGGTAGTGTTATTGACCTTATTGGACCGTTACCCTCTGCAGCAGTTCGGCCCTCAGCACCTCTCCAAACTACGGTCTCCTTCCGCAGTCACTTTCTTCGTTTTCTACAGTGACAGTTCTTTAACTCTGCCGTACGATTAACTACCTTACAGAAGCCACTAACTCTCGTTTGTTATAACGCCTGACTCGCGAAATGAACACAGAACGTACGGATCAAAGGTCACCGTTATTTCTAGAATGTCAAATACCGCACTAGTAACTAATACAGTCGAATCCACTTATACCGATTCTGCGTTAAACCTAAAAGTCCCGGGTAAAACTCTCAGCAAGGGATACGCGCTACAATTCCCAATGGTATATTTACTATACGCGCCTATCATAAACGAGCTCCCGACAAAAAAGAACGCGTGCGATCTCTCGTCGCGACGAATCTGGACTCTTATTTTTCCTCGCGCGTCCTCGAGACGGCGGGACATCAAACCGGTTTCGCCGAGGCGCGCGCGCCCTCTGACGTCCATTATTGATATTAGCGCTTTTGCGCGAACACTTATATTTTATTTTGATTCCGGGCCGTGCTTTGCTACTAGCTGTGCTTTTGCCGAAATATCGATAACGATGGACAATGTCTAACAAGATTGTGATATTGTTTAATGTGCTAACCCGCCTGCTTATCCATGAAACGACGGAAATATGCTCCCAATCAGGCAATCTATAGGAAAGGCTTATGAACATAATGAACACGGACAAACACTTGGACATGAAACAGTTATTTGTTGGCCATATAAATATTTACTTCGTGCAGGAATCTTCAAACTTTGGTCAATATTTAACATTTTTCGTTTTTAATCGATTTTTTAAGATCATTTTAAATTTATTAATATATACAATATTAGAAAGTATACCAAATTTTTTAAAAAAAAAAACTAAAACTACTTAATTATCATACAGTCCTACTACTCCGCGGTATCGTGCCAAAAACACTGGCTGCGTTTCCCCGCTAAATGGCAAAGCATTTGAGCGAGAAAAGAACCAGCCCTCTTATCACCATCGGCAACGAACAGTCGCGGATGGAGTTCCTTTAGGAACTTCACTGCACGTTGACCCCACGAACCGTTAGTGTCTACAGTAAAAGGCACAAATATGTAGTCATCTCTTAGAGTTTAGCATCTCACACTAGGGCACAAAATCTCTTCCAAAGGATAAATATCATACCATCGAGTCTCCTGCCATCGTCTCAGCCTCAGACTTACCAGCAATAGTCCCACAAAACCCCATCACTTATATTAGAGTGAACACGTATAAATTGCTATAGTTTATATTGTTGGTATCGTTGTCACATCGTAATAAAATCTACCGCATTTTCATATACTGTGTACAATGATGTAAAAGTATATGTGTAATAAAAACTAGTACTGTAGTGATTTAACTCGGTACTACACGAAGCAATGATCTGGCGCGATATGAAGGAGAGCGGAGTCCTCCCCTTGCCCATGACGTCTGAGATATTACCGGTCGGTTTCGCTTGCGTACTGGTACGCCAGCTTAGGAGTGTCTTGTACACGGAATCAGTTGCACCCAACAACACGATATTACTCGGAGTTATTTTGTAATATTAGGAAAAATTGTTTGACGCCTTAAGTAAATTTGAATTCTAATTATCATGTGATTACTTTCCATCTCGATTTTGAATTTAATTATATGTAAGGATTACTATTCATTATATCATTAAATTCAACAAAAGAAAATTAAAAAACTTAATAATAAATGTCGTAAATATATTTCGGTTGCACATCTGTAACGTGGCGGTTTAATAAACAGAAGCTTCGTTCAATATTAACCTGTTTTATTTATTCTGTTCAATCTCCTACCTAATATATTAAGCCGAATACCTGAGATACTGCTATACAGGTAAAATATAGTAAAATTAGGTAGGTACCTACCCACACAAGCTATTGTTACCATCACAACGAATCAGGTGAAGCCGAGGAACGCAATTAGTTTTGTAAAGTAGTAGTTAGTTTGTATAGAAAAATAAATTATTACGAGGGATACAGATAAAATATAATATTATCATATTATTATTTAAAGAAATATTTTTATGACAGCCCTTGCATATTTTTAGCGACTTCGTAGACGTCAAGCCAGCTTTGTAGGTATTTTGCGGTATAACAAAGGAGTTGACCCACTACAAGTATTTATTACACATATGGTAAAAGTAAAAAGAACATACAGTTGAAGTAAGTACCTATATTTTTTGAAGTCGGTAGATAAAAAAAAGAATCACCGAAATCGGTTCACGCTGAAACAAAGTATGAGGTAACACACATAAAAAAAGATGAAAATGCCAAAAATCGTATGGAAAATACTTTATCTAGCCTGGCCTAGCCTAACTGGCTACAAAGTTTATGGTGAAAATGGTAACCGGTACGATCGCTGGTCAAGGTAAGTACCTGTCATTGGGAAGGCACCAACATTATATTATGTCAAGCAATGAACTACTAAAAATTGTAAATGACATTCTCACAGCCTATCTGACGGTATGTGACCCACATATACACCTACAGCGAACATCAAAACAAATAAAGCTGCAGATAGTGCCTGATGAAAGATGCCTTGCCATGCCGTAGAGCCTGTAACTATACTCTCTATACCCATCAGACCGGAACACCGCAGTGCACGCACTGCAGCTTATCGACTGACATGGGCAAGAGTATCATAACTGCCTAGACGAATTCATAAGCAGAAAATAACCCTTCCATCTATTAAATGCTGAGGTAGAAAAACAACACATTGATATAACATCAAGAGTAATATTTGCGAAACGGATTCAGCCTATTTCTTCATACCTAAACCAGCAGTTAAGGAATACGTGGTGGTTGTCTTATAGTGTAAGGATTTTTAAGCTCTAAAACAGGAAAACCCATTTCAAATACCGGTGATTATAATATGACTGTTTTATACAAACCCAACGTAAGTTTATATCGGCTCCTAAAATTCATATTTATATATTTTATTTGCGCCTTACAATTTACAAATTGAAATTACAATTAAATGCATTGAATGCTATAATAAAACGTAAGGTAAATGTAATTATAAAAGTTCAGTTTAAAAAGAATCGCAAGTTCTAGAAACTTATACAATTTGAATAATATAATAAAACAGCAAAAAAATAAAATGACGCATACGGCATTTGCTCACACCGAAATTTAAGCTGGGGCAAAGTTCTATAGAGGTTCTGGCATTGTCCTTTAATGAACCTTTATTAAATTGCTGCTTGCAGTAATTAATAATGTTAACTGAAATTTCACTGTAATCTTAAGTTGTCGATATATTTGCAGTACCTTTTACACGTGGTAAAGCTATGCTGCGGCTATATTACTGGTATAGTTGTGGAACGATTGGGTCGGCTCGAATGGAGAAGGACCACGATTTCAAAGAATACCAGCGTAAAAAAGCAGCTTAATGCTGCCATGTTCAGTATGGTAAGTGTGTAATCGGAACCGGAACCGGACACCTTTTTTACTAGAAAAGACGCATCTTAGTTCTCACAGGTGATAACGCATCTGAATTTTCATTCGTAATCGAGGATAGATGTAGATATCTATGGGCCACAGAAACCACTTACCATTAGTTGGACTGTGTATTTAGTATAGTATGTTCTTTGGTATTTTTTTTTAAAAACGGTACCTCCAAACTAGGATGTTATCCTGTGTCGTGGAGGCAGTTTACAAACATAAATTGCACGAGGGCAAACATCCAGACTTGGAACAATTATTTGTAGGCCATACAAATACTTGTTCCGTGCGGGATTCCCCGCGCCCCCGAGCGCAACAACTCATTGCTAAGCCACTGCGCCACGGAGCCGTCGAGTTATCGTGTGCTTGTTTGTCACCCTAATCCTATAAAAAAAAAACTTTCAATAATTTACTACAGACCCAAATTAGGTCACGGTGGCCAGCATCAGCGGAGACTAGTCATAATAATAATAATAATAATAATCTTTATTTGCATAAAACATGGTAAATATAGATACAGATGTTTTAGTTGTATTGTGCTCTCATGTTTTGCTATTTTAATATGACATAGCATGCAAATTATATTTAAATTATGAGTTTAAACAATAAGAAACTTTAAACAAAAAAAAGACCTATATGATATTAAAAATTAACAAATGAAAAATTATTTCTAATCATTTTATACAATGTCAGAATTACAACACACTAATGGCCAGAATATAATGTCAGACTATAGCTTACAATGTCAGAAATTCGTTAATGTCATAAAAGTTTTTGTCAATTAACCAAAGGTACAGTCTATTTTTAAATACCTAAGTTCATATTATTAATTGTTTTAATTTCGTCAGGTATTTTGTTGTATATACGTACACACATTGATAAACAGCTTTTACTATATTTAGTTGATTTCGGAACTTCGCTTAGAACTAACCTATTCGGATTTCTTTTAAGCCTTGGATTAACATCAGAGGACTTTTTAAATAAAGTTGTATGCTGTTTTACAAATTTACCTATCTCAAATATGTATAACGATGGCAGAGTTAGTAAGCAAAGATTTTTGAATCTTGGCTTACAAGATTCTCTTGTTGAGATACCACATATCGCCCTTATGCACTTTTTTTGTGCGATAAATACCTTATGCCAATCTGTGCTATTACCCCACACTATTATACCATTTTTTTTTATAGAATAGGGGGCAAACGAGCATGCGGCTCACCTGATGGTAAGTGACTACCGCCGCCCATGAACAACCGCAACACCAGGGGAATTGCAGATGCGTTGCCGACCTTTTAGAAAGGTGTAAGCTCTTTTCTTGAAGGTTCCTAAGTCGTATCGGTCCGGAAAATTCGCTGGTGGTAGGTAATTGATTCCACAAGGAAGTCGTGCGAGGGAGAAAACTTCTTCTAAATCGCACAGTCGTGGACCGCCAATCATCCAGATGGTATGGATGGTAACGCGAGTTTTGTCGCGATGTGCGATGGTGAAATTGAGCGGCTGGAATTAGTCCGAACAATTCCTCAGAGCACTCCCCGTGATAAATGCAATAAAATACGCAAAGAGATGCAACATCTCTACGCAGTGCCAGTGTATTGAGCCGATCAGAAATAACTCGGTCGTCGACGATTCGAACCGCTCTGCGCTGGATGCGGTCAAGTGGAAGGAGCTGGCACTGGGGTGCCACGGCCCAGAGATGAGAACAGTATTCCATGTGGGGCCGAACTTGCGCTTTGTAAAGTTGCAGGCGATGTGCCGGCATGAAATACTGTCTCGCTCTGCTGAGCACGCCAAGCTTTTTAGAGGCCAATTTGGCCTTCCCTTCCAAGTGACCACGAAACTGCACACTATTCGATATGTCGACGCCAAGGATTCCGATACTGGCTGAGGCAGTAAGGGCAGTGCCTTGAAACTGAGGAGATACGACAAAAGGGTTCTTTTTAGCGGTAAACGCGCAAACTTGTGTCTTCTGGGGATTGAACTGGACTAGATTTAGTCGCCCCCAATCCGAGACTTTGTTAAGCAAAGACTCGACTTCAGACACAAGTTTGTCCCGGTACTCGGCGACGTTTTCCCGAGAAATATTGGCACGGCCGGTATATAAGGCATCACCAGTGCTGTCGTCCGCATAGCAATGAATGCTGCCAGTTAGCAACATATCATTGACATGCAGGAGAAACAGCGTTGGTGATAGCACGCAGCCTTGTGGAACACCAGCGTTGATAGGCTTGAAATCAGAGCATTCACCGTCTACTACGACCTTGATGCTCCGATCAGCAAGGAAACTGGTGAGCCATTTGCACAATTTCTCGGGAAGCCCATAGGAAGGAAGCTTCGAAAGAAGCGCTTTGTGCCAGATCCGATCAAAGGCCTTCGCTACGTCCAAACTAACGGCTAATGCCTCCCCCTTGGACTCTACTGCCTCCGCCCATCTATGAGTTAATTAGACTAGAAGATCACCAGCTGATCGACCCCGACGAAAACCGTACTGGCGGTCACTAATCAGCTGGTGATCCTCAAGGTACCTAATGAGCTGGCAGTTTATAATGGCTTCCATTATTTTGGAGAACAAGGAGGTGATGGCGATAGGCCTGTAGTTGGACGGGTCTGAGCGGTCGCCTTTTTTAGGGATCGGGTGCACCAAAGCTGTCTTCCATGAGTTCGGGACTACGCCTTGGGAGTAGGAGTACCGGAAAAGACGCGTTAAAACCGGTGCCAACTCCGGAGCACACGTCTTCAGCACAATGGGAGGGACTCCATCGGGCCCACTCGACTTGTTGACGTCCAGGGAGAAGAGTGCTTTGCGGACCGATCGCTGAGTAAATCGCACATCCGGCATGGAGCACTCACATCGCGGGATGGTCGGCGGTGTGTTCCCCCCATCATCTAGAGTCGAGTTGGACGCAAAAAGAGAGCTCAACAGATCGGCTTTCTCCTTTGCGGTATGGGCCAGTGAGTCGTTCTCTCTGTGCAGGGATGGAAGAGATGGCTGACAGAAGTTCCCTTGGACAGCCTTGGCGAGAGACCAGAATGCACGGGTTCCCGAAGGAAGGCGAACTAGCTTCTCGCCAATTCTGCCGATGTGCTCAGACCTTGCCTTGGCAATGACGCTTTTGAAGGACCTGGAGGCGGAATTATACTTCTTTTTTAATGCGCTGGTGTTTACATCCCTAGACGTTGATGCGTCAGCCCAGGCCTGGTAGCACTCCTGCTTATAGCGTGATGCTATTTTACAGGAGCGACCAAACCATGGCTGGGATCTGCCTCCGATGGGCACCACAGAGGATGGAATAAAAAGTTCCATACCCTGAAGTACCACATCAGCAACAGAATCGGCAACAACGCTGGGATCTTCCGGCGAGAAGCAAACCCGCCCCCAAGGGTAGGATGCAAAAAAAGACCGCATCCCGTCCCAATCAGCTGACCTATAGTGCCAAACACGGCGGAAAGCTGTAGATCGCAACTGCGATTGGAGCGTGAGTGGCACCGTACTCCGGATCAGACAATGGTCCGAAGAGCCCAGAGGGGCATCGACGGAGACCTGATATCCGTCCGGATGAGAGGTCAGCAGAAGGTCCAACAGGGAAGGTACATGGTCTTCCACATCTGGGATCCGCGTAGGCGAAGTAACCAGTTGTGTTAGACCATATGCCAAAGCAAAGTCATAGACAGATCTACCCGCATGATCGGTTAAACGAGAACCAAGCCATTCAGCGTGGTGGGCGTTGAATGATTTCAACTTCCAAGTTGATTGATCCAAGTATCACGATCTCTGCGGATGGGACCTGTTGTAGCACGGAGTCTGCAGCCATTTGGACGTGGTCTATGAGTCGGTCTGTGTCGGCATTACCGCTATGGGACCTATAGAGGCACCCGTAGACGCGGGGATGGTCGTCGCTGTCTACGCGCAGCCATAGGATGGACAGGTCCGTACCTTCAAGGCTGCCGAGGCGTCGAAAACAGATGTCCTCTCTGACATACACGCAAACTCCAGCCCGGGGCACAAACGAGTGTTCTAATTTGTACCCCGGGTAGGAGAGATACGAAGTATCAGCCGGAGAGGACACCTGTGTCTCGGACTTCACACGGAGAAAACTCAAGTAATACGCCTGATAGCTACAATTATTGTAGTTTATTCTCATCAACTACTTTTAATTAAATAAAAAAAAAGTTACAGCCTATATACGTCCCACTGCTGGGCAAAGGCTTCCTCTCATTTCTGAGAAGTTTTTTAGGGCAAGGAAGTGTCCGCCGCGCTGCCCCAATGCGTGTCTTAACATATCTTCGAAAATATTTTTTTCCTTTTCTCAGACATGCAGGTTTCCTCACGATGTTTTCCTTCACCGCCGAGCACGTGGTAAATCAGCACTTAAAATTGCAATTAAAAATTTCATTGGTGCCGGCGGGGATCGAACCTGGGTTGCCCGCGTATTGTGAAATTTACCGTGAGTGCTAACCATCTGAGCTACCACGGCTCTATTATTAATGCCACACTATTAACCTTAAGTTAACAGTGTGGCATTAATAATAACATGGATTAAGAGAAAGGTAACAATCTTAGAATACATCTAGTACCTAACAAATTACTCAGAACTTTGGACTTGTGAAACATATTATCATTCACATTTGAAAAAAATCACCGCCAACACGCTTTACAAAAGCTCGATGGACTTAATTACTTAGAAATGAGACGAGGCCTGAGCCATACAAAATCATTTACCGTACTTTATCAACTATATGTAAAAATATGTGTATAACATTTTATTAAATGGATTAAACATCAAAATACATCAAAGTTGCATATCTTTTACTTTGATAGCCTGTTTTTATTCATGATATTAAATTTTTTACATAGTCTTAATAAAATAATATAAGGTCAGCTGTAACGACATAAAACACAAAGTGTTTCAAGAATAGTTCTGATCAAATTATAATCCAAAGTAAAAGTTGGCAGTTTTGTTGTTAAAAGTTAATTTAAAACTTGCTCACCAGCCGCGTCTAACTTATTTGTCATAATAACGCACATGCTTGAATTTGTTGTGGAGTTTGCTCTTTAAAATTTATTGCCAACACAATATTCATCAATATCTTATATTTTACTAATTGAAAGAAACATAATATTCGTAGAAATACTAGCTGGCACATACCCGCCCGCTTCGCTGAGTCTGAGCTGCGTGCGTGCGTGCGTGCGTGCATGCGTGCGTGAGTACGTACGTGTGTGCGTGCGCGCTTGTGTGGATGTGCGCATGCGTGCGTGCTTGCGTGTGTGTCTGTGTGTGTGTTTGTGTGTGTGTGTGTGTTTGTGTAAGAATATTAGTAAAATGTTTAGGAAATAAATCACGAAATGTGCAGCAACTTATTTATATATTTGATTTTTTAATGTACGGTCAGCGATAATTCTTTACCACGATGATTCTTTTTCTTATTTTTCGAAAAGATATTTCTCAGGAGTGGTTAAGATTTTGATAGGATTTGGTTTAAATTTGTTGGTTAATTTAATGACAAAATCATCAAAGACCGCGCGACTTATGAGCGAATTATTCTTTACTACGTCAACCATTTTGATGATTATATACTTTTGATTCTTTGAAGTCGGCTTTACTCTTTTAACAGTTGAAATTGATAACGAGAAGGCGATAGGGAACAAAAATAAATACGTGCATATGATTAATTTTGAAATACGTACTTGCATTTTAGTTAAATATTTTATTAACTGAGAGGCAAAAGACAATATGTGTTTGCCCGAAATCCTGATCCTGACAATGTATTACAAATTAAAAGTGCAATTCTAAATGATAGTCGGAAGGGACACATCAATCGTGAAGTCAACTATTGGTGCATTCATATAGTTTAACATATTTTCTGCGACATCGCAGTATAAAATTAGAATTGTCAATAGTACAAGTCGAGGTTAAAAAAACATCATGATATACCTTTTATTTAAAAAAAGAATTATCTTAAATGTTTGCACAGTGAATTGTGAACATTTCAAACTATTGAATCTTAATATTATACCAAGCTCTGAAATCGATAATTACAAGCCGCTTTGAAAGTCACTTCAATGCTTTCAAAGATCACCAGCCAATATTAATGGAAGATTAAGTCAAGCGAGAAAAACTAATCAGAATTTCCTTTTGATGGCAATATAATTCTGTTTCAATATTATGTGCAATATGTTGTATATAATTAATTTCATTCTAAATATGACATTAAAGTGTTAATTTCAAATAACTGTCAAAGGACAATGCCAGATCGTGTCCCAACTTGTACAAAAAAGGTAGATGTATATGTTATAATTGTTGTTAAATTATTAAATTTTAAAATAAACGTTACCTCCACACTAGGATTTTCTCCTGTATCGTGGGGGCAGTTTACATACACAAAATTCGACACGGACAAAAATCCAGACCCGGAAAAATTATTTGTAGGCCATAAAAATACTTGTTCCGTGCGGGATTCGAACCCGCGGCCCTTAGCGCAGCAACTCATTGCTAAGCCACTGCGCCACGGAGCTGTCAATAATCCGTCAAATAATCTTTTGATTATTAGACTTTTTATGTAATGAATCATTATTTAGTACAACTTGCGGTAAAATATTAAATAAAAAAGGAATTCAACGGTTAATATTATATTATTTTCAGTATTTCAAATAACATCTGCTTTACTTTATAAGAATTAGTGAATACAAATATATAGTACTTATATAATTGAAAATATATTAATCTTTGTCATAAAAAATATTATTTACCGATTTCTATTATGATTTATAATATACGGTTAATTATAATTTTAAAAGTTTTAACTTCAACTCTAAGATGTTGTCTGTAAAGAGTGGTCATTGCTTCTAAGCAAACATGATAGAAATGGAAATATAATGCTGAAGAATAATTGGGCCACACGCCTAAGATATTATGTGCGGTCTATCTTGGGAGCTAGGGAACGAATAACATATCACACAGGTGAAGCCAATGATTCATGAAATCTACCTACTTAATAAAGTTTGTAGTCTCTTATATTTTACTTTGATTCCGGGCCGTGCTTTGCTACTAGCTGTGCTTTTGCCGAAATATCGATAACGATGGACAATGTCTAACAAGATTGTGATATTGTTTCATGTGCTAACCCACCTGCTAATCGACGAAACTATGGAAATATGTTCCCAATCAGGCAATCTATAGGAAAGGCCTATGAACATAATGAACACGGACGGCCATATTAATATTTACTTCGTGCAGGAATCTTCAAAATTTAGTCAATATTTAACATTTTTCGTTTTTAATCGATTTTTTAAGATCATTTTAAATTTATTATTATATAAAATATTACAAACTATACCAATAATTAAAAAAAAACTAAAGCTAATAACTTAATTATCATACAGTCCTACTACTCCGCGGTATCGTGCCAAAAACACTGGCTGCCTTTCCCCGCTAAATGGCTAAGCCTTTGAGCGAGAAAAGAACCAGCCCTCTTATCACCATCGGCAACGAACAGTCGTTCCTTTAGGAACTTCACTGCACGTGGACCCCACGAACCGTTAGTTTCTACAGCAAATGGCACAAATATGTAGTCATCTCTTAGAGTTTAGCATCTCACACTAGGGCATAACCTCTCTTCAAAAGGATCAATATCATACCATCGAGTCTCCTGCCATCGGCTCAGCCTCAGACTTACCAGCAATAGTCCCAAAAAACCCCATCACTGATATTAGAGTGAACACGTATAAATTGCTATAGTTTATTTTGTTGGTATCGTTGTCACATCGTAATAAAATCTACCGCATCTTCATATACTGTGTACAATGATGTAAAAGTATACGTGTAATAAATACTAGTACTGTAGTGATTTAACTCGGTACTAGACGAAGCAATGATCTGGCGCGATATGAAGAAGAGCGGAGTCCTCCCCCCTGCCCATGACGTCTGAGATATTACCGGTCGGTTTCGCTTGCATACCGGTACGCCCGCTTAGGAGTGTCTTGTACACGGAATCAGTTGCACCCAACAACACGATATTACTCGGAGTTATTTTGTAATATTAGGAAAAATTGTATGACGCCAAATTGAATTCTTATTATCATGTGATTACTTTCCATCTCGATTTTTAATTTAATTATATGTTAGGATTACAATTCATTATATCATTAAATTCAACAAAAGACAATTATTTTTTTATATTAAAATCGAAAAATATTTACGACATTAATATAAAAAAAATAATTGTCTAATTGTCATTATATAAATGTCGTAAATATTTTTAAGGTTGCACATCTGTAACGTGGTGGTTGAATAAACAGAAGCGTCGTTCAATTTTAACCTGTTTAATTTATTCTGTTCAATCTCCTACCTAATATATTGAGCCAAATACCTGAGATACTGCTATACAGGTAAAATATAGTAAAATTAGGTAGGTACCTACTCACACAAGCTATTGTTATCATCACAACGAATCAGGTGAAGCCGCGGAACGCAATTAGTTTTGTAAAGTAGTAGTTAGTTTGTATCTTTGTATAGAAAAATAAATTATTACGAGGAATACAGATAAAATATAATATTATCATATTATTATCTAAAGAAATATTTTTATGACAACCCTTGCATATTTTTAGCGACTAGACGTCAAGGCAGCTTTGTAGGTATTTTGCGGTATAACAAAGGAGTTGACCCACTATAAGTATTTATTACACATATGGTAAAATTAAAAAGAACATACAGTTGAAGTGAGTACCTATATTTTTAGAAGTCGGTAGATAAAAAAAAGAATCACCGAAATCGGTTCACGCTGAAACAAGGTATGAAGTAACACACATAAAAAAGATGAAAATGCCAAAAATCGTATGGAAAATACTTTATCTAGCCTGGCCTAGCCTAACTGGCTACAAAGTTTATGGTGAAAATGGTAACCAGTACGATCGCTGGTCAAGGTAAGTACCTGTCATTGGGAAGGCACCAACATTATATTATGTCAAGCAATGAACTACCAAAAATTGTAAATGATATTCTCACAGCCTATCTGACGGTAAATGACCCACATATACACCTACAGCGAACTTCAAAACAAATAGAGCTGCAGATACTGCCTGATGAAAGATGCCTTGCCATGCCGTACAGCCTGTAACTATAATCTCTATACCCATCAGACCGGAACACCGCAGTGCACGCACTGCAGCTTGTCGACTGACATGGGCAAGAGTATCATAACTACCTAGACGAATTCATAAGCAGAAAATAACCCTTCCATCTATTAAATGCTGATGTAGAAAAACATTACATTGATATAACATCAAGAGTAATATTTGCGAAACGGATTCAGCATATTTCTTCATACCTAAACCAGCCACCACGTGTTCCTTACACGTGGTGGTTGTCTTATAGTGTAAGGATTTTTAAGCTCTAAAACAGGAAAACCCATCTCAAATACCGGTGATTATAATATAACTGTTTTATACAAACCCAACGGAAGTTTATATCGGCTTCTAAAATCCATAATTATATATTTTATTTGCGCCTTACAATTTACAAATTGAAATTACAATTAAATGCATTGAATTCTATAATAAAACGTAAGGTAAATGTAATTATAAAAGGCCAGTTTAAAAAGAATCGCAATTTCAAGAAACTTATACAATTTGAATAATATAATAAAACAGCAAAAAAATGACGCATACGACATTTGTTCACACCGAACTTTAAGGTGGGGCAAAGTTCTATAGAGGTTCTGGCATTGTCCTTTAATGAACCTTTATTAAATTGCTGCTTGCAGTAATTAACAATGTTAACTGAAATTTCACTGTAATATTAAGTTGTCAATAAATTTGCAGTACCGTTTACACGTGGTAAAGCCATGCTGCAGCTATATTACTGGTATAGTTGTGGAACGATTGGGTCGGCTCGAATGGAGAAGGACTACGATTTCAAAGAATACCAGCGTAAAATAGCAGCTTAATGCTGCCATTTTCAGTATGGTAAGTGTAGAATCGAAACCGGAACCGGACACCTTTTTTACTAGAAAAGACGCATCTTAGTTCTCACAGGTGATAACGCATCTGAATTTTCATTCGTAATCGAGGATAGATGTAGATATCTATGGGCCACATAAACCACTTACCATTAGTTGGACTGTGTATTTAGTATAGTATGTTCTTTGGTATTTTTTTTTAAAAACGGTACCTCCAAACTAGGATGTTATCCTCTGTCGTGGAGGCAGTTTACAAACATAAATTGCACGAGGGCAAACATCCAGACTTGGAACAATTATTTGTAGGCCATACAAATACTTGTTCCGTGCGGGATTCCCCGCGCCCCCGAGCGCAACAACTCATTGCTAAGCCACTGCGCCACGGAGCCGTCGAGTTATCGTGTGCTTGTTTGTCACCCTAATCCTATAAAAAAAAAACTTTCAATAATTTACTACAGACCCAAATTAGGTCACGGTGGCCAGCATCAGCGGAGACTAGTCATAATAATAATAATAATAATAATCTTTATTTGCATAAAACATGGTAAATATAGATACAGATGTTTTAGTTGTATTGTGCTCTCATGTTTTGCTATTTTAATATGACATAGCATGCAAATTATATTTAAATTATGAGTTTAAACAATAAGAAACTTTAAACAAAAAAAAGACCTATATGATATTAAAAATTAACAAATGAAAAATTATTTCTAATCATTTTATACAATGTCAGAATTACAACACACTAATGGCCAGAATATAATGTCAGACTATAGCTTACAATGTCAGAAATTCGTTAATGTCATAAAAGTTTTTGTCAATTAACCAAAGGTACAGTCTATTTTTAAATACCTAAGTTCATATTATTAATTGTTTTAATTTCGTCAGGTATTTTGTTGTATATACGTACACACATTGATAAACAGCTTTTACTATATTTAGTTGATTTCGGAACTTCGCTTAGAACTAACCTATTCGGATTTCTTTTAAGCCTTGGATTAACATCAGAGGACTTTTTAAATAAAGTTGTATGCTGTTTTACAAATTTACCTATCTCAAATATGTATAACGATGGCAGAGTTAGTAAGCAAAGATTTTTGAATCTTGGCTTACAAGATTCTCTTGTTGAGATACCACATATCGCCCTTATGCACTTTTTTTGTGCGATAAATACCTTATGCCAATCTGTGCTATTACCCCACACTATTATACCATTTTTTTTTATAGAATAGGGGGCAAACGAGCATGCGGCTCACCTGATGGTAAGTGACTACCGCCGCCCATGGACAACCGCAACACCAGGGGAATTGCAGATGCGTTGCCGACCTTTTAGAAAGGTGTAAGCTCTTTTCTTGAAGGTTCCTAAGTCGTATCGGTCCGGAAAATTCGCTGGTGGTAGGTAATTGATTCCACAAGGAAGTCGTGCGAGGGAGAAAACTTCTTCTAAATCGCACAGTCGTGGACCGCCAATCATCCAGATGGTATGGATGGTAACGCGAGTTTTGTCGCGATGTGCGATGGTGAAATTGAGCGGCTGGAATTAGTCCGAACAATTCCTCAGAGCACTCCCCGTGATAAATGCAATAAAATACGCAAAGAGATGCAACATCTCTACGCAGTGCCAGTGTATTGAGCCGATCAGAAATAACTCGGTCGTCGACGATTCGAACCGCTCTGCGCTGGATGCGGTCAAGTGGAAGGAGCTGGCACTGGGGTGCCACGGCCCAGAGATGAGAACAGTATTCCATGTGGGGCCGAACTTGCGCTTTGTAAAGTTGCAGGCGATGTGCCGGCATGAAATACTGTCTCGCTCTGCTGAGCACGCCAAGCTTTTTAGAGGCCAATTTGGCCTTCCCTTCCAAGTGACCACGAAACTGCACACTATTCGATATGTCGACGCCAAGGATTCCGATACTGGCTGAGGCAGTAAGGGCAGTGCCTTGAAACTGAGGAGATACGACAAAGGGGTTCTTTTTAGCGGTAAACGCGCAAACTTGTGTCTTCTGGGGATTGAACTGGACTAGATTTAGTCGCCCCCAATCCGAGACTTTGTTAAGCAAAGACTCGACTTCAGACACAAGTTTGTCCCGGTACTCGGCGACGTTTTCCCGAGAAATATTGGCACGGCCGGTATATAAGGCATCACCAGTGCTGTCGTCCGCATAGCAATGAATGCTGCCAGTTAGCAACATATCATTGACATGCAGGAGAAACAGCGTTGGTGATAGCACGCAGCCTTGTGGAACACCAGCGTTGATAGGCTTGAAATCAGAGCATTCACCGTCTACTACGACCTTGATGCTCCGATCAGCAAGGAAACTGGTGAGCCATTTGCACAATTTCTCGGGAAGCCCATAGGAAGGAAGCTTCGAAAGAAGCGCTTTGTGCCAGACCCGATCAAAGGCCTTCGCTACGTCCAAACTAACGGCTAATGCCTCCCCCTTGGACTCTACTGCCTCCGCCCATCTATGAGTTAATTAGACTAGAAGATCACCAGCTGATCGACCCCGACGAAAACCGTACTGGCGGTCACTAATCAGCTGGTGATCCTCAAGGTACCTAATGAGCTGGCAGTTTATAATGGCTTCCATTATTTTGGAGAACAAGGAGGTGATGGCGATAGGCCTGTAGTTGGACGGGTCTGAGCGGTCGCCTTTTTTAGGGATCGGGTGCACCAAAGCTGTCTTCCATGAGTTCGGGACTACGCCTTGGGAGTAGGAGTACCGGAAAAGACGCGTTAAAACCGGTGCCAACTCCGGAGCACACGTCTTCAGCACAATGGGAGGGACTCCATCGGGCCCACTCGACTTGTTGACGTCCAGGGAGAAGAGTGCTTTGCGGACCGAGCGCTGAGTAAATCGCACATCCGGCATGGAGCACTCACATCGCGGGATGGTCGGCGGTGTGTTCCCCCCATCATCTAGAGTCGAGTTGGACGCAAAAAGAGAGCTCAACAGATCGGCTTTCTCCTTTGCGGTATGGGCCAGTGAGTCGTTCTCTCTGTGCAGGGATGGAAGAGATGGCTGACAGAAGTTCCCTTGGACAGCCTTGGCGAGAGACCAGAATGCACGGGTTCCCGAAGGAAGGCGAACTAGCTTCTCGCCAATTCTGCCGATGTGCTCAGACCTTGCCTTGGCAATGACGCTTTTGAAGGACCTGGAGGCGGAATTATACTTCTTTTTTAATGCGCTGGTGTTTACATCCCTAGACGTTGATGCGTCAGCCCAGGCCTGGTAGCACTCCTGCTTATAGCGTGATGCTATTTTACAGGAGCGACCAAACCATGGCTGGGATCTGCCTCCGATGGGCACCACAGAGGATGGAATAAAAAGTTCCATACCCTGAAGTACCACATCAGCAACAGAATCGGCAACAACGCTGGGATCTTCCGGCGAGAAGCAAACCCGCCCCCAAGGGTAGGATGCAAAAAAAGACCGCATCCCGTCCCAATCAGCTGACCTATAGTGCCAAACACGGCGGAAAGCTGTAGATCGCAACTGCGATTGGAGCGTGAGTGGCACCGTACTCCGGATCAGACAATGGTCCGAAGAGCCCAGAGGGGCATCGACGGAGACCTGATATCCGTCCGGATGAGAGGTCAGCAGAAGGTCCAACAGGGAAGGTACATGGTCTTCCACATCTGGGATCCGCGTAGGCGAAGTAACCAGTTGTGTTAGACCATATGCCAAAGCAAAGTCATAGACAGATCTACCCGCATGATCGGTTAAACGAGAACCAAGCCATTCAGCGTGGTGGGCGTTGAATGATTTCAACTTCCAAGTTGATTGATCCAAGTATCACGATCTCTGCGGATGGGACCTGTTGTAGCACGGAGTCTGCAGCCATTTGGACGTGGTCTATGAGTCGGTCTGTGTCGGCATTACCGCTATGGGACCTATAGAGGCACCCGTAGACGCGGGGATGGTCGTCGCTGTCTACGCGCAGCCATAGGATGGACAGGTCCGTACCTTCAAGGCTGCCGAGGCGTCGAAAACAGATGTCCTCTCTGACATACACGCAAACTCCAGCCCGGGGCACAAACGAGTGTTCTAATTTGTACCCCGGGTAGGAGAGATACGAAGTATCAGCCGGAGAGGACACCTGTGTCTCGGACTTCACACGGAGAAAACTCAAGTAATACGCCTGATAGCTACAATTATTGTAGTTTATTCTCATCAACTACTTTTAATTAAATAAAAAAAAAGTTACAGCCTATATACGTCCCACTGCTGGGCAAAGGCTTCCTCTCATTTCTGAGAAGTTTTTTAGGGCAAGGAAGTGTCCGCCGCGCTGCCCCAATGCGTGTCTTAACATATCTTCGAAAATATTTTTTTCCTTTTCTCAGACATGCAGGTTTCCTCACGATGTTTTCCTTCACCGCCGAGCACGTGGTAAATCAGCACTTAAAATTGCAATTAAAAATTTCATTGGTGCCGGCGGGGATCGAACCTGGGTTGCCCGCGTATTGTGAAATTTACCGTGAGTGCTAACCATCTGAGCTACCACGGCTCTATTATTAATGCCACACTATTAACCTTAAGTTAACAGTGTGGCATTAATAATAACATGGATTAAGAGAAAGGTAACAATCTTAGAATACATCTAGTACCTAACAAATTACTCAGAACTTTGGACTTGTGAAACATATTATCATTCACATTTGAAAAAAATCACCGCCAACACGCTTTACAAAAGCTCGATGGACTTAATTACTTAGAAATGAGACGAGGCCTGAGCCATACAAAATCATTTACCGTACTTTATCAACTATATGTAAAAATATGTGTATAACATTTTATTAAATGGATTAAACATCAAAATACATCAAAGTTGCATATCTTTTACTTTGATAGCCTGTTTTTATTCATGATATTTAATTTTTTTACATAGTCTTAATAAAATAATATAAGGTCAGCTGTAACGACATAAAACACAAAGTGTTTCAAGAATAGTTCTGATCAAATTATAATCCAAAGTAAAAGTTGGCAGTTTTGTTGTTAAAAGTTAATTTAAAACTTGCTCACCAGCCGCGTCTAACTTATTTGTCATAATAACGCACATGCTTGAATTTGTTGTGGAGTTTGCTCTTTAAAATTTATTGCCAACACAATATTCATCAATATCTTATATTTTACTAATTGAAAGAAACATAATATTCGTAGAAATACTAGCTGGCACATACCCGCCCGCTTCGCTGAGTCTGAGCTACGTGCGTGCGTGCGTGCGTGCATGCGTGCGTGAGTACGTACGTGTGTGCGTGCGCGCTTGTGTGGATGTGCGCATGCGTGCGTGCTTGCGTGTGTGTCTGTGTGTGTGTTTGTGTGTGTGTGTGTGTGTTTGTGTAAGAATATTAGTAAAATGTTTAGGAAATAAATCACGAAATGTGCAGCAACTTATTTATATATTTGATTTTTTAATGTACGGTCAGCGATAATTCTTTACCACGATGATTCGTTTTCTTATTTTTCGAAAAGATATTTCTCAGGAGTGGTTAAGATTTTGATAGGATTTGGTTTAAATTTGTTGGTTAATTTAATGACAAAATCATCAAAGACCGCGCGACTTATGAGCGAATTATTCTTTACTACGTCAACCATTTTGATGATTATATACTTTTGATTCTTTGAAGTCGGCTTTACTCTTTTAACAGTTGAAATTGATAACGAGAAGGCGATCATCATCATCATCATCATTACAGCCCTTCACAAGTCCACTGCTGAACATAGGCCTCCCCCAAAGAATGCCACAAAGCACGGTCCTGAGCCACCTGCATCCATCGACTTCCTGCATGTCTTACCAGGTCGTCACTCCATCTCGTGGGGGGACGCCCTACACTTCGCCTACCGGTACGAGGCTGCCACTCGAGAACCTTTCTTCCCCATCGGTTGTCGGTTCTTCGAGCTATATGGCCGGCCCACTGCCACTTCAGCTTACTAATCCGTTGGGCTATGTCGGTTACTCTGGTTCTACTGCGGATATCCTTATTCCTAAGTTTATCACGCAGAGAAACTCCGAGCATAGCCCTCTCCATAGCTCGCTGAGCGACCTTGAGCTTCCTCATACGGCCAGCAGTGAAGGACCACGTCTCAGTACCATAGGTCATCACTGGCAACACGCATTGGTTGTACAATTTCGTTTTAAGGTTTTGAGGTATGTCTGACGAGAAGATGTGTCGTAGCTTCCCGAACGCTGCCCAGCCGAGTTGAATCCGTCGATTGACCTCTCGGTCGAAGTTGGACTTACCTAGTCGGACTATTTGTCCCAGGTAAACATATTCGTCAACAACTTCGAGCTTAGTGCTCCCAACAACTACCGGCATAGGTGTGACATGGACATTAAACATGATCTTTGTTTTGTCCATGTTCATCTTAAGACCTATCCGTTGGGAGACACTATTGAGGTCATTGAGCATAGTGCTTAGGTCCTCCAGCGATTCTGCCATAAGGACTATATCGTCGGCAAATCGAAGGTGAGTGATGTATTCGCCATTGATGTTAATACCGCATCCTTTCCAGTCCAGAAGCTTGAAAACGTCTTCCAATGCAGCGGTGAAGAGTTTCGGGGATATAACATCACCCTGTCTTACACCTCTCTGCAATTGGATGGGTTTCGTACTCTGGTTCTGTACTCGGATAGCCATCGTAGCCCTACTGTACAAACACTTCAGCACTTCGATATACCGACAGTCAACTTGGCACCGCTGAAGGGACTGCAGCACCGCCCAAATTTCGACGGAATCAAAGGCTTTCTCATAGTCCACATACGCCAGACATAGTGGCAAATTGTACTCTTCGGACTTCTGTACAATTTGCCGTAGGGTATGTATGTGGTCTATGGTGCTAAAGCCCTTTCGGAAGCATCATCTTCCTGATAATAGCCAATATTATAATAAAAAAAAAAAAACTGCGGTTGCCAACCCGCTCGCCAAGCGTGGCAACTATGGCAAATACCCCCCTTATGAACGAGAAGGCGATAGGGAACAAAAATAAATACGTGCATATGATTAATTTTGAAATACGTACTTGCATTTTAGTTAAATATTTTATTAACTGAGAGGCAAAAGACAATATGTGTTTGCCCGAAATCCTGATCCTGACAATGTATTACAAATTAAAAGTGCAATTCTAAATGATAGTCGGAAGGGACACATCAATCGTGAAGTCAACTATTGGTGCATTCATATAGTTTAACATATTTTCTGCGACATCGCAGTATAAAAATTAGAATTGTCAATAGTACAAGTCGAGGTTAAAAAAACATCATGATATACCTTTTATTTAAAAAAAGAATTATCTTAAATGTTTGCACAGTGAATTGTGAACATTTCAAACTATTGAATCTTAATATTATACCAAGCTCTGAAATCGATAATTACAAGCCGCTTTGAAAGTCACTTCAATGCTTTCAAAGATCACCAGCCAATATTAATGGAAGATTAAGTCAAGCGAGAAAAACTAATCAGAATTTCCTTTTGATGGCAATATAATTCTGTTTCAATATTATGTGCAATATGTTGTATATAATTAATTTCATTCTAAATATGACATTAAAGTGTTAATTTCAAATAACTGTCAAAGGACAATGCCAGATCGTGTCCCAACTTGTACAAAAAAGGTAGATGTATATGTTATAATTGTTGTTAAATTATTAAATTTTAAAATAAACGTTACCTCCACACTAGGATTTTCTCCTGTATCGTGGGGGCAGTTTACATACACAAAATTCGACACGGACAAAAATCCAGACCCGGAAAAATTATTTGTAGGCCATAAAAATACTTGTTCCGTGCGGGATTCGAACCCGCGGCCCTTAGCGCAGCAACTCATTGCTAAGCCACTGCGCCACGGAGCTGTCAATAATCCGTCAAATAATCTTTTGATTATTAGACTTTTTATGTAATGAATCATTATTTAGTACAACTTGCGGTAAAATATTAAATAAAAAAGGAATTCAACGGTTAATATTATATTATTTTCAGTATTTCAAATAACATCTGCTTTACTTTATAAGAATTAGTGAATACAAATATATAGTACTTATATAATTGAAAATATATTAATCTTTGTCATAAAAAATATTATTTACCGATTTCTATTATGATTTATAATATACGGTTAATTATAATTTTAAAAGTTTTAACTTCAACTCTAAGATGTTGTCTGTAAAGAGTGGTCATTGCTTCTAAGCAAACATGATAGAAATGGAAATATAATGCTGAAGAATAATTGGGCCACACGCCTAAGATATTATGTGCGGTCTATCTTGGGAGCTAGGGAACGAATAACATATCACACAGGTGAAGCCAATGATTCATGAAATCTACCTACTTAATAAAGTTTGTAGTCTCTTATATTTTACTTTGATTCCGGGCCGTGCTTTGCTACTAGCTGTGCTTTTGCGGAAATATCGATAACGATGGACAATGTCTAACAAGATTGTGATATTGTTTCATGTGCTAACCCACCTGCTAATCGACGAAACTATGGAAATATGTTCCCAATCAGGCAATCTATAGGAAAGGCCTATGAACATAATGAACACGGACGGCCATATTAATATTTACTTCGTGCAGGAATCTTCAAAATTTAGTCAATATTTAACATATTTCGTTTTTAATCGATTTTTTAAGATCATTTTAAATTTATTATTATATAAAATATTACAAACTATACCAATAATTAAAAAAAAACTAAAGCTAATAACTTAATTATCATACAGTCCTACTACTCCGCGGTATCGTGCCAAAAACACTGGCTGCCTTTCCCCGCTAAATGGCTAAGCCTTTGAGCGAGAAAAGAACCAGCCCTCTTATCACCATCGGCAACGAACAGTCGTTCCTTTAGGAACTTCACTGCACGTGGACCCCACGAACCGTTAGTTTCTACAGCAAATGGCACAAATATGTAGTCATCTCTTAGAGTTTAGCATCTCACACTAGGGCATAACCTCTCTTCAAAAGGATCAATATCATACCATCGAGTCTCCTGCCATCGGCTCAGCCTCAGACTTACCAGCAATAGTCCCAAAAAACCCCATCACTGATATTAGAGTGAACACGTATAAATTGCTATAGTTTATTTTGTTGGTATCGTTGTCACATCGTAATAAAATCTACCGCATCTTCATATACTGTGTACAATGATGTAAAAGTATACGTGTAATAAATACTAGTACTGTAGTGATTTAACTCGGTACTAGACGAAGCAATGATCTGGCGCGATATGAAGAAGAGCGGAGTCCTCCCCCCTGCCCATGACGTCTGAGATATTACCGGTCGGTTTCGCTTGCATACCGGTACGCCCGCTTAGGAGTGTCTTGTACACGGAATCAGTTGCACCCAACAACACGATATTACTCGGAGTTATTTTGTAATATTAGGAAAAATTGTATGACGCCAAATTGAATTCTTATTATCATGTGATTACTTTCCATCTCGATTTTTAATTTAATTATATGTTAGGATTACAATTCATTATATCATTAAATTCAACAAAAGACAATTATTTTTTTATATTAAAATCGAAAAATATTTACGACATTAATATAAAAAAAATAATTGTCTAATTGTCATTATATAAATGTCGTAAATATTTTTAAGGTTGCACATCTGTAACGTGGTGGTTGAATAAACAGAAGCGTCGTTCAATTTTAACCTGTTTAATTTATTCTGTTCAATCTCCTACCTAATATATTGAGCCAAATACCTGAGATACTGCTATACAGGTAAAATATAGTAAAATTAGGTAGGTACCTACTCACACAAGCTATTGTTATCATCACAACGAATCAGGTGAAGCCGCGGAACGCAATTAGTTTTGTAAAGTAGTAGTTAGTTTGTATCTTTGTATAGAAAAATAAATTATTACGAGGAATACAGATAAAATATAATATTATCATATTATTATCTAAAGAAATATTTTTATGACAACCCTTGCATATTTTAGCGACTAGACGTCAAGGCAGCTTTGTAGGTATTTTGCGGTATAACAAAGGAGTTGACCCACTATAAGTATTTATTACACATATGGTAAAATTAAAAAGAACATACAGTTGAAGTGAGTACCTATATTTTTAGAAGTCGGTAGATAAAAAAAAGAATCACCGAAATCGGTTCACGCTGAAACAAGGTATGAAGTAACACACATAAAAAAGATGAAAATGCCAAAAATCGTATGGAAAATACTTTATCTAGCCTGGCCTAGCCTAACTGGCTACAAAGTTTATGGTGAAAATGGTAACCAGTACGATCGCTGGTCAAGGTAAGTACCTGTCATTGGGAAGGCACCAACATTATATTATGTCAAGCAATGAACTACCAAAAATTGTAAATGATATTCTCACAGCCTATCTGACGGTAAATGACCCACATATACACCTACAGCGAACTTCAAAACAAATAGAGCTGCAGATACTGCCTGATGAAAGATGCCTTGCCATGCCGTACAGCCTGTAACTATACTCTCTATACCCATCAGACCGGAACACCGCAGTGCACGCACTGCAGCTTGTCGACTGACATGGGCAAGAGTATCATAACTACCTAGACGAATTCATAAGCAGAAAATAACCCTTCCATCTATTAAATGCTGATGTAGAAAAACATTACATTGATATAACATCAAGAGTAATATTTGCGAAACGGATTCAGCATATTTCTTCATACCTAAACCAGCCACCACGTGTTCCTTACACGTGGTGGTTGTCTTATAGTGTAAGGATTTTTAAGCTCTAAAACAGGAAAACCCATCTCAAATACCGGTGATTATAATATAATTGTTTTATACAAACCCAACGGAAGTTTATATCGGCTCCTAATATCCCTAATTATATATTTTATTTGCGCCTAAAAATTTACAAATTGAAGTTACAATTAAATGCATTGAATGCTATAATAAAACGTAAGGTAAATGTAATTATAAAAGTTCAATTTAAAAAGAATCGCAAGTTCTAGAAACTTATACAATTTGAATAATATAATAAAACAGCAAAAAAATTACGCATATGGTATTTGTTCACACCAAACTTTAAGGTGGGGCAAAGTTCTATAGAGGTTCTGGCATTGTCCTTTAAATTGCTGCTTGCAGTAATTAACAATTTTAACTGAAATTTCACTGTAATATTAAGTTGTCGATATATTTGCAGTACCGTTTACACGTGGTAAAGCCATGCTGCAGCTATATTACTGGTATAGTTGTGGAACGATTGGGTCGGCTCGACTGGAGAAGTACCACGATTTCAAGAATACCAGCGTAAAATAGCAGCTTAATGCTAACATGTTCAGTACGTAAGGGTAGAATCGGAACCGGAACCGGACACCTTTTTTACTAGAAAAGACGCATTTTAGTTCTCACATGTGATAACGCATCTGAATTTTGATTCGTAATCGAGGATAGATGTAGATATCTATGAGCCACAGCAACCACTTAACATCAGTTGGACTGTGTATTTAGTATAGTATGTTTTTAGTATTTTTTTTAAAACGTTACCCCCCCCCCCCCACACTAGGATATTATCCTGTGTCGTGGAGGCAGTTTACAAACATAAATTGCACGAGGGCAAACATCCAGACTTGGAAAAATTATTTGTAGGTCATACAAATACTTGTTCCGCGCGGGATTCCCAGCGCAACAACTCATTGGTAAGCCACTGCGCCACGGAGCCGTCGAGTCGTCGTGTGCTTGTTTGTCACCCTAATCCTATAAAAAAAAACTTTCAATATTTTACTACAGACCCAAATTAGGTCACGGTGGCCAGCATCAGCAGAGACTAGTCATAAGTCAGCTGATTGGGACATGATGCGATCTTATTTTGCATCCTACCCTTGGAGGCGAGTTTGCTTCTCTCCGAATGATCCCAGCATTGTTGCTGCAACAGGAAATGGAGTTATTTATTCCATCATCTGTGGTACCTCTCAGAGGCAGAACCTAGCAATAGTTTGGTCGCTTCTGCATAATTGCAATACGCCATAAGCAAGAGTGCTACCAGGCCCGAGCTCACACACGGACGTCTCTGGATGTAAATACAAGCCCTCTTAAAACGAAGTATGATTCCGCCACCAGATCCTTCAAAAGTGTCATTGTCAAGGCAAAGTCAGAGCAATTCGTGCACCTGTTCCCAAAAAAAGGTACCGCTCTGATTCGTCCGACTTATTCGTCCGACAGGCCTATCGCCATCACCTTCTTGTTCTCTAAAATATTAATCCATTATTAACAGCCAGCTCATGCTGTACATTGAGGTCACCAGCTGATTAGTGAACGTGAGTACGGATTCCGTCGCGGTCGCTCGGTTGGTGATCTTTTCGATTACCTAACTCATAAAAGGGGGAGGCAATGGAGTCCAAGGGGGAGGCATTGGCCGTTAGTTTAGACATAGCGAAGGCCTATATATATATTAAATTAGATTGTTTAGTGCGATTGCCAAATCAATTTATTTATTTAAAATATAAAAGATTTTTAATATTGATGTGGTCACTATAAGATGTTGTAAGGTTAGCTAACTACGTAATAACATAAGAGAGTAGGACCCTTAAATAGGGACTGAATAAATTAACCGACTTGGTATTACATGGATCTCACAACTTTTTACGGTTGAAGAACTAACTTGGGAGACTTTTTTTTACAAGTTATATTTTTGATGGCATCTCATTTCTTTTTGTAGATAGTTATATCTATGTACCTATTATTCCATTATATTATACATATATCGTCACCTTTATGGTAAAATTGCGAATGTGCGGTACCACAGATTTTACAAGACAGCAAAAAAACTCATTTTTTTATTTTTGAAATGATTCCCTTTGACTGGTATTAGATTAAATAGATTTTTTAGTTATAAAATGTTAATCTCAACATAACGATTAACATAATAACGTGATATTTTAGCGCATTAAGCAAATAAATCTCATTCGCTACTCTAATTCCTCTAAGAAAAAAATAAAATTTTTATTTTGGCCCAAAGTAAATTTACGTAAGTGTCATATTCGCAATTATACAAAAATTATTTGCGAGTGCGCAATAATTATTGCATTTTACACTTGCGAATGGAAAAGGAAACTGTACGCTATTTTTAGTAAGATAAAATATTTTAAATGAATTACAGTGGCAAATTTACCCAATAATCGTCTTTTTTGAAAGTGTAACATTATGCATTATTTTACTCAATCGTCAATGACATGAAATGAAAAACTTTTCAGAGTGTGAAAAGTTTATTCTTCTTTGAATTAACTTTTAAATAAATCTTTTTTTCAATTTTAAACTTAGTCCTACAATAATCACTCATTTATAAAAACATAATAACATCTCCGCTTAAAGCATACATTATTGTGTGAACGTTTTTTAAAGGTATTAAAAATAATATTATTAAAAATTAACAAATAATAAAAATATGAAGAAATTTGAATCCCAAAAATTCAATCTTCTTCATCGTCTTCTTCATTTTTGGGTTCTGGTAAGCGATCAGTTACTGTTTCAGGTACTGGCAGGTTCTGATAATATTGATGATAGCTCCTTGGTATTAGGATATCCTGGCACAATTTTACTAAATCTGTCTTTTTCGCCTTTGAAATAATCGACCACTGTAAGCAGGTTTAGGTATTATGCAGTTACATTTTCCTTTCTTTGCCTTTAGTTTTAACTCAGTGAAGCCTTCACTATTGTAGTCAGTTTTTATAAAAATTGATTTTTGGTTTTCAGATCAATATTAAACCCATACTGCATCTTGAAACTTTGGAACTTTAGGAAGAGAGGAGAACTGCTATAAACTGAGAGCCGAAGAGTTGAAATCAAAACAAATCATTATGCATTAATGTTATGACATTAAATGGGCGAGGGTTAGTTCTGGCCATCTTTATAATTTGAACCCATCTATCCAGTATATAAACAGGAGTGTCTTTCGATTTAAATACTATTTTAGAATGAATAGAATCGCATTCCATATGGCTATGCCCTAATTCAAAAAATACGTGGTCTATAATTTTTATTGTTGGGTAGTTCACACCTAGGAAAGAAACATACAACTAAAGTTGAAAGTTTTTGTTGTCCACTGCCGACGATTGTCCGACATCATTCTTACGTGTGTTTTATCAGATTGATTAATAGTATATTTATACACAGATGTTGCGATTTCAACGCTTCTTCTCTTGCCTTCCGTCTCATCAAAGGTGTGGCAATCGATATTTTGGTTCCCTAAGTTATACAATGTTAAGTTGTATTCTGCAAGCTTACGTTCATAAAAATATGGGCTAGCGGCTCCTTTCGGAGACTGTAGAACAGCTTGTAGATCAAGATTAATTTCCAAAATATTAGTGTTACTTTTTGCAGCTTGTTTGTCAAAATCTCTGTGCAGATAAGCACATATATATTGATTTTCCCTACCCTCAAGATGATTTTCAGCAGCAGCTGACCGATAGAAGATCGAGACTTTCGAAATGTGGTGTTATAGAAATATTTTGCGTATACCGTGGACAGAAAAAAGAACCAACAAGTCTATTCTCGACAACCAAAGGATTACTAACATACTATCCACTATATGCTACCAACGAGTCCTAAGTTATTTTGGTCATATTGCCCGGAGACAACCAGACAATCTGGATAAATTGGTTGTAGTAGGAAATATCGAAGCAAAAAGACCACGTGGGCGTCTACCTACCAGCTGGTCCGACCAGATTCAAAATATAACGGGACTTAATATTCCGACTGTCCTGAGACAAGCTGAAGACAGAGTGGTATGGAGGAAGTTAGTCGCCACGTCGGTGAAAGCATTTCAGTACAAGCACGACCTTCAGTAAAGAAGCACACGAATAAGAAGAGAATTATGCTTTTCATGAATCTCTTTTTTAGTGTTTCTTGGTTCAATGCTACGTGATAAATCCGAATAAGCCACAAATTTTTACACAAATCCTATTTAAGGCCATGAAATTTTAATTATTTAATTAAGATCTGAATATTTTTCTCTACTTTTCACATCCTACTGGGATTTTATATTTTTGTTGGCATTTATCCCTATACAGTAACTATTTTTTTACGTTATGTGTGGAATCAAGATATTTGTACTTAGAATTTTATTCTACAATAATGAAACTCCATGACCAGGAAAGAATAAATGTGTCCTTTTAAAAACTCTACATCTTCAGAACTAAGTTTGTAAAAGGGCATCTTTCTGCCTCTCTCATCACGCAGAAGTATGCCTGCTGACGAAAATGTTCAAAGCTCCTCTTACCAACCTTCTGTAATAAATACCTTTACTTTTTTATTGAGGTCTATTGTTAGGGAATAGTTGTTAATGTATTTCTTACGTGAGGGTCCAGATTTGGTTTGTCTTTTTTTTTTTAAGTCCTTATGACATGTTGTATTATAAATTGAAGCTGTGCTTTGTGCTTTCTAATGACCGAAAGTTCTGTTATATTTTTTTTTTCTAATTTCTTCTGAGACTTCAATATTACACTTATGTTTTAGTAATTTTACACAATTAGGTTGCTTCATAGGTCTTGCTACTACTGATTTACCTTTAATTTTTTTGTGGGCAGCACCTTTGAGACGTTTATTTCTTTAAACGTGTCTTTTCCATTTTGAAGGATCAGCAACATGTCTTTTTTGGTGATGTGGTTTTTAAATTATCGTTTAAAGCACGTTTTTGTATGAAATACATACTTCCAGGTGCTGATGAACGTCTAAGTAATATTTTTGAGGGCTGTTTCGTTAAGGTTATTTCAGAAACCCGTCTTCTAAGTGGTCATGTAGGAAACCTCTCAAATTGACTTTGTGAACTGCAAGCCTGTGTCTGCGCAGCAATATTAACAAATTATGAGAAGATGATATTTAGCATAGGTGACCATGGTCCATTTAATATCTTAGGGTTTTTGTGCTGTCACAGCAAATATGCGAAAGTGATATTATTGTTAGTTCACCGTGATTAAACCAATTTTTAGAACGTAAATTATACCATAGCAATAATGCGAATATGACACATAGGTTAACTGACCATGGGCCATCAGACACTTTGTGGTGAAAATGATACCATAACTAATTCACGAATATGGCACTTAGGCAAGTTGACCATGGTTAATTATATGCATAAAACATTAAAACTGTTTCGGTAAAAACACGAATATACCCAATATTCGCATGTTTACTGCTGACTTAGAGGATTACATAAATAATAAGCCTTTAGTAGAATATCTTATCTGCACTTTGTAAATTTACCATGGTGAGTAATTTCTATTATATGTGATTCGTGCAATTACTGTTATAATATATTATAATCTATAAGAGATACAGCTTTGAAAATTTGCCACAGTATGTATTACTACATTGGGGGTAGATTACACCAATAAACAGTTTTAAGCGAAAATGACAGATTCGCAAGTTTGCCATAGATGTGACGATATAGGTACACTGATTCATTCACTGCAAATGTAACTTTGTAATCCTATATATTTATATGGGATTACAAAGTTGTTTATGCAGTTGGTGTATCTCGAAAACTGGACCGAAATTTTAAAGTATTTTAACTTTTTTCTTGATTTATATACTAAACAATAGTTTTATTCCAAATTTGAAGCTTCTATGTCTGCTAGAAGTACCTTAGAGTTTTGATGATCGGTCAGTCAGTGAGTGACAAAATTAAGAAACTTTGACTAGTTCTAATTCTTAAACTACTGGTTAAAATTTGATGAAATTTGAAATATACCGAGGATATACAATGCCTACTGACATTTTATCATTCAGGTTTCTAGTTTTATCCACAACGAAGTTATAGGGTTTCGAATATGGCATGAACTGCTTTGAGAAAAAGATGGTACGGCCGTGACGCTTTTTTGCTCGACTTGGCGGGGTCACTACCGTGCCTCCAGATTAAGTTACGTACATACATACCAAGAAAATATGAAAAATAAGCTAAGAAAGAGAATAACAATAACCTACTTTAATTTATAAATACATAAGGTTTCTTAAATTGTGATATTCAATGATAGGTCTCATATGTGACAACGTATCTTCATTTTGATTATTCATCAAGAATAAATATAGATATCTATGAATCACAGAATCCACATAAGGCGGACTATGTGCTCGTTCGTCACCCTATTTCTATAAAAATATCCTAAAATATTCGCTGGCACTAATGAAAATAAACTCCGTGTAATGGCGGGTAAGAATACCTATAACCCCATATTTTCCCGTGGGTGTGGTAAAAGGTGACAGGTGGAGCATATATTGACATAGTTGCCACGCTTGGCGAGGATGATTGGATGAAGGATGATTCACGGGGCTATTGAAATCAAAAAACATCCTAATTTCAATAGAGAAAATGGCTGGGTGCCACCATTTGCTTGGGATTCTATAATTAATAAAATTAAATCCCAACCCAAACATACAACTACAAGACTTCAAGATACTGTAAGTTCATACTGTGTAGATCGGAACAAAAATTAATAACTTTAAATCTCAAGGTAGCCAAGGTTAACTATGACATTGGAACGTCAAACGCCTTAGTGCCCTCCCCCTCTCCCGTGATCATGGGTGCTGTAAAGTCCGCCAAACGTCAGAAAAATAAAATAAGTAAATATACGCGATAAAATTCGTAAAACTGGGTTTATTTAAATGTTTAGTGTTCGCGTAAATATAAGAAATCATTATAAATTAGCCTTCCTTATCAAAGAAATACTAATATTGACACATTGAGGCGAATCTGTGCAGATTAATATCAAATAAAAGATATACTCGTATATTTAGAAAAAAGATTTAATTGCCTATGGCATAACACTAAAAAAAAACATTTGAATATTATCTGATGAGACTGAATAGACTGTATGGTCATAGATCATTGCCTGTTCCGAAGGAGACTTAACTTGGTACCTTTCCCTTTCAATTTGTCATTATCATGCTAATTTGGCACTGTGGCTGTGTTTGTGTATAGATTTCGTGAAGTTTTGTAAGCATTCTACGTACTCTCCGTCCAAAAGAAAAGCTATGGTTGAGCGCGTGAATCTCGCACTTCAGGCAGGCTCCGAATGGGGCGATGCCAATCTTGTGAGATTCAACGCCTCCAAAACACAAGCTTGTCTTTTCACCTCTAAAAGGAGCCTACTTACCCTGGCTTCTACTTTCCGGAATGTATCCTTGGATTACACTGACCGCCTTCAGTTGTTAGGTATTGAATTTTCTCAAAACATCAACTATGGAAACTCGGTTTCCTTGCAAGGGTGTGGTGGTAATTCCCGCTGAGGCAGCTTCTTGCCTTATATAAAGCGCAAGTCCAGTCGTGCATGGATTACTGTTGCCACATATGAGCTGATGGTGCAAAATGCCACCTGGCAGCGTTGGACTCAGTGCAGAGATGTGCTTAGAGGCTCATTGGTGATCTTGATTTGATTGAAACCAATCTTGTCAGCCTCGAGCACAGGCGTAGAATAGCCAGCCTCTCATTATTCCATAGGATCCATTTCGGTGAGTGTGCGCAGGAATTACACACTTTAATTCCTCCCTCTCCTTTCTATCATCGGACAACAAGGAGGTCGGTTTTCGTCCCTTTACTGTTGGTATTTCAAGCATTAGAATCAAATAGCTTGCCCCGTCTTTTGTAATACATACAGCAAAAGTAGTGAAATAATTAAAGGCTTTTGTTTCGCTAAGAGAGTGCGATTTACCATCTAAGGTTGCATCGCTGCTTACCATCAGGTGGGATTGTGGTCAAGCATTGGCTTATAATATGTAAAAAAGCACCTTTTTAATTTTTCGCTACCGGCGCCTCTTTTACTACTAACGAGGTATTCTCACCTCCCTCAGGGGTGGTAACGTATTTACTTTCTGATTTTTATTAAGGATAAATGGTAAAGTGTCTATGGAACATAGCGTCCACTTAAAGTCAGGTGTTCTGTGTGCCCATCTGTGTCACCTTTATTCTTAGAGACTTTTAATATAGCTTTATTTAGCTATATTAAACAAATTAAATCCAATCAAACGGAAGCCCACTTCAATTGTGACCAAACAGCAGTGGTTCACGGCTGGTAAGAGTAAACATTTAATAACAAACAAAACAGAACATTTTCAGGAGGATTGTAGGGCGTAAAGCCCCTCAATTGGATTGTGCGATTTTATTATGATACAAATAACAATTGTTGCATGTCTGGATTATTGTGTATGTGCAATATATATATATATATATATATATATATATATATATATATATATATATATATATATATATATATATATATATATATAGTTTTTTTTTAATAACCATTAAGAAGAGGAAATATATTAACAAAATATTTTAGTCAAAACATTGCATGTCATAACCACAGTCGTTTCATTAATAAAAAATAATTATATGTACCGTGTTTCAGCGGCCTAAGTAAATCCATTTCCTCCATTTTATCCGTGTCGTAAGGGTTGACTATGGGAAATCTCAATCAAAAACCTAACAGCTTCCGATAGGTGGCAGTTTAATATATATATAAAATACAAATCACTATATACTATTATAAAATAATTAAATCATAATTGCAACGGGCAGCAGCATCAAAGATTCGAGATATCTGGTGTTCCTATGCTCAATCTACTCCAAATGCAATTCCTCAATTCCTCCTTATGACGAAGGAGGCTAATGTTAAGCGATAGACTTTTACTAGCTGATAAAGAAAACAAAGAACGTCTCACCAACACTCCATAAAAAGCTCAAATAATCATGGCTGAAAAGCACTTAATCATATCCTTTCCTTAATGATGAGCATTTGATTAATGATGCGATGTGAAGCTTTAATATAATTTTTATATACTTTTGAAATCCAATTAATGTCACAGAAGGATTTGAAGCATTAAGTCACTATTCTATGTAAGTCTGATTGTTTTTTTTTTCAAAAGCTTATAAGAAATGTTCGCCCATATGTTACCGAGCCTATATTAATGGAAGTACTTCCATTAACAGAGATATTAACTCAAGCACTTCACATTGGGTACTTTTCTGTTTTACATCATTAAGACTACTGGCTCAATTAGTTAGTAATATAGTTCATACAATAGGAGAATGCGTTAAATGGAATAAATAATTCAAATAAATTTACCTATTTCTACCCTATTTAATAAAACACTTATAAAGCAATATAACTAAAGAAATTGCGGTTGCCAACCCTTGTGCCAAGCGTGGCAACTATGGCCAAAATCTTATCTTAAATTTGCCATTAGCCATTGGTCCTGCGCCTCATCTCTCTTCGGTCGTGACGGATTTCCCGTGCCTTCAGTTTATGCGATTGAGGGAATAGAGATTATTTGAAACCCACTCAGATATGAGAGGAGATCTTAGCCCAGTAGTGGGACATATATATGCTGTTATTTTTAGTTTTTTTCTATCGAACCATTCACATCCGTTTTGAGCCGCTCGGCAAACTGCAGTAGTTCGCCGTCCATGCTGTCTTCCAAACCATTTGCATAAGTAATGATTATAAGGTCGACTGCCTCCACGGTAAATGTATTGACGGTCACTAATCAGCTGATGCTCTTCAAAGTACCGCACGAACTGGTATTTAATAATGGATTCCATTCTTTTGGAGAACAAAGAGATGTTAGATAGTCTTGAAGTTAGCCGGAATCGAACGGTCACCTTTTTTAGGGATCGGATGCATTAAGGCTGTTGTCCATGAGCCTGGAATGACTCCTAAAGAGTAAGAGAACCGTAAAAGATGCGTAAGAACCGGTGCCCACTCTGGTCAGCAGAATATTCAACAGGGAAAGTGTATGATCCACATCTGGAATCTGCGTGGAGAAAGTGACCAGATGTGTCAGACCATATGCCAGGGCAAAGTCGTAAATAGATCTTCTGCGTGATGTAGTAGTAATAGTAGTATGAAAACTGAGCTATTCGGCGTGATGTTGTTTAATTTTCGCCAAATAAATAATAAGTTACTGATTGTCTGACATGAATTGTCTTATTCAAAAACGGGTAACGTTTCACGTTTTCATGACATAAATCAAATTCAATATACCACGTCTTATTTAAGGGTTAAACATTAAACGCTCAGGCAGTAATAGGGGGTTTGATATGCGAGGCCCCCTTTTACGCGGAGCCCGTAGCAATTGCTACTCTTGCTACGTGGTTAATCCGGCACATTACTTACTTACTACTTTACTACCCCAGTTACCCCACATTGTTCCGTGGGTGTCGAAAGAGGCGATAGAGGGAAACTGAAACAAGAGATGCAGAGCAGCTTCTTCCTAACAACAACTTAAAATAATAAAAACTGTGATTGCCATCCCTCTCGTCATATATGAGTTTGGTGAATTTGGTGACTATATAGATTGTAATGGATGAACGGATGGATAATATGTCAGTACACAGACCCTAATAATTTGGTATAGGCCGTAGCGATAATGACAGGTTAACTGTGAAATCAGTGTTACAAAACTCAGAATACAAAAATACAGAATAAAATCAATTATTGTGTCCTATCTCTTCTTGATAATATTTAGAAATGATTTAAGCATAAACTCATTTTACGAAATTTTCTGCTACGTTGTATTAAGACGGTAAAACTATGTCACTGAGCGAAAACTGGTCCATTACACAAGAAAATTACTGCTCGCATAGTTTATCTCCTCTCTGGGTAGTCATAAAATGCGGAAAATTTTGCGATAACAACGTTAGATATTTCGGCTTCTTTTCATCTTTTGTTCTATGCGGGTATAATCAGAGGTCTGGAATTTATTGGTTACCTTTACAGCCTATCAAAGGTCCATTTCCCTCTCATAGATTGGATATTTGACTCATTCGTCCACTAGATGGGTGTGCAGCAACATTTTTTATGCTTTATTGGTCATTAGGAAGGCGCTGCCTTTTAATAACACCCACGTGACGGTAGGGGTAAATAAATAATTGTGAAAACATTATAATTATTTCTCAAAACGGCAACACCTTTACCGGTTTAATTTCATATAGGGCGTCTTTCTTGCCAGGGGTCCGTCTGGTTTGTAACGCAATAAAATACGTAAAATTAGTTTTATTCGTCAAAGTGTTATAAGCCCACTACTTTTAGAAATCTACAAATGATAAAACCATGAAATTGTGACAGTCCACATTTAAACATGTTTTCTTTTGCTTCTTTACCAGTCCGTGAAAATCTACTGCTGAACATGAACTTCTTCCTTTCTGGGAAAGATTTGCCATATTCAACATGTTTGGCTGATAGGCAGGCTATGCCAGAATTCTTGCAGCTTCGACACTGCTGCTCGTTGCCGGTCACTGTATTTTACGTCTGACATGAACGACGTTGCAGAGCCATGCTACAACTATATTATAATGGTTGTGGAACTAATGGGTTGACTCATTCGGGAAAAGACCAAGCTCTTACAGAATTCCAACGTAAAATAGCAGCTTAACCCATTATAAACTAGCGGTGCCGTTTGGCACCCAATTCTAGCCCTTCATATTTTCGCATCATTCGTGCGCCTTAAACAGTGAAGCCAGGTATTTGACTGTCAATGCAATGCTAACAAAAGGTAGCTAACATCTTTTAATACTTTATTTCAACTGATGCACTTGTTGAGACCGGCACGACCGTCAGTAAATCAGTGTTGTGAAATTATTGGCAAAAATGGATTTACCTTTCAAGTAAGTATGTTATAATTTATTTATATTGTGTAATATATAATTGGAATGTATTTTGTTATATTCGTATATATTTGTTTGACTAGACTGTATTGTAATTTTATTCAGTTTTGGTTGCGTATTTTGTTTATCATTCGCCAAAAGTTACGGGTGCCGTATGGCACCTCTAGGCCGATATCATGTCTTTTCAAATTACACGTGGCAATGTTTATTTTTTTATAATTCCGTGTAAAATAGTCTTTATTTGTCTTGGTAGTCGTTGTTCACTACACGAGACACTAGCCTTACTAGAAAAAGATGAGAAGCATGACATGGGTTGCTTTATATTGAACCTCCAGAATCGACAAGGAAGGGGGTGGTCTAATAAATAACCTCACAGCTCCTCAACTTAATGCTGGGCGCGAAGTGGTGTACGCGGCTAAGTCATTGTCACCATTTCGGATATACGAGTGGTACCAGATGCTTATACATATACATCTAGCCGGGACATATTGTACGCCGTCTGGTGGTTTGCGTTCTTCACAAGGCCGCTCTTCTTCACACCGCGGAAGAGGTAGTCAAAGTGCTGAAGAAGGTCACATAAGTCAAACCTGCTCTAATTAACTTGACAGATCTTCATACGATTCAGAAAATTTTGCAGCAGACGAACAGCATCGAAAAAAGAAAAAAAGAAAAAGGCGTCATGAAGATTGATTGATGAAGATTTAGTATGGGAATGGTCCATGTTTCCTAAAGGAGATTTTAGTTCAGTCCCAGGAATGTCATTTACGGATATCCTGGACCTATTTTAGGAGAAAGTGTTTACAACCTTTTCGTAGATTAAGCGCAAAAATATTCTTTATTTAGTTAGTTTTTTACGTTCGTATGTAAACTTTAAAAATTGGGGTACTAATACTACATTTTTTGATTAAATAAATACTCTTTTTTTATAAATTCACTCCTACATTACTTTAAATCTACATAATTTTATCAATAAACGGTAAAATTTGTTAGTTAATCATACCCAATAGAAAAAATGTAAAACCTACGAATGAGACTAGCGGTGCCATACGGCACCAATTGTTTTTTCCAAAACTGACAAATTACTTTAACTTTTAATGTTCAAAAATAACTTAAGGGACCTTTAATAACATCATATCAAAAATTATCCAATTCTAAACCCCTAAAATAATTCAGGTCATAATGGGTTAATGCTGCTGTGTTTTGTATGGCGAGTGTAGAGTACCAAAGACTATTTAATGGAAACTAACATTCCAACAAAATCTTCAGGGGTGACAACGCATCTGCATTTTGATTCTTAACCGAGGAAAGATCTAGATGACTATAAAAGTTAAAGTTAAACCATTCCCACTACTGAGCAGTGAGCATAGGCCTCCACTCATTTCTGAGAGGCTTTTGGGGCAAGGAAATGACTGCCGGGCTGCCCCAATGCATGTTGGCGAACTTCACTTATTCACACTTGGAACCCACATTTTAGGACTTCGAAATAATTTCTTTTCCTTTTTTATCAGACATTCAGATTTCCTCACAGTGAATAGAATAGAATAATATCTTTCTTTTTTCAATATAGATACTTATTGAAAATCATTTTTAATTCACCACTGGTCGCACTCGCACAACACCTCTGTCCTGAGAAAAACCAGCAAGAGACCCAGCGGAACATTTTTTTAAATATATTAAACTTTATACGTGGTAGAGCAATGCTGCAGCTATATTAGTAGTATAGTTGTAGCACGAATGGGTCGGCTTAACCGGGGAAGGACCACGCCATCACAGAATACCAGCATAAAATATCGGCTTGACACTGCTGTGTTACGTATGGTGACTGTAGAGAACCGAAGACCCTTTTTACTGGAAAAGAGGCATTCCTTCTTAATCCTCACGGGTGACAACGCATATCTATGCATTTTGATTCGCAAACGAGGATAGATGTAGATGTTTATGGACTATAGCAATCACTTACCATCAGGTGGCCTGTGTGCTCGTTAGTCACTACATACTATTTTTTTTTTTTATAGGATAAGGGTGACAAACGAGCACACAGTCCACCTGATGGTAAGTGGTTCCTGCGGCCCATAGACATCTACATCTATCCTCTATTACAATTCAAAATGTAGATGCGTTGTCACCCGTGAGGACTAAGATGGAATGCCTCATTTCCAGTAAAAAGGGCCTCCGGCCACCTGCACTCACCAAGCGAAACGCAGAGGTAAATCTCTACTTCACGTTGGTTTTCTGTGAGGTCGTGGTACCACCCCGGTTCGAGCCGGCCCATCCATGCGACAGCAAAGCTGCCGCGTGGCTCTACCAAATACAATCGTTTTGTTTTTTTGTTTGTACAATACAAATTTAAATGAGTTTTAGTAGAACCAGCATGGTAGCTATCACCTCATTCCCGGGAGTTTTTTTCACTTATGTATTCTTCGATATTATAATAACCCTTTTTGAACAATTTTTCTTTAATATAATAATATATTTAAACTTATTTATTAACAAATTTTGTACGTTTTCTGGGATTTTGTTTTTAAAGCGTATAATACATTTCCCCATACATGAATTACTAATTATATGGAGTCTAAGCACTGGTATCAGAAGTTTGTTTGTTCCTAGTATTTAAAGTATGAACATCTTTATTCTTATCAAAGCTATTTATGATTTTCTGTACATACGTTACATTTTCACACACACACACACACACATATATATATATATTGTAGTGTTATGGTACTTACATATCATTTTACACTATTTTTAATTTATTTTTCCATTCTGTTTTTGATTTTTTGCATTCATATTTTGCATCACTTTTATTTCCATCGGATCTTGTAACGTTTTTACACAATAACAAATCATTTTCACTTCGTATTTTCACGCTATCAGCACCTTTTAAATCGCTGTCAATGGAGTCTACCTTTTTCGATCTTTTATTTAGTTCTCCGTAACTCTGCAATTTCGGGTTTCGTGCGCGCTGTTGCGCTATTTTTTTTCCTATATAAATAATATCTCATTTCTTACATAAAACTTGCCGTTTCTTAATAACAAGCCTAAAACCAAAAATTTACATATTTGACAATCGTTATTTATTTGGTTGTCATGGCAATTTTTATTCAAACTCATTACCGGTCTGATGTTTATTTCAATATTTCCACATAAATACTCTTTTGCTCTGAGTCATTTACAAAAATTTCCTTTTAATTTAAATAATTTCCCGTTCTCTCTAAAAAGGTATAAAAGCCGAACCATCGCTGAATACAGACAGTCTCGCTTCAGCTTCTAAACTTGAAGCATCACCTAAAGGCCTTATCCCGGGGCCGCACTGCCCCGGGATCCTGCAAGCCTCCATCTACACCTGAAGTCGTCGGCGTAGTCTACTCCAAGCGCGGGGCCGCACTGCTCCGGGATCCTGCAAGCCTCTATCTACACCTGAAGTCGTCGGTCTAGCCTACTTCAAGCGCAAGGCCGCACTACTCTGGGATCCTACAAGCCTTTACTTTCATCTGGAGTCATCGCCTGCGCTTCCACCTGCTAGTGCCCGTGCTATCTTTGGGCGCTGCGACTGCTTGCTCCAGGCGCTGAGAGCACCTACTCCAGGAGCTACGTGTGCCGGCTCCGGACGCTGCGTGTGCCTAGACCAGGCGCTGCGTGCCACCACCGCCAAGAAACTCCAAGCTCAGCGTGTGCCTACACCTACTCCAAGCGCAGCGTGTGCCACTTCGACCTTCAGGCTCTGCTACCATATTCTCCTATCTTTGTTTTCTATCTAATTGTAATTTCACGTCACACATCACCATCATCATACTTCATTTTTTTATATAAAATTGTAAATATCTTTTTAAAATTTTAAATATATTATTTTCTTGTTCTATTGTTGTTGTTTCGTTGTTATTAGGGTAGGTTTCTTTTTAATTGTCGCTACACGACTATATATATATATATATATATATATATATATATATATATATATATATATATATATATATATATATAACACGTAACATAATTAACGCACTTTGAAAAAGTAGTTTGTTCAGAATCGTTTACTGAATCGATTTCTATCATTTTTAATATAGGTAATTTTTTTATTCAAAAATAATTGAAACTACGTAATTTACAGTCACACTAAACCGGTACAGCCAATACAAACTTAATTGTAACTCAAGGCAATAAGACTTTTAAAAGTGCAGTTTCATTTGTATTAATACAAATTTCGTCATTTAATACAAAATAAAGAAAATTGAACCTTATTTCAAGTAGGTTAAAGTCTTTACAAATACTGAGTTTGGAGTACCTTATAAAGGTCACTGCGGCCGGGCCGGTATTAAATATTAATACGTAATTAATCATTAGTTTATTTTAGTGAGACCAAAACGCCGACGACCTAAAATAGTAATTCTATGAGTGAACGATTTTAGAATAGTGAAAATGACACTGAGTTGCTTTCTAAATTATTTTCTATCTTTTTATTTTTTTAAAACGTAACCTCCACACTAGGATTTTCTCTTGTATTGTGGGGGCAGTGTACAAACATAAATTTCACAAGGACAAACATCCAAACCCGGAACAATTATTTGTAGGCCACACAAATATTGTTCCGTGCGGTATTCGAACCCGCGGTCCATAGCGCTGCAACTCAATTGTTAAGCCACTGTGTCACAGAGCCGAGGTGGACATTTTGAAAATTTATTAAAATACAACGTTGGATGAGAGTTGAGGATATCAGTAAGTTAAATATTTGATTCTTAAAATTATTGTAATCTAGATTAACATCTTTTAAACACGCCATCTTTGAATTATGTTTTCGTATTGCCTCTTTTTCTTTCGTATGCCGTGTAGTGGCGGTTAAGAATATCCACTACCCCATATCTTCCCGTGGGTGTCGTAAAAGGCGACAAAGGGAAACAGGCAGGAGATGGGCAGCAGCATCTTCCTGATAACAACAAACTTACAATAAAAAAAACTGCGGTTGCCAACCCGCTCGCCAAGCGTGGCAACTGTGGCAAATACCCCCCTATGAATTAATGTAACAAAAAGACGGCCCCCAGTCCCCGGCGGCCCCGCTATTCTTGGCTACGGTTGCGACAATGGAAACGGCGGGGCAGGGGATGCTATGAATCTCCGGTGGAGGTTCGGTTGCCACCTAAGACGACTCGACCTGCAACATAAAACGCACGCAACCTGAGGACTGACGAGAAGATTGTGGAGCTGGAAGAAGAGATAGACAAGTTACGCTGGCATAATATAGGATTATCCGAATTCCGAAGAGAGGGGGAGGACACGGTAATCCTCGAATCCGGCAACTTGCTCTATTACCAGGAGGGCGACCATCTGTCCCAAGGAGATGTCGGATTTATCGTCCACATGTCTCTCGTTAACAACGTTGTAAAGATCGACAGTGTGTCGACGAGGGTTGCGTACCTTATACTCAGAATCACCAAACGGTATTCGCTGAAGGTTATACAGGTTTAAGCATCAAACTCGGCACACCCCGATGAGGAGATAGAGGAAATGTATGGGGATATCTCTAGTGCCATGCATTCCTCCAAAACCCAATATACGGTGTTATGGGAGACTTCAATGCAAAACTAGGCACAAGAGAGAATGTTGAGCTGAAAGTAGGGAAGTTTGGAATAGGGCAACGGAACCCAAGGGGCCAGCAGCTGGCCGACTTCATGGAGAAAGAGTGACTCTTTATGATGAACTCTTTCTTCCAGAAGCGGCCCCACAGGAAGTGGACCTGGTCGAGCCCTGAAGGTTCGACGAAAAATGAGATTGACTTCATTATGACGACAAGACGACAACTGTTCAGTGATGTCTCAGTTATCGCGAGGGTGAAAACCGGCAGCGATCACCGAATGGTTAGAGGCACACTGAGCCTAAACGTTAAGTTAGAGAGGTCTCGTCTAATGAAGTCAACGCTTCGTCCCCCTCGTGCTCTAATCCAAAGCCCCGAAACCTTTCAGCTCGAGTTACAAAACCGTTTTCAGTGCCTAGAAGACTGCAATGAAGTGGACGATATGAATGACAAGCTCGTGGAAACTGTTAATGCGGTCGGAGCTAAGTTCTGCAAGACCCGCCGCAGAAGAACACAAAACTCTCCGATCACACTCTTAATCTCATGGCTGTTAGACGGGAGATGAAGCTAAATTCTTCAATAGATTTGACAGCATACAGGCAACTGAACAGACAGATCTCCAAATGCATGCGGCGGGACTTACGCAAATTCAATACAGCTCGTATTGAAGAAGCGATCGAGCGGAACCAAGACTCCAAAGTCTTTGCCAGAGATCTGTCTGCCAGAAAGAGCCAACTGTCAAAGCTGAAGACCGAATGTGGCAGCATCGTATCCGGGGCACCTGAGGTTTTGAGTGAGATTGAGAGGTTCTATGGGCAGCTGTACACGTCATCGTTTGAGCCACACGCAAGTGTGAGTAACGATCCAAGGGCGAGTCTTATCCGACATTATTCCGATGATATCCCGGATGTCAGTCTGAGCGAGATTAGAATGGCTTTCCAGCACCTTAAAAACGGTAGGGCCCAGGCGAGGATGGAATTACAGCGGAGCTTCTGAAAGCGGGTGGAAAACCGGTACTTGAAGTCCTTCAGAAGCTATTTAATTCCGACCTCCATGGTGGCATTACACCGGAGGCGTGGAGCAGAAGTGCGGTGGTCTTGTTCTTCAAGAAAGACGACAACGCTCTCTTGAAGAACTACAGACCGATTTCCATTCTAAACCGCGTTTCGTGCTGTTTTCGAGAATCATTACGAAACGTCTCGCGCGCAGACTTGACGACTTTCAGCCTCCCGTACAAGCCGGTTTCCGAAAAGGCTTTAGCACCATAGACCACATACATACCCTGCGGCAAATTGTACAAAAGTCCGAGGAGTACAATTTTCCACTATGTCTGGCGTATGTGGACTATGAGAAAGCCTTTGATTCCGTCGAAATTTGGGCGGTGCTGCAAACCCTTCAGCGGTGCCAAGTTGACTGTCAGTATATCGAAGTGCTGAAGTGCTTGTACAGTAGGGCTACGATGGCTATCCGAATACAGAACCAGAATACGAAACCTATCCCATTGAAGAGAAGGGTAAGACAGGGTGACGTCATATTGCCGAAACTCTTCTTCGCTGCATTGGAAGACGATTTCAAGCTTCTGGACTGGAAAGGATACGGTATCAACAATAATGGCGAGTACATCACTCACCTTCGATTTACCGACGATATAGTCCTTATGGCAGAATCGCTGGAGGACCTAAGCACTATGCTCAATGACCTCAATAGTGTCTCCCAACGGATAGGTCTTAAGATGAACATGGACAAAACAAAGATCATGTTTAATGTCTATGTCACACCTATGCCGGTATTTGTTGGGAGCACTAAGCTCGAAGTTGTTGACGAGTATGTTTACCTGGGACAAATAGACTAGGTAAGTCCAACTTCTACCGAGAGGTCAATCGACGGATTCAACTCAGCTGGGCAGCTTTCGGGAAACTACGACACATCTTCTCGTCAGACATACCTCAAAACCTTAAAATAAAATTGTACAACCAGTGCGTGTTGCCAGTGATGATATACGTAACTGAGACGGGATGCTTCACTGCTGGCCGGATGAGGAAGCTCAAGGTCGCTCAGAGAGCTATAGAGAGGGCTATGCTCGGAGTTTCTCTGCGTGATAAACTCAGAAATGAGGATATCCGCAGTAGAACCAGAGTGACCGACATAGCCCAACGGATTAGTAAGCTGAAGTGGCAATGGACTGGCCATATAGCTCGAAGAACCGACAACCGATGGGGAAAAAGGTTCTCGAGTGGCAGCCTCGTACCGGCAGGCGAAGTGTAAGGCATCCCCCCACTAGATGGAGTGACGACCTGGTGAGATATGCAGGAAGTCGATGGATGCAGGTGGCTCAGGAACGTGCTTTGTGGCATTCTTTGGGGGAGACCTATGTTCAGCAGTGGACTTGTATGATGATGATGATTGCCTCTTAGTTTTAGCAGTTTATTATTGTTTACAATTACAATTCAAATGTTATGCAAATTCATAACATTTTGTAACGAATATTGCCTATTGATTTTGTATCATAATCAATAAACGAAATTCTTCAGAAGCGAAAGTCCAATGGTTGAAAAGTGTGATTGAAAGATACGCTCAAATGTTTACTAGACTTATATAAACAACTCGATGGTCGGAGTACTAGTGTTTATATTGCGACGCCTCATAATTATTATTAATAAATAATAATTAAATTCATTATAAAGACATTTAAAAATGTCTTAGAAATTATATTTTAAGCAATTTAAATGCAAATAATAAGCATAAAGTTCAAATATATTCATTTCGAATATTGAATATTATAGTAATAGTAATCGCATAAATTGTCTCTAATAATCTCTAAATTTATTAAAACTCTGCTTAAAATATTCAAAATCTATTAAATCATGTAAATACAAGTCGATTATATTGCAATAATAAAGAAAAATAACATTTGTAATATAATAGAAAAAAATTGGATCAAAATTTTCTAAGTTGATGAAGGTGTTCTTGTAATGTTTCTTTACATGGGGGCGTTGCCGGGGATGCATATCCAAGTTTGTACATATATATATATGGCGTGGTCGGATGACCGACTGCTAGTACTAAGGTTGCACAATAACTAGTCCTATATAAGGGATATACCATAGTAAGATCAAACGAACCAAAGCATTAATATAGAAGGTCTCTATGATGCATAAGCATTATGATAACAGAGTATTTTTTTATAAATTTGGGTGAAAAACGAGCACACAGTCCACCTGATCACCAGTTAAATCTATTGTCTATTATTAAGCCTAGGTATTTTTAATTTGTAACTTGTTACAAAAATATAAAGAAAATAACTATATTAGTCTTTTTAAATACTGTAACGTCATACCTATAAATAAAAAACTTGAATATCGTATCATGGTTGAAGATTCTAATACGATTCCTTTATTAATAATAATAATAATAATCATCACAATCTTCTCATCTTATGGAATTGCTAAACATCACTTGTGATTTTAGCAATTCTATTAGAATGAAGCTGGGGACGGATAAGTGTGCGGTTCTCCATGTCGAAAGGGGAAGGGTTGCTAACTCTGAGGGCATGGACTTGTCTATGCCCATCAGCATAAGGACACTTTCCGAGGCTGAAACATACCGATACCTGGGTATGTCACAGAACATCGGTGTAGATGAGGCGGGTATGAAACAACCAGTTTGCGGCGTGTTTTATGCACGCTTGACCAAAGTGCTTAACAGCCTTTTGTCCGGTGTGAATAAGACGCACGCATATAACGGTTGGATCATGCCTGTTCTCATGTATACCTTTGGTATACTCAGGTGGACTCAGACCGAACTGAACGCTCTGGACAGAAAAGTTCGCACTATAATGAGGTCCCACAGGGTGCATCATCCGAGATCGTTAGTAGTGAGGCTGAACTTGCCGCGGAAGCATGGTGGGCGCGGCTTTTTAAGCACGCTTACCATGCAAATCGCGAAGTGTGCAGCCTCCGTAATTACTTTCTGACGAGAGCGGATAATCCATACTATAGGGACGTTATTTTTTGTGATAAAGGACTTACCCCTCTATCCTTAGCCAACGAGCAATGGCAAGACCCGGCAGTCTAGAGCATTTCCGACCGGCAGACCGTATGGAAGGGGAAGGAGCTCCACGGGAGGTTCTACAAGGCTTTACATGAGCCTTTCGTGGACACAGTCGTCTCCCTCCACTGGCTACGTTTCGGTGACCGCTTTTGGGAAACCGAGGGTTTTGTCTGTGCGATACAAGATCAGGTTATTAACACCAACAATTATCGGAGATACATCCTAAAGGATGGCACCGTTAACATCTGTCGAGCTTGTTGCCATCCCGGTGAATCACTTAGGCATGTCATCTCCGGTTGTTCGGCGCTTTCTAACTCTGAGTATTTGCACAGGCACAACTTAGTAGCCAGGATTCTACACCAGGATCTTACTCTGAAATACGGTCTCGTGGATCGGAAACTGCCGCATTATAAGTACTTGCCGGAAGCCGTGCTCGAAAATGACCGCGCAAAGCTCTACTGGGACCGGGCCATCATCACAGATAGGACTATTCTTGCGAATAAGCCTGATATTGTGCTGATGGACCGGGCACAGTCAAGGATATTTTTTGTCGACATTACCATTCCTTATGACGAGAATCTCGTGAAAGCTGAAACAGATAAGCTTACTAAATATCTGGACCTGGTTTACGAGGTGACCGCCATGTAGGGTGGATTGCCGGCCGAAATTATTACTGTGGTCGTTTCTGCGAACGGGTTAATCCCAGTCAGCCTCTCGGGTCATCTGTGGCGACTGGGACTCCGTTACAGACCGCTCCAAGCTCAAATGCAGAAGGCGGTGCTCCTCGATACCAACGCATAGTCCGCCGGTTTCTTTCCCTTTCCCCCTAACCCTCGGCCGTTTGGTCTCCCCTGCCGAGGGCTTCCATCTGGTTGGGTTTTTATTTATTTATGTATTTTTATGTATTTATTTTGTTGTTATTTATGTATGTTTATCATTTTCATTTACAATTATATATTTATACAGCCCAACCAGATGAGAAAACTATATAGATACCCCTATAATTATAAAAAATACAATAATAAATTCGCATTGAAAATAACGTATAGCATGATTAAACGGATTTTTTTTAAAGTAGTTTAAATACATTTTGACAGCACTATCGGCTTCAACACCCTCGAAACCCATGAAAATGACACCCATGATGAAAAAATTTATACCTATTGCAGCCGCCATCTTGGCTTTACATTTCGACAGCACTATCGGCTTCAGCACCCTCGAAAACCATGAAAATTTCACCCATGACAAAAAAAATTGATACTACTTACTTTTAGTACGTACTACTGTTATACTATTATTTATTCTGTGCTTTTAAAATATTGTAATTAAAAAATCTGTTATTATTATTATAATCATGTATTTAAGAAATTTGGTTATTCGAATATTGTGTATTGGTACAGCGATCTTTTTGAGCCGCTGTAAACAACCGAAATAATGTCCACTCACGACGGCGACTGACGGCGAACCATAGATAAATATAAATGTAGCAAGCTAATGCGGCGAACTGATATATACAGTAATCTATGGCGATGGCCAACTGAGTTAGTGAGTAAACTACTCTGTGGCTGCAGCTCTCCATTTACAGAAATAATTCTATACGAGACTATTAAATCAACGAAATTTTCGCCATTTTCGAGCCGAAAAACATTAATTATAGCTAAACAAAACAAAATTAAACTGCCATTTACATTCAGTGGCTTCCCACATGATAGATGAAGAGATTAATAAATAGATTGAGTTAAACAATTGATATTTACAAAAGTTATAGTGTTTACAAGCCTTGGGGACATGATAAATCCACACCATAAACCACTAAAACCCCTTTTTTTTATTTAAAAATAGCAATTAATCAATTTAAAAAAATATTAATAAGTTCAACAATCATTTATCTTTCTAACAATGTGCTTTTTATATCATTTATATGTATAATATGATTGCTGGATACGATTTCATGCGACAAAATGGTGGAATTTTGATTTTTAGGCGTTAGTAGAACATACCCACGCGCTTTGCGCTCGGCATGCAATATTTTTATTTCAGTTACTTAGTCTATTACAAATATTAGTTGTGGGAACTCCCCTTAAGGCAAAACATCGCCTGTGTTAGGAAGAACCGCTCTTTTTATATATCAGTTACATAAAAAACTAAATTACAACGAATATACACTAAAACAAGCAAGTTTTCATATATTATTATTAAAACTTTAGATATTATATTAGATTTATTTATTAATTTAACTTCTTTCTGCTCGCGCGCGGCGTGTGTGTGTGCGTGTGTGTGTGAGTGTGTGTGTGTGTTTGTGTGTGTGTGTGTTAGTTTTTAAGTATCAGTTCTGTCTCAATGTAACTTTTTGATTTTAGCCCATTCAAAACCGTTTTCTTACAATCTTTTTTATTAAGGGGGAATATGTTAAGATACTTATTTATTTTATTGTAGATTGAGGTAGACTGCATATAGTACTGCCGTCTTGCAAAGTCTGATTTTACTGTTTGAATGTTAAAGTGGCTTCCTGGCTAGTGTGGTTGCCTATTTAAACACGCTGCTTTCAATTAGTAAGGTAATCTTTGAGTAATTTGAGAGGATTACCTCTCACTCCTACTTCCTCTAGTCTATTTAACAGGATAGGCACCGACACTGTGTCGAATGCCTTCTTTAGATCGAGCATTACTCCCAAATATTTGTTCCCAGAATCCACTTCTTTCACTACTAGAGTTGTAAGAGCCTGTGCAGCATCTTCAGTCGATAAGCCTTGTTGAAAACCAAATTGATTTTTTGCTATGATGCTATATTTTGTCAAGAATTTTGTGAGTCTAATATTAATTAATTTTTCTAGAAGCTTAGACACTGATGAGAGAACAGAGATTGGTCGGTAGCTACAGGGGTCACTTTTGCTGCCATCCTTATATATAGGTGTTATTAAAGCTTGCTTGAGTACAGTTGGAAAAATTCCCTGTTCGAAACACAAGTTGGCCATATGGGAAATAATTGGCGCAATTTCATTTAGAGCGAGTCTTAGAAAAGAAGTTGGGATATTATCCCATCCCGGGGAGCTACTTAGTTTCATAGACTTAACAACTTCACATATTTAAGCACAATCAGTATCATATAAGACAAATGATGAAACCTGTTTTGTGTTTGTGTTATATTTCACTTTATGTACTGTATGTTTATCAAAAATGGTAAAATATTCTGATAGAACACGACAAAGTAATAAAAAATCTGTAGCAAAAATAAAATCAAATAACTTTTTTGGAGACAGGAGAACTGTTAATATATTATCTTCTATTCGATCTTCCAGAAAAACTTAAGAACGAATTGACAGAAAGAAAATTTAAAATATAAAATTAAGCATTATGTACTAGAAGACCTTATTAAGTGGTCCTTAATAAATTCTCAAATGATACTAAATCTATATGTATATATTTATATATATATATATATATATATATATATATATATATATATATATATATATATATATATATATATATATATATATATATATATTTATATATATAAAATTAGTTTATTAAAAAATTATTTAAAAAAATTGTTATAGAAATCAGTCTGTACATGTATAGTATACCGTAGGCGCTCATCGCGGTAAACTAGCGAAACCTGTTTGTCGTCATGTCACTAATACAATGAACAGGTTGTTAGTTGTTATCATGCTTAACTTTATCAATTTTGCGATGATAGTTATTAAAAATAATATATTTATGCGTAGAGGCGTCTGCAAGCACCAATAAAAACCGTTTTGCGGTTTAATGGTGCTGTATAGTAACTATGCACTATTGTAATATGTTTTATGTATCATTAATAAATAAAAAAAGTACGTGCTGGAAGCCGTACTCGAAAATCACCGTGCCAGGCTCTACTGAGACCAGGCCATCATCAAGGACAGGACCATTCTTGTGAATAAGCCTGATATTGTGCTGATGGACCGGGCACAGTCAAGGATATTTTTGGTCGACATTACCATTCCGTATGACGAGAACCTCGTGAAAGACAAATGTGGTAGTGGTGCGGGCCCTTCATATATAAAAACAAATAAATAATATTTACACGGCTGTAGATCCGTGAAAATACCCAATAAAACGAGTAACTATAGTTTATTTTAGCTTACTTTTTAAAAGGCCGGTAACGCATCTGCAATTCCCCTGGTGTTGCAGTTGTTCATGGGCGGCGGTAGTCACTTACCATCAGGTGGGCTCCATTGCCTCCTTTCCTATAAAATAAATGTTATAAATCCTGAGAGAAAGTAAATATTGAAAAATATTAATATATGGTATGATATTAAGATATGTGATAAGTTCATGCTAACGTGTTGTTTCAACATTGGTTAGTACCAAAAATACGACAGGTTAATGACGTACAAAATAAAAATTTAAACGAAATAAAATCGATGCGTATCCTGGACTAACTTAATAATATGTATAAGACGCCCATTACACGCCTAGGCAAGCGTCAATCAGTTCGATCAATCATGATTGACGTTTGAATGATAGAATAATTTCGACATTACACGCTCATGCTGACTGATGTCAGTCAAACCCAAATTTTCGGAGAGAAAGGACCTACCGATAAACTAAGTTCATTTTCAATTCACCATTTAATGTAATTAAATATCTTGAAAAGAAAAAGAATAAAATCGAATAGGAAAAATTGTAATATTTAATATCATTTTTCAATCGAACATTGGCGCGAGTTAAATCAATAATTTAACTCGCGCCAATGTTCGACCTCTTGGAGCACATAATCGATACGCGACTTTATTTGAAAGCATTTATGGACGAAAAATAAGCTTACCTTTAATTTTTATTCATATAGGGTGGATGCCCCTATTACCAGCCTTTTAGTGTCAATTTCAATTTCCTTTTGTGTACCTAATGCCAGCATAACATAGGGCTATGCCTTTTGAGTTTTTGGTAGGTACCTACTGTAGGTAACTTTTAGGAGCACTGAAATAATTTCATAACAACTTAAAATTTTAATTTTTGTTTTAAAATTTTTAATTGGTGTGAGTAGATGGCTGGTACTCCTTCCTCCTCCTCAGAATCCTCATTTGGTACTATAAAAGAGCTGTGTCTTGGACGATTTTTCAGGCAGTCTTTACATGTCCAGTCTAAGCTGACTTGAACTCGTAGCGCGTTTCTCTGTTTCGTAGTTAGAGTTGCACAAGGTGTAGTAGCATGAACCACTTTTTTACATACACCTACAATCAAGACCTGGTATTTTTTTCGTAATTATTTTGTTGCACGTATAACACTTTGGAATTTGTGCCATAACGACGGTTGTTAGAAAATAATTGACTTATAATAAGGTAGTTTCCAATCCACGAGACCGTACTTCAGAGCGAGCTCCTGGTGTAGAATCCTGGCTACAAGGTTGTGCCTATGCAAATACTCATAGTAAGAAAGCGCAGAAAAACTGGAGATGACATGCCTAAGTGACTCACCGAGATGGCGACAAGCTTGACAAATGTCGACGGTGCTATCCCTTAGGATGTATCTCCGATAGTTGTTGGTGTTAATAACCTGATCCTGTATTGCACAGACAAAACCCTCGGTTTCCCCGAAGAGATCACCAAAACGTAGCCAGTGGAGGGAGGCAACTGTGTCTACGAAAGGCTCATGTAGAGCCTTGTAGAACTTCCCGTGGAGCCCCTTCTCCTTCCATACGTTCTCCCGGTCGGAAATTATCCGTAATGCCGGCTCTTGCCATTGCTTGTTGGCTAAGCATGGAGAAGTAAGCCCTTTATCACAAACAATAACGTCCCTGTAGAATGGATCATCCGCTCTCGTAAAAAAGTAATTACAGAGGCTGCACACTTCGCGATTATGCATGGTCAGCGTGCTTGAAAAGCCTGGCCAACCATGTTTCCGCTGCAAGTAAAGCCTCATTACAGTAAGGTATTGAGAGGGTTCAGAGAGAGGCAGAACTAGATGGTTCTTCGCAGCCATTATCTGCTCGCTTAGATGACAAATGATCGTACTCCACTGCCCCACACACTGCCCGAGGAAGTCTCTAACGGTACAGTTAATCTTGTTCAGCTCGAAGACCGTCTTAAGCCATATATGAGGCACCGAGTCGAATGCCTTTTTGTAGTCTACCCAGGCGGTGGAAAGGTTCCGACGGCCACGACATCCATTTTGAGCGCGCGACATCACCTGATTTGAGTTCAGGTGACGAATGATTCTCGCGCTCAAAATGGATGTTAGTGTCTTGTATATGTTAGGTAGACACGTTATGGCGCGGTATTTGCTCGGGTCTGTGGAATCCCGGTCTTTATGAACCAAATGAGTGATCTCAGTAGTGAAGAGGCTCGGGAGCGACTTTTGGTCGAGAGCCTCTTGAAACTGTCGGGCAAGCACAGTTTGACACACCACGAACCCCTTCAGCCAGTAGTGATGCAGTCCGTCGAGTCCCGGACTTTTCCAGTTCGGGGCCCAACGAATCGCCTCAGCTACGTCATCCGGCGTTATGATGACGGGGTCCATGGGCGTAACATTCGCACACTGACTCGCCACAACTTCCATCCAAGGGCCCTCGCTGTGGTTTACGGGCTTTGACCACAGGCCGCGCCAGAATGCGATAGTGTTGGCCTGATTCGGTGCTGGGCCCATTCCACGTACCATTGTTCGCTCCAGTGATTCATAGTTTCTTTTGATCACTCGGGAAGAGACGATTCTGGTTGAACCGTGTCGACCTCTCGGTATATCGCCGAATTCGCTTCCCCCAAGCAGCGATTCTCTACTTCAGGTCGTCTATGCGCTCCGTCAGTTTTTGCATTATATCCGGCTGGGACAAACTGATATTTGTCCCAGCCGGATATAATGCAAAAACGCCATCCTGACGGTGCGCACAATTCTCGGCCTATTATTGCCCGACATGAAGCTTACCAGTCTGCCGATGAGGGCCCTTGCCTTTGCAATACGGTCCTGAATCCTTTTTCTCCAGGATGGTATGGCGCTGCTTTGTCTAGTAGCGCGTCCAGGCGTGGGAAATTTGGTGCCAATAATGCGGCAAACTGCCAGTGCGGCGCCAAAAAAAATTGAGTCCGTCTTGCAAAGGTCCCGGCTGGTTTCCAAACAGGTCACCAGGATTGGGTTGAGAGCCCTCATCACAGCCTGATTCCGCTTGCTTAGGGGCATGCGCGGGAGTCGTGGTCGATTTTCGAGAAGCATACTGCGAGTTTCCAAATTAGACTCTTCCAATGTACTCCTCATTTACTCTAGTTCTAGTTCCTGGACGACTGTTCCATCACCGTCTGAACCAACCATAATTGAGAGATTCACGGCGGCATCCACGTGTGCTAGTTGCTCTGCAACTTGTGGCGCCGCATCCTTAGCCATAGCATTGTCATCTGATGAGGACACAGCCTCACGTCGTAGCCGGTCAAGTTCAGTGCTATCGAATATGTTTGAGCGCAAGATATACCGAACTCGGTCTGCCAGGTTTTGCTCGCTGACGGTTATAGATGGCTCCAACTCAGCAAAAAGTCGATGCATCCTAGCCCGATACGCAAAACCTCCAATTTCTCCCACTTTCACCCTAAAATACGCTTGCAATGCGTTGCTGTTCATCTGCATTGACCAACGCATGTGGCGTACTCCACCAGTGGCGGGTGCTGATTGCTGGGCCCGCGAAGACCCTGCCAACACCAAGCCAGGTGGCGGGGATGATGGATGCGAGGGGCTGCTAGGTGATCGTGCAGCACCTCGCGCTCGGCTGGCGGCCCGCATGCTGTCGCGTCCAGCACCAGCTTCAGACGTGCTCCGGCGACCCCCAGGCAGCGGCCCTATACGCAGTCTATTTCTTTTCGTCATCCATAAGTTGGGCGTCAATAAACGGGAAACGCCCAGGCCCGGCACCGATTCATTATTTGGCCGAAAGCACAACCGGGCCCAAATAAGCACCCTCACTTCTGCCGAGGCACGGCGCTCACACCTCTTGGCAAGGTTCTGACTGACTGTGCTGACGTAGCAGTTTTGTCACATAATCGTTACGTCAGCGGGCGATGGGGTCGTCACTAACCTCCGCCATTTTATTATTATTATTATTACATAAATATAAAAAAAACAACCAGATGGAAGCCCTCGGCAGAGGAGACAAGACGGCCGAGGGTTAGGGGGGAAGGGAAAGAAATGGTGATCTTCTGGTCTACCTGACCCATAGATGGGCGGAGGCAGTAGAGTCTAAGGGGGAGGCGTTAGCCGTTAGTCTGGACATTGCGAAGGCCTTCGATCGGGTTTGGCACAAAGCGCTTCTTTCGAAGCTCCCTTCCTATGGGCTTCCCGAGAAATTGTGCAATTGGATCACCAGCTTCCTTGCAGATCGGAGCATCAAGGTCGTTGTAGACGGTGCATGTTCTGACTACAAGCCTATTAACGCTGGTGTTCCCCAAGGCTGTGTGCTATCACCAACGCTTTTTCCTCTGCATATCAATGATATGTTGCTAACTGGTAACATTCATTGCTATGCAGATGACAGCACTGGTGATGCTCTATACACCGGCCGTGCTAATATTTCTCGGGAAAACGTCTCAGAGTACCGGAAAAACTTGTGTCTGAAGTCGAGTCTTTGCTGGACAAAGTCTCGAACTGGGGGCGACTAAATCTAGTCCAGTTTAATCCTCAGAAGACACAAGTTTGCGCGTTTACCGCTAAAAAGAACCCCTTTGTCGTATCTCCTCAGTTTCAAGGCACTTCCCTGGTTGCCTCAGCCAGTATCGGACTCGTCGGCGTCGAAATATCGAGTGACGTGCAGTTTCGTGGTCACTTGGAAGAGAAGGCCAAATTGGCCTCTAAAAAGCTTGGCGTGCTCAGCAGAGCGGGACAGTATTTCATGCCGGCACACCGCCTGCAACTTAACAAGGCGCAGGTTCGGCCTCACATGGAATACTGTTCCCATCTCTGGGCAGGGGCTCCCCAGTGCCAGCTCCATCCACTTGACCACATGCAGCGCAGAGCGGCTCGAATCGTCGACGACCGAGTCCTTTCCGATCGGCTCAACTCATTGGCGCTGCGAAGAGATGTTGCATCTCTTTGCATTTTCTTTCGCATCTACCATGGGGAGTGCTCTGAGGAATTGTTCGGATTTATCCCAGCCGCCAAATTTCACGAACGCACATTGCGACAGAACTCCCGATACCATCCACACCATCAGGATGATTGGAGGTCCACCACTGTGCGATTTAGAAGATGTTTTCTTCCTCGCACGACTTCCTTGTGGAATCGATTACCAACAGCGATTTTTCCGGACCGATACGACTTAGGGACTTTCAAGGAAAGAGCGTACTTCTTTTTAAAATGCCGGCAACGCATCTGCAATTCCCTCCCTGGTGTTGCAGTTGTTCATGGGCGGCGGTAGTCACTTACCATCAGGTGAGCCGCATGCTCGTTTGCTCCTATAAAACAAAAAAAAACCGGCGGACGATGCGGGCGGTATCGGGGAGCACCGCCTTCTGCATTTGAGCTTGGAGCGATCCGTCACGGAGTCCCAGTCGCCTCAGATGACCCGAGAGGCTGACTGGAATTAACCCATTTGCAGAGACGACTACAGGTATAATTTTGGTCGGCAATCCACCCCACATGTCGTGAGCCAGGTCGAGATATTTAGTCAGATTATCTGTTTCGGCTTTCACGAGGTTCTCGTCATAAGGAATGGTAATGTCGACCAAAAATATCCTTGAATGTGCCCGGTCCATCAGCACAATATCAGGCTTATTCGCAAGAATAGTCCTATCTGTGATGATGGCCCGGTCCCAGTAGAGCCTAGCGCGGTCATTGTCGAGCACGGCTTACGGCAAGTACTTATAATACAGCAGTTACCGAAACTTAGCCAGTGGAGGGAGGCAACTGTGTCTACGAAAGGTTCATGTAGAGTCTTGTAGAACATCCCGTGGAGCACCTTCTCCTTCCATACGGTCTCCCGGTCGGAAATGCTCTGTACTGCCGGGTCTTGCCATTGCTCCTTGGCTAAGGATAGAGGGGTAAATCCTTTATCACAAGAAATAACGTCCTTATAGTATGGATCACCCGCTTTCGTAAGAAAGTAATTACGGAGGCTGCACACTTCGCGATTATGCATGGTAAGCGCGCTTAAAAAGCCGCGCCCACTATGCTTCCGCGGCAAGTACAGCCTCATTACTGACGATCTCGGATGATGCATCCTATGGGACGTCATTATAGTGCGGACTTTTCTGTCCAGGGCGTTCAGTTCGGTCTGAGTCCACCTGAGCATGCCAAAGGTATACATGAGGTATACATGAGGCATGATCCAACCATTACATGCGTGCGTCTTATTCACACAGGACAAAAGGCTATTAAGCACTTTGGTCAAACGTGCAAAGCACGCCGCAAACTGACTGTTTCATGTCTGCCTCATCGACACCTATGTTCTGCGACATACCCAGGTATCGGTATGTTTCAGCCTCGGAAAGGGTCCTTATGTTGATGGGCATAGATAAGTCTATTCCCTCAGAGTTAGCAACCCTTCCCCTTTTAACATGTAGGACCGCAAACTTATCCGTCCCCAGCTCCATTCTAATAGAATTGCTAAAATCACAAGTGATGTTTAGCAATTCCATAAGATGGGAGCGACTGGAGGCGAATAACTTGAGATCATCCATATAGAAAAGGTGGGTCACTTTTGTACCTACTCTCCGAAGCTGAAATCCCCTTCCGGAGCCCTCCAGTAAGGTACTGAGACGATTCAGAGAGAGGCAGAACCAGATTGGACTCAAACAATCGCCCTGGAAGATATATTTTCTTCGAATCGAAGATTCTTATCCTTATTTGGTCCTCCGCAGCCGTCATTCGCTTGCCTATATGACAAAGGATCGTACTCCATTGCCCCATACACTGCCCGAGGAAGTCTCGAACTGTACACATGTCTTTATACAGCTCGAGGACCCTCTTAAGCCTTATTATTACTTCTTCTTCTTATTATTATTATTTTACTATCTACCGACTTCCAAAAAGGAGACCGTACTCAATTCGACTGTATGTTTTTTTATCTGCCGACTTCCAAAAAGGTGACGGTACTCAATTCGACTGTATGTTTTTTTAATGTGTGTTACCTCATAACTTTGTACTGGGTGAACCGATTTCGATGATTATTTTTTACATGAAAGCTGATAGTTCTCTCGTGGTCCCATATAAATTTGATCAAGGTCTGACTAATGGTTCTTGAGTGTTCTTAAATAACTTATATTGAAGTCGGCTGTACAAAATTTTTAATTTTCAATTATTATTATTATTATCTGTAATTATTTATTGGCCTTACAGGCTATAACCTTCACGCAGACGTCTAGCGTACAGCACAATCATGTATACTCGTATATATGCGTTTTGCATTTAACTTGACATCATATTATATGTACTTTTAATGCCTTCCAAAACCTTGATGTCAACCAAAAGTTCTCATTGACTTTTTAGCATTTCCATAATACTCGATTTTACACCTGATTATCGCTGAAATAGCTAATTATGTACCAGATCTTGTGCATTTCCTATTTATATTCCAACATTTTTTTATTGCTGGAATAATAGTTTATACTTCAATTTACTTTAACCAATGTAAACAAAACACTCACTGAATTTATTTTTATCAGTCAAATCTTTCAATAAATTATACAATTATTGCCATCTTAACCCGTCTTATCACATTAGTGAAATAAAAGAAAAACTTGCTAGGGAATTGTTATAAGTGTTTGAATATTTATGTAGTACCTGAAAATAATTCCTTTGTAAGATATTTGAAACTCCTGTTATGTATACAAGTAGTTTACTTAAGTTTAGTTGTGATCATTGTGAGCCCCATTCTCTGACAGCAAATGATGTACCTATAAGAGACTATATGATATAAATGTCTAAAAGACATGAGAAAATATCAATATATTTTACTCACATTAAGTATATCAGTATATTAAGTAGACGCGTACACAGTTATTTAAAAAAATAATACAAGTATTTGCCATAAAGTAAGTAAAAAAAATATACCTTGAATCATTCTATTAAAATACTATCAAATAGTACTTAAGAATAGATTGTTTTATTTGAATTAATACTGAATTTCATATAATAATTTTAAATTATTTTATTAAATTTTAGTTTGTACAGCGGTTGCACTCCCTCTCCATTAAAGTGCACCTCACAAACATCCGAGGCCTGCACTGTAATCTCAATGCAGTCCATTACCACCTTGAGACTGACAAGCCGCACTTACTCTTCTTGACTGAGACGCAGATCAAATGTCCTCTAGATGCGGCGTACCTTGGCTACCCTGGGTACACATTGCAGCATAATTTCCATCAGCGTGCCGGAGTCTGTGTTTACGTCCGCAACGACATCTGCTGTAAGCGTCTCCGTCACCTTGAAGACCCCACTTTCTCTACGATCTGGGTATTGATAGACACTGGAATGGGAAAAATTATTTATTCTTGTGTCTATCGATCGCACAGCGGCGACCAGGAGACAACTAGGCTGTTTGAACACCTCAGTGAAGCCTCTGATGTGGCTCTAAATCGGTACCCTAATGCACAGTTAGTTTTTTTGGGGGACTTTAATGCCTGTCATCAGGACTGGCTGTTCCCATACCAGAAGACCGACCACGCTGGGAGAGAGGCGTGGAATTTTGCCTTGTCACTGGGGCTCTCCCAGCTGGTGCAACAGGCGACTAGGGTACCTGATGTGGATGGGCACACAGCCAATTGCCTCGACATTCTGCTGACGACCGATCCAGACAGGCACGATGTTCAGGTTACCTCACCCTTGGGAACTTCGGACCACTGTCTGGTGAAATCTGTATCGTTATATTCCCCACCTAACTACGATTTCCACGGGATGCGACGAATGTGGCGATACAAGTCAGCAGATTGGGATGAGATGCGGCATTTCTTTGCATCTTATCCTGCTTCTCTTCTAGAGACCCATCGAGCTGCGCGGATGCCATAACCAATGTGATACGTCAAGCGATGGAGTATTTCATCCCCTTTGCTGACGTGCCCATTGGTGGTAAAGCTCGCCCTTGGTTTAACGCCGAGTGCGCTCGTGCTGAAAAGCACAGGCATATGGCGTACTTATCCTAGGTCGATGCTCGAGACCGTTAAGCTCCGGATGTTAGCCTTAAGAAGAGAGCCTTTAACCAAGCTGCCAAGTCATGCAAAAAGGCATTACGCCAAGCCAGTTTCGACCGCATTAAACGCATCGGCACAAAGCTCTCTGTCAAACCTTCTGGCAGTAGAGCTTTTTGGTCTCTCGCCAAAGCGGTCGAGACAAACTTTTGTCGGTCTACACTGCCTCCGCTGGTAAAACCTGATGGCTCACTGGCGCATGTGCCTAAGGAAAAAGCGGACTTATTTGCTTCTCTTTTTGCTTGCACTTCGCGTCTGGACAGTAGCAACAGCGTACCATCACAATTACCTTACTGCGATACCTCTATGACTGAGGTCCGTATCACCAACAAGGAGGTTCTTAAAACCTTGCGAAGTCTAGACGTGAATAAAGCTAGTGGACCTGATGGTATACCAGCTATAGTTCTAAAGGTCTGTGCACCTGAGTTGTCTCCTGTGTTGACACGCTTGTTCCGCCTCTCATTCAGGACTGGAATAGTGCCTAAATCTTGGAAGCTGGCCAATGTGCAGCCTGTGCCTAAAAAAGGTAGCCGTACCGACCCTGCCAACTATCGGCCAATTTCAATTACCTCCATACTCTGCAAGATTATGGAGTGTATATTGAACGCCCACCTTATGGCATACCTAGAGCAAAATGATCTCTTCAGTGATCGCCAGTACGGGTTTTGCCGAAATCGATCAACTGGGGACCTTCTAGCATATGCCACTCACATATGGGGCGAAGCCCTCGAGAACAGTGGTGAAGCACTTGCTGTTTCCCTCGATGTTTCGAAGGCTTTTGACAGGGTTTGGCACGCTAGTCTATTAGGCAAGCTTTCAGCGTACGGCTTATCCCCTGGCCTAATTGTCTGGGTGAAGGACTTTCTGAGTGAACGGTCTCTCCGGGTCGTCGTTGATGGCTGCTCATCCAATACTGTGGCGACTAACGCCGGTGTTCCTCAGGGGTCCGTTCTCTCCGCAACTCTCTTCCTGCTGCATATAAATGATCTGCTCATTCCCGGTGTCTATGGGTATGCAGACGACAGCACAGTTGTGGAGAGATACCAACCAAGCGCCCGGGCCAGTCGGGATCAAATCCAGTCAGAAAGAGAGGCTATGGTTGAGCGTGTGAGTCTCACACTACAGGCAGTCTCCGAATGGGGCGATGCCAATCTCGTGAGATTTAACGCCTCCAAAACACAAGCGTGTCTTTTTACCGCTAAAAGGAGCCCGCTCACCTTGGCTCCTACTTTCCGGAATGTATCATTGGAGTACACTGACCGCCTTCAGTTGTTAGGGATTGAATTTTCTCCGAACCTAAACTTTGGGCGGTTCATTGAGTCCAGAGCCAAAGCAGCCGCAAGGAAACTTGGTGTCCTTGCAAGGGTGCGGCGGTACTTCACGCCGGGGCAGCTTCTTACCTTATATAAAGCCCAAGTCCGGTCGTGCATGGAGTACTGCTGTCACATATGGGCTGGTGCTGCAAAATGCCACCTGGCAGCATTGGACTCAGTGGAGAGACGTGCTAAGAGGCTCATTGGTGACCTTGATTTGGTTGAAACCAATCTTGTCAGCCTTGAGCACAGGCGCAGAGTAGCCAGTTTCTCGGTATTCTATAGGATGCATTTCGGTGAGTGTGCGCAGGAATTACACGCCTTAATTCCTCCCTCTCCTTTCCACCATCGGACAACCAGACGGTCGGCGGGTCTTCATCCCTTTGTTGTCGATATTCCACGCATTAGAACCAAACGGTTTGCTTCGTCTTTTGTAATGCGTACAGCAAAGGAGTGGAATAATTTGCCGGCGTCTATCTTTCCGTCCGAATACAATCTAGGCGTCTTCAAGGCAAGAGTGAATAGGCTTTTGTTACGATAAGACAGTGCGATTTACCATCTAAGGCTGCATCACCACTTACCACCAGGTGGGATTGTGGTCAAGCACTGGCTTATAATAAGTAAAACAAAAAAAAAGATTCTAAAAGCGTAAATGGAAATAGCATTTATAACAAACATGACTCACTCACTTACTCAGGTGTCGAATCTGATTCACAATTGAACACAAGCGATATAATTATTGAGCATAAGTTTTATGCTTTTAATTCGTTACCAGTTATGGTATTATCGTTCGAGATCTTTTAAGAAAATACCGATCAGTTTTGCATTTCGATTCGAATATTTTAATATTATTGTAATTGTGTGGATTACGGAGTTGGTTATATAATTAACTAATCTGTTTATAAAAGGCTTGAATTGTAATTCTTACTATAAGACTGTTTAAATGAAATGAATTTTTACGGATTTATTCGTGTTTAATTTAACATTTTAGTTCCCGACGTTTCGGGTACTTTACAGCACCCATGGTCACGGAGGACTGAGGTGATTGACGTCACGATGTCAGAGTCAACCCGGAGTACCTTCAGCTTTTTTAATTATTAATTTTGGTCCGATCTATGCAGAATGAACTTTTTGTGCCTTGAAGTCTTGCTTTTTCTAAAATTTAAACTAAACACAAACTTGCTTTTGTTTAGTTTTAATTAGTTACAAGATCATTATTATATCTGTATTAATTACAGGATCCCAAGCAGGTGGTAGTATCCAGACTGTCTATTGAAATTAGGATGTGTTTCTTTTAATTTCAATAGCCTCACGTATCATCCTTGGCAGGACTCGATGTTCTTTCGCGAGAATTTGTGGTTTATTAAATCTAATGTAATTGCGGGGGCCGTCTAGGATATGATCACAAACTGCAGACTTCCCGGAACGTTGGTGTTTTACGTCAGCTATGTGTTCGAGGAATCAATAAAAATTTAGTTAATTTAACACGACAGGATTCGTAAAAGTAGTTTAATTCATTGTGTAGTGTTCGGGTAAATAAAATCATAACATTATCTTGCATTAACTTCTAACTGCTTGCGGCTTTTCATGTTTCTTAACTAAAAGTCTTAACCAAAATATGTTATCTTTATTAAGTTAATATATATTTTATTGAGGACAGATTTTTCAATCGACAGATAAAATTATTCTTCAAATAAGTTAAAACGAGACTGAACGCTTTAAAAACTTTTATGTGACGATTGAAAAATCCCCTTGGTGTTTATTTAATTCGAATAAAATTTTATTATTTTATAAATCCATAATTTTAATATTGTATATTTCCTCATTGTCGCTATGTCAGACGTGTCCCAGTTTTGAAAACGACATCACTGGAATTGATTTCCTTTACGCTTTACAGAAATGTTTTTGACAGTGTCTAAGGAAATACGCCTACGTACATTGTCAGGATGGAAACTGGTCAAAGGAGATTAATTTATTAAAGACGTTCTATTTCTATCAAGTGTCTTTTGCTGCGCATTCAGTCTAGAAATTAAATAGCAACTGGACCGGTCTTGTACTAGTACTAAATAATTAATCACAAACTTTACAAGGTTTTATCTTCTAATCTTGAAATTTTCATTCATTCATCATTCATTAAAACCTTTATAAAGAAAGATATTGAACATAAACTTCCCCGATATATTATCTCATAGGCGGGGATATATACCATAGCTGCCACGCGTTGAAGGCAATTGTTGTTTTTTTATTACTTGGAGCTATTATCGTCGCCTCTTACGATACGCACGGGACTATATTGTAGGGTAGTGTACTCCCTCACATTACAATTAAAATATGGTTTTAATTTAAATTAAGCATTTATGGTTTTATAGTTTTATACTTTCTTTTAATCCAGATTAAAATAATAAATCTATGGGATACATGATCTACTTACTAGCAGGTGGATGGTGTGCTCGTTTGTCTCCCTCTTTACATAAATAAGTGATCTTTATCTACTCAGTTCTAAAGCCTCAATGTTGCTTCAAGCGTATGAATTCAATTGTTCAGTGATTTAGTCGTAGCAAAATTGCCTAATTTACTAGGATATACACTACAAGTTGTTGCATATTAACATTTCAGCAAGAATATCACTGGGAATATTAATTAGGTAAAGTTTTTAGTGAAATTTGTAGAAAAATAAAATGTTATAATCTGTTAACATGCCAATTGGTAGGTTTATAAAAGAACTTGCTCTTACATTGGGAATTTCTCCTGTATTCTGGAGATAGTTAACATACACAATTGCACAGAAATAAACGCCCAGACTGGGAACAAAGTATTTTATACAGACCCTACATATGCTTGCACCGTGCGAGATTCCAACCACGCCCTCAGCGCCGTAACTCAGTCCTAATTCACAAAGGCACGGGGCCGTCAAATTACTAAAATATTCATTAATATAAATAGAGCATTGACTCACAAAGTAACTTAATTGTAAATATAATAACGTAGCCAGGTCTTCTTTAAATTAGTCAATAAATAATTCTCATTGTGTTAGTAGAATAGAATAGATTATAATATTTTTTTTATTCAATATACATTACATGAGTAATTCTTATTGAAAGTCATTTTTTACTTTAGCACTGGTTCGAAAAAGCCTCTGTCCTGGGAAGAACCAGCAAGAAACCCAGCGGGACTTTTTTTAAATAAATTTTACAATATATTTAATTACAAACTATTTACAAAATTTGTTTTAGAAACTGCTTGGAAGCGACCACCTCATTCCCAGGGATTATTTTCAACCATGTATTCATTTGTACTATAATCATCCTTTTTATACAGTTTCAGCTTAACAAAACATTTAAACTTAGTAATAGAGAGAGCCTATACACTTTCCGGGACCTTGTTGTAATAGCGTATACATTGCCCCAAGAATGAATTACTGAATCTGTGGAGTCGAAAAACTGGTATCACTAGCTTGTGTTTGTTCCTAGTGTTTACAGAATGTATATCACTTTTTTTACTTAAACTACCTTTTTTTGCGAACATACATTAAATTTTCGTAAATATTCTGAGAGGTCAAATTTAATATATTTATTTCCGTAAATTTATCTCTAAGAGAGTCTCTCGACTTTAGATTGTAAATAGCTCTAATGGCCCTCTTCTATAAAACAAAAATAGTTTCTGAATCAGCCTCATTTCCCCATAGCAAAATCCCATAAAACATTATGCTATGGAAATAACTGAAATAAACTAATCTAGCTGTCTCGACACTAGTGAGACTTCTAATCTTTTTTACAGCATAGGCTGTAGAACTTAGTCTGCTTGCTAGTTTGGACATATGAGGGCCCCACTGAAGCTATGCGTCGAGAGTGATGCCAAGAAAAATAGTTGATATAACAGGGCTCAGTTCCTTCCCATTTAAAAACACATTGGTATTCAGATTTTTAACATTCATTGTTGTAAATTTAACACAATTAGTGTTATCTCCGTTTAAATGTAGAATATTAACATTAAACCAATGCACTAATTTTGATTGATGATTATTCTAGTAAAATGTATAAAGTCATATAATAGCCTGGTAAACACAAATTTTTATATATCAATAGATTCATATATAGGTAAATATGATACAAAATAAATGAAGGTTATTATTGCTGGTGCTTTATATAAAACGTCATGTAATGTTATTAAGGAATAGTCACATACAGTTCAAAGTACAGTCATCTCGAATGGAAGGCTTAGCTTTGCTTCTAAAAATCTTAGTGTTCTCAAGTAGATTGAGAGGTTATGTCATCCCCACCCACCGCTTGCAGTTTTACAAAGCTAAGTTTTGGCCTCGCATGGAATGCTATCCTTTTCTCTGGGTCTGGGTACCCCAGTACTAACTTCTTCCACTTTACTGCATTCAACAAAGAACGTCTCGAATCGTCGATGACTTGCGAAGGGACTTTGCATCTCTGCGCACCTACAATCGCATTATAACATGAAGAGTGAACAGAGAAATTTAATGACTTTCAGGAGATTACTTCCACCATCTTACATACAGGAGTCGTGGTTGCTCAAGGGCTAAGAGCTCGCTGTAAATTTCACAGTACGCGAGCAACCCGGATTCAATCTCCACCAGCACCAATGAAATTGTCATTAAAAAATTTTAAGTGCTGATTTACCACGTGCTTTGCGGTGAAGGAAAACATCACGAGAAAACCTGCATGTCTTAGAAACAAGAAAAAAATTCCATGACATTTGAAGTTCGTCAACACGCATTGGGGCAGCGCGGCCGACATTTACTTGCTAAAACCCTCTCAGAAATAAGGGGAGGTCTGTGCCCATTACCGTCGTATATAGGCTGTAACTTAAACTTTAACACTGCAACAGAACTCGAAATTTCATTCTCATCAAGATGGTTGGCGGTTATCAACTGTGTGTTTCACAAGAAATTTTCTGTCACCCACGGCCTTAATGTGGAGTTTACTGTAGCATGTGTTTGTTCCGGATCAATGATCTTCATGAAAAGAGACTCCCTTCTAAAAGGTACAATGCTTGTAGTAATGCAGATGTACATGGATCACATCAGGTGAACCGTATACTCGTTCAACATATCTTCTATACAACAAAAATTGCCTTTAAAATTACGATGCCCACTTTACTAATCACAGATTACTAATCTAATTATAAAATACAATTTAATTTAAAAAGGCATAGAGAAATAAAAAAGGAATTGAGAATTGAGACCGTTCCCAGAGCAGCTTTAATTTAAGAGCACTTAAGTGATTTTACGTTCGGAATGATAGCTGTTAAATCCTAAGATTCCGCGAATTACGAGCAATCGAGACTCCTTCAATTTAGAACTGTTGCTATGAAAGTAAACCATAAACCTTATTGTTAAATACTGTCAATATGGGTATGAATTTCAAAAATACAAGATATTTTATTTTACGTCACATATAAAATAGGTTTGTAATTTATCCGGCAAGTGATCGCCGGGTATACGCCGGATCCACTGTGCGTCCGGTCGCCATGATGCTACACGGGGATTTACTCGAGTGTCGTGGGACCTATTTGATTTTACAGATTAGTTGATAAGAATAAAAAATTATTATGTTTCCCCTTCCAGTGGTGGGGCAAACAAATTTTTAAAAATGTAAAAACTAATAGTGTCTTAAGTGAACCCTAATAATGCTCTCTTTAAAAGCCTGACGATTCGGAAGTGACTTAAGCTAGCAGCGAATTTTTGAAAATGCGAAAAAATATCACCATACTGAAATATTCGAGCGTGTCAGATTATTATACAGAAGGTTCAGCTTGAGGTCCCAGTTAAGGTAGCTTAAAATCTGACGATTACTTTGAAGAATATTAATAATATGACTGCCAAAAATAATTATTTTATGAATTTTTTATAAACTTTTTTTTCTCAATGGCCATAAAATGTGACTGTAAATGTGTTGGGAAGAGGTGCGGAGTGGGGTATACATGCTTTACTTCAGCTGTACGCTCTCACTTTCATAGATGATTTTTAGTATTTCGGTTTATGGAAATCAGAAGACTTCTTTATTATTATTTTTGTATTATTTCCTTCAAAATGAAAAAAAGAGTTCTTTATTATTTTTGTATTATTTCCTTAAAAATGAAAAAAAAATCAATCACGCTCGAGAACAGTTTTTTAGGGTTCCGTACCTCAAAAGGAAAAAACGGGACCCTTATAGGATCACTTTGTTGTCCGTCTGTCTGTCTGTCTGTCAAGAACCTTTTTCTCAGGAACGCATGGTGGGATCAAGCTGAAAGGCGGCACTTTGAATTCGCGTAGCGAAGGTGTTGTAGCTACCACGGCAGCTGTAACTCCATCAGCAAGTTTGAGGTCGCCCAGCGTTTTCTTCACGTCAGCCATCACGTTGTCAACCCGATTGTATACTTGGTAGATTCGGGTTTCAGCTTCCGACAGGCGGTTGTCATGTTGAGCAACCCTATCCTTCACCTCCCTTATCTCTTTCGCGAAAGTAGCGTGAAGGTCCTTCCTGAAAAGCATTTGCTCTTCTATGCCGCGCTGCAGCTGTTCTACCAACCGGCGGGCCTGTTCATCCTGTCGGCGGGCTTGCTCCTGCAGCATCATCATCAGAGCACCTAAGTCAGGTGCTGCAGATGCAGGAGCTGCTGACGGGTAAGCCTCCGTGGTCGGCAGCTGGCCCTCCGACGTCTGCGACGTTGCACGACCAAATCGTCTCCGGTTCATCTCCAGCTGGCGTTGACTTCGGGTACGGTTACCCTCCATGTCGTCCTTTGGTAAAATTGGCATGATTTGATCCCACTTCTGACACCAATTGTTACGAGCTTGGGGTTCAAGACAATTAAAAACTGCCGAGTGAATTACCAAAATTGACACTTTAATTACGGAACACTAATTACAACTTAAACCACACAAATAATGAAACACAATTGATCACTTTATTTCGCAGTTATTTCGCTTCGAAGTATTCTCTTGTATCGCCAATTCAATACTGCCTCGGTCGTGGTCTACACCGGCCTTATATAGGGCCTCAGATAGTTTCCAGAACTTTCTATTGTAGCGACATCTAGAATGTTCGAGTAAATATTGATCCCGAAATTTCTAGAAGGATCTTGACTCTCCTAGTTTTGCTACTCGACACTAGAGGGCGTTGATGGTATCTAGTGGTGCTATGTACAAGACATTAATAGTGGCGCGCAACAATATTTACTTTTACTTTTACTTACTTTTAAATTTAACAATTATTTTATTTAATTTTCATTTGTAATATGAAAGATTTTTTTAACTAAGTACATTAAAAATAAAAAAATGATGTTTATATTTTTTTTAAGATCACATTTTTAAATAAAATCATTGATATACTCTCATATATACTGCTGTGTTAAACTTTAAGTCTAGAATTATTTTATTTTTATAAATGCAAAAGGAAGACGAGGATTACGAGGACGAAATATTAATTGTGCATAGTATGGTAGCATGCAACTGACCGATTTTTTTAACTTTAGTACTTTAAACACATAATTTAATGAAATGTTATTAATAAATAATAGATAGCAGTAGCTATTCATTTCCATATAGTCAATAACATTTATTTAAAAAATATTTAATAATAGAGTTCGGGAAATTGTAGGGTTAGAATTTTTAAGCGTAAGCGTTATTATTTAAACACACGCTGTGTAAGGTATTATTATGTTAATTAATACATGGGACATAATAACCCCTGTGAGAGCGTTTTCAGATTATCCGATCCGATTTTTGTGTAGGACTCCAATAGCTGATATCCGAATAGCTGACACCATCTGCTGTTTTCACATATTTCCGACAATATCGTTCCGATACGGTCATTTGTTCGATAGAATTGTGCAGGCAGCTCTTCATGGCAGACTATAATAGAAGACTTTATTTGCTGTATCTGTTATATTTGAGACGCAAAAAAATATCAATCCACAGACAATATTGGATTTATCCCACTGTGAAAGCTAGATATTCAGAAAGAACATTTCATATTCTTTTTAGCAGGCCACTAAACGCACCTAGTAAGTTTTTAATTACTTTCGTATGAGTGAATCCACATTCGAATATTTGCTAATTCATCTCACAAACAGTATCACGATACAAAACACACTTTCTAATGTCTGTGGGGCTAAATGAAATGCTGGCTGTGACATTAAGGTAAGCTTACTATTGTATCATGATAGTTTTTTAATCATTAGTTTCTATCATTTACGTTTGTTGGCATGTGCTTAACAATGTACATGTACATTAGGCGGGACATCTAGCTGGACACAGTAATTTTAAAATATTGTTAAATGTAACTGTGCATGCTTTAAGCGTATTAAAAATACGTATAACAAATTTATACGTAAATTTTTAGTATATATAGTAGTTTAATTACACACAAGTTTTCACTAAAAACCTTTACTATACTTCAAATTTTTCGATCATTTTATGTCAAATTTCAATTTAAAAAAAGCTTGGAAAATTAAAAAATAAACGCTCATATAATTGTGAAGAAATTAAAAAAAATGTTAATTGTAGTTCTAGTAATCAAAGAGTTCCAGTAGCAGTCGCCGAAGTACACATTCAAGTCACTCTATCAAGACGGGAGGTAAGGTCTCATCATAACTAATGTGATAATATGATATATGAGCAGAACAGTTACTTTACCTAAGTAACTTATTAAGCATTTCATAGTGTATTGTTTACTCTTTAATAACAGCTCTTAGTAACAACGAAAAGTTCGTTGTGATGTAGGAAGGAGAAAAGATGCAAAGTAATACAGACACTCGCGCGCAGCGATAAATAATTATTTAGCTTGCGTGCGCGATTTATCTGATTAATAATAATTATTTAGGCTATCAAAACGTCGGCAAGTAGTCAACATCAAAGGAGTGCAACGTCAGTATGTAATACTATTATTTATTCTGTAGTATTGTACAGATGGCTAGATAGCGTTACGACTGGCCACCGTGAGCGGAATTTGGTGGCGAGGTCATTAGTTGACCACTGAAATATGGTAAATAAATTAAAGTATATATTTTTATTTTTCGGAATAAGAGTTACATACTAGCACACAGTCTACCCGATGGTAAGCAGATGCTTTCGCTGATATACACTTACACCTATCGTCGATAAAGTATCATTGTCACCCCTAAGGACTAACACGATATGCCTTGTGATAGGAGTAAAATGAGCCTCCGGTTTTCAATAGGCTCACCATAAGTAGCAGCAGCATTATGCCACTATTGTACGCTTATATCATGTGAGAGCGACATCTTTTCCTTCCTTGCTGCAGTCATCAAAATCAGCAGCCTGGGTCTTTCACGTCAAAATTGTCGCAAAAAATTATTAGTAAGTCCAATTGTACACTGTCTATCCAATCGCGTAGACAATCACTTACATGACATCTTATAGGCAAGTGACATTGTTGGCTCATTATGTTTTAATATATGTTCCACATAAAATTGACACCTGTTGTTCAATTAGGGAACATGAATAAAATAGGCGACTCACACGATAGGCAAATTGTATATTTAAAAGGAATAAAAAATACAAAATATTTGGTGGCGATCGGGTCGCGAGCTAGCGGCGAGTGCCGGTCTTAGGCGCGGTGGTGAGAAACCCCCACGCACTTCACATACTCCCCGCAAACACCGTTGGTGCTGTCGTAACGGCGCCGACATACTCCCGGCGCTGGAAAGCTTAACAGCTTTCAAGATCTTCCAACTCATCGGGCTTCGGTAGTAGGACGATTCTGTTTAGGGCGCGCCGCACAATTCCTCTTGCAGTGTCTATATCTGCGACGCGTGTCAATCCGTCAGATCCCGTGAAGAGTTTTCTTACACGTCCGAGACGCCAATAGAGCGGTGGAGCGTTTTCCTCTTTCAAGAGGACTAGGTCGTCAATTTGTAGGCTCTCTTTGGACTTCGTGCGCCACTTCGTCCTCAACTGCAGCTCCGCAATGTACTCGTGGCTCCAGCATCGCCAAAAGTGTTGCTTAAACTGCTCGATGCGCTGGAATCTGTCGAGACGATTGGCATTAGCGGATTGTAGACACGGAGATGGCAGCGAGCTTAGTGGTCTACCAATTAAAAAGTGGCCCGGAGTTAAGGGATAATAGGATAATAGTAAAGGGGAGAGGAACTTAATGGACATAGGGGGCGGCTATTTAGGATACATTCTGTTTGTGTGAACAAAGATGACAATTCCTCATAGGTTAGGTGCGTAGTCCCTAATATCCTAGCCAGGTGGAATTTGGCTGACTTTACACCGGCCTCCATCAAACCATTGAAGTGAGGAGCGTATGCAGGCAAAAAACAAAATTCAACGCCTTCGTTAGCGGCAAAATTAGCGATAGTTTTGGCATTAATTTCAAAAAACTCTTTAAGTTCCTTTGAAGCAGCTACAAAGTTTCCACCATTGTCGCAGAACATCTGCTTTGGTAGCCCGCTCCGTGAAACAAAGCGTCTCAAAGTTAATATAAAAGCATCCTTGGACAGCTCACTAACAGCCTCCAAATGGATGCACTTATACCTAAAACATATGAAAATACACAAATAACATTTTGTAATTTTACAACCACGACCTTTGCGATCCGTGACCATAAATGGCCCAGCGAAATCAGTCCCTACTGTAATAAAAGGAAAGTCAGGCATTAGTCTTTGAGCAGGTAGGTTGCCCATTATGTTTTTCATAGACTGACCCTTAAAACGCCTACAAACGGTGCAATTATGCACAGTACGTCTAGCCAGACTTCTTCCACTAATGGGCCAAAAACGCGTTCTAATAGAAGCCAGTAAGGCTTGGGGTCCTAGATGTAGAAGCCGTACGTGTTCTTGTTGGAATAAAAGTTGAGTAAAATGGTGTTTAGAGCTTAACAACATGGGATGCTTCATATCGAAACTATATTCAGAAGCCTGAATTCGACCACCTACTCTTATCACTCCTTTATGTAAAAATGGATTAAGTGCCGAAATGTGCGACTTAGGACTTAGGGAATTTCCTTTTAATAATAAATCGTATTCTTTAGGGAATGCCTCTAATTGGGAAATATACACTAATGAATTAAGAGTTTTATTGAGCTCGGCGGTAGTTAAGGAACCTGTAATTTTAGTTTTAGAATTTTTACAGTTATTAATAAATCTATGTACATAGGCTAAAATGTGTTGTAATTGTTTTAATTTAGAATATTTGTTAAAGTTAATAATTGATTGATAAATATCACAAATAGCAACTGGATGTGCTTTAACTTCCGGCAAATTCTTCATCTCAATAATAGTCTGCGACTGCATAGAAGGCCACTCGGACTCCGGCAACGATAAAATCTTAGGTCCATACCACCACATATCACATGCAGCGATCTGTTGTGGGTTCACGCCACGGGATAGCAGGTCAGCTGGGTTGTGTTCTGTAGGAATGTGGTGCCATGAATTTGCGTCAGTCAACTCTCTAATGGCGGCGACTCTGTTGGCAACGAATGCCTTCAAGTTAGAAGAACCGCAGCGCAACCAACTAAGAACTACGCTCGAGTCAGTCCAATAGACATGACGCGATATTTTACGTCGCAAGGCTTTGGTCACAGATGAGCTCATTTCAGCTGCCAGAAGAGCACCTGAAAACTCCAAACGAGGAATTGTAATAGGGCTGGATGCTGGGGCAACGCGAGATTTCGCACATAAAAGTTGGACATGTATTTGTCCTTCTTTATTTGTAGAGCGAAGGTACAAACATGCACCATAGGCGCGTTGCGATGCATCGCAAAAACAGTGGATTTCAGCAAAGACTGGATATTCTATTGATACCCATCTAGGTATATTTAGTGAAAAAGGCATTTAAGTCCATCAACAAAAGGTCTCCAGACATCGACAATATCCTTTGGAGCGGGCTCATTCCAGTCCAATTTGAGAGACCATAAGGTCTGAATTAAAATTTTGGGAACGATAGTGGACAAGGATAGGAGGCCCAAGGGATCGAAGATCTTGAAAGTTGAAGAAAGTATAGTGCGCTTAGTGACGACCTCAGACTGATCCACTGCAATGGGAAAATTAATGCTGTCGGTCGAAGGACTCCAATCTAGACCCAGCGTATTTGTAGACTGACTCAATGTCAGGTTGCCGGATGACTGGACAACGTCTGAAGGCAGTAAAGAAGGTAAGTTGGATCGGTACTTACGTAAATCAAAACCAGCCATAGAAAGAGCCACATGTGTTGATTTCTGTATAGACCGTAATTGATCTTCATCATCGCTAGAAGTTAGTAAGTCATCAACATATATGTCCTCCTGTATGACTGCCTTAATAACGTCATCGTCACACTCCTCGCCCACTTGCCAGAGACACCTGGTGGCAAGCAAACTAGCGCTAGCAAATCCGTAGGTGACCGTGTTAAGCCTGAGTCTCTGTAATGGTTTGTTCTCCGCATCACGCCATAAAATCAGCTGTAGGTTTCGGTCAGACTCATCTATTAAAACCTGCCGGTACATTTTTTCAATATCCGATGACAACACATAACGATATTGCCGGAACCGTATGAGGATATTGAAAAGAGAGTCTTGAACTGTAGGGCCTATCATTTAAATGTCGTTTATAGACAAACCAGATGAAGTGCGAGCTGATGCGTCAAAAACGACGCGTAGACGTGTTGACTCACTGTCTTCACGAATGACAGGATGATGCGGAACAAAATAGGCAAGCTCAGGTCGGTCTACCTCAGATATTGCTAGATGTCCTAGTTTGCGATACTCCTCAATGAAATCAACATAGGCGGACTTAAGTTCCGGTTGCTTGCGAAAGCGACGTTCCAGGTTTATAAATCGCCGCCTGGCCATGAAATAGGAAGTGCCTAGGCAGTCTGGTTTGTCGATCAATGGCAGCTTGACACAAAAACGACCTTCTTCAGTGCGTTTTGTGTGCTGTAAAAAATGTTGTTCGCAAACTTTCTCTTGGTCTGTAAGAATGGGCTTTTGTGGCAAGCTTTCAAGCTCCCAAAACCTCTTCAAATCATTGTGAAGCTCAACTCAAGTATTGTTGCCTTCAATACTTACAAAATTACATTTCACTGGGGAATTTAAATTGAGATTGTCATTTTGAATATGGTGCATGGGACCTGCGATAAGCCATCCTAATTTAGACTCATGTAGAATAGGATTTCCTTTGCCTAAAGAGTGCTGTTTGGTTCCAATAATGGACCAAAATAGGTCAGCACCGATGAGCAGTCCTATGTCAGACGGCTCATAAAAGCTGGGGTCTGCTAATGCAAAGGACTTCAGGTTAAGGTGTGTAATAGACACAAGAGACTTAGGTATCTTACCTGATATTTGGGGTATGACTAAACATGACGTCATAACGCTGAAAGAACCTACCTTTGAATGAATTCGAACATTGTAACGTTCAGCATTAAGCTTGACAATAGTGTTACATATGCCGACCACATTCCTAACATCAGACGTGGAAGAAGTTAAATTTAAATTTGATTTAAGTGCTTCTGTAATAAAGCTAGACTGACTACCGTTGTCTAAGAGAGCTTTAGTGGTAATGTAATTGATTGTTTTGGGAATAAAAATATCAACCAAAGCCGTACATAGTAGTGTCTCAGAAGCAGAAACAGCTGACATTGAAACTGGCTCAGAGACTGCAACATTAGTGACTGCCACATTGGTATCAGAATCCGTAGGTTTGTGTAAAAAGGTATTGTGACGTTTTTTGCATATTTTGCACGTACCTGGAAGCTTGCATGCGCGCGTATTATGCCCTTTGCGCAAACAGTTTGGACACAACTTTAGCTCGGACACTAATGAAAGTCTATCATCAATAGATTTCGATTGAAATTGTGAGCACTCATAATTACGATGACCTTGACCACAGAAAATACACTTGTGAGAGGCAGTTGATGATGAGTCGCCCTGCTCAGCGCTGACGAATGACATAGTATGAGAACCGGGATTTTGTTTGACGCCTTGATTGTGATTCGGGTTTGACTTTATATTTTTGTCTTGTTTACTGCGATAAACAGACTCTAAAACTTCAGCGCGGCCCTTAATAAAAGTCATGAAATCATCTAGGCTAGGCATATCCGAAGCATTAACATTAGCTTGAATGTACTCCTCCCATTTAACACGCGTGTTGCTGTCTAATTTCGCTGAGACTATGAATATGATCAGGGTATCCCAATGATCAGTTGGCTGTTTTAAAGTATTTAAAGCACGTAGGTTTTTTGTGACGTGGTCTACTAGAAATCTTAATGACTTGTCAGACTCACGCAACGGCTCAATATTAAACAAAGATTTCAAATGATTATTTATTAATTGACGAATATTATTAAAACGCTCACAAAGAAGACTCCATGCCTCAGGATAATTATTGTCGCAAACTTCTAAATTACATATTACACGAGCAGCTTCACCTTCTAGATAGGAATTTAAATAATGAAATTTGTGTATATTTTTTATTTTTGTATTATTATGTATCAGAGAACTGAACGTTTCACGAAATTCCAACCATTTGTTGAACGTACCATCAAACTTATTAATTTTAATGACTGGTAAACGAAAGCCGATAACTTCGTGATCATCTTCATCAGCTGTGTAAATACTGCTATGCTGAAGCGACGACTTTTTTGTCGTACTGCTTACGGAAATAATTTCCTGAGCCAATGCGATCGAATTGTGGAAAGCTTGTTCGATAACTTCTCTGGTATCCAATTCTAAGCTTAAATTATTTTCTCCAATGCTTCAATCTGATTTTGCACGTTATCGAATTCGCCAAATAAAGTCTCAAGTTTAACTAATCGCTGCGATAGCACGCTAACTTCCGTAGGAGTAAGCTTTTTACCTTTTAATTCTTCTAAATGGTTATTAAATTTCGTAACACGGCCTCTAATTGAAGCGCGTTTTAAATTAAGAGTTTTGTACTTTATACTAGCAAAGTTAACGCGCAGACAATCAAAACAACTAGTTATGCGCTGTACTAATCAAATAAATAAGAATTGCATACAATACGCTCCTCGCTTCGTAGCCGCTGTGATGGAAACCGGTTCAAAATCAGCAGAAGCGCGGTGAAAGGTGGGATTGATGACGCGCGACGCCCGCGGTCCAGTACCACGACGTGAGCCCGCAGTGCTGGCAGTGACACGGGATGCGATGATAGTCTCGAGCGACCGCTGCATCGTAGCTGAAATTGATTGTTGGAATGCTTTGCAGATATCTACGTACATAACATAATAACGGGAAGCAAGGTTGATCGTAAATTTAATTGATTTGTGCAAATAATGGTTTAATTAGCGTAATATAGGGCTTAGCGAATGATTATGCTATAGTGATGATTAATTTATTTGCGTGCATAAACAGCTAACAGTGAATAGCGAGAAGTGAATTTACTTGCATTGAGAAGTTAAGCTCAAATTTTTGCGTAGCTATGTACATATGTATGCTTACGTTTAAAGAAATAGGTTCAGCTATTTAAATTCTAACTATTTATAATCTAACTAACAGTGGCTACTAACTAATTAAATGCTAGTGAAGACTTTCAAGTCGTAAAATAGGCGCAATGAATGCAAATTATAGGCGGCTTGAAAAATAGCACTGATTGCCTAGCAAATGATACGGCTAAATAATAGTAAGAAATAATAGACAATTAGCTGATAGGTAAGCAAATAGGTGTAAATAGGTGATTTTAACTCGTTAGGTATGTAAATTGTCGGTAGGTTTATCTAGGTTATTCTTTTAGGATTGTTTTAATAGGTATTTTATTTGGTAGGATTATTGAGTAGGAATAGTTTATTTAGATTAGCAGTCTTATATACGAAAGGGTATAAGATAGACAAGGAATATAAAGGATGTTGCTTAAGAATAGGTAGGTAGGGTAAGGCAACAAAAAATAGGACTAGATTCCTTGTTTCCCTGTTCACACAAATAGAATTTTTAGAAATAGTGGGACACGAAGAGGTAAAATAATAGGAACGGGCTCACTTTTAGCTGGCAAAACCGCTGCTGTGGCGCGTAGACTCCGCTGGACCTCAGCTTGGCCGGTTCTCGATAGCTGCCCTCTTGTCTTCTCTCCGCTCCAAATGAATCCTTCTTGACTGCTTCGTTGTTCTTAGCAATCGGGATGTGGCTTCCTTTGTACTCGTAGCCCGTAGTACTTGCGTTCGCGACGTTGTAAACGCGGGGTAAGTGCTACGAACTTTGGACCGTGTTACGCGGCGGAATCGGAATTTTGTTTTAATTTATCACGGTCGCCACTATGTTCAATTAGGGAACATGAATAAAATAGGCGACTCACACGATAGGCAAATTGTATATTTAAAAGGAATAAAAAATACAAAATATTTGGTGGCGATCGGGTCGCGAGCTAGCGGCGAGTGCCGGTCTTAGGCGCGGTGGTGAGAAACCCCCACGCACTTCACATACTCCCCGCAAACACCGTCGGTGCTGTCGTAAAGGCGCCGACACCTGTAAGTCCCTGTTACGACTGTTAATGTGCTAAAGTGCCGTGTTTGTACAGTAGAGCTACAATGGTTGTCCGATAACAGAACTAGAGTAGGAAACAGACAGGGTGACGTTATATCCCTGAAACTCTTCATCACTGTATTAGAAGACGTTTTAAAGCTACTGGACTGGAAAGGATACGGTAGCAACATTAACAGCGAGTACAACACTCAACTTTGATTTGCCGACGATATAGTCCTTATAGCAGCATGGCTGGAGGACTTAAACACTATGCCCAATGACTGCAATAGTTTATTCTAACGAATAGGTCTTAAAATGAAGACGGATAAAACAAAGGCCATGTTAAAAGTACATGTCACACCTAAACCAGTAGTTATTGGGAGAACTATACTCGAAGATGTCGGCGAGGTCAAAACTTCATAATTCTAAAGCAGAATATAATTTTCATTTTCCTTAGTCTTCTCAACCAAATATTAGCTAAAGTTTTTTTTTTATGGAATAGGGGGCAAACGAGCATGCGGCTCACCTGATGGTAAGTGACTACCGCTGCCCATGAACAACCGCAACACCAGGGGAATTGCAGATGCGTTGCCGGCCTTTAAGAAAGGTGTAAGCTCTTTACTTGAAGGTTCCTAAGTCGTATCGGTCCGGAAAATTCGCTGGTGGTAATTGATTCCAGAAGAAAGTCGTGCGTGGGAGAAAACTTCTTCTAAATCGCACAGTGGTAGACCGCAAATCATCCAGATGGTATGGATGGTAACGCGAGTTTTTACGCGATGTGCGATGGTGAAATTGAGCGGCTGGAATTAGTCCGAACAATTCCTCAGAGCACTCCCCGTGATAGATGCGATAAAATACGCAAAGAGATGCAACATCTCTACGCAGTGCCAGTGTATCGAGCCGATCAGAAAGAACTCGGTCATCGACGATTCGAACCGCTCTGCGCTGGATGCGGTCAAGTGGAAGGAGCTGGCACTGGGGTGCCCCGGTCCAGAAATGAGAACAGTATTCCATGTGGGGCCGAACTTGCGCTTTGTAAAGTTGAAAGCGATGTGCCGGTATGAAATACTGTCTCGCTCTGCTGAGCACGCCAAGCTTTTTAGAGGCCAATTTGGCCTTCCCTTCCAAGTGACCACGAAACTGCACACTATTCGATATGTCGACGCCAAGGATTCCGATGCTGGCTGAGGCAGCAAGGGGAGTGCCTTGAAACTGAGGAGATACGACAAAGGGGTTCTTTTTAGCGGTAAACGCGCAAACTTGTGTCTTCTGGAGATTGAACTGGACTAGATTTAGTCGGCCCCAATCCGAGACTTTATTAAGCAAAAACTCGGCTTCAGACACAAGTTTGTTCCGGTATTCGGCGACGTTTTCCCGAGAAATATTGGCACGGCCGGTATATAAGGCATCACCAGTGCTGTCGTCCGCATAGCAATGAATGCTACCAGTTAGCAACATATCATTGATATGCAGGAGAAACAGCGTTGGTGATAGCACGCAGCCTTGTGGAACACCAGCGTTGATAGGCTTGAGATCAGAGCAATCACCGTCTACTACGACCTTGATGCTCCGATCAGCAAGGAAACTGGTGATCCATTTGTACAATTTTTCGGGAAGCCCATAAGCAGGAAGCTTCGAAAGAAGCGCTTTGTGCCAGACCCAGTCAAAGGCTTTCGCTACGTCCAAACTAACGACTAATGCCTCCCCCTTGGACTTTACTGCCTCCGCCCATCTATGAGTTAAGTGTCTACTTGATACTTGGTCACCAGTTGATCGACCCCGACGAAAACCGTACTGGCGGTCACTAATCAGCTGATGATCCTCAAGGTACCTCATGAGCTGGCAGTTTATAACGGCTTCCATTATTTTGGAGAACAAGGAGGTGACGGCGATAGGCCTTTAGTTGGACGGGTCTGAGCGGTTGCCTTTTTTAGGGATCGGGTGCACCAAAACTGTCTTTCATGAGTTGGGGACTACGCCTTGGGAGTAGGAGTACCGGAAAAGACGATTCTAAAGTGTGCGGAATAAGATGATTCTGCATTTTCTTTAAGAAAAGTTATAAGATACCATTTACTTCTAAAAGATTTATGAAAGAGGTATTTTAAAAAAGATATTTTAAGATAATTAATAAAATCAGGTGTTACTTGGCGGAAATCTATTAAATTAAAGTTGGTAAAAATTACTTTGCATACACTCGCTCGATAAAATAAAATGATGTGTCTTACCTAGTTTGAAGAGTACCTCCAGCCCTGCCTCAATTGCGTCTAGTGCACTATCCCGGTCACTATTAATCCCAGAACCACTACTCCCAACACCACTACACTCGGAAAGACACACCACTGACGACAATACGACACGTGTTTCGCCTCTACAGGGTTCAGGTGATATAGACTCTGTGGTGGCTGACCGCTAAGTGAGCGTTGAGCCAAAACGACCGCTAGCGAGCGACTGCGTCATGCGGTAAAACATGCGACCAATCTCCACCAGACGTACGCAGCCGTTTGTAAAATTAAAAACAAAATTGCCGCGTAATGCTCGCTTACCACGCAACCAACCGCCGATTACCATGAGGGTGAAATACCCTCCCGGAAACCTCCAGTAAGGTGCTGAGAGGGTTAAAGATACTCAGAACCAGATTGGACTCAAACAATCGCCCTGGAAGGTACCTCTTCTAATCCTTATGCGGTACTCCGCAGCGATCATCCACTCGCCCAGATGACTAAGTATCGTATTCCACTGCCCTATATACTGCCCAAAAAGTCTCTAATTGTACCAGTCAACCTTGTACAACTCATTGACCCTCTTCAGCCATATATGTAAAGTTCCGACAGTTATGTACCAATGACCGCGTCAATGAGGAGTGGTTGCTTGGTTCCACGACCATTGCCCCGCCATCGTCATCGGGATTCACTCGTCACCTGAACTAAAATCAGATGATGTCGCGCGCTCGAATTGGATGTTAGTGTCTTAAATGTGGTGGGTAGACACGTGATGGGGCGGTATTTGCTTGGGTCTGTGGTATCTTGGTCTTTAGGAACCAAATAATAATAATAATTATTAAGGAAGTGCATGTTGCTTTTACCAGTCCGGTGGTTTGGATAAAACGTATATAATGTTTGCAAGCATCGGTATTGTGCAGTAGCTAGTATACGATACAAATAGAACATATGTGTACTCTGTACTTACTATGACTGTGACTGCCTATTTTGTCTAATGGTCATAAGCCCGACCGCTGATCAAGGCAAATGATATTTATGCTGCAGAAGTTAATGGCAGATTCAGCAAACGACCCCCAAAATGGAAGTTTATTGACATTAGAGATGGACCAAATTAAGAGTATTCTTAACCGACGAGCATGCGAGTAAGGTGTTCAGTACATGCCCAAATAAAAGTCCGTATTTAAACCTACCTCTTTGGAAGGCGTGAAAGTAGTAATATCTTACCTTCTCAAGTATGTAGCAAATTAGATTTTTCGAATATTTTGTATTTCTACAGCGATCTTTATTGCAAATAAGAGATAAAGTATTCACTCATGACGGCCTCCGAGCCCGGAGTGACGTGACGGAGTGTGGCAAGGTGTATTTAGTAAAACAATATATTGCCAAGTTTTTTTAAACACCGAAAATTTCGGAATTTCTTGGCCGAAAAGAAATAATTGTAACTAAACAAAACTAAATTAAACTGCCATTTACATTCCATGGTTTCCCACGTGACAGATGAAGAGATTAAAAAATAGATTAAGTTGAATAATTGATGTTTTCAAAAGTTATCATATTTACCCGTCCATACGGACTTGATAAATCCACACCATAAGCCACTATCTAGCCACTTGTCGAAGCCTCACTTCGACCATTGCAGTCGAAAGCCCTTAACGTGGGACCTCATTCCATTGAGGTAGGCAGTAGATCCATGACACGCTCTGTGGCTAGAAGCCGGGCTGATAATACAATCGATGGTATGCCTTACACATACATCATGTCTGCAAAAGTGGCGTTGTGCCAGGTGGTGTTGCTCACGGAGGGATTTTTATGGCCAGTGTGCCTATCATTCGACGTACCGTGTAACCGTGTGACGTAAATTCACTGTGGCTGGATTTGATCGTATTCTGTATAGCGTTTATAGGCATTGACATGCGCAAACTCGGCAGAAGTTTGTGCTTACGCAATACCAAGGAGCCAAGCTGTCTTCTACTGGTTGGTCAGTTATTTTGCTGTGGGATATGGTCCAGTTCCAACGTAACGTCCCTCTTTGGGGGAGCGCGTTGGTTGGTTGGCGCTCACCGCACACGGCGAGTGTGAAACTGTGTGTATTCCCCACATTTTTAATAATAATAATTCGTCACACGGAATGGTAATGTCGACCGAAAATATCCTTGACTGTGCTCAGTCCATCAGCAAAATATCAGGCTTATTCGCAAGAATAGTCCTATCTGTCATGATGGTCCCAGTAGTCATTTTCGAGCGTGGCTTCCGGAAAGTACTTATTATAAGGCAGTTTCCGATCCACGAGACCGTATTTCAGAGCGAGCTCCTGGTTTAGAATCCTGGCTACTATATTGTGTCTGTTCAAGTACTCAGAGTTAAAAAAGCGCCGAACAACTGGAAATGAAATTACTCACAAGGATGGCGACAAGCTCGACAGATGTCGACGGCGTCATCCTTTAGGGTGTATTTTCGATAGTTGTTGGTCTTAATACCTGATCCTGAATCGCACAGACGAAACCCTCGATTGCCCCAAAGAAGTCACCGGAACGTACCCAGTTGAGGGTGGCGACTGTGTCTACGAAAGGCTCATGTAGAGCCTTGTAGAAACTCCTATGGAGGTCCTTCTCCTTCCATACGATCTCACGGTCGGAAATGCTCCGTACTGCTAGATCTTGCCATTGCTTCTTTGCTAAGGATAGAGGGGTAAGCCCTTTATCACATGAAATGAAAACCTTGTAGAATAAATCATTCGATCTCGCCAGGAAGTAACTACGGAGGCTGCACACTTCGCGATTATGCATGGTGAGAAATTTGAAATATGCCGTGTATATACAACGCATGCTTGGTAAATTCAGGCTTCTACTTTTATACACAACGAAGTTCGAAGGTTCGAAAATGGCCTGAATTGCTGCGACAAAAGGATGTTACGGACGTGTCGCTTTTTTGCACGACTTGACGGGGGCACTACCGTGCCCTCAGAACTACTAAACATAGGGCTCCTCAATAGATTGCTTCATAGGGCAACAACTACGGCAAAAGCATATTTGTCGTAGTTGCAAGGCTTGGCAGGTGGGTTGGAAACCGTAGTTTTTTATTATTCTGAATCGGTATCGTATAAGTGCTGATGCCTATTTTTTGTTACATTTACCTCTGGCGCCTCTTATGATATAACAAGTATAAAAAGGCCAACGTGGGCTTAGCCCACTCCACACATGTTATCTTTAAAATCAGTACAAATACTAAAAGTAAATAAGATATTATATGCGTTTCGGCCTAGTCTCATCTTAGCGAGCGATCCAGGCAGCCAGCTTCACTTGTCAATTATGTTTAGATATATACATATTCAACTTGAAAGTTTAATTCATTGAGTGATCTAAGGAAAATATTTCTGTCACAAAATAAACGGAATTGGCTAAATTTCAAAATATACTTATAGATTATAAAATAGCCTATTCTAACAAGATTTAACAACAAGATTTCATCGTAAAGCGGATTTAGGCCGTCAATACATAGAAAAGTAGCCAATTTGTTTGATAGGACCTATGTAATTTCATTGAATCGATACCACTCAGAAACCCAATGAAGGATTGGGTTGTTGTAGCGTAACGTAAAAAGTAAAATATATGGTAACCAACTGCCAAGCGTAGTAACTATGGCATATATCCTCCCTATGAGGCAATCTTTGGGGAAAGCCTATGTTCAGCAGTGGGCTTTTAAAAAGAAAAATAAATTAAAATAAAATAAATTAAAAATAATAGAGGGATACTAGAAACGTGTATTACGATGGCACGGAACCCTCCATGCGTGAGTCAGATTTGCACCATTGTTTGACAATAGTGAGTCCACCTTGAGAGATATGATAACTTTTATCTTGATAAGTGGCCCTAAATATTACGAATTTAAGGATTTATTACACGACAAGTGGTCGCCGGAGAGGTCAGAACAACATCTGCCTGGCCAGCTAGTGGATAAATATAAATATAAAATTTTCATAATCGTAGGTAACTCTTTATATGATAGAAAAGTGTCCGTCACTCCACGTGACTTATCATTAAATTTAAAAATTTTGCAGTTTTTTATTATCGTTAAAGATTGTAGAAAGTTAAGTTGGTTAATCTTTCAGAAGTGACAACAAATCTGTCGCCTTCATCGGGTGAACTCGATAGTTATAATTTACTAGTCTAATATTAAGCATAACAAAGGACTTTTCTACAAATGGAGTATATTTCATTGATCGTGTCAATTTATTAGGTACATTACATTAACTTCAGTTTGAACATGTAGTGGCGGTATAATAATATCCATTACCCCATATCGTCCCTTGGGTATCGTAGGAAGCGGAAAAGGAACACTGTAACAGGAGACGGGCAGCAGCGTCTTCCTCATAACAAATGAAAATAATAAAAATAAAAACCCGTCTGCCAAATGTAGCAAGTTTTGCATAATCCCACTTGCAAGGCAATCTTTGGCGGAGGTTGATGTTCAGCAGTGGACTTGTATAAGCTGTTATGGATGGCTAGATGAAGGTTTCATAAAATACTTTTTCTTTAATGTCAACTGTGTGGTGAATAAAATTTCAATAAAAAATTTCGCTGTTCAATTTTATTTCGGCTTACATTGCAAATCAAAAGATAGACTCCGGATTTTAGCTTTAGTAGGAGGAATATTTACGTGAAAAACTTGCAAACTTTGTTTCATAATAAAAATAAAAACAAAAATTTGTTGGCTTATTCTCAGTATATTCTATCAATTTTACCCTGTGCACGAATCAGTCTATGGTTTCGGTTTGATTTATTACTTTATTACTGCCGAATCATTGAAGGGTTTCTCGCAGTCCTGTTGACAACAGTACTGCCTCAGAATAGTGGCCTACAAATAATTGTTCCGTATCTGGATCTTTGCCCTCGTGCAATCTATGTCTGGCTCCGATTCTCCTCTACACTACCCATACGAAACATAGCAGCATTAAGCTGCTATTTTACGCTGTTATTCTGTGCCCCGTTTGAGTAGACTCATTTCAAGTTTTTAAAATATAAGTGGTAAGAAGAGTTGTACGTTTATAGGTTTTTAGGGATATTTTATATTTCATCATATATCTAAAAATCTATGACACATTTTCTGATATAGTAAATGGAAGAATAAAAGCTTATTTTAAGGTCTGTAATAAAAAATAAAATACTTTTCGTAATTTTGTTGTCTTATATAAAAATGCAATTTTTTTTAATCGCCGTAGGAAATTAGTAAAATAAAAAAAAATTATAAAACTATTAATTTCAAATAAAATTTAAAAGAATCTTATTAAACCTAATTACAAATAATCAGTGTTGCCATCTCTTACATTAGTTACACATGGACATCGATTGTTCATACTTAAAATAAAATTATCAATGTCTTTCTGCGGTGTGAAGTTGATGTTCCGTCGTCAAATTTGACGGGAAGTCTCTCAAAGATTTTAATTGTAATATATCCCAGGTATGCTCAATAGGATTTAAGTCGGGCAACTGTGCAGGCCAATCCAAAATTTGAATATTGTGGTCTCAGAGAGCGGCCGACAACAGCCGCGCCGTATGGGAATTAGCATTATCGTGCATGAGTGGAAATTCCTGGTCCATTTGGATTCTGTGTGGGACAACAACAGATTGTACTACATCCTTGTGGTATTTTTTAAAGTCATGCTGCCTTGGATACAAAAGACCTGGGTTCGTCCGCCAAGACGAATTCCTGCTCACACCATGATTGTCCTGCCTTAGTATGAGTGGAACTCTTGAGGGTGCCGTAGGTGGCTAACTTTCCCTGAAGTTTTACAAACGCGTGTTCTTTGTGAATCTGGATAAAACCCAAACTGGAACTCATCGGTGAATATCACCAAAAACCATTGTTCGTCACTCCATTATAAATGCTCCTGAGCCCACGAAAGACGGCGACCGCGATAGCCACGTTGCAATGCTGGAATACGTAGCGGTCTTCAAGAATGATAAACAACATCTCCGTCGCACGGTTTGGTCGCTTACCAGCAGCTGGTGGTTCTCCTGGAGCCTTAGTAGTAGTTGCATCCCTGTGATATTGCGTTGTCTTCTGGCGGTCATTTGGAGAAATCGATTTTGTCTCTGCGTTGTAACATGATGTCTACCCGTGAGCCGTTCAGCCACATACCCAGTACTGAGATATTGTGACCACATCCCTATATCACATTTTGGCTGGTGTCTAGGGCTTCAGCAACGACGCGTTGAATAGCTCCATTTTCTAACAGACCCATGGCTTGTAACATTTCAAAGCTCATACTGCATGTTAACTTAAAAAAGAGACAATCTAATACCTTTCACTAATTAATATCAATAGAAAAATGTTAATTTTCCTTGACTTATGTAACTATTTACTTACAATTTTGCCGACATATTTGGTTTTTTATTTTTTTATTTACGTTTTTAAATTTTGAAAATAGAATAAAATAGGTTTCAGTCCGTATATAAACTTTATATGAAAGCTCAAAACATATTAAACTACAAAGTTATAAATTATTTAGGATTAAGTTGTTCCTAGGTTCTGTTGATGTATTTATAATTAATAGATTTTATAATCATTAAAATTTTATATAACATTAACATTCAATAGTATGCTTTATACCCACGTAATTCCATGTTCAATGGGCTATAAGTGTCAAGACCTGAGAAATGGCGTTATATCGGATTTAACGGATAAGAGTGAAATATGCAAACTGCATCAGAAGCTTTAAAAGGAATACCATCAACTTTGAAAATAATTTAACTTGAAATACGGCTAAGTATCTTCACGAGTAGTCACAAGTTTACTTCTGAAAAATAATTCTTTAAATGAAACTAATTTTTACGGATTTTACAGTCGCATTAAATAACCCGAGAGACTGACCGGTATTAACCCGTTCGCAGAAGCGACCACAGGAATAATTTCGGTCGGCAGTCCACCCCACAGGTCGGTCACCTCGTGAGCCAGGTCCAGATATTTTATCTGCTTATCTGTTGCGGCTTTCACGAGATTCTCGTAATAAGGAATGGTCAAGGTCAGTGACAAAGCACATATCTAGGGCTGACATTTCTTATTCTTTGAATATAGTTAGTAGATATTTAAATAATCCCAGTTAAGACCATGTAAATGCTATTAAACGAATTATTTGGGACTTGTTAGAGACAAAAAATGTTTTTTTTGCTTATAATTGTAACCAATTAACAAAGAACTGGTAGGTTTTTATGATTCTGATTTTGCCTCAAATATTGATTGTAGAAAATCTAATACAGGATATATTTGATGATGAATGGTGGGCCTGTTTCTTGGGCTAGCAGAAAGCAAAATACTGTGGCATTATTAACAACAGAACCATAATATATGGCTGCAAGTAAGGCTGCAAAAGAAATTTTATGGCTTCGGCAGTTATTCGTTGATATTAATGAACTACAATTGGTGATAACTCCATGTATAAATAATCAGAGTGTTATTAAACTCACTCGTAATCCTATTTACCACAAAAGAACAAAGCACATAGATATAAGATATAATTTAATCACTGAAAGGGTAGAACAAAATGTCATTATTATTCAATATGTGTAAAATTCAAACCAACTTGCAGATCTTTAACAAAAGTTTTATGTTCTGGTAAATATATTCATAAGGGAGATCAAGCACTTAATATAAACTGAGGTTTTTAGGTATAATACTAAATACATATTAGGTTTTTAAGTAATTTTGTTCGAAGATCGATCTTTACAAGACATTAAGAATAATAATTGTCAAATGGGAGGAGTTACCATATTGTAAGCAGACGATTTCCTGCAGACTTTACCAGTAGTGACCAGAAGAACGCGAGTGGACAAAGTTAAAGCGTACGTGAAGCGGTCTCATTTGTGGCCTTCAGTGACAAAATTGAACCTTACCAAAAATATCAGGGTCCATCTTAGGGGAAATGTTACTGCCGGACAGTTCTCAGATCTGTTGCTTAAAATAGGAAATGGTGATTTTCCCGGAACTGGATAATAATATTATTCTCCCCACAGAGTTAAGTACAATTGTTTCCACTGTAGAAGTGGTTATAGCTAAAATTTAATCATAATAATAATAGGGCGTAGGGAAGTGACGACCCCGTCGCCCGCTGACGTAACGGTTATGTGACAGAACTTAGTGTGCCTCTCGCCATTCGGTGATTGCTGCCAGTTTTCACCCTCGCGATCACTGAGAAATCACTAAACAATTTTTTTCTGGTAACATAATGAAGTCAATCTCAATTTTGTCGAACCGTCGGAGCTCAAACAGGTTCACTTTCTGTGCGGCCACTTTTTTAAGAAATAGTTCCTTATTATCCATCATCACTTTGACGTGGTAGAGCCATGCTGTAGCTATTAGGAGTATGGTGAAAGCATGAATTATTCGGCTCGGCCGGGCCACGTTCTCACATAATACTAGTGTAAAGTAGCAGCGCCTAACGCTGCTGTATTTCGTATGGTGAGTGTAGAGAACCTGAGACTTTTTTTTTCACTGGAAATGAGGCATTCTATCTTAGTCCTCACGCGTGACAACGCATGTGCATTTTGATTCGTAATCGAAGATAGATGTAGATGTCTATGGGCCACAGAAAACACTTACCATCATATGGACTGTGTGCTTATTTGTCACTGTTATCTCATAAAAAAATCATAAAAAGTCCCTCTTTCTCCATAAAGTCAGCCAGTCGTTGCCCTATTCCAATTTTCATTACTTTTAGCTCACTGTACTCTTTTGTGTCAAGTTTTGCATTGCAGTATCCCATTAACACCGTATAGTGGGATTTCGAGGAATGCATGGCTATAGAGATATCCTCATACATTTCCTCCATCTCCTCATTGGGATGTGCCCAAGTTGGTGCGTTAACCTATATGAACTTCAGCGAATACCGTTTGATTATTCTGAGTACAAGGTACTCAACCCTTGTCGACACACTCCCAATCTTGACAACGTTGTTATCGAGAGACTTATGGACAGATGGTCGCCCTCCCAGGATTATAACAAGTTGCCGGGTTCGAGGATAACCGGGTCCTCGCCCTCTTTTCGGACATCGGATAATCCTATTATATTCCAGCACTACTCGTCTCTTCCTTCAGCTCCAGGATCTACTCGTCAGTCCTCAGGGTGCGTGTGTTATGTTTCTAGGTCGAGACGTCTTAGGTGGCAACCGAACCTAAACCGGAAATTCTCAGCACCCTCTGCCCTGCCAATACGATGGTTGCCACCGCAGCCAGGAGTAACCGTGCCACAGGGGGTTGGAGCCGTTTATTTGTGTCATTGCTCATGGGAGTTTTATTTTTATAGTTGTCACGCTTGGCGAACGGGTTGGCAACTGCAGTTTTTTATTGCTTTTAGCTGTTGTCATAAAGATGCCGCTGTCCATCTTTTGCCTCAGTTTTCTTCTATCGCCTCTTACGAATCCCACGAAAATATATGGGGTAGTGGGTATTATTACCCGTCATTTCACGGAAGGTATTATTTATAATCTATGTTAAATAAAATATTAAATTCTGTTATATCATTGAAAATATATCTCTCACCTATTTTGCATCATTTAACACCAAGATAAAGAAATGAACTGGACTATTTGCATGTGTACACGCCCCTAGTTGTCCCGACAAAGATCAAATATCCCGGGGCCAATCAGCGGTAGATTAGACGGACAACTAAGGGTGGGGCTCGTAATGCTTATGGATAATCAAAATATAAGTACTAGGTAATTAAATCGACTAACCTGGTTCAGAAGCGAAGACTGACCATTAGGCTCGGTCAGGCGGTAGGTGTAGTGTATGTAAGTAGTATGCGAAAAGGTGTGTATGTGTAACCTGACTTAACCCTGCAGCAACCCTGACTCCGGCACAGCCCCACGGTGTGGTATTTTCCGAGGGGGCACCTCGATGTTACTCAAAGTTTAGCGTCCCTTAGCACAAATCTATAATCTAATACGAACGTTGTTTCTCGCGGGTCACGAAGTTTAGCGTTTTTAACCGACACAGGAAAATATCTCCGAGTTACACCAAATGCCACAAAGCAACTCGTCGACGCAAATAAATATTGTCAAAGCACTTCAACCGGCAATTACTATAAAATTTACGTGAATTACTTGCCAACGAATTTAAGTTAATCAATTAAAATATTACGGCTTCGTTATCGCGTGAACGCACGAAAAGATAATCAAACATTAGAAGCGAAAAACTCCAATCGTAAATTCTACGCGTCCTTTCGACCGCAGTTGTTCAAAATAATATGTTTTCGACGCGTCTCGATCGACGCGCCTACCATTGGAATGCGGCCGGAGAGGGGACGGCGGTGATCTTCGTAACGTGCGCTGCACGCACCGAGTCGCGAGTTATGGATTCAATTTTCAAAAGGTTACTATTTGGCCTAAACAAACCCCCGCCCCGGACATAAGGACTTATGTCCGCAAGTAGATTGGCAAACGGGACAGAGTCGTGACGGCGCGTTGCAAGACCGAATCTCCGACCAAAACCTCAGCCACCCTAGGCACCCCATCCGATCCATACGACAACTTAAGAATGCGCCCACGGCGCCAATACAAAGGCAAAGCGATGGGTTCTTTAACCAATACGAGGTCTCCAATCCGAGGAGGATCCGTCTTGTCAGACCACTTAACGCGCTGCTGCAAAAGATGTAGGTACTCCAGAGACCATCGGTGCCAAAAAGTCATCAGTTGAGTCATCTGTTGCAGCAGGTCAAATATACTCAAGCGCGAAGAGTTTATTTCCCTGAAGGGGTATTTGGGCAGGGCGGTAAGCGCGTGGCCAATCAGGAAGTGTCCTGGGGTTAGAACCTCCAAATCATTCGGATCGGACGAGAAGGGACAGAAAGGCCGAGAGTTGAGTACCGCCTCAATTTTACAGAATTCAGTGGCAAGCTCCTCGAATGTCAAAATAGTTTCGCCAATAACGCGACGGAGATGCGTTTTTGCAACCTTAACCACCGCCTCAAAAACACCGAAAACTGGAGGGTCGAATTTCCACTGGATGCCCTTCTTGGAGATCGCAGTACCTAAATTAGTCCTGTTGTTGGACAAAAATTCGACGACTTCTTTCAAATATCTATCCGTGCCCTTATAATTCGTTCCGCAATCAGACTGGATCAGATCCGGTAAACCGCAACGCGATACGTAGCGGCCCAGCGTGGCCACAAAGGCTTCAGTGCTGAGGGCACTTACAAGTTCTAAGTGAACGGCCTTAGTGGAGAGACACACGAAAACGCACAGATAGGCCTTATGTGAACGCGTGTTACAAAGATTGGAGGACTGAACGAGGAAGGGGCCAGCAAAGTCTGTTCCGACTCCAGCGAAAGTTCGGATGGTCCTGATACTTAGCTTCGTGCGGGCTCCATATAAAGCCATTACACTCTAGGTCACTTTTCACTAGTGCTTCATACAAGGCCCGGACCGCACCGAGATTTGTAAATTCCCGCGACTGACGCAACACAAATCCTAAATTTCTATACGCCTTCTTGCAAATCTTATGAATGTGGTGAAATTATATATATATATATATATATATATATATATAATTTACTGGATGTTGAATAATGCCTTAATAATTCGGGCTATATTTTTAATTACCGCAATAGAAAAAAATATGCTCGACTAGAATATATTTCATTGATTATCGCCATTATCATTACAGCCTATCAAAAGTCCACTGCTGTACATATGTTCCCCCATAGATTTTCTTAGAGGGAGAAAGAACGAAGGTAAGATACTTGCCATAGTCCTCACATTGATCAGGTTTGTAGGCAAGTGAAGGTTTTTATTATTTAGGGTTGTTTTCAGCAAGTTGCTGCTTCTTATTATCCTTTTTAATTTCCCTCTATCGCCTCTTACCGCACTCGCGGGATGAGGTGTGTCATAGCGACATCACAATTTTATATGTGGTAGAGCCATGCTGCAGCTTTATTAGTAGTATATTTGTAGCACGAATGGGTGGGCTCAACCAGGGAAGGACCACGCTCTCATAGAATTCCAGCGTAAAATAGCAGCTTAATACTGCTGTTTTTCGTATGTTGAGTGTCGAGTCCCAGAGACCCTTCTTACTGGAAAATAGGTAATCCATCTTAGTCCTCACGGGTGACAACGCATCTGCATTTTGATTCGCAAACAAGAATAGATGTAGATGTATATGGGCCACAGCAACGACTTACCATCAGGTGGACTGTGTGTTCGTTTTTCACCCTATCCTATATAAAAACATTATAGTTTACTAAAATTTTTAAGCTCATTCCTCTCAAAACTTAAATTCTGCGCAGAGGGCGATTGGGGTATAATTAAAACTAATAAATTTTAGTCAAACGGCACAAGCTTGAAGAAAAAAGGAACCGTATTAAAACTAATCCTATATTTTAATAATTTAACGTCTTTGACACATGGTAAAAAGTCAAATAGCAGTAACTTGTTTGAGCTAAGTGTGGTAGGTGGTATGGAGTTAGGACTAGTTTCCTGTCTAGGATATCGTCTTGAAAGGTACCATCTTCTAATCTATTTTGCCTATTAATTACTGAATGATTCATTCACTTACCATCTTAGCCTAAAGAGGGACAACGCATCTTTATCTAATTGTTTCCATTGTTTAAAGTTGGTTGCACGTATCCACTACAGTAGCCACTTATTGTACATGAAGTGGACTGGACCTATTAATCTTCCTTCATTTTATTAAAAACAAATGTAGCAGAATTGCATGACAACCCCGCTTTATAAAATATTATTAGGTCAATGTATATCAGGATTATTTTAATATTAAGTAATGTAAATTTGAAACTTTTCATGAAAATTCATGCGTGAATTCGATAAACGAAACAAATTTGTTATTCATTATAACTTTGATGAAAATTGATACCAATATTAATTTTAGTTTTCGTGTAACATTAATAATAAAGAGGCAGCACGCGTGTTGTTCTAACATAAATTATATAATTATAACCTAAAATAATTGCTCCCTATTGATCGGTAGATCATGATTTTTATTGATTTACTCTTAATTATGTGTGTACTATGTAAGACGGAATTGAGGTATAGTATCAAAAGTAAATAATTTGCCCTGTATCATATATATTATGTGACCTGATTTTACAAATGTTAAAAATAAACACAATGATAATTATGAACGTATTGTTGCGCGCCACTATTAATATTTTGTACATGGCAACACTAGTTACACTAGCGCCCTCTAGTGTCGAGTAGCAGAACTAGGAGAGTCAAGATCCTTCCAGAAATTTCGGCACGGATATGTACTCGAACATTCTAGATGTCGCTACAGTAGAATGTTCTGGAAACTATCTGAGGCCCTATATAAAGCTGGTATAGACCACGACCGAGTCAGTATTGAATTGGCGATACAAGAGAATACTTCGAAGCGAAATAACTGCGAAATAAAGTCATTGTGTTTTATTATTAGTGTGGTTTTAGATTGTAATTAGTGGTGTGTGATTAAAGTGTCAATTTTGGTAATTTAATCGGCAGTTTTTCATTGTCTCGAACCCCAAGCTCGTAACAGTATTTTTCATATGTTTACCTGGGACAAACAGTCCGACTAGGTAAGTCCAACTTCGACCGAGAGGTCAATGGACGGATTCAACTCGGCTGGGAAGCGTTCGGGAAACTACGACACATCTTCTCATTAGACATACCTCAAAACCTTAAAACAAAATTGTACAACCAGTGCGTGTTGCCTTTGATTACGCGAACTTAAAATTGAAACGCGCATGTTGCAGTCCTTAACCAATGTTTTTTCGAAAAAAGCCCACTATACTTGCCATGCGAATCTTTTATGTTTGCGACAGTTTGGAGTAATGATAAGTGTACCGCCTTTCTTATTTTTTAATTTCGCAAGACATGCTGTTTAGGCCAAATATTAAACTTTTGAAAATTGAATTCATAACTAGCACTCGGCGCGTGCATAGCACGTGACCTTCGGTCACCGCAATCCCCTCTCCGGCCGCATTCCAATGGTAGGCGCGTCTATCGAGACGCGTCGAGAACATATTAATTGTGAACAACTGCTGGTCGAAAGGACGCGTAAAATTTACGATTGGAGTCTTTCGCTTCTAATGTTTGGTTATCTTTTTGTGCGTTCGCGCGATAAAGTAGCCGTAATATTTTGATTGATTAACTTAAATTCGTTGGCAACTAATTCACGTTAATTGTATAGTGATTGCCGGTTGAAGTGATTTGACAATATTAATTTGCGTTGACGAGTTGCTTTTTGGCATTTGATGTAACTCGGAGATATTTTCCTGTGTCGGTTAAAAATGCTAAATTTTGTGACCCGCGAGAAACAGCGTTCGTATTAGATTATAGATTTGTGCTAAGGGACGCTAGACTTTGAGTGACATCGAGGTGACGCCGCCGGAAGTTACCACACCGTGGGGCGGTGCCGGAGTAAGGGTTGCTGCCGATTAAAAGGGTTAAGTCAGGTTACACATACACACTTTTTCGCACACTACTTACATACACTATACCTACTGCCTGACTGCCTTATGGCCAGTCTTCGCTTCTGAACCAGGTAAGTCGAATTAGTTACCTAGTCCTTATATATTAATTATCCACAGGCATTACGAGCTCCACCCTTAGTTGTCCGTCTAAACTACCGCTGATGGGCCCCGGGATATTTGATCTTTGTCGGGACAACTAGGCATGTACAAATTTTGTAGTAGAGCGTGGTTAATTTTTCTCTAATTACCCTCAGCCGTATTATAAAAATATAAATATTCCTTTTTCTTCCTTTTTTTTGTTTTGTTAGGGCTTAAGATACTTACGCGTAAAGTATTTTCGGGTACGTAGATTAAATTGTCGAAGGTTCGGTCGCCTGAGCGAGGCATCTTTGCTGACCGACTGTAGTGGGTACTTGCCGTGTAGCAATTATATTTTTTATTTGTTAATTTAATTTGTATTTGTGTTGCGTAGTAATTTGTATTTAGTGGTGATGTCCTCGCACAAGCTACCAGCTCGTCGCCTGCAGGCGGAGCTGCGCTTGGCCGCAAATACACATACTTTGATAGGGAGACCCGATCGGGTCTGTGACTTCTTCTGTAGACTATGGAGTCTACAGAAGCGGTTCGAGCAGGTCGCGGCCCGAAGGGCCGTAGTTGAGGAAGTTTGCGCTGAGCTTGAGGCCTCGAATACGGAACAGGGAGTCCTAAACTCCTGTCTCAAGGACTACGAGAAATTCTTTTTTCTTACAGACGACTTGATCGAAGTGGGAGCCAAGTATACTGAGGAAGCGTGTGAAGCTCGGCTGAGTGGCCTGCCCGAGTCCCCTTTGGAAGCATCCTACTCAGGCGGAGATGTTGGGACGACTTCCAACTCTGGACCTGCCAAGATTCTCCGGGGTCCTTTCCGAATGGCTGACCTTTGTTGGCCTTTTTGACAGCCTAGTGGACGCCCAGAGGGACTTGACACGCAGCCAGAAGATGGGGTACCTCCTGGCATCATTTGTGGGGGAGGCCCTAGGCGTCGTCGGCCACCTGAAATTGTCGGACGACGCCTACTAGAATGCTCGGGACCTCCTCACCGGAAGGAACGCCAACGTCCGGCGGATTGCGGACGAATACGTTCGAAAGCTGCTAAACCTCACGCTGCTTAAGAACCGGACCAGACTACGTACGAACATTGTGAATCCAGTCGTGGTGGCTTACAACTCATTGCGGCGGCTGGATTTACCGGTGGACGAATGGTCCTTTCTATTGCTCCACATTGTGCTGTCCCAGCTGCCTCTCGATCTTCGGCTCCATTTTGAGGAGAGGTACGGCGGGGACGGCGCCTCCTATATTCCTCCCTTCTGGGACCTGCAGCGGTTTTTGTAGGAGCAATGCAGGCAGATATAGAACGCAGCAGGCGCCGTCGAGGACCCAAAGGTTGTCACCCGAGCCGTGCCCAGGGAGAAGCGGAATCCGACGAGCAAGGCGTCGCCAACCCCCCTAAGGCCAAGTGGAGCTCACGCGGGAGGGCGCCGCCCTCTACCCTCTTATAGCGGACTAGGGGCCAGGTAGGCAGCCCACTGCTCCCGATGCGGCATCCTATTGTCGGGCATCTGCCCGACAATAGGATGCCGCATCGGGTGACATCCTGCCCAAAGTATCTGGGTAAGCCAGTCCCGGCGAGGCGAACCATCGCCAGGGAGCGCCGCTGGTGCAACTCTAGCCTGGAAAAGCACCTCCTAAGAGACTGCCAGCACCAGCGGCCCTGTACGCACTGCCAGGGCGCTAACCATACAATTTTGTGCCTGGGTGCAAACGGTGCATCCGCTAGGGGCTCTGCCGGGCTATCGGCTCCCACGTTGGGGGCGCCCAGCCACAGAGCGCTCGCCTGCCAGCCTCCGTGCCCCTGGGTTTGAAGGGGGCCCCCCAGTCGGGGGATCGTTCCCCCAGGGGCATCCAGGATAATTTAATTAATTCATAATTTATGTAAGCGATAATCAACCATTATATGGTTGTTAGCTTTTATTTAGCTTCGTTTTCTCTCATATTGTTAAGCCAAAGTCAGTTTCGCACACCTAATGTCCTGACCTGCAATAGCTACAAGTCGTAAAACAAAATACATTGAACGTTTCGCATCTGGTCTTCCGGTCTCTTACGTAACCAAGATTCAGATGAAAGTAAGGCATGCTTTGAAGCTAAATAACACTAGTGTGTTCTGAGAAAACGTCTGAATAAAATATCTGAAACATTAAACATTTCGATTGAACACCCAGAAAGGATTTTCAAAGATCGATCACAAACTTTCTAAATACGAGTATCTGAATAAAAATACTATAGTCTATGTAATTCTAGTTATTGTGACTAATATGTCTCTATATATTTGTTTACGTTATTTCATAAGAATTATATTTATTTATAGAAAAAAGATGACACAGTTCACCTGATTCAACTCCAAGTGAAACCTGTGGCACATAGACACCTACATCTGGCATCGATTAAGAATCAAAATGCAGAAGCGTTGTCACTCTTGTGATGCAGGGATATCCAGAGCTTTTGAAGAAAGCACTTAGCCAAAAAAATTACCGGAATGATCCATTCATTAGGATCGAAGGTGCGGGCTACTGTAGCCAGCACGGAGCGCTTGGTCCATGCTTTAGGAGGGGGATCAAGTTTGACTCGATAGGTGGAAGTATCCTGGACAGGCTGATATTTAATGGCCAGCACAGTCAACAAATTAGGATTTTCAGGGTTCTCGAATAGATGAGGGTCTTTTTGATCCTCTCCTGGCAGGTCGACAGCATGAGGGGAGTTCGACAACCATTTGCGCAACTCATAACCTCCGGACTTCAGGATAGCAATGAATTCGTCTCGCAAGACAAGAGTCTACTCGAAGGTGGAAGCGCCCATGCAAATGACGTCCATGTAGACCGAAGTCTCCAAAATAGAAGCACCCTAAGCGTATTTTAGACGCTCTCTCTCAGCGAGTTTAAGGAGGGTTCGCATGGCGATATACGGGCTGGACCGGAGTCCATAGGTGGTGGTGTTTAACTCAAACTCCTGTATCGGATCGCTGGGCTTTTCACGCCACAATATAAGCTGATATCGACGGTTATCACGATGGACCTCCGATTGTCGAAACATCATCCGAATGTCGGCTACAAAAACTACTTGGTGCCGACGGAATTGGGTCAAAACTTCGGATATGTCCTTGATTAATTTAGGACCAGATTGGAGACACTGGTTCAGGGACACACCATTTGACGAGGGGGCGGAGCCGTCAAAAACTACCCGAATCTTACTCTCAGGGGTCCTCAAGACCGCATGGTGAGGGAGGAAGTAGTGCTCCTGTGACCGCCAGTCGAAGTTGGACGGTGACATGTGACCCAGCTCTTGATACTCGCGCATGAACTTGACATATTTGTCGCGGAAGGCTGGCATTCGGCATTCGGCGCTCCATGAAAAGCAACCTCTTTTCGGCCAGGGTACGAGCTTCTCCCAGAGAGGGTCGTGAGTCCAGAAAGGGTAAACGACTGTCGACATGACGACCCGTATTTTTCTGGTAGAACAACTCGCACTCACGGTCCAGAAGGCTGACTCAGGCCGCGTGTGGCAGCTCCTCAATTTCTCAGAACTGCTGGACGACGTCTGAAAGGGACACGCCCACAACAGAGAGCGGGTCGGCCGTCTGAGGAGGTGGAGACCACAGAACCGGTCCAAAGAAGCTGTGCCCAAATACAGTGGACATGGCTGACAAGCCATCGGGCTGTAGGGCTCGTATCTCGCCTAACAAGATGAACCCCAGCGCGTCGGCCCCCAGCAACAAATCTATAGGCATAGGTTGGGACCACTGAGGGTGTGCCGGTCTCAACCCCGATGCACAATGAACCACGCTGTCATTTATACGGACATTAGGGAAAAAACCTACAATGTCATCGAGGATATTTACCTTGACTATAATGTGAAGGTGTTCGCTGGCAGCGCTGAAAACCAACTCCGCTTGTCCCTTAGGAGCAGGAGGCTCGGCACCCCCGATACCTACCATCGGACGTGATTCACAGCTCCAGGGGAGCCCTAGTCTTCCCACCAACCAAGTGGAGGCCACACTGCGTTGTGAACCCGAATCCAATAGAGCGCGAACCGTTAAACAGTTGCCACTCGGGTTGTACACCTTCACTAAGGCCGTCGGCAATAGAACAATTTGACAAGTGGACTGTTGGCGGCTCAAAGGATCAGTGGAGGTGGCCGTGGTGGGAGCTAGGGCGGCAGCTACCTAGCTGGAGCTGCCTCCATCGGACCGGCACTCGGACCGGGAGTCCCGAAAGCGGCATTCCGGCGGCAACTCCACCCTCGGCCTTGAGGCCCGGGACAGTCTTGAGGTTGCAGGAATCTGGTAGTGCCGGTACCGGCCAAAGATGGGCAGTGCTCCAGTCACGGCCACTCAGCTAACGGGGGGAGAGGGATCTAGCTGACCGCTGAGTGGCTATGAAATTTCTATCGATACGTTGAGGAGGGGCGACGACCCCCCCGCCCCTGGGGGAACGATCCCCCGACTGGGGGCCCCCTTCAAACCCAGGGGCACGGAGGCTGGCAGGCGAGCGCTCTGTGGCTGGGCGCTCCCAACGTGGGAGCCGATAGACCGGCAGAGCCCCTAGCGGATGCACCGTTTGCACCCAGGCACAAAATTGTATGGTTAGCGCCCTGGCAGTGCGTACAGGGCCGCTGGTGCTGGCAGTCTCTTAGGAGGTGCTTTTCCAGGCTAGAGTTGCACCAGCGGCGCTCCCTGGCGATGGTTCGCCTCGCCGGGACTGGCTTACCCAGATACTTTGGGCAGGATGTCACCCGATGCGGCATCCTATTGTCGGGCAGATGCCCGACAATAGGATGCCGCATCGGGAGCAGAGGGCTGCCTTCCTGGCCGCTAGTCCGCTATAAGAGGGTAGAGGGCGGCGCCCTTCCGCGGGAGCTCCGCTTGGCCTTAGGGGGGTTGGCGACGCCTTGCTCGTCGGATTCCGCCTCTCCCTGGGCACGGCTCGGGTGACAACCTTTGGGTCCTCGACGGCGCCTGCTGCGTTCTATATCTGCCTGCATTGCTCCTACAAGAACCGCTGCAGGTCCCAGAAGGGAGGAATATAGGAGGCGCCGTCCCTGCCGTACCTCTCCTCAAAATGGAGCTGAAGATCGAGAGGCAGCTGGGACAGCACAATGTGGAGCAATAGAAAGTACCATTCGTCCACCGGTAAATCCAGCCGCCGCAATGAGTTGCAAGCCACCACGACTGGATTCACAATGTTCGTACGTAGTCTGGTCCGGTCCTTAAGCAGCGGAAGGTTTAGCAGCTTTCGAACGTATTCGTCCGCCATCCGCCGGACGTTGGCGTACCTTCCGGTGAGGAGGTCCCGAGCATTCTGCAATTTCAGGTGGCCGACGACGCCTAGGGCCTCCCCCACAAATGATGCCAGGAGGTACCCCATCTTCTGGCTGCGTGTCAAGTCCCTCTGGGCGTCCACTAGGCTGTCAAAAAGGCCAACAAAGGTCAGCCATTCGGAAAGGACCCCGGAGAATCTTGGCAGGTCCAGAGTTGGAAGTCGTCCCAACATCTCCGCCTGAGTAGGATGCTTCCAAAGGGGACTCGGGCAGGCCACTCAGCCGAGCTTCACACGCTTCCTCAGTATACTTGGCTCCCACTTCGATCAAGTCGTCTGTAAGAAAAAAGAATTTCTCGTAGTCCTTGAGACAGGAGTTTAGGACTCCCTGTTCCGTATTCGAGGCCTCAAGCTCAGCGCAAACTTCCTCAACTACGGCCCTTCGGGCCGCGACCTGCTCGAACCGCTTCTGTAGACTCCATAGTCTACAGAAGAAGTCACAGACCCGATCGGGTCTCCCTATCAAAGTATGTGTATTTGCGGCCAAGCGCAGCTCCGCCTGCAGGCGACGAGCCGGTAGCTTGTGCGAGGACATCACCACTAAATACAAATTACTACGCAACACAAATACAAATTAAATTAACAAATAAAAAATATAATTGCTACACGGCAAGTACCCACTACATTCGGTCAGCAAAGATGCCTCGCTCAGGCGACCGAACCTTCGACAATTTAATCTACGTACCCGAAAATACTTTACGCGTAAGTATCTTAAGCCCTAACAAAACAAAAAAAAGGAAGAAAAAGGAATATTTATATTTTTATAATACGGCTGAGGGTAATTAGAGAAAAATTAACCACGCTCTACTACAAAATTTGTACATGCCTAGTTGTCCCGACAAAGATCAAATATCCCGGGGCCCATCAGCGGTAGTTTAGACGGACAACTAAGGGTGGAGCTCGTAATGCCTGTGGATAATTAATATATAAGGACTAGGTAACTAATTCGACTTACCTGGTTCAGAAGCGAAGACTGGCCATAAGGCAGTCAGGCAGTAGGTATAGTGTATGTAAGTAGTGTGCGAAAAAGTGTGTATGTGTAACCTGACTTAACCCTTTTAATCGGCAGCAACCCTTACTCCGGCACCGCCCCACGGTGTGGTAACTTCCGGCGGCGTCACCTCGATGTCACTCAAAGTCTAGCGTCCCTTAGCACAAATCTATAATCTAATACGAACGCTGTTTCTCGCGGGTCACAAAATTTAGCATTTTTAACCGACACAGGAAAATATCTCCGAGTTACATCAAATGCCAAAAAGCAACTCGTCAACGCAAATTAATATTGTCAAATCACTTCAACCGGCAATCACTATACAATTAACGTGAATTAGTTGCCAACGAATTTAAGTTAATCAATCAAAATATTACGGCTACTTTATCGCGCGAACGCACAAAAAGATAACCAAACATTAGAAGCGAAAGACTCCAATCGTAAATTTTACGCGTCCTTTCGACCAGCAGTTGTTCACAATTAATATGTTCTCGACGCGTCTCGATAGACGCGCCTACCATTGGAATGCGGCCGGAGAGGGGATTGCGGTGACCGAAGGTCACGTGCTATGCACGCGCCGAGTGCTAGTTATGAATTCAATTTTCAAAAGTTTAATATTTGGCCTAAACAGCATGTCTTGCGAAATTAAAAAATAAGAAAGGCGGTACACTTATCATTACTCCAAACTGTCGCAAACATAAAAGATTCGCATGGCAAGTATAGTGGGCTTTTTTCGAAAAAACATTGGTTAAGGACTGCAACATGCGCGTTTCAATTTTAAGTTCGCGTAATCAAAGGCAACACGCACTGGTTGTACAATTTTGTTTTAAGGTTTTGAGGTATGTCTAATGAGAAGATGTGTCGTAGTTTCCCGAACGCTTCCCAGCCGAGTTGAATCCGTCCATTGACCTCTCGGTCGAAGTTGGACTTACCTAGTCGGACTGTTTGTCCCAGGTAAACATATGAAAAATACTGTTACGAGCTTGGGGTTCGAGACAATGAAAAACTGCCGATTAAATTACCAAAATTGACACTTTAATCACACACCACTAATTACAATCTAAAACCACACTAATAATAAAACACAATGACTTTATTTCGCAGTTATTTCGCTTCGAAGTATTCTCTTGTATCGCCAATTCAATACTGACTCGGTCGTGGTCTATACCAGCCTTATATAGGGCCTCAGATAGTTTCCAGAACATTCTACTGTAGCGACATCTAGAATGTTCGAGTACATATCCGTCCCGAAATTTCTGGAAGGATCTTGACTCTCCTAGTTCTGCTACTCGACACTAGAGGGCGCTAGTGTAACTAGTGTTGCCATGTACAAAATATTAATAGTGGCGCGCAACAATACGTTCATAATTATCATTGTGTTTATTTTTAACATTTGTAAAATCAGGTCACATAATATATATATGATACAGGGCAAATTATTTACTTTTGATACTATACCTCAATTCCGTCTTACATAGTACACACATAATTAAGAGTAAATCAATAAAAATCATGATCTACCGATCAATAGGGAGCAATTATTTTAGGTTATAATTATATAATTTATGTTAGAACAACACGCGTGCTGCCTCTTTTTTATTAATGTTACACGAAAACTAAAATTAATATTGGTATCAATTTTCATCAAAGTTATAATGAATAACAAATTTGTTTCGTTTATCGAATTCACGCATGAATTTTCATGAACAGTTTCAAATTTACATTACTTAATATTAAAATAATCCTGATATACATTGACCTAATAATATTTTATAAAGCGGGGTTGTCATGCAATTCTGCTACATTTGTTTTTAATAAAATGAAGGAAGATTAATAGGTCCAGTCCACTTCATGTACAATAAGTGGCTACTGTAGTGGATACGTGCAACCAACTTTAAACAATGGAAACAATTAGATAAAGATGCGTTGTCCCTCTTTAGGCTAAGATGGTAAGTGAATGAATCATTCAGTAATTAATAGGCAAAATAGATAAGAAGATGGTACCTTTCAAGACGATATCCTAGACAGGAAACTAGTCCTAACTCCATACCACCTACCACACTTAGCTCAAACAAGTTACTGCTATTTGACTTTTTACCATGTGCAAAGACGTTAAATTATTAAAATATAGGATTAGTTTTAATACGGTTCCTTTTTTCTTCAAGCTTGTGCCGTTTGACTAAAATTTATTAGTTTTAATTATACCCCAATCGCCCTCTGCGCAGAATTTAAGTTTTGAGAGGAATGAGCTTAAAAATTTTAGTAAACTATAATGTTTTTATATAGGATAGGGTGAAAAACGAACACACAGTCCACCTGATGGTAAGTCGTTGCTGTGGCCCATATACATCTACATCTATTCTTGTTTGCGAATCAAAATGCAGATGCGTTGTCACCCGTGAGGACTAAGATGGATTACCTATTTTCCAGTAAGAAGGGTCTCTGGGACTCGACACTCAACATACGAAAAACAGCAGTATTAAGCTGCTATTTTACGCTGGAATTCTATGAGAGCGTGGTCCTTCCCTGGTTGAGCCCACCCATTCGTGCTACAAATATACTACTAATAAAGCTGCAGCATGGCTCTACCACATATAAAATTGTGATGTCGCTATGACACACCTCATCCCGCGAGTGCGGTAAGAGGCGATAGAGGGAAATTAAAAAGGATAATAAGAAGCAGCAACTTGCTGAAAACAACCCTAAATAATTAAAACCTTCACTTGCCTACAAACCTGATCAATGTGAGGACTATGGCAAGTATCTTACCTTCGTTCTTTCTCCCTCTAAGAAAATCTATAGGGGAACATATGTACAGCAGTGGACTTTTGATAGGCTGTAATGATAATGGCGATAACCAATGAAATATATTCTAGTCGAGCATATTTTTTTCTATTGCGGTAATTAAAAATATAGCCCGAATTATTAAGGCATTATTCAACATCCAGTAAATTATATATATATATATAATTTCACCACATTCATAAGATTTGCAAGAAGGCGTATAGAAATTTAGGATTTGTGTTGCGTCAGTCGCGGGAATTTACAAATCTCGGTGCGGTCCGGGCCTTGTATGAAGCACTAGTGAAAAGTGACCTAGAGTGTAATGGCTTTATATGGAGCCCGCACGAAGCTTAGTACAAATTGATGGTGGAACGGATACAAAATAAGTTTATTCGATTTCTTTATTTAAAATTATATGGAGTGTATCCGTTCTACCCATTAATGTAACCAACATTATTTGTTCTAGGCATGGTAGGGTATAACAAACTGGAGGTTAGGAGGGAGTTAAGTTTGGCAACACATATGTTTAAATTGCTGCGAGGAAAAGTGTATAACGAGGCGATATTGCGAATGGCTAAGTTGTGTGTGCCGGACAGGTACGTGTGGCGCCGGAAGCGGCCGCCGCTGTTCGCGGTACCGCGCGCACGCACCAACCTTCTAAAGGAGGCCCCACTGACCCGAGTGCTGCACACTCTAAATAAAGTAGCACAGGGTATAGATTTATTTTGCTGTTCCTTGGGTGAATTCACAAAAGTGACATTATATGTATTGTGTTATAATAGTTGATAAGTTGTGTTCTGTCCTTATTAAATTAGATAATTTTATGTGCCTACGCTGTCGTATTAGGAACACCTGTAAAGACAGAGGTAGAAATAAATAAATAAATAAATAAATAAATATATATATATATATATATATATATATATATATATATATATATTTATTTATTTATTTATTTATTTGATTATATAATTTCTAAGTACTAAAGTAAGTAGTGAACTAAGCTATGTGTGTTTATCTGTACGGTACGGTATATATATATATATATATATATATATATATATATATATATATATATATATACCGTCAATTTTAATAAATTAAATTAAGCTTTTAACGGATATTTTATTTTCATTTAAGACACTTAAAACTTTGAAATAATGAAATAATGAATACGCAAAGTTACTAATTATAATCCCCTAACTTTATTGTGTGTTTACAATAAAGTTGGGGGATCGCTTCGACCGGGGTGAATCAGCAGAATAACGCTGCAGTATTTCGTATGGTGAGTATAAAAAATAACAGAATATTTTTAGTTGTAACAAATCATTCTATCGTAGTCCTCAAGGTTGACGGAACGATAGACCAAAATGTGTAATATATATTCGTTTTTACCCTTGTTCCATTGTTGGGACGTCTATAAAATATCGGAGGAATTGAGAGTAAGCGAGAGTATGCATTACTCTAGTGGGGTGGTAGAATTGAGGATATATCGAGATACCCTCCATCGTCTGTGCAGTATAAAGTTTACTGTTGGCACCGTACGAGGGGATTCCATGTAAGTCATCATACGAGTGATAATGACAGTGTCGTGTTTCTGTCCGTTGTAGTAATTCTTCAAGTGCAGGCAAAGAAAATCGTGTTGCTGAGGGGCAGTTCTGTGTTACGATAAAATAGGTAATGTTGCTTTTGGCTTGCATGTTTTGGTGTAATCATGTAATTACGTCCCTCATGTTACACTATTGTAATATTGTGACAGGGTCATATAACGGTATGTTCGAACTGTACTTGTAATTGCTCTAAACTGTATGTACAGTGTAGTACGCTGTTTTATTGCTTTATTGGAGACCAAGTTGAACATCAGCTCTCACACTATTAATATTTTTAACAATTAACTTTCGGATATATTACCAATATTTCCGACATATAAAAAACTGAGTTCTTATGATTCTTTAAAGAATGATTGGTCACAGTCACGAAATTATTGTCAAGCGAACAGTTGTAAGAGTGTTGTCAACGGTTCTTAAATCTGCAAAATTTGAAATCACTCGCCTATCCAGAAATGAATAATAATACAAACATACATGTACTCGTATATATATCAAGCTATTATGATCGTATTAATAATTAAAAATGTTAATTACTTCTGCTGACATCGAAATTCGTTCAGAAAATGCCACATTTTAACTAAATTCAATTTCAGAATACTTATAATCGAAATGCCAATTATGAATTTAAATAAACCGCACCATTCCAAAATGCCCGCAGCCGCTGTGACGAAATCGTACAAAGTAATTGAACCGATAAATGTAACAGATATGTCGATTCCAATTATAATACTTCTGATACTTTATTGAGAATATTTGCACGACTACAAAGAGCTGTTTTAACTGCCTGCACTTGTGCAAAAATGAGAATTATATTATTGGCTATATTTGTGTAACTTTTCTACAAGCTATTTTTACGGAATAGGGTAACAACCAAGCACACTAGCCATCCGATTGGAAGTGGATCCTGTAGCCCAATAACATCTACATTTAACCTCGATTAAGAATCAAAATGCAGATGTTTTGTCACCCTTGAGTACTGAGATGGAATTATTATTTTACAATAGAAAGGGTCTCCGTTTCTCTACACTTACCAAGCAAAACAAATTTGTGCTATAATCATACTATAGTTACTAATATCGTACCTTGAGAAGAATAAAAACATGAGTTTTATAGGAGAGTGAAAAAACTATTTTTAGAAACTATTCCACTTCTGATAGAATGTTACTCGTATTAGAATTAACTCTGAAGATTAATTGTTAAAAATAATAAAAGTGTGAGAGCGGATGGTTAACTTGCTCTTTTGCTTACGCATTTAGTCATTACCAGGAATAAAACAGCGTACAGCACTACAAATTCAGTATAGAGCAAATACAGTTTGACCAACCGTAATATGTACCAGCAACAATCACACATTCATGTAACGTGATGGACATAACTACATGCACCAAAGTATGCAAAGCAACAGTTATGCTACTGCTCTCGATGAAGCACAGGGCAGGCAGCCTCTTAGCAACACGATCTTCCTTGCTTTCACTAGAAGAACTACTACACGAATAGAACCACATCACTTGTCTTATTTAGGCAGAATCTCCATGTGGAGGTAATCTTTTAAGGCCTTAACAGTGGTTGAAATGCCTAAATCTTGGATATTTAAGTAAAAAAATCTCAATAACTGTTCATTTAATCCACAAAGAAAAAATACACGGTAACAGAAGAGGATTTGGTTAATGTTTTTAATTGAACAAAATTGTATTTTTGTCAACCCCTTATTAGAAAAAAAATCCCCAAAGAGTACCTATCTTTGTCATATTTTGCAAAATTTCTCCAAAACGGTACAAGCTTTTTAAATAGTTCTTACACTAAAAAAAAGGCCTTAAAAATATTAATATTTTTAATTGAGAGTTTTATTTTTATTCCCCATTTTATAAGAGAAAATATCATTTTTCCCTGAAATTGAATATATTTACGCGAGCGCGCATGCTCTGTCGCCCTGTCAGCCTGTCACAGTCCGTTTTCGGACATTGTCGAGGCTGGACCGCGCTTCGGTATCGGGGCGACTTTATTCAATTATATATTAGTTTTTTAAAAGTTTATACTCAATTATAAATATTTTTTATGACTAGAAATACTTAATTTAGTTAATATCTGTACACTGGTAACTGTAAATATTATTTTCTAAATAAATTTATTTTTAAAGTGCCCAAAGAAGAAGAAATTTTCGCGGCGACGTTGATTAGTGAAATTGAAAAATGCATTTTTATATAATTTAGATGTGGAACGACCAACATGCTCTCGTTACTTAGATTTCGATAGTTTTTATTACCTATGTAATTTTATTGATGCATATTTTTATTAATTAGTTGATACTGAATTTTATAATTATGTATTACAATAAAACGCTGTTTTTATGAGTATGACTTTATAAAATATTATTCGAGGGGAATATAGATACAGATACTTACATTTAGGTACACTGTTCTCAAATTAAATCAAACAATTTAAATAAATAAAAAAATGGTGCTTCCCTAAGTATAAATAACTAAATAGACATTCTTGGGTTTTGGTTTTTTTTTATGTTAGACAAACTATCATCTAAAAAATGTAAAAATTTTAAATTGGAGAGGGGTTTCTCTACGTGATAAAGTTAGAAATGAAGATATTCGCAGTAGAACCAGAGTAACTGACATAGCCCAACGGAATTTTACAGTGAAATGGCAAAGGGATGGCTATGTAACTTGGAAAATATATAAAAAATAGGAAGAAAGGTTCTCGAGTGGCAACCTCGTACAGGTAAGCGAAGTAGTACTCAACCTTTATTCCTCTTCACGTATTCTCATACGCTTTTCTTCACACACACACAACACACACACACACACACACACACACACACACACACACACACACACACACACACACACACACACACACACACACACATACACAAATAGGTCGCAAATAATACTTACCTAGTACTATTAGGCAAGACTGAATAGGTTTTTGTTAAGTCAGTGCAATTCACCATCTTAGGCTACATAACCACTTACCGATGGGATTGTAGTTGCTTTGCTACTTGCTGGGTAAAAATAGAAAAAAAAATTACCCTGAAAAAGTTTGCATTTAGATATAATTTTTCTAACTAACCATAAAAATATGATGAGAATATGTATATTAGTATAAAGGTTACCTCACACGAGACAGCAATAATATAATATTATATCTTTCATTATCTACGCATGAAAACTTTTAAAATCTCTGAATCCCGAGGTATGTTCATATTAAGAGGCTGTATAGAGCCACATTGATATGCATGGGGATCGTTTTGTAATTTCACATCGTTATCGAAAAAACATTGTACGTATTTCAGGTGGCGGATTGCAAAACATGATTCCACAAAAATTCACTCAATAGAAAATAATTGCAAAGTTGCTTCTGAAAATACTTAAATGCTATTAAAAACATAACTTGTAAAAAAGCCAAGTCTCGCAAATGAGTTCTTCTACCGTAAAAATTTGTGAGATCCATGTAATACCAAGTCGGTTAATTTATTCAGTCCATAGATTGATACATAGATTGACTTGGCAATCGCATGAAAACACAATATATCTCACAAGTAATATATATTATATTAAATTAGATTGTTTAGTGCGATTGCCAAGTCTATGTATTAATCTATGAATTGAATAAATTAACCGACTTGGTATTACATGGATCTCAAAACTTTTTACGGTAGAAGAACTGAGTTGCGAGACTTGGCTTTTTTCATAAGTTATGTTTTTAATGGCATCTCATTTATTTTTGTAGATAGTTATATCTAGGTAGCTATTTACACCTATTATTCCATTATACATATATAAGTACACTGATTTATTCACTGCAAATGTAACTTTGTAATACTATATGTTTATATGGGATTACAAAGTTATTTATGCAGTTGATATATTTCGAAAAGTGGACCGAAATTGTAAAATATTTTAATTTTTCCTTGATTTATATATTAAACAATAATTTTATTCCAAATTTGAAGTTTCTATGTCTGCTAGACATAGAAACAGACAGATCTCCAAATTTATGCGGCGAGACTTACGCAACTTCAATACAGCTCGTATTGAAGAAGCGATCGAGCGGAACCAAGGCTCCAAAGTCTTTGCCAGAGATCTGTCTGCCAGAAAGAGCCAACTGTCAAAGCTGAAGACCGAATGTGGCAGCATCGTTTCCGGGGCACCTGAGATTTTGAGTGAGATTGAGAGGTTCTATGGGCAGCTGTACACGTCATCGTTGGAGCCACACGCAAGTGTGAGTAACGATCCAAGAGCGAGTCTTATTCGACACTATTCCGAAGTTATCCCGGACGTCAGTCTGAGCGAGATTAGAATGGCTCTCCAGCACCTTAAAAACGGCAAGGCCCCAGGCGAGGATGGAATTACAGCGGAGCTTCTGAAAGCGGGTGGAAGACCGGTACTTGAAGTCCTTCAGAAGCTCTTTAATTCCGTCCTCCATGGTGGCATTACACCGGAGGCGTGGAGCAGAAGTGCGGTGGTCTTGTTCTTCAAGAAAGGTGACAACGCTCTCTTGAAGAACTACAGACCGATTTCCCTTCTGAGCCGCGTCTACGTGCTGTTTTCGAGAGTCATTACGAATCGTCTCGCGCGCAGACTTGACGACTTCCAGCCTCCCGAACAAGCCGGTTTCCGAAAGGGCTTTAGCACCATAGACCACATACATACCCTTCGGCAAATTGTACAGAAGTCCGAAGAGTACAATTTGCCACTATGTCTGGCGTATGTGGACTATGAGAAAGCCTTTGATTCCGTCGAAATTTGGGCGGTGCTGCAGTCCCTTCAGCGGTGCCAAGTTGACTGTCGGTATATCGAAGTGCTGAAGTGTTTGTACAGTAGAGCTACGATGGCTATCCGAGTACAGAACCAGAGTACGAAACCTATCCAATTGCAGAGAGGTGTAAGACAGGGTGACGTTATATCCCCGAAACTCTTCACCGCTGCATTGGAAGACGTTTTCAAGCTTCTGGACTGGAAAGGATACGGAATTAACATCAATGGCGAGTACATCACTCACCTTCGATTTGCCGACGATATAGCCCTCATGGCAGAATCGCTGGAGGAGCTAAGCACTATGCTCAATGACCTCAATAGTGTCTCCCAACGGATAGGTCTTAAGATGAACATGGACAAAACAAAGATTATGTTTAATGTCCATGTCACACCTATGCCGGTAGTTGTTGGGAGCACTAAGCTCGAAGTTGTTGACGAGTATGTTTACCTGGGACAAATAGTCCGACTAGGTAAGTCCAACTTCGACCGAGAGGTCAATCGACGGATTCAACTCGGCTGGGCAGCGTTCGGGAAGCTACGACACATCTTCTCGTCAGAAATACCTCAAAACCTTAAAACAAAATTGTACAACCAGTGCGTGTTGCCAGTGATGACTTACGGAACTGAGACGTGGTCCTTCACTGCTGGCCGTATGAGGAAGCTCAAGGTCGCTCAGCGAGCTATGGAGAGGGCTATGCTCGGAGTTTCTCTGCGTGATAAACTTAGGATTAAGGATATCCGCAGTAGAACCAGAGTAACCGACATAGCCCAACGGATTAGTAAGCTGAAGTGGCAGTGGGCCGGCCATATAGCTCGAAGAACTGACAACTGATGGGGAAGAAAGGTTCTCGAGTGGCAGCCTCGTACCGGTAGGCGAAGTGTAGGGCGTCCCCCCACAAGATGGAGTGACGACCTGGTAAGACATGCAGGAAGTCGATGGATGCAGGTGGCTCAGGACCGTGCTTTGTGGCATTCCTTGGGGGAGGCCTATGTTCAGCAGTGGACTTGTGAAGGGCTGTAATGATGATAATGATGATGATGATGTCTGCTAGAAGTGCCTCAGAGTTTTGATGATCGGTCAGTCAGTGAGTGACAAAATTAAGAAACTTTGACTAGTTATAATTCTTAAACTACTGGTTCAAATTTAATAAAATTTGGTATATGCCGAGTTTATACAATGCCTACTTGTTTAGTAAAAAGGCTCAGGCTTCTAGTTTTATTCATAACGAAGTTATAGGGTTTCAGAACCGGCCTGAACTGCTTCGAGAAAGGGATGGTATGGCCGTCCCGTTTTTTTGCTCGACTTGGCGGGGGCACTACCGGACCTCCAGATTTTCAACGTCAATTTTTTCTTACGTGGTAGAGCCATGCTGCAGCTATATTAGTAGTAGGTATAGTTGTAGCACGAATGGGTCGGCTCGACCGGGGAAGGACCACGCTCTCACGGCATACCATGTAAAATAGCAGTTTAACCCTGCTGTGTTTGGTATAGTGATTGTAGAGAACCGGAGAACCTTTTTACTGGAAACGAGGCATTACAACTTAGTTCTCACGGGTAACAACGCATCTACATTTTGATACGTAATCGAGTATAGATGTAGATGTCTATGGGCCGTAGCAACCACTTACCATCAGGTGGACTGTGTGCTCGTTTGTCACCCTTATTCTATTAAAAAAAACTTTCAGAGAGTTCAGTAAAATAATGTTAAGTATTGTAAGCACTCCTACAATTATGTATCTCATGTTAATAAAGCTATTGGGCTATTTTGATTTTTAACAAAGTGATTTTACTTTATAGGTTAAATAATTTATTTACCCTTCTATATCAAGAACCGTTTTTCTGTCACTCCTATTGAATTTAACAGTGCTTGCTGAAATTTAGCATCTTTAGATGAATAAGAATCGCGCGCTGATCCGGCTGTTAGATATTGCAAAAATAATCGAAAATATATATTTTTACTTTCATGCCGAAGACTTCCTTGTTTTATTTTATTACGGTCAAATAATATTTAGTTGGCTATAAAGCAAGTATTTACAAATATTTTCATTGTTTTGTTATTCTATTGTTTACAGTTATTATCACGTCTTAGCTTTACACCAAGAATTACATTAGAAATTCTTGATGGGATGCGATGTAACGCGCATACTTTATTTTCATCGAGAACTATAATATATATATATATATATATATATATATATATATATATATATATATATATTTGTTTTTTTTTACCAATAGAGTTTCAACACAATCTTAAAAAAGTTCAATGAATTAAAAAAATGCCGATAATTATATAATTTCAAGTCAGTGTTTTACATTTAAAGATCAGTTATAAAGAGCCAAAATTCTTATTTTCATTTTGATTAATTTAATTCGAGAATACAATAAATGTGAAAGGGCTTTTATCTGCAATAATAATTTACATCAAAAATAACATAGAGTTATAAAAGTCATATACACGGTCAATCATACTGAAGATTATCAATTGTACTACAAAATATTTAAAAGACTATTTCCAGTATAATGACCCGAATATCATCAATAATGTTTGACTGGCACACATAAAAGTTATATCACATGGCTAAATGATTGACTATTATATTATGATAAGGTCATGCTTTTCTATAAAAAGTTGCAAGAATTTTTAAATTACGGCACCTATTGGTTTGTTTTACTTTTCACTTAATTAGTGAAAAACAAGATGGACTGATCTAAAAGTTTACTTTCTTGTGTAAAAAGTGCTATTTAGAATTTTATGCAAATGATAATTAAAGTTTCTATGTAAATAAGTGTAACATAGCGGGTATTATATTCAAAGGTAGCGGCCATCCATATTTGCAAAGCCAGCATCATTTTCTGTACAGAAACCGGTAAAGTGTTGCTCAAGGCACTATAAACAAAGCAGCTGATAAAATATTATACTCATAACTATTAACCACTGTTTAAAAAAATTAAAAACTGTTTCTGCAAATGGTCTTATAGATAATAATAACTATTCCGCCGTGTTAGGTGCACACTAATAATAGCTCCATTAGAAAAAAAGAGGTAAAGTTTTGTTTTAGAAATGCGCTATCAATATTGTTTTGTCTGCAATTGAGCATAAAATAAAAAATAACTTCAGCCAAAGAGCATAACTGGCATTATACTCAGGACCATCAATTGGTATGGAAAAATAATTTTAACAGGTTTAAAAAATCAATCAAAATTCAAAAAAAAACATAAATATTAAAATCAAAAAAATAATATATGTATGTCTATACATACATATAATGATTTATGGTCGCTTAGTAACTGACGGTGACTGAGTATAACATCCTACAGTCACGCCGAAACTAAGAGGAGAGAATCACTTTAGAAAAGGTAATAATTTATTGCGGATATTTTGTGATAAAATTAAAAAATTACAAACTTATCCAAGTTTATCTAACTTAGTCTAACTTATCCTTTTGCGTTAGAAAAAAAATAGTCAGATGGCGTCAGTTTTTAAGAAGATATAACAAAAAAAAATAAAAAAAAATTCAAAAAGTTCAGTATTTAATTGATTATATACCGCTGACACTTAATCACGCTTTTCGAAACCACGCCAGTTGTAAACAATACTTGTGTGAAAAGACAAAAACTTCTTTTTAAATTTCCGCCGAGTTGTAAGTAGAAAGCCAAATAGGTCATGTGTCAATTTTAATTAAATATATTTTATAAAAAGTGATCTTGACTACGATTCATCAATTAACCATTGGTAAACATTAAAACAGGAATTTTACAATTGTGTTTACAAGAAACATTATTAGTTGTACCTTGCAGCTTGTTCAATATTTTTATTATAAATACCTATAAATGTATACATTATTAATAAATAGTTCCCATAATATTTTGGATTATTTTTTATTTTGCCCTATCTGCAATGTTCTACGCTCTATAGAAAATGTGGCGTATGATATGATTGACAATCTTTCGAACGTTTTATCTAGGTACAAAGATGTTTTACGTTTTCGTCGCCTCCACGTGATATTTTTGTCAGCATAAGGTACCCTTCTGTATCTAATATAAATATAATATAATATAATATAAATTCTGGATATAGAAGCAATGCAATAGGAGAAGGTCATATACTTTTAAGCGGGAAAACGTTTGAGCAACTTGCAATAGGAGATAGATATAAATATTTAGGAATACATGAATCAGGAAAAATAGAACACAGCATCATAAGAGATCAAATAACTAAAGAATATTTTAAAAGAATCAAGAAACTACTGAACACTCATCTCAACTCACGATATCTGATAAAAGGTATTAATACATACGCAGTTCCAGTTTTACTTTACTCATTTGGTATTATAAATTATAAAAATAGTGATCTTAAGAAAATAGATACAAAAACAAGGAAACTTCTAGCAATTAAAAAGGTACATCAGCAAAAAGCAGAAACAGAAAGGCTATACTTACCTGTGACACAAGGAGGAAGAGGCCTGACAAATATAGAGTACACGTATAAAGCACAAATAATTAAATATAAGCAATATCTGAAAACAGAAAGTGATTATCTTATTAAAATAATAATGAAACAAGATACACGTAGGGACAAATATTCAATAATGAAAGAAGCACAAGAGATAGATAGAGAATTACACTTACCACTAGGAAACACATACTATACGGACAAAGAGATTAAAATGGCAATAATTAAGAACCACAATGAACTGTGGCGACAAAAGCCTTTACATGGACAATTTCCTAAAAAAGTATTAGATCAGGCCAATATAGACGTAGAACTTTCGTATAAATGGTTTAAAAAGCAACAAGTATCTCCAAGTATAGAGTCATCAATATTTGCAATACAAGACCAGGCAATTATTACGCGGCAACATCAACGTGATATTTTAAAAGAGCCAGTAGATGGAAAATGTCGTCTATGTTCCTGTAAAGATGAAACCACACAGCACATAATATCCGGATGCGACAAACTAGCAGGGACCTATTACATAAAGCGTCATGATAACCTTGTCCAGTATGTCTATTGGTGTCTGGCTAAAAAGAACCAAATTGAAGTTTCTAACCTTTGGTGGAAAGAAACCCTCATCCGGCCACAAATAAAAGAAAATGAGTTTGCTAAAATCATGTGGGAAATGCCCGTCCAAACTGATACTACTGTAACACACAATAGGCCTGATTTAATATATATTGATAAAACTAGTAATAAAACATTCTTAATAGATATAACTGTACCAAAGGAAATTGAAAAATTAAGCAAATACCACTTGCTCAAAACCGAAGTTAGTCGTCTATGGAACACACAAGCCATTGTTATTCCCATAGTAATAGGAGCAACGGGAGTAGTAGCTAAAAGTATCAAGAAATACATAGATAAATTGGATAGCCATATAAACATAAGTATCCTTCAAAAACAAGCAGCTATTCACACATCAACTATACTCTCCAAAGTGCTAGGTGACACTGTATTCGTTCATAATAAACAAGACCATCTACATATACTGAACATCCAACAGTCATCAAATACGCAGCAGTCACCAAACACAACGCATTCAATAAACTCCGCAGACGCATCGAATATACAACATTCACTAAACATCCAAGATAAACACATACAAACCATACAACAATCATCAGATACAACGGACACACAACAATCATCAAACGCACCGGAATCATCTTACACAAATCATACTCCGAATACACAACAGTCACTAAATTCTCGCCAAAAAAGAGGAAGAGAGAGGAAAAGAATGAGAACTGCCGAACAACACACACAAAATATATCTTGAGTGACACTTTGAACTTACATAATATTTTTAATTAAATAAAATTATAATATTGCAAAAAGTATCATACAAAACAACAATATTCTATACATTTAAAACAAAATGGGGATATATAAATGCCTTTTTTCCTGTGGGTTGCAGGATGGGGTATTTATTAAAACCGACGTTAGTCGTGAATGGATCAGATAATATAAATAATATAAATATTGCTACAAAGTAATGTAAAAGGCCATACAAGTCCCTCTACTGGGCACAGAACTCTTTTTTTATTTTTGAGAGGGTTTTAAGGCAAGGAAATGCCCGCCGAACTGCCCCAATGCGTGTTGACGAAATTCGCAATTACAAATTGCATTCGTGCTGTCGAGGATCAAACCCGGGAAAAATTTACAGCGAACCCTTTGACCCAGATCTACTAATACGATACAAATAAATACGATTTAACATATATAATAAAAAAAACTCTTACGTACTTGAAACTTGAACACTTGATAGCTCGTGACGCCTACCGGACAAAGCTACAGCACAATGTAATTGAAGATGCGTAACTACAACATAATTCTCAGTGATGCGCAAGCATAACGGGCAGTATGTCACTTTTATATTTGTCATCTCTGCAGTCTATTAATCTTTGCACTTTTATAAGTAATACAGAACGTAGTTGCTAGACGGTTTTGACGTTGGCTAAAATCTCTGCGATAGCCGTTTCGTCAAGGTCATTCAGAGTAGTTAAAGCCTTAATGGGCATAATAACGATATGAGACTCGTAGAATTATAGACTAATCCGTCTTAGTTGACTGCGCGATACTTTACATTGCCAAAACAAGTGGAACTTCATAGTACTACCCTCAATATTTCTAATTTTCTTTTATTATTTTACCCTCATTCCTAACACGGCCTTTCCTGATGATTAACATGTCGTCATGTGAAGGTTTAAGTAACGTTAATAGCTTTAATCTAAATTTCCTATTACAGGCCTTTCTGACCATGTAATACAGACTAAGTATTTGCAGAATTGAAAACATCGTCCAAATCATATTTTACTATACAACGCTTCCAACTAAAGCTTAACACACGCTACAGATAACACCAAGTCTTCTCCGAGGAACACTGCGCACACGGCACAGATCGTATCTCAGATACACTTAAGACACAGGCAAACCAGCTAAACACGCTCTAGCGAGCGGTTTCGCTGCACTCAGCACACCCGCAGCACGTAGTTGCGTAGCGCTCACGCCAGCGAGGCGTCGACACCACACTCGCGGCAGCGAGCCGTCAGCACTGCACTTGTGGCAACGAGCTATTCAGACTTCAAAACTGTAGGCATAGGCACCAAGTTTGCATACTTCTCAGTAACTGTGGCCACTGTGTGTCGTTACCGCGCCCGCGCTGCCATAAGTAGAACGGCAAGCGCCACATGACAATGGAAACAGAGCACACGCCATAAGTAGCAGGTGCATAAGGCAAGTGCACGTGGTTGAAACAGCACAGTACACGCCATATATAGCTGCCATGAGGCAAGCGCAATTTGCTATTAAAACAGCACAGCACACGCCATAGTTAGCTGCCTTGAGGCAAGCGCATGTGGCTAAAAGAACACTGCACAGGGCGTATCGCACTCGCACAATGAACCGCCGCACCGCACCAGCGCCAGCGGGCCGCTGCACGTCCGCATCATCAAGCTTCAACGGGAGCAGCAGGAGCACCTGTGAGCTCACAGGCCTTATCGTGGTTGTGGAGTCATCGTGATCTGTGTGAAAAACACACCGTTGCCTATTCTCTCATCCGTCACGCATACGAGACTCTCAAACATAAATACGCTCTCATAACGCAGACCATAAAGCACTTCGCTTTCACAAGTATGCATACATCTTCATAAAGTATCTCACACATACTCATACTTAAACTTGCAAGTTCCTACGTTAAAGATGTGAACCAAGACAGCGCCTGCCAGGACAGAGCCTGATGCATGTTCAGAAAACACGACTTCCGCGCACACAGAGTATACGACTTTCAGGACAGCGCCAGCAAGGACAGTGCCTGATGCATGTTCACAAAACACGACTTCCGCGTACACATAGTGTACGAGCGCCATGTACAGCATACATGCGCTCATGGACGGCACCTGCTATGCGTACAGCATACGCGCGCTTCCGCACGACGCCCGCCATGCGTACAGCATACGCGTCTGCCAGAACCAGGCCATGCTGGACCCGGCAATCCGGTTCGACTAGCAAAGCACAACACTCGCCTCAGAGTCGCGCACATGTAATCACATCACACAAACTACTGTAACACATAAAAGAAAACATTAAAAAGATTGAGTCGGAACTTATTTACATTAAAAATATGCAGCACTACTCTCGGGTCAATCGCCTTTCCAGAACACGATATACTGTGCTGCAGCCTGTGTAGTCTTGCCTCTAGCACCAAATAATAACTTCAGCTTGTACCAATCACTTGGTAACACTTTGGTAACTCGGTATGGACCCTTTTGTTTTCCCTGTCGATTCAAAAGGTTGCTCAGGAAAAAGCATTCGATTTTCCAATAAAATACCTGATCCAATGATTGTCGCATGTTTTGTTCGGTAGTTAGTGACTTTCTGAATGGACACCATGGGCACCCGCAGCCAACTTTAAACAGAAAAGGCTACAGAATACAAATGTATTGTCAATTCTAAAATTTTTTTTTTAAAATAAGGTCGACAAACGAGCACATCGTCTACCTGATGGTAAGTGGATGCTGTAGTTCATAGACATCTATCCTCGATTAACAATCAAAATGCAGATGCGTTGCCCCCCCCCCCCCCCCTGAGGACTAAGATGGAATGCCTCGTTTCCAGCAAAGAGGGTATCCGGTTCTCAAAACTCATCATACGAATAGTTCTGACACGTGTTGTGATATAAGACTAACATTATCAATTTATCTTTTGTTCAAGGCGTATTCCCAACTAGACTAAAATGTTCTATCGTTAAACCACTATACAAGAAAGGCGATAAAAGATAAAAAAAGTTAAAGTCATTGCCTATATACGTCCCACTGCAGGCCACCTCTGATTTGTGAGAGGCTTTTAAGGTAAGTAATTGTCCGCCGCGCTGCCCCAATGAGTGTTGGTAAACTTCACATGCCTTCGAAATATATTTTTTCTTATTTCTCAGACATGCAGGTTTCCCCACGTTTTACATTCACCGCCGAGCTCGTGGCAAATCAGCACTTAAAATTGCAATTAACAATTTCATTGGTGCCGGCGGGGATCAAACCTGGGTTGCTCGCGTACTGTGAAACTTACAGCGAACGCTAACAGCCTGAGCTTTCACGGCTCTCATGATATTAACAATTATCGAACCATAACACTTATACCTGTCTTATCTAATGTATTTCAAAACGCCATACATAGCAGAATCTATAAGTTCTTTACCAAATATGAAATATTAAAACCAGAGGAACATGAATTGTGTTACGCATGTTTCAACTTAGTAAAACTTATAAACCAGCATAAATAACAAAATACTTATGATATCCATTTCCATTGATATGTCAAAATGATTAGACCACGACTCTTATGACGCCCAAACATAAACACACTACCTTGGAAAGTCAATAAAAAAGTGTTTTGCTGGGTATTTTAAATTTATAAGATAAGACAAGATGATTAATTTCTTAGAATAATGGTACATTAAAGTTACAAAATAATTCGGATCCTAAATATTCTGCCGTTTCCAGCGTACAAATATTTTCAGACAAATTATGTTAGATTAGGTACTATAGTTATTTATTTTACAAAGTATACGCTCATTAAGAACGGATTTTACGATAATCCCATTAAAAATTCTTGATATTTTATATCTAAGTAATAAACGTCTGTTATTGTGCGCCCAGCAAGCGGGTATCAGCTAGTAAATTAATAAAAGAGTTCATAATATTGTCGAGAGTTAAAGAAAAGAAAAACTAGGGGATAAAATGGAATGCATTTTTTAAATTCATTAAAAATCTCAAGAATATGTATGGAAAGTAATGTTTTTGATAGAAAAAGGTTGACAAACTTGCACAGAGTCCAGCAATGGTAAGTAGATGATGTGGCCTATGGAAGTGTACATTTATACTTTATTAAGAATCGTTGTCGCCGCTGCAGATGTAACAGTCGAGTCAACCATTCGTATTACCATACCGCTATACGGTAATCTAGCTGCAGCATGGCTCTACCTCATATGTCTAATAAACGGGATGGTATACCATCTCTATCAGAAGCAATAAGATTATTCTCGCATTTACCATATTTGCCTCTTATAATAGACACGGAAAATGAAGTAATGGAATTCTCTTACGTCGCCACTGAATACTAATTTTTTTTCATCAGCGAGTTTTAAAGATATAAATATATTTTTTTTTTCAAAGCCTACATTTTCATGATTAAAGATTTTTGGATTAGTGGTGACGGTGATAGTGCACTCAATTAAGCGAGGGCGGGAGGTGCTCTTCAAACTAGGTAAGACACATCATTTTATTTTATCGAGCGGATGTACGCGAAGTAATTTTTTACCAACTTTGATAGACTTAGGATCACCGCCTGATAAAGCCCAACGGATCAGTAAGCTAAAGTGGTAATAGACATGGATGGAGTGACGATCTGGTGAGACATGTAAAAATTTGGTGGCTAAGGACCGTGCTTTTTGGCGTTCTTTGGCAGAGGCCCATGTTCAGCAGCGGACTTTTGATGGACTGCAGTAATGGTGAATTATGAAACGAAATATGGCACATGGGAAGAAGGAATGTATTTGTTATAAAAATGAAGTGACGACAGTTTAGTCCATGTGATTAGTGGATTAGAGTAGATTAGTGGCTACTGCAGTTCATGGACACCAGCAGCTAACAAAGGAGGTTAAATATGCGTTGTCTGCTATGAGGAGCAATATTAAATGCCTCACAGTTTGCGATCACACTGACCGTATTAACTTCTCAGATTGCAGTATTGCAGGCACTGCTAATTAACGGCGAATATATGTAATGCAGACAGAAAAGTAGTCCTACCCAGTAATATATCGAGTAAGTGTCTTTTTTGGTGTTATAACCATATTTTGTTTTGTTATAGGATGGTACTAGAACACATGCGAAAATTCAATGTTGTAGAGAATAAATTAATTCCCGAATTATAACCAGCTCTCCAACGACTGGCCTTCTGTGCAGAAAAGCGATCACCTGAAAGGAAGCAATGCAGCTCATAATAGTACTAATATTAAAAAAGAAGTGATCTATCACAAAACACTTCATTTAAAGTTTAATGGCTTATAAGTGATATAATTAGCAATAAATTTTAACATCTATCAGTATTAGTTAAAGTTGCCAAGATCCTACATCGTATACTGCGACATAAATCAAAATTACATGACGAAGGATAGCATTACGCTACTGTGCATAGCATAGATTCCTTCACTTTCAAAAAGTGCTTTGTAAATGCCCATTTTGAGTAAATTATTTTGTTATGATATTGTAGGGAATGAGGGTAAAAAAATAAAAGGAAATACGAACAAATGAAGGTAGAATGGTAATCTTCCACTTGTTTTAGCAGTATAAAGTATCGCGCAGGCGACGAGGCATCAGTTTGTAATTCTAAGAGTATCACTATTGTTACTATGCCCGATGGGGTATTCTACTGGTGTTGCTGAGAGGATGCCCTGTGTACATTGAAATGGGTAGTTTTTTTTTTTTTTTTTTTTTTTTTATAGGATTAGGGTGACAAACGAGCACACAGTCCACCTGATGGTAAGTGGTTGCTGTGGCCCATAGACATCTACATCTATCCTCTATTACAAATCAAAATGTAGATGTGTTGTCACCCGTGAGGACTGAGATGGAATGCCTCATTTCCAGTAAAAAGGGCCTCCGGCCACCTGCACTCACCAAGCGAAACGCAGAGGTAAACCTCTACTTCATGCTGGTTTTCTGTGAGGTCGTGGTACCACCCCGGTTCGAGCCGGCCCATCCGTACGACAGCAAAGCTGCCGCGTGGCTTTACCACTGTTAGGTAGTGATTCTGTTGGTTTGCATACTTTGGTGTTATCATGTAATTGGGGTCCTGATAGTAAGCAGGGTTTATTAACGAGTAGTGTTCTTTTATTAAAATACTTTCGAGAATAATTTCTAACATCAGAAGTGGAATAATTTCTAAAAATATATAATTTCCTATATTTACGCAAATATCATTGAATGAGAATAATTTTAGTTTTTAAAATTAAGTTCACTTGTAACGTTAGAAAAACTTAAAACGTTAAAATTAAAAGCGATAAAATCCATACAAGTAGATTCATTTAAAATTATTTAAAGTGATTTGTTGAGTTTTAAGTGCGTATTTTTTAGAATTTTATGCAACTAACAATCAACCGAGGTTCTTTCAGACATATGACCTTAAAGAAAAAGCCTACGGTGCGCTATCCAGGTTTGGGTCTAGAGCCCCTTTTGACTCCTTTGCCCGGGCAATCCTCTCTGGTAAACACTGATCATCTAGTTTTGTGTGACTTCCTAGTTTGAAGTTGGTTGCAGGTTTCCATAGGCTGCCGTAGTCGTGTACCATAAGTGGACTGTCAGTTTACTTGAAACTTCTGTTTCAATAAAAGAAACACGTGGGAATGTCACCCGGAATCACCACCTTCGAGTGTTGGCGGGAATTACAAGGAAATAGCAACGTTGTTTCATCATCATCATCATCACAGCCCTTCATAAGTCCACTGCTGAAAATAGGCCTCCCCAAGGAATGCACAAAGCACAGTCCTGAGCCACCTGCATCCATCGAATTCCTGCATGTCTTACCAGGTTGTCACTCCATCTAGTGGGGGGACGTCCTACACTTCGCCTGCCGGTACGAGGCTGCCACTCGAGAACCTTTCTTCCCTATCGGTTGTCGGTTCTTCAAACTATATGGCCGGCCCATTGCTACTTCAGCTTACTAATCCGTTGGGCTATGTCGGTCACTCTGGTTCTACTGCGGATATCCTTATTTCTGAGTTTATCACGCAGAGAAACTCCGAGAATAGCCTTCTCCATAGCTCGCTGAGCGACCTTGGGCTTCCTCATCCGGCCAGCAGTGAAGGACCACGTCTCGGAAAGTCCGACCACGGAGAGTTTTTGTGTTCTTCTGCGGCGGGTCTTGCAGAACTTAGCTCCGACCGCATGGACAGTTTCCACGAGCTTGTCATTCATATTGTCCACTTCATTGCAGTCTTCTAGGCTCTGAAAATGGTTTTGTAACTCGAGCTGAAAGGGACTTGGGATTAGAGCACGAAGGGGACGGAGCGTTGACTTCATCAGACGAGCCTCTCAAACTTAACATTTAAGTTCAGTGTGCCTCTAACCATTCGGTGATCGCTGCCGGTTTTCACCCTCGCGATCACTAAGACACAAATGAGCAGCTGTTGTCGTCTGGTCGTCAAAATGAAGTCTAATCTTATTTTTGTCGAACCGTCGGGGCTCGACCAGGTCCGTGGTAGCGACGTTGTTTACTTACCATTAAATGAGTTCCAAGCTCTTTGCACCCACTTCTATAAAAAAAACTATTTAATTATTTACTCTCTTAATCACAACCAACAATATTTTCCTGTTTTGTATAATCTGAATTTTAAAATGGAATACAATTGGATTTTCCTGGAATAAAATGAAAACCTGCTTTTGACTAACATAATATAACAGATGCGGTGCAATTTCATCAGCGCAAAGTAGTTTTAGCAGTAGCTGAATTCCAACTAAAACATAAATTCTCTCTGCGCTGGCGTAGTTTATAGAGCTGTGAAACGCGACTCTATGCGGTACACCGTTAATTGCATTTCTTAGTTGTTGCACCATTCAACTAGTCTTTATAACGTTTTTAATTTTTGTTTTTTTGTACGTCTTTATTGCACAACTCGAACTCATATTACATCAGAGGGAAACAGAATCAATAGATGAACAGCAACGTCTTCCTGCCAAGCGTGAAAACTATGTCAAATATTTACCCTATAGGACAATCTAAGGGGTAGCCTATGATCAACAGTGAACATTGATAAGTTGTTACGATGATATGTAATGATTATGATACAATTATCGTGTTTATTTATTTATTTACTCTTTATTGTACACCAAAATACAAAATAACGAGTACAGTTAAATCTAAAGTAGAATATGTACAACAGGCGGTCTTATTACTCTGAAAGTGATCTTTTCCAGAAAACCTTAGTGTAGGGAAGTGATGCAAACATTAGTTAAAAATAGAGGGGGGCATAATACATAGAATATAAAAATACACATAAATATAGATGAGTGAAGATTACATACAATATCATATAATAGATTAAATGAAAGGAGTACGAAAAAGGAAAAGTAATATATCTAATAGCGTTCTAAGTAATACGATTTGACAAGACTTTTGTAAGAGTGAAAATATTATATGATAATATTACGACGAATATAGAGAGGAAAAGAGTTCCACAAACGCACAGCAGTTACAGTAAAGGATTTCTTAAAAACGGAGGAAGAGTGCATAGAAGTAGAGAGAGAAAGATTGACAGTGGATCGAAGGAAGCGATTATGGGTATGGGAAGATACTGGAAACGGTCTTTTTAAATAATAAGGAGTGGAAGGATTAAACAAAACGCCATAAAAAGCGGAGAGAATATGAGTATTCCTGCGAAGGCAGATCGGGAGCCATTTGAGCTGTTTGCGAAATTCAGAGTTATGATCATATTTGCGAAGCCCAAATATAAATCTAATACATAAAATTTTAATGTGCTCAAGCTTATTAAGCTGCTCCTCAGTAATGTCAAGCTAGCAAATATCGCCATAGTTAAGGATAGGCAGAAGTAGAGACTGGGCGAGCGTAACTTTATTTATTAAGTGGTATGAAAATTACATAAACTACGTAAAGAGCTTAACGCAGCAAACATTTTTCTACTAACCTCATTAACCTTTAAGTTCCAAGACACAAAAGTCGATATACAACCGCAAGTTTTTAACCTTGTTACTGTAAGGGATTTGTGTGCAGTCTAGTATAATAGGAGGTAGGGAAGACCAGTCAATTTTTCCAATTAATATAGAAATACCGATGACAATGGCTTGAGTTTTCTTAGGATTAATCGTTAAATTTTTGTTATGTTTAGTGACTAGTTATGTATGTTGACTGTTATGACTAGTAGTAGTAGTTATGTAAATATTATAGTATTATTTTTATATTAAGGCTGGCTATTTCAAAGTAGAGCACAAGAGGCATTTTTATCTCAAAAGGAAAAACTCAATTTCCTGCTGGAACGTTGTCTGAATGCAAATGACACCACTTATAGTTTCGTAAGCAAAACTTTATAAATTAAGATGCTGGAATCCAGCGATGCGACTTCTTTTAAAGGCGTTATTTTTAATGGAAATAAAACTTAAATATTTTTATGCCAATAAACCACGATGTGGTTTATTGGTGTTGATTTCTTATATTTTCGGTAATAATACACATTGAATAAATAATAATAATAATAATGTAATAAATATACACTTAAAATTAATAAATTTAACTAGTTGTATTTAATTTATTACATTCCACTAACAAGAAATCATTGCCTCATGGACCAGTGACAACTAAAACTCTTAGTTTATATTCGTTGGTTAGATGATAATAATGACCAAGCGTGCAATATATAATACCTTTAAATTATAATGAATATTGGCACGGGATTAGAATATTTAATAAAATAAAAAAACTTTAGCTTGTGATTTCTGTTTTCTGAACCATAATTTCATCTTTACTTTTTCTAAATTTTTACATATAAATAAAATTAAAATGTCTATGTTATGTTGTTAGGACATTATTATGAACTGATTATAATTATTTTTAATATCTTCGTTTGTTAGTCTGTTTTTCTCTATGTTCAGGCTTATCTTCGGAATGACTGAATCGACTGCAATAAAACTTCACAAACATATAGAGAGCAAAGAGCTAGGTGTGAACTAGACTATAATTTATCCGAAAAACATGGAGTTTTTTTATTGAGTAGATAATCCAAAAATTGATAAAATAAATGGTTTACAATCACTTCTTTTAATTAACGTCACATCAATGATCCGTGTGGCGGCAGTGTAAGAATATCCACTACCGCGTATCATCCCGATGGTGTCATAAGAGGTGACAGAGAGAAACAAATCAGGAGATGGCGAGCAACGTGTTCCTAATAACAACAGCTACTTACGGCAAATATTATCATCTGAGACAATCTGTGGGGGAAGCCTATGTTCAGCAATGAACTTTAATAGGCTGTAACGGTAACGGTAACAGATCCAACCTCGGTTACTAGTATCAAAAAAAAATGAAATTCGAGAAATAGCTACGATTTTAACATAAATAAAATTGTACACAATAAAATCCATAAATTAGTTTTATTAAATGAGTATTCTAATGATTAAGCCACGGTCTGGGAAATTTTAAAGTCGTGGTGTGAATTCATAATTGAACTACCGTAGTAAAACTGTTCTCAGCACAGACTGTATAATTTAGTTGGAATTCTTAACTTGAATATCATTACTATTGAAACATTCCATTGCCTATTGCACTTATTTATTATATTTTGTTTCTACTTGTGATTTGACTTTATAATCTCAGTCTTATTTTGGGGTTTTTGGCGGGAATTTGACCAGCGGCGGTTTGCTGCGCGTGTATTATATTTTAAATAATAGTTTGAAGTGGAATTTGATATATAAAGTGGTGCGATTTTATGTGTTAACTGTCTACGCATGTGAACTATGGAAACGGTGAAACAAGTGCTCTGATGGTGATGGATACTCAAGACAAAATACATAATATATGATTATCAAGAGTTCTCGGTAGATATCAATTGTGTTCTGTGATCCAGAGTATGAATATTGCCGACCTCACAATAGTAAAAGCTTGATTTATGCATCATTTTCGTAACATATCATTCGAATTTAATCCATTCAGTTTTTTTATAAAATATTTATACATGTGCAGCCCTTAATTTGTTACTCCTTTTCTTTTCTTCCTTCGATTTTTTTAACTGCTGAGTGCATGCAAGATGGATGGACTTCTCTTGTACCTAGCTTGCTAGGCTTCGTCTAGATACCTACCCAGATAGGTAGCACCGCTGTGTTATAGTCTGGAATGAACAGAGAGCCAGTATAGGGCTGTAAGGCCGAGAGGCATTCCACTGTAATCATCAGGGATGACAATGCCTTCTTTTTTGAAGCTGGCTGCAGCTGTTCATGGACACCAGTAGCCAACCACCAGATGTACGGTAATTTCTTTTGCATTTAACTTCTATAAATGGTACTAATATTATTTCATACCTTAAGAAGAATTCCCAAGAGGTATTGATAATTTTATTTTGAGTAGTTTTCAGGAAGATGCCGCTGCTCATTTCCGGTTTCATTTCCTTTATCTCCAGTTATATTTATAAGAAGTGGATTCTCCTACTTATTCATTTCACAATTGAGTTTTTATATGAGAATACTTACTCTATTTTTTTTGTGAAAACCCATCGTATAATTAACTGCAATCAATGTTTCTTAATTGATTACCGTTTCACTTTTTTCAATTTGTGGATTATTTATTGTTCAATTTTTTTTTAAGTCTTTAAGCATGCTGTAGCTCTTTCAGACACAAGATCAAAAAATATTCTCCTTTGCGCTTTTGCATTAATGGTCTTTATTAAACATAACAATTTAAGCTATGTAGATAGTAAAATGGTATTAAATTAATCGTTAAGGCTTTTATCAGAAGGCAATCCAATCTAACTGCTTAGAACGCTCTGAAAGTTTCTTAATTATTCAGTTTTACGAATAGTAAATGTGTAAATGACGGTCTGTTGTTAAAGTTTCGAAGCAATTGATGTTACACAGTGTACAAACAATTAAGCATCAAACAAAACAAAATAAATTAACATGCACATATATTTGGGTTGCAACAACAAATTGTCATTATTATGCTGTAGGAAATGTGCAGATCAGTGTAACTGCTCTCCCATAAGTTGTCTATTGCAAGGGGCCATGCAGTCACGATTGGTATGCGGGTTCGCAACTGCAATCTTTTATTTTTTTAGTTGATATTACGATGACGCTTTTTTCCATCTCCTAGCTACCACTTCCTAGCTACTCCTTTTTATAAAGTCCATTGCTGGACATAGGCACAAATTCATAGATTGCCTTATATGAGAGTTGCCTGGTGATTTTGTCAAAGTTGCCTCGCGTAGTAGGCGGATAGGTAAGCACATTTTTTTTTATAATTTTGAGTGGTAATTTGATGCTCCTTCAAATCTCCTATTTCAGTTTCTCTAGTAGTAATAGTGTGATATGTTTGCTTTATTTGTCCTCTTCGCTTCTTTGAAACTCTACACGGTCTAGTAACTTTCATTACTAAAGACATTATGTTTTATACTTTTTTAGAATACGTTATTAATTTTATCGTCACACCATATCAGGTAAATGTTAAAATTTGTAATCGCTTTATTGCATTTTATTTTTTATCTTATTATCGCGTCTTATTAGCGATAACAGGGTGTTTTATAATGTTTTATAATTTAAATTCATTAAATAATATCGTAATTTGTTATCAAATAACAAATTTAGCTATTTTCTTTTTCTTTGCGTGGATATTTTATTTTTATTTCGTACCGTATTAAATTATTTTGACTCCAGCTGATTGTCTTTGACGGCCACTTCATTTTTACATTTCGGTATTCCAATCCCGCCTTGCTTGAGATGGTTAAATTCAGGTTACAAAAATACGATTTAATTACTGGAACGTACATTACATAGTCCTAGTTACGCCCTACGAGCTATACTTCTACCACACAGAGTATCGGATGAATGCGGGCAAAAATTAGGCGTTCTTGGCATACACGATTAAATGTTTTTTGAAATAATTTTTCATATTTATGCCAATATCGAATAAAACTATATTTACGAATTTTATCGCGTTTAATTTACTTATTGAAATTTCCGACGTTTTGGGTGCTTTTCTACACAACCAACATAGCAACCCATTGTCACCACTCGTAGATCGAACCAAAAAACATCTCAGACTCCATGTGACCATGGATTGCTGTATGGGCGTCGATTTAATCAGATATAAAATCGACTTCTGTTACTTGATGTAAATGAAAAGAAACACCCGGGCTTTTTGCATCGGTGTTTTGTTGCAACTGGGTGAGGTGCCTTCTTAATTTCAATTAAAACGGCTATACGACTGAATTGCGCTTATGGCGATCAGTCTTAACGATGACTAGACTAAGACTTAGACTAGAATTATCACTTTAATATAAAATTAAAAAATTTAAAAAATCTAAATCCCGACTGCAAAAAAACAATTTAACAGTAATGCACTAAAATATCGAAACTAGATTGAGAATAGAAAAAAAATTAATACAAACTATAAACAAAGTAAACTCTACTTCATTTTAACACACTATATTATGAGCGAACCTATTAATTTTCTTACTCCTTAACTTAATGCGGGTATTTAACTTAGGCTTTCACGAGGTCCAAGACAAACATGACCCTATTTTACGCTATCAAAAACTTATAAAATCAGTTTATTATTCTTAATTAAATTTAAACATGTAACTTTTATATATTTTCGTAACTACTCAACCGTCCACGGTGACTACAGTCCCCAAAAACAATTATTGCCTCACCTGTCCATGGTGACTATAGCCACGAAACAATATCTTCGGTTTAAACGTGTACAGCGCAAAAGATAAGCCTAAAAATGGCGAAATTTTGTTTAGTTTGTGAAATGTTAAAATGTGAGAAATTTGATCAAAATGTGATAACATTTCGGTTTTTATACGTTAATACTAATGTTATTATACATCAAACTAATTATGAAGATATTTTCTTTAAGAAATATGTTTCATTACGACAATTAAAAAACGTTTACATATAATAATTAAGTTCGAAATTTTAATCACTATACGCGATCATCGTTTATCGATTATATCTTGTTTAAAATGTATTCTAATCAGTTTTTTTAGTTAAATGAATGCTAAATATAAAACAATAATTCACAATTGACACGTTGACAGCCATTTATAAATTAATAACGAAATATCTGTTGAGATGTGTCCAGAAATGATTTAAACTTATTTTAATTATTTATTTACTTATTTATTCAAATTTATATTAGGTAAACATTATATACTCTATAATATAATATAATATATAAACATTATAACTATAGGCTCCGTGGCGCAGTGACTTAGCAATGAGTTGCTGCGCTGGGGGGCGCGGGTTCGAATCCCGCACGGAGCAAGTATTTGTATGACCTACAAAAATTGTTCCGGGTCTGGATGTTTGTCCTTGTGCAATTTGTGTCTGTAAACTGCCTCCACGATACAGGAGAAAATCCTAGTGTGGGGGTAACGTTTTTTAAAAGATCAAAAAAAAATATTGAGTATATAAGATATTATTGATACTGACGTCATTTTAAAGGGAATATCATGTACTATTATAGTATAAAAGAATTGTCTCCAGTACGTACTCGTATTACACTTTTCTTGTAAATCTCGAAATAAAAAATAAATACGATTTTTCTTTGATATTTCCATTTTTAAGCTTTATTTTCAGGCTTTATTTTAAATTTGACTAATTTTCTTATAACAAAATTATAGTTTGAATTGTTTGAGTCTTTTGAGAATATTTTTTACTTGAATGTAGCTATAGTAGTTTTTCAGTAGTAATCGTTTTTGTTAAGACAGTCTCGCGCGGTCGTAAAAAAATAGTGACATTTAATGCGTGGACAGGTCAGGCGAGAATCACTCGCCCGGGGTGGACGGTTAAATGGGTAATTCCCTTTTAATTTCCTTTATTATGATACCCTACTCGAGAGGTTTGGTTCATTCTTTTATTAACGTATAACTACTTCGCGCCAAAAATCCATTCTGTTTTTTTCAAACAGCTATATAAGAACATTTGAGTTTTTAAGACAAATATAAAGATAACTTATCTGTCTAAATTCATCCAGCCATTTGAAAGAAACGAGATAATAAAGAAATTTACAAACACACAATATATGTGCGATAAAAGTAACTCTTTCTTGGCAGGCGGGTAAAAAGTAAAACCTTGAAGTAGTCAGTCGTTGCTAAGGCATAGCTATGTCGTAAATAACGTTTATTTCGAATTTCAAATCAGTAAATTTAGTTAATTGTTACAAATTTAATTGTCACAAAGAATTTAACCCCTGAATTTAGAGGATCTTTTTAAGTTTTTAAGAAACCAAAAAATATCACAAGTTCAATCTTACAATTGGTATTGATTTATTGGATGGGATTCACATGTAACGGACACTTACTTGCAGAGATCTTGACCACGGACTACGCTGAAGGCTGATCGATTATTGCCGTCAGCTGCAATGTGCAATGGTGTATAATATTTTATAATATACCTCGCTGTTTTAGCGTTAGTCGTATATTTTTTATTTTTTACATATTTTCTGATATTTATTGCAGTTTGTTCTCTGCCAGTAGATTTATATAAGAATAAGTTCAAATATGAATTTGAAGTCGTAAGTGTTGATTTACATAATATTTTTTTTAAATATAATATGCGTCGATTATAGTAACTTCTCGTATATAAAACTCGGTTAAAAACCCCATCTATCATCATTTTGTTAATCCATATTCAGCTAAAAGCTATCCGAAATTATTCCCAATTGAAATATAGCGAACCAAGCAAAATGCCGACCGTGATTTACTCCTACCAATACGGTTGCATTAGTGGTCATTGTATAGTAAGCTGTTCTCAAGGTATTGAGTCACGGTAATGAGAATATTAAAACCTGCATAAACTTATAGCAAGCTGCTCTCAAGGTATTGAGTCACGGTAATGAGAATATTAGAACCTGCATAAACTTTATATTGTTATTCCTAAGGGTCACACTTACCTGCATTTTTTTAAAGAATAAGGGTGACAAACGAGCACACAGTTTACCCGATGGTAAGTGGCTGCTGTGGCCCATAGACACCTACATCTATTTTCGTTTGCGAATTAAAATGCAGATGCGTTGTCAGACGTGAGGACTAAGATGGAATGCCTCTTTTTCAGTAAAAAGGGTCTCCGGTTCTCTACACTCACCATGCGAAACACAGCAGCATTAAGCTGATATTTTACGCTGGTATTCTGTAAGAGCGTGGTCCTTCCCGACCAGCCGACCCATTCGTGCTATAACTATACTACTAATATTGCTGCAGCATGGCTCTACCACGTACAAAGTGTCTGTATATCACTTTACAAAAGTTGTAGTGTTATGCTACTTACATATCATTTTACACTATTTTTCCATTCTGTTTTTGATTTTCTTTTTACATCACCCTTATTTCCATAGGATCCTGTAACGTTTTTATACCATAAAAACACAATAACAAAACATTTTCACTTCGTGTTTTCACGCTGTCAATGGAGTCTACCTTTTTCGATCTTTTATTTAGTTCTCCGTAACTCTGCAATTTCGGGTTTCATGCGCGATGTTGCGCTACCTTTTTTCCTATATCAACAATATCTCATTTCTTACTTAAATCTTGCCGTTTCATAATTACAAGCCTAAAACCAAAAAATTGAAATGTTTTGACATCGTTGTTTATTTGGTTGTCATGGCAATTTTTATTCAAATTCGTTACCGGTCTGATGTTTTTATTTCAATATTTCCACATAAATACTCTTTTGCTCTGGGCCATTTACAAAAATTTGCTTTTAATTTAAATAATTTTCCGTTCTCTCTAAAAAGGTATAAAAGCCGAATCATTGGTCAATACAGCAAGTCTCGTTTCAGCTTCCAAACTTGAAGCATCTCCTAAAGGCCTTATCCCGGGGCCGCACTGCCCCGGGATCCTGCAAGCCTCGGTCTTCACCTGAAGTCGTCGCCTAGTCTACTCCAAGCGCGGGGCCACACTACTCCGGGATCCTGCAAGCCTCTGTCTTCACCTGAAGTCGTCGATGCAGCCTACTTCAAGCACGGGGCCGCACTGCTCCGGGATCCTGCAAGCCTCTGTCTTCACCTGAAGTCGTCGGCGTAGCCTACTCCAAGCACGGGGCCGCACTGCCCCGGGATCCTGCAAGCCTCGGTCTTCACCTGAAGTCGTCGCCTAGTCTACTCCAAGCGCGGGGCCACACTACTCCGGGATCCTGCAAGCCTCTGTCTTCACCTGAAGTCGTCGATGTAGCCTACTCCAAGCACGGGGCCGCACTGCTCCGGGATCCTGCAAGCCTCTGTCTTCACCTGAAGTCGTTGGCGTAGCCTACTCCAAGCAGGGGGCCGCACTGCTCCGGGATCCTGCAAGACTCTGTCTTCACTCGAAGTCGTCGCCTAGCCTACTCTAAGTGCGGGGCCGCACTACTCCGGGATCCTGCAAGCCTTTGCCTTCATCTGGAGCCGTCGCCTGCGCCTCCACCTACTAGTTCCCGTGCTATCTTTAGCCACTGTGCGTGCTTGCTCCAGGCGCTGCGAGAATCCAAGCTCAGCGTGTGCCTACTCCTACTCCAAGCGCAGCGTATGCCACTTTGATCTTCAGGCTCCGCTTCAATATTCATCTATCTTTATTTTCTATTTAATTGTAATTCACGTCACCCATCACCATCATCATACTTCATTTTTTTATTTAAAATTGTAAATATCTTTTTTAAATTTTAAATATATTATTTTCTTGTTCTATTCTTGTTGTTTTCGTTGTTGTTAGATTAGGTTCTTTTTTTTATTGTCGCTTCACGACAAAGTAAACAACGTATTGACTGCCTGATGGTTTATTGCACACTGCGTTAGAAATATAATGAGAGAAGTAATCTCACTTTATGCGTATAATAACAATACGAATATAGTAAATGTATTTTTAAATTAATATACATTTTTTCCCCATGCGATGTCGTAAGGCGCGACAGAGAGATACAAACCATTAGATAGGCAGCAGCGTCTTCTACTCGTAATTATAACTTAAACACTGCGGTGGTAAGCTAAACCCGCCTACCAAGCGTGGCAACTATGGACAAGTATCCCTCTGTGAGCAACGACATACGATACTATACATACTACTAATTGCTTCAAATAAAATAGATAATTAAAAAACACATTGAGTTTTATGTACTACGTACTAGGGAAGCCATTCCGAACAAAAATTGTGCGCTTCTCTAATATTTCTTCGCGCATGCGCGGTAGATGCTTTAATTTAATATAAAATAAGATATTAATATGAAATAAATATAAGAATTTAATATAAAAAACTCTTATTTTAATCTAAACAAACATATTTTTAAATAAAATGTAATAATAACTATCTTATGGAATTCACAAATCTTCAATTTACGCAATATTTTGTTTAGTGTACGGATTGCAGTACAGTGCAGTTATACAAAGTCAATGTTTGGAATGTGAAATCTAGTGCATAGTACATATATATCGATGATTAAAGTATAATTTTCCTATAAGGCACTCTATGGGGTTATTTGCCACATTTGCTACGTTTGCTACAAATCTTTTAATTTGAAAATAAGAAATTACCACTGGTATTTGTAGTTTTAACTTTTCATATCTATCGGCAGTCCCAATAACTGCAATTTTTTTTTTAATTAAGTTAAATATATTTAAGTCTCAAAAGTGAACGTAAAAAATGTAAAATGTAAAGTGGTTAAATTAAAAATGTTGTACAACCAACAACAATTTCGATAAAATTTAAATGGGACCACCTGGGAAGTATACCATTTAAAACAAAAAAAAAAAGAATTTTCCAAATCGGTTGAGGCGTCTTCGAGTAATCGGTGAACATACTTACATAAAAAAAAACAGATTCCGACGAATTGTAAACCTCCTCCTTTTTGAAGGCGGTTGATTATTTTAAAAGTAAAACTATATTTATATAAGTCCCTTCTTACGACACCCACTCTTTGTTAGATTTATTTATAAATATATATATATATATATATATTATTTTATAAGGTTTACCATTCAAACTTACGTAGAAAATTATCGTTACATTACGAAAGGGGATAAATATAATGACCACCAAAAAGAACTTTGAGACCATAACCTCCATTATCTAAATTATATACCAAATAAAGTCATTAATTTGCAATCGAAGTGTACGTAATTGGTCTTAAACTTAGAATAATAACACCTAGAAGCCGAGTCCGCGTCCGTATTGTGAGGCAACTCAAACTAAGCCAGTATGGCTGTACGGTCTTTACAAACCGCACATTTTTGCACTTAAGCATTTTTACCATATTGTATCATTTTTCATTCTCATCCATTCAGTACGCAATCATTCGCCGTCGCGCATTGTACTCACTATCAATAATATCAGAATAAATTACATAATCAGTTCAAGTCTTTATCATTTTTATCAACTTCTAAGATAGTACAGCACAGCAGCTCGTACATCTTAATGGTCCTTCGAGCATTGATCTAGTGCCGGTAAGAGAAAAGCGGGACCACGCGGTTCGACAACGTGACTTCGTTTCGCCGTTTAGTGCTGCCCACGTATTACCGCCTACTTAGCAAAAACGCTACAAGTTATTTTTAAAAGCTATTGCGCAGTGAACAATTTTCTGCTACCGCATACATCATCACCAGCAGCAGTGATTGGTAAACATCACGCCATCACTCACGAAAAACATTTTTTGTCTTGTGTTTCTGTGTCTGAAGTGCAATAGCGAATCGGTCGAGTCGGCCTCCCACAAGCGGGTCTCACCGACGAGATTGAGAAGGCGCATATATTGCATTAGGATACCGGAGCACTTAGCAACAGCATCACCTCCGTGACTCGGAAGCATCCGTCACCGGATTATCAATCAAATCGTCCATTAATCAAATAAAAATGGAAGATTTACTATCAACTCAGCAACAACTTCTTCAAGCAATGGAGCAGTTATTCACCAACTTCAAGAAAGATGGAGCTGAAAGAAAAACCCCATCTTACATATCAAGGCGACTAGAGACTCTGGATCAGTACTGGAGAGAGTTCCAAGCCAATCATGTCAAGTTGTGTGAGTACGAGGACCAAGACTACACTTATTTCTTGGAAAATCACTTCGAAAAAGCAAAGTCATATTACACCGACTGTCGGAGAATTATTCAGCAACACCTATCTACTGATCAAGAAAAGAAGTCAGTTCTGAGACCTGCTACTCCTTTAGCCGGCGTGACTACAGATTGGCGTCCACCATCAACGGCTGCAACAGCGTCCCCATCAGGTCAGGCCAGCACCAGCCGAGTAGACAGAGGTAACCACAGCAAACTTGACGAGATGTACCGGAAACAAAAAAGCAATTTTAAAGCACTAGAACGAGCAATCAATGCCACTAATCTCGAGTTACTTACCGAAAAGTGGGAGCTCGAGGACAGCTTACGTGACTTACAACTTCGCTGGAATGCCGTGGACTCCTTACACTGGGAGATCGACAGCGAGCTTACCACAGAAGATGTGCAGTACGAAAAAACATACTACATGTTCGAAGACAGCTACAAAAAGATCAAAAAATCAATCAACAGCAAGATGTGGTCCGTATCTCATCAAAAGCATTCTACGCCAAAAATGGAAATCCCTACGTTCAGCGGCAACTATCAGCAGTGGTCATCTTTCAAAGATCTCTTCATGGAAATGATCCACAAGAATAAATTCATTTCAAATGTGCAAAAAATGCAACATTTAAAAAGCAAGGTCAAGGGAGAAGCCGAGAAACTAATACAACATCTAAATATTAGTTCAGAAAACTATGAAACATGCTGGGAAATTCTGAATCATCGGTATAACAACAAACGATTGATTTTTAGTTCTCACATGAACACGCTTTTTGGCTTGCCAACAATACAACACCAATCATCATTTGCCCTGAAAAAATTGCACGACACCACAAAAGAGTGTCTAAGTGCCGTAAAAAACTTAGGCGTGAATACATCAAGTTGGGATCCTTTGGTGGTACATTTGTTGATGCAGAAATTGGACAATGATACACACAATGACTACTTCGAATATCTTGAAGATCCGAGGGAATTGCCTACGCTATCAGGATTTCTAACTTTTTTGGAAATGCGATTCACAGCATTAGAATCGTCTCGACGCAAGCAAGAAGCGCCGCGGAGCAATCAGCAAGCTACCTATCAAGATTCCAAAAAAGCTCAATATTCCAAGGCATACCCGGGTGCATCAACTAAGGCATTTATCAATCATACAAATGTGAAGTCATTGAAATCGTTAGCAAGGAATAAATACACGTGTCCATTGTGCAATGAACAACATGGAATTTTCCACTGTAAATCGTTTCTAGGTCAGACACCAGAATTAAAACGAAAAACAGTGGCAAAATTGAATTTATGCGAAAACTGTCTTTTTGATCATAAAGGCAAGGACTGTTTTTCCGACAAAAGATGCGCGCATTGCAAATGCGGTCACAATACTTTATTGCACGAAGCATACGCATCAAATATCAACGCGAGCGAGCGAGACAGCAACAAAAGAGTTACACAGCAAAGAAACGTGACACATGTTTCACAAGAAAACGTCGCCGAAATCCTCCTGGCAACAGCCCAAATCAAGGTGCTATCAGCTGATGGAAGCTATCTGACGATGCGAGCGCTGATTGATCAAGGGTCACAAACATCACTTATAAGCGAAAATGCCGCTCAAAGACTTGGCCTTCCACGACAACGTTGCAAGGGTATTATTTTCGGGATTGGCACAAAGGAAAATAACTGCAAAGGTATCATCACTATAACAGCATCATCTATGAATTCAGAATACACATTCAATACTGACGTCATCATCATGAAAAGTTTGGTAAACAATCTACCGAACAGATCCTTTGACAAACCGTCATGGAAACGTCTTGAAGGCATACGGCTTGCTGATCCAGACTTCAATATCAGCCGTCCCATAGACATATTACTGGGTGCGAACATCTACTCGAACATCATCATGAGTGGAATCATCAGAAAAGATGAAAATCAACCGATTGTTCAGCAATCACGACTCGGTTGGATCATCTGCGGCAACCTGAAGTCTTATCAGTGTAATGTTGTTCTGCACGATTTACAAAATATTCAGAGGTTTTGGACAATCGAAGACATAGCAGACAACAAAATAACAATATCATCCGAGGATCAATACTGCTTGGAGCATTATAACAACACAACAACACGACGAGAAGACGGTCGATATGTTGTACGTCTGCCCATGAAACCAGGCTTCGAAGAAAAGCTGGGTGATTCAAAGCAGAAGGCCGTGGCACAACTTTATCAGCTGGAAAAGAAATTCGCCAAAAACGAAGACCTCGCAGCAATGTATAAAAACTTTATGCGCGAATACATTGAATTAGAACATATGCAGCAATGTACTCGTAACAGAAACACGATCCCGGCAACGAGTTGCTACCTGCCACATCATTGTGTACAGCGCGCCGAATCGCTTACAACTGCATTACGCGTCGTATTTAACGCGTCATCAAAGACGTCATCAGGCTACAGCCTAAACGACTTGATGTACAACGGACCCAATCTGCAAGCAGACTTACTATCATTGATCATAAGTTGGAGACAGTATAAGGTCGCCTTCACTGCAGACATCGAAAAAATGTTTCGAGCGATCCTCTGCAATAATAACGACAAACATCTACAAAAAATCATATGGCGTGAATCATCAAATCAGCCACTTCAAGAATACGAACTATTAACTGTGACGTACGGGACGAAAGCAGCGCCGTTCCTGGCAATGAACACACTAAAGCAATTAGCACGCGACGAAGGACAGCATTTCCCTGAAGCAGCTAAGGTGTTGAAGAGAGACTTTTTCATGGACGATGTCTTAAGCGGTCAGCACAGCATCCCAGCTGCTCTAAAATTAAAAACAGATCTGATCAACCTACTCAGATCAGGGGGGTTTAATCTACGAAGGTGGTGCTCAAACAGCAATGAGTTACTACAAGCAGCAGGATCAGACACAGATAGCAATCATCAAATTGGGTTTGATTTCAAGCAGAAAGAATCAACAAAGACCCTGGGACTGCGCTGGAACCCTCAGAAGGACGTCTTCACCTTTGAGCTCAAAATCAACACATCAACAGACAAACCAGCCTCAAAAAGGTCACTACTTTCAGACATCTCAAAGGTTTTCGACCCGGCCGGGTGGCTCTGTCCTGTAACAACAAGATTGAAACTCTTATTCCAATCAGTCTGGAAAGAAGATTTGAAGTGGGATGACCAACTTCCACTAAGCATTGAAGAAGAGTGGTCTAAGATCAAACATGACCTCGAAGGCATCAATCAAATCCAAGTACCAAGATGGCTTCAAAGTTATGAGAACGACGACATTGAGCTACACGGGTTCTGCGATTCCTCAGAACGTGCCTACGCTTGTGTTATCTACAGCAAAATCAAGAGCAAGAAACAAGGTGAACAAGCAGTAGTTCTGATAGCAGCAAAATCAAAACTAGTTCCGACATCAAAAATCATATCATTGCCGAAATTAGAACTGTGTGCCGCTCACTTATTATCAAGACTCATGCAGACAGTCAAACACAGTCTATCAGAGCAAAACATCAAGACCTTCGGCTGGTCAGACTCAACAGCTGTGCTCGGCTGGATCCAAGGCGACATCAATCGCTGGAAGCCATTCGTCGCCAACCGTGTACAACAAATCAAAGAAATCATACCTGCGGACTGTTGGCAGTATGTCAAGTCGACTGATAATCCAGCAGACTGCGCCAGCCGTGGGGTATCAACAGCAATCCTCAAAAATCATCCCTTGTGGTGGCAAGGCCCATCATGGCTGAAAACATATCAAAAAGAAACCACCACAAAAACATACACTACGAATCAAGAAGTGAAGAAAGCAATGCAAACCAACGTCACTATTCAACGTCACAGCTCTGACGTAATCGAAGCGTTGATAAACAAACATAGCTGTATGACGCGAGTGACGCGTATACTTACCTGGGTATTGCGGGCGGTGTCGAATTCCAAACCGAAGACGCCGTATCTAACTGCACCTGAAATCAAACAAGCAAAATACATTATTATAAAGCACATACAAGAAAAGTATTTTTATGAAGAAATACTTACCATCAAGAAGCAGGGGAAAGTGAAGCGTAACAACAACCTGCTGTCCCTTAATCCATTCTTGGATAAAAACGATCTTCTAAGAGTTGGTGGCAGGATCAATAATGCAAGCATCGATGAAAACATGAAGCATCCTCTCATCGTGCCACACAGCGGACACTTCACTGAGCTCATAATCGATCAGGCACACAAGGCCACCTTCCACGGTGGAGCCCGCCTGACTCTATCGCATCTGAGACAGCATTACTGGATTATTGGCGGCAACAGGGCTGTCAAAAAACGCATCCGTGAATGTGTTGTCTGCAGAAGACACAACCCAATCAAACAGACTCAAATCATGGGAGACCTACCGTCAGCAAGATGTAACCCAACCAGGCCATTTTACCACGTTGGTACCGATTACACCGGTTTCATCGACGTGAAAGCAAACAAAGGACGAGGCATAAAAACGACGAAAGGATACGTCGCAGTTTTTGTGTGTATGGTCACTAAGGCCGTACACCTGGAAATGGTATCAGACCTCTCCTCATCAGCATTCCTCGCAGCACTCCGACGAATGGCAGCGCGCCGTGGAGCACCGCGTCACCTGTACAGCGACAACGGGACCAACTTCGTCGGCGCCTACAAACACTTACAGCAGGAATTCATCAATCTTCGACAAGCCTTGGACGATGATTTCTTCGCAGCAATATCAGACATGGAGATCGAATGGCACTTCAACGCCCCCTCGTGGCCTAGTGCAGGAGGTCTATGGGAAGCGGCGGTGAAAAGCCTAAAATTCCACTTACGAAGAGTCATCGGAGCACAAAAGCTTACATTTGAGGAGCTATCAACATTGTTGTCACAGCTGGAAGCGTGCCTGAACTCAAGGCCACTGTGCGCCCTGAGCGAAGATCCCGAGGACATCAACTTCCTCACCCCGTCACATTTTCTGGCGAGTGGCCCCACCCTCACCATCATCGAAACCGAAAGGGACGAGCGCACACGTTGGCAACTGGTACAGAAAATCTTCTACGACATATGGAAGAGATGGCAGTCCGAGTTCCTGTGCCAATTATCAGCTAGAAGCAAGTGGCAACAGAAGCAAAGAAACATGAAAATTGGTGACGTTGTCGTCATACATGACGTCAACTTACCTCCCGGCAAGTGGGCGCTCGCTAGAGTTGTTGAACTTCACCCTGGAAAGGACGATCTGGTCCGAGTGGTGTCCCTGAAAACTAAAAACAACATTATCAAGAGGCCTATTACAAAAATATCACCACTTCTATCAGATGATTACGTTGGTAGCGAGCAAAATTCGGAATCAAGCAATAAGGAGTCTACAGCAAAAAGCACCAAAGCAAAAAGAACGCGAAGCAAAAAATCATGCAACTTCATAGCTTTAGCAATGTTGACTTTACTTACCATCATTTCACCCGTTCAGTGTGCCTTCAACCTACTTAGTCTAAGCAATAATCAGAGCATTTATTTGGACAAAATTTCCAACATGCACCTTGTCAGAGATCAGTGGAAACTCATTGTCTACTACGAAATGAATCCGTACTGGCAAGGCATTGAATTGTATCGCAAGTACTTCGATTATTTGGATAACATATGCTCCAAGATATCCAAACAAACAAAATGTGACGTAATGTTGTCACAACTACGTCATGAGGCCACTGAACTGGACTACTATCATCATATGTTGCTCGGTCAGCAATACACGCGCTCGAGACGCCGGCGCGGGCTTATCAACGGTGTCGGATACCTAGCGCACAGCTTGTTCGGTGTGTTAGACGAAGAGTTTGCTCAAAAATACGAGAGAGACATCAATATAATCAGGATGAATCAGAAACATCTTGCTCTTTTATGGAAAAATCAAACATCCGTGGTTGAAGCTGAATATAACCTTTTGAGTCGAATCGAAGAGTCTATTAACAAGCAGTACAAGATCTTCAATGCCCACATCATAGAGCTAGAAAAAGAAGCCAACATCATAACAAAGGAAATTCAGACCGAAAAAATCATCAATGAATTTATTCTCTCATCCATGATAGCAAACAACATTTTGGCCAATCTTAAAAACATTCAAGAAACGTTGGTGGAGACCATCACAGACATCCACTATGGGCAGTTTAATGTTTATTTATTAACGCCTGAACAACTGAATGAAGAGTTAAATATTATCTCTGGCCAATTATCAAAGGAATTAGCTCTGCCTATAAACAACATCCAAAACAACTTATCCAGACTCTATCATTTACTGGAAGTAAAAGCAAGGATGACAAGCCAATACTTTATTTTCGAGATCAAAATCCCGTTGGTAAGCAGGGATACCTACGAGATTTACAGGCTTATATCTATCCCGCAGCAAGTACAAAAACAGATGGTCCGCATCACTCCTATCGCAGATCATATCGCGATCAACATCCAAAAGGACTCGTACGTACCATTATCAGAAGAAGAAGTTCGAAGATGTACACAGTTCAACGCTGAGACTCACCTTTGCCCGCTACAGAAACCTATTTTCCATATGAATTCGGACGATATTCTCTGCATCAAAAATGAAGACACAGGTCAGTGTGAAATCAAAACTTCGCCCTGCAAGGATATATGGGTTGAACTTAACAAACTAAATACGTACCTGTACTTTTGCTGTTATCAAAGGATGATAAGAATAATATGCGAGCATCATGTTACAGCGCAACGACTTAGCAAGGCCGGTATTATCATTCTCGAGGACGGCTGTTTCATTAAAAGTGAAACATTGACAATATTTTCACACAGAAAGCAGGTCACTAATTATAATATCAAGCCCGACCTTGCAAAGATAGACATACCTCCAATCAATGATGTCATCAACCTATCTATTCCTCTCCAAAGGCTCGAGAAATTCGACGAGTCAGAAAATGAGGAGAATCGAAAACACTTGTCAAGTATTGGACACCAAATAGAGCAGCTGAAGACAAGCAACGCTGATACAGAGATGGTAAATCAGTTATCAAACCACGACCTACATCAATATGTGCTTATTTATCTTCTGCTGGGAGCAGCTATACTAGCATCAACATTAATCGCCTTGCGGAGTCTACGCCGCAGATGCGCCGCACGTATACAAGGTCCCTCTCAAAGCGAAAGATCAGCTGGCTTGAATGTACAGTTCACTGGCACGAACCGAAACACAGAGCAAGCAACATCGGTCGAGCCCCGCGGTATCGCAGTTACGTCATCGGGTGAACTGAGTGCACGCGCACTGGATAAGTCGACGTCGCCTACAGTTTGCAAACGTTTTCGTGATCTTAGTGCAGTGTAGTGAAGTGTGAAATTTATAAGTTTTTTAATTGAAATTTATAAGCTAATTTTTATAGTATAATCATCGTTATCAATTAGTATCAATTTGTAATCGCCTATCAATCATCATCTGTTCTCTCTCTCTCTCCCCGCAGCATGTACGGTCTTTACAAACCGCACATTTTTGCACTTAAGCATTTTTACCATATTGTATCATTTTTCATTCTCATCCATTCAGTACGCAATCATTCGCCGTCGCGCATTGTACTCACTATCAATAATATCAGAATAAATTACATAATCAGTTCAAGTCTTTATCATTTTTATCAACTTCTAAGATAGTACAGCACAGCAGCTCGTACAATGGCTTAGTTCAATACTCGGCCCGTTAGTGCTCAAAGTCGTGTCGTGTTGACAACAGCTCCCGAAATTTTAATTAAAAATGACGTTTTATGCAGTGAACGGATGTCAATACATCAGAGAAACACAAGAAACATAGTATCATTACATTTCACGAGTAACTTATGCTTTTAAAATTATATTTTTACGTAAAACATTCATCAAAAAAATATGAATTTTTAAAAACTGACACATTACATTATGTGGAAATGTTGCCAACGTGAAAGAAAAATTCTTCCACCTTTTTTTAATTAATACTAAAACACGTCAAAAGGAATGAGGGCATCCACGGATTTCTATCGGATCGGATTCTAGGATTGTGGCAGAAGTTTTGCTCAAACTTAGTAAAACAGAACAAGTCTGTTGTAATATGTGGAGACTTTAACATCAATCTCCTTGAAACTTCTTCCATTAGTATTAAGTTTAGCTCATTGTTTAAATCATATAATCTTGTTAATTTATTCTTAGAACCAACACGTATTGCTGGGCCTAGTGCGACCTGTATAGATAATATTTTTACAGATGTTAAGCCCTTGCATAAATCAATTATTCAAAATTTAAGTTCAGATCACTGTGGACAGTTGGTATCATTGCCTTACATACACAAGAAACAGAAAAATAAGAAAGTTGTGTTTGTTCCAATAAATGAACATCGCTTGGAGAGGTTTAGAAGTAATATAATAAAAAAAAATCCATTATATTCAATTAAAAACAGTGCTAATTATTTGTATGGTACATTATTTAAAATTATAACTTGTGAATTTAGTAGGATATTTACTTATAAAACTTCCTCTATAACAGTCGCAAATCATTTAATGAATGGGCGACAGTAGGAATTTATAAGAGTAGGCGAAAGTTATACGAGCTTTTTAATGAAAGATCATATAATAGTAGTGTTATATTTAGAGATTATGTAAAAACATATTCTAAAATATTTAAAAAAGTGTGCGCCACAGCTAAGGCTTTACATTTAAGTAACAAAATTAAAACTGCATCTAACAAAATTAAAATGACCTGAAGAATAATAAATAGTGAAACGGGCAAGGTCAAACCGCGCAACTCGGAGTTTCAATTGAATATTAACAATAATTTAACCCGATCTGATCAAGAAGTTGCTATGGCTTTTGAGAAACATTTTACTGATGTTCCTGTTTTGACAACTAAATCATTAAACTCTTCTCCTACTGTCGCTGAATCATTGCTCAAACAAAATGTAAAGGCTTGTTCAAATACTTTTAAATTCCATAGAGTACTGCCAAAAGATATTGTTAAATATTTTAAAACTATTGATGTTAAGAAAACGGCAGATTTATGGGGGATTTCCGTTGAAGTTATTTTATCTATAATAGATATAATAGCACCTTATCTAGCCACTATATTTAATACAAGCGTCGAATCTGGTGTGTTTCCAGATTTAATGAAACTCAGTTAAGTCATACCTTTATTTAAATCTGGTAGTATATTAGACCCTGCCAATTTTAGACCAATTTCTGTACTACCAACATTTAGTAAAATTTTTGAAAAAATAATTTTAGATCAGATGTTAAGTTTCTTTAATATTAATAAATTGCTACATAGAAATCAATTCGGTTTTACAAGGGGTCGCTCAACAACTGACGCTGGAGTTGAGCTTATTAAACATATTTTTTGTGCATGGGAAAATTCAGAGGATGCTTTGGGTATATTTTGTGACCTTTCCAAGGCCTTCGACTGCGTTCACCATGAGACATTAATCAGGAAGCTACATTTCTATGGTGTCAAGAACACAGCGCTTAAACTTATAATTTCATATTTAAGTAATAGAATGCAGAAAGTTATTATCAATGGTAAAAGTTCTTCCGGCTCACCTGTACTAATGGGTGTCCCTCAGGGCTCAATTCTCGGCCCATTCCTATTTCTAGTGTATATTAATGACTTACCTTCTATTGTAGAGGATAATCATGATATAGTATTATTTGCTGATGATACTTCCTTGATTTTTAAACTTAAATGTCAATCATTTAAATGTGACGAAGTGAATAATGATATATCAAATTTAGTGCATTGGTTTAACGTTAATAATTTACATTTAAACGAAATAAAACTAAATGTATTAAATTTACAACAACGAATGTTAAAAATCTGAGAACCAATGTGTTTTTAAATGGGGAAGAACTGAGCCCTGTTGAATCCACTGTTTTTCTTGGCATCACTCTCGACGCAAAGCTTCAGTGGGGCCCCCATATATCTAAACTAGCAAGCAGACTAAGCTCTGCAGCCTATGCTGTAAAAAAGATTAGAGGTCTCACTAGTGTCGAGACAGCTAGATTAGTTTATTTCAGTTATTTCCATAGCATAATGTCTTATGGGATTTTGCTATGGGGAAATGCGGCTGATTCAGAAACTATTTTTGTTTTACAGAAGAGGGCCATTAGAGCTATTTACAACCTAAAACTGAGAGAGTCTCTTAGAGATAAATTTAAAGAAATAAATATATTAACTTTGGCCTCTCAGTATATTTACGAAAATTTAATGTATGTTCACAAAAACAAAGGTAGTTTTAGTAAAAAAAGTGATGTGCATTCTGTAAACACTAGGAACAAACACAAGCTAGTGATACCAGTTTCTCGACTCCACAGAGTCAGTAATTCATTCTTGGGGCAATGTATACGCTATTACAACAGGGTCCCGGAAAGTGTACAGGCTCTCTCTATTAGCAAGTTTAAATGTTTTGTTAAGTTGAAACTGTATAAAAAGGGTTATTATAGTATAAATGAATACATGGTTGATAATAACCCCTGGGAATGAGGTGATCGCTTCCAAGCAGTTTCTAAAATAAATTTTGTACTTATATAGTTGTATAACCATTATTGTAAAATTTGCTTTAAAAAAAATGTCCCGCTGGGTTTCTTGCTGGTTCTTCCCAGGACGGAGGTTTTTTTTTCGAACCAGTGGTAAAGTAAAAAATGACTTTCAATAAGAATTACACATGTGATCTATATTGAATTAAAAAATATTATTTTCTATTCTATTCTATTCACTACTTTTTCTGCATCCAGGGCGGCGCCACTTTACAGTGAGGTGAAATATTTGACAGATTTCATAGCGGGGATGATAATTTCTTAAGAAAATGTAATATTTAAGGTTTCTTTCTGTATTATTAGTTATATTTTATATTAATTACATTAAAAATGAATAAACCAAACTATAAAATATAACTAAAAGCCGATTTTTTAAAAAGAGTTAAAAAGTGCAAAAAATTAAAAAATCAAACCTCTGACACCTTATGTTGTGTAATAATATAATATTCTAGATAATGATAAACTATCATTTAAAACGAATTTCTCAATAAACTGACACTATGTTACAAATAAACTTTACCTCAGTCACAACTAGCGACATCTGGTGAGTGGAAGTTTATTAAGCCCTCATTAAATAGAGTGCGTAACGCAACTTGACAACTTATTACTACGAGGGCTGCCAACATTGAAAAAATGCAACGCATTGTTTTTATTTATCGACGGCTCCGTGGCGCAGTGGCTTAGCAATGAGTTGTTGCGCTGGGAGCCGCGGGTTAGAATCCCGCACGGAGCAAGTATTTGTATGTCCTACAAATCATTGTCCCGGGTCTGGATGTTTGTCCTCGTGCAATTTATGTTTGTAAGCTGCCTCCACGATACAGGAGAAAATCCCAGTGTGGGGGAAACGTTTTTAAAAAAAAATATGGTTGATGAATTTTAAGGAAACTTTTTATATGGTCTGATAATAATTGCATGTTTGGTTTTCGTTTTATGTTTCTTTCTGATCCGATCATTGCGGCTTGTGAGACAGTAAAAATCTGACACAATTGAAATGAAAGCAGTTGGAAGCCCAATAAAATACAAAAAATTGTTCTTTACATTTTTTTATAGGATACGGTGACATACGAACACACGGTCCACCTGATGGTAAGTGGATGCTGTGACCCATATACATGTACAAATATCCTCAATAAAGAGATGCGTTGTCATCCGTGGGGACTGTGTAAAACCTACCAAAATTAAAATTTTCTTGTGTTTTTTTTGTATTGTAGCTTACATTGCACATGCAGTGAGGTGCGGCACACCATTACTCGACGATTGTTAAAAAAAATGTTAAAAACAAACTGAATAATAGATACTGAATACGGTCAATCGTTCGTTGAACAGTCGTGTGTCAGGCATCGGGAGGGTGTGTATCGAACTTGCATTAGTCATATAATTAAACGTCTCTATACAGTTACAAAGAAAAATATGATGCAATCACATTTATATGATTCATAAAAGTATCTCACTTGGCTAGATAGGCAAATATCCTATTCAAAAATATTTTGATTTTAGCATGCTACACTTCGATAATAGAATTCAAACAAACTTATTTTCACATTTGTGTCATACGTTACGTTGTAACTATTAGTCTAATATAGTTTCAACTTCCCTACTTTTCGGGAAAATTTAATGTATTGGCCACATTATTTCTTCACTTGCGTGTGTTTCGTCTAGCGTAAATACAAGTTAATAACGCACACATAGATTTTGTTCTTGCCCCACTTTTGAACGTCCGCTTTGTAGGGAACTATCGTTCTAGGTGTTATTATTCTAAGGTCTTAAATTGAAAATGTGCTTATAAGTTAGACAACCTTTTCAGGCACTGCAAATTTGACAAGGACAATGCTTATACATAAAATATGCTATAAGTATATACACCAACAAAATTGAGTGAATAATGTGTTAATATAGTTTTTACAGCGTATTTATAACTCTAATATATATGTATAGAATGTCGTTTCGGTAATAGTTAAGTTAAAGCAACTTTTATTGAATAAAGAATAATCGACCAATCAGAACGCGTCGTATCGTAGAACTTCCTAGAAGTTTTTTAATTAATTGCGTAATAGTTGATACCGAAAATAACGGGAATAATTTTATGTTCTAAAAGAGTTATATATAAGACATTGAATTAGCATAAGGATTATAGATTAATGAAGTGAAGGAATATTTTGTATAATTAAACGCATTTGCTAGTTATACAAAAATTAAAGAATTACTGTACCCAAATATTATGATAATTTGGGACATTTCGTTTAATAACTTTTTTAAATGTTAATGTATTGAGTAACCTTTATGGTATACTAATAAAGGACTATATATATATCATCATCATCATTACAGCCCTTCACAAGTCCACTGCTGAACATAAGCACGGTCCTGAGCCACCTGCATCCATCGACTTCCTGCATATCTTACCAGGTCGTCACTCCATCTAGTGGGGGGACGCCCTACACTTCGCCTGCCGGTACGAGGCTGCCACTCGAGAACCTTTCTTCCCCATCGGTTGTCGGTTCTTCGAGCTATATGGCCCGCCCATTGCCACTTCAGCTTACTAATCCGTTGGGCTATGTCGGTCACTCTGGTTCTACTGCGGATATCCTCATTTCTGAGTTTATCACGCAGAGAAACTGCGAGCATAGCCCTCTCCATAGCTCGCTGAGCGACCTTGAGCTTCCTTATCCGGCCAGCAGTGAAGGACCACGTTTCAGTTCCGTATGTCATCACTGGCAACACGCACTGGGTGTACAGTCTCGTTTTCAAGTTTTGAGGTATACCTGACGAGAAGATGTGCCGTAATTTCCCGAACGCTGCCCAACCGAATTGAATCCGTCGATTGACCTCTCGGTCGAAGTTGGACTTACCTAGTCGGATTATTTGTCCCAGGTAAACATACTCGTCAACAACTTCGATCTTAGTGTGCCCAACAACTACCGGCATAGCTGTGACATGGACATTAAACATGATCTTTGTTTTGTCCATGTTCATCTTAAGACCTATCCGTTGGGAAGTACTATTGAGGTCATTGAGCATAGTGCTTAGGTCCTCCAGCGATTCTGCCATAAGGACTATATCGTCGGCAAATCGAAGGTGAATGATGTACTCGCTTGATGTTGATACCGTATCCTTTCCAGTCCAGAAGCTTCAAAACGTCTTCCAATGCAGCGTAGAAGAGTTTCGGGGATATGACGTCACCCTGTCTTACACCTCTCTGCAAGTGGATAGGTTTCGTACTCTGGTTCTGTACTCGGATAGCCATCGTAGCCCTACTGTACAAGCACTTCAACACTTCGATATACCGACAGTCAACTTGGCACCGCTGAAGGGACTGCAGCACCACCCAAATTTCGACGGAATCAAAGGCTTTCTCATAGTCCACAGACGCCAGACATAGTGGAAAATTGTACTCCTCGGACTTTTGTACAATTTGACGAAGGGTATGTATGTGGTCTATGGTGCTAAAGCCTTTTCGGAAACCGGCTTGTTCGGGAGGCTGGAAGTCGTCAAGTCTGCGCGCGAGACGATTCGTAATGACTCTCGAAAACAGCACGTAGACGCGGCTCATAAGGAAAATCGGTCTGTAGTTCTTCAAGAGAGCGTTGTCGCCTTTCTTGAAAAACAACACCACCGCACTTCTGCTCCACGCCTCCGGTGTAATGCCACCATGAAGGACAGAATTAAAGAGCTTCTGAAGTAATTCAAGTACTGGTTTTCAACCCGTTTTTAGAAGCTCCGCTGTAATTCCATCCTCGCCTGGGGCCTTGCCGTTTTTAAGGTGCTGGAGAGCCATTCTAATCTCGTTTAGACTGACGTCCGGGATATCATCGTCGGGAATAATGTCGGACAAGACTCGCTCTTGGATCGTTACTCACACTTGCGTGTGGCTCCAACGATGACGTGTACAGCTGCCCATAGAACCTCTCAATCTCACTCAAAATCTCAGGTGCCCCGGAAACGATGCTGCCACATTCGGTCTTCAGCCTTGACAGTTGGCTCTTTCTGGCAGACAGATCTCTGGCAAAGACTTTGGAGCCTTGGTTCCGCTTGATCGCTTCTTCAATACGAGCTGTATTGAAGTTGCGTAAGTCCCGCCGCATGCATTTGGAGATCTGTCTGTTCAGCTGCCTGTATGGTGCGAAATCTGTTGAAGAATGTAGCTTCATCACCCGTCTAACAGCCATGAGATTAAGAGTGTGATCAGAGAGTTTTTGTGTTCTTCTGCGGCGGGTCTTGCAGAACTTAGCTCCGACCGCATGGACAGTTTCCACGAGCTTGTCATTCAAATCGACCACTTCATTGCAGTCTTCTAGGCACTGAAAACGGTTTTGTAACTCGAGCTGAAAGGTTTCGGGACTTTGGATTAGAGCATCAGGGGGACGGAGCGTTGACTTCATTAGACGAGACCTCTTCAACTTAACGTTTAGGTTCAGTGTGCCTCTAACCATTCGGTGATCGTTGCCGGTTTTCACCCTCGCGATCACTGAGACATCACTGAACAGTTGTCGTCTGGTCGTCATAATGAAATCAATCTCATTTTTGTCGAACTGTCGGGGCTCGACCAGGTCCACTTCCTGTGGGGCCGCTTCTGGAAGAAAGAGTTCATCATAAAGAGTCCCTCTTTCTCCATGAAGTCGGCCAGCTGCTGGCCCCTTGGGTTCCGTTGCCCTATTCCAAATTTCCCCACTTTCAGCTCACCGGTTTTTCTTGTGTCTAGTTTTGCATTGAAGTCTCCCATTTACACCGTATACTGGGTTTTGGAGGAATTCATGGCTCTAGATATATCCTCATACATTTCCTCCACCTCCTCATCGGGGTGTGCCGAGGTTGGTGCGTAAACCTGTATGACTTTCAGTGAATACCGTTTGGTGATTCTGAGTATAAGGTACGCAACCCTCCTCGACACACTCTCAATCTTTACAACGTTGTTAACGAGAGACTTGTGGACGATAAATCCGACACCTCCTTGGGACAGATGGTCGCCCTCCCGGTAATAGAGCAAGTTGCCGGTTTCGAGGATTACCGTGTCCTCCCCCTCTCTTCGGACTTCGGATAATCCTTTAATATGCCAGCGTAACTTGTCTATCTCTTCTTCCAGCTCCACGATCTTCTCGTCAGTCCTCAGGGTGCGTGCGTTGTACGTTGCCAGGTCGAGTCGTCGTAGCTGGCAACCGAACCTCCACCGGAGATTCTTAGCACCCCCTGCCCCGCCGTTACCATGGTCGCCACCGTAGCCAGGAATAGCGGGGCCGCCGGGGACTGGGGGCCGTCTCTTTGTAACTTTCATTATGGGGGGTATATTGCCATAGTTGCCACGCTTGGCGAGCGGGTTGGCAACCGCAGTTTTTTATTGTATTTTGCCGTTACCAGGAAGATGCTGCTGCCCATCTCCTGCCTGTGTCCCTTTGTCGCCTTTTACGACACCCACGGGAAGATATGTGGTAGTGGATATTCTTAACCGCCACTACAAGGCAATATATATAATAATATAATAATATATATATATATATATATATATATATATATATATATATACGTACATATCATATAAATGTTCATATAATATATAAATATATACATAATACAAAAAAGCTTTAATTCACTTATGTTTTTTAAAATAAACTTGTTGGAAGCTTTTTAATGTCAAGAGTGAGGCTGCAAATGTAATCTTAAATCAGTATACTACTGCACAGTTGGTATTTCTAGGAAACATTAATGCCTGTCACCAAGACTGGCTGTTACTAATCCAGAAGACCGACCATTTTTTTTATTTTTTTATAGGATATGGGTGACAAACAAGCACACAGTCCACCTGATGGTAAATGGTTGCTGTTTGTCCATAGACATCTACATCTATCCTCGATTATGAATCAAAATGCAGATGCGTAAAAAGGGTCTCCGGTTCTCTACACTCACCATACAAAACACAGCAGCATTAAACTGCTATTTTACGCTGGTATTCTGTGAGATCGTGGTCCTTACCCGGTTGAGCCAATCCAATCGTGCTGCTACTATACCAGTAATATAGCTGCAGCATGGCTCTACCATGTGACATGCTGGAAGAGAAGCGTGGAATTTTGCCTTGACGCTAGTTCTTTCTCAGTTGGCAAAGGAAGTGACTAGGGTACCCGATGTAGATTGTCACACAGCCAATTGCTTGGAACTTCTGCTGAATACCGAACCAGACCTGTATAAAGTACATGTTACACCCCTCCCCTTGGGGTACATCTGACCACTGTCTGGTGCAATCTGTATGGTCATATTCTCCATCTCGTTACAAGCCCTAAGATGTTCGACGATTATGGCAGTATAAGTCAGCTGATTGGGATAAGGTGCGACACTTTTTTGCACTTTTTTGGCGGGAGGTCTCTTTGTGGAGGAGATCTGCGGATCCGTCAAGCTGCGCGGTTGCGTTAAAGGATGTTTTGAGTCGAACTATGGAGTATTTTATCCCATTCTCTAGTGCAAAGCAAAGCAAAGTTCGCCCATGGTTTAACGCTGAAGGAGCCCAAGTTGAAAAATGCAAGCGTTTAGCGTACCTATCCTGGTTTGACGCTCGAACCATAATGCTTCGATAATTAGCTTCAAGAAGAGACCTTTCAACTAGGCTGCTAAGTCCTACAAAAAAGCATTACGGAAAGCTAGTCTTGATCGCATTAAACATATTGGCGCTAAACTCTTTGCCAGACCATCTGGCTTTAGAACTTGTTGGTCCCTCGCCAAAGCGCTCGAGACAAATTTCTGTCGGCCTACACTGCCTCCGCTGGTAAAACCGAATGGCATACTAGCGCATACGGCTGAAGAGTAAGCGGACTACTTGTTCTCGTCTCTCTTACCGCTTGCAATTCGCGTTTGGACAGGAGCAACAGGGTATAATCTTAATAACCTTACGGTACCGCCGTCAGAGTTCCGTATCACATACAAGGAGTTATTTAAAATCTTGCGGTGTCCAAGCTTGAACAAAACTAGTGGAACAGTTGGTATAACAGTTATACTTCCAAAGGCTTGCACTTTGAGTTGTCTCCTGAGCTGACATGCTTTTTCCGGCTGTCATTTATGACTGAAATATTTCCAAAATTCTGAAAGCTGACTGAAGTGCAGCCAGTTCCAAAAAGGCAGCCGTGCCGACCCTACCAATTATCAGCTAATCTCAATTACGTCCATACTCTCAGCGTCATAGCTCCCAAGCTATTTCTAATTTGTTGTGTTGTTAATTTGTGTAACATACATGATTGTAAGCTGTTATTTAAAAAAAAAAAGGCCCGCTGGGTTTCTTGCTGGTTCTTCCCAGGACAGAGGTTTTTTTCGAACCAGTGGTAATTATACAAAAGAGTGACTTTCAATAAGTATTATTTATAATCTATATTGAATAAAAAAGTTTCTGTTTCTGTTTCTGTTACTCTGCAAGATCCTGAAGCGTATATTGAATGCCTTCGAATGCCTCGAATGCATTCGAAAAGGGCCAGGTCCAGATTGCCTTTCGCCTATTTTTGTAAAACGTTGCGGTACAGGTCTTGCATTCCGTCTAACGCTGATCTTCAATCGTTCCCTTGATGAAGGTGTATTTCTTGAAGTGTGGAAAAGAGCACGAATCGTACCGATCTTCAAAAAGGGTGATCGAATGGATGTTAAAAATTAACGTCCAATATCAATTTTGTCATCTTTTTCAAAACTGTTTGAAAGTCTTGTATATCCCATCCTCACCAAACATTTAAACAACATTCTAACGAGCGCTCTGCACGGTTTCAGAAGCGGCTTATCAGTAACAACTAACTTGTCAAACTTTACCTCAGATCTGTTGGCAGAGGTAGATAATGGACAACAGATCGATGCTATTTATACCGATTATAGCAGCTCATTTGATAAGGTTGACCATCAGACTTTAATAAACAAGCTTTCGCAATACGACATCGATGCCTCTTTAAATAAATGTTTCAAATCCTATCTAAGCCAGACACCTCAGACGGTAGTAGTAAATGGGTTTGAATCTGAGAGATACATCGCTCGCTCTGGGGTACCATAGGGGTCTCACCTCGGGCCTTTGTTGTTTTTGGCCTTCATAAATGATATTACCACAGAGGTAGAGCATTGCAAATGCTCACTTTTTACCGATGACTTAAAAATCTATAAAATTACAAAGTCGGATGAAGACTCAAAATTAATACAAGAAGATCTTGATAGAATCACAAATTGGTGTGGCGTCAATAGTATGACTCTTAATGTTAACAAATGTTTTCATGTAAAATATATTATCTATATTTTATGTATAATAGATTGTATTCTGACGAACTAAATACTACTACTAGAAATAAAGACGAACGTTGGCAGATTATTGCAATCCTTTGCTTGTTCACATAACGAAAGACTAAGCAAAAGTTTGGTTCGGATTCGTTTAATATTGACAAGACGTGTAGACCCGCCAACGGACTGGTTGTACGATAGTAGAAAGGGGAGGGAGGAATCAAAACAGTTTTCTTGTCCTAAACTCAACAAATCAGCCATAGTTGAGTTTCAGAGAAAATTCCACCACTAACAACTGAAGGAGATCAGTGTACTCCAAATATACATTCGGGAACACACACGTACTGTCTTTGCTATTAGACAGTATCCATGTCAGTCTGATTTTATATATAATAACTTAAATAAAATACTTAAAATATATTCCATGCAATTAAATATATACAAAAAAAAACTCTAATCCATTGGTTGTATACACTGACTTATGACGAGGTTGAAAATCTTTTAAAAAGAATTGTCTGAAATCTATCTTACCAACATCTTATACATTTACAGGCAACTACTTTTCTTACTTATAATTTCTTCACCCACCAGCACATACACACACACCCCCATATCATACATACAACAACACTCCTACACTCACATTCACACACTATAATATACTCATACTAATTACAATTTTTCTAGAGGTTAAACTTTTTGTAATTTTACTTTTTGTAAACCTTAAGGGAAGTAGCGGGTCACTCTTAACGCGAGTATCTACTGACTAGTCACTGGGAAGTCTCAGTACTGTGTTGTTAACAAGATCCGGGGTGGTACCACGACCTCACAGAATACCAGCGTGAAGTAGAGATTTACCTCTGCGTTTCGCTTGGTGAGTGCAGGTGGCCGGAGGCCCTTTTTACTGAAAATGAGGCATTCCATCTTAGTCCTCACGGGTGACAACGCATCTACATTTTGATTTGTAATAGAGGATAGATGTAGATGTCTATGGGCCGCAGCAACCACTTACCATTAGGTGGACTGTGTGCTCGTTTGTCACCCTTTTCCCATAAAAAAAAAAGATCACTGAAATAAACGTATTATTTATTTATTTATTTACAATAACTTTGGTATCATCACCAAAGACTCTGTTGCCCCTTACAATGGTTACAAAGATGGTATGGGGTGGTGGATTGAATATTTTAAAACGCCATTAACTCGATAACTTCCGCATAGCAATCATGAAAAATGTCTTGTGTTTCCATATTTTAATTATTATTATTTTTAATTTCAACATCCATAATTTTTCTACTAGTAAAAATAATCTTTATACTCCTTAATCGTCTTTATAAATCAAGCGATTTTCGTATTTGTTTCCCCTGTGCACATGGTAAGTGTTTTAATGCCAGCTTCCTTCCCTCAAGATTATATTTATAATTCATATTACGTTCCCCCTTATAGAATTAGAACTCATTTGTAGCGATGTAAGATGCGTGATTCGTTCCATGAAACATATTCTGCATTGCGAATTTGATTAGAAAAATAACGAATATTATTGCCTTTCAAAAATTTTGTATATTGAATAAGGGTGATAAACGAGCACATAGTGGTATAGATTATATAGTCAACAAGTTCAAAAACGTGTTAATTCTAGTTCCCGTTATTAAAATATGTGTGATAGCTCATTAATATTTCCAAAAAAAGCTTTAGCACCACAGACTACATACATACCCTTCGGCAAATGATACAGAAGTCCGAGGAGTACAATTTGCCACTATGTCTGGCGTATGTGGAATATGAGAAAGCATTTGATTCCGTCGAAATTTGGGCGGTGCTGCAGTCTCTGCAGCGGGGGCAAGTGAAGTGTCCTTATATCGAAGCGCTGAAGTGTTTGCACAATCGCTATCCGACAGAACCAGAGTACGAAACCTATCCAACTGAAGAGAGGTGAAAGACAGGGTGACGTAATAACGCCAAAACTATTCATCGCTGCATTGGAAGACGTTTTCAAGCTCCTGGACTGGAAAGGATACGGTATTAACATCAATGGCGAGTACATCACTCACCTTCGATTTGCCGAAGATATGGTAGAATCGCTGGAGGACCTAAGCACTATACTCAATGACCTCAATAGTGTCTCACAATGGATAGTTCTACCTATTCCGGTAGTTGTTGGGAGCACTAAGTTCAAAGTTGGTTACTAGGTAAATCCATCTACGGATACAACTCGGATGGGTAGCGTTCAGGAGATTACGACACGTCTTTTCGTCAGACATACCTCCAAACGTCAAAACTAGATTGTACAATCATTGCGTATTGCCAGTGATGATCTATGGATCTGAGACATGATCCTTCATAGCTAGCCGTATGAGGATGCATAAGATCGCTCAGCGAGCTATGGAAAGGGCTATGCTCGGCATTTCTCTGCGTTATAAAGTTAGAAATGAGATTATCCGCAGTGAAACTAGAGTAACCGTCATAGCCCAACGAATTAGTAAGCCGAAGTGGCAATGAGTCGGCCATATAGCTCTAAAGAACTGACAACCGATGGGCCGATGGGAAGAAAGGTTCTCGAGTGGCAACCTCCTACTTGTAGGCGAAGTGTAGGGTGTCCCACACTAGATGGAGTGACGACCTTGTAAGACTTGGATGCAGGTGGGCCAAAACCATGATTTGTGGCATTCCTTGGGGGAGGCCTATGTTTAACAGTAGTTTTGTGAAGGGCTGTAATGATATTGATGAAATATTAAAACCTGAATCAATAAAACACCGGCTTTCTCCCCAAGGTTCTCCATATATATGTTCGCCACTACGGTAGACACAGGTGAGCTCATCGCCACTTCGTCTACTTGCTAGATAATAGTTGCTGTAGAACTATTCCTTCCACAATAGATCCGTAAAAAATAGTGTCATTTAATATTTAGCGTTCGCGTAAATATAAGAAATCATTATTTTGTAGGTATTAAATGTAAAACCAAAAATATTAGAAATCTGTAAGCCAATAAACCAGGTCGTTTTGTACTGTTTTTCAGTTTCATTAATATTAAAACATTGCCTTAAAAATAAGTCACAATATTTTTTTTTAAATTAACGCATAGTAATTCTGGTTACTCTAGCACCTTAATTTATAAAGTTTTACTTAGAAAACTATAAGTTGTGTCATTTGCATTCAGACGCCTCAGTAGAAAATTGAGTTTTTCTTTGGAGATAAAATACTGCACCTTATGCGCTACTTAGAAACAGCCAAACTTTATATGAACATAATATTATAATATTTACTTAGTTATGTACCGTTTGGTTTCAGTTGACACTAAACATTACACTAGTTGTAAAACCTTAACATGTTGTTACGATGATGTGTGATGATTATGATACAATTATGACGTGGTAAATTTGTTAAGAGGTAGAGACATGCAGCAGCTATATTACCGATATAGTTGTAGCACGAACGGGTTGGCTCGACCAGGGAAGGACCACGCTCTCTGAGAATACCGGCGTAAAATATCAGCTTAACGCTGCTGTGTTTCGTATGGTGAGTGTAAAGAACCAAAAACCCTTTTTACTGCACAGAAGGCATTCCATCTTAGTCTTCACGGGTAACAATGCATCTGCATTTTGATTCGTAGTTGTGGATGAATATAGATGTCTATATGCAAAAGCAACCACTTACCATTAGATGGACTGTGTGCTCCTTTGTCACCCTTATCATATAAAAAAAATCATAATCATCACACACCATCGTAATATTCTATGAAATTTCACTCTTTAACATAGGCTACTCTCTTAGATTACTTCACAGGGGAAATATTTGCCATAGTTGCCACGCTTGTAAGGAAGATATTGTTGTCCATCTCCTATTTATGTTTTCTTCTGATGTGATATGAATTCAAGATGTGCAATAAAGACGTACAACCAAACAAACATTAAAATGTTTATAAATGCTAGTTGTAACGACCAACAATTAAGAAATGCAATAAAGGGGGTACCGTCTAAATGGTCACGTTCCGCAGTTTTATACTCGTAAACTACGCCAAGGCAGTGAGAATTCATGTTTTAGTTGGAATTCAACTACTGCTAAAACTATTTTGCGCTGATAAAGTTGAATCCGGATCTATAATATTAGGTTAATCGAGAGAAGATTTTTATTTTATTCCGGGGAAATCCATTTACATTCCATTTTAAGTACAGATTAAACCAAACACGAAAATATTATTATTTTGATTAAAAAGTAAATAATAAAATATATTTTATAGAATATGGGGCAAACGAGCTTGCACCTCACTTTATGGTAACTAATGCTCTTGTTTTGCAATTCCCACCAACACTCGAAGGCGATTGTGCTGACAACGGACCACACGATTTTCTTGCTGGGTACGCCCTGCTAGATGCTTGCGGGCGGCGATCCTACGTATTTTTTTATTAAACGTAAGTAACAAATGAATTGACAGTCCACCTAAGGTAAACGACTACATCAGCTCATGGACACCTGTAACCACTTTCAAACTAGGAAGTTACACATGACCATGTGATCAGTGTTTATCAGAGGGTATTGCCCGGGAAAAAGAGTCAAAAAGTGGCTCGAGACGTAAAACCTGGAAAGTGGACTATTGTAGAAGACTAGCGAAGACCCGTGGGATTTTGTTAAAGGTTTTCTCAAAGGAATTATGTCTAAAAGAACCTCATCTATCAGAAATACGATAAAAAATATGCACTTGAACCTTAATAACTCAAAGTCTAAGCCAAAATAATTTAGAATAAAACTGTTTATATTATCGCGTATAATTTTAACATTTTAACTTTTCCCGACGTTAAAGACAAATACGCATATATAAATGTATATTATACAATGTGTGATATTCCCGTAAATATAAGAAAATATAAATTATAATAAAATCTTTTTTTTCCAAAATCAGCCTTTATAAAGCACTTTTTGAAAGTCAAGGAAGCTAGGTTATGCACAATAGCGCATTGCCATCCATCGAGATTGAGTTTGCAATTGTGTCGCAGTATTCGATGTTGGAACTTGGCAACTGTAACTAATACAGATAGATTCTGTTATTGCTACTATTACTTATAAGCCATTAAACTTTAAATGAAGTGTTTTGTAATAGATCACCCCTTTCTAATTTAAGTAGTATTTTTAACTGTATTGCTCCCTTTCGGGTGATCACTTTTCTGCAAAATTAGTCCTCGGGGAGCTGGTTATAAGTCCTCAATGAATATCGCACTGCTAGATTAAAACTGTATCAACTCAAAAGTCGCGCCTTTTGAGATAACCCAATTTTCAAGTCCCTGATTCGATTATCTATACGGCTATAAAACTGTAGTAACTGTATTTTCACTCCCGCCTCGTAGATGTCGCTAGAAGTCGGTTTTCGTGAATGGCGCCGCCCCATGCGCCAACAACTAAACCGTGGCATTGGCAGTTGCGCCGTGACTAGCAAGCAAAGAGCACGTTTCTAAAGTGTAATATTTTGAGTTAATACAGTTTTTGTGATTAGATTTGAAAAAAGTCAAGTATTAATTAGAGTTGTTGCAGTTTTAATGGTGTCATCGGGAGTTGACGGAAGAGCTTTTTTGAGTTTTTTTGTGTTGTGACAGTTTTGATAGCCAAGGTTAGTAATATTTTTGAATTAATTTGTTATACTACAGTTTTAACGCCTTTTTTAAATTTCGATTTGTATCGGTTTTAATGGTGGATTAGTAAAACACTATTATACACTTAATTTCTTGATATAAATACTTGGTTACTATAAACACATGATGCAAATTGATAATTTTATATTTATTGTTAATTATTTTACAAAAATTATAAGTTATGCCGTTAGTAGAACATTTTTTTTAGTTAATTCACTTTGGAGGGTCTGATGGAATTATAATTTTTATTTCAGTAAGATGATGAGCCGAGGACGTTTATTTGTGGATAAGGCAGTATGTAGCAACAAGTAAAACCTACTTGCTAACATAGAATCTCATAATGATCAAATCAAACAAAATAGTCCACCAAACGAAACGGTTAAAGACAATTTACGCAATTCTATATCAGGCAGTTCAGATACTACAGTTCAGTCTTATATGCCTGAAAAGATAACTTCTTCAATCTATAATAAAATCAGCTACCCCATCGATGTGGCTATGCCAAGTACTTCCAAATCTACTGAAATTAAACAAAAAGAAATAAATTATTACACTTCGCTCATACACAGTGACCAGAGTCACATCGATGATTCCGATGCTGATCCACATTTTAATATAATATCTCCAAATAAAACGACTTTACCGAACAAGTCCGATTCTTCTTCTTCTTCCAGTAGCAGCAGTAGTTCATCTTCTTCTAGCTTCGATAGTTCATCTGAAGCGGACCAAAATAACGATATTGTAGCTGAAGAAATAAAAGGCAAGAAAAGAACAAGGAACCCCGAAAAATGGAAAGTTAATGTCGCAAAAAAACTGAGAAATTCTGGTAAGCCTTATGTGTCCATGTCAAAACTAAAGAAACAAGTGTCAGGGAAAGTCCGCCAATCTTGTGGAGAAAACTGTCGCCGTAAATGCAGCTCAAAAATAAATGAAGCTACAAGACAAATGCTATTTAATAATTATTGGGGTTCTAAAACTTCGCAGGCACAAAGAGAATTTATTTTAAGGCAGAAACAAGAGATTAAACCAAAGTATAGATACTCAAATACGCAAAACTTTCGTGCTCTTAATACAGCGTTCTACTTTGATATAGAAGGCTCGCGTATTCGAGTATGTAAAAATTTTTTTAAAGCCATTCTAGATTTAAATGACAGACCAATAAAAACAGCGTTATCAAAAAAATCTGACTCTGGCTTTGTAGAAAGAGAATTGAGGGGTAAGCATGGTAAGCATCCAACAATTGATCCCGACATTAGAGAAAGTGTGAAAAATTTTATCAACAGTATACCACGTATTGAATCGCATTAACTTCGAGCGCAAACTTCACGTGAATGCATACAAAGTGATAAATGTCTAGCCGATTTGTATAGAGACTATAAAGAAATTCGTCAAAGAGACAACTTACCAATTGCTACAGCGTCAACATTTAATCGGATCTTTAATACAAAGTTCAATATCTCATTCTTCACACCGAAAAAGGATCTTTGCGATCTATGTGAAAGCTACAGTAATTCAGATAAAAATAGCAAGCAGAAACTACAAGAAAACTATGAACAACATCTTATAGAAAAAGAATTAGCAAGGATAGAAAAGGATAATGATAAAAAAGAACTGATGTTAAAGTAGCTATTAATGATCTGCAAGCAGTAATGCAAGTGGCTAAAGGACAGGTATCCTTATTTTTTTATAAATCTAGGATAAACTGTTTTAATCTCACGGTCAGTGATTTAAACGCAAAAAATGTAATTTGTTATTTCTGGGATGAGAGAGAAGGAAAACGAGGTTCTACAGAAATTGGAAGCTGTGTTATTAACTACATTGAAACACTGATAGCTGAAAATGCAGGAAAAGATTTAAATGTTATATTCTATTCTGATAATTGCTGTGGCCAGCAGAAGAATAAATATTTACTGTCTGCCTACGCCTTTACTGTTTTTAAGATGGGAATAAAGTCCATTACACATAAGTTTTTAATACGAGGTCACTCTCAAAATGAGGGTGATAATATTCATAGTGTGATAGAAAAACAAATAAAAACACATATTAAATCAGACCCAATTTATATACCAAATCAATCAATATTCAACACTAATTCGAACTGCAAAAAAGACTGGCCTGCCTTATAAAGTTCAAGAAATGACACATGAACAATTTTATGATCTGAAATGCCTACAAGAAGAATGGGGTACAAATTTTACATTAAACGAAGGTAAAGGACAGGTAAAATGGAATGAAATAAAAATACTTCCAGTAGAAAAAGAAAGTCCTGGCATGTTTTTCTATAAAACATCCTAGGCTAACCTAAACTTTAAAAAAGTTTTAGTGCAAAAGAAAAAAACTAGACAAACTCAAGAAGAATTTTTTTCTGGTTTGATGAAAGCGTATACGTCTAAAATTCTGTTACCTGAAGCTAAAATCAAAGATATTAAAGAACTTATTGAGAAAAACGTGATTCCAAAGAATTATTAGGACAGTTAATATAAAAATGTGTTGAATTTATAAGCACATTGTTGCAAAGTCTGATTAATATTAGTACCTAACCGATTAAGTAAGTAGGTATTAAAAATTATTTTGTGATTTATAATTCAAATGCAAAGTTTTTTTTTAATATGATCGAAAAATTTGCTTAAAAGGATTTATTACTAGATGTTGAATTCTTAAGCTCGCCGTAACATACAAAGTCTGATTAATTTGTACGTTACCCATTAAGTGAGTGATAAAAATTTGTGATTTTTAATTCATAAGCAAAAGTTTCTATTAATATTATTGAAATAGTTCATTAAGTTAAAACAAGTCAAATAGAAGAACCTACGTCGAGAACTGTTAGTTAGTACCTTCATTTATTACTTATTTCCTTTTTTGTAACATGTATGAAGATTTGATTTTAAAACGTGCAATACAATACTATATTATAGAATAAATAAATTAAAGAGCTGAATGCAGTTTATCTAAATCATCATGTCAATATTTTTTCAATACAAAAGCGTCACAACTCAAAATTTTCTGTACAAAACGGATTCAAGTCAAAATGCTAATTTTTTTTAAATTCTTGACAAACCAAAACTGTCGGAAGTTAAAATTCCTGATTTTTCAGCTCACTATGCAAAACAATGTATGTGGCCTATGTCATAGAATATTAAAACATCTTATCTTATATAATCTTTTTGTAGAAATTATCTTAAGTCAGTTACTAGATATCAGTTTTTCTTGAATTGTGAAAAAAGTGGTTTTTTAAGTTAAAACAGTTTTAATCTAGCAGTGCGAAATGTTCATTCATTTTTCGGTATGCGTTCAAGAACCATTAAAAAAGAAAACAATATCTACCTATAATGGCGAAAAAAGATACGTACTCGATACATTATCACGAGTAGGTAGGATTCCTTCCCCCCATGGCCCCATGGCCTCCGCGTAGCGGAATCAGGGTGGTGGCCGTTACACAGTAGAGGCTGCCAAAAGGCGTCTGGCTCTGGAGGGGCCGCAGGTATGTGAGAAAGCGTTCCCGTGGCCCGGCCAATATGCGGCGAAGGTGGAACACCATGGGGTTTTAGTCGGTGTGAGTCCGTCCGAGTGAGTTAACATAACCCGTACTTGTCCCTGCGAGACCGGTATGCATAGGCATTTCATCATGTAAAAAAATAAGTAAGACTCTTTTCCTTGCCTGAACTAATGCGTTCTGAAGGTTAAAAGAATCAGTATAATTGCAAACTGTGAAGCATTGCATATTGTTTCAAAGAAGTTGGTTGCAGGTGTCCACGAACTTCATTGGCCACTTACCATCACGTGGACTGAAATATCGTCACTTTATTTTATACAAAAGATATTCCTTCTTCCCGAGTGCACTTATTAATTGTTTCATCATTACCTTAAAGAACGCCACAAATACAACGTACTTGGCTACGCTTACTTTCTACATATTTTACCAGACCGTCACCTTATCCAGGTTCATTGCAACTTCAGCTGACTGATCCGTTAGGATTTATCAGTAACCCTATGCGGTGATCCTAATTACGAAGTCTGTCATGCAGAGAAACAGACCGCAGTGATGCCGGCTGGGACCGAATTCTGGTTACTTGTTTGTACCCATATTTGCAAAATAAAATATCATTATCTAATCTTTGTCATGCGTCCGTGAAATTTAGGGAAAATTCTTAGCCTCTCTTGCTAATGCTTTTATTATAGCTATAGTATGTACCACGCCCAAAAGACACGAAGAACTTGAATATTGAATAAACAGAAGTGTTATTCTGGGTAGTACTTAAAATTTTATGGACTATAACAAGTACAACGAATAAATTTTACGAGACTGCTTGCAAAGCTTGCATTATGCTTATAAAGGGCTTTAGTATTTTGCAGCGACGTGCAATGTAACCCAACCCGCTCATTATATTGAAAGTGGCGTTTATATGAAACTCTCGTTTGAGAAAATATGCTAGTACAAATAACAAAGTGCCAGAAGCATATCGTAGATCGGCATTCAGTACCGCGAATGTGTAATTGAGTCACTTTACAGGAGAGACAAAAAACTGAATAATTTATAATGTACGCTTTACTATTTGTTAGAAAGAGTTTTTTAAGTATTTCTAAATCTATTTTTGAAAGGTTTTTGGTCATATTTTAAATACAAAATCGCGAATTTGATTGAATACTATCGAAACAACAAAAAATAAAATTTGCAATATTTTCACATTCGCGGTACTGAATGTCGAGCGACGATATATCAAATGCACTAGGCATATTATTTTACTAAACGATTTCAAAAGAGAGTCAATTTTGAAATTTTGAAATTCAATGATATGTTGCTAACTGATAACATTCATTGCTATGCGGATGACAGCACTGGTGATGCTCTATACACTGGCCGTGCTAATATTTCTCGGGAAAACGTCTCCGAGTACCGGAACAAACTTGTGTCTGAAGTCGAGTCTTTGCTGGACAAAGTCTCGAACTGGGGGCGACTAAATCTAGTCCAGTTTAATCCTCAGAAGACACAAGTTTGCGCGTTTACCGCTAAAAAGAACCCCTTTGTCGTATCTCCTCAGTTTCAAGGCACTCCCCTGGTTGCCTCAGCCAGTATCGGAATCCTCGGCGTCGACATATCGAGTGACGTGCAGTTTCGTGGTCATTTGGAAGTGAAGGCCAAATTGGCCTCTAAAAAGCTTGGCGTGCTCAGCAGAGCGGGACAGTATTTCATGCCGGCACACCGCCTGCAACTTTACAAGGCGCAGGTTCGGCCTCACATGGAATACTGTTCCCATCTCTGGGCAGGGGCTCCCCAGTGCCAGCTCCTTCCACTTGACCGCATCCAGCGCAGAGCGGCTCGAATCGTCGACGACCGAGTTCTTTCCGATCGGCTCGACTCATTGGCGCTGCGAAGAGATGTTGCATCTCTTTGCATTTTCTTTCGCATCTACCATGGGGAGTGCTCTGAGGAATTGTTCGGATTAATCCAGCCGCCAAATTTCACGAACGCACATCGCGGCAGAACTCCCGATACCATCCACACCATCTGGATGATTGGCGGTCCACCACTGTGCGATTTAGAAGATGTTTTCTTCCTCGCACGACTTCCTTGTGGAATCGATTACCATCAGCGATTTTTCCGGACCGATACGACTTAGGGACCTTCAAGAAAAGAAGCGTACTCCTTTTTAAAAGGCCGGCAACGCATCTGCAATTCCCTCCCTGGTGTTGCAGTTGTTCATGGGCGGCGGTAGTCACTTACCATCAGGTGAGCCGCATGCTCGTTTGCCCCCTCTACTATAAAAAAAAAAATATTTTATATTTACATTATGTAATATAATCCTTCTGCACCGACCGTGACTAAATTTGATGAAATTGTGTGTGTGTGTGTGTGTGTGTGTATGTGTGTGTGTGTGTGTGTGTGTATGTGCGTACGTGCGTGCATGCATGCGTGCGTGCGTGCATGCGTGCCTGCGTGTGTGCGTGCGTGCGTGCTTGCGTGTGTGCATGGGTGTGTTTGTGTGTGTGTGTGTGTGTGTGTGTGTGTGTGTGTGTGTGTGTGGGTGTGTGTGTGGGTGTGTGTGATTAAGTTGATTAGATAATGGTTTAGATTCACAATGGGACCCGGTAGGTGGCGCTGTTGTCAAGATCCAAATATTACTCGTGCGAAGACTGGGCCAATCGATAGTACTAATATATTTTTTAAGTATGTTGGAACATAGCTTATTTAAATGAATTATAAATTACATAAGATTATAGTTCAGGATTGGTTTAGGCGTGGGAATATAGGGGCTGAATATTTTAATGAATTTTAATGAAGAAAAATCAATCAAAAAAAGTCATTGAAGTTATGATATTTATTAATCTATTCAAAAGTAAGCACTTCTGAAGTCGGGGCTTTAATACATAAAATCTTAGCAACGACTTCAGAAGATTATATTTAGGGAAATATTTTTATTGCTTTTAGTTTCTGAAGGCGATTTAAATGTTTATTTCAATATTTAGTACATATTACAAGCCCAAAACTGAAGAAAGTGCTCGAATCATCATCATCACATTCCTTCACAAGTCCACTGCTGAACATAGGCCATCCCACAAATAATGCCACAAAGCACGGTCTCAAGACACCTGCATCCATTGATTTCCTACATGTCTTACCAGGTCGTCACTCCATCTAGTGGGGTGACTCCTGCCGGTATGGGGCTGCCACTCGGGAACGTTTCTTCCCCATCGGTTGTCGGTTTTTCGAGATATATGGCCGGCCCATTGCCACTTTAGTTTCCTGATCCTTTGGGCTGCGTTTACTCTGATTCTACTACGGATATCCTTATTTGTAACTTTATCACGCAGAAAAACACCGAGCATAGCTCTCTCCATAGCTCGCTGAGCGAACTTGAGCTTCCTCTTTCGGCCAACAGTGAAGGACGACGTCTCAGTTCCATAGGTCATCACTGGTAACCCGCACTAGTTGTATAGCCTCGTTTTCAAGTTTTGAGGTATGACTGACGAGAAGATGTGTCGTAATCTCCCGAATGCTGCCCAGCTGAGTTGATTCCGTCAATTGACCTCTCAGTCGAAGTTGGACTTACCTATTCGGACTAATTGTCCCAGGTAAACATATTTGTCAACAACTTTGAGCTAAGTGCTCCCAACAACTACTGGCATATTGTCCATGTTCATCTTAAGACCTATCCGTTGGGAGACACTATTGAGGTCATTGAGCATAGTGCTTTGGTCCTCCAACAATTCTGCCATAAGGGCTATATTGTCGGCAATTTGAAGGTGATTGATGTACTCGCCATCGACGTTAATAACGTATCCTATTCAGTCCAGTAGCTTAAAAACATCTTCCAATGCAGCGGTAAAGAGTTTCCGGGATGAAACGTCACCCTGTCTTACACCTTTATGCAGTTGGATAGGGTTCGTAATCTAGTTCTGTACTCGGATTGCCACCGTAGTCTTACTGTATAAACACACAGCACTTCGATATGCCGACAGTTTACTTAGCACCTCTGAATGGACTGCAGGACCACCCAAATTTCGACGGAAACAAAGTCATTATTTGAAAGGAAACAATGGTCCACATACGCAAGACAAAGTGCCAAATTGGACTGTTCGGTCTTCTGTAAAATTCGCCAGAGATTATGTGTGTGGTATATGATGCTAAAACCTTTTCGGAAACCGGCTTGTTCAGAAGGCTGGAATTCATCGAGTCTGCATGCGAGAAGATTGGAAAAGACTTGAGATTTATACGCCCTAGGCTAGCCTCATAGCATACCGGCGCCCCTGTAGGGGCCATATTATATCTGTTATAAATGAAATATACTCATTTTGCAAATAAACTATATTATAATTTATAATATAGTTTAATAATTGCAAAATAATTACGATTTTCATTTAAAAATTCCGCGCGAGCCTTTTTAACCTTGCGCCCCTAGGCACGTACCTAGTTTTCCTTAAGGATAATTCGTCACTGTTTGTAGGTAAGGTCTCATCATAACTAACAAAACGAGCCCAAACTCAGCACACCCATTACTATTACTACTCTTCGAGGAGTACCAGTAGCATTCACCGAAGTACATCTTCAAGTCGATGTAAGGTATCATCATAACTAACATTAGGAGCACAATCTGCGCACAACTAGCAGATATAGAAGGACACCTTCAGGTCTCCATAAAGTCTAAGATGTATAAGTATATTTATATATAAATCCTGCGTGATTTTAGTGAAACAAAATATTGTAATAAAAACATGTGATTATAGTAATAATAATAATATCTTACCTTGGTCAAGTATGTATCATATTTGGTATTTGGAATATTTTGTATTTTTAAGGCAATCGATATTTTCCAGCACGAACCGCTGTAAACAAATGACCCATCGTGTCGGCGGCTGAGCCCGGAGTAAAAAAGTACTCTGTGGCCCGGAGTGAAGCAAAGTGTATTTATTAAAATAGATTAAAACAAGGCTGCTCAAAACACCGAAAATGACAACCAGATGACAACTGTCCAGTGATGTCTTAGTGATCACCAGGGTGAAAACCGGCAGCGATCACCGAATGGTTAGAGCCACTCTGAACCAAAACGGTAGGTTGGAGAGGTCTCATCTAATAAATTCAACGCTCCGTCGACCTCTTGCTCTAATCGCGAGTCCCAAAACAATTTAACTCGAACTACAAAACCGGTTTAGTGCCTAGAAGATTGCAATTCAGTTGAAGATATGAATGACAAGCTCGTGGAAACTGTCCATGCGGTCGGAGTTAATTTCTGCAAGACCCGCTGCAGAAGAAAATGAAGACTTAAACAGAACCTAAAATGTTCAGTAGATTTGACAGTGACAAGCAACTGAATAGGCAGATCTCCAATTGCATGCGGCCGGACTTACGCAACTTCAATACAGCTCGTATTGAAGAAGCGATCGAGCAGAACGAGGGCTCCATAGTCTATGCTAGAAATCTGTTTGCCAGAAAGAGCCAACTGTCAAAGCTGAAGACTGAGTGTGGCAGCGTCTTTCCTGAGACACCTGACACTATTCCGATGATATTATGGACGTCTGCCTGAGTGATATTAGAATGGCTCTCCAGTACCTTAAAAACTGCAAGGTCCCAGGCGAGAGTAGAATTACAGCGGAGCTTCTGAAAGCGGTTGGAAAACCTGTACTCGAAATCCTACAGAAGCTCTTTAATTCTATCCGTCATGGTGGACTACACCGGAGGCGTGGAGCAGTTGTGCTGTGGTCTTGTTCTTTAATAAAGTTGTCAGCGCTCTCTTGAAGAAGTACTGATATTTATCTTCTAAGCCGCGTCTACGTGCTGTTTTAGAGAGTCATTACGAATCGTCTTGCAGGCAGACTTGACGACTTTTAGGCTCCCATACAAGCTGGTTTCTGAAAAGGCTTTAGCACCATAGATCACATACATACCACATATGTTGCTTCCATTCAACATTGAGCACGAGGTAAATCAGCACTTTAATGGCAATTATCAATTCATTGTTATATTGTAGGTGTCGGTAGGGATCGAACCCGGGTTGCTCGCTTTATGTGAAATTTACAGATTTACACCTTTAGTTCCCGAGCCGGTAGCTCAGGAACTAAAGGCTTTCTCTTTCCCCCTCTTTTTCCTTTTTTTCCTTTTATTGTTCTGTGGCATACCGTGGCACAGAACAATAAAAGGAACAAAAGGAAGAAAAGAAGGAAGATATAAGTTTGCCACCATTGCTGTGTTTCGTATGGTGAGTGTAGAGAACCGGAGACCCTTTTTACTGGAAAAGAGGCATTCCATCTTAGTCCTCACGGGTGACAACGCATCTGCATTTTGATTCGCAAACGAGGATAGATGTAGATGTCTAAGGGCCACAGCAACCATTTACCATCAGGTGGACTGTGTGCTCGTTTGTCACCCTATCCTATAAAAAAAAATCCATATCTGTGCATAAAATGTGTTACTAGAACTCTTTATATAAAATTTATTTTTTCTAAAGATATCAATGTGACCATTAGACCTTAAGCGTCCTTAATATAACTGTCAAAATCAAGCTTAGACTCGAAACGAGCATTAAAACTTTGCCGCCGATTATGCCATTTACATTTTTTGTGGTAATCTGTAACGTGTCGAGGATTCTGAAAGGTTTTCAATGTTTAATATAAGGGCTAAAATATAGTATTAATAACGATTTCTTAGATTCGTGCGAATACTACATATTGAACAAAACTAATTTTACGTATTATTTAATTTTAACTTTTCAACCGACTGAAGATCAACTGACTTCAAAAAAGGAGGAGGTTAGCAATTCGACTGTATTTTTTATGTATGGTTCATGGTATTTGTTTGGTGATAGAACCTTATAAAGTTTATATGTCAATAATTATGTCTTAGTACCTTAAACAGAACACCAAAGCAACCAAGATAAAAGCAATCTTACAAATAAATATTAGAGTATTTGCCGGCTCCATATCACAAGTGGCTAAGAGTTTGGGTTCAAATCCCGCATTGAACAAGAATTTGTGCGGCATACAAATTAAATCATGAATCAATATGCAAATGCGTTGTCACCCCTGAAGACTAAGATGGAATGCACCGGTTCCAGTAAAGGAGATCGCTGGTTCTTTACACTCACCATAGAAATATAGCAGAATGTTTGAGCGTGGTCCTAACCCGGTCGAGCTGAATCATTCATGCTGCAATTAATATATCTGTAGCATACACTACCACGTATAAGCCTGCATTATCGTGTAGGCTCAACGGGATAGGATAGCTTATTTCGTATACCGTCAGATCCAAAAAGACAGATAGACGGAGAGTTACGTTCATTGCAGGTGACACCAAAATAAACCATTCAGAACTCAATATAAGAACACATTCACGCACACATATACATCTAGCAGCTAACGGCAAGCTGTGTGTGATAGTTTGTAAAGAAGTTATGCATATTACTTTGAATATACGCATCTTTTTTTATTTGTATAATCTGATACTATACCTAGATATACTTTCGTTTACCACCACACTACGTTTTTCTTATGTATCGCGGTTTACATACATACATTTTTAAAACATTTTTAACAGTGGTAGAGCCACGCGGCAGCTTTTGCTGTCGCACAGATGGGCGGGCTCGAACCGGGGTGGTACCACGACCTCACAGAATACCAGCGTGAAGTAGAGGTTTACCTCTGCGTTTCGCTTGGTGAGTGCAGGTGGCCGGAGGCCCTTTTTACTGGAAATGAGGCATTCCTTCTTAGTCCTCACGGGTGACAACGCATCTGCATTTTGATTTGTAATAGAGGATAGATGTAGATGTCTATGAGCCACAGCAACCACTTACCATCAAGTGGACTGTGTGCTCTATTGTCACCCTTATCATATTAAAAAAAATATAATAATTTGTTGGCCATATAAATAATAATGCAGTACTAACGTTTTAGTTATTAAATATTTATGATTACGTTTAATATATTATATAATAATTGTGATTACGTTTTGGGTTTTCAATTTTGGGGATTTTTAGTTTTTCAGAAATATAGATATGCACAGTTAATTTACAGTATACAGGTATATAACAATAAAAATACAATCAAATACAAATTGGGTAAGCAAAAAATAATTAGTTAAATGTATGAATATAGGCGTATTCACCACTTTTTCTTTTTATTAAAACATACCGAACAATCAATAAAATATTAGTGTTGGATGGATACAAAACGGGTTGAATACGCTCGTATTCTTGCTTAGCAGCCGACACTGATTGCGCGACGGCTTTCCAGATCCTCGAGCTCTCAGTAATAGTAGAGCTTAACGTGACCAAGGCCCGTATCCATCGCTCCTTTTACAGGAACTCGATTTACTTGGTGTTATATACCCGTAGCTCGACTTCGTAATCACTGCATCTTGTAGGGTCCAAATGCAGGGCACAACCGGATCCCATGCGCCGCGACAAGTAGCTGCAGAACGGAACTACATGTACGGGTGCAAAATGTAGTCTTCGTCGTTCGGCCGCAGCTTTGAAAGCTTCCTCAAATACTCCCTCTAGCTACCAGCAGCATGAGGTCAACACATATGCTCCACCAACCAATACAATGGCAGATTGATACAGCAATTGGCAATTATAAGATAAAAGTAACAATTCGCCATCAGAACGGGTTTGTGTTTTTTTTTTAGAAAAGAGGCAAACGAGCATGTAGCTCACCTGATGGTTAGTCACTAACGCAGCCCATGAACAACTAAAATATCAGGAGAATTGCAGACGCGTTGCCGGCCTTTTTTAAAACGAGTAGGCTCCTTTCTTGAAGTTCCCTAAGTCGTTTCGGTCCGAAACAGTCGCTGGTGGTAATCGATTTCACAAGGAAGTTGTGGGAGGAAGAAAACATCATCTAAATTGCACAGTAGTGGAACGCCAATCATCTAGGTGGTGTGCATGGTATCGTGAGTTTTACTAACGTTGCGTATATGATTTTTTAGATCATGTTTGGCTTACCCACCAACAAGTTGCCTTCCATCATTCAAAGATGGGAAATTTATAGAGATGTATTACTATTGTTACGGCATCACCATTCGTATACTTCCATCGACCAGATTTATAAGATGCATTGAATCAGGCGCAGCACACCCGCAGATCCATTACAAGACGCAATACCGCAAGTAGCAGTAAGCACCCCCCACAACACACCCACATGATTCCTATCGACTTTGTTAACAATATCGGTACTGTTTTTAACAAAAAATACCACCACCGTATCATAACACACTAGTAAGACGTCAGTAGCCAAAACTACAATCAAAGCGCTGTTGACATGGAGTTGAGTATGCTAGTTGCACTTTAAAGTAATAACAAACATACTCACCTTAATCCAAAAGTAAGCCGATGTATCATAACGCTATGCGCTAAGACGCCACCCACAAACTTTAGGGGTGTGATGTCCACGGGCAAGTTGTACTGCCACAACAAACCCGCTTACCACCGGCACTAAGTCTTCACACATTGGTTAGCGAATCCAAGTTTACCTCGGTCTCGGACGCTGTGAAGCAATAAACACGCCACTATAATAATCCTTTTCAAGTCCCATTTATTTTAATATAATACCTTTATAAATTTGAGACCTTCCACAAGTTTGATTTATTTAAGAGACCATACTATTATATTTCTTTTACATATGGGAATTCAAGTTATAACTCTGCTATTATAATGCTTATACATCATAGGTACCCTTTATATTAATGCTTTTGTATCATAGAGCATACTATCATAAGTCCCTAATATAGGGCTACATTATGCAACAGTACCAGTAGCAGTCGATCGGCCGACCAACCCACATATATATATACAACCATAGGTATGTATCTCCGATATCCCCGTCATATAAGCAATCATTACATAAACATCCTCTAGTAATACAAGAACACTCTCAAATTCACCCAAAAAAAAAATGTTTGACCCATTTTTCAATTATATTACAAATGTTTTTTTTTATAGGATAGGGTGACAAACGAGCACACAGTCCACCTGATGGTAAGTAGTTGCTGTGGCCCATAGACATCTACATCAATCCTCGTTTGCGAACCAAAATGCAGATGCGTTGTGACCCGTGAGGACTAAGATGAAATGCCTCTTTTCCAGTAAAAAGGGTCTCCGGTACTCTACACTCACGATACGAAACACAGCAGTGTTAAGGTTCTATTTCACGTTGGTATTCCGTGAGAGCATGGTCCTTCCCCGGTCGAACCGACCCATTCTTCCTACAACTATACTTTATGTTTCAGAGAACACGAAGGATCTGTGACAGAAAACATCTGGCTGCCGAGCTTCAGCACGTCGAGCAAGTACTCTGCAAGACAACAAGCTTGGGTCCCGCGCCTACGTCACAGTGACCGAGTGAAGCCAACCACAGTCGAGCGTGTGCCTGCTGTACTACCCTATGTCAGAGGAGTCACAGACAAGGTTGGCTACATCTTGAAGCGATCTTCTATTAAAACATACTTCAAGCCGCTGAAGAAGATTGGTCAATTTTTACCATCCGTCAATTGTCATATCCCTCTACAAGATGCAGGAGTGTACAAGCTGGATTGTGAATGTGGTTTCTCGTACATAGGAAAAAACAAAAAGATCTATAAAAACCCGCGTTAAAGAATATATAGATGACGTGAAGCACCGACGTATCGGGAAGTCTGCAGATTGCGAACATGTTCAAGATCGGCCCGCCATTACATTAGATTTGATAGACCACAAATCCTCGCAAAAGAACACCGATTCCTCCCAAGGATGATTCGCGAGGCTATTGAAATTAAAAAACATCCTAATTTCAATAGAGAAGATGGATGGGTGCTGCAATCTGCTTGGAATTCCATAATTAATAAAATCAAATCCAAACCCAAGTATACCACTGCTAGACTTCAAGATACTGTAAGCTCATTCTGCGTAAATCGAACCAAAAAAATTAATATTAAAAAACTGCAGGTAGCCGGGCTAACTATGACAGCAGGACGTCAAACACCTCAGTCCCCCGTGACCACGGGTGCTGAAAAGCACCCGAAACGTCGGGAAGATAAAAATAAGTTAATATACGCGATAAAATCCGTATAATTAGTTTTATTTAAATGTGTAGTGTTTGCGTAAATATAATAAATCATTATGTAAACCAGTACGGACTGGTAATTGCAAATAAAATTCGCCGATTAGAAGATCTCATGACCAAGCGCGCAAGATATTTAACATCATTGATTTTCTTGAAGAGATGCCGCGATCATAATCTCATTCCTACGTGTGTCAAAATATCACTAAAAAGGACATTCGAGGAAGCGCTAAGATCTTAAATCAGGCAAGTAAAAAGTTGTAACGAACGGTGATTCAGCAAAAACGGTTCGATTTACAAATCATAAATAATACCATAGACAATTTGTCCAGTGAGTTAAAGACAGTTTTAACGACATTTGATTTTAATAATTGCATTGAAACTTTAAACAAACGCGAAATATCGAAATATAATGAATGCAAAGACAAACATATAGAAAAATACCAAAAATTAACTATCAAATCAAATGCCAAACATCCATGTCAACGTAGAAACGAAACGCAACAACCGTTGACCACGGACGCAATCAATAAACAACGCACGGTCTATAATTCAAAAAAATCTAACAGTGGTAGAGCTAAGCGGTGGCTTTTGCTGTCGCACGGATGGGCCAGCTCGAACCGGGGTGGTACCACGACCTCACAGAATACCAGCGTGAAGTAGAGGTTTTCCTCTGCGTTGCGCTTGGTGAGTGCAGGAGGCCGGAGGCCCAATTCCCCCCCCCCCCCCCCATCAACATGGTAGTGGAATTAAATAAAAGACTACCCCAGGAGGGTACCAGCACCCCTGGAGAATCCCTCGCTGAGCATCCACGAACAAACTACTCCACTCCTGGGCGTGGGTGCTCAGGCTGCCCCGCGTATTCTGGGGGGGGGGGGGGGGGCGAAATTCCGCTCAAGACGAAACCTGCTCGGGGCAAGCGGAGCAAGAAGACAAAGGCAACCCCTGCCACGCTTACCGTGGATTTCTGCAATATCAGGGGACTTCATTCAAACCTTAACGCCGTCCACTACCATCTGGAGATAGCTAAGCCGGCCTTGCTCTTTCTTACCGAGACACAGGTGTTCTCTCCGGCTGATACTTCGTATCTCTCCTACCCGGGGTACAAATTAGAACACTCGTCTGTGCCCCGGGCTGGAGTTTGCGTGTATGTCAGAGAGGACATCTGTTTTCGACGCCTCGGCAGCCTTGAAGGTACGGACCTGTCCATCCTATGGCTGCGCGTAGACAGCGACGACCATCCCCGCGTCTACGGGTGCCTCTATAGGTCCCATAGCGGTAATGCCGACACAGACCGACTCATAGACCACGTCCAAATGGCTGCAGACTCCGTGCTACAACAGGTCCCATCCGCAGAGATCGTGATTCTCGGTGATTTCAACGCCCACCACGCTGAATGGCTTGGTTCTCGTTTAACCGATCATGCGGGTAGATCTGTCTATGACTTTGCTTTGGCATATGGTCTAACACAACTGGTTACTTCGCCTACGCGGATCCCAGATGTGGAAAACCATGTACCTTCCCTGTTGGACCTTCTGCTGACCTCTCATCCGGACGGATATCAGGTTTCCGTCGATGCCCCTCTGGGCTCTTCGGACCATTGTCTGATCCGGAGTACGGTGCCACTCACGCTCCAATCGCAGTTGCGATCTACAGCTTGCCGCCGTGTTTGGCACTATAGGTCAGCTGATTGGGACGGGATGCGGTCTTTTTTTGCATCCTACCCTTGGGGGCGGGTTTGCTTCTCGCCGGAAGATCCCAGCGTTGTTGCCGATTCTGTTGCTGATGTGGTACTTCAGGGTATGGAACTTTTTATTCCATCCTCTGTGGTGCCCATCGGAGGCAGATCCCAGCCATGGTTTGGTCGCTCCTGTAAAATAGCATCACGCTATAAGCAGGAGTGCTACCAGGCCTGGGCTGACGCATCAACGTCTCGGGATGTAAACACCAGCGCATTAAAAAAGAAGTACAATTCCGCCTCCAGGTCCTTCAAAAGCGTCATTGCCAAGGCAAGGTCTGAGCACATCGGCAGAATTGGCGAGAAGCTAGTTCGCCTTCCTTCGGGAACCCGTGCATTCTGGTCTCTCGCCAAGGCTGTCCAAGGGAACTTCTGTCAGCCATCTCTTCCATCTCTGCACAGAGAGGACGACTCACTGGCCCATGCCGCAAAGGAGAAAGCCGATCTGTTGAACTCTCTTTTTGCGTCCAACTCGACTCTAGATGACGGGGAGAACACACCGCCGACCATCCCGCGATGTGAGTGCTCCATGCCGGATGTGCGATTTACTCAGCGCTCGGTCCGCAAAGCACTCTTCTCCCTGGACGTCAACAAGTCGAGTGGGCCCGATGGAGTCCCTCCCATTGTGCTGAAGACGTGTGCTCCGGAGTTAGCACTGGTTTTAACGCGTCTTTTCCGGTACTCCTACTCCCAAGGCGTAGTCCCGCACTCATAGAAGACAGCTTTGGTGCACCCGATCCCTAAAAAAGGCGACCGCTCAGACCCGTCCAACTACAGGCCTATCGCCATCACCTCCTTGTTCTCCAAAATAATGGAAGCCATTATAAACTGCCAGCTCATGAGGTACCTTGAGGATCACCAGCTGATTAGTGACCGCCAGTACGGTTTTCGTCGGGGTCGATCAGCTGGTGATCTTCTAGTCTACTTAACCCATAGATGGGCGGAGGCAGTAGAGTCCAAGGGAGGGATTAGCCGTTAGTTTGGACGTAGCGAAGGCCTTTGATCGGGTCTGGCACAAAGCGCTTCTTTCGAAGCTTCCTTCCTATGGGCTTCCCGAGAAATTGTGCAAATGGATCACCAGTTTCCTTGCTGATCGGAGCATCAAGGTCGTAGTAGACGGTGAATGCTCTGATTTCAAGCCTATCCACGCTGGTGTTCCACAAGGCTGCGTGCTATCACCAACGCTGTTTCTCCTGCATGTCAATGATATGTTGCTAACTGGCAGCATTCATTGCTATGCGGACGACAGCACTGGTGATGCCTTATATACCGGCCGTGCCAATATTTCTCGGGAAAACGTCGCCGAGTACCGGGACAAACTTGTGTCTGAAGTCGAGTCTTTGCTTAACAAAGTCTCGGATTGGGGGCGACTAAATCTAGTCCAGTTGATCCCCAGAAGACACAAGTTTGCGCGTTTACCGCTAAAAATAACCCCTTTGTCGTATCTCCTCAGTTTCAAGGCACTCCCCTTACTGCCTCAGCCAGTATCGGAATCCTTGGCGTCGATATATCGAATAGTGTGCAGTTTCGTGGTCACTTGGAAGGGAAGGCCAAATTGGCCTCTAAAAAGCTTGGCGTGCTCAGCAGAGCGAGACAGTATTTCATGCCAGCACATCGCTTGCAACTTTACAAAGCGCAAGTTCGGCCTCACATGGAATACTGTTCTCATCTCTGGGCCGGGGCACCCCAGTGCCAGCTCCTTCCACTTGACCGTATCCAGCGCAGAGCGGTTCGAATCGTCGACGACCGAGTTCTTTCTGATCGGCTCGATACACTGGCACTGCGTAGAGATGTTGCATCTCTTTGCGTATTTTATCGCATTTATCACGGGGAGTGATCTTAAGGAATTGTTCGGACTAATTCCAGCCGCTCAATTTCACCATCGCACATCGCGACGAAACTCGCGTTACCATCCATACCATCTGGATGATTGGCGGTCCACCACTGTGCGATTTAGAAGAAGTTTTCTCCCTCGCACGACTTCCTTGTGGAATCAATTACCACCAGCGAATTTTCCTGACCGATACGACTTAGGAACCTTCAAGAAAAGAGCTTACACCTTTCTAAAAGGTCGGCAACGCATCTGCAATTCCCCTGGTGTTGCGGTTGTTCATGGGCGGCGGTAGTCACTTACCATCAGGTGAGCCGCATGCTCGTTTGCCCCCTATTCTATAAAAAAAAATTGTCAAAAGAAACACTGGACGAACCTACAATAAAAGTATTGTCGAAAGGCTTGAATTTTGCTATAACGCCGCAAAAAATCCCGTACGAGGAAATTATATGTAGCGTAGAGGATTGTCTGTTTAAGAACAATATCGTTAAATAGAATTTAGAGGCTATACGTCAAGACATTTCGTTCTTGTTACGTCGAAGTTCCACGCCGAAACTAAATCTCCCCAAAGACGAATTTAAAGCGTTGTACAACTTACGCAACAGACCAGAGCTCACGATTCTCCGCGCGGATAAAGGAAATGCTACGGTAGTAATGGACACATCAGAGTATAATTTCAAAATACAACAACTTTTATCGGACGTAAGTACATTCAAAAAGGTCAAAATAGACCCTACAACTAATACACTTAAAACAACTACTGATTTAATAAAGAAATACTCCGAAAAATTAGATCTCGGCGTGAATTCGACAATACCATTATGTGCCAAACCACCGAGATTGTATGGGTTACCGAAAATACTCAAACCAAATGCTCCACTACGTCCTATAGTAAGCCAGATCGATTCACCAACTTATAAGTTAGCTCAACACTTGGCAAAAATACCGTCACCACTAAAAGGACATACCAGAGCACACACAAAGGATTCATACCATTTTGTTAGTGAGATAAAAGACCTACATCTCGCTGACAAATGAAACTATGGTCAGTTTTGATGTTCAGTCACTATTCACATGCCTACCTTTTGAAGACTGCATCTCAATTGTTACTAGAAAGCTAGAAGATAAGAACATGCCCACAGAATATGCAGTATTACTCAAACACTGCCTTACATCTGGCTATTTATTGTGGAAAGAAGAGTTCTTCATGCAAGTAGACGGAGTGGCAATGGGCTCACCTGTATCTCCCGTAGTCGCCGACATATTCATGGAGGACTTTGAGGAGAAAGCCGTTCTTACTGCTCCTGTAAATCCAAGATTCTACAAGCGGTACGTAGACGATACTTTCACAATTTTACCATCTGACAAAGTAACTGCATTTTTAAACCACCTTAATTCCATAAACCCTAAAATACAATTCACAATGGAGTTAGAGGCAAACAATACTCTAGATTTCCTAGATGTTTTACTCATCCGTAATCCTGATAACACTATTGGTCATACTGTGTCCAGAAGAAAAAAATACCCATACCAACCGATATTTAACTTTATTTCACAGTTAGCTACCGTGGGAAAATCTATGTTTCAGAGAGCACGAGGGATCTGTGACAGAAAACATCTGACCGCCGAGCTTCAGCACGTCGAGCAAGTACTGCAAGACAACAAGCTTCGGGTACCGCGCCTACGTCACAGTAACCGAGTGAAGCCAGCCACAGTCGAGCGTGTGCCTGCTGTACTACCCTATGTCAGAGGAGTCACAGACAAGGTTGGCTACATCTTGAAGCGAGCTTCCATTAAAACATACTTCAGGCCGCTGAAGAAGATTGGTCAATTTTTACCATCCGTCAAATGTCATGTCCCTCTACAAGATGCAGGAGTGTACAAGCTGGATTGTAAATGTGGTCTCTCGTACATAGGACAAACAAAAAGATCTATAAAAACCCGCGTTAATGAACATATAGCTGACGTGAAGCACCGACGTATCGGCAAGTCTGCAGTTTGTGAACATGTTCAAGATCGGCCCCGCCATTACATTAGATTTGATAGACCACAAATGCTCGCAAAAGAACACCGATTCCTCCCAAGGATTATTCGCTAGGTTATTGAAATTAAAAAACATCCTAATTTCAAGAGAGAAGATGGATGGGTGCTGCCATCTGCTTGGGATCCCATAATTAATATAATCAAATCCAAACCCAAGTATACCACTGCTAGACCTCAAGTTACTGTAAGCTCATTCTGCGTAAATCGAACCAAAAATTAATATTAAAAATCTGAAGGTAGCCGGGCTAACTATGACAGCAGGACGTCAAACGCCTCAGTCCCCCGTGACCACGGGTGCTGGAAAGCACCCGAAACGTCGGGAAGATAAAAATAAGTTCATATACGCGATAAAATTCGTAAAATTAGTTTTATTTAAATACAACTATACTAATAATATAGCTGCAGCATGGCTCTACTATTTAAAATAGTGCTGATTACGTCTTTAGCCTTATCATCCCACTTGAACATAGGGTTTTTTATCGTCGCTGTTCTGGATATTAGTCCAGCGTAAACTAGCAGGTTATACACCTATTTATGAATATGAATTGACTTAATCAAATCAAGAAGTCGCAGCGGTGTTTAAGAAATATTTCACTGATATTCCTATTTTGACAACAGAGTCTTTGAATACTTCTCCAAATGTCGCCGAGTCATTACTCAAACAGAATGTTAATATCTGTTTAAAATAATTTAGGTTTGAAAAAGTATTACCGCAAGATATTGTAAAATACTTCAAAATCATTGATGTAAAGAAAACCGCAGATTTGTGGGGGATTTCCGTGACAGTTATGGCGTCCATAATAGATATAATTGCACCTCATCTTGCTATTATTTTTAATACTTGTATCGATTCTGGTGTGATTCCTGATTAGATGAAGTATAGTAAAGTAATACCTTTATTTAAATCTGGTAGTACATTGGACCCCACTAATTTTAGACCTACTCGTATTTCTGTACTACCAACTCTTAGTAAAATTTTTGAAAAAATTATTTTGGATCAATTGTTATTTTTTTTTAATACAAATAAATTACTTCATAAAAACCGATTTGGATTTACAAGGGGTCGCTCGACGTCTGACGCCGGTGTTGAGCTTATGAAATATATTTTTAATGCCTGGGAGAATTCACAGGATGCCTTGGGTGTTTTCTGTGATCTTTCCAAGGCTTTCGATTGTGTTCATCATGAAACATTAATTAGGAAACTACAACATTACGGTGTAAAAAATTTGGCGCTTAGACTTATTACTTCTTATTTAAGTAACAGAACTCAAAAAGTCGTGATAAATGGTAAAGGTTCCTCCGGATCGGTAGTATCAATGGGCGTTCCTCAGGGCTCGATTCTTGGCCCATTCCTGTTTTTAATCTATAGTAATGACTTACCTTATCTTGTAGGGGACAATCAAGATATAGTATTATTTGCTGACGATACCTCTTTAATTTTCAAACTCAAACGGCAGTTAATTAATTATGACGATGTAAATAATGCTCTATTGAAATTAGAACATTGGTTTAACGCCAACAATATGCTCTTAAACGGCAATAAAATTAAGTGTATTAAATTTACAATACCTAATGTAAAACATTCGAATACCAATGTGCTATTAAATGGGGAGGAGTTGAGTCTTGTGGATACCACTGTTTTTCTCGGTATTACTATTGACGCGAAACTTCAATGGGGCCCCCATATATCTAAATTAGCAAGCAGACTTAGTTCTGCAGCATATGCTGTAAGAAAGATTAGAAGTCTCACAGATGTTGAGACAGCTAGATTAGTGTATTTTAGTTACTTTCATAGCGTAATGTCTTATGGAATTTTGCTATGGGGTAATGCGACTGATATTGAAGCTATATTTGTTTTGCAAAAGAGAGCCGTTCGAACGATTTATAACCTAAATTGTCAAGAGTCCCTCAGAGAAAAATTTAAAGAAATAAACATATTAACTTTGGCATCGCAATATATTTATGAAAATCTAATGTATGTACATAAAAACATAAATAGCTTTAATAAGAATAAGGATGTGCATTCTTTAAACACTAGGAACAAACATAAGCTTGTAATTCCAGTTACTAGACTCCACAGAATCAGTAATTCATTTATGGGGCAAAGTATACGCTTTTACCACAATATCCCAGAACATATTCAAAGTTTATCAAAAAACAAGTTTAAAAGTTTTATTTAAGAAAAACTGTACAAAAAGGGTTATTATAATATCAAGGAATACATGAATGAAAATAACCCCTGGGAATAAGGTGATCGCCACCATGCTGGTTCTATTAAAAAACATTTAAAAATTGTATAAATGAAATTATTGTTAAGTAAATATGTTTGAAAAAAAAGTCCCGCTGGGTTTCTTGCTGGTTCTTCCCAGGACAGAGGTATTTCCCGAACCAGTGGTAAATAAAAAATGACTTTCAATAAGAATAAGAAAAAAATATTCTATTCTATTCTATTCTATCGAAATAAGATATTTCTTATTTTTTTAAAGACGTTTCTTACGACACCCACAGGACGAAGTGAGGTAATGGATTCTCTTACCCTGTCATCACATCGCAAAATATCTCTTTGTCAAAGTGATTTACGTTTGATGGATCGTTACTAAATACGTTTTACCACAAAATAGTAAAACAAAGATGTAGATAAGAAATAAACATAAAATTTTAATAAGTAAAAATAGTTGCTAAACATAATTTAACGTATATTAACAAAACGTAAGAAGTTATTCATAACTTGCGATCCTTGAGGGACACCCATTTTTACGGACGACTTAAAATATCTTTTACTATTGATAATAAATTTAAGCGCTGTGTTCTTGACACCATAGTAATAGAGGTATAGAGCTCCCAGATTAATATCTCATGGTGAACACAGTCAAAGCCCTTGAAAAGGTCACAAAATGCACCCAAGGCATCTTCTGAATTGTCCCATGAACAAAAATATGTTTTGTAACTTCAATAATATAATTTATAAGCTCAATAATTATATTCTCATCTAAATAGGAAATACACCTATCCAAGCGGTACCTCCTAGACTAAAAAGGACTAACACCTAGTTCTTAATATTGAATCTTCTGATTCATATAATAATATGTGTAAGTGTGTTTAAAAATATGTGTTTGTTCCATTAAATCCTCTGTCATATCGTGCATCGACAAAATATCTGTGGCATAGGATAGATTTTGTGACGATGCCTCCAATCAGTCATCTACGAGGCAGGTTTATAAGCACACATTCGATACCTGCACTCTGGTAATGGATTTGGATTTCCATTTTTGGATAAACTTTCAGCCATTTGTCGTCAAATGCTTGCAGGTGCAACAGTACTGGGTTCACATGCAGGTGAAGTTGATAAAGGTCTCATCAAATTGTTGATGATTTCAAAAAAATCTATGACTATAAATTACTTTAGGATCAAGATCTATCTTCTACATTAGCATAATAGTTTACTGATAAACATGTTTCTTTTGTGTTAGAATTACGTTCTAATTAATTGCCCGATATTATTAAGGCTAGCGTAAACAAGGTGATTATATAACCTATCAAAAGTCATTGAAAGTTTTCTAGTGATAAGCATAGTTGTATCTTACGACAACGGATAGTATTAGGTTATGATTATGTTATGCCACCACCACACGGCACGCCATTTAATGTACTTAAAAATGTAAAGGCCAAACATATATCTGTGCCTAAACTAAATCAATAAAGATACAAAGCAAAAATTATACGCTCGAAGAAACACCTGAAATTGTTTCAAAAATAAATTATAAGATATTTTCTAATGTACTTATCAGATTATATTCAAGTGTGATGTCACTAAGTTTTTCATTTCGTTTCTAAGGATTTAGAAAAGTGACATAAACACTCGGTGGACAATACAATTTACTTCCGTTTCATTTACCTTTTTGATGAGAAGTTTACCAAGGGAAAGTATTTTTATTCCAATATTTAAAATGTTTTAAAATTAATTATCTAAGATCCGCTTAATAAGATATAATAATTTTTCTTTCCTAGATTGAAGAGAACCGCCCTGTACACATTCTTCTCATCCTGCAAATCCACCGCGCTGCGGGCTTCGGCGATAGGATTGACCTTTTACCTTGACCTCACTCTATTACCGCAGCCCAAATCACATTCAAATTTGCCAACTTGGGCTGGTCCCTGCCATGTAAGTTTTTATTTTACCTGCCTTGTTTTACCATGTGTGATCAAGCCACGGCTTTTAATCCACGAGAAGATGGGAAGCAGTTCAGCAGGTAAGGAGGAGGCCTTTTTATATGGGAAACGTCTACGTATACCCGCCTCGCGGGATCTAGGACGGGTTATATCGAAGTAAACAGTGGTAGAGCTACACTGCAGCTTCTGCTGTAGGCTCGAACCGAGGAAGTACCACGAACTCACAGAAAATCACCGTAAAGTAGAATGTTTGCTTCTGTGTTTTGGTTGGTTAGTGCAGGTGGCTGTAGGCCCAAACCCCCGCCCCCCATGACATGGTAGCGGAATTCAAAAAGAAAAGACTATATCAGGAAGGTACCAGTACCCCTTGTAATGGAAAATTTCTCGCTGAGCATCCACGGTCAAGCTACCCTTTCCTGATCGTGGGCACTCAGTATTTCCCATGTGTTCTGTAGGGCGGGGGCTAAATCCCGCTCTATACTAACACTGCACGGGGCAAACAGAGCGATAAAATCATGGCGACCTCTGCTACGCTATCCCTGGTTTTCTGCAACATCAGGGGACTCGAACCTTAACGCCGTCCACTACCATCTCGAAACGGCGAAGCCGGACTTGCTCTTTTTGACCTAGATACAGGTGTCCTCTCCTGCTGATACTTCGTACCTGGTTCTAACTGGAGTACAAATTAGAACAATTCATTGTGCCCCAGGCTGAAGTTTGCGTATACTACCGAGAGGATATCTGTTCTCGACACGTTGGCAGGCTTGCGCCTAGACAGCGACGACCATCCTCCCGTCTACGGGTGCCTATATAGGTCTCAAGGCGGTAATCTCGACACAGACCGACTCAACGTCCACGTCGAAATGGCTACAAATTTTTTGCTACAACAGTTCCCATACGTAGATATTGTGATACTTGGCGATTTTAATGCCGAACACGCTAATGGCTCGGTTCACTTTTAACTGATCATGCGGGGAGATCTGTTAATGACCTCGCCTTAGCATATGATCACAACTAGTTACTTCACCCACGTGGATTCCAGATCCATATTTGGAATCCGCGAGGTTCATACCAATTCCCTATTGAACTTTCTGCTGACCTCTCATCCGGTCATATGTGACGTCGGTAGCTGTACTGGCTTGCCTTCCTAACTTTTCTATCACGTCCTTTCTTCTAATTATATGCAAAACAAAACTTATGGCGCCATCTGTTGGCCTACAACAAAAGCGTCTGCAAAAGAAGTCGACGCGATCGATACCCACATGTAATCAAGATTCAAGACGAACTGCATCGGTAATGGCTGTTCTTGTCTTCCTTCCAAAATAAAGTCAATGTAATTAAGCGTTAGTGAGTGTGCCGGGTCGACCCAGCTGTGTGCATAAACTGTATAATCACGTAGGAGTGTGGTCAAGGAAGACTGAAGCCTTCAACATCCGAAGATATTGTTGAAGCCAAGTTGAAGGTACCGCCGCTGCTGCTAACCGTGAGTTTACCTATTTCATTTACCCTTCCTGGTGGGCCAGACTAATTTTCTCTCACTATAGATAAATTAAGTAGCATATCCAAATCAAATTCCTTTTATTTTTATTTCAATTAGAAGTGTCGCGATTACTACAACAACGGAGTTCAATTCGCGCAATTTCTATTCCAACTGTTATCATTTTTAGTGGTCCGTACGAGCGCGAATTTCCTATGGTATTTTGGGTTCAATTCATTCGAAAACTCCAAAATTACAGTTCATAGCAATTCAGCTTTAGATAAAAAAAAAACATTTACAAGTAAAATTTAGTAAGGTACTTCTTTAATTGCCTTAATTTTAACGATATAGGTAATACGAAGTAATTTATTAAATTTATTTGATATATCTTTATATATAAAAGTACGTGTCACGTCGTTTGTCCGCGATGGACTCCTAAACTACTGAACTGATTTCAATGAAATTTTTGGTCAATGTGCAGTTTGGTCCAACTTAAAAGATAGGATAGCTTTTATATCAATTTATAGTTGCAACACAATATTATTTTAATGAAAATTATTTGTGTATTATTTGACAGTCACAATTATCTGTTAGCTCCATGGAAATACATGTACTTCGTACATTAGCTCCAAACGATTCTGTCAGATGACGATATCTGTTGATTGGATGGAGTAAATATTTAATAGATGGCGCTATGTTAAAAATACAAACGTTTAATATAAGCTACAATTTAGTAGTGTAACCACCACGTGTTGCTGTAAGTATTCAACAGATAGAATCGATTTCAAAAAAAATTTTGCAGACTGTGTGCAGTTTGGTCCAACTTGATAGATAGGATATTTTTTATCCCGATAAGTGACCCTCAATTTTTTTATTGCTAATTTCAGGAGTTTTTTTGGGAAAGCAAATGGTCGTTCGGAAAGGGCAGAACAATGTCTGCCTGGTCAGCTAGTAATTTTATAATTAGGGAGAATTATTCTCTGTCGATTGCATAAATTACAATTACACGTTATGTGCCGTTTGTTGTACTTAAACACAGAGGTAGGAGGTGAATAATTATACTCCATATATTCTATACTGATACGTTGTTTCAATAGGTGTAGTATAATATATACCTATTAATAGCGTCATTATTGCTTAGTTAAAAAATTAGGTTTGTTTTTAAATTTACGGTTTTATTTGTTATATTTTCAAACATAATGACAGATAAAGCAAAGTCGAACGCTAGTGAAATTGAGAGACAACTTAAAATGCTTACTATTCAGAGGGAATATGCATTTCGAGAAATTCAAATACTATGTGATTTATCGAAGAATATCCAAACGGATACAACTTCTGCGTCTCAATTCGAGGCTAGGTTTAAGCGTATTGAGTTAGTGCGTAAAGAATTCTTGGATTATACGAATCAAATAAACGATTTAAAGTTAAAATTAAAGCCGGACGATATTATTGATATAAAGCCCGTGATTGCGTTTGACGACATGTACTACACTGTCGATGCCGCCAGGGCTGCTCTAAGCGAGGGTCGCACTCGAGCCGACCCGCAATGCGACACGGATCCGAGTTTGACTTCCGGATTTTCATACCATAGTACGAAACCATACGCGCAAGCACGCTTACCGAAACTCGAGCTACCGAAATTTGATGGAAACATTGAATATTGGCAAACTTTCTTCGATACATTTTCCACACTTGTACATGAAAGCAATAATATAAGGTCAATCGAAAAGTTTCATTATTTGTTGAAGTGTCTCTCTGGTTCGGCGATGTCAATCGCAAAAGGAGTGCCTGTTACCTCTGATAACTACCAAATTGTTTTTGACGCACTTATCGAGCGGTTCCAAAACAAACGAATTTTGGCCGCAACGTACTTAGATAAAATTTGTTGCTTCATTCCTTTGAAGTCCAGTAATTATGCCGATTTGAGTAATTTAATCAATGTGTTGAATGAAACCGTTAATGCTCTTAAAGCTATGAAAATTAAGAAATTAGATGAGTTCATTTTGTTTTATTTAGCTGCGCGTGTCTTAGATTCTGATACACGTAAACGTTTTGAGGTGCAAAACGGGAAACAAATTCCTACCTTTTCTGATTTGTTGAGTTTTTTTACAAAGTTATGTCAAAGTTCTAGAGGTTAGTCAATCGGGTTACTGTTCCGGGTCTGTTTTTAAATCGGGAAAGTTATATAAAAATAATTTACGTGCCACCGAGACACGGAATAGTCTCAATAATAAACAGTATCCTAAATCCACATCGTTTCCGTCGAACACTGCTATAGCTTCAAATGCTGCAAATAAAACAGCTGATTGTCTATGTTGCGGGGCAGCACACGCGCTTTTTAAATGTCCTAAGTTTCAGGAACTTGATATTTTTGAAAGATACGGCTTATTCTCTAATAAAAATGTTTACATGAATTGTTTACGTTTAAATCATAATGCAGATAAATGTTTTTCAAAAATTACATGCTCAACTTGTGGTGAGCGTCATCATTCGTTGCTCCACGATAACACTACCATTGATGCTGTTCCGTGTTGCTCCACTGACAGGACTATCGATAAAACAGTATTCACGGCTGACGATTTGACCGCAACTGCGAGCTCCGTGACTACCAGCGCCCACGTTGGTCATAGTCGTGCTCTCGTTTTGCTCGACACATGTTGTGTAGTGCGCGTGCGTGGTTGCGGTGCTGCCGCTCAGTATACTACCGCCCGCGCACTTATTGACAGTGGACCTCAGGATAGTTTTATGACGTTATCACTCGGTCAACGTTTAGGGTTGCCCATTCGCCGCTGAAATTTAGCTGTAGCAGGTTTAGGAAAAAAATTAGTGCATCAAATAAAGGGTAAAACTTCATGCGTGGTAATGCCAATGGATTCTGATAGTCCAAGCTTCACTATTAATGCCATAATAATGAATACTATAACAAGTAAAATGCCTGTTGTAGAAGTACCTTCTGAGGTTCGTGAAAATTTTAAACATATAGTTTTAGCAGACAAACAGTTCGACCAACCTACTAATATAGACTTGCTGCTGGGCGCAGAGCTATTCCATAAAATTTATGACGGCCAACGCCTAGAGATAGGTCCTGGTTTACCAGTCGCTCTACATAGTGTCTTTGGGTGGGTGCTCACTGGCAAAATTGATCACAGCTGTCACCCTCCACCTATGGCTTCTTCCCTCGTTACTTCCACCCGGCTTTTAAATGACGTGGTCAAGCGTTTTCGGGAGGTCGAGGAACCACCAAAAATATTTATATCGAACCCTGAAGATGTTAAATGCAAAGAACTCTACTCTACTCTTCTGTCACGTAAACCTGACGGTCGTTACGTCGTTCCATTACCACCAACGGTTAACCGTCTAAAGCTTTGCGGTTCTGTCCTTCTAGGGCGAGTTCTTAAGCACATGCAAAACTTGCTGCAAGATAAAATCCCTCTCAGTAAAGTGATTGCTTTTACTGATAGTAACACGGTTCTATCATGGTTACACACGGAACCTCATAAACTGAAGACTTTTGTTTCCCATCGCGTTGCGAAAGTCATCGACAATGTATCAGTTAATAGCTGGCAATACGTATCGACATATGATAATCCTGCCGATCATTGCAGTCGAGGTCTTAGCGTTTCACAGCTAGCGACATGTTGTACGTGGTGGTCAGATCAAAATTGGCTCGCTAACGATTCCTCCACTTGGCCAGTAAAGTGCAAGTGGGAATCACAAGATGCCGTACCAGAGTTGAGTTCTACTGCTCAGGTATCTCAAATGGATACTAGCTCTGCTGAGTTTGACTCTATTAGTGGACTGTTAGACCGCTATTCCACGCTTTCCCGCGTCCAGCGTGTGCTAGCTTGGTGTCTGCGTGCTGTAGCATCGTTCAAACGAAACTATAAAACTAAGAATTTCCTGAGCGTATCAGAGTTGGAGCAGTCTATTGTCTATATGGTTCAACATGAACAAAAACTTCATCTTACAAATGAAGTCAAAGCCACCAAATCCGTTAAAAAACTGACTCCATTTATTGATGATGCGGGATTGCTGCGAGTGGGGGGCCGTCTAATGCACTCTAATCTACCGGCAACCGTAAAACATCCCGTATTGTTGCCAAAGACTTCACGCTTATCCTTGTTGATCATAGATCACTTTCATGTCAATTACTTACACTGTGGTCCTCGTACTCTTCAATCGATTATTCAGCGTAGATATTGGATACTTCGCATCCGTAACTTAATTCAGTCGCGTTTATCTAAATGCATAGCATGTTTTGAGGTAAAACCGGTTTTTTGTCCGCCTTTAATGGGAAATCTTCCTTCACCAAGAGTACAACCGACGCGGTGTTTCCAAAATGTCGGAATCGACTTTACCGGTCCATTTATAGTAAAGGAAAGTCGTAGACGAAACGCTCGTACTTACAAGGCCTACGTGTGTGTATTCGTTTGCCTCGCGATAAAGGCTATCCATCTTGAGGCAGTAACCGAGCTATCGACTTCTGCATTTCTTACGGCGTTAGATCGCTTCGTATCACGTCGTGGCCTTTGTACTTTCATAGTGACCGACTGCGGCACTAACTTTATTGGTGGGCGCCGTTACTTTAAGGAACTATAACAAATGGTTTGTAAGAATAAGCATTCGCTTGAGTCTAGTCTTGCAAAACGAAACATTGTCGGGCGACTGAACCCTCTTACCGGGATTAAGTTTGGTGGCATATTTGAGAGCGGTGTAAAATCAATGAAATTTCACTTAAAACGCGTTATAGGGTTTCAAGTATTGAAATTCGAGGAGTTCATAACAATTCTTACTAAAGTCGAAGCTGTATTTAACTCGCGACCGTTGTGCTTTCTATCCCCGGATTCTAATGAGGTCGATATTCTTACACCTGGTCATTTTTTGGTCAATGGTTCTCTTATATCGTTACCAGAACCTGGACTCTCTAATGAATATGTTCCACCTCGGGCCCGCTGGCAGATGTTGCAAAAACTTACACAGTCCTTTTGTCATATTTGGCAACGCGATTATCTCCATACCTTACAGCAACGCGCGAAATGGTTTCGAGAACAACTAAATATTCATGTCGGAGATATTGTACTAATTGTCGATAGCAATTTACCACCACTAGAGTGGCGTTCAGGTAGAAATCAAGACGTGCATCCCGGCAAAGACGGTGTAATGCGCGTGGTTACCCTACGCACTACTAATGGACTCCTTAAGAGAGTAAATAAGCTGTGTCCTCTACCTTTAAATCAATAATAATATAGCTATACTTATAACAAAAAAATGAACATTTTTCTCATAATTAATATAATAGCTTTTTTTTGTTATTTAGCTTGTAGGTATAGTTAGTTATTAAATTTTGTTGTCTTACATACCTTACTAATAGGTATGCAGCTCAAATTCAATATTAACACTATTGTATCGTAGGTAGATATCATTCTAAGTTAGTTTCTATTTCGTGAAATATTTAGTTTTATAGGGAGAACTGCTATTATTACTCATGAAATCTGAAACGATTTCAAGTGGGGGGAATTATGTACTGGCTTGCCTTCCTAACTTTTCTATCACATCCTTCCTTCTAACTATATGCAAAACAAAACTTATGGCGCCATCTGTTGGCCTACAACAAAAGCGTCTGCAAAAGAAGTCGACGCGATCGATACCCACATGTAATCAAGATTCAAGAAGAACTGCATCGGTAATGGCTGTTCTTGTCTTCCTTCCAATATAAAGTCAATGTAATTAAGCGTTAGTGAGTGTGTCGGGTCGACCCAGCTGTGTGCATAAACTGTATAATCACGTAGGAGTGTGGTCAAGGAAGACTGAAGCCTTCCACATCCGAAGATATTGTTGAAGCCAAGTTGAAGGTACCGCCGCTGCTGCTAACCGTGAGTTTACCTATTTCATTTACCCTTCCTGGTGGGCCAGACTAATTTTCTCTCACTATAGGTAAATTAAGTAGCGATTCTCTTTATTTTTATCTCAAGTAGAAAAACGGAGTTCAATCCGCGCAATTTCTATTCTAACTGGTAACAGTAGCCTTATATGGTATAAAATGGCCCTCAATGTATGCTTTGGTCAAAAATGGACCTCAACGTAGGCTTTGAAATTTATGGAAAACGCCCCAAATTCAAACTTAGTATGAATTTGGGTAGATTCACCTCTTTCTTCCAAGTAGAAGTTTTCGCCAAATAATCTATTTATCTCTGATAGTCAAGCAGCACTGCTAGCGCTGAGATCAAACTGGGTGAACTCGAAGCTAGTTGGAGACTGCGTGAACCATCTAAACGCCCTGGGAGGTAACAAAAAGGTCCTTTTGAGATGGATTCCGGGTCACGCGGATATTGTAATCAATGAAATTCCCGACAAGCTCGCACGGGAGGGCTCAAAGAGTACACAATTTGGACCCGAGCCATTTTGTGGAATCTCAAAAGGCCACGCCTGATTGACCCTGGAAACTCTTAACCACAATAAATCACTTAAGATCTGGAATAATACACTAGGCTTAAAACATTCTAAAACCGTAATACGGGCTTTCAATCGTAAATTCGCTTCGGAGGCCCTGGAATTAGGTGAAAATAAATTGCGCATTGTGGTAAGTGCCCTGACTGGACACTAATGTCTTAAGAAGCACATTCGCACCTTTGGGAACAAAGGGTCACTTCTGCATGTTTTATAACTTTACAGGAGGAGCTTTTTAATTTTTTATGTTTTTTTAATAACTCTGTACTGTTTTAGAATATTAAGACGATTCTCATTGTCTTAAATTAATTAATTCTTCACGGACAATCGCGAGTATTAAAAAATAATATAACAAGAGATTTCTGCCATAAACTAAGGGAAGGCTACCAAAAGTGACTTTTTTTTACAAATTACTAACTATTAGTTATTAATACGATTAATCCCAGCCGCCAAATTTTATGAACGCACATCGCGGCAGAACTCCCGATACCATCCACACCATCTGGATGATTGGCGGTCCATCACTGTGCGATTTAGAAGATGTTTTCTTACTCGCACGACTTCCTTGTGGAATCGATTACCATCTGCGATTTTTCCGGACCGATACGACTTAGGGCCCTTCAAAAAAAGAGCTTACTCCTTTTTAAAAGGCCGGCAACGCATCAGCAATTCCTTCCCTGGTGTTGCAGTTGTTCATGGGCGGCGGTAGTCACTTACCATCAGGTGAGCCGCATGCTCGTTTGCCACCTCTCTAAAGGTCCCTTCTGCAATATATTTAATATATTGCAGAAGGGACCTTTTTAAAAAAATCATAAAAATTAGTATTTTTTTTTGTTTAAGGATGGGTACGTTAAGTTTTAGTAGAGTTGTATTTGATTGGAAATCAAAAATAAAAACTAAAACAAGCAGAAAAGAAGAAGAATCGGTCAAATACTCAATTTTATGAATAAAATGGAGGGTTATTAAATGAAATAGGTGATATTTTCAAGTATTTTAGGGTTCCGTAGCCAAATGGCAAAAAATGGAACCCTTATAGATTCGTCATGTCTGTCTGTCTGTCCGCCCGTAGGTATGTCACAGCCATTTTTCTCCGAAACTATAAGAACTATGCTGTTGAAACTTGGCAAGTAGATGTATTCTGTAAACCGCATTAAGGTTTTCACACAAAAATAGAAAAAAAAAACAATAAATTTTGAGGGTTTCCCATATTAGAACTGAAACTCAAAAAATTTTTTTCATCAAACCCATACGTGTGGGTTATCTATGGATAGGTCTTCAAAAATTATATTACGGTTTATTAAATCATTTTTTTCTAAACTGAATAGTTTGCTCGAGAGACACTTCCAAAGTGGTAAAATGTGTGTCCCCCGCCCCCCCATGTAACTTCTAAAATAAGATATTGATAAAAGTAAAAATAATATACGATGTACCTTACCATGTAAACTTCCACCGAAAATTGGTTTGAACGAGATCTAGTAAATAGTTTCTTTTAATACGTCATAAATCGTAAATTATGTTATTTGCTGCTACGGTAACCTTCATGGGCGAGTCAGACTCGCACTTGGCCGCTTTTTTTATTTGAAATTTAAACAAATGGCATCAATACATTTCGAAAGAAACGACACAAAATGGCTTTCAAGTTAAGTTGTTTTGTAGTTCCTTCAACATTTTCTGTCCTTTTTTTACCTGTTCTGAGTTTTTTCGACATTATCTATTCTTTGGTTGTCACTAAGCCATTAAATACTTTGAGATCTAAAAATAAAAATAATTACAGATTATAGACTAAACATATTTTTAAAGTTATGATTTGATTAGAAAGATTGAACTTTTCCATTTAGGAATTTAAGACAACATCATTCAAATGACTGCCACGGCTAGGCTTAAAACACACCATTCGGTAATAATCTAATTTTTCTGTACATTTTCGACTTATTTGATCAATGGCAACTTTGATTTAATGTTTCAAATAGACAATCGTCCCTGGATGATTAGCGTAACACTTTACCTTATTGGCTCCCCACAAAAAAATCCGACGGAGACAAATTGCAGCTTCGAAGTGGCCATTTGACGTCAGCGTTTCGGCTGATTATGCTATTTTCGAAAACAATGCGCAAAAGATCGATTGTTACGTTGGCTGTGTGGCAAGTGCACCTTCCTGTTGAATACAAATGTATATGTCATCCTCTTCAATTTTAGGAAACGAAAACTCACTTAGCATGGGGCGGTAGCCAGTCGCCATTCACTGTAACGGCGTTTCCTTGGTTATTTTCGAAAAATTATGGCCAATAATGCTGCTAGAACAAAATCCGTACCAGACAGTCACTCGTTGTGAATGAATTGGTTTCTTCACGATGACGTGTGTATTTTCTAAGCCCCTGATATGACAATTTTGCTTATTGACGTTTCCTCAGAGGTGAAAATGAACTTCATCTGAAAAGATGATTTTTCGATAAAAATGCTTATCTTCGATCAAGCGGTCTTCGGCCCATTGAGCAAACCGAAAATGTATCGGACGTTCATGCGGCTCCAGCTCTTGCAATAATTGATTTTTGTATGCATTCAAACCGATATTATTATGCAAAATTCTTCTTGGTAAGTTGTTTTATCTAACTTACGATCCAGTTTCATGAACTCGCTTCATAAATTGATCCACAAACTGCTTTTTGGCACATCTTTTGTGTCCCTTTTATTTTCGTAAATTTCTTAGTTTGAGTACAGTTATTTCCAAAGTTATTTCCAAAGCGGTGAGTACTTACTCACCGCTTTGGAAATAACTTTTTAATATTTTCCAACTTTGTTTAAGCGAAAAGCGACCCATTTCATAAATGTCAAACGTAAAACTAACTTTCTTACATATCGGAAATGTCATCAAACCTTCCAACCTCAAAATAACCTATAGTTCCAATCGCAAACTTTAGATGACCCAGCCTGTAAAAACACAAATCAATCCAATAAAAAACACTTCTATACAAAAATAACGTTCCGTCATAATATAAATACTAATCATTACAAAAATAATGACACTTGTTAACATTAGTAAGGTTTTGGTTCAAATGAAAAGTTTTATGCTATAATATATATTAGTTGCGTGTTCATATCACGTTGGGGTCACCACTGTGGGCGTAGGAAGGAAAGGGGAGATCTCCCACTGGGCAAGGTGTTCTGCCCAGGGAGCGGTGAATGCTCCGAGTGGTAGTTCGGAGCTATTCTATATATGCTGCTTTAACTTCGAAACTTTGTAAGCGACAACGCATCTGCAATTCCCTCCCTGGTGTTGCAGTTGTTCATGGGGAGCGGTAGTCACTTACCATCAGGTGAGCCGCATGCTCGTTTGCCCCCTCTCCTATAAAAAAAGCGCGATTTAGGCTTCGATGTGTTTCGCTTGTGGCCGACGACAGCGCCGCCACTGTGGCCGGTGGAAGGAAAAGGGGAGATCTCCCGCCGTGCAAGGTGTTCTGCCCGGCGAGCGGCCAACGCTCCGCTATTCTATATATATTGCTTTAATTTCGGAGTTTTTTAAGCGCGATTTAGGCTTCGATGTGTTTTACTTGTGGCGCGACGGCAGCGCCGCCACTTTGTAAAGCTTGATGGCTTTTGCTGAATGTGAAGACAGCGGACATTATCAGCCCGGGAGCGAATGCATGGGGTACTTGACGATGATTAAGGTTTGAAGTTGTAGTTTCCGAAGGTTATTAGTCGTAGGGGTCACCACTGTAGCGGGTGGAAGGAAAAGGGGAGATCTCCCGCCGGGCAAGGTGTTCTGCCCGGGGAACGGCTTTTTTTTCTGATGTGCAAGCGCATGGTGTATATGGTGTATATTTTGTTCAGCTAACCCTGCCTATATTTTTATGCCTGGCTACGTCCTTAGTTTACCAATAGTAAAATATTTTATTTACTTAGCCAATTACAATACATATATTTTGATCAATAAAGATTAATCAATAAAATATTATGTACAACTATTATATGTATGTCGCGCTCCGTTTGCCGGCGTTAGACTCGTGGATCGTTTCTCGTAGCTGCGTTGCTGAACGGGGCTATAAAAGTGATGCAGACCGGCGCACGCGCGTTATCGGCGAGCAGCGGCGGCGTGGGACACATCTCCGGAACAGCAAGAAGAAGCGAAGCTGCGGCGTTGAAGAAACGGCTCGAAAATGGTCGACGGATGCGTGAAGATAGCCGGCGTGTGAAGACGATGCGGTGCTGATGATATTTGCGGCTGTTTCTTGTTTCTATATTAGAACGTTAAATATATACTCAAACTATCTCGCATTGATATGCAGCCCGCAGTATCTCAGTAGCCGGGGGTAATTAGGAAATAAATGTTTTCTTCAGACCTTCACCTTTTGCGTTATGGTAGCAGCAGGGTAACATTCTTAATTTATTTACTAAACGGTTTAGGGTTGATAAGCCTGGCTGCTACATCACTCTCCCCCTAGCGAAAGCATACCGGAGGCTTGACGACTCACCCATGTCTCGTAGTTTATAAAACAGGTTTCATCTGGGTTGATGTAGATGATGGGTTTTCAAACTTCCTCGCTGGTGGTTGAGATGATAATGATGATGATGTTGATAATGGATCCTCTGAAGTATCCTCGTTAATAACATAGGCAGGCTTTAGTCGGTCGATCGATATAATTGTAGATTTCCTTCCGGGTATTTGTAATTTAAAAGTCTTGCTATTTCGCTCTAATACTTTATACGGTCCATCGTAGGTAGGTTGAAATTGATTCTTCACTGCGTCGTTTCTAACAAAAACTTGCTTACATGTTTTCAAATCTTGATGAATGAATACTGATTTATTATTTCCGTGTGATGATGTGTGTTTCTGTATTATCTGCTATCTTCTCTAATCACTGTAGTGTAACACAAGCTCGGCACGCACTTAACTAACACGTCCACTCTCGCCCGAGGCTCTCGTGTAACTGACCTGATCGGGTAGAATAGTCGTCCAATCGCCTCCTACTTTCTTCAAATGTATCACATTTCCCCTAAACCTTTGGTTCGTTTCACTATTGCGTACTGTGCAGTCACCGTCTCGTGCACTCTCTACGACGTGTGGCGTCGGTTTAAAATTTGTTGTAAGATTATTCCTTTTTTTCCACTGCTTTTACGTGAACCTTATCTCCCTGTATTATATCTGAATGAATTGCTCTGCGTTTCCTACATTCTCTTTCCTTTTTCTTTTTAGTATTTTGTCTCTATCCCTGATATCCGAATACAAATTATTGTCTGTAATTTATTTCACCTATTAATGGAATTTTATCCCTACTTTTTTGTTGAAAAACAGTTCAGACGGTAACCTCCCGGTAACTGTAAGCAGGGGTGCTGTTATACATTAGAAGATACTCCCACAAACATTCTTTTAAATCCTTCCTCTCGATCTTGCTGATACGAAGACGTTTCAAAATATCTCTGTTTTGTCTTTCAACTTTGCTGATCATTTGAGGCCAATATATACAGTACTAAATAACTTAATGTTACATTCTTTGAAGAAAGATCGAAACTCTTTACTAAATAACTGCTTGTCATTGTTTGCGGTGATAGAAATAGGATGACCAAGCCTACTGAACATTTCTTTTACCATTTTAATAATCTGTAAGCTTGTGATGTTTTTGTAATTTTTTTACTTCTTTGTTTTGACTATAGTAGTCGACCACTACTAACAGATACTCATTACTTGGCAATGGCCCATTAAATCCATTGTGACATCTATCCATGGAGCTGCAGGCAACTCTTGTCTCTTCATTGGTGCAGGTGGGCTTGGCAAACCCACTAACGTACAAACTTTACAGGCCCTTACTAATTGTTCTACGTCTTTATCGATACGATACGATAATCTTTTAGGGGTTATAAAAGTCGTTATGTGTCTGGATTCAGAGTGAATTTCCACTTGATGGAAGGCATTTTTTTATGTCTAATTTGTTAAAATATTTTGCTTTCATCATTTTAGGCAAATATGGTCCATAGTAGGCAGGGGGTGGTTTTCTTCCAATATAGCGGCGTTCTTACATCTCATATCTACGCACAAACGTTATTCACCATTTTCTTTCATGATTGGAACATTGGTGAAACCCATTTAGATGGGCATTGCACTTCTTCAATTATATCACTCTTTAGTGATTACTTAATTTTGATTGCAACCTTCTCTTTAATGGGGATCGGTACTCTCTACTTGATTTATCCCGATACCAAGTTTTAAGACACCTCTGCTGTGTTCTTACCCAACAGGTCTCTTGTACCCCCCGAAATCACGTAAATGGTTGTATGTTCCTTTCGTCCATAGACTTCGAGTATAGTTTCAAATGAACCCTCTATTGCCAAAGGAGAGTTACTACTATATGCTAATAATGTCTTGTCTGGTCTTTACATTTGGTTAAAAGCATATACTTTTTTGCTTTTTAACTCTTCCCACGTTTTGTAAGATGAAAGGTTCTTGCGCAATTTTGAATTATACTATTCCGCAATTTGATCTATGAGATGATCATCTTGCTTTTCGAATTCACACTTTTCGGCCGGTTGACGCAATCTTATCAAAAACTTCCCAAATTTTTCTCCTTTTGCATACCTTAAGCGAAAGCGCAAGGTATGTTCTACTATCGCCTAAAAGTTAAGATTCCAACGTTTTATCGAATAAAATCGTATCTAGCAATCATATTATACATATAAATGATATAAAAAGCACATTGTTAGAAAGATAAATGATTGTTAAACTTATTAATATTTTTTTTCAAATTGATTAATTGCTATTTACAAATAAAAAAGGGTTTTTGTGGCTTATGGTGTGGATTTGCCAAGTCCGGAAGGCTTGTAAACATTCTAACTTTTGAAAATATCAATTGTTTAACTCAATCTATTTTTTAATCTCTTCATCTATCATGTGGGAAACCACTGAATGTAAATGGCAGTGTAATTTTGTTTTGTTTAGCTATCATTAATTTTTTTCGGCTCCAAGATGGCGAAATTTTCGTTGATTTGGTAGCCTTGTATGTAAATTAATTCTGTAAAGGGAGCTAAATCCACAGATTAGTTTACTCACTCACTCAGTTCGACGCACAGAGTACTTTTTATATACTGGTCAGTCGCCGTCGTGAGTGGACATTGTTTCGGATGTTTGTAGCGGCTCAAAAAGATCGCTGTACAAATACACAATATTCGAATAACCAAATTTCTTAAATACTTGATTATAATAATAATAATAAGAGATTTTTTAAATAATATAAGATATTTTTATAAGATTATAAGATATTTTGTGTGACAGTTTGATGGTTTTCGAGAGTGTTGAAACCGATAGGGTTGTTGAAATGTAAATCCAAGATAAAGGCTGAATTAGGTACCAATTTTTTCATCATGGGTGTCATTTTCATGGTTTTCGAGGGCGTTGAAGCCGATAGTACTGTCGAAATGTAAATCCAAGATGGCGGCTGCAATAGGTATAAATTTTTTCATCATGGGTGTCATTTTCATGGTTTTCGAGGGTGTTGAAGCCGATAATGCTGTCGAAATATAAATCCAAGATGGCGGCTGCAATAGATATCAATTTTTTCATCATGGGTGTCATTTTCGTGGTTTTCGAGGGTGTTGAAGCCGATAGTGCTGTCGAAATATAAATCCAAGAAGGCGGCTGCAATAGATATCAATTTTTTTATCATGGGTGTCATTTTCATGGTTTTCGAGGGTGCTGACGCCGATAGTGCTGTCGAAATGTAAATCCAAGATGGCGGCTGCAAAAGATATAAATTTTTTCATCATGGGTGTCATTCTCATGGGTTTGGCGGGTGGTGAAGCCGATAGTGCTGTCAAAATGTAAGTCCAAGGTGGCGGCTGCAATGGGTATCAATTTTTTCATCATGGGTGTCATTTTCATGGGTTTCGAGGGGGTTGAAGCCGATAGTGCTGTCGAAATGTATTTAAACTACTTTAAGAATTTCCGTATAATCATGTTATTCGTATTTTTTTATGCGCTTAAGGTATGCTCAATTGGATTTACCAATTATATTTCATGTTTTAGCAATCGAAAAACATGCCGCTCATAAACTTTGCTCCGTTTAGGTTGAAAATACTCGTAGAGTTTTTTTATGGCTACTTTAAATGCGTCAACAGTTTCTGATGGTTCGACATTGGCAACCAGTAAATTGTAGAATATTTCTTGTATCCCAGAGCCACCAAAATACAATAGCGTAGCTCGTTACTTGAGTGCTGATGTAACTTCAGCTGCGTCCAGATAGATTAGTAGAGACCTTTTCCATTTTTCACACCTTATAGCCATAGATGTGCTATCACATTAAAACTGATAACGGTATTATTATTATTATTATTTTAGGGGTTAACTGAAACAGTTTCTTATATTTTTATTTCCAATTTAATGCTGGTATTTTAATACCCAAAGTCCAATTTAATGGTAGTAACTTAATACCCAAAGTCCAATTTAATGGTAGTAACTTAGTACCCAAAGTACAATTTAATGGTGGTATCTTAATACCCAACTCAATTTAATGATGGTATCTTAGTACCCAACTCAATTTCATGATAGTAATATGTTCCATAACACTCGCCCTTCTCTTTCGGTTTATTTGTTATACCGACTACTTCCAATGCTGTGCTATTTAGGCTTTGGGTGAATTCAATACCTATAATGCGCATTTACAGTATTACTAGTTACCTACTATGCAATTTACAGAAGTCGTGAAGTGTCCAAGATTTTTTGTAAGACATATATGCCCTGAAAGCGGTAAAATAGTATTTTCATTAAAGGCGATAAATATCACACCTACATGTAAAATGCCACTAAAATTTAGCTAACGACATTGTATTTCGGTTCGAATCGAGAGGAGTGATTAGTTACATCTACTATTTTTCCATCAAAAATATTTTTAAATAAAAGTTGTGCTAATAGACATAATATGTTAAAATAAGTCATTATCTTATCATTGCTACATAAAGAAAATAAATTTTGCACACCATAAGCGTGGTCATATGCGAACATATAATTTATATAAATTATTAAAATGATAATAACAGGGTTAAAAACAATAAATCATAATTCATAATCCACAGTTTTTTTTTTCGCAGGTACTCTAGGAATTAATTTATAATTGCAATGCTAATAGTTGCACATTGCTAACCTATTTTTGATTATATCTTTATACTAAATAGGTACTTATCTTTTTCCTCGTCGCCACTTGTATTATCTGCTATCTTCTCAAATCACTGTAGTGTAACACAGGCTCGGCACTCACTTAACTAACACGTCCACTCTCGCCCGAGGCTCTCGTGTAACTGACGCGGTGCGCTCGAGACAGTGACTTATATATAAATGTATGTTTGTGTATTTGTGCATGATAAATTATTAGTAAATAAACAAACAACAATATTTACTCTATACTATATATATGCAAACACTACAGTTTCGACGATAAGAATTTGTTGATTGATTCTCGAAGCTGAGTTACAAAATCGTAATTCATTTCTTGATTATTTAATGATGTTGAAGTGAAAAAGTCACACGGTAGTCTTACGCTGCAGCCGTAGGTTAACTGAGCGGCGCTAAGACTAGTGTCTGCATGCGGTGTTGCTCGTAGTCCAAGTAGCACTGTAGGTAGCCCATCAATCCACTTTGTTTGTTGAGATAAACGAGTTTTGAGTGCGTTCTTCAATGTACGATGCCATCGTTCGACTATTCCATTTGATTTAAGAATGGTATGCCGTTGTACGTATCTTCTGTATTACCATAGTAAGCTAAGCTTCACGGCACTCTCGCAGATTAGTTGCCTTCTTCTCGACTCACCGCAGACTTACAAGGCAATTCCCTGGCACTTGCAAATTCTTCGACATCTAGACTGCACTATTGACCTCCGGTCTCAGCAGGGGGGTGATGTGGCGGCGCTGCCGTCGCGCCACAAGCGAAACACATCGAAGCCTAAATCGCGCTAACAAAGTTCCGAGGTTAAAGCAGCATATATAAAATTGCTCCGACTTACCAATCGGAGCGTTGGCCGCTCCCCGGACTGAACACCTTGCCTGGCGGGAGATCTCCCCTTTTCCTTCCACCCGTCTTACATTTATAAAAAGAAGTGACGTTTTGTTTACAACAAACAAATACCAAGATTTGGTAACAAAACGTCATTCTTATCCAAAAAATCATTAATATTGCAAGAATTATGTAAACAAATAAGTCACATTACTGGTAGTAGTGCCTCTCCGTAACAAATTCGCAAGATCACACTACGGCTGTGAAAACACTACTGACTAGATGATAAAAGTGGGCGAAACTATTATATTTTCCTAATTCGTTAAGATGTAATATATTTTTCTAACTGTTGTTTTAAACTGCTATAATATATTATAACAGTTTCAAATAATACATTGTACACGCGGTTAGTTCAGTTCGGTTGTCGGCTGTGTAAGCGTTTTGTTGTTTGTTGTTATGATAATAAAAAATATTTTAAATTTATAATTGTACTTTTCAAAGATAAAGCTTTTTTGCAATAATTGCACACTGCTTTTTTCATCTTTATTTTGGACTATAAAATAGTTCCAAACGGCTGCACTACGCTGGTGCGTTATTTTTATGCACTTCTATATACGACACGCGAAATCCTATCTATATTACACTAAACATTTACAATTACTTTAGGTATAAAACTTAACAAAAAAAAAAACAAAAACAGCAATAGCTTCGTCACGTAATATGGATCACTTGCCATCAAAACATTTCGTATATAACAGATAACAGTGTCATTTTCATCTCAGTTAGACAGCTAACTAAACACTAATATATTATAACAGCCAAAAATTAAACAACAGCCACAACAGCTAGCAATGAATGAAATACAAGCAAATATATTTGTTTATCGTTATACTTTACTGTTAGTAAAATAAGCTCTTATAGTGTTGTCTAAGAGTATAAATAAGTGTGAACTATACGCAATCCTTGTGGCATAATGAATGTAGTATGTAGTTGACTGCGATTGAGGCGCCGCGTCTCGGCCGACGGGGAGACTGTACACTAGATAGCGCACACGAAAATCACAAATAGTTGTTACTGTTACTTTTGTTAGATGGCGCTTTCTAACGATAATGAATATATTATAACAGTCAATGGTTGATTATTCTAATGTTTTGGAAGATTACAAATATATAATGAAATATATTATCTGTTGTATGTTATAACGCCCAACTTTACCAGATGAGACGTTATGTTTGAAGCAAACGGACCAATAACGAAAAATAATGTTACGTCCCTCCCTCCCTCAAAACGATTTCATGCGATTGTCACCGTTTTTACTGTTTCGATTATCGCGGTTAAATATGCGTATTTAAGTCGTTTTTGCAAAAAAATTGCAGAAGTGACGCTTTGTTCCCAAAGGTTCGACATGTTCATCCTGGGACTAAGCAACTCAAGGATGTGGCGGTTCTGCTCCCTAGAGTAGGAAAGGCCTTTACTTATCCTGACAAATTGCGGTCCCTTAATGCGCAAACGCAGCATTCATCTAGGAAGTTATGTACTTCACTCAAAAGAAGTAAAATTACTCACAGCTAAGCAACTCCTTCAATTTATAGAGGATGTAGGGCTCACAACACAGTCACAACACACAAAAACAGTGAACTGTTGACATAGCAGCGATCACAATAGATATTTTAGGTTGCGGTGATACTGGTCTGTCTAGACCTGCATAGCTGCTCGTACATAATAAAAAGGCTAAAGTTCTTTCAGTACTGCGATCACGTATCCGCGTGCCAAACATGTGCATTACTGAATATTTTCTCTTTATATGGGAAGTTAATATCTAGCAGACTATCTAGAGACAGTGGTATACCCATGAGCTAAATAACGTGAAAGTCATCTTAAAAACAACTTATCTTATGAAATGATTTTTTTATTATGAAACCCAAGAGAATTTTTAACAAACATACTTAAAATATATATATTAATACACATATACAATAACAGAGTTTCACAAAATGCTGAATAATACTTATGAAGTAGAGAGGTAAAATTGTAACTTAAAGTTATATACGTCCCACAGCTGGGCACAGGCGTCCCCTTATTTCTAAAAGTGTTTTAGGGCAAGGAAATGTCCGCCGCGCTGCCCCAATGCGTGTTGGCGAACTTCACATGTCTACGAATTTTTTTCTTATTTCTCAGTCATGCAGGTTTCCTCACGATGTTTGTCTTCACCGCCAAGCACGTGGTAAATCGGCACTTAAAATTGCAATTAACAATTTCATTGGTGCCTGCGGGGATCGAACCCGGGTTGCTCGCGTACTGTGAAATTCACAGCGAGCGCTGAACATCTGGACTACCATTATTATTATTAGCTATTGGCTATTAAATTGTATTGTAACATTGTCTATTGTAACTTAATCCAATTTAAATACAAAATAATTAATGATTTTTTATATTTACGCGAACACTACACATTGAATAAAATTACTTTTACGGATTTTTTCGCGTTTAATTAACTTATTTATCTTATTTTTATTTATTCTATTGGGAATGAGGTGATTGACGTCCCGATGTCAGATTTAACAATTTTGGTCTGATCTACGCAGAATGAACTTACTGTGTCTTGAAGTCTTGCAGTGGTATGCTTGGGTTTAGTTTTAATTTTATTAATTACAGGATCCCAAGCAGGTGGTAGTACACAATATTTTACATATTGTAACCCCCCCCCCCCCTCTTCCTCCTCTCTCCCTTCTCTTACATCTCTATATACTTATACTTGTATTTCTTTATAATCTATATCTATAAAATATAAAAATATATCTAATTTAGTGACCAGTATATCTTGATCTTTCTAAAGGTTTAAATATAGGCCGTTTAATACATTTATGGCGTGACCGTCTTAGTTAGGACCCTTACTTACGTTGTGTTTGTAAGGTAACTTAGTTCTTTTAGGTGTATCTTGGAAGAGTGAATATTCACGAGAGCTGGTGGTAGAGTCTTATAAGTTAAAGATCCCCGTTCACGAAGACAGAGCTCAAAAAGTTAAGAAAAATAAATTATCCCTATTCCACTTGTATCTGGTTCTTAACAGTCAATTCCTTATTAGTTAATCCCTTCCGCTTGGAAAAGGCTCACAAAATTTATATCAAATACCAGATACAAGGGCTTCGCTCTCCCACATTTAAAAAAATGTGGAGGAGGTACACGGCTCCGCTCACGCCGCGCACGGTGAGCGCCTACCATTTTAATGCGCTCCCCCCGAAGGGTACGGTAAGTTGGGAACTAGACCGTGGTCCACAACAAAGTAACTGGCGAACCAGTAAAAGAGGACTTGGCCGCTTGATAGATAGTGCGTAAGCAAAAACATCGACCGAAGTCGCGCATGTCAATGCGTGTAAACGCCATACAGAATACGACCAAATCCAGCCACAGCTATATCTGCCATCATATTGGTTGGTGGAGCATATGTGTCGACCTCATGTCGACCTTCTGAAGTGATTGAAATGTTTCCGAACCCATTTTCAACTATTTAAATAGGGTATAAGCAACCAGTGCGTGTTGTGTAGTGATGACCTATGGTACTGAGACGTGGTCCTTCACTGCTGGCCGGATGAATCCTTATTCACAACTTTAAAAAGGTAGCTCGTAATCTCTCCGTATATGAATCACGAATCCGTGAGGTCGATTTTGATGGATAATTTGGACATCGTATATTTTAATCATCATCGCATAACTTTGACTTATATGCTGAATTTTCTACAAAAAACGTAACAGAAAAAGACGAGTTGAATACTATATTTAACATTGTCCCCGGCAAAAACAAGAGTAAATTTGTTTCAAATTAGAAAAAAGTATAGAAATAATGAATTAAGGAAAGAATTATTATCTGCCATATTCTTTGTATAGCTTATGACGCGAAGTTATAAAGTGATAAGAAAGATAAAAGTAGATTCATGCAGTTTCTTCTGCTCCCACGATACAGGAGAAAATCCTAGAGTGGAAGTAAGGTTTTTTAAAAGAAAAAACACAAAAAGCTTAATGCAGACTGTCATAATAAAAGTCGATTACCAGTTGACTTGGAAAATGTTAAAGGATTTCGATTAGTTTTCAAAAATCAGAAATATTCTTCGCCGTACTTACTTCACAAACCCATAAGACGTTGCTGCGATGTAAATGAAGAACAGTCTAAAGAGCACCTGAAAAAGATTAAAACCATTGTTTCTCTCAATAGTTCTGTTAAACGCATCAATGCAGATTAATGGAGACTATTTGGTAATCATTTAAAATCATTGTGTAACATAAAATACAAATGCTTAATTATTTTCTCATGAGAAAAGTTGTACTTATTTATAAACTACTTTTAACGCAGTGTTATCTACAATAAATGATAATTAAGGCGAAGGGTATTATAACCTTCCGTCTTGTGAATTTTCATCTTAAGAATTATTCGCCACTCCACCAATGATTTCATTATCCTTACATTTTAATGATAAGAAATGTTTTTGAGATTTTATTTAGTTTTTAGCTATTGATTTAAACGATAAATCCTTTCACAGCTTCTACTGCCGAACATAGGCCTTTCCCATAGATTGCATAAGTAGGGGAATATTTATTTGTATAATCTTGTTTTGAAGTTTTGAGGCATGCCTGACGAGAAGATGTGTTGTAATCTCTCACGGACTCAATGTGCTCATATTATAAAGAAGGCTCCTTTTAAATTCACGTATCGTGACGGGCAAATACGGAACCCTACTTTGAGCGTAGCCCAGCACGCAATTTGGCTATTTTTTTTAATTTGCATTTAGGTAGAGTATATAATATTTTGTCTACTTCTTTATATATCGTCTCATTATTTTGTTTATAATATATAGGTACGTAATTAAATTAAATACCTCTGCCGCCACTTATCGGAAGCCATAACCATCATTTATGCCAACTAATAAAACACCCGCTGAATGAAATTGGATACTGGATTCTCCAACGCAAAAATATATCAAGGGACAGCTGTGTTAGCCCTGAAACGTGTATGTGCTTCAACAATATGTATAATTTAAAGAACAACATCCTTTAATTTTTTTTAAACGTTAACCCTACACTAGGATTCTCTCCAGTATCGTGGAGGCAGATTACAAACATGAATTACACAAGGACAATCATCCAGACCCGGAACAATTAATTGTAGGCATTGAGTAATATGTACTACGTACTAGAGAAGCCATTCCGAACATTGATTATGTTCAACTCAACTGTAGTGCAATCTATACAAACTAAATATTGCGTAAATTGAATAATTGTGAATTCCATAAAATAATTATTATTACATTTTATTTAGAAATATCACATGTTTGTTTAGATGAAATTAAAATATTTTATATTAATATTCTTATATTTATTTTATGTTAATATCTTATTTTATATCAAATTAAAGTCTTCGCGCATAAAACATAGAGTAGGACACAGTTTTGTTTGAAATGCCTTCTCTAGTACGTAGTACATTTAACTCAATGATTGAAGGCCATAAAAATACTGGGTCCGTGCGGGATTCGAACCCGCGGCCCCCAGCGCTGCAACTTATTACGCCACGGAGCCGTCATTACAGTAAATGCTGCCTTTCTAAAGTTAGTAAGAATGCATATTAATTAATAGTTACATCTTCAACTTGAACTATGGTAAACAATTCTCTCAAAAATATTGAAATAAATTAACATTACGATATAAAACATTAAACGCATTTGGCACAAAACAACTGCAACAACGTCCACCTCGATGCCTTCTTTGCTTGTGTTAATACAAATACCACAACGGACAGAATCACTAAGATTTAAGACTAAGATTTTCAATGTGAATTCAATTTAAATATGCACTTAAAATTAAATTCAAATTATATTATAAGCGTTATGTAGTTTTATTCAGAATAATTGAAATGAATAGTCTTTCAATGCAGACGGATTAGTCCAGATGAGCTGTTCTGCACTCAGTCCATTACACACGGCCACCGTTCGCCTGTGAAAGGTTCAGTGTACATTTTTAAAATTTGAAATAGAAGTTTACTCTGTAGTGAGATAGAGTGTTTGAACATTATCAATAAATTCATATAAAAACATTTAGAACGAGTATGACAGGTTTCTATTTTATTTTTTGAAAATTTTAGAGCGTACTCTAAGGGTTTCTATAGTAGATAGAGCCGCAAAGCTTACAATAATGTATATTAATGGGCGTATAAATAGCTTGTTATCTTGTTGAAATGAGACGTAAATCAAACACGATGAGTTGAAAAAATTAAGTAAATTAAGTTTTTACATATGAAAAAAATTAAAACAGTAATAGATATGGTGATTTTATGTAGAATTCTAAAAAGTGTAGGTTTTAAAAACAAGTTCCAACGTGAAAACAATGCGTCCGCACCGGATTGCAATATAAATAATATATGGGACTTAGAACTACTAACAAACGAACAGAGCGCTGTCGGTTCAATTGCTTTTGTTCGAAAAAATTGGACTACAAAAATGGCCACCTCGAGAAGAAATTTGATAATAACGAACTAAAGGCTAGCGGAAGCGAATATACGGTACTTAGTGTAAGAGTCAGTATAATATTAGATCATTTGCAGAAAATTGGTAAAATAAAGTACCTTCGCAAATAGGTACTACACGAACTGAATGACGTACCTACAGAGAGATTCTGGCGTCCAAGCTTGCAACAAACTGCAAAATTGTCATCGAAAGGAGAGAACTTTAAGGTATTTCATTTCAATGTACAAAGAAGCAGTACGACTTTGAAGAGTTTACAGATTCTCGTGTATCAGACTACTTGAGATAGGGCATCAGTAAACTACCCATAAAATGGCAAAAATGTGTTAATTAAAATATAAATTCGAGATTAGGCGATTTTTTTTAATTGAAGTTTTTGTTAAGAAATTATTCAATTTTATCACATAAGAAACGGTAATTTCATAGCTAAAGAATACTCCAAGAGACAAAATTTCATATAACGTGTAGTATTCATGCAAATACAAAAAATCTATATCACTTTTTTGACTAACAATTCAATTGAAATTGACTGCTTTTAACTTTATAGTATATGCTAGAAGGCAATCTTGGTAAAAAGTAATATCAAATATTGAATATCAATCAATAATATCGATAAAAAAAAGATCTGGAGTCGACTCAATCTTGCCTTCATACAAACAGTTTTTAAGCCGGCTTTCACTATAAAAGTGCATTTGAATAGTTTCAGGTTTGAAAATAGTCAGCATTGTGTAATGGTCTGAAAATTGAGCAGCTTACGTGGCTTAGCCTGTTTAAATGTTACATACAAAGGAGAAATCTTCGATATAGATAGACACCGTATGCACAGTGCTGCAGATTAAAGCTAATGAGCTAAAGCTATTGTCGACCTTCTGCACAAATTTTCCGTGCAATGATACTTATATTATTTTATATTCAGGGTGTTATAAAATATAATCACAGTTATATGTATGACTCTCGATAATTTGTTACTACAATTAAATTGAATAAAAATAGGAGTAATTATATTAACATAAGTGTTAGTTATTCTATGTACGCTGTTAAAAAAATGAGGCTATTTACTGATGTAGATACATCAAGGTTGGTTTATTTCAGCTATTTCCGCAATATTATGCTCTATAGGATGTTATTGTAGGATAAGGTGTTGATATTGACTGTGCGATTTTCTAAGAGTTTCTTCCTCGCACGACTTCTTTGTGGAATCGTTTACCATCAACAAATTTGCGGGACCGATACGACTTAGGGTCTTTCAAGAAACGAGAATAATCCTTTTTAAAAGGCCGGCAACGTACGTAATTCCCCTGGTATTGCACTTTTTCATGGGTGATAGATGACACTTACCATCAGGTTATCCGCATGCTCCATTACCTCTTCCCTCTTCTATAAAAAAGGTATCATTTAATTCGAATGACAATTTTTAGATGATCAGTTAACAAGCGAGGAACTAAAATTTAGACGTGTGATAAATCGGGACCAAAGTAGGCCATAGGCCTCCTATGGTCTATTTTGGTCCTAAGTAATGCCACAAAGCACGGTCTTGAGCCACTTGCATCCATCGACTGTTTCTATATATATTCATATATGCAAAATGCATACATTCTTGCAAAGAACCTAAGGTAAGATAACAATGTATATACAAAGAACATTTGTTTTATTTCGAGTGTAGTCATCGAAAAAAAAGAGCCGAGTTATTGATACAAAAAGTGATTTTAAAACGTACGCACTGTGCAATAATATCAACGGAAGCGCTCTAGCTGAAAATTGTATTGACATAATCATCAAATATGAGCCTAAAAACCGAAACGAGTGAAAAAGCTTCACAGCCGATTTTCTGATTTCCATTATTTTGTCATTGACTTAACGCGATGAGATTTTTTTTTGCATTTTGTTATAAGCCGATAACGACAACACGGATGGAGGAAAGAGGGAATGAAATATAAAAAATTCAAATATATATATTTAGTGATGCCTTCATGGGATGAAATCGTATAAAATTTTTCGTTCTAAAAATTGATTGCATTAGGCATCAAGACAAAGATTATTATTTTTGCCGAAACAAATTATATCAATTAATGCTATTCATTTTAGGTTAACTTCAATCTTTTTAACATTATACAACCCAAAAATTGTTCATTGTTTGTCAATCAACAAGCCTAAAAATTTAATTAAACCTAAAATGTAGATATAAAAAGAGTTGTTAAAATATCAAGTATTCCATTAATTAAAATAACCTTTGGGAATATGGCAATCAATATTACGCAGTTTATTTATTAATTAGAATTACATAATAAATAATAAATGTGTGTGTTTTAAATAACAACAAATATAGTGAACGTTTTCATATTTTTTTCATTACATCTCTTCACAAATTCACTCCTAAACATAGACCTTCCCCAAGTAATACCACAAAAGTTCACATGACATTCGTATATTTATAGTAAGGAATAATGATTACATAAATATATTTAGCTTTATATAGCTCATCGCTGTGTATAAATTTTTCCAAGAACGTAAGTGCTGGTTTGAATACTTGGAAGATTTGAAAATATTCACCAGGCTTAGTAGATGAGTATGTGAGAAATGATACTCCATTAATCCATTTGAAACACTTATCCTACGGTCAGCTAGACCACGGCTTACGTATCTTCCAGCGATGAAAACTGTATTACCTTCAGATGACTTTTAATTTTAGGAAATAAAAAATATATCTATATATAATAGATACTTATCCTGTAGATATATGCTTTGTCAGCAAGGAGGATGTTCAAGAAAAAATTTAAAATTATTTCAGAAAATTTACGTATAAAATAATTCTCCATCGCGTTTAAAAATAAGGATTCGCAATATAGGAGATGTTGCTCGGTCTTAAGTGTTGAACGCGTTCGGGACCTCAGGTGAGGACGCACGCTCGGCGCTAGCGGCGACGGGTTGCGTTCTCGGGGTAGCTACTGCAGTCACAGGAGCGGAGCTTAGACTTACTAACTATTAGCCTCGATAACACGTTATGTTATGAGTACGTGATGAGGACAAAATAAAAAGCAGAACTTGAACAATCTCTCCATATTATTTTTTGGGGAAGCTGTTCATCTTGATGGATTCATATTTGGCGAAAAATCTTTTCAATGTCTGGCTTAACTATTATCTCAAACTGTCGCCACTTGATCAACAGTTCTTGAAGGTCTTGTTGTAAGTTTGGACCTGCATAGATGACACCATTGAGACTCGAACCAGTTGAAGTTTTGCATGAGCCATTGAACACTACTCCGGTCGTTCTACGCCCTGGTGAGGTATATAACATTCGAGTCGACCCATTGAATCAGCGGGTTTCAAATGTCCAGGTGCTAGGTACTCCTGAATGGAAGCTCTGTAATTTTGCCCAAAACTGTTGTTTTTTCTAAACTTTCTTTCCATGCTAAGAAATTGTGCGATGGTCTTATTTTTGGACGAACCTAATTGTTTTTCATATTCTGGTTTGAGTGAAAGTCTGACCTCGTGTCTACCATCACTGAATCGCTTTGTTGTTTCTTCATAGTATTGAATATATTGAAGGTCTTCTGTTGATAAGTCGAAATGTTTAGTAATGTCCTCTGTTTCCCAAAATTTTTCGCTTTGTTCGATGTTGTTCAAAATTATATTGAATAGGTATGTTTTTGTACTTACTTCCACACAAAATCCAGCCGAGCCTGTTGGGAAATCGGCACAGATTGCTCTTCTTCTCTGCATATTCATCACATCTTCTAATTCCCAGTTATCGGTTAACAAATCCAAGTCAATGTTTGCTAACGTCCGCTTAAAAGCTCTAAAGTTGCTATTTTATTTACGCAACATCTCATCGATCTTGCTGATAATACTGCGGTCCACTTGTCGCGGTGTTGCTGACGCCGTGAACGGCGGGGGTTTGGAAGTTGATGGTTTAATGATCGGAGTGGAGGGTCTTGATTTTTCCTCAATTGGTAAGAAACTTTTTATGTAGTCTTTTGTTTTTGTGAAAAAATCAAGAACTTGTCCGTATTGATTCTATACAATGCAGGGATGGTTTTCATCACTGTATTGGTTATGGTGATGGTTGTGAAATACCTGCCAGTAAGTATCCAAATTCTCCAGGCTTTTTTTATATTAGCAGCAGTCTTACGGTCGGCGGCGTCCTTTTTTAAGGTGCTGAGCAGCTGTTCCATACAACAAACGATCTGTTGTTGATTTGCTTGTAATTTGTTGTTGTTGTTGATAAGCATTCGATAGGTATTAAGTGAACTGATCGCTTCCTGTTTGCGGTCCGTGTAATGATGAACTTCCAGAGATATATGCGCCTTCTCAATTTGCCGAGTGAGACCCGCTTCTTGGAGACAGACAAACTGATTTGCTATCACCGAAAAAATCAAAATCAGACTTCACTTTCGAAGGACCAAAAAGACTTACATATATGACAAACGTACTCAACATATTTTGATGTAAATGTTACTTAAAACACTATTCTTACACAAAATGTTTATTGTTATAATGTTTACAAATGTTAGGTATGTTAGCACACGAGACTTTGTTGGCGACCGTACATGTACTGGCTCAAATAAAATCTTTAAAGTAAAATGCCTACGCGTACATATGTTCGATGTAAACTTAATGAAGTCTATTTATACGTAATTGGCGTATTCTCTTGAAATAAAATGTTCACTGCTAACACGTTTCGTAACAACTGTTGAAAAGCGACCACTCATTTATTCGTCTCTAAAAGATAGTCAACCGTGCTTAAATTAATTACAATAACGGCACGCGGTTGCCTTAAAAGGACTCTTATCCATAAATGCTATTTTGAAGTTTATCAAACGATTCGGCCTATTTTAAGCGAAATTTGTAGTCGTAAGAAATCATTGCGCGAAAATGTTCCCGGCACAAATCCATTTTTAAGTGAAACAAGACATTCAATTTTGATCGTAAAAATATATTCCAGAAAATTGGAAATGTTCCAATTTTTTTGTTCTGTATCGAAGTTTAACTTTAATAATCGCATTTCAGAATTAAAAACTGGCCAGTGTCTGAAACAAAAGAAAAATACGGGTTTTCGCAAAACTTTCAGCGTGTTCGTTCGTTCGTGTTGATCACTCTTCCATGATAAAGGAGAACTTCCTGGAAAATATTTTATAACATTAAAGGATAATCATTTATGAAAAAAACTATTTTGAAATTAATTTTTCAAACGTAAAAATGTTCAACGAACAAATTGAATGACTAAAAAGCGAAATATTCAGCACCATATTTTTTAGTAAATTTTCAAATCTTTCGTTGGTTTGGTTCTTTATTTTAGGTTGAATTTTTTTATTATTCAATCTTTATTATTTAATCTAAAGTTTAAACATTATTGACATTTACGTTAAGCACACCTACGGAATAATATGAATTTTCATATTAATTTAATATATTTTAATTAATAAAATATATTAACAGCGTTATGAATATTAAACTTCCTAGAAAACACTCATAGTAGCAAGCTTTTAAATGCTTATGTAGGAGTAATTCACCACAGTAGTAAAAAGGCGAGTTCAAATCTATGTCAACCCAAAAAAGCGGAGTCAGTTCTTTCGCTAGAAAATGCAAGCAACCTTCAACTAGAACTTAAAGACATAACATATATACATATTATGTTATGTAGATATACAAATAACCTTAATATAATAAAACTATACTAGGGTTTAAATCTAAAATTTAAAAAATATTTCCTTAGAAATGTTATTACATATGTAAGTATAGATGAAATAATGAAAGCAACGAAAAGTATGAAAGCAGGTAAGGTACCCGGATATGATAGAGTATTTCTCGAAATGCTAAAGGCTGGAAAAGGAGTGGTGGCAGACCTGCTGTACACCTTGTTTAATTTATGTTGGGAACTTAAGCGGGTACCGGAAAATGCAAAGCCGTGATGGTCCCAATATATAAAGGAAAATGATCACAGCAGGACTGTAAAAATTATCGTGGTATCAGCTTTCTTAGCATTGTGGAAAAACTGTATGCTAAGGTTATATTTAAAAGAGTTATGAAAGAAATTAATGGAAAAATTGGGATATACAAGCGGGATTTAGAAATAGAATGGGGTATACAGATCAGGTCCTTTCTATGTGCATGGTCGCGGAAAAGTTTTTGGCCAAAAACCAAAAAAAATTATGTGCGTTCGTGGACTTGGAAAATACTTATGACAAAGTGGACAGGGATGTGTTATGGCTAACACTGAACTTATTTGGGTTGAGCGCTGGGTTGAAACTGGCATTGAAGTCTCCGTATAAGGAATTCTAGTGCTTGTATCAGGATCAACGGGGCCTATTTGTACTGGATTGGCATCCATAAATATGTCAGACAGGGTTGTGTGGCTTTCCCGTGGCTGTTCAATCTATTTGTGGACAAATGTTTGGAAAATTTGTAAGTAGAAGAATGCGGGTTAAGAATGGGTGAGTTAACCGTCAAATGCCTTGTGTACGCCGATGATCAAGTCATAATTGCGTCGTCGATGGTCGAGTAGCAGATGATTAAAGAAAAAGGAATGAAAGTGAATGCAAGTAAGACGTAAGTTATGGTTTTTGAAAGAGAGGAAAGTAAAACGATATGTGAAATGAGAATAGAAGGGGAGTTGGTCGAGCAGGTAGACGAGTTTGTGTATTTGAGATGTGTATTAAGCAGTAATGGTGGATATGATACCCATTTCTTCGAAATCGATGAGCATACAAAAAAATATACGCGTCGAATAACAAAAAAAATAGAAAAAGCCTAGCTCGGCTTGAAAATTCTAAAGATTATCCATGGTAAACATTTGTTTTTCCAAATTGAATATTAATAAAAAGTAATTAACGTGTCTGCATTGCTGAAGAAAACAAATTCAAAATAAATATTAAAACTTTTCACTCTGTTGACATATTCTATGAAAGTAAACCAAACTTTGTGTGAGAAGTTTTTAAAATATTTAATGACTAGGTATTTAATATCACACACACACACACACACACACACACACACACACACGCGCGCACGCACGCCCGCACGCACGCACACACACACACACACGCACACACACACACACACACACACACACACACACAATCACACACGCACAAACACATACACACAATCGCACCCACGCACACACACACGCACACACACACACACACACACACACACACACACACACACATATATATACAACGTGTCCCAAAATTCAACGATAAGCCAACACTGGAGGATAGACCTGCCCCGGACTAATCGGGGAAAAAAAGAAAAAAAATGTATCCCAATAATTTTTTTAAGTTATATAAAAAAAAGAAATTCTTCTGAAATTGAGACCGTTTATGATATTTTTCACTACCATGACCACAATTTTTTAAATATTTTTTCTTTTTTTTTATAGGCATCCTGAATAGTACTGTTATCTACCACAATTCTTAAAAACTCCAGAATAACCCTTGTTTTATCACGAAAATTAATGAAACTTATTTTATTCACAAAATTTTTTGAAGACTTTTACTTTTAACCAAATTTAACTTATCGCGGTGTAAAAACAAAGTATGAACACTAGTATGGCAAGTTTTTTTAAAACTTGACGCAACTAACCAACATTCCAAAATGGTATAATACTCGAGGAAAACAAGTTATGAAAAAATATGGGCCTATTATTTCTTAACAGGGGCCAAATGACGGTCGGGTGTAATAAAAGTATTAGTTCTTGAAAAATGTTTAATATTTCAGAACAAATGGTACAAACAGTTTCACGTATAATTCATTAAGTTATTAACATTATAGCAAATGTTCGAATTGTTTGCCATCAGCATTAATACATGCACGACATCGCCTTAAAAATGATCATTTTATTTGTCTTGCATATCTTATGCTATTAATGTAATCAGCAGCCTGAGTGATATTTCGACGAAGCTCGTCCAATATCACAATGGGTTTTGAGTAGACCCTGTTTTTAAGACAACCCCAATAGAAGAAGTCCAGGGGGTTCAAATCGGGGGAACGGGGTGGCCATAAGATAGGACCAAGTCGCCCGATCCAACGCCCTGGATACTCTTGATTTAAATATTCTCGCACAGGACGGGCATAATGTGCTGGGCAACCATCATTTTGGAAACACATGTTTTGAAGATTACTTAAGGGCACGTCGTTTAACAATTCTTGCAAGTCATTTTGTAAAAAGTTCAAATAACTATTGCCATCTAAGTTTCCTTGTATTTCAAAGGGCCCAATTACTTTATCATTTAATATGCCGGTCCATCGGTTAACCTTGAATTGATATTGGGATTTGTCTTGTCTCATCAAGTGTGGATTTTCATTACTTCAACTATGTAGGTTGTGAAGATTTAAATACCCATCTTTCTTGCACGTTGTTTCATCCGAACATAGAATTTTGTCTAGGAAGTGGGGATCTTCACTGTGCCTTTGCAGCATTACACGGCAAAATGTGACCCGTAGCGGATAGTCCCGCGGTAATAACGTTTGCACACGGCTGTAGTGATATGGGTGAAGCTTGTGACGTTTTAATATTCGATGTGCAGAACTTTTCGGGATTCCTGTAGCTTCTTCTATGGCACGTACCGAAGTAGTCGAGTCGTTTTCTATCTCATTGAGAACTTCTTCATCACGATCCAATCTAGGTCTTCCAGCGCTTCTCCTATTGGATGGCATACGACTCTCCGAAAACGCTTGATGCACATTAATAAACACTCGAAAATCAGGATATTTTTAAGCATTTGGGTATCTTTCTCGATACAGTCTGCTAGCAGCGTTAGCATTACATCGGCATTATCCATAGATTAAATGCATATTTGCGTATTCCTGTGGTGTGTACGGTTGCGGCATGTTAAACGCCAAACAGTCCAAAATACGCCAGAACTCTAAATCACAAAACACACAATCGTAGTCCAAGATAATGCCAGGTCAGTTCAGTTTGCAGATCACTTCCAGTCCAAATAATGCCAGGTCAGTTAAGTTTGCAGGTCGATTCCAGTCCAAAAAGCCAAGCCAAAAGTCGATAGTATGTATGAGGGCCACGTAAGTTGAATTAGGAACGGTGCGCAGTAAACAAAGGAGCAGAGCGTACTGAACCGACTTGCTGAGTATAATAACAACATCTCTACCTGCCCTGTTGTTGTCTCTTTTTAACGTAAATATCTCTATCTATCTATCTATCTCTCTCTAACATCTAAGGTATTAATGCCCCATTAAAATTCCTAGAAATTGTAACAGGAACCCATTTTGGGCATGTAGTAAAAGTGATTACTGACAATTACAATTTAAGGAATTTGGCCCCTGTTTAGAAATAATAGGCTCATATTTTTTTATAACTTGTTTTCCTAGAGTATTATACCAATTTGGAATGTTGGTTAGTTGCGTCAATTTTTTAAAAAACTTTCCATACTAGTGTTAATACTTTTTTTTTTACACCACGATAAGTTAAATTTGGTTAAAAGTAAAAGTCTTCAAAAAATTTAGTGAATAAAACAAGTTTCATTAATTTTCGTGATAAAACAAGAGTTATTCTGGAGTTTTAAAGAATTGTGGTAGATAGCAGTACTATTCAGGTTGCCTATAAAAAAAAGAAAAAATATTTAAAAAATTGTGGTCATGGTAGTAAAAAATATCATAAACGGTCTCATTTAAATAAAACTAATTTTACGGATTTTATCGCGTATATTAACTTATTTTATATTCCCGACGTTTCGAGCACTTTACAGCACCCATGGTCACGGGGGGGACTGCGGTGTATGACGTCCCAATGTCATAGTTAACCACGGCTACCTCCAGATTAAAAATTATTAATTTTTGTTCCGATCCACGCAGTATGAACTTACAGTATCATGAAGTCTTGCAGTTGTATGCTTGGGTTGGGATTTAATTTTATTAATTATGGGATCCCAAGCAGATGGTAGCACCCAGCCATCTTCTCTATTGAAATTAGGATGTTTCTTGATTTCAATAGCCTCGCGAATCATCCTTGGAAGGAATCGGTGTTCTTTAGCGAGGATTTGTGGTCTATCAAATCTAATGTAGTGACGGGGGCGATCCTGTACGTGTTCACAGACTGCAGACTTCCCGGAGCGTCTATTCTTCACATCAGCTATGTGTTCTTTAACACGGGTTTTTATAGATCTTTTAGTTTGTTCTATATAAGAGAGACCACATTCACAATCAAGCTTGTACACTCCTGCATCTTGCAGAGGAATATTACACTTGACTGATGGTAAAAACTGACTAATCTTCTTCGGCGGCTTGAAATATGTTTTAATGGAAGCCCGCTTCAAGATGTAGCCAATCTTGTCAGTGACACCTCTGACATATGGCAGTACAGCAGGCACTCGCTCGACTGTGGCCGGCTTCACTCGTTCACTGTGACGTAGGCGCGGGACCCGAAGCTTATTGTCGTGCAAAACTTGCTTGACGTGTTGGAGCTCGGCGGCCAGGTGTTTACTGTCACAGATCCCTCGTGCTCTCTGAAACAAAGATTTACCCACGGTAGCTAACTGTGAAGGATGGTGGTGAGAATCACCGTTTAAATATCTATCTGTATGGGTCTTTTTTCTATACACAGTGTGGCTCAAGGTGTAATCAGGATTCCGAATTACTAACACATCTAGAAAAGCTAAAGAATTGTTTGCCTCTAACTCCATTGTGAACTGAATTTTAGAATTTAAGGAGTTAAGATGGTTTAGAAATGCAGTTACTTTATCTAAAGGGAGAATTGTGAAAGTGTCGTCTACGTACCGCTTGTAGAATCTTGGGTTTACGGGAGAAGTACGCAGGGCTTTCTCCTCAAAGTCCTCCATGAATATATCGGCAACAATGGGAGATACAGGTGAGCCCATCGCCACTCCATCTACTTGCTTATAGAACTCCTCCTTCCACAATAGGTAGCCAGATGTAAGGCAGTGTCTAAGTAATACTGCATATTCTACGGGCATGTTGTTTTGCTCTAGCCTTCTAGTAACAATCGAGATGCAGTCTTCAACAGGTAAGCATGTGAACAGAGACTGCACATCAAAACTGACCATAGTTTCATTGTCTGCCAGATGTAGGTCTTTAATCTCGCTGACAAAATGGTAGGAATCCTTTGTGGGTGCTCTTGTATGTCTCCTGAGCGGTGAGAGTACCCGTGACCATGGGTGCTGTAAAGTGCTCGAAACGTCGGGAATATAAAATAAGTTAATATACGCGATAAAATCCGTAAAATTAGTTTTATTTAAATGTGTAGTGGTCGCGTAAATATAAGAAATCATTATATAAACGGTCTCAATTTTTGAAGAATTTCATTTTTTTTATATAACTTAAAATATAATTGGGATATATTTTTTTTTTCTTTTTTTCCCCGATTAGTCCGGGGCAGGTCTATCCTCCGGTGTTGGCTTATCGTTTAATTTTGGGACACGTTGTATATATATATATATATATATATATATATATATATATATATACACGCACGCACACATACACACACACACACACACATACACACACGCACACATACACGCACACACGCAGGCACGCACGCATGCACGCACGCACGATACATGCGAGCACATATGATTACATCTAAATTGTGCGCTTGTGCTAAAATGTAATAAAGTGTCGGTTCGGTTAATATGAAATGTTTAAAAAAAAATGTAAATCCTTATTGGCTGTAAGATATAAATGTATATAAAAAATAGTTATAAGAACGTAAAGAGCTGTGGATTTTGTCAAATAAATTTAAAAAAAGTAAATTTTAGTGCAGTGTAGTTAGTGTAGTGTTCATTTCATATAAGAGGCGGTAAACGAGTTTGCGACTATCCTGATGGGAAGTGAGTACCGCTGCTCTTGAACCACTGCAACAACAGAGACCACGAGGGTAGAGTGGAATAAGAGCCGTGAATCAAACAGTACATAAGCACCCTTTAAGCTTCGAGTCCTGCTGACATCAATTAATTTTTTGACTAATTTACCCTGTGACAAATATTTCGGGGTCATATTATGATAGGTCAAAACGCACTGAAACACAACCCTCTCAGATATAATAGGAGGCCTTTGTTCATTATATATATAATTGGACGTTATAGGCCGTAAATTTATTAAAGTAAAACTGTTAGGCAAAATACGGATATAAAAAAACGGGTGTATAAGAGAAAAGATATTTCAGTAATTTTTTTACCGAGTACAAATAACGTAGAAGTTCTATATTCCATTATTTTTTTGTTTGGGTTTTGGGTACTCGTATTTCACGAGAAACGGCTGACGCGATTTAATGTTTTTAATACTACCGTTTTTTTTTTTATTTTATGGCCATACAAGTTGATTATTTTATTATATTAAAGTTAAAAAAATCAATCGCTAAGGGTAGATAAATAGGGGGTGAAGACTTTGATGTAATTATTAACACGGGACTGTCGTTTTCACCTTGAACTTGTGATATTTCTTAGATGATTAAAAAGAAAAAAATATTTTAAACAGTAAAGCAAATAAATAATTTCCATCAAGTGGCTTATAAAAATTAAGTATTTTAATTCTTCGATATATGACATATTAAAAGTAATTCAAAAAATATAATAGTACACATTAATTCTTTGTAATACGTTTCCATGAAATCTGAGAGCATAAATAAAAATATACGCATCGATATACGAGACAAACTATTAAACTATTTGTTTTCTATATAAAGAAATAATTAAAACTAATTAACATAACAGTACAAAGTAATTCTTTGTAGGTAATGTTCTATTTTAATCAAGACAAAAGTTACATATTTTGTGCCTCTTTGATGTTTATTTTTTTAAATCGTAAGTAGGTTCTCTCCAAAAAGTATTATACAAACTGGCATACACCAGCCAACATTCATCAAGCATTATCAACATCATCATTAAAGCCCCTAAAAGACCACTGTTGCCACATATTACTATGTAGCCGATAGTAAAAGTATCAGAAAGGTCTCATCGCCTGCAATAGGTAGAGCTGTAACCAAAACAATATCACTTATGCCACTTGTAATGCAGGTCCTAATTTCAATATTTAAAATTAAAAAAAAAACTGGTGACAAGAGGCAGTGTCAAAGATGCAAAATATCTGATCCTGTGTACATGTGACCTGTTACGACTGTAGCTGACTGCAAATAGTGATTGCAATCCAGCGTTATTTTCATCGATCCGGCCGAATTGATCAAATCAGTAAGATTTTCAGTGCAAAATGAACTATTAGTAAGTTAATCAAGTGTCATTGTTACTTAATATAGGCAGTTTATAAAAATAAAACATGTACATAAAATCAACTTTATTTCCAATCCAACCAATGTTGAGATTAGACAACGAGCAAACAATTAAAATCTAGTAGTATAGGTAACTAGTAAACTTTTAACGATGTAGCAAGTAGCACAGTGTTCTTAGATTTTACTTTCACAAATAGATCAATTATTTTAGTAAGTAACTTTATAAACCTAATATAATTAACCTTACATAATTTACTGAGATGAGATCACAATAATTACTAAAGTAAACAAGTCCTATATTTATGACAGACACTATCATGATTTGATGAATTTATAATGAATGGCACAATTATCACAATAATGAGTTTGTATTATAAGTACAACTCTTTAGTCTAATCAACTTGCGATAAATAATTATTTTAAGTAGAATTTTAAGTAGTAATTGTCTTAGTATTAATTATATATTATAAGAAAATCAATTTTGATTTTGAAAAAAGGATCGTAGAAAACAAATAGTGCTAATTGTGTCATCTGCTAGTCGACTTATAATAGAGCTGAAAATATAGCCTGCGGCCGAAAATGCCCTTTCAGCATTTACACTTGTCGACTTTAGCCAGTAAATAATCATGAATAGCAGACAAATATTCTCCTCGAACTCCGTCACTTTCAAATATAGTCATTTACTTTTATAGTAGTTTTTCAAAATCTTTCTCTTTTTAGTATGTATGCTATAATACGTGGTTTCTTGCTGGATTTGTAATTGTAATTCTTCCTGTAATGACAAATTTTTCTTTAGTGATGGTGAATCTAAGTTCCTTTCTACTATTTCTTCCATGTTTACTTTAGAGTTATCATCTTGAATAACTCTTTCTAAGATTTTTGTCATTTCTAATCTTATGGCTTTTTTCTTTGGCATAGTAAATGTATCATCAGATCGGTTTACATTTTTTTGATATTTCTTTGGATTCTGTAAACATATTACTATTCCTGTTACTACAGTGTGGCGTTATTTAAAAATTGTACGTAGTGCTTCATATAATTCAATACTTCACACCGTGTCATGAGTGAGCTACTTCTCTAAAACAAATTTTAGAGTTGTTTCTACAGTTAACAGGGTCGAATCTCTTTTACCACGCATTTAAAGTACCTATGCAACAGCTCTATTATTTTGCCAAAAATTTCTAGCACCGGATCCGGTCGTCGGATCCAGTAAACGTTAAATGATGCCGGATCCGCCGGATTACCGGATCCGTTTTTCCGAATTGCAATCCCTAACTGAAAATTTGTTATATTAAGAGAGGATAACGTCCCGCAGTGGCCTATTAAAAAAAATAATCTTATGATGAGAAAACATAATAACCGATATCAGACATCTATATAATAGTATATATTTTGGTGTACGTGGTAGAACCATGCTGCAGCCGTATTATGATTGTAATACGAATAGGTCAGTTTGACCGGGGAAGGACCACGCTATCACAGAATACCAGCGTGAAATAGAAGCTTTATGTTGCTGTGTTTCGTATAGTGAGTGTAGAGAACAGAAACTCTTTTTACTGGATACGAGGCATTCTATCTTATTTCTCAGAGGTTGTAACGTATCTTTATTTTGATTCTAAAGCTAGTTTTTTTATGTTCTTTTAAAGGGGGCAAAGGAGCATACGGCTCACTCCCGCCGCCGTAAGTGACTACCGTCGCACACGAAAAATTGCAACACCTGGGGAATCGCAGGTGCGTTACCGGCCTTTAAGAAAGGAGTAAACTCTTTCTTGAAGGTCCCTTAGTCATATTGGTACGGAAAAATTACCGGTGGTAAACTATTCCACAGAGAGGTTGTAAGCGGAATAAAACTCCTAGTGAAACGTACAGTGGTGGACCGCCAAGCACCCAGATGGTATGAATGGTATCGGAAATTTTGCTGCGATGTGCATTCGTGAAATTTGGCGACTGGGATTAATACGACTAATTCCTCACGGCACTCTCCGTGGTAGATGCGAATTAAAATGCAGATTAATGCAACATCTCTTCGCAGCGCCAGTGAATCGAGCCGATCGGCAAAGACTCCGTCGTCGACGATTCGAGTCCTTTCCGTTCGGCGATTCGAAGTGGGAGCTGGTACCGTGGAGCCCCAATCCAGAGATGGGAACAGTATTCCATATGAACCAGCGCATTGTGAAGTAACAGGTGGTGTGCCGGCATGAAATACTATCCCGCTCTGCTGAGCACGCCAAGCTTTATAGAGGGCAATTTGGCCTTCTCCCCCAAGTGACCCGAAACTGCACATCGCTCGATATTTTGACGCCAAGAGGATTCCAATACTAGCTGAGGCAACAAGGGGAGTGCTTTGAAACTGAGGAGGTACGACGAAGAGGTATTTTTAGTAGTAAACACGCAATTTTGTGTGTTGTGAGATTGAACTGGACTAGATTTAGTCGCCCCAAATCCAAGACTTTGTTCAGCAAAGACTCGACTTCAGATACAAGTTTGTTCCGGTACTCGGTGACATTTTCCTGATAAATATTGGCACAACCTATATATAGAGCATCACCAGTGCTGTCATCCGCACAGCAATGAATCCTACCGGTTTGCAACATATCATTGATATGCAAAAGAAACATCGTGCCAGAAAACTGGTCAAATCCAATTGCACAATTTCTCGGGAAGCCCATAAAAAGGAAGTTTCGAAGGCCTATGCTATGTCCAAACTAACGACCAAAACCTTCCATCTCCCATCCAAAGCCGTTAATTTTTTTAGGGATCGGGTCCAAGCAAGCTATCTTATTCGGGACAACGCCTAGTGTGCCAACCCAACGGTCAGGCCAACTCGACTTGTGGATATCCAAGGAGAGGAGTAATTTGCGTACTGAACACTTTGTGAATCGCTCATCGGGCTAATAGCACTCACACTGCGGGATGGTCGGCGGTGTATTCATCCCGTTATCGAAAGCCGAGTTGGATGAAAAAAAGAAGCCTAATAGGTCGAATTTCTCTTTTGTGGCGTAGGCCAGTGAGTCGTTCTCCTTATGCAGAGATGGTGGTGATAGTTTACAGAAATTCCCTTGAAAAGCCTTGGCGAGAGACCAGAATCCACGGATTCCCGAAGGAAGGCGAACAAATTTATCGCCAATTCTATTAATGTGCTCATACTTTGCCCTATAAATAACTCTTTCGAAAGACCTGCAAGCAAAGTAAGTTTTAATTTATTTTTAAGCATGCTGGTAGAATGGTTAAAAAGAAATATAAAATGCAGCCCAGGCCTGATAACACTTCCGCTTACTGCGTATTGCAGTCTTACAGAAGCGTCCAAACCAAGGCTCAGATCTGCCTCTGATGCTACCTATATTGGAATAAATAGTTCCATTTCTTGTAGCACCACATCATTGACAGAGTCAGTAATATCGCTGGGATCATCCGGCAAGAAGCAAAGCTGCTCTCATGGGTAAGATGCAAATAAATACCGCATTCAGTTCCAATCCACCGACCTGTAATGCAAAACGCGGCGGTAGCCTGCAGAACGCAATCACGAGTGGAGCGTGAGTGGCACCACACTCCGGATCGGACAATAATCCAAAGAGCGAAGAGAGGCGTCGACGGAAACCTGATATTCGTCCGGATGAGAGGTCAGCAAAAGGTCCAACAGGGAAGGTGTATGATCCTCCACATTTGAAATCCGCGTAGGCGAAGTAACCAGTTCTGTCAGACCATATGCCAAGGCAAAGTCATAAACAGATTTCTACGCATGATCAGTTAAACGTGAACCGAGCCATTATGCGTGGCAGGCGTTAAATCATCAAGTATCACGATCTTTACGGATCTCTATCGTTTACGCAAACTCTAGCCCGGGGCACAAAGAAGTGTTCTAATTTATGCCCCGAGTAGGAGAGGTACGAAGTATCAGCCGGAGGGGACGCCTGCGTCTCGGTTAAAAAAAGCAAGGCTGGCTTCGCCATCTCTAAATGGTTGTGGATGGCATTAAGGTTCGATTGAAGCCCCCTTATGTTACCGAAGTCCGGGGATAGCATAGGAAGGGTTGCCTTGGTTTTATCGCTCTGTTTGCCCCGTGATGTTTGGACGGAATTTCGTAGTCATTTGTCACCCATATTCTATAAGAAAATGTGGTATAGTAATTAGATTCGAAAAAATAACACTTTACAAAATATTTTCTTTTTTTACATCGAAGATGCATAATAATATAAATATAACGTTGAATTTCATAATATTTCAAAAAAATTTGATCATGGTAACTCTAATTCCTTTCTAAAATAAAAACGACATTGCTTAGTACACTGTACTATTAGAATATCGTTGCTGCTGTATGGAGAGAACACAGATGCGGCAAATTTTGCCTAAATTATAGTTTGTAATACTCTCGGCGTCGGTGAACCACATAACCGTGCCTTGCAGATATCGTTTTGCTAATAGACTTAAGAAACTAAACATTATAATAATGTAGGGAATGAGGGTAAGAAAAAATAAAAGAAAATATGAACAAATGAAGGTAGAATTGTAATCTCCCACTTGTTTTAGCAGTATAAAGTATCGCACAGGCGACTAAGAGGCAATCCCTAAAACACTTTCCTGGGCAGGTGTTAACCCTTTTATCTATTATCTTCAACGCCTGCTTCAACATTAGTTATTTTCCCACTACGTGGAAAAAGGCAACTGTGATTGGTATTCCAAAGCCAGGCAAGCCTCTCAACCTCCCCTCCAGTCATCGCCCCATTAGCCTCCTCAAGGCCATGGGCAAGCTCTTCGAAAGAGTCACCCAAACTCGCATGAGGCGCCATCTGTTTCCCACAGACGGCGACTCTCTTATCATTCCCCATCAATTCGGTTTCCGAGCGAAACACTCATGTCCCCAACAAGTTCACCGTATTGTGGAATATATTCTCAGCGGTTTTTATCCTCGTCGTCATAAGACCATCGCGGTCTTTTTCGACATAGCTAAAGCCTTTGATAGAGTCTGGCATACAGGCTTTATCTACAAGTTATACAAAATAAGTCTCCCCGATCGCCTAGTACGTCTCGTGGCCTCCTATCTAAAGCATCGTACCTTTCGTTTTAGACACAAAGGGACGCTATCTTTACAGCGCCCTATCAAAGCTGGTGTCCCTCAGGGCTCAATACTTGCTCCTCTGCTGAACATCCTGTTCACCAACGACATTCCCATCCCGTCGAAAGGTGTTCAGCTCTCCCTCTTCGCAGACGACACTGCCAAATATTTAGGTGTCACTCTAGACACAAGGCTCACTTTCAGGCCCACGTCAAAAAAGTAACCCGTCACGCACGTTTTTACCTGAGTAGGCTCAACAGTATGTTGGGCCGACACAGTAAAATGTCCTTCAGAAACAAACGTACCCTTTATAAGGTCTGTATACGACCAGTCATGACCTACGCGGGCCCCATTTTTGCCCACGCTGACCCTAAAATTATTAATGAACTCCAAATAGTTCAAAAACTTTTCTGTCGTCGAGCTGCGAACGCACCTTGGTACATCCATAATGCCGACCTTCATCGGGACCGAGAGCTCCCAACAATTCAACAATTTCTTGAAAAACTCTCTCAGAACTTCTTCAAAGCCTCAGAGTCGCACTCCAATCATCTTATTCGTGAGGCAGCTACTTATGCAGCCCCAGTCTCGCTATCGCGTCCGCAGGCCGAGAAACTCTCACTCGAACCCGCTTAATAAACTTGAAATGCCTCCTGGCGGCTCAGGCCAACTCTTATTAAATTATTCATAATTAATTATTTGCCTACGTAGGCACTCCCTCAGCGGCTCGTAGCCACCTGCGTCCTCTTTTCCCAAAAGAAGGTCGCTTCTGATACGGCATAAGAAGCTTTAAACAGCTGGTTGCCAGTCCCTAAAGGCGGTTTTTAGAGGGTATCACTTAGGTTCCCCCGGTAGGCAGTAGTCCCTGATAACCACGATAGACCGGCTGTCTTGGTATACGTAATGCATTTTCCGCCTCCCTACATAAAGGGTAGCCCTTTTCCAATTACTTCGGGCGCAAAAAAAAAAACTAAGAGGCAACAGTCTGTAATTCTACGAGTCTCTCTATCGTTACTATGCCCGTTGGGGTGTTCTACTAGTGTAAACAAGGAAGGTCGTGTTGCTGAGAGGCTGCCCTGTGTGTTACATTGAGATGGGTAGTGATGCTGTTGGTTTGCATACTTTGGTGTTATCATGTAACTGGGGTCCTGATAGTAAGCAGGGCTTGTTACCGAGTAGTGTTCTTTTATTTATATACTATTGATAATAATTTCTAACATTAGAAACGGAATAGTTTATTATTTATTAACAAAAATTATGTTCGTTCTGCATTACTAAATGATACCACATGCAACTTAAGATCTCTACTACATACATAAATAAGCTCCCATGTCTCTCACATACAGGAGTAGGTTGCTCTCATTTCTTCCACATTCACTGTTTCTATGCATACACAAACATTTTTTTTAATAGGAGAGGGGGCAAAAGAGCATGCGGCTCACCTGATGGTAAGTGACTACCGCCGCCCATGAACAACTGCAACACCAGGGAGGGAATTGCAGATACGTTGCCGGCCTTTTAAAAAGAAGGAAGTTCTTTTCTTGAAGGTCCCTAAGTCGTTTCGGTCCGGAAAAATCGCTGATGGTAATCGATTCCACAAGCAAGTTGTGCGAGGAAGAAAACATCTTCTAAATCGCACAGTGGTGGACCGCCAATCATCCAGATGGTGTGGATGGTATTGGGAGTTCCGCCACGATGTGCGTTCGTGAAATTTGGCGGCTGGGATTAATCCGATCAATTCCTCAGAGTATTCCCCACGGTAGATGCGAAAGAAAATACATTGAGATGCAACATCTCTTCGCAGCGCCAATGAGTCGAGCCGATCGGAAAGAACTCGGTCGTCGACGATTCGAACCACTCTGCGCTGGATGCGGTCAAGTGAAAGGAGCTGGCACTGGGGAGCCTCTGCCCAGACATAGGAACAGTATTCCATGTGGGGCCGAACCTGCGCCTTGTAAAGTTGCAGGCGGTGTGCCGGCATGAAATACTATCCCGCTCTGCTGAGCACGCCAAGCTTTTTAGAGGCCAATTTGGCCTTCTCTTACAAGTGACCACAAAACTGCACGTCACTCGATATGTCGACGCCGAGGATTCCGATACTGGCTGAGGCAACCAGGGGAGTGCCTTGAAACTGAGGAGATACGACAAAGGGGTTCTTTTTAGCGGTAAACGCGCAAACCTGTGTCTTCTGAGGATAAAACTGGACTAGATTTAGTCGCCCCCAGTCCGAGACTTTGTCCAGCAAAGGCTCGACTTCAGACACAAGTTTGTTCCGGTACTCGGAGACGTTTTTCCGAGAAATATTAGCACGGCCGGTGTATAGAGCATCACCAGTGCTGTCATCTGCATGGCAATGATTGTTATCAGTTAGCAACATATCATTTATATGCAGAAGAAACAGCGTTGTTAATAGCACACAGCCTTGTGGAACACCAGCGTTAATAGGCTTGTAGTCAGAACATGCACCGTCTACAACGACCTTGATGTTTCGATCTGCAAGGAAGCTGGTGATCCAATTGCACAATTTCTCGGGAAGCCCATAAGAAGGGAGCTTCGAAAGAAGCGCTTTGTGCCAAACCCGATCGAAGGCCTTCGCAATGTCTTGACTAACGGCCAACGCCTCCCCCTTGGACTCTACTGCATCCGCCCATCTATGAGTCAGGTAGACCAGAAGATCACCAGCCGATCGACCCCGACGAAAACCGTATTGGCGGTCACTAATTAGCTGGTGATCCTCAAGATACCGGATGAGCTGGCAGTTGATAATGGATTCCATTATTTTGGAGAACAAGGAGGTGATCGCGATAGGCCTATAGTTGGACGGGTCTAAGCGGTCGCCTTTTTTAGGGATCGGGTGGACAAAAGCTGTCTTCCATTAATTCGGGACTACGCCTCGGGAGTAGGACTACCGGAAAAGACGCGTTAGGACCGGTGCCAACTACGGAGCACACGTCCTCAGCACAATTGGGAGGATTCCGTCAGGCCCACTCGACTTCTGGATGTCCAGGGAGAGAAGTGCTTTGCGAACCGAGCGCTGTGAGAACAGCAGATCCGGCATGGAGCACTTACACCGCGGTATGGTCGGCGGTGGTTTCCCCCCGTCATCAAGAGTCGAGTTGGACGCAAAAAGGCAGCCTAAAAGGTCGGCTTTGTCTTTTGCGTCATGGGCCAGTGAGTCGTCCTTTCTGTGCAGAGATGGTAGTGATGGCTTACAGAAATTCCCTTGGACAGCCTTGGCGAAAGACCAGAATGCACGGGTTCCCGAAGGAAGGCGAACTAGTTTCTCGCCAATTCTGCCTATGTGCTCTGACTTTGCCTTGGCAATAACTCTTTTGAAGGACCTGGAGGCGAAGTTATACTTCTTCTAAAGTATGCTGGTCTTTACATCCCGAGTCGCCGAAGCCGCAGCCCAGGCTTGATAACACTCCTGCTTACTGCGTAATGCAGTTTTACAGGAGCGACCAAACCAAGGCTGAGATCTGCCTCCAATGGGTACCACAGATGATGGAATTAATAGTTTAATAATAATTGCATGTCCTTATGTATTTGAATTGATAATATTTAAATTGACAGTTAAGGTTAATATGTAAATGATATCAATTTCATTTTGGACTTGAGAACTGTGCTTAACGCTGCTGTGTTTCGTATGGTGAGTGTAGAGAACTGGAGGCCCTTTTTACTGGAAACGAGGCATTCCATCTTAGTCCTCACAGATGACAACGCATTTGCATTTTTATTTGTACTCGAGGAAAGATGAAGATTTATGTAGGCCACAGCAACCACTTTCCATCAGGTGAAGTGTTTCCCGTGGTCACAGGGTAGACTGAGGTGTTTGACGTCCCGGTGTCATAGTTAGCCCGGCTATGTTCAGTTATTGAATATTAATTTCTGAAAAGATCTACGCAGAATGAGCTTACAGTATCTTGAAGTCTTGCAGTGGTATGCTTTGGTTCGGATTTAATTTTATGAATTATAGAATCCCAAGCAGACGGCAGCACCCATCCATCATCCCTATTGAAATTAGGATGTTTTTTTTTATTTCAATAGCCTCGCGAATCATCCTTCGTAGGAATCTGTGTTCTTTTACGAGAATTTGTAGTCTGTCAAATCTAATATGATGGCGTGGACGATCTACAACATGTCCACACACTGCAGAATTCCCGGAACTTCGGTGCTTCAAGTTAGCTGTATGTTCTTTCATGCGGGTTTTAATGGATCTTTTTGTTTGTCATATGTAAGAGAGACGACATTCACAGTTCATCTTGTACACTCCTGCATCTTGTAGAGGGATATGACACTTTGACGGATGGTAAAAATTGACTAATCTTCTTCGGCGGCTTGAAGTATGTTTTAATGGAAGCTCGCTTCAAGATGTAGCCAACCTTGTCTGTGACTCCTCTCACATAGGGTAGTACAGCAGGCACACGCTTGACTGTGGCCGGCTTCACTCGGTCACTGTGACGTAGGCGCGGAACCAGAGGTTTGTTGTCTTGCAACACTTGCTCGACCTGCTGAAGCTCGGCGGTCAGATGTTTTCTGTCACAGATCCCTCGTGCTCTCTGAAACAAAGATTTTTCCACGGTAGCTAACTGTGATGGATGGTGGTGCGATTCACCAATAAAATATCGGTTGGTATGGGTCTTTTTCCTATACAGAGTGTGACCAATAGTGTTATCGGGATTTCGGATGACTAAAACATCTAGGAAATCTAAAGAATTGTGTGCCTCTAACTCCATTGTGAGTTGTGTTTTAGAGTTTAGGGAATTTATGTGGTCTAAAAATGCAGTTATTAAGTCAGATGGTAAAATTGTGAAAGTATCGTCTACGTACCGCTTGTAGAATCTTGGATTTACAGGAGCAGTAAGAAAGGCTTTCTCCTCGTAGTCGTCCATGAATATGTCGGCGACTACGGGAGATACAGGCGAGCCCATCGCCACACCATCTACTTGCTTGTAGAATTCTTCTTTCCACAATAGATAGCCAGATGTGAGGCAACAACAACATCTACAACTATACTATTAATATAGCTGCAGCATGGCTCTACCACGTATAAAATTTTAACCTGCACGTATAAAATCTATTAATTTTTATAAACTATGAGTGTCGAATCGATTTCAGAACTTAAGATCCGAGCAATAACATACGTTAGATACTTAAGCGTAAGCGCTTATCCTATACTCTATAAGCGCTTCTATATCACGATATTATTTGTTTCACTTTAATGTCATTTCTTATTCTTGTAGATTTGTTGGATTATTTGGCCATGAAAGAAAAAGGGGAAATCTCCCACCGGGTAAGGTGTCTACCCGGGGCACTCCCCTTGAAGAATTGGTCGCTACCAACTTTCAGTTAGTAGTAGTTTTTTTTTGCGCCCAGAAGCAAAGTAAAGGGCTACACTCCGGGAAGCGGGGAGGGAGGTGATGAATGCTCTTAGTATACCACGCAGCCGGCTGCGTGGTTATGTGGGACTCACTACAAAACCTAAGTGCCTACCCAATAAGCACCACCTGGGACTGGCTTGGCCATAAGGGCCTTTCTGCCATATCGGAATCGACCCCCTTGGGGCAAAGGGGGCGCAGACGAGTTTTTATTTCGGAGATATTCTATATATATAATACTTTCACTTCGGAACTTTGATAGCGTGATTTAGGCTTCGATGTATTTCGTTTGTGGCGGCGATGGCAGCGCTGCTACAAAGTTACCTACACAAACGAACGTGTCGTATGTCGTTTTTTAAACAAATAGGGTAATTTACACCACGTAGAAAAAAAAACAAAAAATATATATTTATTATAGATTTTGTAAAAAATAGACAAGAGATATTGATTTATACTTATAAAAATGCATTATAAATTTTAAATATCAATTTGAAGAAAATTTTTTTTTAAAACGCTGTCCGCCATATTAGATACCGTCGCAAAGTCCAAGGTTAAGTAAACTAGTTAATGTGCTGTGTGTATTTCGAAAGGTTTTGAAGTTATCATTACAATAATTGGTTACTGTTATTCTGTATTTTATTGAAATGGCATCATGGAGGACGGATTTGTAAAAGCAGAAACTAAAGGTGGCAAAATTTTATGCATCCAATGAAAAATAAGTTGAGAAATGTTAAAACATCAATTCAAGTACCCATTACCAACTTTTGTGTATACAATAACACAATACTAGGTCAGAGTGTATTTTGATAATACATAGTTAATTATTTATCTACGATAAGAATCATTAGCAATCATTAGTTATAATATCTAAGATAACGTAACCTGAACGATATTTTGATATTTTGTTTTGTATAAACGATAGTTAAATAAAAGTTATACTTACATCAAATTGATCTTCTAATTTCTAATAGTCTAGTTTTTGTAGACAATGTATTTTTGTATCTTCTTGCCAGTTTTAACCATTTCTCATATTTAAATTAGTTGGCACTTAAATTCATAACTTCCCGGCTTTTTTTGCCCGTATTTTTGCATTCCGGCACAACAGTACAATGATATAACATATACAGATGATAACTCGTTATTAAACATCCAAAAGTATCTTATTTCTTTGCAAATTCGGCAAAATTCTAGGGCAGTGACGTCACGAGTTGAACAGCACGGCGGCCAGCGTTTTCACGCGAAAATTTAAAACGATAGATTAAAAGTAAATTTTATGGCACCATTCGGTTTTAAAAAAATATACAAAAATTTTAACACTTTTTAAAATGGTAAAACCCATTTTCCAAAAGAACTTTTTACAATTATTTACCTTTAGACGATATCCTAGGAAGGAGTCTTACCACTTAGTAAATTTATTAAAGTAAAATGAATACGTAAAAATTAAGCAATGTTGTACTACAATGAAAATAAGGCTGTAATTGTGATAAAGGCAAATATTACAAAAAATTATCACGTGAGTGAAAAGAATATAGAAGCGGCGATTTATTCCATAAAACAAATCAATAATTTGATAAATTATGTAGCAAGTTGTTATATGACATCGAATGTATGTTTATTTCAAAGTAGCATTTACTTAGTTACTAAAATAATTTATTAAAAAAGTAACTTTTTTTTAATTTGTTGAAAATTATCTCCATAGCTTATAATCGTAATCACACATTTTATATTTAGAAAAAAGCGAACGAGGGTTATTTTTTATAAAATAAGGGTAACAAAAGAGCACACAGTCCACCTGATGGTAAGTGGTTGCTGTGACCCATAGACATCTACATTTATCCTCAATAAAGAATCAAAATGCAGATGCGTCGTCACCCGTGAGGACTAAGATGGAATGCCTCTTTTCCAGTAAAAACTGTCTCCAGTTCTCTACACTCACCATACAAAACACAACAGTGTCAAGCTTCCATTTTACGCTGGTATTATGTGAGAGCGTAGTCCTTCCTCGGTCGAACCGACCCATTCGTGCTACAACTATACTACTAATATAGCTGCAGCATGGCCCTACCACGTACAAAATTAACCGATCCTCACATATACGTGGATTATTGTGAGTCAGGCCATTTAAGATGCATGTAAAGTCAAAACAATGTTTTCTGCGTCAGTGATTTCATGTTCCCGATGAAATTTATTTATTAATCTACATACAATCCTCGGGAGAGCAAAGTTTGCAAAGGCGGGCCTTTTTATTTTCATCAAATTTTCCTTAAGATTGAAATAAAACTCGATGTGGGCAAAACAACGTTTATAAATAAAAAAAAACTCGAGGGGAATGTTTCCCACAAGATATATAAATATTTTAAAGAATAAAAATATTTTTTGATGTACGACATACATATTTTATGCCTATACGCCTGTCTCATTACCGCATTCCGTATTCATACTCGAACTGCATACAGAAGAAACTATAAGGCTATTTTAAAAATAATATGGACAAAATTTTGCTTTTAAACGAAAATGCCATCACACCGCCGCGCCGCGATCTGCAAAAAATATTTAAATTAAAAAATCGTTAACAAAAATAATTTAATTATAATTTACTGAAACGGGCGCAATGTTACTATTCCTAAGAAAATTGCAGGAAGTACATATTTAATATAAGAATGAAGATCAACTTAAAAAGACAAAATGAAAAATGGAATTTTTAAGGATATATGAAAATTAAAAGAGATATAAAATTAATTGAATTGCAGTGATAATTATAATGGATTAAAATAACGAAAGAAACAGCTAAACTCTAGCAAGCTTGGCTCAGAAGAATATGAAAATTGAGCTAAACATTACAAAGAAGAAATGAATAGGTAAGCACGAGTGTGATTTTTCATTGTATTTTAAGTTTGAGATTTCTTTAATATTGGTTTAAAAATGTCCAACTTAGTCCTTAAGTATTTTTACTCCTGTATTTAGAAATATTATCATAAAATGAAACTTATTTTTACGGATTTTTTTGCGTTTAATTTAACTTTTAATTCCCAACGTTTCGGGTGCTTTACAGCACCCGTGATCACGGGGAAGACTGAGATGCTTGACGTCCCGATGTCATAGATCGGCTACCTTCAGTTTTTGAATATTAATTTTGGTCCGATTTACGCAGAATGAGCTAATAGTATCTTGAGGTCTTGCAGTGGTATGCTTAGGTTTAGATTTAATTTTATTAATTATAGGATCCCAAGCAGATGACAGCACCATCCATCTTATCAAATGAAATTATGATGTTTTTTAATTTCAATAGCCTCGCGAATCATTCTTGGTAGTAATCAGTGTTCTTTTGCGAGGATTTATGGTCTATCAAATTTAATGTAATGGTTGGGACAGTCTTGAATATGTTCACCGTCTGCAGACTTCCCGGAACGTCGGTGCTTCGAGTCAGATATATGTTCTTTGACGCGGGTTTTTATAGATCTTTTTGTTTGTCCTATGTAAAGGAGACCACATTCACAATTCAGCTTGTACACTCCTGCATCTTGTAGAGGGGTATGACACTTGACGGATGGTAAAAATTGACTAATCTTCTTCAGCGGCTTGAAGTATGTTTTAATGGCAGCTCGCTTCAAGATGTCGCCAACCTTGTCTGTGATTCCTCTGACATAGAGTAGTACAGCAGGCGCACGCTTGATTCGAACCTTGTTCTCTTGCAATACTTGCTCGACGTGCTGAAGCTCTGCGTCGAGATGTTTTCTGTCGGAGATCGCTCGTGGTCTCTGAAACAAAGATTTTCCTACGGTAGCTAACTGTGATGGATGATAGTGTGAATCACCATTTAAATATCGGTTGGTATGGGTCGTTTTCCTATACACAGTGTGACTAATAGTGTTATCAGGATTTTGGATGACTAAAACATCTAGGAAAGCTAAAGAATTGTGTGCCTCTAACTCCATTGTGAATTGTATTTTAGTGTTTATGGAATTAAGGTGGTCTAAAATGTACTTTGTCAGATGGTAAAATTGTGAAAGTATCGTCTACGTACCGCTTGTAGAATCTTGTATTTACAGGAACAGTACGAAGGGCTTTCTCTTCAAAGCCTTTATGAATACGATGGCGAATACGGGAAATACAGGCGAGCCCATCGATACACTATCTACGGTTATAGTCTTCGCGTAAATATCAGAATTCATAATAAGGTGGCCCATAAGTCGTTAGAAATGTAAATTTCGAATAAAATACAAAAGGTTTCTGGGAATTCAGTCGCCATGGAGCGTTTCACCGGTGCGGACCGTGCATTTTGTGTGCGCGAGTTTTATCGAAACAATGATTCGGCTACCATTGCGCGGCGTAAATTTCGAGAATATCTGAATTTACGCAACTTTAAAGACATTCCAAGTGTTCAAACGATTAAGAACTGGGTTATTAAGTTCGAAGAGAGTGGTTCGACGTTGGATAAACAACGGTCAGGTCGACCAAGGACATCACGGACGGAAGAAAACATCGATGTAGTGAAACACTCAATTCGTGAAAATCCTACCCAGTCTACTCGTAAGCGTTCCAGTGCATTAAACTTACCCAGAACATCGTTACAGCGAATTTTAAAGAAAGATTTACATCTTCACCCGTACAAGATTCAGTTAGTACAGGAATTAAAAGATACTGACACTATCCACAGACTAAATTTCGCAAATGAAATGTTGAAATGTTGCTTTACTTCGTTTAATAACGTGTTATTCTCTGATGAGGCTCACTTTCACATCAACGGCCATGTCAATAAGCAAAATTGTCGCTACTGGAGTTGCGAAAATCCAAATCGCAAACATCAAAAGCCCTTACATAGCCCTAAAGTGACAGTTTGGGCGGTTATGTCAGCGCATGGCATTATAGGCCCTTACTTTTTTGAGGACGGCAGAGGCCGCGCGCTTACTGTTACTTCACAACGGTATGTAGTTATGATCCAGGACTTTTTTACACCAGAGTTGCAGAATTTTCCAGGCTTCAATACGCGGACCTGGTTTCAACAAGATGGAGCAACTGCCCATACCTCTAACGTCGCTATGCCGGTCGTCCGTCAACTTTTCCCTAATAAAGTGATCTCTCGAAGAGGAGATATTCCTTGGCCACCACGTAGTCCATATCTGACCCCAATGGACTTTTTCTTATGGGGTTATCTTAAGACTAAAGTGTACGAAACCAACCCACGGACAATTGACGTCCTGAAAGAAAATATTCAAAGAGAAATGGCAAACATTACAGAGCTTACTTGCCGCGCAGTGATGGATAATTTTAAACGTCGCTTACAGGAGTGCCGTGATCGTAACGGATTACATTGAGATGATGTAATTTTCAAAAAATAATTCCCATTTTATAAGGATTATGACAAAATAAAAACCTTTTTCATAATGTCATTAGTTTTTTTTTTATTATTTTTTTTACATTTCAAGCGACTTATGGGCCAGCCTGTATTATCATAATGCAATATTATAAATTAAATAACGTTTTAAGAAATTATGTGTCATGTTTTTATTAAGGCTCAAAACGATTTTATATTAACTTTTTTTCAGTATTTGTTTTCTATTATTTTTACTACTATTATTTTTATTACGTTTTACAGCTTCTGCTGTAGCATGTATGAGCCGGCTCGGAACGGGGCAGTACCACGATCTCACAGAATACCAACGTAAAGTAGGAGCTATGCTTTTGCGTTTCGCTTGGTTAGTGCAGCTGGCTGGAGGCCCAACCCCCCCCCCCCCCCCTCCTGATAACATGTTTATAGCGGAATTTAAAAAAATCAATACCCCTGGTCCTGGACAATCTCAATCTGGTCAAGCAAAATCCCGCACTATACTAACACTGCACGGGGCAAACAGAACGATAACATCATGGCGAACCCTGCCACGCTATCTATGGACTTCTGCAACATCAGGTGAATTGAATCGAACCTTAATGCCGTCCACTACCATCCAAAGAGGGCGAAGTCGGCCTTGCCCTTTTTGATCGAGACGCAGGTGTCCTTTCCGGCTGATACATTGTACCTGCCCTACCAGGGGTACAAATTAGAACACTTCTTTATGCCCGGGGCTGGAATTTGCGTATATATCAGAGAGGATATCTGTTCTTGACGCCTCCGCAGTCTTGAAGTTCGGACCTGTCTATCCTATGGCTGCGCGTAGACAGCGAAAACCATCCCCGCGTCTACGGGTGCCTGTATAGGTCCCATGGCGGTAATGCCGACACAGACCGACTCATGGACCACGTCCAAATTGCTACAGATTTTTTTGCTACAACAGATCCCATCCGTAGAAGTCCTGATACTTGGGGACTTTTACGCCCACCACGCTGAATGGCTCGGTACACGTTTACCCATCCATGCGGGGATGGGTAAACGTGAACCGATCTAGGATGGGTCAGAGATCTGTTTATGAATTTGCCTTGGCATATAGTCTGACACAACTGGTTATTTACGGATTCCAGATGTGGAGCATCAAACACCTTAATTGTTGGACCTTCTGCTGACCTCTCATCCAGATGGATATCAGGTTTCCGTCGATGCCCCTCTCGGCTCTTCGGACCATTGTCTGATCCGAAGTGTAGTGCCACTCACGCTCCCCTCGCGGTTGCGTTCTGCAGGTTGCCGCCGTGTTTAGCGTTACAGGTCGGTGGATTGGGAAGGCATGCGATCTTTCTTTGAATCCTATCCATGCGGGCGGGTTTGCTTCTCGCCGGATGATCCCAGCGCTTTTGCTGACTCTGTCATCGATGTAGTGCTACAGGAAATGGAACTATTTATTCCATCATCTGTGGTACCCAACGGTGGCAGTTTGCAGTTTTGGTTTAGTCGTTCCTGTAAGACTGGATTACGCAGCAAGCAGGAGTGTTATCAGGCCTGGGCTGACGCTTCGGCGGCACGGGATGTAAATACCAACATGCTTAAAAAGAAGTATAACTTCGCCTCCAAGTCCTTCAAAAGAGTTATTGCCAATGCAAAGTCAGAATTCATAGGTAGAATTAGCGAGAAACTAGTTCGCCTTTCTTCGGAAACCCGTGCATTCTGGTCTCCACACCAAGGCTGTGCAAAGAAATTTCTGTAAGCCATCACTACCATCTCTGCACAGCGCGGATGACTCATTGGCCCACGCTGCAAAAGAGAAAGCGGACATTTTAGGCTCCCTTTTTGCGTCCAACTCGACTCTTTATGACAGGGGGAACACATTGCCTACCATCCTGCAGTGTGAGTGCTGTATGCCTGATGTGCGATCCATACAGTGTTCAGTACGCAAATCACTCCTCTCCCTGGACATTCACAAGTCGAATGGGCCTGACGGAATCCCGCCAATTGTGCTGAGAACGTGCGCTCCAGAGTTAGCACCGGTTCTAACGCGTCTTTTTTGGTACTTCTATGCCCTAGGCGTTGTGCCAAATTCATTGGAAGACAGCTTCCGTGCATCCAAAAAAAGGTTAACCGCTCTAATCCGTCCCATTACATGCCTATCGCCATTACCTCCTTGTTCTCAAAAATAATGGAGTCCATTATTAACTGCCAACTCATGTGGTACCTTAAAGAGCACCAGCTTAGTAGTGTCTGTCAGAACGGTTTTCGTTGGGGTGGCTTAGCTGGTGATCTGCTTGTTTACCTAAAACATAGATGGGCGCAGGCGATCGAGTCCAAGGGGGAGACATGGGCCGTTAGTTTGGACATAGCGAAGGTCTTTGATCAGGTCTGGCACAAAGCGCTTCTATCGAAGCTTCCTTCCACCAGTTTCCTTGCTGATCGGAGCATCAAGGTCGTAATAGACGGTGCATGCTCCGATTACAAGCCTATTAATGCTGGTATTCCACAAGGCTGCGTGCTCTCACCAACGCTGTTTCTTCTGCATATCAATGATATGTTGCAAGCCGGTAACATACATTGCTATGCAGATGACAGCACTGGTGATACTCTATACACCAGCCGTGCCAGTATATCTCGGGAAAACGTCACCGAGTACCGGAACAAACTTGTTTCTGAACTCGAGACTTATTTGAACAAAGTGTCGGATTGGGGGCGACTAAATCTAGTCCAGTTCAATCCCCAGATGACACAAGTTTACGCGTTTACCGCTAAAAGAAACCCCTTTGTCGTATCTCCTCACTTTCAAGGCACTCCCCTTGTTGCCTCAGCGAGTATCGGAATCCTCGGCGTCGACATATCGAGTGATGTGCAGTTTCGTGGTCACTTGGAAGAGAAGGCTTTTAATCCATATTTAGATGATGATGTAAAGCGTCGTGTGTTATTTGAAATCAATAAAATACATTGATGTTCATATATTACGGATATATTTTGAACAATACACGTTTTATATTGTATATGTGGAGTTATTTGAACAATTAAATCAACGGCATTAACTAACTTATATTATATAATAATGTCTTTGTTGGATTATTTAAAATGTAAGTTTAGTTAAACTGGTTCTTATTTAAGTTTAAAAGTAAGATAGTTTGAAGTGAGTGAACTCGCACAAAGTACTTAATGCATTAGTAGTTTGGCGATTATTCATGCAAATTTTAAGTGTTGGCTTAACCAAACAGAAACCAAATAAATAATTGTTATTTTTCCATACTATACTCTGGCTTAATTAATACATGAGGGTACTTGAAAATGTTACCTGCATGCTCTCACTAGTCTAGGTACTTTACTACTTGATTGCGGAAGCCACACCTCATTAAATCACAAATAGCCTACGAGTAGCTACTCTTTTATGCGAGAACGTGTGGTTGAAGGGGGTGCGTCTCGCAGATTTCATTTGATTTCTCGTATGAGGAATAACATACGCATAAAATTGAAATTAATAAATAATAAAACAAAAGTATAGGCGTTAATATTTTCAATAATTTAGCACGTGGATATTTTAAGATGCAGTATTAAGGTTTATTAGCGATAATTACGAAATTATCGCTTCATTATGTCCAGTGAATTATTAATTTTTAAATTTGAGATTACTAGGTTGGTCATGAAGATGCGGTATCACATCTTAGAAATAAAATGGAATATCTCGTTACCGGTAATTAAAGTCTGAATCTCGTCATTCACCTTAGGAAACTTAGAAGCAATATTATACTGCTAATTCACCGTATTATTACAAGCGTGGCTCGCCTCTGGTTATGCTGAATTGCTAACTGTACTTACAAATGAATAACCAGCAGCATGACTAATTAATAATTTTACGATTATTAAAGAATTTTTGCTTCTAGGTTTAATTTAGTCAGTTGCTCAGACAGTCACAGAGACTTTTACATGTATGTGTAAATTTACTGACAGAACTCATTAAGAGTAGACCGAGAGCTCTGGGTACAGAGTTTTAATTAAATTTTTATTTTGCGCTGCAAATATTATTTTATCTGTTTAAAACCGGGAAAACGAAATCAATGTATTTGATTAATTGCGATATTACGACAGTAACCTTATTCTATATGCCGTCTTTTTTATCATTTTTTATTTTCCATGGCATATAAAAAGGAAACAGAAAAGTAGACAGTGGGAAACAGGCAGGAGATCAGGGCATCATTCTGATAACAGCAATTTTACAATAAGAAAACTGCGGTTGCCAACCCGCTCGCCAAGCGTGGCAGCTATGGAAAATATCCCCCTATGATGAAAGTTACGGAGAGACAGCCCCCAGTCCCCGGCAGCCCTGCTATTCCTGACTACCTGCCTGCCTGACTGGTGGAGATTCTGTTGCCACCTAAGATGACTCGAGCTGGCAACATACAACGCATGCAACCTGAGAACTGACGAGAAGATGCTGGAGCTTGAAGAAGATATAGACAAATTACGCTGGCATATTATAGGATTATATAAGGTACGAAGAGATGGGGAGAACATGGCAATACTTGAATCCGGCAACTTGTTCTATCACCGGGAAGGCGATCATCTGTTCCAAGGAGGTGACGGATTTATCGTCCACAAGTCTCTCGTTAACAACGTTGTAAAGATTTTGAGTAAGTCGACGAAGGTTACGTACCTCATATTCAGGATCATCAAACGGTTTTTGTTGAAGATCATACATGTTTACCCACCAACCTCGACACATCCCAATGAGGAGGTGGAGAAAATCTATGAGGATATCTCTAAAGATATGCATTCCTCCAAAACCCACTATACGGTGTTAATGGGAGACTTTAATGCAAAACAATTCACAAGAGAAAACGGTGACCTGAAGATCCTGAAGACCTGAAGGCAATTTGCAATAGGGCTAATAACCCAGAAAGAGGGACTCTTTCTTTCAAAAGCGGCCCCAAAGGAAATGGACTTGGTGGAGCGCAGACGGTTCGAGAAAAAATGAGATTGACTTCATTATGACGACTAGACGACAACTGTTTAGTGATGTGTCAGTGATCGCGACGGTGAAAACTGGTAGCGATCACCCAATGGTTAGAGGCACACAGAACCAAAACGTTAAGTTGGGGAGGTGTCGTCTAATGAAGTCAACACTCCGTCCCCCTCGTGCTCTATTCCATAGTCCCGAAACCTTTCAGGTCGAGTTACAAAACCGTTTTCAGTGCCTAGAAGACTGCAATGAAGTGGACGATATAAATGATAAGCTCGTGAGAACTGTCCATGCGGTCGGAGCTAAGGTCAAGACCCGCCGCAGAAGAACACAAGAATTCTCCGATCACACTCTTAATCTCATGGCTATTAGATGGGAAATGAAGCTGCAATCTTCAACAGATTTGACAGCATACAGGCAACTAAACAGAAAGATCTCCAAATGCATGCGGCGGAACTTACGCAACTTCAATACAGCTTGTATTGAAGAAGCGATCAAGCGGAACCAAGGCTCCAAAGTATTTGCCAGAAAAAGCGAACTGTCAAAGCTGAAGAAAGAGAAAGAAAGAGATATCATTTTCAGGACACCTGTCATTATGAGTGACACTGAGAGGTTCTGTGGGTAGATGTAAACGTCATCGTTGGAGCCATACGCAAGTGTGAGTCCCGATCCAAGAACTAGCCTTATCCAACGACATTCCAAAGATATCCAAAACGTCAGTTTGAGCGAGATTAGAAAAGCTCTTTAGCACGTTAAAATGGCAAGGTTCCCGGTGAGGGTTATATTACAGCGGACCTTCTACAATCGGGTGGAAAAGCGGTACTTGAAGTCCTTCTGAAGCTATATAATTACCTACTTCATGGTGGCACTACTTCGGAGGCTTGAAGCAAAAGTGCAGTGCTCTTGTTTTTGAATGTCATTACGAAACGTCTCGCACGCAGACTCTACGACTTCCAGTTTCTCAAACAAGCCAGTTTAAGAAAAGGCTTTAGTACCATAGACCACATACACACACTTCGCCAAATTTTACAGAAGACAAAAGAGTAAAATATGCCACTTTGCTTTGCGTATATGGATTTTGAGAAAGCCTTTGGTTTCGTCGTAATTTTAGTGTTGTTTTAGTTTTTTTATATGGTAAGGGTGACAAACGAGCACACAGTCCAACTGATGGTAAGTGGTTGCTGCGGCCCATAGACATCTATATCTATCCTCGTTTGCGAATCAAAATGCAGATGCGTTGTCACCCGTGAGGACTAAGATGGATTTTTTTATAGGATAAGGGTGAAAAACGAGCACACAGTCCACCTGATGGTAAGTGGTTGCTGCGGCCCATAGACATCTACATCTATCCTCTGTTACAGATCAAAATGCAGATGCGTTTTCACCCGTGAGGACTAGGATGGAATGCCTCATTTCCAGTAAAAAGGGCCTCCGGCCACCTGCACTCACCAAGCGAAACGCAGAGGTAAACCTCTACTTCACGATGGTATTCTGTGAGGTCGTGGTACCACCCCAGTTCGAGCGGCCCATCCATGCGACAGCAAAAGCTGCCGCCTGGCTCTTCCACTGTTAAGAAAAGAATGCCTCATTTTCAGTAAAAATGGCCTTCGGTCACCTGCACTCACCAAGCGAAACGCAGAGGTAAACCTCTACTTCACGCTGGTATTCTGTGAGGTCGTGGTACCACCCCAGTTTAAGCCGGCCCATCCGTGCGACAGCAAAAGCTGCCGCGTGGCTCTACCACTGTTAAAGTTACAGTTTCTTTAGTGGTGCCAAGTTGACCGTTGGTAAATTGAAGTGCTGAAGTGTTTGTACAATAGGGTTACGAAAGCTATCCGAGTACAGAATCAGAGTACGAAACCTATCCAAATGCAGAGACGTGTAAGACAGGGTGACGTTATATCCCCGAATTTCTTCACCACTGCATTGAAAGACGTTTTTGTTGACAATCTCTGGAGGACCTAAGCTCAATAGTATCTCCTAACGAATAGATCTTAAGATGAACATGGACAAGACAAAATATCCTATCCTATCAAATAATATAAATCAAAAGACGAAGCCGATTTGATCACATAAGTCTTCCGATTGGATGATATTGACACGAATTATTAAAATCCTTTTACTAATTACTTTCTTATAAGCATCATCATCATCAATACAGTCCTTCATAATTCCACTGCTGAACATAGGCCTCCCCCAAGGAATACCACAAAGCACGGTCCTGAGCCACCTGCATCCATCGACTTCCTGCATGTCTCTTTAGGTCGTCACTCCATCTAGTGAGGGGTCGCCCTACACTTCGCCTACCGGTACGAGGCTGCCTCTCGAGAACATTTCTTCCCCATCGGTTGTCGGTTCTTCGAGCTATATGGCCGGCCTACTTCTACTTCAGCTTACTAATCCGTTGGGCTATGTCGGTCAGTCTGGTTCTACTGCGAATATCCTCATTTCTAAGTTTATCACGCAAAGACAACCCGAGCATAACCCTCTCCATAGCTCGCTGACCAACCTTGAGTTTCCTCACACGGCCAGCAGTGAAGGACCACGTTTTTTAAGTTATTTTAAATAATAATATTTTTATCGAAATCACTTTTATGTGTAAGTATTGTATGTAAATATATGTCATACTTATATAATATAGCTTTTATATATAATGGGAGATAATATGTACTTCAACTGATTTTCTTTTCAAGTTTTATCCATTAATTCTGCCCTTTGTAACCCCTAAATGAAGGTATTTTGCAATAAAGAAACATTAGAATATATTCTAAGAAGTATTTAATAAGCAAGTCTAAGTATCTACTTGATAGTAATATCGAAACATAAACGACCTCGTAGAATGAGTAAAATAAAACATCATGACTTAATAAAGTACAAATAAACGTGCTGTGAATAACGTAAGTGGGTTGGACATGGGTGTCTTTTTAATAAAAGCGTAAAGCGTAAGTCATTTTCTTGATGAAAAAGGTCATTAAAAATTTAATAATATGTACATGAGTCGTGGTAGCTCAGAGGTTAAGCGCTCGTCGTTAATTTCATAGTAATCAAGCAACCCGGGTTGAATCCCCGCTGGCACCTTTAAAAATTATTAATTGCAATTTGAAGTGCTGTCTTTTGAACTGGGAGTCGGCTAATTAATTGCTCCATAATAGGATGTTACTAAATTTTTCTTTTACTCTTTTATGAATACTCAAATAAAGTTTAAGACAACTAAACTGTGTTCTGTGTAAGCTGTGTTCGCAAAGCGCTAGTGTCAAGCATCGACGCTAGATGGCTCTGGGCTCGGCGCGATACGGGAAGAAGTTCGGCCGAGCGCGTTGAACGGTGAGTGTCAAGAACGCGCTAGAAAAATTAGGAGTCCAAATTTATCGCGGCAAGAGATAGCACGCGGTTTATTTTTGTCGGGAAGTCGGAAGCGGAATACGACACGCGCATCTAGGAAATATACGGTTTTAGAATACGTAACGCGCATTCCTTCTTGTTAGCTTCACCCGGGACTCATTGTATCTAACTCAGAATCTTCAGCATTCGACAATAATAGCTAGTGCGGCATTTGATGTTCTAGAACTAACTGTTGCAACGCGGAATGGTAGTGACCTTTGATCCAGTCGCGCGTGTTAAGCTTATAACAAAGGAGAGTTAGTGGCCTTTGTAAGATAGTTAATCGTACGACAGAGTTAAGGAACTGTCATCGTAGAAAGCGAAGAAAGTGACTGCGGAAGGAGACCGTAGTTTGGAGAGGTGCTGAGGGCCGAACTGCTGCAGAGGGTAACGGTCTAATAAGGTCAATAATACTACCAGCCACACCCAGATACACATCACTGACCCTTACTTTCCTAGCACTATACATCCACACGCGACCTGACCGAATCCTGAGGGACCAGTCGCCTTCGATAGAGGTAAGTACGCTCCCTTTATTAGAATGTAACGCTCCCCCCTAATTGTTTATTGTAATTAGAAACTTTTCACCTTTGGCATGTAGCAGGCCCGACCAGCATCTGCTTGTAGGTACTCCGCCTATGGGCCCGCGGGGGACCCTACTCCTGGGATAAGCTTCTGCTGGCCGTAACAAGCTGTATTGGTCCTAGTCGACATAAAATTATTCTATTGTTCTTGTTTCATAATATGTTCGCAAATTTTCAGATAACTCTAACGTCTGAAAATGGATTAAAATTGAATAATGATATTCCATTTTTTTCATATACACATATAGGTAAATTTATATTTGTAAGGATTCCGTACCTCAAAAGGAAGAAACGGAACCCTTATAAGATCACTTTGTTGTCAGTCTGTTTGTCTGTCCGTCTGTCTGTCTGTCAAGACCCTTTTTCTCAGGAACGCGTGAAGGTATCAGTCTGAAATTTATATTAAATACTTAAGTCTACTGTCCTTTAGAGCTTTGAAAAAATCGAAGTTCTAAGTCAACGCAATCAAAAGATACAGCCGTTTATGCCTTAAATTTTTGACACTCGCAAGGGAATCAAAACCTACAGGGTACTTCCCGTGAACTCAGAATCTTGAAATTTGGTAAGAAGCAACGATTTATAGCACAGATAAAGGAAAAATTGCGAAAAGCATACATTTTCAGTTACATCATATAATAAAAATATTTTTTAATAATTTTAAACTTATATACCTACAGATTTGTTCGGAACCAACGGTGCGCGAGTCCAACTCGCACTTTGCCGGTTTTTTATAGAATAAGTTAGATTTTTTATACAAACTACGGTCGCAAGGAATACTGTGTATATACATTTAAATTTATACTCGACTGAAAATCAAAATGCAGAGTAAATGCAGAGTCGATGTAACTCCTGAGAACCAAGGCGGAATTTGTAGTTTCCAGTTAAAATTCGATTCTTTATACGCAGCATAAAGAACACAGCAGCTGTTATTTTACGCTGGTATTCCAGAAGAGCATAGTCTTTCCTCGACCGAGCCGTTCCATTTTTTGTTTAAAGTTGGTTGCACGTGTTCATGAGTTTGCTTTAGCCTCTTACCATAAGGTTGACTGTAATCTCATATTTCACCCCGATTTTATAAAAAAATTGTTTCATTTCCGTTATTCTCAGTGGATCATATACATTTGGAATTTCCATTACAACATAATTCACGTAATAATTATTTGTGAGTGATATTTCTCATAACACTAAGTTTTAATTAATACATTATTGTACACGCACCTAGTTGCTCAGACTAAGGTCGACCATACAGGGGCCCATACAGCTGTTAGATTCGACGGACAACTAAGTGTGGGTCTCAAATGCCTATAGATATTTAATATATATGGACTGGGTACTGGGTACTGGGCCACAAGGCTCGTTCAGGCGTGGTGTAGTGAATGTAAGTAGTGTGCGTGAAGTGTATATATGTTTAACCTGAATTAGCCATTTTAATCAGCAGTAACCCTTACTCCGGCACCGCCCCCCTATGTGGTATCACTCCAGCGGCGCCACTCGGTGTCACTCAAAGTCTAGCGTCCCTTAGCATAAATCTAAAATCTAATACAAATACTGTTTCTCGCGGGTCACAAAGTTTAGCGGTTTTAACCGACATAGGAAAACATCTCCAAATTAAATCAAATGGCACAAAGCAACTCGTCGACGCAAATTAATATTGTCAGAATGTACTTATGCATGCAACCACTATACAACTTGACGCTAATTAATTGTAACGACGTTAGTTAATCGCTCAAAACTCAAAATTCAGCCTCGTTGACACGTAAAACAAACAAAAAGAGACAACGCAATTGAGAGGCACTTAAATCGACGTTATAATTCCACACGCGTCCGTTACGACCAGTATTTCCTCACAATGATTCTCTTGACGCGTCCCGATCGACACGACTTCGAATGAAATGCGAGCGCGCGGAGCGGCGGCGGTGACCTTGCTACGGTGCTATGCACGCTCCGAGCGTGCGTTATGAATTCAGTTTTCAAACGGTTAATATTTTGCCTAAAGAATTATAATAAATAATAGTAGTATAATACATAGTAATAATAATATTTCCATTTAAAAAGGTATTTGGAGATTAAAAACATAAAAATATAAAAGCATTATATATAACTAAGACTAATGTTCATAAAGTTTAACTTTCGTTAGGTGCCTTAAAGCTTTTCTAAATGGCCTAATAAATTTATTTGAGATAACTTATGTCCCCACTAATGTCCTCCTCTGATAATACAAATATTATTTTACCTAAGCGTTTCAGCCTTTGCTTTATTAAATTAATTTTGCTTTTAATACTCATAGGTATAGTGTTTGACCGGGGATTCGACCACCACCACACACACACACACACACACACACCTGTGACCTATAGACATCTACATTTATCCTCAATAAAGAATAGCGTCATCATCATCTTCACCCATGAGGACTAAGATGGAATACCTCTTTTCCAGTATAATGGGTCTATATATATATATATATATATATATATATATATATATATATATATATATATATATATATATAATAATGGAGCGAATAATAGAGCGAGAGGAGAATATATAATATATTAATGGAGCAAAATAATACACCTCTGTTCAGCTTAGCGGTTTAATCCGAGAGAGTGTAACATAGGAAATCATGTACGTACTTGACACATGCGGTAATCTAATTCATAAACTAACGACCCTTTAATACACATATAGTACATCCACGCACACGGTTACGCAACACTCCCCCAAAAAAACTAAGAATAGAACTTATAACCTACATAAAAAGTAAAAGAATATTAAATGAATACAATTAGTTTACACCTTACACTCCTTACAACTAATCGATTTGGAACTGCTTACCGGCGGCTGGGATACGCTCCCCGAGTCGAGCGCGACGCTGTGTTCCCATGCAGTCGTCTCTGTAGCTGAACGGGACCACACCAAGTTATTTACCGGATTACGCTTCCTTAACCGAATATGATCAATGTGTTTCTTTTTTAATCTAATTTCCGTTTCAACCATGTAATGTCGTGAACCTATCCTTTCTTTAACCCTACCTTCCGTCCATCGGTCTGGGTTTGAATGCTCACGAATCCATACTCTGTCCCCGACCGAAAATACCTCTACATCCTGCCTCCTTCACTTGCCGAGTTGGTGCCCTTCCTACTTTTGCTTCTAACGCTTCCTTTCCCCTTATTAAATCTAATCCAGAAAGTAAAGCTCGTTGTTGCAACAGTTTGCAACAGACAAGCGGAGAATTGCTTGTCGTACTATGTACGGAATTTCTGTAAGACATTAAATATATTTGCAGTACTGCATCTAAATTTAATGTATTTCTCTTCGCTTTCTTTAAGGCACGCTTATAGAGTTTAACCGCACACTCAGCCGCCCCGTTTGAAGAAAGATGATATGCGGAGGCGAATGTATGTATTATGACATTTAAAGTCATAAAATCCGATATAGCTTGACTTCTGAACGGTGAATCGTTATCCGAGAGTACTTTTCGTGGTAACCTTAACCTAACGAAGGTTTCTCTTATAACTTTTATTTACATTTTCTTGACAAGTCGATTTAATAAAAAAACGACTCGCCTTTAAATGGCCCTAAAAATCGATGTGAAGTCCAACGTTGGAAATAAAAGGCCAACGGTTGTAATAAAGCTCGCGCGGGCACCGGTGCTTCGGTGGCACACGTCGTACAGTTTCGCGCAACCCTCTCTATATCCACGTCGATGCCGGGCTACCATACATAACTGCGCGCTATGCTTTTTATTTTAACTACTCCGAGATGACATACACGTATTTCTTTTAAAATTTCATCATTTATTGTATCCGGGACAACTACCCTGTAGCCCTACAAAATACAGTTCATTTGACGAACGTAAAAATGCTTTAGTTTGTCATCGAGGCAGTTATCTTGCCATCCGGAAAGAATGTACTTAATGACACGCTGTAGTAAAGTATCTTTTGACGTTTTAATTTTAATTTCCTTACTTGTAACGGGTAAGAAATCCTGTATAAATTTCAGATATGTCATCTCCGGCCTAACTGATTTCTGCGGTCCGGTAGGTAAACGGGATAAAATGTCCGCTGTATTATCGGCACTTGCAACATACTCGATATCGTACGCGTCACCCGCTAATATAATGGCCTAACTTAGTAACCTACTAGCAGCCATCGTCGGTATGCCCATCTTGGTTCCAAAAATTGACACTAGTGGCTTATGATCCATTCGTGGTGTAAATTTTTGACCATACAAATACTGATGAAATTTTTTGGAACCATAAATTATAGAAAGTGCTTCTTTTTCTATTTCTGAATAATGTGTCTCGGCCTGGTTGAGAATCCGAAAAGCGTAAGCGACGGGCCGCTCGCTACCGTCTGGGAGGCGGTGCGCTATGAAGGCGCCAATGCCAACGCTGCTCGCGTTTTTTGTCAAGAAAAGTAGGCGTTCAGGCGAGTAATGCATAAGAATTTTGCTTGATGACAATAAATCTTTAATTTTAAATAACACCATTTGACATAATTCCGCTCAGATAAACTCCTTGCCTTTCTTTTATAATTCTTACAGTGGAAATAGAATGGTACTTAAATTTTTAACAGATTTTCCATGATACATAATCATTTCAACGACTGATTGTACCTGCGATGAATTTTTTGGCTGAGTAAATGGTTTTATAGCATCAATTTTATTTGACAATGTACTTATCACTCGCGTACATAGGTTTCGACCACCTAATCCTAGGCCCACCCTACAAGTGTCCCCCGGATGGTGCTAAACGAGCGACAAAGCCAACAAAGCCGCTAGGATAGACTCGGCTCCTCGCCGTAAGGAAGCGGCGAAAATCTACCACCCCTTAGTTTACACCATGAGCCAAGAAATAAAAGAAATGGCCCCGAGTTCCCGGCGTCCCTTGAAAGGGGGTGCGAAAACTTTCCGGAGGAAAAACCGGCGACGAGGTTCGCCACCCGTCACGTCCTGTCTCCCAGAGGGGCGAAAAGTGGATTGCGGAAACCCGTCTGGCCACGCTGAATATATATGAAGCAATGAATGATAAGATGGATGAAGTATGTGAAATGATGAATGATAGGGGAATAGATGTGTTATTTGTAAACGAGACGAAACGAAAGGAAAGAGATGTCACTGCACATGGCATGTATACCGCTTACTGGCCTGGTGTAGACGAGATCGAGCGGGCATGTCAGGGAGTCGGTGTCATTCTTTCAGAAAGAATGGGTCAATGTGTGAAGGAGTATGAATGTGTAAGCCCACAGCTGCTGTGGATGCGAATGAAAGTGGGCTTAAAGAAGTTGTTTGTGCTAGGGGTGTACGCCCCAGATATGTTCAAGTCCACTTATATTTCAAATTTTAAAATTTTGGGACATGGTAAGGCTGGTGTTGATGAAATGTAAGGAAAATGAAAATATTATTATATTAGAACATTTTAATGGAAGGGTTGGGGTGAAGACTTTACGTGGTAGAGCCATGCTGCAGCTATATTAGTAGTATAATTGTAGCACGAATGGGTTGGCTCGACCGGGGAAGGACCACGCTCTTACAGAATACCAGCGTTAAATAGCAGCTTTACACTGCTGAGTTTCGTATGGTGAGTGTAGAGAACCGGAGACACTTTTTACTGGAAAAGAAGCATTCCATCTTAGTCCTCAAGGGTGACAACGCATCTGCATTTTGATTCGCAAACGAGGATAAACGTAGATGTCTATGGGCCACAGCAACCATTTACCATCAGGTGGACTGTGTGCTCGTTTGTCACCCTATTCTATATAAAAAAGAAGAGGTCTGGTTATGAAAGGATATAAGGAACGTTTGGCGATGAAAGAATAAATGAAAATGGTGAAAACCTCCTCACCGTATGTGTGGAAAAGAATATTTTTGTGGCGAACACTTTCTTTCGCCTTAAGAGGATTCACATGTATACATGGGAAAGAGGGGATGAGAGAAGCACGACAGATTTCATAATTGTGGATGAAAGAACGAGGAGCGCAGTGCTAGATACAAGGGTTTACCTGGGGTCCAACGTAGGGACAGATCATTACTTGGTCTTATGCCGAATTAATGGTCTATTCAGGCGTTGGCAGCATCGGAAATCTGTGTCTACCACTGCGTTAAAGCGTACAAGAATAGAGAGGTTACAAGATGAAGGTGTGAAAGAGAAGTATAAATGCTGACTGAGGGAAAATATAAGTGGGTTGAATGAATTGTGTATGAATGATTTAGACTTGAAGAATGTATGGAATAATATTAAGAAAGTTTTGGTGGATGCAGCCACCGAAGAATGTAGTGTAAGTAAGAGAAAGAATTAAAGGAAAAGTAATACGTTGTGATGGGATGATGAGGTATGAATGGAAGTAAAGAATGATGTAATTTATCCAAATTTAATTAAAGGAAAGAAAAAAAATAATTTAATCACTATTCCACAAAATTGGCCGATTTGATGGAAAAAGAGGGACTCTTGACGATGAACTCTTTCTGACAGAAGCAGACCTACAGGTAAATAACCTGGTTGAGCCCAGACGGTTCCAAAAAAAAATAAGATTGAGAACATTATGGCACCTAGACGGAAACTGTGGAGTGATATCTCAGTGATCGCGAGGGTGAAAAATGGTAGCGATCACCGACTGGTTAGAGACACATTGAACCTAAACGCTAAGTAAGAGAGGTGTCCTCTAATGAAACCAACGTCCTGTCCTCCTCGTACTCTAATGCAAAGTCCCGAAACCTTTCAGCTCGAGTTACTAAACGATTTTAGCATTGCTTAGAAGATTGCAATGCAGTTGACCATATAAATGATAAGCCCGTTGAAATTGTATATGCGGTCGGAGCTAAGTTTTGCATGACTCGCTGCAGAAAAACACAAAATCTCTCCGATCATACTCTTAATCTCATGGCTGTTAGACGAGAAATAAAGCTGCAGTTTTCAGTAGATTTGATAGAATACAGGCAACTGAACAGACAGATTTCCAAATGCATGCGGCGGGACTTAAGCAACATTAATACTGCTCGTATTTAAGATGTGATCGAAAATAACCAGGGCTCCAACGTCTTTGCCAGAGATCTGTCTGCCAGAAAGAGCTAAGTGTCGAAACTGAAGACCGAATGTGGCAGCATCATTTCCGAGACACATGAGATTTTGAATGAGATTGAGAGGTTCTATGGTCAGCTGTACACATCATCGTTGGAGCTACACGCAATTGTGATTAACGATTCAAGAGCAAGTCTTATTCGACAATATTCAGATGATATTCCGGACGTTAATCTGAGCGAGATTAGAATGGCTCTTTAGCGCCTTAAAAACGGCAAGTCCCCGGGCGATGTTAGAAATACAGCGGAACTTCTGAAAGCGGGTGGAAAACCGGTACTTATAGTCCTTCAGAAGCTCTTTAATTTAGTCTTCCATGGTGGCACTACTTCAAAAGCGTGGAGCAGAAGTATGGTGGTCTTATTCTTCAAGAAAGGTAACAATTCTCTCTTGAAGAACTACAGACCCATTGCCCTTCTGAACCGTGTCTACGTGTTTTTTTCGAGAGTAATTACGAATTGTCTCGCGTGCAGCCTCGATGACTTACAGCGTCCCGAATAAGCCGGTTTCCGAAAAGGCAATAGCACCATAGACCACCCTCGGCAAATTATACAGAAGACCGAAGAAAATAATCTGTCACTCTGTATTGCGTATGTGGACTATGAGAAATCTCTTGAATCCGTCAAAACTTGGGCGGTGCTGCAGTTCCACTTATGGACTGTCAGTATATCGGAGTGCTCTTTACCGCTGCATTGGAAGACGTTTTAAAGCTACTACACTGGAAAAGATACGGTATTGACGTCACTGGCGAGTACATCACTCACCTTCGATTTGCCGACGATATATTCCTTATAGAAGAATCGCTGGAGGACCTAAGCACTATGCTCAATGACTTCAATAGTGTCTCCCAACGGATAGGTCTTAAGGTGAACATGAGCAAAGCAAAAATCATGTTTAACGTCAATGTCACACCTGTGCTGGTAGTGGTTGGGAGGACTAAGCTCGAAGTTGTCGATGAATATGTTTACTTGGGATAAATAGTCCGACTAGATAAGTCCAACTTCGAACGAGAGGTTAATCGACGGATTCTACTCGGCTGGGCAGCGTTCGGGAGATAACGACACATCTTCTCGTCAGACATACCTCAAAATCTCAAAACTAGTTTGTAGAACAAGCGCGTATTGCCAGTGATGATCTATGGATCTGAGACGTGGTCCTCCACTGCTGCCCTTATGAGGAAGACCAAAGTCGCTCAGCAAGCTATGGCGTTTTTCTGCGTGACAAACTTAAAACGGCGTTATTCACAGAAGAACCAGAGTAATCGACATAGCCCAAAGAAATGGTATGCTGAAATGGCAATGGGCCGACCATATAGCTACAAGAACCGACAACTGATTGAGTAGAACAGTTCTCAAGTGGCACCCTCGTAACGGCAGGCGAAGTGTAGGGCGTCCCCCTCACTAGATGGAGTAACGACCTGGTAAGGCATGAAGGAAGTCAATGGATGCAGGTGGCTCGGGATCGTGCTTTGTGGTATTTCTTGGGGGAGGCTTATGTTTAGCAGTGGACTTGTGAAGGGCTGTAATGAACAAATGAATGTATGAATTACAACTTATATGCCAATAAAAGCTTTCAAATAATAGGCAAAAAGTATTTACATCAAGTTTTTACCCCAGAAACACTACTTACGAAATATATTTCAAGAATAGATTCAATGCTTTCATTGTTACAGAATAAGCCTAAGCCGTTGTTTTCAGAATTCTTATTGAATAACCTCAAAGCTCTTAGTACAAAACTGTTGTATACTACCCTAAGCATGCCAATATGTTTGTATTGCACATCCGACCACAGATTCAATAATGTTTGCTTTGATCTCGAAACTAGAAAGGTTGGGCTTTATTGTCGACTTGACAAGGTCACACTACTCGCTCTCATCGATTTCGGTATAATATTTTTAAATCATACTAATACGTGAAAAACATGATAATATTATTATTAAAAGAAAATAATAATAATGCTTTTAATTTGGTTTTGTAATACGTGTTATTTTTAAAAAGTGCAATAATTTTTTTATTGTCGCCGTCAGTTAAATCTTTGTAAAATATAGTATGTATCCAAAATAAATCAAAAAGGACCTGACGAAATGTCATATTTATTTTTCAGTATCATCAGAATAATACAATCTTGGTTTTTCTTTAATATCACCACTGTCCACCATCTAGTTTTTTTTAATTTACACAAAATGTTTCTCAAAATGGTTCCGATTTTGTCAGTTGCCTGATGACCATGAAAAGTAACATTTATTGAAGAAAAGTATTTTTTTATATAAATAACCTATTTTGTTAATTGTCATTATTTACTCGTAACTCTGATACTTTTAAATAACTTGCGAAGTCAATCCTAAACAACATGAGAGAAAGTCTTACCAGCTTACTATAAAAGCAAAACCAGTGAGGTGTAGAACAAAAATATCAACATAATCTGAGAGTATTTATTTACCATATAAGATTTATTTAACAAATTATATCTTCACTTATAGCTTATCGTTTATCAAAGCTTAATCGAGTTAAATATTAAATGATTCTAAACCTGTCCTATTCTATTTTTATTTAGTGAAGGGAGTGAGAGCAACTTTAAGCATTTGTTAAATTGATTTATTTTATGAGTAAGGCTATTATAAACATTTACAAGGCGAGATAGTTCAGGATCACGCTCACTTTCATATCCATAATTCACTAAATCATAAAGGATATTGATAGGCATCCTAGAGGCATTACAGTTTTAATTTATGCTCGTCTTATTGCTCTGAAGTGTGCTGTTTTATTGTCTGAACGGCTAATATAATAATCTCTATATATACGCTAATAAGTCTTTACAGATGACAACGCATTTGTAACCTACTTTGTATATTTGTAGTGAGTTGCAGGTATTGATGGCCCACAGTAGCCAATTATTATATCGCGAAATGTAAGTTAATTTGTCACTTATAAAAAGAATATAGTAGTATATTCTGTCATGAGCGCATCATTGATCTTTTTTTATAGAATAAGGGTGACAAATGAACACACATTCCACCTGATGGTAAGTGGTTGCTGTGGCCCATAGATCTACATCTATCTTCGTTTGCAAATTAAAATTCAAATGCGTTTTCAGCCGTGAGGACTAAGATGGACAGCCTCTTTTCCAGTAAAATTGGTCTCCGGTTCTCTACACTCACCATAAGAAACACAGCAGCATTAAGCTGCTATTTTACGCTGGTATTCTGTGAGAGCGTGGTCCTTCACCGGTCGAGCCGACCCATTCGTGCTAGAACTACCTATACTATTAATATAGCTGCAACATGGCTCGTAATACCTAAAATTTCCCAACTAAAATTTCTGTCGTTGTCGTTTCTATCCAATGGTTGTCTGGAACAAGTCGTTTTAAACGATATATCCCCTTAATACGTTGTATTTTTTTATCTTATATTTTCTGTTTTCATGTGTGTAATAAAAATTATCTATACATCTATGTATCTAAAAAATATAAGTGCTAGTACAAGAAAACGATCTTGGGTACGAATTCATTAGGGAATTTATGGCGATATTTAGCGACAGAAATTAAAGTAATAATAAACTTACTATCTTATTTTAAATAAAATAAGGGTAACAATCAAGCACAAAACCCATTTGATGAGAAGTGTATATTTTGGCCAATAAACATCTACATTCACTTTTTTTCCTTTTTTTCCCTTTAATCACTTATGTTCTTCTATTTATCTTTCTATATTATATTCTGTACACCCCTTCCGCTATCTTTTAACAATAGTATCCTCTGCCCTAAGGTTGCCTGGAAGAGATCGCTGTTTTAGCGATAAGGCCGCCTATTGTACCAATGTCCCTTTAAAAATATATTGTAATATGGTCCTTGGTGTACAATAAAGTATATTTAACTTTACATCTATCCTCGCCTAAAAATCAAAATGCAGATGCTTTGTTACCCCTGAGGACCGACATGGAATGCTTACCAGTGTAGAGATCCGGATACCCCTTTTACTGGATACATCTAGTAAAATGGGTCTCTGGTTATCAAGTAAAAAGGGTTTCCCGTTAACCAGTAAAAAGTGTATCCGGTTAAACAGTAAAAGTGTCTCCGGTTATTCAATAAAACGGATCTCCGATTCTCTACATTTATCAAAAGGAACACAGCAAGATTGAACTGTAATTTTACGCTGGTGTTCTGTGTGAGCGTAGTCTCCGATCGAGCCGACCTATTCACGCCACATTCATAATATAGCTGCAGCAATTAATATTTCCTAAAATAGTATGCGCTCGAAAAACTATGCACGTATATGGAATACTTAATTAAATTCTTAATTAAGTAGATTTAAAAAAGCTTTATATAAATCAATACGTCAAGATAAAATTTATAATGATGGAAAATCCTCATGATTAATGTTCCATTTCACGTTTTCTTTTTTCAATATAATAACCCTATAATATTTTTTAATTATTGGAATCAGATTTTTTTAATAGGAGAGGAGGCAAACGAGCATGCCGCTCACCTGATGGTAAGTGACTACCGCCGCGCATGAACAACTGCAACACCAGGGAGGGAATTGTAGATGCGTTGCCGGCCTTTTAAAAAGGAGTAGGCTTTTTTCTTGATGGACCCTAAGTCGTATCGGTCGCTGATGATAATCGATTACACAAGGAAGTCGGGCGAGGAAAAAAACATCTTCTAAATCGCACACCACTGTGCAACATCAAAAAACATCAGCAAACATCCTGATGGTGTGGATGGTATCGAGAGTTCTGCCGCGATGTGCGTTCGTGAAATTTGGCGGCTGGGATTAATCCGAACAATTCCTCAGAGCACTCCCCGTGGTAGATGCGGAAGAAAATGCAAAGGGATGCAACATCTCTTCGCAGTGCTAATGAATCAAGCCGATCGAAAAGGACTCGGTCGTCGACGATTTGAGCCGCTCTGCGCTGGATACGACGAGCTGGGGACAGTATTCCATGTGAGGCCGAACCTGCGCTTTGTAAAGTTGCCGGCATAAAATACTGTCCCGCTCTGCTGAGCACGCCAAGCTTTTTAGAGGCCAATTTGGCCTTCTCTTCCAAGTGACCACAAAACTGCACGTCACTCGATATGTCGACTCCGAGGATTCCGATACTGACTGAGGCAAGAAGGGGAGTGCCTTGAAACTGAGGAAATACGACAAAAAGGTTCTTTTAGCGGTAAACGCGAAAACTTGTGCCTTCTTATTAAACTGGACTAGATTTAGTCGTCCCCAATCCGAGACTTTGTTCAGAAAAGATTTGACTTCAGACACAAGTTTGTTCCGGTACTCGGTGACGTTTTCCCGAGAAATATTGCTACGGCCGGTGTATAGAGCATCACCAGTGCTTTTATCCGCATAGCAATGAATGTAACCAGTTAGCAACGTATCATTGATATGCAGGAGAAACAGCGTTGGTGATAGCACACAGCCTTATTGAACAACAGCGTTAATAGGCTTGTAGTCGGAGCATGCACCGTCTACAACGACATTGATGTTACGATCTGCAAGGAAGCTGGTGATCCAATTGCACAATTTCTCGGGAAGCTCATAGGAAGGGAGCTTTGAAAGTAGCACTTTGTGCCAAACCCGATCGAAGACCTTCGCAATGTCCAAAATAACGGCCAACGCCTCCCCCTTGGACTCTACTGCCTCCGCCCATCTATGGGTCAGGTAGACCAAAAGGTCACCAGTTAATCGAACCCGACGAAAACCGTATTGGCGGTCACTAATCAGCTGGTGATCCTCAAAGTACCGCATGAGCTGGCAGTTAATAATGGATTCCATTATTTTGGAGAACAAGGATGTGATGGCGATAGGCCTATAGTTGGACGGTTCTGAGCGGTCGCCCTTTTTAGGGACCGGGTGGACAAAAGCTGTCTTCCGTGAATTCGGGACTACACGTTAGGACCAGGAGTATCAGAAAAGACGCGTTAGGACACGTCCTCAGCACAGAAACAGAAACAGAAACAGAAACTTTTTTATTCAATATAGATTATAAATAATACTTATTGAAAGTCACTCTTTTGTTTGATTACCACTTTACCACAATTATTAGCACAATTGGAGGGATTCCATCATGCCCACTCGACTTCTGAATGTCCAGGGAGAGGAGTGCTTTTAAAACCAAGCGCTGTGAGAACAGCACATCCAGCATGGAGCACTTACACCGTGGGATGGTCGGCGGTGTTTTCCCCCCGTCATCAAGAGTCGAGTTGGACGCAAAAAGGGAGCCTAAAAGGTCGGCTTTGTCTTTTGCGACATGAGCCAGTGAGTCGTCTTCCCTGTGCACAGATGGTAGTGATGGTTTACAGAAATTCCCTTGGAAAGCCTTGGTGAGAGATCAGAATGCACGGGTTCCCGAAGGAAGGCGAACTAGCCAATTCTCGCCAATTCTGCCAATGTGCTCTGACTTTGCCTTTGCAATAACTCTTTTGAAGGACCTGGAGGCGAATTTATACTTCTTTTTAAGTATGCTGGTGTTTACATCCCGAGTCGCCAAAGCCTCAGCCCAGGCTTGATAACACTCCTGCTTACGGCGTAATGCAGTCTTACAGGAGCGACCAAACCAAGGCTGAGATATGCCTACGATGGGTACCGCAGATGATGGAATAAATTGTTCTATTCCCTGTAGCACCACATCAGTGACAGAGTCAGTAACAGCGCTGGGATCATCCGGCGAGAAGCAAACCCGCTGCCATGGGTAGGATGCAAAGAAAGACCGCATTTCGTCCCAATCCGCCGACCTGTAATGCTAAACACGGCGGCAACCTACAGAACGCAACCGCCAGGGTAGCGTGAGTGGTACCACATACCAGATCAGACAATGGTCCGAAGAGCCGAGAGGGGCATCGACGGAAACCTGATATCCGTCCGGATGATAGGTTAGCAGAAGGTCCATAAGGACAGACCATATATATAGTTGCTTTGTTGTGTGAAACGCTGAACTTTGCGCGACGCGAGAAGGTCGCGTTCGGTTTCTAGAAGTAATTTTTTGCTAAGTGAAAATGGAAGTTGAACTTTGATGGACCGTTCATTGGTTGTGCCGTGTGTCACTTGTTTGATTACGGTTAACGGGGATTTAGTTGAGTTTGAAGTTAATTAAATGTAGAGTAAAGTTGACAGATTGAAATAATGTACAATAAAGTTGATAAACTGAAATAGTGAAATGAATTCAGAAGTTTTCAATTGGTGAACTACGACTGGAGGGAGCGCACATTGGGAGAACAGCAGCGCCTGTGGATCTTCTGTCCGATTACATCGGGCCGTCAGGTTACACATATATACACTTACGCACACCACTTTACATACACTTCACTTATCACCTGACTGGTATCCTGTGGTCAACCCTACCTCCGGAGATCGGTAAGTGTTGTTGGCTTAGCAGCCCTTATATCTAAATGTATAATAAATCTCCATAGGCCGTTTGAGCCCCATCCTCTGTTGCTCGTCGAGGTGGCTACCATGGGCCCTAGCCCAATCGACTTTTGTCGGGGCAACTCAGGGCGTGAACATGATTATTATTATCAGATTCTTTATCAGCTACATTTTTTTCATAAAAATAAGCAAATACGTTGAAGAAAGTAACTTTTTGTTCAGAGAATCTCACACGCTTGCTTGGTGCTGCATATTGCATGCAAGGGAGATAGGAGAAAATTATCACCTTAATGTTAAAGAACAACATGTATATTACACATCAGATTTAAATAGTAGAGCCATGCTACAACTACATGTTGGTTGTAGTACGAATAGATAGGCTTAAACGGGACAGGACCACGCTCTCACGGAATACCAGCGTAAAATAGCAGCTTATTGCACTTACAATATAGAGAACCGAAGACCCTTTTACTAGAAATGAAGCTTTCTATCTTAGTCCTTAGAGGGTGACAACGCATCTGCATTGTGATTCTTTACAGATGTAGATGTTTTTGGGTGAATGTACACTTACCATCAGGTGAGCAGCGTGTTCGTTTGTCACCCTTATTATATATAAAAAATGTTTACAGAAAAAAACATCAACACAGTATCTTCATGTACATTGTACATACACGCTTTATCTAGGCTGAAACACTTGAAACTTAAAAACCTCATCTCATTTATTCATAGACATATCTGCACGAATTCTGTGTCGCAATGCCATCGTGTAGGCCCGCCATATTGGACGGAATGCATTCAACCGGCAAGATTGCCGCGTTGAATGGGGACTTGCATGTTGAAGTTTGGCCACGCCGCAGGCGATAAGTTTAAGGTGATTAAGAAATAGAGAATGAAAAAGTGAAAATGGGTAATGGTACGGGATACAAACTTAAGAAGTCATTAGTTCAAATTCATCAATTCACTTAATGAAGTAAATCGCTATTAATACAAAAATGTTAAGCTTATTTCGAGTAAAAGTACACAGCAAATAGGACACAGGCCTCATTTTTCATTTTTAAATCATAATTCGTATTGGCGAACTAGCATGTTTTTCAATATTTTTTGGATTTTTTACACAAACCAGAAAGTGTCACGGATAAAAATATAAATAACTTTAGGAGTAAAATGGCTATACATTAATAAGACTATGTCAAAACTGTTCTCAGACCAGGGCAAAATACATCAAATTTCTGTATCATACACACCGCAACAGAATTGCATAGTGAAAATCTAACACCTGGCAGAAAGGCAAAATCAATGATGTGCGCCAAAAATAATTATGGGATAAAGAAGTGAACACCGCAGCATAGGATCTAAACATTTAAAAATGAACCAGATACTCGTAAAAGTAATGAACTAGGAAACACACCGTAATAAAAATGGACAAATAAACAGTTTGTCCTCTGTAACTTACATATCTTTGGTACACCTATATGTGTCCCTATTCCAAGAGTAAAAAGAAGGAAATGCGGCTCTATAGGGGGGGGGGGGGCAGGATTAATGGTGGGTTAGGGAAAAATTGTATGAATGAATGAATGAATGAATATACTTTTATTGTACACCACGAAGAAATATACAAATGTCATAACAAAAATCAGAATATAATATGTACAATTTGGCGGCCTTATCGCTACATAGCGATCTCTTCCAGGCAACCAAAGGTGTAAAGTAATACAAACAATAAATAGGTAGTGGTAGGTGGTCCAATATAAATATACAAATAATAAATGCAAAAAATGATATAAATAACTAAGTAATACATGAGGCCCTTTTTACTGGAAATGAGGCATTCCATCTTAGTCCTCACGGGTGACAACGCATCTACATTTTGAATTATAATAGAGGATAGATGTAGATGTCTATGGGCCGCAGCAACCACTTACCATCAGGTGGACTGTGTGCTCGTTATTATCCTATAAAAAAATGAAATAATATAAATTACTAACACATAATAAAAGATAAAGTAAAACACATAATATATACAAATACATACTAATAAAAGCTATTACTTCATATACACATATACATACATACATATATAAATATACATATCCATACATATACACATATATTTTAATATATATACATAAATATACACACAACACATATATCATATCATACATATATCAATATACATATATATACAAAATTCCTCAAACAATAATATAAAGCTGATAGATATAATAAATACATAATCACACAGTCTATCCTAACGGTGTCCGAACGATTGAGACAAGTAATGCTCTTTAAGTAATCGCTTAAAGATAACAATAGTTTGTGCCTCACGTATATGCAAAGGTAGGGCATTCCAGAGTTTAATAGACTGGACAGTAAAAGATTTATTGAAAAAGGATGTATTGTGAGTTGGTACACTTAAAATGAATTTTCTAGAAGAGCGTAACGGTTCCCCCGGAAGCCCTACAAAATTAAACTTCTCCTTTAGATAGGAAGGAGTAGAAGTCCCTGAGTTTAATATACTGGACAGTAAAAGATTTATTGAAAAAGGATGTATTGTGAGTTGGTACACTTAAAATGAATTTTCTAGAAGAGCGTAAAGGTTCCCCCGGAAGCCCTACAAAATTAAACTTCTCCTTTAGATAGGAAGGAGTAGAAGGGTGAAATAATATACAGTACAGAATAGAAAGTATATGCATGTTCCGGCGAAGTCGGTTAGGTAACCACTTGAGACGTGAGCGAAATTGGGAAATATGGTCAAATTTACGCAATCCAAATATGAACCGAATACTAGTATTTTGAAGTCTCTCAAGCTTACTTAGCTGGTCCTCAGTTATGTCTACATAGCTTGCGTCAGCATAGTCGAGAATTGGAAGGAAAAGAGACTGTGCGAGCATAATTTTTGTAGGAATGGGAAGAAATGATCGAAGGCGACGCAGTGAACAAAGAGCGACAAAAGTTTTCTTACTTACCTCATTCAGTTGGCGTATCCAAATTAAGGAATTATCAATACAAATACCAAGATTTTTGACATTGTCAATAATGATGACAATGGCAATAATGATAGCCTGAGACTTTTTAGGATTGACATTTAGGCCATATGATTTACTCCACTCGTGAATAAAATTTAGATCCTTATTTAATATAGCGATTGCATTCGGCAAATTCTCAAGAGTTGACTGGTTGTAAATCTGGACATCATCCGCATACATGTGGTAGAGAGAAGATATTTTATGAGTGATTGAATTAACGAAAATGGAAAAGAGTAAAGGTGACAACACGCCGCCCTGCGGCACGCCTGCAGTAATATCACTGAGTGAGTTTCATCGACACGAATACACTGCCGACGGTCACATAGATAACTTTGAAACCAGTCAATAACTGATGGAGATATGTTAAGGGAACACAACAGACTCAACAGTATTGATCGCATTACTGAAATCCAGCAAGGTCATGACTGTGAGTTGTTTATTATCCATACCCCACCGTATGCCATCAGTAACTTTGATTAAGGCAGTAGCCGTACTATGATCAGGACGGAAACCGGATTGTAAGGAATTCAATAAATTGTGCTTATTAAGGAAAAGGGTCAGCTGTTGGCAAATAAGTTTTTCAAGGACTTTAGAAAAGAAAGGTAAGATCGAGATGGGACGGAAATCAGAGAGGTTGACGGGATTAGATCTCTTTGGAAGGGGTATAATATGAGCACTCTTCCAGGCTTGAGGGAATTTAGAGGAAGAGACACAAGCATTGAGTAAATAAGTGATAATGGGAGTAATAACATCTAGGAGAGGAACAATCATATTACGGATAATGTTGTCGCTACCGGCAGCATTTGAGGAGATGGATAATATGGTCTTCTTAACTTCACATTCAGTAAACTGACTAAAAACGAACGGAGGATAATTAGGAGTCGGAGTTACAGAAAGCGAACGAAGTGTTTGCAGTTTATGTTCGCTATCAAAAAAGTTAGAAGGATTAGAAAAATGTCGATTTAATAGTTCAAAATCAACACTAGGAGGTGAAGCATTTAGGGATGTTGTACCAACTTCAACTGTTTTGAGAAACTTCCACACCCTAGATGAGTCGCTGTTCTCGACTGATGTGTGAACATGGCGTCGTTGCGCATCTCTACATAATGTGTTGCATCGATTCCTGATTTTGGCGTATTTCCTTACGTTTTCCTCTGTTTTATTCCTCTTAAGCTTTGACAATGCCGCATTCTTCAAGAATGCGGCATTGTCAAAGGTCAAGAATATCTGCTACCCCATATCTTCCCGTGGGTGTCGTAAAAGGCGACAAAGGGAAACAGGCAAGAGATGGGCAGCAGCATCTTCCTGATAGTAGCCAAAATTACAATAAAAAAACTGCGGATGCCAACCCGCTCGCCAAGCGTGGCAACTATGGCAAATACAGGGGGTATTTATTATTATTAAGAGAGTAAAAAAGAGACGGCCCCCAGTCCCCGGTGGCCCCGCTATACCTGGCTACGGTGGCGACCATGGTAACGGCGGGGCAGGGGGTGCTACGAATCTCCTGTGGAGGTTCGGTTGCCACCTACGACGACTCGACCTGACAACATACAACGCACGCACCCTGAGGACTGACGAGAAGATTGTGGAGCTGGAAGAAGAGATAGACAAGTTACGCTGGCATATTATAGGATAATCCGAAGTCCGAAGAGAGGGGGAGGACACGGTGATCCTCGAATCCGGGAACTTGCTCTATCACTGGGAGGGCGACCATCTGTCCCAAGGAGGTGTCGGATTTATCGTCCACAAGTCTCTCGTTAACAACGTTGTACAGATCGGGAGTGTGTCGACGAGGGTTGCATACCTTTTAATCAGAATCACCAAACGGTATTCGCTGAAGGTCATACAGGTTAACACACCAACCTCGGCACACCCCGATGAGGAGGTGGAGGAAATGTATGAGGATATCTCTAGAGCCATGCATTCCTCTAAAACCCAATATACGGTGTTGATGGGAGACTTCAATGCAAAACTAGGCACAGGAGAGAACGGTGAGCTGAAAGTAGAGAAATTTAGAATAGGGCAACGTAACCCAGGGGGCCAGCAGCTGGCCGTCTTCATGAAAAAAGAGGGACTCTTTATAATGAACTCTTTCTTCCAGAAGCGGCCCACAGGAAGTGGACCTGGTCGAGCCCCGACGGTTCGACAAAAAATTAGACTGAATTCATTATGACGGCCATACGACAACAGTTCAGTGATGTCTCCGTGATCGCGAGGGTGAAAACTGATAGCGATCACCGAATTCTTAGAGGCACACTGAACCTAAACGTGAAGTTGGAGAGGTCTCGTCTAATGAAGTCAACGCTCCGTCCCACTCGTGCTCTGTTCCAAAGTCCTGAAAATTTTCAGCTCGAGTTAAAAAACCGTTTTCAGTGCCTAGAAGACTGCAATGAAGTGGAAGATGTGAATGACAAGCTCGTGGAAACTGTCCATGCGATCGGAGCTAAGTTCTGCAAGACCCGCCGCAGAAGAACACAAAAATTCTCCGATCACACTCTTAATCTCATGGCTGTTAGACGGGAGATGAAGCTACATTCTTCAACAGATTTGACAGCATACAGGCAACTGAACAGACAGATCTCGAAATGCATGCGGCGGGACTTACGCAACTTCAATACAGCTAGTATTGAAGAAGCAATCGAGGGGAACCTAGGCTCCGAAGTCTTTGCCAGAGATCTGTCTGCCAGAAAGAGTCAACTGTCAAAGCTGAAGACTGAGTGTGGCAGCATCTTTTCCGGGGCACCTGATATTTTGAGTGAGATTGAGAGGTTCTATGGTCAGCTGTACACGTCATCGTAGGAGCCACACGCAAGTGTGAGTAACGATCCAAGAGCGAGTCTTATCCGACACTATTTCGAAGATGTCCCGGAAATTAGAATGGCTCTCCAGCACCTTAAAAACGGCAAGGCCCCAGGCGAGGATGGAATTACAGCGGAGTTTCTGAAAGCGGGTAGAAAACCGGTTTTTGAAGTCCTTCATAGGCTTTTGTATAGGAGAGGGGGCAAACGAGCATGCGGCTCTCTTGATGGTAAGTGACTACCACCGCCCATGGACAACTGCAACACCATGGAGGGAATAACAGATGCGTTGCCGGCCTTTTAAAAAGGAATACGCTCTTTTCTTGAAAGTCCCTTATTCATATCGGTCCGGAAAAATCGATGATTGTAATCGATTCCACAAGGAAGTCGTGCGAGGAAGAAAACATTTTCTAAATCACGCAGTGGTGTACCGCCAATCATCCAGATGGTGTGGATGGTATCGGGAGTTCTGCCGCGATGTGCGTTCGTGAAATTTGGCGGCTGGGATTTATCCGAACAATTCCTCAGAGCACTCCCCATGGTAGATGCGAAAGCAAATGCAAAGGGATGCAAAATCTCTTCGCAGTGCCAATGAATCGAGCTGATCGGAAAGGACTAGGTCATCGGCGATTCGAGCCGCTCTGCGCTGGATGCGGTCAAGTGGAAGGAGCTGGCATTGGGGAGCCCCTGCCCAGTGCCAGCTCCATAATTAATTCCATCCTTCATGGTGGCATTACACCGGAGACGTGGAGCAGAAGTGCGGTGGTCTTGTTCGTCAAGAAAGGTGACAACGCTCTCTTGAAAAAGTACAGACCGATATCCCTTCTGAGCCGCGTCTACATGCTGTTTTCGAGACTCATTACGAATCGCCTCGCGCGCAGACTTGACGACTTCCAGCCTCCCGAATAAGCCCGTTTCCGAAAGGGCTTTAGCACAATAGACAGTTGTACAGAAGTCACTATGCCTAGCGTATGTGAGTTATGAGAAAGCCTTTGATTCCGTCGAAATTTGAGCGGTGCTGAGTTGACTGTCGGTATATCGAAGTGCTGAAGTGCTTGTACAGTAGGACTACGATAGATTTCCGAGTACAGAACCAGAATACGAAACCTATCCATTTGCAGAGAGGTGTAATACAGGGTGACGTTATATCCCCGAAACTCTTCACCGCTGCATTGGATGATTGGCGGTCCACCACTGCGCGATTTAGAAGATGTTTTCTTCCTCGCACAACTTCCTTGTGGAATCGATTACCACCAGCGATTTTTACAGACCAATACGACTTAGTGGCCTTTAAGAAAAGAGCCTTCTTCTTCCTAAAAGACCGGCAACGCATCTGCTATTCCCAATCCCAAAATATGAAATTAAAGAAATATAGCAAAAATTCTGCACCACCGCGGTATTGAACACGGATTCTTGATCACTCAAACCACAACTGCGACCGCTCGGCTAAATCGGGTGTGATATGTACGGCGAATATTTGAATTTTAATTTACTTGTTTATTTGTAATATTATAGTCGGCTGCGGGTGATTGTTTATTTATTTTTAAATGGACTCTGAGACTGACCTGAGTACCGTATTTAAACAATGAATAATTTTTCCGATTAAACTCGATTTTTTGCATCTTATAAGTTTTACACCTGACACCAATGATATTATATATAAAAAAGAATATCATTGCCTGACACAGTTTATTGTCGCACCTATAACAGTTTCTGGATAAACCGATCCTAGTTCAACTCGCTTTAAAATTGAATTGTATGCGCAAAATTTAGCACGTCTTCTTTCACTCAGTATTCACGCATTACTCCTCTTGTAAAAAGAATATGCGAGTGGTGATTTATAATAATTGTATTGAAACGAGGATATTGAAGATTTTTTTCTAGTTTTTATTATGAAACAGAAGAAATTTTCGAAGAGTCTGGGTAGGTACCACCTTTTAAGATATTTCTACCGCCAAACAGCAGTACTTACAACACTGTGTTCCGGTTAAAGTGTATAGAAGCCAGTATAATTACAGGCTTGGAAGCATTCTAGTTCAGTCCTTAGAGGTGAAATCACGTCTGTAGCATTCTTTGTTTAAAGTTGGCTGTAGGTGCCAATGGACTGCAGCAGCGACTTGACATTTTGTGGACTAGAGGTCTAAATCTCCCAGTAAGTACACATGTTACGAGGAGATTTTTTTATTTGAATATCTTATCAGTCGCAGATTACAGGAATATGCATAACTCAATACCCACCATAAGGCACCTTTGCCGTTGAAACGTCACATATTAAGTTTCGAAGCTTTTCATGCAGAAATTTAAATAAGAGTAGCAATTTGAGATTCAAGGCAACTTGACTTCAACAAGATGCAAATATAGCGAAGATATACGAGCGTGTAAACCTTTGAAATAAGATCACACTTACGTAAAATCTAGGATTTCATTTCCTTTAGTATAAAGCGAGAAATGAAAATTTCTTAAATCAAATATAAACGCTATAAGTTTTATTATGAATATTTTGACTAATTGAAGTAGTATCCAATAAATAATTATGTTAAAAATATGTCGAATGACTCTTTCATTATTTTATAGCCCATCAAAAGTCCACTGCAGTACATAGGCCTCTCCACATCATAGGACACTCAAGCAATGAAAGTGAGTAGTGGATATTTTTATACCGGCAATAGACGGTTACTTATTATAGTAAGTATATTTTAATAAGTATATAATATATGAGTATATAGTTATAAGTTACTATGGTAACTCCAATTATTACTAACTAATATAATTGTTTTACCTGTTTGTAATCGAGAGCTTGACTACAATCCCACCTGATTTTAAGTGGTAATGAAACTCAAGATGGTCGCACTACCATTAGCCGGTATTTAAAGGTAATCTCGAGTTTAAACCTAAACTCAAATTCTACAATGCCAAAATTCGAGTCTAGACCGTACTATGTTACCCAAAATTTAATCTTGTGAAGTTTGAGTTTAGCCTTGAGACTGCCATTGAATACCTGACTTAATGTAACAAAAGCCTATTCAGTCTTGCTTTGAAGTTATCGGAACTGTAATCGGATGGAAAAACAGACGCCAGCCTGTTATTCCATTTTCTTTTATCAAGCAATTAAGTATTTAATACGTTTTAAAATATGCGTCGTAAAGCATCCATTATACACCTGGTAGAGCCGCCCTGCAGCTATTTTAGCTATATGGTTGTGAATTACCAAAATACAAGCAAAAAATCACAGCTTAATGTTGCTATGTTTTTTATGATGAGTGAAGAGCACAGGAGACCTTTTTACTGGTAGTAGTGTTCGGCAATATCCATGAGAATTTCTCCACGATAAAAAAAGCACAGAGCAAAGTACTTCAGACTAAAATGAATACCCATTCGATCTTAAGTAGGCTTGTAAATTGTAGAATAAGGGTAACAAACATGCACACAGTCCACCTGATGGTAAGTAGATGTAGCCCAAAGACATCTACAACAAGTTTTGAATGAGAATCAAAATGCAGATGCGATGTCATTCGTGAGGACTGAGATGAAATGTCTTGCTACCACTAAAAAGGGTCAGTGCTGTACACTCATCATAAAAAACATAGAAGCATAAATTTCATTTATAAATATAATTTATGGTGTTTCATTCATAGTTATTTTCAAGAGAATCGAAATTTTTGTGCACACGTGACAAATAGTCATTTTTGGATTTTATGGGTTGAATTTGATAGTTGGATCCACTTCAGAAAATTGACTAATTTTGTAATCGCCTTGCTGCCAGTTTGTATATATATTTATTATTGTTGGTATATATACTAAATTTCAGCGTAATCGGGTCATTAGCTTTTGAGTTATCAACGAATAAACAAGTCAATCGGGAAGAAACTAGCCACTATGGAGAAAGTTGAATATCGCGCCGTCATTAATTTTCTCACCAAACAAGGAAAGACACTTCCAACCATTTTTAAGAGATGAGCTATTTATAGGGACTTTTTTTCTGGGAAAACCAAGGTTTTTAAATGGCACGCCCTTTTCAATCAAAGGAGTTACTCCGTTGAAGACGACCCCCGAATAGGACGGCCAATTGAGGCTACCACGCCAGAAATAATCGAAAAAGTTGAAAATATTGTATCGTAAAATGCTCTACTAAAGAAAAAACAGCTTGCAGCATCAGTTGGAGTATCAGAAACAATCAATTTAAACATGATACTTTAATTTAGGGTAAGATTATTGTTAGTATAAGGAATGTAGTTTGTGATCTCTCTCGCAATAAATGGTTGAACTGTACGGACGTGTTTTCTTTTGTCTCACTGGCGACGAGGATTTTAATGGTGAAAATCGGCGAAAAATACGTAAAAATAGAAAATACGGAAAATTTAGACTGCAAACAATCAGCGTGCAAAATGTCGGTCGGAAAGATTAGTGAGTTTGACGTGAAAACCGGTAACTGGACTGCTTACGTGGAGCGGCTAGAAATGTATTTTGTGGCAAATTCAGTGAAGGACGAAATTAAATTGCCTAACTTGATCGCGGCTATGGGTGAAAGTGCGTATGAACTGTTATCCTAAGAAGTCCTAAGAAACCCGCGGAACTTACGTATTTGGATGCAGTTGTACTATACGTACGTAATCATTTGCAACCGAAACCATCTCCGATGGCGGAACGTTATCGTTTTAGGCAAAGAAGACAAACAGACAGTGAATCGATCAGTGATTACGTGGCAACATTAAAGAAACTATCTAGACATTGTGAACTCTGTTCAGTCCTACAGGACAATTTACGGGATCAGTTGGTGTGCGGACTTCGAAGGGACGTCATACGACAGAGATTATTCGCGGAAGAAAAATTATTGTCCTATGACAAGGCAGTGATTTAAGCGGGATCGCTGGAGGCAGCGGAATGGGACGCGGTGCTTGTGGAGTCGGGCGCAGCGGTGACGTCATCGCAGGCCGCGGGCCAGCTGCGCGGCAAGAGCGGCGGCGGGGCAAACGGGGGGCTGAACGCCATACCCGGCATAGCGCAGTGGCGGGAGACCGTGGTGGCGGCGTCGGCGCAGGCCGCGCGGATGTGCGCGGTTCGCTATGCGGAGCTTGCGGAGGTGTTGACCATGTTGCCAGCGAGTGCAAGTTCAGAACCTACATATGCAGCAAGTGTGGTGTGATGGGCCACCTACGATGCGTGTGTTTCACAAATAAACAGTCGGTCGCGCCGGGCGCCTACAACGGAAACGCGGCGAATGTACAGGGCTTTGGAAAGAAAAGCCGGAACAGCGGTCGCGGAGGACATAATCAGAGACCGAAAACAAATTATGTCAATGCAGACGATGGGGCGGCATGGAGTGAGTACCACGAGGCACCCGAGGAAGAACCGGTGATGCAAATGTCGCTGTCACAGTACAAGCCGGTGAGTTTGTGTTTATTAGTGAGTGGACATAACTTAAACATGGAAATAGACACTGGCTCGGCGTTGTCGTGTATTAGTAAAGCCACGTATGAAGATACATTTAATCATTTACAATTATAACCATGTGATTTAGCACTAACCTTTTATGATGAAACAAAAATAAAGCCACTAGGTTACTGCGAGGTTAATGTGACATTTGGGCGGTCTAGCAAAGTTTTAGACTTATATGTTATCAATAACGGTACTACTACTTTATTAGGCAGACAGTGGTTGTCAGAACTTGATATCAGCGTACCAAAATTTAATGAAAACACGTCCGTACAATTCAACCATTTATTGCGAGAGAGAGAGAGATCACAAACTACCTTCCTTATACTAACAATAAGCTTACCCTACATTACAGATACATCAACACGTTGGCATGACTAAAGTCTATGCAAGCTGGGTTCCGAAAATGCTTTCTGTGCATAAAAGGGATATAAAAGGTATCCTTTTGATTTATTATAAGGAACGTGGTGTTTCTATAAAGGTAGAGTACTACGCTTCACTATACCAATTAAAAGAAGCTATTAAAGAAAAATGGCGAGGAAAGCTTACAAAAGTACTGCTTCTTTTGCACGACAATGCGCCCTTGCACACAAATCATATTGCAACGGCTGCTATTCACCGGTACGATTTTGAACAACTGCGCCACCCACCATACAGCCCAGATCTGGCCCCAAGCGACTATTATTTGTTTCTAAAAATAAAGAAAAAACTGCGTGGGAAAAAATTTGGCGATGATTATGAAATGAAGTCAGCCTGTTTTGACGCCCAAGACAAATATTTTTGTTTAGACGGTATTGATAAGTTATTTAACAAATCTAATAAATGTATTAGGGTTAAGGGATAATACATTGAAAAGGAAAAATAGTTCACTGTTTTATTTCATTATCCTTCCCTGACATACCGCGAACATTTTGCATCAACCCTCGTAACAACCTCAAACGCTTCTAGCGTTTTTCATCTTTGTTGACAGAACTTTTCCTATATCACTAAAACAGACAATAAAAAGTTTTTAATGTCTATAACGGGGAGTTTTTTACCCGAATTTACATCACTATTTTCTGAAATAAATGTTTCCAATTTTTTTTTATTACGCAATTTGTAGATATGACCTTTAACACCAAATTCATTGCAAAATTCTTCTCGTAGGGTACAATGTACTTTTATGTGTCCACCTCTACCACAACAAAAATGTGTGATACTCTGCTTGATGGATGGGCTTGCATTTTACCTAGCCTAGCGGTGTACACTATGGTTTCTGTTAAAAAAAAAACCTTGTAAACCTTTAATTATTTTGTGATTTGTCCTGCTTTTTCTATTTCAAAAACCAGCTTATATGCTATTTCCACAGCTTTTTCAATATCAGTTAAACTTTCTAATGACTGATCGATTCAAATTTTACTGAATCGCAGTACAGTACAAGTACAATTCAATAAACTTTTCTTCATTTAAATTTTGAAGTTGCAATATTTAGAGAGTTTCTTTAGTTCCATAACATACTAATCTATAGTTCCATTAAATTTTTAATGTCTGGTTCACAATTCTGCTTGATAAAGGGCATAATTTTTAATGGATATATTTGAGTGTGCATAATGTGTTCAATAAGTCATAAACATTTATACTAAGTTTGGTTATAAGTAAGTCTTATTATCTAGAAGAATATTATTCTTAATAATTTAAAATTAAATAATGTTTCACAACCGAATTCAATTTAAATTATTAAGAATAACTCAAAAACTTTTAGTCAGACCTTGATCAAATTTATGAGGAACACGTGAAGCACCAGATTTCAAAAAAAAAATAATCATCGAAATCAGTTAACCCACAAAGAATTTATGAGGTAACACACATAAAAAGTAAAAAAACACACATAAGTAAGGTTATAAGTAAGTCTTGTTATCTAGAAGAATATTATTCTTAATAATTTAAAATTAAATAATGTTTCACAACCGACTTCAATATAAATTATTAAGAATAACTCAAAAACTTTTAGTCAGACCTTGATCAAATTTATGAGGAACACGTGAAGCACCAGATTTCAAAAAAAAATAATCATCGAAATCAGTTAACCCACAAAAAAGTTATGAGGTAACACACATAAAAAAATAAGAAAAACATACAGTCGAATTGAGTACTGCCTCCTATTTGAAGTCGGTAGAAAAGAGCGATGGTAGCTGAATTGAAGAATCAAAAAAGTTTGCTATTATCAGATATTTACTTTATGCTGCTATTTTACACTGGTACAATGTGAGAGCGTATACCTATCCCGGTCGAGCAGACCTATTAGTACTACAAATGTAATATAGTTATAGCGTGAGCCATCATCGCCGCATCGTTTCCGGGGCACCTGAGATTTTGAGTGAGATTGAGAGGTTCTATGGGCAGCTGTACACGTCATCGTTGGAGCCACACGCAAGTGTGAGTAACGATCCAAGAGCGAGTCTTATCCGACATTATTCCGATGATATCCCGGTCGTCAGTCTGAGCGAGATTAGAATGGCTCTCCAGCACCTTAAAAACGGCAAGGCCCCAGGCGAGGATGGAATTACAGCGGAGCTTCTGAAAGCGGGTGGAAAACCGGTACTAGAAGTCCTTCAGAGGCTCTTTAATTCCGTCCTCCATGGTGGCATTACACCGGAGGCGTGGAGCAGAAGTGCGGTGGTCTTGTTCTTCAAGAAAGGCGACAACGCTCTCTTGAAGAACTACAGACCGATTTCCCTTCTGAGCCGCGTCTACGTGCTGTTTTCGAGAGTCATTACGAATCGTCTCGCGCGCAGACTTGACGACTTCCAGCCTCCCGAACAAGCCGGTTTCCGAAAGGGCTTTAGCACCATAGACCACATACATACCCTACGGCAAATTGTACAGAAGTCCGAGGAGTACAATTTGCCACTATGTCTGGCGTATGTGGACTATGAGAAAGCCTTTGATTCCGTCGAAATTTGGGCGGTGCTGCAGTCCCTTCAGCGGTGCCAAGTTGACTGTCGGTATATCGAAGTGTTGAAGTGCTTGTACAGTAGGGCTACGATGGCTATCCGAGTACAGAACCAGAGTACGAAACCTATCCAATTGCAGAGAGGTGTAAGACAGGGTGACGTCATATCCCCGAAACTCTTCACCGCTGCATTGGAAGACGTTTTCAAGCTTCTGGACTGGAAAGGATACGGTATCAACATCAATGGCGAGTACATCACTCACCTTCGATTTGCCGACGATATAGTCCTTATGGCAGAATCGCTGGAGGACCTAAGCACTATGCTCAATGACCTCAATAGTGTTTCCCAACGGATAGGTCTTAAGATGAACATGGACAAAACAAAGATCATGTTTAATGTCCATGTCACACCTATGCCGGTAGTTGTTGGGAGCACTAAGCTCGAAGTTGTTGACGAGTATGTTTACCTGGGACAAATAGTCCGACTAGGTAAGTCCAACTTCGACCGAGAGGTCAATCGACGGATTCAACTCGGCTGGGCAGCGTTCGGGAAGCTACGACACATCTTCTCGTCAGACATACCTCAAAACCTTAAAACGAAATTGTACAACCAGTGCGTGTTGCCAGTGATGACTTATGGAACTGAGACGTGGTCCTTCACTGCTGGCCGTATGAGGAAGCTCAAGGTCGCTCAGCGAGCTATGGAGAGGGCTATGCTTGGAGTTTCTCTGCGTGATAAACTCAGAAATGAGGATATCCGCAGTAGAACCAGAGTGACCGACATAGCCCAACGGATTAGTAAGCTGAAGTGGCAATGGGCCGGCCATATAGCTCGAAGAACCGACAACCGATGGGGAAGAAAGGTTCTCGAGTGGCAGCCTCGTACCGGCAAGCGAAGTGTAGGGCGTCCCCCCACTAGATGGAGTGACGACCTGGTAAGATATGCAGGAAGTCGATGGATGCAGGTGGCTCAGGACCGTGCTTTGTGGCATTCTTTGGGGGAGGCCTATGTTCAGCAGTGGACTTGTGAAGGGCTGTAATGATGATGATGTAATGTGAGCCATCATGTTATAGTTATAATTATTGTTAGGCCACCAGTAATCATTTGTGATAGAAATTTAATAAAATTCATATTTATTGGGGTAATGATATTATGTCCAAAAACAGCGTTTATTTTTTTACAAAATTTATGTTTAGTGTTGAATTTGTTTTAATTAAATATGATATTAAAATATATTGGTAAATCCAATTGGGCATACCTTAAGCGCATTAAAAAAATTACGTATAACATGATTATACGGAATTTCTAAAGTAGTTTAATTACATTTCGACAGCACTATCGGCTTCAACACCCTCGAAAACCATGAAAATGACACCCATGATGAAAAAATTGATACCTATTGCAGCCGCCACCTTGGATTTACATTTCGACAACCCTATCGGCTTCAACTCTCTCGAAAACCATAAAAATGACCACCCATGACGAAAAAATTGATACCTATTGCAGCCGCCATCTTGAATTTACATTTCGACAGCACTATCGGCTTCAACACCCTCGAAAACCATGAAAATGACACCCATGATGAAAAAATTGGTACCTAATTCAGCCGCCATCTTGGATTAACATTTCGACAGCACTATCAGCTTCAACACCCTCGAAAACCATGAAAATGACACCCATGATGAAAAAATGTATACCTATTGCAGCCACCACCTTGGATTTACATTTCGACAGCACTATCGGCTTCAGCACCCTCGAAAACCATAAAAATGACACCCATGATGAAAAAATTGACACCTATTGCGATCGCCATCTTGGATTTACATTTCGACAACCCTATCGGTTTCAACACCCTCGAAAACCATGAAAATGTCACCCATGACAAAAAAAATTATGCTACTTACTTTTAGTACGTACTACTGTTATTTATTCTGTGCTTTTAAATATTGTAATAAAAAAATATCTTATTATTATTATAATTAAGTATTTAAGAAATTTGGTTATTCGAATATTGCGTATTTGTACAGCGATCTTTTTGAGCCGCTGCAAACAACCGAAACAATGTCCACTCACGAAGGCGACTGAAGCCAAACCAGTGGCATAACAGTCCATACTATAATTTTTTTAGAGGTATTATTATGTCATGACATTTTGTCCATGTTGCAGTAGATGTCGCTTTTTTAAATTTAGCCATGCTAGGCCAATTAAAAATCAAATAAATTAATGAATAGTTTAAAATACAATCGAACCTTGCTAACTTACTATTTTGTTACAAAACAAATTTGTAATTAAATTTTTAGTATAATTTATTTATTTAACATTATTCGCTATATGTAATGTACTCTGTGAGCCAAACTAAACTACTCATTACTACTCTGTGGCTGTAGCTCCCCATTTACAGAAATAATTTATATATACGAGGCTACCAAATCAACGAAAATTTCGCCATTTTGGAGCCGGAAAAAATTTATTATAGCTAAACAAAACAAAATTACACTGCCATTTACATTCAGTGGCTTCCCACATGATAGATGAAGAGATTAAAAAATAGATTGAGTTAAACAATTGATATTTTCAAAAGTTATTGTGTTTACAAGCCACAGGGACATGATAAATCCACACCATAAGCCACTAAAACCCTTTTTCTTATTTAAAAATAGCAATTAATCGATTTAAAAATATTATTTATAAGTTCAACAATCATTTATCTTTCTAACAATGTGCTTTTTATATCACTTATATGTATAATATGATTGCTAGATACGATTTTATTCGATAAAATGTTGGAATCTTAATTTTTAGGCGATAGTAGAACATACCTTGAGCTTTCGCTTAAGGTATGCAATATTGAGTAGACAACCAAATGTAAAGCGTCCATCGTATTTTATTTTTTTATTTTTACGACTTTTCTTAATCGTGCAGTTATTTCTCGGCAAGCATGTTTGTACAGAAAAAAATTCAAAAATGAATTTTCAGTAGTCAGCGGTAACATGTAGGTTATTACTTACTGTCGGTGATGAATATCGTGTCTTTTTTACAAGCTACAAATCCTCATAGATACTTGTCTGTCTCAGGAGCGACAGGCAGGTAATAGGATTCCTTTCTAATAAACAAAAGTAAGCAACGTAGTTGCATGTATGGAACGCAACGGCCGAACTTTTTTACATAGAAAAATAGCTATAGGTACGTATTCGCCTCGGCGCGGCAAATAAGGACTATGTCGGACTCGCACCGATTAAAACCATATAGTGTTTAATTGCACCGTATACGATCAGGGCCATGGGTACACTTTCGCACTAGTCCGTGCCTCTACCGCACAGGCCGACTCATTGCGGTCACTCCTTGGTAGATTAAAACAAAAAAAAACACCCATGTAGGTCGTCATGGGCGTGAATTCGGAGTCATTATACGGAGCGCGACCACCGACCTACCCTATCGATTCAGCCCATCCCGTGGTTGTTGAGGGGGAAGAGGTTGATCGATATCGTGTTCACCGCGACCTATTAAATACGACGTTAATTAATACCAATTACATGTCCGCAATATTTACAATGTCCTCTCACACAGGTTCAGATAACAAGGAGAGTAACGTTAGTCAACTTTTATAGATTTCAAAATTAAATAAAGATCATTCATTATAATAATTTTTACACAACGTAGAATGTCTTTTTTTTTAAACTGAGGTAATGAACATACTTATGTTTCACCAAATTGTAAGTCGCTACTGCCAAGTGTAACAACTTTTCATACGTGGTAGAGCCATGCTACAGCTATATTAATAGCATAGTTGTAGCATGAATGGGTCATCTCGACCAGGGAGGACCACGCTCTCACAGAATACCAGCGTAAAATAGTCACTTAAAGCTGCTGTTTCGTATGGTGAGTGAAGAGAACCGAAGACCCTTTTTACTGGAAACGAGGCCTTCCATCTTAGTTCTCACGGGTGACAACATATCTGCATTTTGATTCGCAAATGTGGATAGATGGACGTAGATGTTTAGGGGCCACTGCAACCACTTACCATCAGGTGGACTGTGTTGCCGTTTATCACCCTTATACTATAAGAAAAAACTATGGCAATTTTAACTATTTGTCCGTGTAGTGTGATAGAAATAAGATAAGTCCTTGTAAGAAACAGCAGTTTATTATATGCACGCGTGTTACATCAGTGCCGGCCATATTGCTACTGCCCACACCATGCAGTTACATAGGTACTATATGTATATATGCTAAGTGTAGTTACATCACTCCCCCCCAAAAATATTTTTTTAAGATACAAATACAATAATTTTTATAAAATATTTTTTTTAAGATACAAATACAATAAATTTTGAATATACAAACATTTAGACATAGACAGAACCGGGTGACACGTAATGCTTATCACTTGTAATGCACAAACATTTGGTATCATATGTCTAAACACTGGGAATTACATTTGAAGCGTCAGCAGTCATCGACGCTTGACCTACATGCAATTAGCATTAACAACGAGTTTCAAATGCTAAAAATTAAAACATAGGTATATTACACATTTATTTCGATATAGTTAAAATAAATTTATTTGCCAAAAGTAGCATACATCATATTTTGAATTTGCTTAAACACTACTTACAAGCTAGACAAACCATATAGTACTCTGATATCGCCAAACACTGTTAACGCAAGCCGTTAACAAATTTCAATTTTAGTCGGCGATTTGGGCGCGTCGTTAGCTCTTCGGAAGCTGGCTCTGCCAACTTGAGTCATTTGCAAGGTCCGTTCCTGCATGAATCCCATTTGCTTCCGCACCCACTTTTTAACTTGGGCTGTCCCGTAACGGCAGAAGAAATACAGGATCATAACGATTATCACGGAAATCGCAACAGCCCAACCGATATATGATCGTACTATTGTCTCCTTCATCACCGCTTCGGACTGGGCGACAACGACCTCATCTTTGTTCACCGTGTTACCCATTATTTATATTAAAAATAGTTTCTTTATTCGGAGAAAGTATGTATGTACTACACGAAAGTCAACACCGACAAAAAATATTTTGCCTAAAAATGCTAAATATATTAATTGAGTCGACCTAACTACATTTATAAATTGAAACGTACGGGCTTCTTCGAAATACGGCCGCTACGCGTGGTGTAGCTGAGCGGGCGATCAACTTTTTCCGCTCCGCTTATGTTAATATTACAGTCATTTAAAGAAATATCCTTATCATTATTATTGTCGACATTAGTTACGTTTTGGCTGTCGCTAATATAAGCGGGTTTAAGCCTATCTACAGATATAAATACATTTCTACCGGGCATTTGTATTAGGAAAACTTTTCCCTTTCGTTCTAAAATTTTGAATGGTCCCTCGTATGGAGGTTGTAATGACTTCCGTACAAGGTCACTCCTAACAAAAACGTGTGTGCAGGTATTTAAATCGCTATGAATGAATACTGTGCGAGCGTCCTTATGTGCCGTAGGCTTAGGTTTCAGCTCGCTTATCATTTTTCGTAACCGTTCGACATATTCGCTTTGATTTAAAATTTTTGAATTATAATTATTACCGAAAAAATCTCCGGGCAGCCTTAAAGATTGACCGTATGTTAATTCGGCGGCACTAACGCCAGTGTCTGATCGCGGGGCTGCTCGCAGGCCTAACAAAACTATAGGTAGTTCCTCAACCCAGGTTTTAGAATCCAACCTGGCCATAAGCGCGGCCTTAAGGGATCTATGCCACCTCTCAACCAGTCCATTGCTTTGCGGATGGTAAGGAGTAGTTCTGGTTTTATAAACACCTAAATATTTCATTAAATTTTGAAAAACATTACTTTCAAATTGTCTGCCCTGGTCGCTAGTAATCTGCACGGGGCAGCCAAAACGCGAAATCCACCCTTCGAAAATTACCTTAGAAACCGTTTCTGCGGATATATCCTTTACTGGAAACGCCTCTGGCCAACCGGTCTGTCAATCTATTATTGTTACGAGATACCTATAGTCTTGCAAGGAAATATTAAGTGGACCAACTATGTCGACGTGAATGTGGGAAAATCTTTCCGCCAACGGAAAATGCCCTAGTTCCGAAGTATTATGCCTATAAACTTTGGCACGTTGACATGCAATGCACGACTTGGCCCATTTACCTACGTCCTTATTCATATTAACCCAGAAAAATCTGTTACTCATTAGCTTACGCGAGGTACGAATTCCGGGGTGGCTAAGACTATGAATAGAGTCGAAAGCTAAGCGCCTAAACTGTTCCGGTAAATATGGTTTCGTCCGATTGGTAGACATTTCACACCAAACGGGAAAGTCGCTGCCAGGAATAAATATCTGTTTAAAATTCCACTTATTAGAATTGCGTAGACTAACTAGCTGCTCGTCATTACTTTGTGCACTGCTGATTGCTGCATAATCTAATACGGTGGGACAAGTTACGGTCTCTATCCTTGATAACGCGTCCGCTACTACATTCTTATCACCTTCAATGTGTTTAATGTTCGTAGTGAACTCGCTAATAAAAAGTAGTTGTCTCACGCGCCTAGGTAATTCATTGTTGCTATTGATTTTTGAAAACGCAAAAATTAAGGGTTTATGGTCCGTAAAAATAACCAAATCTTGACCCTCAACCATATTTCTGAAATACTTCACTGCAAGATAAATAGCTACAAGTTCTTTATCGTAAGTGCTATATTTCTGCTGAGTGGGCGATAATTTCTTCGAAAAATATCCTAGCGGTGACCATGAATTACCTACTTGCTGTTGCAGCACCGCTCCCACGCTTGAATTCGATGCATCCGTCATAAGTGCAAGCGGGGTATCGGGTTTCGGATACGATAAGCTTACTGCGTTTTGCAACTTTGTTTTACATTGAATAATTAATGCTTCGTTCGACTTCTCATCCCAATTAATTTTAGTCTTGTCCTTCTTTTTAGAATTTTTTAAAAATTTATTTAACTCCATTTGATACTCTACAGCATTGGGCAAATGTAAACGATAAAAGTTGACCATTCCCAAAAATCTCCTGAGTTCTTCAACAGTTACTGGTTTCGAAAAATCACATATAGCATCAACTTTAACTTTAAGGGGACGAATACCTTCCGTAGATACTTCGAAACCCAAAAAATCTATTTTGGACTGTCCAAATAAGCATTTATTCAAGTTGATAGTCAAACCGCATTTATTTAACCGCTCAAACACGATATTCAAATGCTCTCTATGTGACGTCATATCCGTGCTTGCAATGATGACATCATCGATATAGGTATAAAGAAAATCTAAGCCCTCAAAAACTGTGTGATTCATAAACCGTTGAAAAGTTTGCGCACTATTACGGAGGCCAAAACACATGCGTGGGAATTCGAAGAGACCGAAAGGTGTTATTATGGCGGTTTTCTCTACATCGTTAGGGTTGACCATTATTACATGATACGCGCGATTAATATCGATTCGTGAAAATATTTTTTTACCTTCTAATAAGTATGTAAAATCATGCAATCGCGGTATAGGGTATCTATCCGGCTTTGTTATCGCATTTAGAGCCCTGTAATCGCCACATGGTCGTATTTGGCCGTCTTTTTTAGGCACAACGTGTAGAGGACTTGCCCACGCACTTTTCGACGGTCTACAAATCCCCAACTGTTGCATAAGCCTAAATTCTTCTTTGACCTTTGCGAATCGATGCGGTGGTAACGGTCTTGCTTTAGCGTGCACCGTTGGGCCATTAGTCTCTATATGGTGGTATACGGAATGTTTGGGCGGTTCTTTAAAAGAAACCGGCTTGGTGATATCAGGGTACTGCGCTAGAATATAATAAAAAGGGTGACACCTATCTATAGTTTGAACTGACTGTTCTTGACAGAAAACAATAGGAGCTAAAACATTTAATTTTGTTACCTCGTCAATTAGTTTGCGCGACGCTACGTCGACCAACAATTTATAATGCGCTAAAAAATCTGCACCTATTATTGGTTGACGCACGTCCGCGATAACAAATGTCCACTGATACGCTCTGCGCAACCCTAAATCTAAATTTAAAGTTTTAACACCATAAGTGTTTATTTTGCTGCCATTTGCTGCATACAAAATATAATCAGAACACTCCTTACCACACGATTTAACACGCACTTTGTTCCGCGGCAACACTGAGATATTGGCACCAGTGTCAATTAAAAAAATAAGGTTGCTGGACTTATCCCGTATGCTGAGGCGATGATTGGAGATGCCTATGCAGCTGTTCACCTCCTCCCGCTGCACAGCATCTAGTTTCCCGTTTCCTCCGTTTTCCAAGCGCACAGCTGAACACATTTCTGCGCCCTAGTCTTGAAGCGATAGTGGTAGAAACATAACCATTTGTCACGAGAAGCAGCGTGCCCAGGAGTACGGCTGCGGCGACCTTGAGACTGTGAGCGGGCTCGGGTCCTCTCACGTCCCTGTGATTGGAACCGCGATCTGCCCATGACCATTTTATCCAGTCGCTTATTAATCTTAGCGATTTCAGCAATTATTGAAGCGTCGCCTGACGAAGTCGATTCTACCTCTACAACGCCGATAGGTCGCATCGTCTCCATAACCTGGTCTGCTACCGAAGCTAGCGTCTTGAGGTCTTTGTTTCCAGTGACCACCAGTATAGCACGAACTGCAGCCGGTAGGTGGTTCTGCCATAAAACGCTCAAAGTATCGTCCTTGAACCGATCCCTGGCCAGGTCCTTCATTCTACGCAGCAGCTGGGATGGGCGCTGGTCTCCGAGGTCCATCTCGCCAATGAGTTTGGTAATTTGACGCGTCTCGGACTCCTCGAAAATGGTGAGTAACGTTGACTTCAGCAAGTCGTACTTTCCTTCAGCTGGAGGATTCACCAGGATATCCGTGACTTGCTGTACGACATGCTTCCCCAGCTTGGCAATAACTAGATGGTATTTAGCAGCATCTGAGAGCTTCTGGTTGTATAGTACAGATTCGGCCTGTATGAACCAGGTGCGCGGCTGATCCTCCCAAAATTCTGGGATTCTCGACGAAACCGTTATTTGAGATACTTCCGCTTCCGATTTTTCTTCCTTGGACATCATTTTCGACAGTATGCACTACACAGAAACACAACAAGCACGGCACTGTATCACGTCGGGGTCACCACTTTAACTATTGTCCGTGTAGTGTGATAGAAATAAGATAAGTCCTTGTAAGAAACAGCAGTTTATTATATGCACGCGTGTTACATCAGTGCCGGCCATATTGCTACTGCCCACACCATGCAGTTACATAGGTACTATATGTATATATGCTAAGTGTAGTTACACAATAATTTTTTTTTATAGGATATGGGTGACAAACGAGCACACAGTCCACCTGATGGTAAGTGGTTGCTGCAGCCCATAGACATCTACATCTATCTTCTATTACAAATCAAAACGTAGATGCGTTGTCACCCGTGAGGACTAAGATGGAATGCCTCATTTCCAGTAAAAAGGGCCTCCGGCCACCTGCACTCACCAAGCGAAACGCAGAGGTAAACCTCTACTTCACGCTGGTTTTCTGTGAGGTCGTGGTACCACCCCGGTTCGAGCCGGCCCATCCGTGCGACAGCAAAAGCCGCCGCGTGGCTCTACCACTGTATAATTATTTCTATGTGGAGGCATATGTGCAGCAGTGCACTTTGATAAGCTGTAATATTGTTAATAAGATCATGATGATGATGATCTTTGAAAAAATATAAAAGTTAGCATTAGCAAGAAACCTATAGAATATACGGCCCATAATAACATGTGACACATATTATGTAGTAAAAGTAATTTTGAGGCTAAGGACTTGCTGTAATTTTATACAGTAAGCAAAAAAACCCAATCCCCGCCGAAACTATTGAAATATGACGGCTCTGTGACGCAACGGCTTAGCAATTCGTTGCAGCGCCAAGAGCCGAGGGTTTGGATTCCGCACGGAATAAGTATTTGTATGACCTACAAATAATCGTTCCGGGTCTGGATGTTTGTCCTTGTGAAATTTATGTATGTCAACTGCCCCCACGATACAGGAGAAAATCCTAGTGTGGAGGTAACGTTTTAAAAAAAATTAAAAAAATAATTTGAATTTTAAGTGCTAATTTACCACGCTTTCTACTGTGAATGAAAAAACATTTTGAAGAAATGTTAATGTCTGAAAAATTATAAAAAATATTAAAATATCCAAAAGTTAAGTAGAACCACGCTGCTCAATTATGGTTGTAGCACGAATGGGTCGGCTCGACCGGGGAAGGGCCGCGCTCTCACATAAAACAAGCGTGAAATAGTCGGAAGGCTTTTTACTCGAAATTAGGCTTTTCATCTTAGTGTTCAGGGTGACAATACATCTGCATTTTAAGAAAGGAAAGGAGGAAAGATATCTATGGGCTACAACATCTACTTACCATCAGGTGAATTAAGTGCTTGTTTATCACATTAAAAATTAAAAAAAATAAATAGACTATAGCCATATTATTAGCTATCTATTATTTATTAATTCAACTAGCTGTTTCCTGCGCCTTCACCCGCTAGGAGTTATTTTGCGAGGAACCCTTAAATAAGAGTAGCTTAACTTACCCCCTATAATATCACTTATCTGCCAGGGAAAATCCCATCCATATCGGTTCACAGGTTTTTGCGTAATGCGTGTTCAGACTGACGTCGTCTTTTTTTCCGATTTACTCAAGATTTATCGTTATATTTTGGCCGATTTACATATTGTGTAAATCGAGATGTAATCTTTATTAATTATAGCTTATGTTTTTTTTATATGAAATAAGGGTGACAAACGAGCACACAGTCCACCTGATGGTAAGTGGTTGCTGTGGCCCATAGACATCTACATCTATCATCGTTTGCGAATTAAAATGCAGATGAGTTGTCAGCCGTGAGGATTAAGATAGAATGCCTCTGTTCCAGTAAAAAGGGTCTCCGGTTCTCTACACTCACCATACGAAACGCAGCAGCATTAAGCTGCTATTTTACGCTGGTATTCTGTGAGAGCGTGGTCCTACCCCGGTCGAGCCGACCCATTCGTGCTACAACTATACTATTAATATAACTGCAGCATGGCTGTAACATGTAATATATAAATATATATATATATATATATATATATATATATATATATATATATATATATATATATATATATATAATTATATACTCCATGGAGAGTCGACTCAACAGTGTCTTTGATAGATTGTAATGGTAACGGTTTAGGTAATGAATGGTGTGTGTACTATTAGAGAATTTTTTTATTGAATAAGGGTGACAAATGAGCACACAGTCCACCTGATCGTAAGTGGTTGCTGTGGTCCATAGACATCTACAACTATCTTCGTTTGCGAATTAAAATGCAGATGAATTGTCAGCCATGAGGACTAAGATAGAATGCCTCTTTTCCAGTAAAAAGGGTCACCTTACGAAACACAGCAACATTAATCTGCTATTTTACGATGGTATTCTGTGAGAGCGTGGTCCTTCCCCGGTCAAGATGACCTATTCGTGCTTCAACTATACTATTAATATAGCTGCAGCATGGCTCTACCACGTATAGACATGTTACAAGTGCTTAAGATCCATAACTTACAAAAGGTCCATGTCATAACATAGATACAGCTGCATTATACCTGCATTTCCCAAGTATATATCATACGATCACACAAAGGGGAAGTTTAGTTTAAGTTTTAGGCAAGGTTAAAAATAAAAAAAACAATAAAAAGGTTTTAAAAATGGAACATAACTTTAATTTTAGGCCGTCTTAAAATTTAAAATTTTGTACAGCCGACTTTAATATAAGTTATTAAGAATAATTCAAGAACTATTGGTCTGCCCTTGATCAAATTCATATGGAACCACACGAGAACTACCAGCTATCAAATAAAAAAAAATCATCGAAATTGGTTCACCCAGTATAAAGCTAATGAGGTAGCACACATAAAAAATATAGAGTCGAATTGAGTACCGCCTCCTTTTTGGAAGTCGGCAGAAAATATAGAGTAATTTCATTATTAAATTTATCATCTCACTTCTAAATTACTTTAAAATCTAAGTAAATATTGCCGAAAATATTGTACAAATTTTTGTAATACATGAAGCCAATGCATCAAATAACCGAAGATGTTCTTTTAAAAATAAAACGTTATTACGAGAGTGCATGTTGCTTTGACTAGGCGGGTGGATTAAAACCGCATAACCAAAATATTGGAAATTCTTTCAAGAGATAAAATTTACACACTACTATACTATGTTTGCAAATATCAGTATTGTGCAGTAGCTAATATGCAATACAAATAAAACATATGTGTTCTCTGTACTCACTGTGACTGTGACTACCTAATTGGTGTAGTGGTCATTAGTGCGACCGCTGATCAAGGCATATTATGATATTTATGCTGCAGAAGTTAGTAGCAGAGTCGGCAAATGAAGCCGTAGACGGAAATTTATCGACTAAATTGGCGATATCTTTAAGATGGACCAAATAAGGGGACTCTTAACCGACTAGCATACATGCATGTATATATAGATGTTAATGACGCGAAGGAGGTATTCAGGACTTGCCCAAATGAAATTCCGAATCCTTCGCCTACCTCTTCTGGTGACAGACGTGAGAGTAGATGTTAATATTTATAAGGTAATTCGTGTGTTAACTCCTGCTTACTAAGCAGAAAATATTTAACAGGGTGAGTTCCCATTGTGTATTTACAACAGAAAGCTAAAACAAAATAAAAAGAAATTGCCGGATTCTACAAGCATATAATTTCCGCATCTAAGACTATTCAACTCCAATTCTGTTCTTTACAAAAAACTGCAACGTAATATCTAAGATTCGATATGAACTGTAAACTACAAAAGTAAGGTTCTAGGAAAGGGATCATTGACCAGACGTAGGGAGGTTAAGTTCAGTTCTGTTCTTGAAGGGTCACAAACAGCCAGCTAGTGGACGGAGCCGATGGTACCCAGGCTCGACGGTGATGATGGCCGTTGACAGGATAATAGGTCAACAGTCTGTTAGCTCGCGACCAGCATTAAAGAAACTTCCAATATCACTATTTATGCGCACTAGTCAAGTTCAGTATCCCTTCTAGGAAGGTTAAAATTCCTAAGGACTAAGCAGCCTCAGCAGAAGAGTTAGGAGTCAATCAAAACAGTTACAATATGTGCTATTGTTAAATAAATAAGACCCCACCTCAACTCAACTGCACTTCAAAAAATTTAAATTTTTGAAACGAAATAATCAGTTTCAATGGTCGTTTGTTTAGGGTCACGCGCGTTGCGATTTTTAAGGAGTCTCAGGTATATATTAACGAATAATTGCCCAAACGGGACTCGTGCGCGTCACGGAATCCAACCGAGTACTTCCGATTTAGAGATCGGTGAGCAACGGTTAACGGATGCGTGGATTAAATTAATTTAACGTTTTTTTTTTATTGATAGGGTGACAATGAGCTCCCAGCCCATGTAATCGTAATTGATTTATGTGACCCATATATATTTACATCTATCCTCAATAAAGAATCAAAATGCAGATACGTTGTTACCCTTGAGAACTAAGATTGAATGCCTTTTTTCCAGTAAAACGGGTCTCCGGTTCTCTAATGAAACTATTTTTAAATTCGGTAGAATAATATTTTAAACAAATAATATTTAATAATTGATTTGTTTTTATTTTAGGAGTAGATTATATTTTATTTAAGATTAATTAATTATAATTATGTGTATATTGTATGGTGCAATCAAATGCATCGTTATACTTATTCTACAAATCGCTTTGTATTCAGGCTATAAAAGTCCGCAACTGAACAAAGGCCTCCCTCATAGATTGCTTCATAGAAGGGATTTTGCTATAGTTACCACACTAGGCTGGCGGATTGACAAACGTAGTTCTTTATTATTTTGAGTTGTCATCAGGAAGATGATACAACCCATCTCATGTTTCAGTTTCCCTTTGTCGCCTCTTTTGACACCGACGGGACGATATTGTGTAGTTGATATTTTACACTGCAACTACCTACTTTAATACTTATACAACTACTACATAATACTTTTGAAGCCATCACTCCTTAAGGCAATAAATCACATTCAAGTTTCCAAAGTTGTAAATCACTTGGTCAAAGTTGTAGCAACTTACACGAAATATTCTAATATGGAGGTCATGTCAACCTTCGAACCCCAAGAACTTTTGAGACATGAATACAAAATGTAGATAAAGTAACAATACTTTTAGTAAATGAAATATGTTCAATATTATAGTAATGATGCATCCACGACTATTTCGATCACCAGGGCGGCGGAAAGTTTTTTTTATAAAATAAGGGTGACAAACGAGCACACAGTCCGCCTGATGGTAAGTGATTGCTGTGGCTCATAGACATCTATCTTCGTTTGTGAATTAAAATGCAGATGCGTTGTCAGCCGTGAGGACTAAGATAGAATGCCCCTTTTCCAGTAAAAAGGGTCTCCGGTTCTCTAGACTTACCATACGAAACACAGCAGCATTAAGCTGCTATTTTACGCTGGTATTCTGTGACACCGTGGTCCTTCCCCGGTCGAGCCGACACATTCGTGTTACAACTATACTATTAATATAGCTGCAGCATGGATCTACCACGTTAAAAGTAATGGTAGGGTAAGGATAAATATCTCTTTCTGTAATATTATAAAGGTGCATTTTATATTAATTAGATCAGAAATCCATAAACTTAACTATGGACTCATTAAAGTAGAAAAATTAAAGGATTATAAAATATAAATGAGGTAAACTTAAAAAAAACATTAAAGAGCATAATATTAATAAGGCACTGTTTTGTATACATATTTTAATAACCGATCAACTTTTATTTAAAACACAAATTCCCAAATGTAATGATATTATTTAACAAATAAGTTTTCTGTATTCCCAACTAGCAACATCTTGTCAGCGTAATTATTAGCCCCCATTAAAGAGATAAAGATTTTTTACGTTTTATAAAATTTACTCTGTGGGTATTTTAGCATCTCTGTTTACGTTTGGGACGCTTTTGTGTGATGGGTCGTCCACTTTTAATAAGCCCGAGGAAGGCGATGGCTGCCACGTGCGTCCTTTGAATAGGTGCTGCTTATGGGGACTGATCTGATCGGAATCTGGTTTGGTAGAGCATCGCTGCAGCTATATTATGGTTGTATGTACCACGAATGGGTCGGCTCAACCTAGGCGGGAACACATTTTCACAGAATACCAACGTAAAATAGCAGCTAAATGCTGCTGTTTCGTTTAGTGAGTGTAAAGAACCGGACACATTTTTTTTACAGAAACGAAACATTCCATTTTCGTTCTTATGGGTAACAATTGATTTTGATCGCATCTCATTTTGATTCCTCATCGACTTTAAATGTAAATGTCTATGGGCCACAACATCCACTTACCATCAGGTGGACTGTGTGTTCGTTTTTTGTTATTATTCTGTTAAATAAAAAGCGGCCAAGTGCGAGTCGGACTCGCCCATGAAGGGTTCCGTAGCAGCAATTAACATAATTTACGATTTGTGACGTATTAAAAAAAAACTACTTACTAGATCTCGTTGAAACCAATTTTCGGTGGAAGTTTACATGGTAATGTACATCACATATTTTTTTTAGTTTTATCATTCTCTTATTTTAGAAGTTACATGGGGGGGGGGGGGGGGGACACACATTTTACGACTTTGGAAGTGTCTCCCACGCAAACTATTCAGTTTAGAAAAGAATGATATTAAAAACCTCAATACTATTTTTAAAGGCCTATTCATAGATACCCTACACGTATGGGTTTGATGAAAATAAATTTTTTGAGTTTCAGTTCTAAGTATGGGGAACCCCCAAAATTTATTGTTTTTCTTCTATTTTTGTGTAAAAATCTTAATGCGGTTCACAGAATACATCTACATACTAAGTTTCAACAGCATAGTTCTTATAGTTTCGAAAAAAAATGGCTGTGACATACGGATGGACAGACAGACAGATATGACGAATAAGGGTTCCGTTTTTTGCCATTTGGCTACGGAACCCTAAAAAATGCTTTGATATATACAGAAGATGTGATAATCTCCAAATTTGAAATTTTCCTTTTTATATTAAATTAAAATAAAATGTCTACGGTCTTATTTTTTAGATTAATATGTCTGCGGGCCACAGCACCATCACTGTACAGGAGTATAGCCATGCTGTAGTATTACTGCGCTACAGCAGGAATGCATCGGCTACACAAGGAAGGACGATGCTCTCACATAACACTAGCGTTAAATAGCAGCATAATGCAGCTGTGTGTCAGATCGTGAGTGACCAGAACTATTTCCCTAGTAACGATATATTCGATCTTAGTCCTCAGGGATGACAAAATTTATGTATTTTTGTTTGGAATCATTTTAATTAAAGTTAATAAAATTAATTAATAGACTTAGATAAATATGGGCTATGAAATTTGCTTACTATCAGGTGAACTGTATGCTCCTTCATCACCCTTATTCTATACTGGCGATCGCCCTTGCTTCGCCTGAGTAGGATTTATTCATGTGGCATTATTTAGAATTAAGATAATAAAAGACTGTTATTCATAAAGAGGTTATCAATGGCATGCAAATAACCATCTCAGCACAATGTGAAGCAGTTCTTTTGATATTAAAGAAATACACTTCTATTTAATTTATGTGCATAGATATAGATTTATAGATAAAATTTATAAGGGTCTATGGACAACTTGTGAATGAAGAATGTGGATTGTGGATTGCCTTACTTATCTAAAAACATATGGTCGTCGTAGTATTTTCTATAGTCAACTCGTAAGACACTCACAAAACAAGATAAGGACCCTCATGTGCCTTCACAAGAGTAAATATACATTATCTATACGTTCAATGACACATTGCTGTCATTGTCATAACCTATTTCTAAGTAATTTATTACTTGTGAAATTCTTAGACCGTAATAATTTATTGCCCACAGATGTTACGAAGGGGGATTTACATTGACGTGTACAAATGTGTCGACGCTTTAGTGTACCCGTGTTAGTAGTTAGTAGGTAAATGTTAAATAGAAGCTCTTATTTTTTAAAACAATATTAGGTGATGTTACCTGGGAAAAAGAGCATCTCTCTGTGTTAGGAAAAAATATAATATTCTCAAAGATGACACCTATTTAAATAATGGAGGAATGAAAAATATTATCTAAATACAAAAAAGCCGTTTTCGAGGAACTAATTATTATAAAGATATTAAATTGACCGTAAACAAGGAGAAAAATTAAAAATTTTGTACAATTGACTTCAATATAAATTATACGAAAAAACTGCTACTCAAACCTAGATCAAATTTATATGGGAATATATGAGAAGCAACAGATTTCAAACAAAAAAGAATCATCAAAATCGGTTTACCTTGATAAATGTTATGAGGTTACATACAACAACAATACAAATACAAACACTCACGCCTGTCATCCAGAAGGATTAGGCAGAGACTACGGACTTCCATTTGGCGCTATCCTGACACAACTGTCTCACCTCCTTTACATCCATATATCTACGCATACACGCTCGTAGGTTAAGGGAACTCCTAATCTGGCGCATTTTTAATGTATCGCCGATTTGGTCGATAAACCTTCGTCTAGGGTGTCCCTTTCCGACTCTGCCGTTCACATCTGAAACATAAATTTGCTTTGTCACCCTTTCCTCGTTCATTCTTTCTACATGACCAAACCACCGAAGCATTCCTTTCTTAATCATTGTCACAAAGTCATCTTGCAAACCACACTTTCCTCTTATCACACTATTTCTCACCCTGTCATTCAGATTCAGGCCTAGCATACTCCTTAAGGACCGCATTTCTACAGCATTTATTTTACTCTCATGCTTTTTTTTGCCAGACCCAACTTTCACTACCATACATTAAAGTAGGGACTAACACAGCATTACGAATTGCCATACGTGCCTTAATTGACACATTCTGACTTCTCATAATAGCGTGTAGAGCCCCATTCACACTATTTCCTGCGTTCACTCGTCGTTCTATATCCTTATCATATCCACCATCCCTGCTAAATAAATATCCGAAATATACAAACTCATCCACTTGCTCAATCAACTCCCCTTCCATTCTTATTTCACATAAGGTTTTACTCTTTCAAAAACCGTCACTTTCGTCTTACTTGCGTTCACTTTCATACCTCTTTCTTTCAATGACCAGTTCATTAAAGTAACCATCATTTGCAACTCGGTCGCCGACGATGCAAATATGACTTGACTATCGGCGTACAAAAGGAATTTGACGGTTAACTCACCCATTCTCAACCCACATTCTATAACTTTCAAAGTTTGCAAACAACTGTCCATAAATAGGTTAAACAGCCACGGGGAAGCCACACAACCCTGTCTGACACATTTATGAATGCCAAACTAGTCCGAGTAGACCCCGTTGATCTTGACACAAGCACTAGGGTCCCTATAAAGAGATCTTAATGCCTGTATCAAGCCAGCGCTCAGCCCAAATGAGTTCAGTGTTTGCCATAACACATTCCTGTCCACTCTGTCATAACCCTTTTCCAAGTCCATGAACGCACAAAAAACTTTCTGGTTTTAGGCCAAAAACTTCTTCGCAATCATGCGCATGGAAAAGACTTGATCCGTACACCCCATCCCCTTTCTAAATCCAGCTTGCACATCCCAAATATTTTTCCATCAATTTCTTCCATAACTCTTTCAATTAACACCTTAGCATACAGTTTACCCACAATGCTGAGCAAGCTGATACCACGGTAGTTTTTACAGTCCTGCTGCGACCCCTTTCCCTTATATATTGGGACTATAACGGCTTTGCAACAGTCTTTCGGTACCCGTTGGAGTTTCCAACATAAATTAAACAAGGTGCACAGCAGGCCTGCCACTACACCCTCTCCAGCCCGTAGAATTTCGAGTTATATTCTATCAAATCCGGCTGCCTTACCTGTTTTCATGCTTTTCACTGCTTTCATTATTTTATCTACACTTATCTCCCTACCTCTCTCCACTTCTTACGGAATTTCTATTTCACTTATTTCAGACGACTATTCACGCTTTCAGTTCAGTTTAGTTCAGTTTCAGTATTCCTTCCATCTGTTTAAATTCGAAACTTCATCATTCAGCATGCAGCCATTCTCGTCTCGTATAGCATTAAATCTAGGCTGTTTTGAATTTCCCCTGGCAGTTCTTACGAGTTTCCAGAACATTTTAATATTTTTCTGGAAGTTATCAGATATTCTTCTATCATTCTTATCTGTCCTTTCTTGCTTTTTCCTTTCAACAACTTCTTTTACTCTCTTATTTATACGTCTAAAGTCTGCCTTTTTTCTTTCAATCTTATCATACATACCGCCAGAATTACCAGCTTTGGTTGCTAGTAAATCTAGCCATGCTCTCTTCTTTGTTTCAACTTCCATCCGTACCTTATCATCCTACCACAACGGATTACTTTTCATTTCATTCTTTCTCTTACTTACACCACATACTTCGGTGGCTCCACCCACCAAAACTTTCTTAATATTATTCCATACATTCTTCAAGTCTAAACCATTTATACATAATTCATTCAACCCACTTACATTTTACCTCAGTCTGCATTTATACTTCTGTTTCACACCTTCATCTTGTAACCTCTCTATTCTTATACGCTGTAACGCAGTGGTAGACACAGATGTCCGATGCCGCTAACGCCTGAATAGACCATTAATTCGGCATAAGACTAAGTAATGATCCGTCCCTACGTTGGACCCCCCGGTAAACCTTTGTATCTACCACTGCGCTCCTCATTCTTTCATCCACAATTATGAAATCTATCATGCTTCTATCATCCCCTCTTTCCCATGTATACATGTGAATACTCTTATGGCGAATGAAGGTGTTCGCCACAAAAAGATTACTTTCCACGCATACGGTGGGGAGATCTTCACCATTCTCATTTATTCTTTCATCGCCGAACATTCCGAATATCCTTTCATAAGCAAACCTCTTCACCCCAACCATATTTTCCTTACATTTCATCAACACCAGCCTTACTATGTTCCAAAACTGCTCTCGGATATAAGTGGGCTTAGACATATCTCGGGCGTACACCCCTAGCACAAACAACTTCTTTAAGCCCTTTTTCATTCGTATCCACAGCAGCCTTGGGCTTAAACATTCATACTCTTTCACACATTGATCCATTCTTTCTGAAAGGATGACACCGACTCCCTGGCATGCCCGCTCGGTCTCGCCTACACCAGACCATTAAGCGGTATATATGCCATGTGCAGTGACTTCTCTTCCCTTTCGTTTCGTCTCGTTTACACATAACACATCTATTCCTCTATCATTCATCATTTCGCATACTTCATCCATCTTATCATTCATTGCTCCACATACATTCAGCGAAACTAGACGGGCCTCCGCAATCCACTTAGGTAACATAATGATTTCTTATGTTTACGCAAACACTACACATTGAATAAAACTAACTAATTTACGTATTCAATTGCGTTCAATAAACGCTATTACAATAAAATATTTTATTACTAAGTCGATTATTAAGGCAAAGTCTTTATAGAAAGGGATATTATAATATGAATAATTCCACGGTATAATCCCTAGGAATGAGGTAATTCCTTCTAAGTTATTTCAAGCATTTCGCAAATAACTGTAGAATCAACTTTATATTGTATAACTTTATATCGTACATATTATATATAAATTAATTACTGACTAGATGGAGTGACGGCTTGCTAAGGTTTGAAGAAATTTGATGGATGCACGTAGCTCAGGAACTTGTTTTGTGGAATTCCTTGGGGAGGCATTAATTAGGGGACGCATATGTTAACCAGTGACTTTCGTGTTTATCAGTGATCTTGTGAGCTGCTGATGATCAATGAAAATGATATTATATTGTAATCATTAAAATAACAATTCGTTTTCTGTAATAAAATAATAAATGGACAACTATTCTATTTGACATTTAAGGTTGACATTGTAAGAAGTCACATAAAATTCCCAGACAAATTCAGTTTACCGCTTATATTTCTTTATTCTTACCGAAATGTTCATATTTACTTTACTGATCGCTTATCGATCTACGTAGATTCGCCAAATGTCGTAAGTAATGCTTGTTTGCTACCAATAAATTTTATTCATTGTTGTTTTACATGCGAAGTTGCCTTGAATTATTCGGTCTCATTTTATCAAATATACACAAACAAATATTTTTGATTTTTTTTATAGGATACTTGTGACAAACGAACACACAGGCCACGTGATCGTAAGTGAATGCTGTGGCTCACACATATCTACACGATTAATAAGCAAAATGCAAATACGTTGTCAGTCCAGAAAACTAAAATGAAATGTTCTCCACACTCGCCGTAAGAAACACAGCAGCATTAAGCTGCTATTTTACGCTGGTATTATGTGAAAGCGTGGTTTTTTCCCGGCCGAGCTGACCCATTCGTGTTACAACCAAAATATAGCTGTAGTATGGTTCTAACACGTATAGGTACTCCTGAACAACCAATTTTTATATAAAACCCGCAGTACACAAATAAGTTGGGATGCGAATTCGAGTGATAACAAAAAATAAAGTCCCAGAAAAAGAAAAGCCGTAAAGAACGCGTGTAAAGTAATAGCGCTATGTATTTTATTTTTGTACACTAGAAAAGTGCAATTGGCAGATTTCATATCGAGGCACAAATATCTGCAGTGATTTCAGGGCTGTTTGTACATTGTGGCAACATCCTAGTGTGGGGGTAACGTCTTATATATATATATATATATATATATATATATTTATATATATGTTAATCATCGATCGGTATGAGATAAAAATTACGACGCATAACGCGCTGCGATAATTTGTAAATTATCATTTACAAATTTGTAATGTAACATATAGGTAGGTCATATTAAGAGCACAAAAGAGCTGGTTTTATTTCTCGCTCAAAGGCTACTTACTCATTCAGCGGGGAATCGTACCCAGCGTTTTGGCGCGATATGACGAGGATTGGGTATGTTTCAACTTTTTAGTTTTAATTTTTTATTATAGTTTCTTTTTATATCTAATTTGATATAAACAAAGAAGAAACTCCAGTTTTGCGTCAAAGCTGAAACACACCAATTTTTACAGAAACAGAAACAGAAACAGAAACTTTTTTATTCAATATAGATTATAAATAATACTTATTTTAAGTCACTCTTTTGTATAATTACCACTGGTTCGAAAAAAAACCTCTGTCCTGGGAAGAACCAGCAAGAAACCCAGCGGGACTTTTTTTAAATAACAGCTTACAATCATGTATGTTACACAAATTAACAACACAACAAATTAGAAATAGCATGGTAGTGATCACCTCATTTCCAGGGGTTATTATCATCTATAAATTCTTTAATACTATAATAACCCTTTTTATACAAACTTAGTTTAATAAAGTTTTTGAACTTTACAAATAGTTACATCCAAAATACGAATCAAACAGGCCCCTCTCTCAACTTATGAGGGGTTTATGTAGCAATAAGTCTACCGGGCTACCTTAATTTTGTCTTAAAAACATTTTTATTTCTCCAACATATATAATCACGTTGTAAAAAGGACCTTAAAATTAAGTAAATATTTCAAAAATGCCAGCGAGTATTGTATCCGGATATCTCGTATACGGTTAAATTTACAAAACTGAAATTAATTATTAATTGATTAAACATATGTTATTAAACATACCGTATAGGGGTGGTCAAGAATATCCACTACCCCATATCTTCCCGTGGGTGTTGTAAAAGGCGACAAAGGGGAACAGGCAGGAGATGGGCAGCAGCATCTTCCTGATAACAAAAAACTTACAATAAAAAAACTGCGGTTGCCAACCCGCTCGCCAAGCGTGGCAACTATGGCAAATACCCCCCAAGACAAAAATTACAAAAAGACAGCCCCCAGTCCCCGGTGGCCCCGCTATTCCTGGCTACGGTGGCGACCATGTTAAAGGCGGGGCAAGGGGTGCTAAGAATCTTCGGTGGAGGTTCGGTTGCTACCTTAGACGACTCGACCTGGCAACGTACAACGCACGCACTCTGAGGACTGACGAAAGGATCGTGGAGATGGAAGAAGAGATAGACAAGTTACGCTGGCATAATATAGGATTATACGAAGTCCGAAGAGAGAGGGAGGACATGGTAATCCTCGAATACGGCAACTTGCTCTATCACCGGGAGGGCGACCATCTGTCCCAAGGAGGTGTCGGATTTATCGTCCACAAGTCTATCGTTAACAACGTTGTAAAAATCGGGAGTGTGTCGACGAGGGTTGCGTACCTTATCCTCAGAATCACCAAACGCTATTCGCTGAAAGTCATACAGGTTTACGCACCAACCTCGGCACACCTCGATGAGGGGATGGAGAAAATGTATGAGGATATCTCTAGAGCCATTCATTCCTCCAAAACCTAATATACGGTGTTAATGGGAGACCTCAATGCAAAACTAGGTACAAGGGAGAACGGTGAGCTGAAAGTAGGAAAATTTGGAATAAGGCAACGGAAACCAAGGGACCAGCAGCTGGCCGACTTCATGAAGAAAGAGGGACTCTTTATGATGAACTCTTTCTTCCAGAAGCGGCCCTACAGGAAGTGGACCTGGTCAAGCCCCGACGGTTCGACAAAAAATGAGATTGACTTCATTATGATGACCAGACGACAACTATTCAGTGATGTCCCCGTGATCGCGAGGGTAAAAACTGGTAGCAATCACACACAGAGGCACACTAAACCTAAACTTTAAGTTGGAGAGGTCTCGTCAAATAAAGTAAACGCTCCGTCCCCCTCGTGCTCTGTTCCAAAGCCCTGAAACCTTTCAGCTCGAGTTACAAAACCGTTTTCAGTGCCTAGAAGACTGCAAAGAAGTAAACGATATGAATTAAAAGCTCGTGGAAACTGTCCATGCGGTCGGAGTTAAGTTCTGCAAGACCCGCCGTAGAAGAACACAAAAACTCTCCGATCACACTCTTAATCTCATGGCTGTTAGACGGGAGATGAAGCTATATTCTTCAATAGATTTGACCACTGCACAGACAGATCTCCAAATGCATAAGGCGGGACTACGCAACTTCAATACAGCTTGTATTGAAGAAGGGATCGAGCGGAACCAAGGCTTGAAAGTCTTTGCCAGAGATCTGTCTGCCAGAAAGAGAAAAGTTGAAGACCGAGTGAGGCAGCATCATTTCCGGGGCACCTGCAATTGTGAGTGAGATTGAGAAGTTTTATAGGCAGCTGTACACGTTATCGTTGAAGCCATACACAAATGTGAGTAACGATCCAAAAGCGAGTCTTATCCGACACTTTTCCGAAGATATCCTGGACGTCTTAGCGAGATTAGAATGGCTCTCCAGCACTTTAACAATAGCAATGACCCAGGCGAGGATGGATTGACAGCGGAGCTTCTGATAGTCGCATGGAACCCAGTCTATTTTTTTTTTATAGTATAGGGTGACAAACGAGCACACAGTCCACCCGATGGCAAGTGGTTGCTGTGGCCCATAGACATCTATATTTAACCTCGTTTGCGGATCAAAATGCAGATGCGTTGACACCCGTGAGGACTAAGATGGAATGCCTCGTTTCCAGTAAAAGGGTCTTCGGTTCTCTACAATCACCATACGAAACATAGCAGTGTTAAACTGCTATTTTACGCTGGTATTCTGTGAGAGCGTGGTCCTACCCCGGTCGAGCCGACCCATTCGTGCTACAACTATACTACTAATATAGTTGCAGCATGGCTCTACCACGTATAAAATATAGTGAATCTTCTCAGCGAATCGAAACAATTCAAAGAGTTTTTACGCGCTTCCTTGCTTTTTCGACTCCAGCCATATCGCACAGACACCCCTATAGTAAGAGGCTAGCATTTTTCAAAATGACGACCTTACGTGATCAACGTCTCATTGCAGACTTAATGTTTCTACACAAAATACTGCATAACAAAATCAAAAGTACGCATCTCCTCGATCGCATCAAATTTATTATCCCGTACAGATGTCCCCGGTATCCAATTTGCAAACTATTTAGCATATCTAGCCACAAAACAAATTTAGGCGTGCATTACCCCTAGCCAGAATATGTAACACATACAATGAAATTATGACCGATGCTTCAAAAAAATTAATTGACCAATTTCTTTTCACCCTCTCAGCACACACTCATTCCTTAGTTAATTTTTTTTAATGTAAGTTATTTTTTATTATGTATCTTTATAATATAATAAGCTACACATTACGGTAAATGTTGTGTATACCTATAATTGGCAAACATATTTAACCATATACTTTTGTTATCGTGTTGTTTTTAATGTTTCATATGTTTTGCTGTTGGTGTACCTTATAAATAAATAAATAAATATTTATTTTTGACTTATGTATACATTAAATTTAATAAGGTTAAACTAATGTTTAGAGAACCAGAGAACCCTTTTACTGGAAACGAGGCATTCCATCTTGGTCCTTATGGGTGGCAACGCATCTGCATTTTGGTTCATGGTTGTGGATAGATGTAGATGTCTATGGGCCGCAGCAACCATTTACCATCGGGTGGACTGCGTGCTGGTTTGTCGTCCTTACCCTATAAAAAAAACATCCCTTCCCTTTTTTGTTTTTGTAGATGCAATATATAAATACAATTTAGACTATGTTACTTCCACATTTAACGACACCTCTTTTGTTAATATTCATCAAGCCCTTTGCGCTACACAGCGTGCCAAAGAAATTGAAGTACATACTCTTGAAAAACATTACTCTCTTTCTGAGGCAGTTGGGTTAAAAAGTGGATCAAACTGACAAGTGCCAAAAACTTCGGTAAAATTTATACGGTTGCGAAGTAAAAAAGGATTTTTGTCTGGTGTGCGGCCGATAAATCTTATTAGTGCTGACAAAAAATCGGTATAGGTTAGTATTGAAAGCTCATTTAAAACATATTCCTATTAGAAAACAAATTTAAAGGTCGCATCTGTCGGTATGCATATATATTTTCCCTTTTTTGCCTCTTAAGATACATAAAGAAAGATATGGGGTAGTGAATATTTTTACACCGCCACTACCCGGCCAATCTAAGCATAATATACACAACGATCACACAGAATACCAGTTCTGTGAAAGCATTGTCTAGTAAAGTAGAAGCATTTTCTACACGTACAAGATCACCTGCGCTATTATATTAGATTTAAAATACCCTAAGTCCTCGTACAATCACTGATTCCTACCTAGTCAGTTCATAAAGCTATTGAAATAAAAAAAAACATGCCAATTTCAATAGAAAATATGAACGGATGCTAATAACTGCTGAGAACCTTTACTTAATAAAATTAAATTCCAACCCAAGCATACTACTACTTCAAGATCTTTTAAGTTCTTTTTGCGTATATTGGACCAAAAATTGAATTTTAAAGTAAAGGTAGCCGTGGTTAACTATGCTATTGGGACGTCGAACACCTTAACGCCCCATGACCACGGCTCTTATAAAGTACTTGAATTGTCGGGAATATAAAATAATATAAAAGATACTATTTTCATTCATTGTGTAGGGATCGCAAATTTATGAAATCATTATGAAATTTCGCATATCAATTTAGTATTCAACACGTACTCATTAGCTTCGCGTGAACTTATCTATCTATATAACGGAATCCTTTAATGTAATTTTCACCAACTTCTAGACGCCCGATTAACTGTAAAAGTTTTGAAAATATTAAGGATTGATGACAATACAATAATTTGAAAAGTTTACCTGAGTGGTCAGGACAATTCTCTCTAGAATCATCACAGTGCGTGTTGTTTGAGATTATTAACTCATATATTATTTATTTAAAAAAAAAAACAAGAAGACTCCGCGCATTTGTCGCCCTAATTTACGAGTATGTGTAAAAATATTATAAAACATAATTTTCAGCTTATAACTTCTGAATCTTAATAATTTATCGTAAATTTTCAAAGCTCGGGTGCAAACCAGATGCACGTATCTCTTATAGAATATTATAGACTTCAAATCATAAATTCCAAGCCAAACGAAAATTTATACATTCTTACAATATCACATTTGGAATATGTCTGCGCTAAAATTTACTGCGTACAGTGAATCTCTTCAGTGGAAATATATACGTCTACTAGTTCGATGTGTGCACTCGCTGGCTATAAGAATTATTACGGATAATTAGGTTTTTGTTTTTTATTTGTTTGTCTTTGCCGAAGGCAGACCTAAAATATAAATTCGTCATGATTGACACTTAAAAATGCGTACTTGGATTACTATGTAGATAAAACTTGCCAAAATTGCAACGGTTTCTTAGTGGATTGGCAGTTACAGTGGTGTTGCCGGCCTGGAAATTTTATGGCGTAAACGAGATGGTTATAAAACACAACACATAACATTGTGCTTAATTATTTATTTGTACTGAATTTACAATATAGTACGACAACAATGTTAGTACGTAATGGGAGCAAAATACTTGTATATATTGTTCATGCCCAAAAATTCTTCAATGCCCAACATGTATCAAGTACTATATGTACGGGTATCTTGAACTGCGCGAATAAAACACGTTTCGTGATATTTATACAAATCAAACTTTTGTGCTTTCTAAAGATTTGCTGCTACAGAATTTCGCTCTGCATATTTTCCTTATCACATAGTCACCTTGCATTCACGAAACTCCGGAGGTATAGTAAAGTGGCGGAAAAAATGCTTGAATTGTCCTTATTTGCATTTTACATTTTGTTTATTTCCGTGCAGTGTATGGAAATTTTGCTTAAAGCTGTCTTAGAGTACAGTGTGTAGATATGAGATCGATGCCCCACTTCATTCAAATGTCGGGAGGAAACCACCAAATCGGGATAATATTAGAACAAACAGTGCGTTATAACAAAAATTTTTCAGGTTGTCATCGATTGTCGCCTTTGTTCCGTATTTTATTGAAATGAAATCATGAAAGACAGATTCGTAAAAGCAGAAAGTACCAATCTAATAAGGATTAATATAATGATGGTTGCAAAATTTTTGCTTGTACTGTTCATATTGTTTTCATAAATAAAAATAAAATGAGTTTATGAAATTAGTTTATATAATAAAATCATTCTTATAAAATAAGTTCTCAGTATAACCCTAAATTACAATTGATAATATTTTTTAACTAGAAAGAAGGTTTAAAAAATTAAAGGAAACAAATATTTTATAACAAGCTTTTATTAAAATGCAAAATTAGGGGTGAAAACGAAGAGTTCGTAAAATCCATAATATTTATTTTTAGTTTTTAAAAATTGCTTTATTTTATATCCTTCATCATTATGATACCCATGTATAACGATTTGAAGATCATATAAATAGGATGTGAATATGTTGTACAAAATCCGGAACAACAAAATGTTTGATTATGGCTGCTTTATAGAAGTTTCATTCAGCAAAAGTGAGATAAATAATGACATGATAGCATCTATTAACCCCATATGCATAGAGAGAATGGACTGTACATTGCGTATTCAGTTGTGCAGTGAATACAGACCGAAAAGTGCGAGAAAGACAAAGCAAATTTGGGGTTAGTAGTAGTTTTGATGGACGTGGACCAGTTTGCGCGTTTACCGCTAAAAATAACCCCTTTGTCGTATTTCCTCAGTTTCAAGGCACTCCCCTTCTTGCCTCAGCCAGTATCGGAATCCTCGGAGTCGAAATATCGAGTGACGTGCGGTTTCGTAGTCACTTGGAAGAGAAGACCAAATTGGCCTCTAAAAAGCTTGATGTGCTCAGTAGAGCGGGACAGTATTTCATGCCGGCATACCGCCTGCAACTTTATAAGGCGCAGGTTCGGCCTCACATGGAATACTGTTCCCATCTCTGGGCAGAGACTCCTCAGTGCCAGCTCCTTACACTTAACTACATCCAGCGCAGAGCGGCTCGAATCGTCAACGACCGAGTCCTTTCCGATCGGCTCCATTCACTGGCGCTGCGAAGAGATGTTGCATATCTTTGCATTTTTTTCGCATCTACCACGGGAACTGCTCTGATGAATTCTTTGGATAAATCACAGCCGCCAAATTTCACGAACGCACATCGCGGCAGAACTCCCGATATCATCCACACCATCTGGATGATTGGCGGTCCACCACGGTGCGATTTAGAAGATGTTTTCTGCCTCGCACGACTTCCTTGTGGAATCGATTACCATCAGCGTTTTTCCGGACCGATGCGACTTAGTAACCTTCAAGAAAAGAGCCTACTCCTTTTTAAAAGGCCGGCAACGTATCTGCAATTCCCTACCTGGTGTTGCGGATGTTCATGGGCGGCGGTAGTCACTTACCATCAGGTGAGCCACATACTCGTTTGTCTCCTCTTCTATAAAAAAGCCAGTCAGGCAGGAAAGAGACAGGTATTGGCCGCAAAGTCGCTTTGTTGCTTTCTAGAGAATGGCCACTTTTGTGAGGCTTACGCTCAGTCCTTTATAGTACCTCTTTATAGCTGGGGATAATCATAGACATAGAGAGATAAATCTATGATTACCCCAAGCTATAAAGAGTATAACAAGTTATAAAGAGTATAAGTATTTTTATAATGTTTGTACGTCTGTCTGTCTGTATGGGCTAATCTTCGGAATGGTTTTGAACCGATTGTAATGTAACTGGACGAATATGTAGAGAGCAATACGAGGAGTAATCTAGGCTATATTTTATCTGAAAAACTTAGAGAGTTTGTTTGATGAATTGTTAAAATAAATGGTTTTTAATTTTTAACTTATTTCTGCATAACGGTGCATTATTAAATCCTCCCCAGGCAAAGTCAGGGTGGGTCGCTAGTTTAATATAAACATCTTAATCATTATCATAATAATTTTCAAATTCCTTACAACTTCACTGATTACTATAGGCCTCTACATCAGAGGACTGTTAGTCCTTAGAACATGCTGTTGAAAATCAATCATTTTAAATCAGTCATATTTAGGGCATCGGAACCGGTTTTTCCCGGTTCCAAAATAACCGGGAATTCCCGGTTTTAGGGTTCACGAAAAGAACCGGTTCCGAAAATTTAAAACCCGGTTCTTTCGGTTCCTTCGGTTCCTTTACAAAATTTATTAAAAAGTATATCACTGCAATGTAAATAAAAAAAAAACGTGATTTTTAATCTTTTCTGCTATTCATAGCAAACAATATGATTAGTTAAGATATTTTATTTTGTTTGAATGATTGTTTTTTTATCAATATTCTTAGTTTGATAAAACAATCAGTGATCGATATATATATAATACTTTTTTTGATTTGGCACGGTTTTACTCTAGGCTCAAAGCGAAGATGTTAAAATTCGCTGTAAGAAAATTATTTGAAATGAATACTCATCTTAGTAATAAAATTGTTACTGAATTGAGAAAACAATAAAAAAAAACGACGACTAATCCGAGCATCAATACTGCGATACTTTACCAACCCTGACAGTTATTTTGCCAGTATGGACAAAGATGCAACTATCTTTTCCCGGCCTACAAGCGATGAAATGTTACATGAAATTGTAAAGCTTCATCGCAAAAACGCTAGACAAAGAGTATCCCTTGAAGAAACGACAACAACTGGAAGTCAAGATATGCAAGAAGTTGAATTACATGAATCCCCCCTAACAAATGAAGAGGAACTTAATAGAGAGTGGTCTAAAGCTGTCAATATTGCTACTGAATCGACAGATCAAGAAAATGACTTAATTACGACTGTGAGATGTTTGATTTGTTTTATTTTTATGCTGATTGATATTAAAATTTATGTTTTTTTTATAGGATAAGGGTGACAAACGAGCACACAGTCCACCTGATGGTAAGTGGTTGCTGCGGCCTATAGACATCTACATCTATCCTCTATTACAAATCAAAATGCAGATGTGTTGTCATCCGTGAGGACTAAGATGGAATGCCTCATTTCCAGTAAAAAGGGCCTCCGGCCACCTGCACTCACCAAGCGAAACTCAGAGGTAAACCTCTACTTCACGCTGGTATTCTGTCGTGGTACCACCCCGGTTCGAGCCGGCCCATCCATGCGACAGCAAAAACTGCCGCGTGTCTCTACCACAATTGAAAATTGAGGTTACACTTAAGAGGTCCCACGTAAATTGAAAAGAAACAATGCCACCACTAATGATGGAAAAATAAGCGATGAAGTTATTAATATAACTATATATTTAGACGACATTCGAGCTTGTGATATTTTCATTTTTAATCCACTCAAAAGAGTCAAAAATAAGACTTAATGGAAAGTTACGTGGTATAGTACGTAGTATAGTGGCTATAGTTCTATAGTTGTAGCATGAATGGGTCGGCTTGACCGGAGAAGGACCACGCTCTCACAGAATACCAGCGTAAAATAGCATTTTGACATTGCTGTGTTTCGTGTGGTGAGTGTAGAGAAGCGGAGACCCTTTTTACTTGAAAAGAGGCATTCCATCTTAGTCCTCACGGGTGACAACGCGTCTGCATTTTGATTCTTTATTGAGGATAGATTTGGATATCTATGGGTTACAGCAACTACTTACCATCAGGTGGACTGAATATGAAAAACGGAAATACATGTACATTTTATGTAATATGACTCATATTACATAAAATGTACATGTATTTTAAATAAAAAAACAACTATTATTTTGATTAATCAATCTCTTAACTATATGAGATTACCTCATACCCGCCCATACACTTATGTGGGACATCACACACTAAACAACAGAGTCATAAACATACGGAACAAGTGGCTTCAAGGCGTGATTAATTCTCGCTCTGTGATTAATTTTAAAAGCAGACTGGACAAATGGCGCAAAAGCAATCTAATTTAGTGTATTCTTAGTGTGGGCGTAAACTATTATAAAATACCTACACAGATAAAGGCATATAAACTATAAGCTGCTTGCCTAATGCTACATAATAATAATAATAAACGACCAACAACGTCACTTCATTATAATATCTAGAGAATAAACAACTGAGAGACGTTGAATGTCCCAGTACGTTATGCTAGCAATAAATCACACTGTTGCGGTGCCCTCGTTTAATCTTTAACATCCCCAAAAGTTGTTGTACTAAATCTTTTAAAGCGATCTTTATAAAACAGGTTAACTTAAATAAATTCTTTTGAACCACTTCTTACTTTGTGTTACTTTTTATGATCATTATTAAATAAAAACACCTTTGATTTGTAATCAAAATGTAAAAAAAAATATTCCGTAATACACTAACATTAATATTTGAATTTCATGTAATATTTGAAATACAAGATTACGTAGCTTGTTTTCATACGTATCGACATCGCTAGAATTGGTTTTCTTTATTTTTTTTTATTTTATATGATAGGGTGACAAACGAGCACACAGTCCACCTGATGGTAAGTGGTTGCTGTGGCCCATAGACATCTACATTTATCCTCGTTTGCGAATCAAAATGCAGATGCGTTGTCACCCGTGAGGACTAAGATGGAATGCCTCTTTTCCAGTAAAAAGGGCCTCCGGTTCTCTACACTCACCATACGAAACACAGCAGCGTTAAGCTGCTATTTGACGTTGGTATTCTGTGAGAGCGTGGTCCTTCCCCGGTCGAGCCGACCCATTCGTGCTACAACTATACTGCTAATATAGCTGCAGCATGGCTCTACCACGTAAAAAACGTTCTTTATGCCTTAGTAGAATGTTACTGACATTATCTTTCTGGTAATAGGTTTAAAGAATTTATTTTCAAAAAGACAAACAATGCCACTTACATGAAAATAATTATTACATTTCATTAATTTTATTCTAATGGTCGCCGAACACTCATTCAACAGCTTCACAGTCTCAATTGAATGGTGAAAAATTTTCAGTTATATATTCAGACAGCTGAGACTTAAAACTATTGAATGAGCTTACATTTTTTATCTTACAAGGCAATTTATTATAAATCAGTGCTCCTTCAAAAGTAATGCTTTTTTTGCGTAATTTGTTCGTACCTTTGGTAGTACAAGTAAGCTAGGTCGACGAAGACTGCGTTTACAAATTTGTGATTTCTTTACAAAAGACAAGTTAGTGTGGATGGTTTTATCAAGTATTTTCCTAATTAATATGCAAGTATTATATATATGTAGTTGTTGAACGTTCATAAGTTTTGTTTCTTTGAAAGTTGGTGTTAGATACGGATAGTGAAAAAGTATTTTTATTATTTTATTTTGTATCCTTTAAAGTTCCTGTAACTTAGTTTTAGCAGCGTTGCCCCAAATTTCAATAAGATAAATTAAATGTGATTTGACTAAAGAGTTATAAATAGTGTACCGCATTTTTTTAGGCAGGCAATGGGAAATATTATGAAGTGATCGAGTAAGTGCCGAAAGTTTCTTTTTAATGTGATCTATTTGGTTATTCCATGTTAAGTAGTTGTCCATTCTCAAGCCTAGGTATTTTTCGCAGGTTTTTGTTCTAAGGGGATGTTATCAATTGTCAGTGGGTCATGTAATGGTATAGTTTTGTTTTTTGATTTAAAAAATATGTAACATGTTTTAGAAGTGTTTACCGTTAGCAAATTGTATTGGAACCACTCAAACAATAGTTCTAGATCTTCTTGCGCTTGCGAGATAATATCATGTATATTAGATCCGAAATAAAACAGACATGTGTCGTCAGCGTACAGAGTTATATGACCATGTAGCCCTAGTTCTGCGATGTGGTTTACATATACTAGAAATAGGAGTGGCCCCAGTATGGATCCCTGTGGCACGCCTAGTAATGTGCCTTTTATTGTCAGGATGTAGACTCGTAATGGGGATTTCTTTATGAGACTCCAGGATCTTTTTATATATTTATTCAGTAGCTTATATCAATGCTTCGCCCCTGTGGATGTCGGGAAACATTAATACATTCGTCATAGTCGAAAATTTTTATATTCTCAGTAGCGACGTTGCCACTCTGAAATGTGATGTTTAGTTGATCCGGCCGCTGTCAACAAACAAATAATACGTGTGTAAGTTGCGTTTCGTCATCACATACCCCTCCACGTACGACACATTAGTAAAAATATATTGGTAAATCCAATTGAGCATACCTTAAGCGCATTAAAAAAATTACGTATAACATGATTATACGGAATTTTTAAAGTAGTTTAAATACATTTCGACAGCACTATCGGCTTCAACATCCTCGAAAACCATGAAAATGACACCCATGATGAAAAAAATAATACCTATTGCAGCCGCCATCTTGGATTTAAATTTCGACAACCCTATCGGCTTCAACTCTCTCGAAAACCATGAAAAATGACACCCATGATGAAAAAATTGATACCTATTGCAGCCACTATCTTGGATTTCCATTTCGACAGCACTATCGGCTTCAACTCTCTCGAAAACCATGAAAATGACACCCAAAATGAAAAAATTGATACCTAATTCAGTTGCCATCTTGGATTTACATTTCGACAGCACTATCAGCTTCAACACCCTCGAAAACCATAAAAATGACACCCATGATGAAAAAATTTATACCTGTTGCAGCCACCACCTTGGATTTAAATTTCGACAGCACTATCGGCTTCAGCACCCTCGAAATCCATAAAAATGACACCCATGATGAAAAAAAATATACTACTTACTTTTAGTACGTACTACTATTATTTATTGTGTGCTTTTCAATATTGTAATAAAAAAATCTCTTATTATTATTATTATTAAGTATTTAAGAAATTTGGTTATTCGAATATTGTCTATTTGTACAGCGATCTTTTTGAGCCGCTGCAAACAACCGAATCAATGTCCACTCACGAAGGCGACTGAAGCCAAACCAGTGGCATAACAGTCCATACTATAATTTTTCTTAGAGGTATTATTATGTCCATGTTGTAGTAGATGTCGCTTTTTTAAATTTAGCCATGCTAGGTCAATTAAGAATCAAACAAATTAATGAATAGTTTAAAATACAATCGAACCTTGCTAACTTACTATTTTGTTACAAAACAAATTTGTTATTAAATTTTTAGTATAATTTATTTATTTTACATTATTCCCTATATATAATGTACTCTGTGAGCCAAACTAAACTACTCATTACTACTCTGTGGCTGTAGCTCCCCATTTACAGAAATAATTTATATATACGAGGCTACCAAATCAACGAAAATTTCGCCATTTTGGAGCCGGAAAAAATTAATTATAGCTAAAGAAAACAAAATTACACTGCCATTTACATTCAGTGGCTTCCCACATGATCGATGAAGAGATTAAAAAATAGATTGAGTTAAACAATTGATATTTTCAAAAGTTATTGTGTTTACAAGCCACAGGGACATGATAAATCCACACCATAAGCCACTAAAACCCTTTTTTTATTTAAAAATAGCAATTAATCGATTTAAAAAAATTATTAATAAGTTCAATAATCATTTATCTTTCTAACAATGTGCTTTTTATATCACTTATATGTATAATAATAGTAGAACATACCTTGCGCTTTCGCTTAAGGTATGCAATTACGTTTCTTAATTAAAGTTTTTGTATTGTTTTGAGTATTTTAAGTTGAAATTTTTTCATATAAAGATATTATTCACATAAAATAATGTCACAATCAAGGAAAATTAATACCTGTATAATACCTGACATGAAATGTAATAAAAGCAGTTTATTACTTTTTGACAAAGAAGTTGATCCTTCTAAAGTGTACCAACAAAAACCCTCTGTGATAACATTCTATAACCAGACTAAAAGTGGTATTGATGTAGTTGACAAATTGTCTAGAACTTACGACATTTCACGAATTTCTAAACTTTGGCCAGTAACGATATTTTTTGCGTAACTATATCATACAGCAATAAATGGTATGATTATCATCATCATCATCATTACAGACCTTCACAAGTCCACTGCTGAACTTAGGCCACCCTAAGGAATTCCACAAAGCACGGTCCCGTGTCACCTGCATTCATTGACTTGAGCTTCCTCATAAAGCCAGCAGTGAAGGACCACGTCTCAGTTGCATAGATCATCACTGGCAACACGCACTGGTTTAACAATCTAGTTTTGAGGTATGTCTAACAAGAAGATGTGTCGTAATCTCCCAAACGCTGCCCAGCTGAGATGAATCCGTCGAATTACCTCTCAGTTGAAGTTGGACTTACCTAGTCGGCCTATTTGTCCCAGCTAAAAATATTCGTCAACAACTTCGAGCTTAGTGCTCCCAACAATTACCGGCATAGGTGCGACATGGACGTTAAACCTGATTTTTGTTTGTCTTTGTTCATCTTAAGACTTATCCATTGGGAGGCACTATTGAGGTCACTGAGCATAGTGCTTAGGTCCTCCAGCATATCTGCCATAAGGACTATATCGTCGGCAAATCAAAGGTGAGTGTGTGATGTGGCGGCGCTTTCGTCGTGCCACAAGCGAAACATATCGAAGCCTTAATCGCGCTAACAAATTTCCGAAGTTAAAGCAGTAATAGCTCCGAATTGCCACTCGGAACGTTAGCCGCTCCCCGAGCAGAACATCTTGCCCCACGGGGGATCTCCCCTTTTCCTTTCACCGGTCATAATTCCACCTTCTTTAATTCCACCCTCGCCCGGAGACTTGCTTTTTTAAATTGCTGGAGAGTCATTCTAATCTCGCTCAGACTGACGTCCGGGATATCAACGAAATAATGTCAGATAAGACTTGCTCTTGGATAGTTACTCACACTTGCGTGTGACTCCAATAATGACGTGTACGGCTTCCCATAGAACATCTCAATCTCACTCAAAATCTCAGGTGTCTCGAAAACGATGCTGCTATATTCGGTCTTCAGCTTCGACAGTTGGCACTTTCTGGTAGACAGATCAGACTTTGAAGCCCTGCTTCAAAGTCTGATCTGAATACAGCTCGTATTCAAGGAGCAATCGAACGATTGCTCCTTGAATACGAGCTGTATTAAAGTTGCGTTAGACCCGCGGCATGCATTTGGAGATCTGTCTGTTCAGTTGCCTGTATGCTATCAAATCTACTTAAGATTGCAGCTTCATTTCCCGTCAAACAGCCATGAGATTAAGATTGTGATCGGAGCGTTTTTACTTAGCTCCGACAGCATGGACAGTTTTCACGAGCGTGTCATTTATATCGTCCAATGCTATGCAATCTCCTAGGACCTAAACACGATTTTTGAACTAGAGGTGAAAAGTTTTGGGAGTTTGGATTAGAGCACGGGAGGAAAATAGCGTTGACTTCATTAAACGAGACCCCTCCAACTTAACGTTTAGGTTCAGGATCCTATGGAAATAAAGGTGATGCAAAATATAAATGCAGAAAATCAAAAACAGAATGGAAAAACAGTGTAAAATGATATGTAAGTAGCATAACACTACATTTTCCCCCCGACCCTGGAAAATTTTTGACTCAGCAAAAATTTTGACATGTACTTTCTAAAATAAACCATAAAAACACAGCTTTGCAGAAACAGACATCAACAGCCAAAATCAGATATACTATCTCTTACATTCATCATCTGCATTCAGGTAAGGGTGGAGTTCACATTCAATGACTACCACTCTAAAAGTGTGTTTTCGAAACGACATTCAGGCTTATTTAAGGAGTAGTCAACCGCTCCTGCGTGGAAAAAAAAATTAGTCGAAGGGACACCACTCTAAAAGTGTGTTTTCGAAAGGACATTCACGCTTATTTAAGGAGTTGTCATCCGCTCCTGCGTGGAGAAAAAACTTAAGGGAGTAGTCAGCCGCTCCCAAGTGAAGATAAAGATAAAGAAAATTAAGGGAGTAGTCAGCCGCTCCCAAGTGAAGATAAAGATAAAGAAAATTAAGGGAGTAGTCAGCCGCTCCCAAGTGAAGGTAAAGATAAAGAATTTAATCTTAAGCAAGCATTAGTCGCTATGACGTTGAAGAACACTGGAACACCAAACAAACAAACAAATTAAAAGAAATAAAAATAATAAGATGAAAATGGTGATATTTATACATATATACAAATTAACTCAAATCAAATCAAAATCAAAGCAATTAAATCAAAAGGGAATGGACAAGACGCAGTAAAGGTGAAGAAAAGAGAAAAAAATTAATTTAAGCAAGCTTTAGTCGAAGAGACCGAAGCCCATATCTCCATCGTCAGACTAGATTCTTCCTTCTTGGTCTCTTTCTCTTCTTTCTTCTCCTCAGCTGCCGGCGCTGCAGCAGCGGCGACCGCGGCCACGGGCGCTGCTCCACCGACGGGCATGGTCGACGACTTCTCACGACCCTGCGCGATCAGCTCTTCACTCTTGCCATTGAGTTCCGAGATGACCTTCTTCAGTTTCTCGGAGTCTGCCTCAATACCCACAGAGCTGAGGATCTTCTCAACGTCAGGAGCGCCTGGCCTGCAGGATGCGCCTGGCCTGCAGGATCCCGGGGCAGTGCGGCCCCAGGATAAGGCCCTTTAGTAGATGCTTCTCGTTTGAAAACTGAAGCGAGACTCCCGTATTCACCGATGGTTCGGCTTTTATACCTTTTTAGAGAGAACGGAAAGTTATTTAAATTAAAAGGAAATTTTTTGTAAATGACCCAAAGCAAAAGAGTATTTATGTGGAAATATCGAGATAAAACATCAGACCGGTAACAAATATGAATAAAATTGCCATGACAACCAAATAAATAACAATTGTCAAATATGTAAATTTTTGGTTTTAGGCTTGTTATTAAGAATTGGCAAGTTTTATGTAAGAAATGAGATATTATTTATATAGGAAAAAAATAGCGCTACAGCGCGTACGAAACCCGAAATTGCAGAGTTACGGAGAACTAAATAAAAGATCGTAAAAGGTAAGACTCCATTGACAGCGATTTAGAAAGTGCTGATAGCGTGAAAATACGAAGTAAAAATGATTTGTTACTGTGTAAAAAACGTTACAGGATCCTATGGAAATAAAGGTGATGCAAAATATAAATGCAGAAAATCAAAAACAGAATGGAAAAAACAGTGTAAAATGATATGTAAGTAGCATAACACTACAAGGCACCAACGCTCTCCTGAAGAACTACAGACCGATTTCCCTTCTGAGCAGCGTCTACGTGCTGTTTTCGTGAGTCATTACGAGATGTCTCGCACGCAGGCTTGACGACTTCCAGCCTCCCGAACAAGCCGGTTTCCGAAAAGGCTTTAGTACCATAGACCACATACATACCCTCGGCAAAATTTTTTCAGAAGTCTGAGGAGTACAATTTGCCACTATGTCTGGCGTATGTAGACTATGAGAAAGCCTTTGATTCCGTCGAAATTTGGGCGGTGCTGCAGTCGCTTCAGCGGTGTCAAGTTGTCTGTCGGTATATTGAAGTGCTGAAGTGCTTGTACAGTAGGGCTACGATGGCTATCCGAGTACAGAACCAGAATACGAAATCTTTCCAATTGCAGAGAGGTGTAAGACAGGGTGACGTTATATCCCCGGAAATCTTCACCGCTGCATTGGAAGACGTTTTCAAGCTTTTGGACAGGAAAGGATACGGTACAACATCAATGGCGAGTACATTACTCACCTTCGATTTGCTGACGATATAGTCCTTATGGTAGATTCGCTGGAGGACCTAAGTACTATGCTCAATGACCTCAATAGGGTCTCCCAACGGAAAGGTCTTAAGATGAATGGACAAAACAAAGATTATGTTTAATGTCCATGTCACACCTATGCCGGTAGTTGTTGGGAGCACTAAGCTCGAAGTTGTTGACGAGTATGTTTACTTGGGACAAATAATCCGACTAGGTAAGTCCAACTTCGGCGAGAGATCAATCGACAGATTCAACTCGGTTGGGCTGCGTTTTGAAAATTACGGCACATCTTCTCGTCAGGTATACCTTAAAGCTTGAAAACGAGACTGTACACCCAGTGCGTGTTGCCAGTGCTGAGCTATGGAACTGAGACGTGTTCCTTCACTGCTCGCCGGATGAGGAAGGTCAAGGTCGCTCAGCGAGCTATGGAGAGGGCTATGCTCGGAGTTTCTCTGGGTGATAAACTTAGAAATGAGGATATCCGCAGTAGAACCAGAGTGACTGACATAGCCCAACGGATGGAGTAAGCTGAAGTGACCATGAGCCGGCCATATAGGTCAAAGAACCGACAAACGATGGGGAAAAAAGTTTCTCGAGTGGCGGCCTCGTACCGGCGGACCAAGTATAGGGCGTCCCCCCACTAGATGGAGTGACAACCTGGTAAGATATACAGGAAGTGGTTGGATGCGAGTGGCTCAGGACCGTGCTTTGTGGCATTCTATGGGGGAGGCCTATGTGCAGCAGTGGACATGTGAAGGACTGTAATGATGATATATAATATATATATATATATATATATATATATATATATATATATATATATTTATATATATATATATTATTTAATATCACATTATTAAATAATGTGATATTAAATAATCACATTATTTAATATATATATATATAAATTAAATAATGTGATTGGAAGGAGGAAAACAAATCTAAAAAGAAATTTTGTTCGTGATTGGGCATCTCTTTAGTAGAATAGATATATTTTTTTAATACACTTACAATTTTAGCAGGAGCTGGTGCAACAAGGCCTAATACAATGCAAAAACACACAAAATTATCTAGAAAAAAGGCAGAAAAACAAATACATATGTAAAAATTGTATTTTCTTGCGCCCAGTAGCAATTCAAAAGGGCTACTCCGTTAATTTGAGGAGGTGGTGAATGCTACATGCATACCACGACAGCCGGCTGTCGTCATTATGGTGACTAACATAACCTAACCACCTAAGTGTATTCACTAAACACCACCTATGGTACTGGCATTGGCTTATTAGGCCTTTCTGACGAATCGGAAGCGACCCTCTTTTGGGAAAAGGCGGCGCAGGCGGCTACGAGCCGCTGAGGGGGAGCCTACTAAGGAAAATTTAAGAAGAGTCGGTCTGAGCCGCCAGGAGGCAGTTCAGGTCGGTTGAAAATTTGTTTGGTGGGTCCGAGAGAGTGTCTCTCGGCCTGCGTACTCGATAGCGAGAGGGAAGTGAAGCTGCATAAGTAGCTGCCTCACGAATGAAATGATTGGAGTGAGACTCTGAGGCTTGTCAGAGAGCGTTTTTAGAAATTGATGAATTGTAGGGAGCTCTGAGTCCCGATGGAGGTAGGCGTTATGGACGTATCAGGATGCGTTTGAAGCTCGACGACAGAAGAGGTTTTGAACTATTTGGAGTTCATTAATGATTTTAGGGTCAGCGTGAGCAAATATAGGGCCCGCGTATCATAGTTTTCTTTTTTACTCTTTTTACTATCTGTTTTATAAAGAAGATGGCTGGGTGCTACCATCTGCTTGAGATCCTATAATCAATAAAATTAAACCCCAACCCAAGCATACGACTGCAAGACTTTGACATCAACATTATAAACAAATAGTCATAATTTTATATTATCCAACTCCGTTAACAATATATTGCGACGTCAAACACCTCAGCCCCCCCCCCCCCGTGACCGTGGGTGCTTTAAAGTTCTTGAAACGTCGGTTATATAAAATAAATTAATATACGCGATAAAATCCAGGAAAGTAGGGCAAAAAAAGTTGTGTTTTTTGATCAAAACACGAATTAAGTGTATTAGAGATTGTGTATGTGCTTTATTTGTCTTAAAACAACTAACGCCCTTGTTTATATCATATCATCATCATCAACATCATCATTACAGCCCTTCACAAGTCCACTGCTGAACATAGGCCTCCCCCAAAGAATGCCACAAAGCACGGTCCTGAGCCACCTGCATCCATCGACTTCCTGCATATCTTACCAGGTCGTCACTCCATCTAATGGGGGCCGCCCTACACTTCCCCTGCCGGTACGAGGCTGCCACTCGAGAAACTTTCTTCCCCATCGGTTGTCGGTTCTTCGAGCTATATGGCCGGCCCATTGCTACTTCAGCTTACTAATCCGTTGGGCTATGTCGGTCACTCTGGTTCTACTGCGGATATCCTCATTTCTGAGTTTATCACGAAGAGAAACTCCGAGCATAGCTCTCTCCATAGCTCGCTGAGTGACCTTGAGCTTCCTCATCCGGCCAGCAGTGAAGGACCAGGTCTCAGTTCCGTATGTCATCACTGGCAACACGCACTGGGTGTACAGTCACGTTTTCAAGTTTTGTGGTATACCTGACGAGAAGATGTGCCGTAATTTCCCGAATGCTGCCCAACCGAAATGACTCCGTCGAATGACCTCTCGGCCGAAGTTGGACTTACCTAGTCGGACTATTTGTCCCAGGTAAACATACTCGTCAACAACTTCGAGCTTAGTGTTCCCAACAACTACCGGCATAGGTGTGACATGGACATTTAACATGATCTTTGTTTTGTCCATGTTCATTTTAAGACCTATCCGTTGGGAAACACTATTGAGGTCATTGAGCATAGTGCTCAAGTCCTCCAGCGATTCTGCCATAAGGATTATATCGTCGGCAAATCGAAGGTGAGTGATGTACTTGCCATTGATGTTGATACCGTATCCTTTCCAGTCCAGAAGCTTGAAAATGTCTTCCAATGCAACGGTGAAGAGTTTCGGGGATATGACGTCACCCTGTCTTACACGTCTCTGCAATTGGATAAGTTTCGTACTCTGGTTCTGTACTCGGATAGCCATCATAGCCCTACTGTACAAACACTTCAACACTTCGATATACCGACAGTCAACTTGGCACCGCTGAAGGGATTGCAGCACCGCCCAAATTTCGACGGAATCAAAGACTTTCTCATAGTCCACATACGCCAGACATAGTGGCAAATGGTACTCCTCGGACTTCTGTACAATTTGCCTAAGGGTATGTATGTAGTCTATGGTACTAAAGCCTTTTCGGAAACCGGCTTGTTCGGGAGGCTGTAAGTCGTCAAATCTGCGCGCGAGACGATTTGTAATGACTCTCGAAAACAGCACTAGACGCAGCTCAGAAGGCAAATCGGTCTGTAGTTCTTCAAGAGAGCGTTGTCGCCTTTCCTGAAGAACAAGACCACCGCACTTCTTCTCCACGCCTCCGGTGTAATGTCACCATGGAGCACGGAATTAAAGAGCTTCTGAAGGACTTCAAGTACCGGTTTTCCACCCGCTTTCAGAAGCCCCGCTGTAATTCCATTCTCACCTGGGGCCTTGCCGTTTTTAAGGTGCTAGAGAGCCATTCTAATCTTGCTCAGACTGACGTCCGGAATATCATCGGAATAATGTCGGATAAGATTCACTCTTGGATCGATACTCACACTTGCGTGCGGCTCCAACGATGACGTGTACAGCTGCCCAAAGAACCTTTTAATCTCACTCAAAATCTCAGGTGCCCCGGAATCGATGCTGCCACATTCGGTCTTCAGCTTTGACAGTTGGCTCTTTCTGGCAGACAGATCTCTGGCAAAGACTTTGGAGCCTTGGTTCCTCTCGATCGTTTCTTCAATACGAGCTATATTGAAGTTGCGTAAGTCCCGCCGCATGCATTTGGAGATCTGTCTGTTAAGTTGCCTGTATGCTGTCAAATCTGTTGAAGATTGTAGCTTGATCTCCCGTCTAACAGCCATGAGATTAATAGTGTGATCGGAGAGTTTTTGTGTTCTTCTGCGGCGGGTCTTGCAGAACTTAGCTCCGACCGCATGGACAGTTTCCACGAGCTTGTCATTAAAATCGTCCACTTCATTGCAGTCTTCTAGGCACTGAAAACGGTTTTGTAACTCGAGCTGAAAGGTTTCGGGACTTTGGATTAGAGCACGAGGGGGACGGAGAGTTGACTTCGTTAGACGAGACCTCTCCAACTTAACGTTTTGGTTCAGTGTGCCTCTAACCATTCGGTGATCGCTGCCGGTTTTCAGCCTCGCTATCACTGAGACATTACTGAACAGTTGTCATTTGGTCGTCATAATGAAGTCAATCTCATTTTTTGTCGAACCGTCGGGGCTCGACCAGGTCCACTTCCTCTGGGGCCGCTTCTGGAAGAAAGAGTTCATCATAAAGAGTTCCGCTTTCTCCATGAAGTCGGCCAGCTGCTGGCCCCTTGGGTTCCGTTGCCCTATTCCAAATTTCCCCACTTTCAGCTCACCGTTCTCTCTTGTGCCTAATTTTGCATTGGAGTCACCCATTAGCACCGTATATTGGGTTTTGGGGGAATGCATGGCTCTAGAGATATCCTCATACATTTCCTCCACTTCCTCATCGGGGTGTGCCGAGGTTGGTGCGTAAACCTGTATGACCTTCAGCGAATACCTTTTGGTGATTCTGAGTATAAGGTACGCAACCCTCGTCGACACACTCTCAATCTTTACAACGTTGTTAACGAGAGACTTGTGGAAGATAAATCTGACACCTCCTTGTGACAGATGGTCGCCCTTCCGGTAATAGAGCAAGTTGCCGGATTCGAGGTTTACCGTGTCCTCCCCCTCTCTTCGGACCTCTGATAATCCTATAATATGCCAGCGTAACTTGTCTATCTTTTCTTCCAGCTCCACAGTCTTCTCGTCAGTCCTCAGGGTCCGTGCGTTGTATGTTGCCAGGTTGAGTCGTCGTAGGTGGCAACCGAACCTCCACCGGAGATTCTTATCACCCCCTGCCCTGCCGTTACCATGGTGGCCACCGTAGCCAGGAATAGCGGGGCCGTCGGGGACTGGGGGCCGTCTCTTTGTAATTTTCATCATGGGGGGTATATTGTCATAGTTGTCACGCTTGGCGAACGGGTTGGCAACCGCAGTTTTTTTATTGTATTTTTGCCGTTTCCAGGAAGATGCTGCTGTCCATCTACTGCCTGTTTCCCTTTGTCGCCTTTTACGACACCAACGGGAAGATATGGGGTAGTGGATATTCTTAACCGCCACTACACGGCATATCATATCATATCATAGCATATCATAAATGCAGTTCAGGAAAAAACTTACGTAAAAAGTACTACTTAATTCGAGACAAGAAGATTGTTGTGATAAATCAACGGTACCTACGCACAAAATTATTTCATTGCATTCATAAGTGTGTACTAACGCACACTTCAGTGCCAGGGGCATCCAGGACTTTTTTGTTTTACATAAATATATGGGGTAAATGAGGCCTAGATGTTTTGTTAGTTTTACAAAAATTTAGTGCCAGATACTTCAAAGACTAAATTATATGTGAATAGCGGGTAACTCCGTTTCTCTACCCTAAAAAATCCACCCTGATATACTAATTTATTGCACTAATAATATATATTTAACTTCTTTTACCTTAGTGTGGCTGTTTTAAGGTGGATAATTAGAATAATCCTGAATACTAGTTTCTGTTCAGGTATATGTGTCTATTTGGGCTGCTGAAGTGCTAGGGTACAATCAGAGATAATATAATTTATTTGTTATAATATGGTACAACAGTTGTTACAAAAGAATTCGCATCCTAAATATTCTGCCGTTGATAGTGAAATTATTCGTTAAGGTACCTTAGATAATTCGGATTAAACAGAACACAAAAAAGTAAAGAAAGTAAATGAACATTCCGGCGAAGATGAATTGGGAGCCACTTGAGTTGATTTCGAAATGGGGATACATGGTCATATTTGCGTAAGCCAAATATGAACCGAATGGAAAGATTTTGAAGACGCTCAAGCTTGTTTAATTGCTCCATGGTAATATCAGTGTAGCATATATCAGCATAGTCTAAAATAGGCAACAAAATGGAATGTGCTAACGCAGTTTTGGTAGAAATTGGTAAGAAATTTCGAAGTCTTTTGAGACTTCCACAAGCTGCAAACATTTTCTTACTTATTTGTTCAATTTGTGGTGCACAAGACATTGTACTGTCAATTAGAACCCCTAAATTTTTTACAACCTTACTGTAAGGAATAGCAGAATTTTCAAAATAAACGAAAGGCAGCGTATGGCCAGGTCATTTTTTGTAGTAGTTTGTTGTTGTTGTTGTTGTATCTTTTTTTTCTAGTATAGGGTGACAAACGAGCACACAGTCCACGTGATGGTGCTGCTGTGGCCCATAGACATCTACATTTATCCTGGTTTGTGAATCAAAATGCAGATGCGTTGCCACCCGTGAGGACTTAGATGGAATGCCTCGTTTCCAGTAAAAAGGGTCTCCGGTTCTCCACACTCACCATACAAAACACAGCAGTATTAAGCTGCTATTTGACGCTGATATTCTGTGAAAGCGTGGTCCTTCCTCGGTCGAGCCGATCCATTCGTGCAACAACTATACTACTAATATAGCTGCAGCATGGCTCTACCATGTATAATATCTAATAACATGTACCTACCACTATCACCTGCGTTTTACTTGCAATTATTATAATAGGACTAATTCTGAAATAATAGCTAGATCACGATTTGTGGATAGCACGGCAGATGGAAGATTATTGATACTTGTTTGAGAATATATTTGGAGATCGTCTGCATAAAGATGGTAGATAGAAGTTATTCCTGAAGTGGTAGAACGTATGAAAATTGAAAAGAGGAGAGGAGACAACACGCCACATTGTGGTACGTCTGCATCCATAGAACACCACGAGGAATAAGTGTCTTCAATACAGATGCATTGACGGTGTCCAAACAAATAACTACGAAACCAGTCAGTTGCCACTGGAGATACGTTAATAGAATGGAGCACAGCTAGAAGTATATCAAAATCCACTGTGTTGAAGGCGTTGCTGAAATCAAAAAGAGTAAGAATAGTAACTTGCCGATTCTCTATTCCTGCCCGAATGTTGTCTGTGATTTTAACCAAAGCAGTGACCGTGCTATGGCCAGGACGAAAGCCTGATTTGAATGTATTTAAGAGGTTATTTTGATTTAGAAATAGATTAAGTTGCTGTTGGACAAGACGCTCAAAAATTTTAGAAAGAAAAGCTCGGAATAATTAAAAATTTCATTTGACAGAAATGACATTTGACAAATAACCGTGCCTTTTTTACTTTTTATGACTGGAATGGTTATGATTTTACAAGACGATGCCCATCTTGTAAAACCATCGTAAACTTAGGATTTAATTTTTATTTTTAGCAATTTATTTAGTTTGATTTATTCTCTTATTTTATTTGTAACATAAACCCTGAATTTTTCTACGGTATACTGTACATAGACTGGGCCAGAAATGGACCGTCTCCTTAATAAAAATTCATTTTGATTTCATTTTGTTATCATTTTATTTAAAACTAGCTGTTCCCCGCTTTTAGCAGGAACAAATAGACAGACAGACAGACGGACAAACAGACAAAATTTTAAAAATTGTATTTTTGTTATGAGTGCCTTATATACTTTTATATTCATTAAGTAAAAACCGTTATTTTGACATTACAAACACACTTCATTTTTATTTATTTTTATAGATGTAACCCCACACTAGGATTTTCTCCTGTATCGTGGAGGCTGTTTACAAACATAAATTGTACGAGGATAACTATCCAGACTCGGAACAAATTATTTGTAGGCCATACAAATACTTGTTCCGTTCGGGATTTGAACCCGCGGCCACCAGCGCAGCAACTCATTGCTAAGCCACTGCGCTACGGAGCCGTCAACAAGTTAAAATAAAAAATTGTTAAGATAAACTGTAAATAATTAAATATAACTGCATCACTGGCCGTAAATGTGGTTGCTGATAATGAGCCACTGGGTTTAAGTCCCGGGTCGAACGTTAATCAGATATTGGATTTTTCTGTCAAAGAAAATCTCATTAGCAGCATGAAGCCAAAAAGTTGGCGGTGCCGGTGTTTTATACCGTCCTTCGGAAAACATGGAAAACCGTTGGTCTTCAGTAGGGTCAGAATACCGTCCTAACAGTCTATGAGAGTGACAGAGTAGAGATTGCACCTATGCCATATAATGTGTTATCCTGCACCACCGGCTTGGTCAAAACTCGGACTGAAGGACATTATTTAATAAAAATTTAATTACTCGTACATTTAATTTTATAATCAGAAACACATTACTGTACACTAGTAAAAATAATTTTAACTTTCTCTTAAATTCCCTGATGTGTTTTTTTGGTGCCAGAATCATAACATCGGTACCACAGGTAAATACAAAAAATTAAATAAGAAGGTTTTATTCATAAACACGGTTAAATACATATACCATGGTAGACTTCTTCTATTGAACGCATAATGAGCCCGTATCAGAAGTAAGCCCATCTTCCATATTATAAAATTTACTAAAGCAAGAACCGCTTGTACTAAATTTAAAAAAAGTAAAAATAGAATATGTAGTGTGTGTGTATGTAGTGAATATGTAGTGTGTGTTTAATATGTGTGTAGTGTATGTGCGTGTAATGTGTTGTGTTTTTTTTATAGGAGAGGGGGCAAACGAGCATGCGGCTCACTTGATGGTAAGTGACTACCGCCGTCCATGAACAACTGCAATACCAGGGGAACCAGGAGAATTACAGATGCGTTGCCGGCCTTTTAAAAAGGAGTGGGCTCTTTTCTTAAAGGTTCCTAAGTCGTATCGGTCCGGAAAAATTGCTGATGGTAATCGATTCCACAAGGAATTCGTGCGAGGAAGGAAACGTCTTCTAAATCGCACAGTGGTGAACAGCCAATCATCTAGATGATGTGAATGGTATCGGAAGTTCTGCCGCGAGGTGCGTTCGTAAAACATGGCGCTTGGGATTAATCCGAACAATTCCTCAGAGCACTTCCCATGGTAAATGCGAAAGAAAATGCAAAGGGATGCAACATCTCTTCGCGGTGCCAATGAATCGAGCCGATCGGAAAGGACTCGGTCGTCGACGATTCGAGCAGCTCTGCGCTGGATGCGGTCAAGTGGAAGGAGCTGGCAATGGGGAGCCCCTGCCCAGAGATGGGAACAGTATTCCATGTGAGGCCGAACCTGCGCCTTGTAAAGTTGCAGGCGGTATGCCGGCATGAAGTACTGACCCGCACTGCTGAGCACGCCAAGGTTTTTAGAGGCCAATTTGGCCTTCTCTTCTAAGTGACCACGAAACTGCACGTCACTCGATATGTTGCCTCAGAGGATTCCGATACTGGCTTAGACAAGAAAGGGAGTGCCTTGAAACTGAAGAGACACGACAAAGGGGTTATTTTTAGCGGTCTACGCGCAAACTTGTGTCTTCTGAGGATTAAAAAGGACTAGATTTAGTCGCCCCAAGTTCGAGACTTTGTTCAGCAGAGACTAGACTTCAGACACAAGTTTGTTCCGGTATTCGGCGACGTCTTCCCGAGAAATATTGACACGGCCGGTGTATAGAGCATCAGCAGTGCTGTCATCCGCATAGCAATGAATGTTACCATTTAGCAACATATCATTGATATGCAGAATAAACAGCGTTGGTGATAGCACACAGCCTTGTGGAACACCAGCGTTAATAGGCTTGTAGTCGGAGCATGCACCGTCTCCAACGACCTTGATGCTCCGATCTGCAAGGAAGCTGGTGATCCAATTGCACAATTTCTCGGTAAGCCTTCTAGGGAGCTTTGAAAGAAGCGCTTTGTGCCAAACCCGATCGCAGGCCTTAGCAATGTTCAAACTAACGGCCAACACCTCCTCCTTGGACTCTACTGCCTCCACCTATTTGTGAATCATGTAGACCTGAAGATCACCAGCTGATCAATCTTTTTTAGGTATCGGGTGGATAAAAGCTGCCTTTCATGACTTCGGGACTACGCCTAGGGAGTACAAGTGCCGAAAAAGACGCGTTAGGACCGGTGCCTACTCCGGAGCATAATTGGGGGGATTCCGTCAGGCCCACTTGACTTCTGAATGTCCAAGGAGAGGAGTGCTTTGCGAACCGAGCGCTGTGAGAATCGCACATCCGGCATGGATCACTCACACCACGGGATGCTTGGCGGTGTTTTCTCCCCATCTTCAAGAGTCGAGTTGGACGCAAAAAGGGAGCCTTAAAGGTCGGCTTTGTCTTTCGCAGCTTGGGCCAATAAGTCGTCCTCCCTGTGCAGAGATGGTAGTGATGGCTTACAAAAATTCCCTTGGACAGCCTTGGCGAGAGACAAGAATGCACGGGTTCCCGAAGGAAGGCGATCTAGTTTGTGCTCTGACTTTGCCTTGGCAATAACACTTTTGAAGGATCTGCAGGCGAAGTTATACTTTTTTTTAAGTATGCTGGTGTTTACATCTCGAGTCGCCGAAGCCGTAGCCCAGGCTTGATAACACTCCTAATTACTGTGTAATGCAGTCTTACAGGAGCGACCAAATCAAGGCTGAGATCTGTCTCCGATGGGTACCACAGATGATAGAATAAATAGTTCCATTCCCTGTAGCACCACATTAGTGACAGAGTCAGCAACAGCGCTGGGATCATCCGGCGAGAAGCAAATCCGCCTTCATGGGTAGGATGCAAGGAGAGACCGCATTCCGTCCCAATCCGCCGACCTGTGATGCCAAACACGGCGGCAACCTGCAGAACGCAACTGCGAGGGGAGCGTGAGTGGCACCATACTCCGGATCAGACAATGGTCCGAAGAGCAGAGAGGGGCATCGACAGAAACCTGATATCTGGCCGGATGAGAGGTCAGTAGTAGGTCCAACAGGGAAGGTGTATGATCCTCCACATCTACAATCTGTGTAGGCGAAGTAACCAGTTATGTCAGACCATATGCCAAAGTCATAAACAGATCTCCCCGCATGATCGGTTTAACATGAACCGAGCCATTCGGCGTGGTGGGCGTTAAAATTGCCAAGGATCACGAAAGTTAAAGGTTTTCATACGTTTTTCCTCTGCACAGCCCTACGACATAAAAGGTCTTGGGATCAGCATTAAGCCCAGCCCCTGAGCAGAGGTGGTAGTTACATAATATACAAGTACATGAAGGTTATGATGTGTGTATGTATGTAATGAATGAGTGATTTACACATTAATATCCTCATATCAAAATTATAATTATAACACGTTTTCAACTTCAATAAATTCTAATGTCTTCAGTCATTCAGTGAGTTTAGTTTACAGATTCCATAAGTCATAGGATATGTATCTAGTATTTTATTTATTTTATTATATAATTAATGAGACGAGATGTTTTGTACCAATTGCGAGCAAATTTAGTCTTGGTGTATTTTAATGTGGCGACTCTATCTTTTCTTCTTTTATTTAAAATATTGGTGTCAATATTAAAGGACATGTGTTTTTTCAGAACTACGTGCAAAATGTATAGTTTACGAACTGTCTATAAATACAATGAATTTGTTGAAAACTGACGTGTTTTGAAATACATAATTTTTAACAATCTCCTTTAAACTCGTTCTAATTGTATAAAATGAGTTTTTGCAGCGCCACACACGCCACGTTGCCACGTTGGCACAATCTCTTTTGATTTATTATATAACGCCATATCGTTATATAATAAATCAAAAGAGATTGTGCCAACGCAATATGGATCTGATCAAGTAACTTTTTATTTGCAACTTGTCATAGTGTTTTAAAAATCCGCATTAATTTACGTAATCTGCCAGAAACTAATTCGACATGAGACATCCATGAAAGTCTATAGTCCACTTAGACACCAAGGTACTTCGTAGAAGTTAGTCTAGTTATAGTGGGGCAGTTGCAATTCGTGCTAACTAGCGGTTGACAGCAATGAATCTTAATAGCACTGCAAAAATCAGGCAGACTGTTTTTTATGGAAAACAAAATACAGTTTGTTTTGCTGGTATTTAACGTTAGTAAGTTAAGGCGTAGCCATTGCGAAATCACAGCCAAAACCGTACTCTGTATTAATCTTTTAATTGTCCAAGGAGTCGCCTGTAAACACAATGGCCGTGTTGTCAACATATGAAAATATGCTAGCATGTGGAATCTTCATATTGCAGAATTTGTTTATGAATATTAGAAACAGGGTGGGTCCTAAGACGCTTCCTTGCAGTACGCCATAAGTAACACTAGTTTTTTTGACTTATATGTGAACCTATTTTTACCCTCTGAGTCCTACCAGTCATGTAACTTTTAAATAAGTCAAGGGGCACACCTCTAATCCCACAGTTTTCTAACTTCTGCAACAGAATGGGTGTAGACACGGTATCAAATGCCTTTTTAAGATCAAGAAAAACTGAGAGGCAGTTTGTCTTTTTATCAAGATTATCAACAACTACAGAAGTTAGGACTTCTTTAGCATTTTCAGTCGATTTCCCTGCTTGAAAGCCAAATTGTGAACTTGATAAGATATCGAACTTATTGAGGAAACTTATGAGCCTGTTTGTTGTTGGTAAGTTTTTCTATAACTTTTGATATTACCGGCAATACCGAAATTGGTCTGTAGTTGTTGATATCCTTCTCATCTCCACTCCTATGCACAAGTGTTACTAGGGACTCCTTGAGCAATGACGGAAATATACCTTTGCGAAAATAAAGATTGATTAAATGACAAAAAACTGACACAACGTCTGCTCTTGCAAGTTTTAGGAAACTATTATCCCAGCCTGGTGCACTATTTGATTTTAATGCAATCAGAATAGAGTGTACTTCTTCCATATCTGTATTGTAGAGAGCAAAAGATGATGTTTGAGTATTTGTACAAAAATTGTGCATAAATTGTGTCTTGTTTGGCTGGACAATCGCATCGGCCAAGTTTTTGCCCACACAACTAAAATAGTTATTAGCTTAATCAACGGAATCACCTGCGCAATGCCCAATCTGCAGTTACTTTGTATTATCCCTTTTAGAGTGTTTCCTATATGTTACTTTAGCAATATTTTTCCAGAGATTTCTAGAATCACCCACCGAGACCTTCAGAAGTTTCTGTTCATATTTCGTTGAACAGTGGTACAGTCAGTCAATCAGTAAACATGGATTTTTATCTATATTCACTCATGATCTCCAAAAATAGAACCTTATCGTTTTTTTTTCAAATTAGTAATAATAAAGAACAGATTCTACTGCCTTTTTAAAATAATTTAAAATTTAAATATTTTATTCTTTGAGATATCAAAATCTTTATTTTTATTATAAGTTATTTTTTACCTCTTTGAGTGAAAAGGAAAAGACAATGTCGTTTAAAAAGTACACCGTACTGGTTATATAGCCTACTCTTTCGCTCTTACGGCTATATGACTCTGGAACGAAATACCTCTTGACATTAAATAGCTTGCGACAAATTCTTTATTCTTTGCTGCACTACCTCCCTATAGCTCTGCTTAGCCTAATGATTGACTGGGAGAGAATGCCTTAAGGCATTAATTTCGCCATTTGTTGTGCATAAAAGTCTAAATAAATAAATAACTATATTACAAACTTTATTCTCTATAGTCGGATTGAGAACCTCTTCCTTTTTTCGAAAGCTCGGTTACCATGTTGAAATATTATTTTGGGCCTTGGTTACCACAGCTAAAAATATTTATTTGCTGTATTAACATTATTGTGCTTTCATACCTGTTCACCAAAAATATTCAACTCTTCTTATTTGTAGGTCCCAAGTGATTCAAAACTATAACTGTATTAAGTTTCGCAAGCCCACATCATTCTAACTGCTGTCAGAACTTATCTAATTTACTGCTCATGTAACTTATTACAAGTCTTCGTATAGCGGGATATGGGTACATTTCTTATTACTTTACTATAGACAGGCTACAGTTATTTAGGTATTAACATTAAAGTCGGTTATTTTTAAAATAAAACCACACCCTCCAGGTGGGAATGTTGTCTAGCACTGACTTATAATAATAAAAAAATGTGAGTTTAAAATAACATAAAAGTTTTGATGATTCTAGGGAGAATAATAGATTATATTCAAATAATTATCTTACTGTCATCGGTTCTTAATACCTCTGCATTTTTAGCACTAAAACGTTTTATATAATAAGGGTGACAAAGGGTACACGTAGTCCAATTGATATTAAGTGTAAGGGCGCGTATCGATTATGCGCTCAAAGACGTCGCACATTGGCGCGCGAAAAACATACCGTCTTGGCGCGCGCAAAATTGTTCGTTGGAACGCTCAAACGTAGAGCGGGGAACGGCCCGTCTGGTGTTGGTTTTTACCGCGTATCAAAGTAAAGGGTTTTTCAACAAGAACTTTGTTTTTCAATTGGGGCAACACCAAAAACATGACAGTTTTGACATTTAGTTTTTTGACCTATTCGTAGTAGATGCTTTGGCAATTGGTACAATGAATTCAATTTTGCTCTAAAATCGCATTAAAATAATTAAAATCCACTATGAAAATGGTGGTTCTGTTAAAGTTACGTTTCGTAAAATTCATGATATTTTCGGACAACATAATCGTCCTTCTGAGACCGCTATTAAGAATTTGGTCGCTAAATTTGAATCGACAGGCTCGGTACAAAATTCGCCAACACCAACGCGTGTTCGACCGGGTCGTTCAACCGAAAACATCGCAGCCGTGAGCCACAGTGTTGAAGAAGATCCAAATTTGTCAATTCCTTGACGTTCTCAACAATTGGGGTTATCCAAAACCACCACATGGCGAATTTTGCGTAAGGATTTGGCTTTGAAGCCTTACAAAGTTCAACTGGTGCAGGAATTGAAGCTGACCGACCATTCACATCGCCGTAGATTCGCTCAATTCATTCAGCAACAGCCCGCTGGTTTTTCTGAAAAAATCATTTTTTCAGACGAAGCCCATTTTCACTTGTCAGGGTACGTCAACAAGCAAAATTGCCGCATTTGGGCTTCTGAAAATCCTAAAGCGGTTATTGAGAAGCATTTGCATGCTCAACGTGTCACTGTATGGTGCGCTATGTGGTCTGGAGGCGTGATTGGGCCGTTTTTTTTCGAAGATGAGGCTGGAAATGCGGTAACGGTCAATGGATCACGCTATCGCGAGATGTTAACATTTCAATTTCGGCCTATTATTGATGACATCCATATCATAAATATGTGGTTTCAACAGGACGGTGCCACATGTCACACAGCCAACGAAACGATCAATTTATTGCAAACCAAATTTCCCGATCGCATAATTTTACGAAATTCAGCTGTGAAATGGCCAGCCAGATCGTGTGATTTAACACCACTGGATTAATTTTTGTGGGGCTATGTTAAGGACAAAGTCTATACGGAGCCAATCGATTCGATCGCGGCCTTAAAACTCCGTGACGTGATTAACGAAATAGACCCGCCATTTTGCCAAAAAGTAATTAAAAACTTTGATGAAAGAATCGACATCTGTCAGCGTGGTCGTGGTGGACATTTGCCAGAAATAATTTTTCATTCATAATTGCCAAACTTTTCTCTTCGTAATACAATAAAAATTTGAATCATCTTCATCTAAACTCTTTGTTTTATTTTGTTTTAGAAAACAAAGTTCTTGTTGAAAAACCCGTTGTAATATAGTTAAGTTTTGGCGTGCGCGCCAGGTGGGACGGTTGTTTTCATCGTTCGTGTTTGTTGCGATCCGAGCTATGGACAACAAAAGTGAACGTAAATTGATAAAATTTTATGGTTCAAAAGATCTGCTGTAGTTATTTTAACCGACTTCAAAAAGGAGAAGGTTCTTAATTATTTTTGATGTTTGTTCACCGATTAACCAAAGACACCTGAACCGATTCGGAAAAGTCTTTTTTATTTCAAAGAGTATATTTCCCAAGTTATCCCATTTAAATTTTATTAAAATCGGTCAAGCGGTTTTTAAAAAAATCAACAATAAATAATATACATTGAAGTCGGTTGTACAATTTTTTTTTTAATTTACCACTTGTATCATAACTCAGAGATCAGCTCAAGCTGTAACGGCTGCCGCGCGCTGGGCGCGCTTAGTGGATACACTTCGAATATTTGGCACGCGTTCCGGGGAACGCACTGGTCGGTGCAGTCATTCATGGCGCGCGCGCCAGGAGCGCGTAATCGATACGCGGCTTAATATATTTCATCGATTAAATGAAAATGCAAGCAAAATGCAGATGCGTTGTTACCCCTGGGGACTAAGCAGGAATGCGTTGTTACCAGTCATAAGTGTGTCCGATATTCTACACTCACGATACGAAACAAAGCAGTATTATTCAGCTGTTTCACGTTGGTATTCTATGAGATCGTAGTTCTACCCCGGTCGAGCCGATCCAGCTATAGCTGCAGAGTTGCTCTATTACATAGTAAACTCAATTATTAAATTCCATTACATTCATACATACATACAGATCGAGCTTATAAAAGCGTTCTAATCACCATCATCGTCATCATCATTACATTCTTTCACAAATCGCCTGATGAATATTGGCCTCTCACAAGAATGCCACAATACACTACTATATACTAATTTTATTATTCCACCTGTTCTTATATAGCTAGTATAATTTTTCAAATCATAATTTAGATCTTTTTTATCTCTAATGGAAGCAACTTTGAGTATGTGCCTATTAAGTTTTATTTCAAAACTGGCTCTCGTTGGCAAACAGTAGCCTTATCTCTTCTATGTGTAAGTCTCATTCTTTGTGTTGAAACAAAAAAGAGCTTTTTATACAGCGAGTACAAAATATATTCATATTAAAATAAAGAGATGTAAATGAAATCTACCAGTATATAGTTTTCATTGTGTTGATTTAGTATTAAGTATTTTATTTACACCTACTTTTTTATTGAATTAGGTTGACAAACAATCACATAGACCATCTGATAGTAAGTGGATGCTATGGCCTATAGATATCTACTTCTATTTACCCCAAATTACGAATCAAAATGGAGATGCGTTGTCATCCCTGAGGACTAGGACGGGTCTTCGATTCCCTACACTCACCATTCGAAACAGAGCAGTATTAAGCACCAGATGGAAGTTAGCGTAGAACATTCTTTTTTTTAACTAAACTGTATGCCAATTAGTTGCTCCATAAATGCTCCAGCAGAATCCGAAATTGCTCCAGCTCTATTGTTATTAGTTAATTTATAATTAATTTAAAAAAAAATTAAGTATCAAAAATTTAATTTTGCAATAAAGTATAAAATATCTACTTTTTTTAAATTAAACTGTATGCCAATTAGTTGCTCCAAAAATGCTCCAGCAGAATCCGAAATTGCTCCAGCTCTATTGTTATTAGTTAATTTATAATTAATTTAAAAAATTTAAGTATCGGCAATTCAATTTTTTTAAAAAACATAAAATATCTACGTTTTAAAATTAAACTGTATGCCAGTTATTTGCTCCTTAAATTCTCCAGCAGAATCCGAATTTGCTCCACCTCTGTTGCTATTAGTTAATTTATAAATAATTTTTAAAAAATGTAAGTATTGAAAATTTAATTTTGCTATAAAACAGAAAATATATAGTTTTTAAAATTAAATTGTATGCCAATTAATTGCTCCTTAAATGCTCCAGCAGAATCCGAAATTGCTCCATCTCTATTGTTATTAGTTAATTTATAATTAATTTTTAAGAAAAAATAAGTATCGAAAATTTAATTTTGCTATAAAACAAAAAAATATCTACTTATTAAAATTAAACTGTACGCCAATTATTTGCCCCTTAAATGCTCCAGCTGAATCCGAAATTGCTATATCTCCATTGCTATTAGTTAATTTATAATTAATTTAAAAAAAGTTAAGTATCGAAAATTTAATTTTGCACTAAAGTATAAAATATCTACTTTTTTTAATTAACCTGTACGCCAATTAATTGCTCCTTAAATGCTCCAGCAGAATCCGGAATTTCTATACCTCTATTGCTATTAGTTGATTTATAATTAATTAAAAAAAAATAAGTATCGAAAATTTAACTTTGCTATAAAACATAAAATATCTCCTTTTTAAAATTAAACTAAATGGCAATTAATTGCTCCTTAAATTCTCCAGCTGAATCCGAAATTGCTCCATCTCTTTTGCTATTAGTTGATTTATAATTAATTTAAGAAAAAAAAGGATCGAAAATTTAATTTTGCTATAAAACATAAAATATCTGTTTTTTAAAATTAAACTAAATGCCAATTAATTGCTCCTTAAATGCTCCAGTAGAATCCAAAATTGCTCCACCTCTATTGCTATTCGTTAATTTGTAATTAGTTTTGAGAAAGAGTGATCCCATTTGAGTAATAGTGCCATCATCAATAGAATGTAGTAACATTCTATAGTAAAAGTCATTTCATTGAATAAAAATTGATTGACTCTCAAAAGTGGTCCGTATAATAGATGCTAAATGGTATAAAGCCAAAAAAATAATATTGATGGGTGAGTTTTGAAATTATGGATTCTTATGAATGGATTAGACAACCATCTTAATAATTTTTTTGTGTTTGTGCCATCTAACGTCTTTTCTACGTACCACCATGAGAGTTAATCAATTTTGATTTGATAAAATGACTACTTATAGAAAGAAAGAAATAGATGGTGCTATCAAATAAAATTACGTATATAATAGATAGTAATTACCTAATTAACAAACAAAACAGATATGTCTCTTCTTAAGATCGAAGAAGATGATGCACTGTGACACATATGTATATAATTTTATGTAAATAAATGAATGATACACACCATCCATGTTATTCAAAAATCATTGATGAATAATTGAAATGTTTCCCTGTAATACAAAAGTTTCACTTCTGTCGTGTGTCTTCACGACACACACTGTTTTTGTAACACTTTTGTAATATATTTATATAAGTTATACAAATAAATAACTTACATAATATATATAAGTATTAATATAATTTATACTTTTTTTAAATTTAACACTGAGAAAATTAATAAAAATATATAAATATAAAGCTAAGGTGGAAATTCAAATAAACGAATAGGCAACATGACAGCTAAGTAAGTGTACAAGACTATTTCTTAACACTGTAGTTGTCGCGCCTTATAAAAACAAGAAGTGGTCACATGGATTTCATATGTAGTCCAATCTAAAATAAGAAGAAAGCCGTAAAATATCAATTTTACCTAATACATACTCTATTTTAAATAAAACAAGGTAACATTTAGTCAACGGTTAATTATATTAAATAAACAAAAACATTTATACCTCCTTTTTATTCAAATAATAATAATGAAAGAACTTTTACATATTAATATATGAAAATGACACATTAATTTCAAAGTGAGATCACAAATTATTATTTGCTGTGTATAATAATGTGACCGCTAGTGTTTCCTCTATTCGTTGATATAGTCTTCGACCAGCAAGTTATTATTTAAAAATAAATCATAAATAAATGCACATGCACGTGCTGCACTGAGCACGTCCTCCTACTTTTCAACTTTTAATACTTGACATGTCAAAAGATTCATTTTTAAGTGACTTTTCTGAAAATTTAAATATTATAATCCACCCGACCACTGTAGCTTTTAGGTGTAACTTTTAGGTTTTTCCAAAATTGATTTGTAATGTGATTGCGGATCGATATCGATATTTTTTTTATTACTCATTGAAAAAGCATCAAAATTTAAGCACTCAACTAAAGAAGAACATTATTGAGTAGATTCTGTTACCTAGTCTAAACATAATTGACAATGACAGCTGAGTAGCTGAGATGCGGCTTTTGGACTTTGGACTTTTTGCTTATTATTTTATATCAATCTAAACGTCTTTGACCAGTAATTTTAAAGATAACATGTCCTGAGTGGGCTAAGCCCACGTAACTGGCCTTTTACTTGTATTAAAATAAAAATGTACATAAACAATTTCTATCTTTAGATATAATAAATTCATAAAATATTTTATCTCTTAACTAAATGATGCCCGCGACTTCGTCCACGTGGACTAAGGTTTTTTAATTCCCGCGGGATTTATTTAATTTTCTGGGATAAAATGTAGGTTATGTGTTAATTCAGAGTACCCAAATATATATACAAGAATTGCTCGTTTAAAGGTAGTAATAAACGTAGTAGTAGAGCAATTCTTTAAACAAAAAATAACAATTATAAATTAATTAATTAATACCGAGCAATTATATAAGGTGGTACGCAAAAAAGACGCTAGATGGCTTAAACACAAAAAAACTATTAACATGTTTGTCCAATTCATTCATAAGAATCCATAATTTCAAAACTCACCGGTTAATATTATTTTTTTGGGTTTATGCCATTTAGTATCTATTCTACGTACCACCTTGAGAGTCAATCAATTTTTGTTCGATAAAATGACTTTAACCATAGAATGTTACTATATTCTATTTATGATGGCGCTATTACTCAAATGGGATCACTATCTCAAAATTAATTATAAATTAACTAATAGCAATAGAGGTGGAGCAATTTTGGATTCTGCTGGAGCATTTATGGAGCAATTAATTGGCATACAGTTTAATTTTGAAAAGTAGATATTTTCTGTTTTACAGCAAAATTAAGTTTTCGATACTTTTTTTAAAAAAAAATTAATTATAAATTAACTAATAACAATAGAGGTGGAGCAATTTCAAATTCTGCTGGAGCATTTAAGGAGCAATTAATTAGCATACAATTTAATTTAAAAAAATAATGTTCTACGCTAACTTCCTTCTGGTTAATTTTTAAAAAATTAATTATGAATTAACTAATAACAATACAGGTGGAGCAATTTCGGATTCAGCTGAAACATTTAAGGAGCAATCAATTGGCATACAATTTAATTTAAAAAAATAATGTTCTACGCTAACTTCCTTCTGGTTATTTTTTTTTAAATTAATTATAAATTAACTAATAGCCATAGAGGTATAGCAATTTTGGATTCAGCTGGAGCATTTAATGAGCAAATAATTGGCATACAGTTTAATTTTAAAAACTATATATTTTCTGTTTTATAGCAAAATTAAATTTTCGATACTTACATTTTTTTAAAATTATTTATAAATTAACTAATAGCAATAGAGGTGAAGCAAATTCGGATTCTGCTGGAGCATTTATGGAGCAAATAATTGGCATACAGTTTAATTTTAAAACGTAGATATTTTATGTTTTTAAAAAAAATTGAATTGCCGATACTTAAATTTTTTAAAAATTAATTTCAAATTAACTAATAACAATAGAGCTGGAGCAATTCCGGATTCTGCTGGAGCATTTAAGGAGCAATTAATTGGCATACAGTTTAATTTAAAAAAGTAGATATTTTATACTTTATTGCAAAATTAAATTTTTCATACTTAATTTTTTTTTAAATGAATTATAAATTAACTAATAACAATAGAGCTGGAGCAATTTCGGATTCTGCTGGAGCATTTATGGAGCAATTAATTGGCATACAGTTTAGTTAAAAAAAAGAATGTTCTACGCTAACTTCCATCTGGTGTATTAAGCTACTATTTTACGCTGGTTTTCTGTGAGAGCGTGGTCCTTTCCCGGTCAAACCGACCCATTCGTGCTACAACTATAATAAAGGTCCAGTATAGCATTACCAAGTAAACGCAAAGTATATATTTTTATGTTGATATGCATTAAGTAACCGTGTAGCGGCGGTGTAAGAATATTCACTCACTCACACACTAACCAATTATCATCTTGTGGGTCTCGTAAGTGGCAACATAGAGAAACAAATCAAGACATGACAGCAGCATCATTCTAATTACGACTAAAAATAAAAAGCGGTTACGAACCTGCTTGCCAAGCGTGGCAACTTTGGCAAATATTCCCCCTATGGAGCAATCTATGGAGGAGGCCTATGTTCAGCAATGGACTTTATAAACGGAAGGACTGTAACGGTATACATTAATTAACAAAACTCCTGTGGCTCCCATTAAGTGCTTATCAGAATCAGTATTCAAACGTACAGGAATAACTTTACTTTTCTTTTAAAAACTCGACCATAAAAAACAAGATATTAGTATAGGCGGTGTAAGAGAATCACCGATTTCATCTGACGGCTCCGTGGCGCAGTGGCTTAGCAATGAGTTGCTGCGCTGGGGGCCGCGGGTTCGAACCCCTCACGGAACAAGTATTTGTATGGCCTACAAATTATTGTTCCGGGTCTGGATGTTTGTTCGTGTGCAATTTGTGTTTCTAAATTGCCTCCACGATACAGCAGGAAATCCTAATGTGGGGGTAACGTTTTTTAAAAAATCAAATCAATCCAAAATCAAAATCCAAATCAAAATTTTGTCACAGCTTCACGCCAACGCTATCAGTATGTTCGATCTGGCATAAATAATAATAATAATAATCTTAATTTCGGATAACAAATGAGATCTATATCAGAGATATTAGAAAAATCACTAAATAATAATAATAATACAGCTAGGTGGACGGAGGAAGCAAAATGACACGCAAGCGCGCACACACGCACACACACACACACACACACACACACACACACACACACACACACGCGCGCGCGCGCGCGGGCACACACACACACGCGCGCGCACGCAGCCATACATACATACATGTATGTATGCATGCAGGGCCTTAATAATTTGCCTTATTATAGGACAGTCATGTTTTTGTGCTATAACACCCAGGATACTGTTGGAGCTATTCCTTGCTCTGCTTAGTAGCGATGCAGCTTTTGTTTTCGCATTATCGCGTCACACCCGTCGGTGTAGGCCTCACTGAACATGCCTAAAGCGCTTCAGTAGCGGGGCAGCCCCAAAAAAACTCTAAATGCATTGTTATATTGCACATTTAATGTTTTATACGCCCTTTGTGAGTAGTTGACCCAAAGGGAGCACGAATATAAAGACTGTCAGTAAGTAGTAGTTTTTAAGGCAGCAGAGTGGCCTTAAAAAGAGTTATTTTAACGGCATTACTGCATCTTGCAAACCTACGGGCCAACATATTACTCCAGGTCGTTAAAACCCTACGCTCCCTCTCCATGTCCATTTCATCACGCAAATCCTCGATCACTTAGTGTCCCAAGTATCTGAATTGTGATACTCTCGATAAAGCAGTGTTGTAGATTCTGATAGGTGGTATGTACGTGGGACTCTTGTTATTAGCTTTAAACAACACAAACTCACTTTTCTTATATATATATATATATATATATATATATTATAAATTAGACCGTGTTCATTTGCATAAGCCTCACAGATTCCCAGAAGCTTTCTGAGCGCACTGACCGAGGGACTCAGCAACACTATATCGTCGGCGTAACTTAGGTTGTTGACACACTTTCCATCCACATGGCGACCGACCTTAGTGCCGCTGAGTCTCTTGAGCAGCTCATTTATATACAAGTTAAAAAGTTGAGGTGAAATTTATTCCACCTTGTCTCACGCCACAGTTGATGATGAGTGACTTTAATTTGATCTAATTGTCTCGTCCCCCATATAACTTTACTAAACTGCACTTCAGCCCTTATAAATTTTACATTTATATCTACTATGGTTGGATAGTGATACGACCAAAAGACACAATAATCAACGTTAACATTAGCTATCGTTTTTTGCGCTGACTGAGTGACAAGACAGTGATCTAACCATAGCCTACACTCATGAGCTTCACTCACAAAACTATACGAGCCTGAGTCGATACCTATTATCTCAAAATCAGCACATGTCCAGTTTTGATCTACACAGAAATTTTTCACCTCCTTACAAAAACGTTCATTTGGATGCGCATTAAAATATCCTAGAATATAAACAGTTTCTAGTTCAGAGTTTTTAACAAAGGCATTTATTTCACCTAGGCACTGTGTCATTTCCAACAGGTTTTCATTACTGTCCGTGGGCATATAGACACAGATAATAAGAAAAGATCTGAAATCAACAGTCATTTTCATTGCCGCAATTCGTGAAGTAATACACTTAATTACCGATACACTCTGAAAGACACTTTTTCGCCATAAAATAGCGACTCCTCCATATGGCCTTAACAGTGGTAGAGCCACGCGGCAGCTTTTGCTGTCGCACGGATGGGCCGGCTCGAACCGGGGTGGTACCACGACCTCACAGAAAACCAGCGTGAAGTAGAGGTTTACCTCTGCGTTTCGCTTGGTGAGTGCAGGTGGCCGGAGGCCCTTTTTACTGGAAATGAGGCATTCCATCTTAGTCCTCACGGGTGACAACGCATCTACATTTTGATTTGTAATAGAGGATAGATGTAGATGTCTATGGGCCGCAGCAACCACTTACGATCATGTGGACTGTGTGCTCGTTTGTCACCCTTATCATATTAAAAAAATGGCCTTCCTCGAAGTATTTCAGCGCCTACATCTATTGCCGAATTTCCCGTGTAACCAAAACCTTTGTGTATTTTCCCTAAATCGGAATGTCTCATGGCAGTAACCGGGTCTCTTGTAGAATTACACAATCGGCTTTCTCACATAAATCTCTTACATCTTCAAACGATCTCTTAATACTTTTACAATTAAAAGAAATTAGTGTCAAAATAAAGTCATACCTTTTATTTATATGGCAAAAATCCTACGTATACCCGCCTCGCAGGGCAAGGAAAACAGTCGTAGAGCCACGCGGCAGCTTTTGCTGTCGCATGGATGGGCCAGCTCGAACCGGGGTGGTACCACGACCTCACAGAAAACCAGCGTGAAGTAGAGATTTACATCTTCGTTTCGTTTGGTGAGTGCAGGTGGCCGGAGGCCCTTTTTACTGGAAATGAGGCATTCCATCTTAGTCCTCAGGGGTGACAACGCATCTAAATTTTGATTTGTAATAGAGTATAGATGTAGATATCTATGGGCCGCAGCAACCACTTACCATCAGGTGGGTGTGCTCGTTTGTCACCCTTATCCTATAAAAAAAGGATGAGTTATGTCAAACTTAAATCGATTGAAACCTCATGATGGCTACAAGAACGCTTTTGGACACATCCGAGCCCTAACGAGCACTATGTTCTCTCACCTATTATGAAATTTTACCACATGAACCATTTACGATGGAAACCCATATAATATGTACATAAATATTCTTCTTTTTACTACTTCTTTATTTGTTCGTAAAAGTCTTGATATTGGCCTCTTCTGTTATAGGGAGATTCTGTTTTAATCGTCACGCTTGGCAGGTGGATTGATGTCAGTGACCGACGTCTTTTTTATTAAATAAGGCTGACAATCGAGCATATATTTCACCCGATGTTAAATGTTGCTGTGGCCGATATACATTTTCATTAATCCTCGATAAACAATTTAAATGCAGATGCGTTGTCATCATTGAGGACTAAGATAGAATGGCTCGTTTCCAGTAAAAATTGTCTGCGGTTTTCTAAACTGACCATAGGAAACACCGCGCTAATGAACTGCTATTTTACAATGCTGGTGTGCTGTAAAACAAAAAAAGAAACAAAAACAGAATCTTCTTATTCAATGTAGATTATAAATAATACTCATTGAAAGTCACTCTTTTGTTTATTTACCACTGGTTCGGAAAAAATCCTGTCTGTCCTAGGAAAAACCAGCAAAAAACACAGCGGAAAAAAATTAGCTTACAATCATGTATGTTAAACAATTAACAAAATTGGCAGTATGGAATAAATCCAGAAAAGTAATATCATATTATTTCATATGTAGAGCAAAATGCAAAATGATTCTGTTTAATGGAAAGATGTGTGTTACAGCACACTTCAAGTCAATATGAAGCTATGTTACATAAATACTTAAGTGCTGTAGAGATCTATTTAGATTTTTTAAAGAATATCTGCGCACCGCTACAATCACAGCCGAATTTACTACAGTGTCAAAATTGTACCGACGGTAGGCTGTTTAAAGGTAAACGGGGATTAAATAGACATTAAACGATGTCACAGTAAAAGTATTTCGGCTTCACAGCCTACCGTAGAAATTCATTAATCTATTAGTAATTCCTCTAATGACACAAATTTTTCCCTTTTTCCAGAGCAAATTTACAATAATCATCGTTATGTACCAGTGATTATAAGTTAGTTTTTAAAAAATAGTTTACTCTGCCTTATGTTAATCGATAATCACATACTGCATAACATCCTGGGGTGGTACTGAAGGAAAATAAATAATAAAAATGGAACGAGCACAGAGAGTTATACTAATAGTATCCGCCTCACTTCCCCTTCTTTACCCTACTTTATACTTATACAAGCGTTGGAAAGTCCTATCTGTCAGGCTCTACAATGAATCCTTAAAAAACACTCACTCTCAGTATGATTCACAATTGATAAAAGATAAGCGCAGAAATCTGCTCTGTTACTACAGCACTTATTGCACAAAACTTAATGTAAAACAAATATAATTTGAGTGTCTATCGCGTGTCCCCATAACAAAATACCATACGACATTATGCTATGAAAATGGCTAAAGTTAACGAGTCTAGCTGTTTCAACACTGGTAAGATTTCTAATCTTTTTACAGCATATGCTGCAGAACTAAGTCTGCTTGCTGCGGGTCTAGTGTGATTTCAAAAAAAAAATGCGGTATCGATAAGATTCAGTTCCTCCCCATTAAAAATATATTAGTATTAAAATTTTTGACATTTGGTGTCATTAATTTCGTACATTTCGTTTGAGTGTCATTTAAATGCAAATTATTAACATTAAACCAATTTACTAATTTAAATATAGCATTAATTAATTCATCATATTTTAATTATATATTTACACATCATCATATCGTAATTGTCGTTTTAATTTAAAAATTAATGAAGTGTCATTAGCAAATAATACCATATCATGGTTATCCCCTACTATGTAAGACAGCGACCAGTGGTCCACGGATCACCACTGGTCCGCAAGAGCTTAAATATGGGCCTTGAAAGATTTACACATTTTATCTATCTAATTTGCTTCAATAACACATTTATTATTTTCTTGTCACACGGGCAGTGCATCGCCACGCGTCACATTAGTATCTACTAGCTTTTACAATAAATACACAAATAATATTGTTAAGGAATGCTTCTTTTCAGTTTATTATATAAATACGTTATAAGTTGTGATCATAATTTATTGTTAGGTTTATACAGTTATTTCATTCACCTTGTGGTCCCTGCTAACTACGAAAAAATTAAAGTAGTCCTTGGTCAAAAAAAGTTTGGGAAACTATGATGTAAGTTAAGTCATTAATATATATGTAAAAAGGGTAATTGAGTATAGTACAGAGACTAATTTTGTAGTAAGGAATAATAATTAATTCGTTTACACGAATTAATTATCCAACGAGTCGAGGATAACCTAGTAACGGAATACGACAAACACATCGTTCCACGTCAGAGCTAAGACTGCTCTAACGGCGGCCGCTCCGTCCGTTTTATACAAACAGGACGGGCGGCACCGCAGGTGCAATGCCGCAGGTGTGCAGTACACGTGTCGTTTACAAGAATTCTGTCTAGGTAAACCGACGCCGTCGCACCTGCAACGGTGCAGGTGCCGTCACGGCCATGCTGACATGCATGCGTCCTCGCACGCGCTCCATCACAATCTTACTTATCTGTAGAAAGAAAAACATCGTCCGATCATCCTGATAGAACAGCGTCTGTTCCGGTATATATTGACCCTTCAGATTTGGGCGACAATCAGTTTTGTTCCGGCAGTAAGCCCTACAAAACTTTAATCATCTTTATGCTAGATCGGAATGATTAGTCTGTAGCTTTTTCTATTTTTTATTTTTTTTTTCAAGTACTGTTTTCGCTCGTCCGTGATCACTATTCCCTATAGCCATATCATTGGACCGGCAAACGCCCTGCAATGGTAGTAAGAACTATTTTTCTTACTCTTTTTTTTCAAGTACTATTTATGCTAGTCCGGAATCACTATTCCCTGTTATATATAGCTATATCATTGGACCGGCAAACGCCCTGCAATAAGTGTGCGGTAAGAACCACTTTTTTTTCTTACTTTCTTTTTTTTCAATTCAGTATAGAACAATTACAGACTAGCCAAACCGCAAACATGTCCCTGTCACAATCACACAAAAGTGTATCGTGAGGGACGTAGTGACATGATAACACCTAAGTATGCAAACCAACAGCAACACGACACATCCCAGTGCTGCACAAACCAGCCTCTCAGCGACACCATCTTCCTCTCCTTCACTAGAAGAAAACCTCCGCTAGAGTGATGCAACCTCTTTGTATTTTTTAGACACACAGACAAGGCTACCTCTGACTGTCGCGCGTCCTCGTGTGGTTGACAGTGAACAGCATACGGTCTATCAGTTATCACCACCTGCTAACAGATATTAACTCTTGTTAAATATTACTACGGTCGACCATCCCAGACTTCATTTAAGTCTGGAACGCGCCGATATGGCTACCTCCAGGCAAACGCACTCCAGCTTTTCGTTCTGCTGCGGTCGTGCCTCATTCGCGCCAGCGAGCCGTCGCTCCGTACTGGCGCTAGCAAATCGTAGCACTGCTTTGCAAAATAAAAAATTAAAGGAAATGGAGAAAAATATATTGCGAACCATGGAACTCAGAGCCTGGAAAGTTCATCACATATTCTCTTAAGAAACGGCAACTATATGACATTTAAAAACATTGCAAAAAATGGAAACTATGTGAAGAGACAGATACCACAATATATTTCGAAGGGCAGGAGGCAACTGCGCAAAATTTACGAAAAGCCGTCCATTTACAGCGCTAAAGCACCATTTGTTCGGCGGCCGCTTGAATTGCCCTGCCGTAAGATCAGCCGATAAGTTACCGACTGTAGCGGTGTAGGCTCAATCTTACTAGCGCTCGGCCGTACTTGACCATGTTCGATTAGCCGTCACAACATCTCCCTCATTGATCATTGTTGTAGAAACTTCTACGAATCCCTCAACATCAAACCCCAATCTTGTCGACGACACAATATTCAGAGCAAACTGCAACACTGATTAACACATTAGAACACAAAAATGTCACTTATTATTTTCAATTCATAGCGTGTTAAAGTTAATCCTTTATTTTGGTACATCCCTTAAACGTTTTGAACTTCAAAATATAGCAAATGATAATCATGTTTCGCGTGAACTATCAAATTACAACAAAACTTGAACAAGTTAATTAGAAAGCCTCCAACATTTCTTTCGAAATTTGTTAACATATTTAGGTACGTCAAGATATAATGAAAACACTTGCGGGTACTTTTAATACAAATCGAACAAATTAAAAAAAATTGGCTTAAATAATTTCACTTTATCTTTTCTCTACACTTTAATGATACAACAATATTGTAAGTAGGACAGCAAATTTCATTACGGTATTTAACATAAAAACAGATTCATCAATGCGGAATGCATTATAGTCTTTAACAAATGTAATAATCCTCATACTATTCGAAGATTATATGTGGTCAATAATGGGGACTTTATCCCACTTCTGATGTAGGAATGTGTAATTGAGTATAGTACAGAGACTAATTTTGTAGTAAGGAATAATTCGTTTACACGAATTAATTATCCAACGAGTCGAGGATAAACTAGTAATGGAACACGACAAACACATCCATATAGTGTATTATCTATGAACACATCGTTCCACGTCAGAGCCAAGACTGCTCTAACGGCGGCCGCTGCGTCCGTTTTATACAAGCAGGACGGGCGGCACCGCAGGTGCAATGCCGCAGGTGTGCGGTACACGTGTTGTTTACAAGAATTCTGTCTAGGTAAACCGACGCCGCCGCACCTGCAACGGTGCAGGTGCCGTCATATACAAGAAACAGAAACAGGGTGAGAATTGAGCCTTCAGTGGCATGCCATTTGTACTATCGACCCAGAAGAGCTCATAATATTAATGACAACTACACTGAGAGCATGGTCCTAGCGTAGTCCCGGTCGGGCCAACCTATTCGTGCTACAACGTACCATTACATTCTTACACACATCACGTTGCTATAGATGTATCGCCATTCATCGGAAGCCATAAGATTTTTCTAGCATTTGCAATTTTCAACTCTAACGTCATGTAAGAGGTGAAAATCGCCAATTTAAATAAGCCAATGGTTCGCGATTGCGAAAGTAAAAATTGTAAAGTATTCTTATAGGCCGTCACAACAGGACATTGTTTGTATATAATTAATACAACAAGATGACACGGCTACAATAAATTGACAAGGATCCTTACAAACAAATCAAAATATTTGTGATGACTGCGGAAATTCATATAACCAAGAAATATTCTTATTTGTCTGCAGGCAAAAAAACCCTTAATGCCATTTATTTAGCTCTGAGTAAAATTCCTTCTAATACAAGATTTTTTTTGCTTCTTTTAGGCTTTGTTTTGCTTACGAAAGAAATTTTAAGCGAGTAACGGTATTTTATTATATTTGACGCGTGTTTTCTTTCATGTTCACGGATTTTCGGACCGATGAACTGATTTTAATAATAATTCATAGATTCAATAAGCTATACAAAGGGTACACTTCATTGCGTAGGTATATGGCCGTGAAGGAGGCAATAGAGGTGTGTCAGGATTATTATCTACCCTCCTGGGTGTCAGGAAAAAGTGTTTATGTATGTAAAAAATAATAAAAAATTAAGAAGAAGTCTTAATGGTCGCAAGTACTTAGTGACCACTGTTTTCGTAAATTATGTTTATACGTGGTAGAGCCATACCGCAGCTATATTAATAGTATAGTTGTAGCACGAATGGGTCGGCTCGACCACGGCAGGATCACGCTCTCTCAGAATAACAGCGTAAATTAGCAGCATAACGCTACTGTGTTTCGTATGGTGAGTGTAGAGAAACGGACACCTCTATACTAGAAGCGAGGCTTTCCGTCTTAGTCCTCACGGGCGACAACGCATCTGCATTTTGATTATAGTCGAGGATAGGTATAGATGTATATGGGCCACAGCAACCACTTACCATCAGGTGGACTGTGTGCTCGTTTGTTACCCTTATCACATACAAAGGAATATCTTTACATAAAAAACACTTACAAAAGAGTTTCGGAGACATAAAGAATGCGAACAAAACTTTTTCCAACAGAATTAACCTTCTTCTTCATTAAGTTAACCTTACAGACAACTTGGTCGCATAGTTGTATTACAAGCTTTTGAAGTTGAATACTTCGCGTGCCTGTCTTCAGTTTAAGTTTAATCATATTGTTTGCTTTTGTTGCGTTGATAACTTGCTTAAATTACGTAGGAAATATTCAACGCGTTTATAATTGAAGTTAGAAAACGTAGTAAGATTTTTTTAAATTTTATTGTACTAAAATTTTCCTTTTTAATTTTATTATTGATATAATATAATATTATGGTCTACTATCCAACATTTTCTGTGGACGTTTTAAGATACAGCAGAGGGGAAAACAATATACATCCGAATTGTAAGACTACTTTATAATTTAATTAAACTGTTTACAACTCTGACTCTATAACCATTTTAACAAGTCAGCTTGCGGTAGAAAGTATTATGCTAGAAATTTCTGCGGGATAAATACACAACGAGGGTATCCGCAAAAAGAACAGGAGTACTTGATAGCCCAACGCATCAGTAAGCTAAAGTGACAATAGGCTTGTCTTATATATCGAAGAACCGACAACCGATGGGAAGAAAAAGGTTATTGAGTCGCCGCCTCGTACTGGCAAGCGCATTTATAGGCGATCCCTGAGCTCACGCCAGCAGTCGATGGATGCGGGTAGCTTGGAGACCGTACTTTGGGCAATTTGTTTTGAAGATAATTCATATGCAAGGTGCATGTGAATATTTTACGTGAAAAACATCAATCAGTACATTAAAAATTGATTTAAATAAAGTCACCAGCAGTTATGTTATTTACAAAATTCATCAGTTTATGTATTTTTTAGTGAAAACTTTTTTTACTTTAGTAATAATATGATATGCGGTAAAGAGATTATGTATTATCGGTAATCTGTAACTAATTACCAAAGAAACTCTCAGGTGTTGCACATTTAAATTTAAAATGAGGTAAAACTTCACTTACTTTAAATACTAGCGGCCGGTGCCGGCTTCGCTTAGATAAGATCTATTGATGTGGCGTTATTTAGATTTAAAATTATGAAAACCATTTATTTTATAAATGTTTTATTCCTTCGGAAAACCCTTTAAATTTTTCGAATAAATTATTAGCCTTAGCTCTCTCTATCATTGCTATTTATCTGTTCGTAAAGTTTCGTCACAATCGGTTCAGCCATTCCGAACATTAGCATGGACAGATAAACAAAGAGATTAATTAATATTATTATATTAATTATAATATAATTTAATTAATATACAATTATATATTTAATTAATATTATGAATTATAATATAATTTTATTAATATTAGATATATATTAATATATATCTAATATTAAGCAGAAAGAATCTTCCTAGTAACAACTAAAAATAATCAAAATATTCGGTTGTTAATCTACCTGCCAAGCGCGCTCACTGTTGCAAAACCGTCTCTATGAATCTGACGCAATTTATAGAGAAGGCCTATGTTAAACGATGGACTTTTAATAGGCTGTTATGACTGAATAAATGAATAGAATGATATGACCGGCCAAATCTTCAAGTGGTAAAATCTAATAAATATTTTCACGGATTATAAAACACAACATAAGACGCATTAAACGACCTGTAAAGATCACTTTACGAGTATAAAAGGTTTATTTTTACTGAAATACGAGGTACAAACGAGCACTTAGTCCGCCTGATAAGTGAATGATATATGCCATAGTCATCCATATCTTCGATTAAGAATGAAAATTCAGATTTTGCTTCTGAGAAATAAGATGTGATGCCTTATTACCAGTGAAAACGGTCTGCATTTCTCGTTACTTACCACAACAGTATTATTTTGCTAAATCGCACTAGTATTCTGTGCGAGCGAAGTCGTAACCCGACCGAGCTGACCCATAGAGCCGCATTATACAGAGTCGTTATTTTATTATTTATGTCATAACACTAAATTAATAAAAATATTAATTTCCTCTAGACTGAGTGTCGTTCACGTCGGCCAGTCTCGACGAAGACTAACCATCTGAGCAGGACAGAATCACAGTGCACGAATGTGTGCGCAGGTGTAATTATACTCTTTTTTCCACCATCCAATCAGGCTATTGAGATTTTCTCGATAGAAAAACCCGATTACTGATTTTTGGCTCAACAAATTTCGTCAGGTATTACAGAAAAATTAAAAAAAAAAAAGTAAACAACCAGTGCGTGTTCCCATTCAAGATATCTGGCCCTTTACTAATTTAAAATTATTAATATACTATACAGAAGTCAAGAACATCTAGATAGCTCTTGATATTCAAATATATCATGAACTTTTGATCTTTTAGTTTAGCATGTAATTTATAATAATCTTATTTTTTTAATTTATATTATTTTATTAAAAAGAACCTTAAATTTATACAACCACAAAAACAGAGTCCACACGACATAGCTATATACGAGTAGCTCGAAGAAACGACAATCAATGGGGAAGAATGGTTCGCGTAACGTTAAGCTAAGTTTAGGTGGCCGCCTACTAGATGGAGTGACGAACTGGTAAGATATACAGGAAATCCATGGATGCAGGTGACTCAGAACTTCAAGACCATGATTTGTGGTATTCCTTAGGGGAAGATTATGTTGAGCAGTGGAGTTGTGAAGGGCTGCAATAATGACAGTGATGTTATAAAAAATTATTCTAATATTTCATCATATATGACCTGCATCTTTGTATAATAACTAGTAATAATTACTGAATTTCAATTTCAATTATTGAAATTCAGTTGTGTGAATACAACGCCAACTATTTTCATAACATTTTTAGGGGTCCGTAGTTAAACAACAAGGAACCTTTACAGTTTCCCCACGTCCGTCCGTCCGTCCGTCCGCGGATTTACTCAGAAATCCTAGGTGCTACAAGTCTGTAATTTGGCACAGTTATAGATATTAATCAAGCCCACAAAACTGTGTAAATAAAATCTTAACAAAACCGGCAAAGTGCGAGTCGGACTCGCGCACCAAAGGTTCCGAACAAATCTGTAGGTATCTAAGTTTAAAATTATAAAAAATATTTTTTTTATATAATGTAACTTAAAAAGGAATGCTTTTCTCAATTTGTCCTTTATTTGTGCTATAAAACGTTTATTTGTACCAAATTTCAAGATTCTGAGTTCACGGGAAGTAACCTGTAGGTTTTAATTCCTTTGCGAATGTCGAAAATTTACGACATAAACGGTTTTATCTTTTGATTGCGTTGGCTTAGAAGTTTGATTTTTTCACAGCTCTAAAGGACAGTAGACTTGAGTATTTGACATGAATTTCAGCTTGATACCACCACGCGTTCTTGAGAAAAAGGGTGTTGACAGACCGTTTTTCCTTTTGAGGTACGGAACCCTAAAAAACTTTTCCGCGGTTTACTCAGAAATCATAGTTGTAGATATTAATCACGACCACAAAACTTTATATAAAATCTTAAAACATTTTTATTTTGGGTACCTCCCATACAGGTAAATGGAGCATGATTTTTTTACCCGTCTATTCTACCGTGTGGGATATCGTTGGACAGGTCATTCAAAAACACTGAACAACGCAAGAAGAACACGTTTTTGATTTAGGGGTTCGTTTGCGAAATTTTTAACGTTAAAGTGGTATTTTTCATTAGCCCCACCCTCTATACCAACTAAACCGCTGTTTTTGGAAATGTGAAAGTATATATAATGAAAAGAATGCTAAGAAGACTTTACAAGATAACGCATAATATAGTCAACTAACTTATAAAATGCACTTGGATTAGTAAGAATTTCGAAAATTGCCAGGTCGAGTCGTCTTAGGTGGCAACCGAACCCCCACCGGAGATTCTTAGCACCCCCTGCCCAGCCGTTACCATGGTTGCCACCGTAGCCAGGAATAGCGGGACCGCCGGGGACTGGGGGCCGTCTTTTTGTTACATTCATATGGGGGTATTTGCCATAGTTGCCACGCTTGGCGAGCGGGTTGGAAACCGCAGTTTTTTATTGTATTTTTGCTGTTATCAGGAAGATGCTGCTGCCCATCTCCTGCCTGTTTCCCTTTGTAGCCTTTTACGACACCCTCGGGAAGGTATGGGGTAGTGGATATTCTTAACCACCACTACATGGCAAGCTGTTTTTCATACTTAACATTAAAGCTTTAGCGTAGAATATCAATAATAATTTAGTAAAATAATAAACAATATAAAAATAAATTAATTGAAATTAAATTATAAGGAAATGTATTATGTCACATATGGGATTAATGAACAAGCGTTCTAGAAAATTTAGTGCAATAGTGTGTCGCCACATGGCACCCAGGGGAAGCTTTTGTGGAATTTAAAGGTATTACACTTTCTGCAGCCATATAAAGTGAAAGATTTATACAGTTTTTTTGTATTAAATAAAGATTACAAAAGACCACACTGTTCACCTCAAAGTAAGTGGATGATTTGACCCATATATATCTACATCAATTATTGATTAAGAATCTAAATGCAGATGCGTTGTCACTCCCGAAGACTGAAATTTAATGCCTCGTTACCAGTAAAAAAGTTCTCCGTTTCTTTACACTTACCATACGAAACACTGTGGCAATATTCTGCAATTTCACGCTGGTATTCTGAGTGAGCATGTCAAACCCTGGTCGAGCCGACCTCTTCTTGTTGTAGCTGGCTCTAAAAAGTAAAACATGTATCATATTTAAAAAATTATTAATTTAATTTACTCATAATTATCCACTTTTAGTTTGTTTTTTTTCTGACTTAGATTACTGAGCAATGTACTACTCCAATTTCGGGGTAGGTCTGATTATTTATATATAACATAAATATTTACCGTTTATATCATATTCAATCCAGACCGAAAACTTAGATAACGTTCTGTAAAACTTTCTAACTAGGTATTCTCACGGTAGTTGAGTTGTGTTTTTGAAGCAAAAAGGAATATGAAACGTGACTAAACAGTATTTCTGTTTCCGTTAAGTTCCGCAAATATTCTAATAATTTTATAAAACAATATCTTGTTGCCTTGTTCATTATGTTTTAGTTAAACTTATTTTTAATAAGGCGGGTTCCGTGCCGCTGGGTGTCTTGCAAGTTATTAAAGAATAAAGGCTTTTTCAAACCAGTGGTGGAAGTAAAATATGTAATTTTCAACATGTATTATTTTATAATCTTTAAACCTTTAAACATGTAAATAAAATAAAATTTAAGTGTCTGTACAATACTGTTATATGTTATATCAAAACAAATGCTTGTGAAATTAACATTAATAACCATTTTTAAAATAATGTAATAAAAACAAGCTAATCTTTGGAATGGTACAACCAAATGCATAATGAGATCTAGGTTTTATTTTGTCCAAACAATTTCGATTTTTATTTTGAAAAAAGCAAGAGAAATACTATAAAATAAATAGTCTTTGATTATCATAAATCTAACTAAAGCTATATTAAGGGGCTACTCCATGCGAACGACCTAGAGCATTTTGTGTGCCGGGCTCGCCAATTCGCTACAATATAGGATCGCGTAAGAAGGAATATGTAAAACGCCACCTACTGTACGGACGTAGTATTTTTTCAACATCAATAAACTATTTTATGGAAATACACACAGCGTACAACGATAAATGTATTTTATTTTTTTATTCGGTATATTAGTTGCATTATATTAGAATTATGTATTCTCATATATTATGTAATTATGAAATTTTATAATAAATTATATATTAAAAATGAAGCATTGAAAAGTGTGCGTTTAAAAGATACCTACTCACACTAGGTAAATAGATAGATAGCTCGCCTTTTGTACAAATATTTGGTGCAATAAAGAATAAACAAATAAATAGGATGTTTCGCAGAGTGAGAGTAATATAGAATGAGAGTCATGGAGGCAGTTTACAAACAAAAATTGCACAAGGACAAACATCCAGACCCGGAACAATTGTTTGTAGGCCTTACAAATATTTGTTCCGTGCGGGATTCGAACCCGCGGCCCCCAGCGCAACAACTGATTGCTTAGCCACTGCGCCACGGAGACGTCGCCGGCTTATAGGTAAAGTGACCATACGTCCCGTTTTGAACGGGACTGTCCTTTTTCTCGGTCACCTGTCCCATTGTCCCCAAATAAAGCTCCGGGACACAAAATTGTCCCGTAACTCGTTTGATGGAAGTATTCAAAGTCAACAACATAATTTTTTTTAATAGAATATATTTTATGTCTACCTGGTACAAATGCTCCGGTAGAAAGAGTTTTTTTTTTATTTTGAATAAATTGTGGACGTCTGAAAGAAACACTTACGGTTCCAGTTCTAAAGGCGATGTTGTTAACAATTTTGATGATTTTAAATAAGAATTTTATTCTTATTTAAAATCATCGCCAACTTTATTAAAGCAAATTTAATCCACTGACAAATGTAATTAATAATTAAAAAAAATATGTTGCATTTAATAACTACCGTCTATACCGAATATAATTTTGTAGTGATTACTAATTGTATAAAGTTATAGTTTTTAGAGTATAAATAAATCCATGTCCTGTTTTGAGTTAAAAAATAAATGGTCAGTTTAGTCTTTTTAGTTAAATTTAGTTTTAATTTTTTTTTAGTTTATAGTAAAAAGTAGGTAGTAAAAAGTAAGTAGGTAGGTAATATTAGTACCTACTTAGATACTTTTAACCGAATTATAAGTATAGAACACCTTATGTACTCAATTATTTTTTGAAAAAGAAGAAAAAACAAGCAATAAATAATATACTATATTTTAGCAAAAAAAAACTATAACTTAGTAATACTAATTATAGCTTAGAACATAAATGAAAAACTCATAACTGACTTTTGGCCCGACCCAGGATTCGAACCCGGGACCTCATGATCGGCAGTCGCACTACTACAACCACTAGTCCAACGAGGCAGTACTATGCCTATAAGTTATATACTATACTGATAATATTGAATTAGCCTTTTATAGTGTAAATTATAATATTTGTGTAAATGGTAATTATGGATTCGAACCTTACATGCTAATAGTGCTTCATTTTTTTATTTGCATTTACTTCAAAGAAAATAAATAAAATTTTTAGAGTACAAATAAACCTATGTCCTGTTTTGAGTTAAAAAATAAATGGTCAGTTTAGTCTTTTTTTAAAAATATACCCAAAACAAACAAATAATACTACCTGTAAATAACAAGTCTAGATTTAAGACATTATTAATGTTGAATGTCCCTTAAGACGATCTATGTAGTTATTTAAGTTTTAGTCACGTAAGCTTACAATTGTACGTAAGCTTATTAATGCTTTGTTTACCTATAAAGAGTTATTGTATATCTTTATAGTGATTGTCACCTATGTATTTGTAGTAGTTATTGTCAAATAAAGATCTATTGTATATCTTAATAGTGTTTGTCAAATACATAATTAATGTTTGTATGCCTATGTAAAGTGTTGTGTGTTTTATAATGTTTGTTAAATACTTACAAGTAGTTGTTTATAAAGATTTGCTGTATGTCTTATATTGTGTTTGCAAAGATTTGTTGTACGAAAATGTAATATTGTGAAATAAATTATAAGTCATACTAAACAACACCCCGCACACCTCCTTCCTGTCCGTTCATTGGTCAAATGGAGCATATGCGCCTCACGGGCGCTTGCACGAGTTGTGCAACTGACCGAACGAAATAAAAGGCGTGCTGTGAGTGACCCAAATTATTACCTGCTCATCACTCGTCACGCGCTCATCGTTCGCTCTGCATCCAGCCCAACTGAGATCTCTACACTGCCTCAACAAGCTACACTTCACAAGCTGCTCTTGTTTTTTATACAAACAGTTGTTTCATTTAACTTCAACATCCTATGGTCAAGAAGAAGTCTACTCTTAAACGATACGGAGCCCTGCAGTAAGCTCCCACTTCGTTTAATGTTCGAACCAGTTGCGGATCCCATTCCGTTTAATGGTCCTTCGAGTTCCGGATACCATTCCGTTTAATGGTCCTTCGAGTTCCGGATCCCTGCGAGAAGCCTGAAGCAAGAAGTTAACATCTCTCCGCGTCAAGAAAGCAAGAAGTTTCCATTTCTCCACGTCGGAAAGCAAGAAAGAAACAAGAACGCGCGAGTGTTAGTTGTTGGTCATACATAACCACTGCTAATTACTTGGAAGCAAACATCACAAGTACGTGGCAACCTTGCGGTGTTAACTACCATCAAGACCGTACTCTCAGGTAGTATAGACCCCGCCGGCAAGGTGCGGTTACGTTCTGGGGCCACAGATTGGTACGCAAAGATAAGTGTGGAATATTCCCACCGCACTTTGATGCACCCGTGAACGCCCGCACCCTCTACCGGGAGGTATCCACCTTCCTTTTCTCATTAGTTTCCATCCCTGGTCCGGCATCACCGCGGTAGGAGTCCGGCCAGACCCGTTAGGTAGGTAGGGTAGAAACTCTAAGTGAAAGTGAAAGTGTTAAAATTAAGTAATTAGTAGGATTAGGGACCCTCGCGCGCAATTGAAAACTCACGTATATTACGTTCAGGCAAATCCACGCCTACCACAGACGTCACGCCGACGTCGGGGCAGACGAGTTCAACAGAAACAAGTACGTGGAGTAAGGGCACGGGCACAGAGCAAACAAACGGTGACAGTGGCACGCATAGCAACGTGACGGGAGCAGTAATCGAAAATAGGTCCGTTCAAGTAGACGAATTAAATACGCAAGATACGCCGGGCACAGTAGTAAATGTCCCCGAGAACAGGGTGAATAGTCCATTATCTATTTTAAAAGCCGAATTAGAGTTACATAATTCCACATTAGCACAGGCTAGGGCGGCAGCCGCAGTTGCCTTAAGTCGTTTGGAAATAGCCAGAATAGAGCTAGAGAACTCCAACGACGCTGAACCGCCGTCCAGAGTAGAAGAGTCGCGTGTTTAAGGTTGGATTTCGGAGCAGTATGTAAACGATAGACCGGCAATATTAGATAAAGCACGACCCTCGGGGCCAAACGCACGGCCACCTAACACGAACAACCACGAATCGCGCATTGGTTAAGACGTGACGTTTACTAACAACAATAGTAGCGACATGGCGATGCTGGCCAATGCGATTGTTCAAGCGGTAAATTTAGGTAAATCGGAGTCTACGGCACCGAAATACATCCACGAGCTACCTCATTTCGACGGGGCGATTTCAGAGTGGATGGCTTTCAAATCCGTATTTAACGACACAGTAAGCATGTTTACTGACGTACAAAACGTAGCCAGGTTACGCAAAGCGTTAAGAGGCGCGGCTCGCGAAACGGTTAAAGCATTACTATTTACAGTGTCAGACCCATATGAAGTCATGGACACGTTAGAAAGGCGTTACGGAAAGCCGGAATTACTAATACTTTCCGAATTAGAAAATATAAAACGCATGCCTCGCATGACTGAAGACGGGCACAATATAGGTAGTTTCGCGAGCAAAATATCTAACACAGTAGCAGCAATAAAATCACTCAATCAGCCGCAATATCTCTACTCGCCTGAGATAGTAAGTAGGGTTTTAGAAAAGCTAAGTATCATTTTAAAATATAAATGGTACGAATTTAAATCGAAGCACACCGAAGCACCGGAGTTAGAACTGCTATCTAGGTTTTTAAACGATATGGCAGACCAGTGCGGCGCGATGTTTGCATACGAAATAGCACGGGATGACCGCAAGGTTAATAAAATAAAGAAACGCGCGGTAAACACGGTCCACGATCGGAATCGTCGCCACATACGGCACCGCGACGATAGCAGCGACAGCTCGTGCGACCGATCGGAAAACATTAACAATTCGCCGCGTAAAACGATAGCAGCCATAAATAAACCGTACAAAAAAGGGCAGACATCGAAATCATTAAACGGAATGGGATCTGCAACTCGTTCGACCATTAAACGAAGTGGGAGCTTACTGCAGGGCTCCGTATCGTTTAAGAGTAGACTTCTTCTTGACCATAGGATGTTGAAGTTAAATGAAACAACTGTTTGTATAAAAAACAAGAGCAGCTTGTGAAGTGTAGCTTGTTGAGGCAGTGTAGAGATGTCAGTTGGGCTGGATGCAGAGCGAACGATGAGCGCGTGATGAGTGATGAGCAGGTAATAATTTGGGTCACTCACAGCACGCCTTTTATTTCGTTCAGTCAGTTGCACAACTCGTGCAAGCGCCCGTGAGGCGCAAATGCTCCATTTGACCAATGAACGGACAGGAAGGAGGTGTGCGGGGTGTTGTTTAGTATGACTTATAATTTATTTCACAATATTACATTTTCGTACAACAAATCTTTGCAAACACAATATAAAACATACAGCAAATCTTTATAAACAACTACTTGTAAGTATTTAACAAACAATATAAAACACACAACACTTTACATAGGCATACAAACATTAATTATGTATTTGACAAACACTATAAAGATATACAATAAATCTTTATTTGGCAATAACTACTACAAATACATAGGTGACAATCACTATAAAGATATACAATAACTCTTTATAGGTAAACAAAGCGTTAATAAGCTTACGTACAGTTGTAAGCTTACGTGACTAAAACTTAAATAACTACATAGATCGTCTTAAGGGACATTCAACATTAATAATTTCTTAAATCTAGACTTGTTATTTACAATCTCCGTTGTCGTAATTGCAATGAGGCGAGGGGCCGGACGGCGCACCAAACCCGTTGCTGTTCTTATTTTAGTTATTCGGACGCGCCCATCTGGTCCTGGGTGGACTTCCGTCACTTCGCCTCTAGGCCATACTCCTCTAGGCATTGTGCCATCACAAATTATCACGATGTCCCCAACTTTTAGATTTTTGTGTGGAGAGTTGGAGCTGGACCGGGGCATTAAAAGAGGTCTGTACTCCGCTGACCAGCGTGCCCAAAACTTGTCGGCTAGTGCTTGAGTGGCTCTCCAGGAGCGTGGGTTCAACTGTGTGTCTTTAAATGAAACAAACGGAGACATCCCGCTAGAGCGCCCAATAAGAAAGTGATTGGGTGTCAGCGCTTCTTCATCCAAGTTGGGGTTCACCGGAGTCAGTGGCCTCGAATTAATCACATGCTCGGCTTCCAGCAGTAACGTGTGCAGCACTTCGTCAGGGGGCGACCTCTCCTTTAGTGTGACTTTTAATGCTGTTTTTACTGATCTGATCAATCGCTCCCAGGCACCGCCCATGTTTGGGGCTCCGGGTGGTATCTTTTTCCAGGTGATCAGCTTTTCAGATGCGAAGGTGTTAAGGCTATGGTCGTTGTTTTGCATAGCTTCAGCGATTTCTCTTTCAGCACCCACGAAGTTGGTTCCGTTGTCGCTGTACATCACGGTCGGTGTGCCCCGGCGAGCCATCATTCTTCGTAGGCTCATGATCATGGAAGAGGCCGTGAGGGCTGTGGCCACTTCTAAGTGCACAGCGCGTGTAGTGAGGCATGTATATAATGCACCCCACCTTTTTTCTATCCTTCGCCCGACTGTGACCTGCATGGGCCCGAAGTAGTCTACCGCCGTTGCAGTGAAGGGTAAGTCGCCTAAAGGGATTTTTGATGGAATCCCCCTGTAGGTCCGACACCATTGGCATTGGTTGCATATATTACGTATAACGCTGCGTAGTCCTATTATGTGATATTGCTGTCTCAATTCGTTCATGACGGTCTGGTGGTTGCCATGATTGAAGGTTGCGTGCGTGTGATGCACCCTTTGAAGCCTTCTTTGGCGTGTAGGACTGGCAGATTGTGTTCGTTTTTTATTCTACTATCTAAACACATAATTCCGTTGCGGTCGATCTTCACGGATAGTTTGTAGAATGGTGACTTCTTGGGTGGTCGCCGCCCAGCCTCTATGGTCGCGATGTCTTCGGCGAATGAGTTATATTGACTCCTTCTTATGAGCAATAACTCCGCTATTTTTATATGGCTCGGTGCGAGTTCAACATTTGTGCCTCTTTTGAGTAGCTTGGCTTTAAATATCTCAGCGGCGAGCAAAACGGTGGCAGCGACGCAAACTATTCGACTGTATTTTGAAAATCGTTCTAATTCGGGTAAGTAATCGCTAACGTTACGCTTAATGATTACGTGAACTTGTTTTAATATTCTTTCTTCCCCTGAAGGGGGTAACGATGTTTCATTTAGTTTGTCCTGCGGCCACGTCGCGGGTTCGTTCCTTATAAACGCGGGTCCGGTAAACAACCTGTGTTTCGAATTAAAATTGGCAGGTATGCCCTTGGTTGCGTCGTCCGCGACGTTATCTGAGCTGGGTACCCATCGCCAATTGGTTGGCGAGGTTAGGCTTTCGATTTCAGCCAATCGGTGTGCGACAAACGACTTGAACGTGCGCGGGTCTGATTTAATCCAAGCTAATACGGTTTTAGAGTCTGACCAATAATGATATTTTAATAGTTTATAATCCGACTCGCGTCTGACCGATTCAGCTAATCGACTGCCTAACACTGCGGCTTGAAGTTCTAACCGGGGAATCGATATTGGTTTTAACGGAGCTACTTTGGCCTTGCCTGTTACCAATCGCGACGTCTTAGTGCCGTCCGTTTTTGCACTTACGAAATATACAGCAGCGGAATACACCTTTTCACTCGCGTCACAGAAAATGTGTAGCTCCCCTTCTCCAGATGGCGTGGCAGGTATGTACCTATCTATTTCTAACTTTTTAACAGCTGTAATTTATTTATAAGTGATAACCATGTCACGTGATGCTCGGTTGTGATGGGGTCGTCCCAATCTATCCCACTACGCCATATTTCCTGTATAAGACATTTGCCTATCATCGTGATAGGCGAAACTAAACCTAGCGGGTCGAATACCGACATTACTGCGCTGGTTACCTGACGCTTGCTAGGTAGTGTGTCACCTCTAATTACACTCGTGGGTGTGTTTCTAAGATTGACATTGAAACCTAACGTGTCGCGTGTGTGATTCCAAATAAGACCTAATGTTCTCTCCGAATCACTTTTACCTAGCGTGGTTGTGTCGCTTCTACGCGTATCAGTGACGTCGCTAATTGCCTCGGGCTCGTTCGAGGCCCACCCGCGTAACTCGAAGGATGCGTTTCTATGTACATTGCATATGTCATTTACCATTGATTTTGCCTCGCTTTCGGAGTTGAACGCGCCTAAGTAGTCGTCCATATAAAAGTTACGTACTGTAGCCTTCGCGACCTCGGGATGTTGATGACTGTGATTTTCTGCGTTTTTATTTTTAACATAGATGGCCGTGCATGGTGATGATGCCGCCCCGAATATTAACGACGTCATCCGATACTCTTGCGGCGGCCCCTCTCTGTTCTCGGATCCCATTCCGTTTACTACCTATAAATAACCTAATAAGTAATAATATTATCGACTGACATGACGTGAGCGTGTGCGCTGGCAGACGACACGGGCTTCACGTCGAAGAGCTCAGGGCTCACTGACTTGAGCAAGCCCGTGGGCAGTGAATACGCCCAGATTTTAAAATAATTTCTTAATAAAATCAAATTTTGGTCTTTTAAAAAAAATTACAATAGAAATGTTCATTAATAAATTGCCTATCCATTGGTGTAAATCGCAAAATAAAATAATACTTACTTTACGAGGAGATGCATGTTATCAAAAATAATTTCACATTTATGTGGTTTCGTTGTAAGGAGATTATATTAATATTTATTCCTTTAAAAAAATTGGATATAGCTCTTATGAAATCAAGATTATGTAGAAATATAATGTGTTTTTTATTTGTTGATATATCTTTTAAATAAAAAGTAGATAGCTCCTAAAAACCGCACAAATAACGACTAGCGCGACATTTTGCTCAACCTGCGCCTTAATAGATTCTACCCAGGTGAAGTCAAGGTGAATTGCCAGTATAAAATATAATAATCTATTCCATTCTTGTCGTTGGTGTTGGCTTAACTTTTTCAATAATAACTAAAACATAATGAATCAAGGCAGCAAGATATTGTTTTATAATATAATATTGCTGTTGCACGTATGGGCCGACTCGAGCCGGGTTGGTACACGACCTCACAGAATACCGGCGTGAAGTAGAAGGTCTGCTTCTGAGTTTCGTCTGGTGAGTGCAGGTGACCGAAGGCCCAATTCCCCCCCCCCCCCCCCATCAACATGGTAGCGGAATTACACAATAAACTACCCCAGGAGGGTACCAGTACCCCTGGGGAATCCCTCGCTGGGCATCCACGACCATGTTATTCCAATCCTGAGCGTGGGTGCTTATTATGGGGGGGGGGGGGGAGAGACAAAATTCCGCTCAAAAACATAACTACTCAGGGCAAACTGAGCAACAATACCAAGGCGACCTCTGCCACGCTATCCGTGAATTTCTGCAACATCAGGGGACTTCACTCTAAACTAAACGCCGACCACTACCATCTCGAGACGGCGAAGCCGGCCTTGCTCTTCCTGACCGAGACGCAGGTTTCCTCACCGGCTGATATTTCGTATCTCTCCTACCCGGGGTACAAATTAGAGAACTCCTTTGTGCCTCGGGCTGGAGTTTGCGTGTATGTCAGAGAGGACATCTGTTCTGGACGCCTCGGCAGTCTTGAAGGTTCGGACCTGTCCATCCTTTGGCTACGCGTAGACAGCGACGACCATCCGCGCGTCTACGGGTGCCTCTATAGGTCCACGTCCAAATGGCTACAGATTCATTGCTACAATAGGTCCCATCCGCAGAGATCGTGATCCTTGGCGATTTTAACGCCCGCCACGCCGACTGGCTCGGTTCACGTTAAACCGATCATGCGGGGAGATCTGTTTATGACTTTGCCTTGGCATATGGTCTGACACAACCGGTTACTTCGCCGACGCGGATTCCAGATGTGGAGGATCATACACCTTCCCTGTTGGACCTTCTGCTGACCTCTCATTCGGACAGATACCACTGTGTGATCCGGAGTGTGGTGCCACTCACGCTCCCCTCGCGGTTGCGTTCTGCAGGTTGCCGCCGTGTTTGGCATAACAGGGCTGCAGGAGGCAGATCACAGCCTTGGTTTGGTCGCTCCTGTAAAACTTCATTACGCAGTCAGATGATAAGATAAGATGTAAACACCAGCATACTTAAAAAGAAGTATAACTTCGCCTCCAGGTCCTTCAAAAGAGTTATTGCCAAGGCAAAGTCGGAGCACATAGGCAGAATTGGCAAGAAACTAGTTCGCCTTCCTTCGGGAACCCGTGCATTCTGGTCTCTCGCCTAGGCTGTCCAAGGAAATTTCTGTAAGCCATCACTACCATCTCTGCACAGGGAGGACGACTCACTGGCCCAAGACGCAAAAGACAAAGCCGAACTTTTAGGCTGATGACGGGGGGAAAACACCGCCGACCATCCCGCGGTGTGAGTGCTCCATGCCGGATATGCTGTTCTTACAGCGCTCGGTTTGCAAAGCACTTCTCTCCCTGGACATCCAGAAGTCGAGTGGGCCTGACGGAATCCCCCCAATTGTGCTGAGGACGTGCGCTCCGGAGTTGGCACCGGTCCTAACGCGTCTTTTTCGGTACTCCTACTCCCAAGGCGTAGTCCCGAATTCATGGAAGACAGCTTTTGTCCACCCAATCCCTAAATAAGGTGACCGCTCAGACTCGTCCAACTATAGGCCTATCGCGATCACCTCCTTGTTCTCCAAAATAATGGAATCCATTATTAACTGCCAGCTCATACGGTACCTTGAGGATCACAGGTGATTAGTGACCGCCAATACGGTTTTCGTTGGGGTCGATCAACTGGTGATCTTCTGGTCTACCTGACCCATAGATGGGCGGAGGCAGTAGAGTCCAAGGGGGAGGCGTTGGCCGTTAGTCTGGACATTGCGAAGGACTTCGATCGGGTTTGGCACAAAGCGCTTCTTTTGAAGCTCCCTTCCTATGGGCTTTCCGAGAAATTGTGCAATTGGATCACCAGCTTCCTTGCAGATGGGAGCATCAAGGTCGTTGTAGACGGTGCATGTTCTGACTACAAGCCTATTAGCGCTGGTGTTCCACAAAGCTGTGTAATATCACCAACGCTGTTTCTTCTGCATATCAATGATATGTTGCTAACTGGTAACATTCATTGCTATGCGGATGACAGCACTGGTGATGCTCTACACACCGGCCTTGCTAATATTTCTCGGGAAAACGTCTTCGAGTACCGGAACAAACTTGTGTCTGAAGTCGAGTCTTTGCTGGACAAAGTCTCGGACTGGGGGCGACTAAATCTAGTCCAGTTTAATCCTCAGAAGACACAAGTTTGCGCGTTTACCGCTAAAAAGAACCCCTTTGTCGTATCTCCTCAGTTTCAAGGCACTCCCCTAGTTGCCTTAGCCAGTATCGGAATCATCGGCGTCGACATATCGAGTGACGTGCAGTTTCGTGGTCACTTGGAAGAGACAAATTGGCCTCTAAAAAGCTTGGCGTGCTCAGCAGAGCGGGACAGTATTTCATGCCGGCACACCGCCTGCAACTTTACAAGGCGCAGGTTGGGCCTCACATGGAATACTGTTCCCATCTCTGGGCAGGGGCTCCCCAGTGCCAGCTGCTTCCACTTGACCGCATCCAGCGCAGAGCGGCTCGAATCGTCGACGACCGAGTCCTTTCCGATCGGCTCGATTCATTGGCACTGCGAAGAGATGTTGCATCGCTTTGCATTTTCTTTCGCATCTAACATGGGGAGTGCTCTGAGGAATTGTTCGGATTAATCCCAGCCGCCAAATTTTAAGAACGCACATCGCGGCAGAACTCCCGATACCATCCACACCATCTGGATGATTGGCGGTCCACCACTGTGCGATTTAGAAGATGTTTTCTTCCTCGTACGACTTCCTTGTGGAATCGATTACCATCAGTGATTTTTCCGGACCGATACGACTTAGGGACCTTCAAGAAAAGAGCGTACTCCTTTTTAAAAGGCCGGCAACGCATCTGCAATTCCCTCCCTGTGTTGCAGTTGTTTATGGGCGGCGGTAGTCACTTACCATCAGGCGAGCCGCATGCTCGTTTGCCCCCTCTCCTATAAAAAACAATAAACCTACTGTTATCGCCTATGGACATTACAAGCTACTAAAATCTATACTACTAACGCTATCTCTGGCCACATGTTTCTACTATTTTGACAGTTTTGACCAGTAGTTCGACGAACTTTGAGGTGTGTAGGTAAATGATTTATTTTACTTTGAAATCTTGAGTTTTTACGTTAGTTACGCCTTGAAATAAATGTTTATTTTTAATTTATTGTGTATAAATACAGAAAAACATGGGTTACCTGCAAATATTAAGTAATTTCTCCAATAAATCGTGATTATTAGCTATGTCCCCAAACGTGGACAAGCAGTTTTAACTACATACTTTATCGTAACGTTTATAGACTTCAACATTTGGATAAATTTTAGATTTTATTACTCATATTAGTAAGTTGCATTCATTCATTTTATGTTAAAGTATTAATTTTAATATTCTATCATTTTATATTCTCTTTCAGATGATACCTACTCTTTAAATATATTCTCAAGCAATGCATTGAAGACGCTGCAAAATGGTCACCTATCGGATTTGGAGCTGTCTTCGGATGACGAATGTGTAATCAGTAACAGTCATGGCCGAGATTGAATATGTGTTTGGTTGGGTTCCGATGTAATAACTCAGAATCAAAGAGAGTGCATACCTATACTTGACTCCCCTGATGAATATGGATATGGTAGCAAAGGTGTAGTTAGATCTATCTCCGATTTTTAGCCTGAGCTTGAAGAGTTAGGAGAACAATCTGGTTCTCTGGAGGAGGAACAATCCACATAAAATATAGACTATCTTACACCTACAAAAAACATAAAGTAGAGGCACATACAAATCGTAAACGAAATACCAACGGATTTACTCCCACCTATCGCAATTGATCCCATCGTGATAGAACCTCTGAATTATTATTATAAGTATGTTCCTATAGAGTTATTTTCTCAAATGGCTGATATGACCAACTAATATGAAGTGCATTCAGGAAGAACCAGATTTCGGCCCACGACCAGTAAAGAAATGGAAGTCTTGTTTGGCTTACACATGGCTACAGAAGTATTCAATTATCCTGTTTTGCGAATGTGCTGCGAAATGAACGTTTGCATTCCACTTTTTCCGGAAAATATCACAAGAGACAGAGTTTTTGAGCTTCGGAATAATTTACATTTTGTAGATAATTTGAACATGCTTGCAATTTTCAATGACGTATATTATAAAGTAAGACCCATATATGACACAATTAGAAACCAACGCCTTCAACTACCGCTGGAAAAAGAACTATGGTTTGACAAATAAATTACAGAACTTTCATCAAATTAAAGAAGTGACCCTTGCGATCTTTCATGCGTCTGATTTGGCATTCGTGAAGCCTTTTGAGATTACGACATAGATAACGACTTTTTTGGAATACCGAAGGCGAAAAAGCTCTGTCTTCTGCGTTTTTGCCGAAGTCTGTCTGATGCTATAATTTTTTGCAACAAAATGAATGTCGCGAAACGAGATCTTCCAAGCAGTAACATGCCTATCCCAATAGTTACTCCAAGAAGACCAGGAGAAGTGCGCCCATCTACTGAAGGTCATTTTGCTGCCCACGACGATGGGCCTGGAACACGTTGCACATAGTGGAGTGTGTAGCATATAGTATGATGTAGAGCATATAGTAGTTTGCTCGTAGAATTGGGCAGATGGTGATGTGCCTGAAAATTTTATAATACACCGCCATTTCATGATTTGGCCGATAATAAGTAATACGCCAAAACACTTATTGAATTTTTTTTTAGACATCAGCCTAAAATTGTACTCCTTTGCTGACAAATTGCTAAGCAGTTTAAAAGATGGTAAGACTGTAATAGTGTAAATTACTGTTATCTTAAGTAAAAAATAAAATTTATGATGAGACGAATGTGGTCATTCCGCCATTAACGATATCATTTGACTCACTAGCTCTAACGTATCTGTAATTTGAGAGCTAAATGACAAAGTGAATGATGGATGGAACATTAGTGTAGGATGCCATTTGGGATACCACAGTAACACCGTCGCATCATGACGACTACATACGAAAAACCCAGCCGTAGTGACCTGACACGCGACGTATATGCAGAGATATCTCGTGGAATTTCGGTCAACAGATAAGCCTGGTGATAAGGCAATATAGCAAGAAGTCGTAGCTATAAACAATCGCCTTATCATGAAATTGTAGCATATCCTGTAATGACTAGACAAATCACAATCTGCCCAATTCGACGACTGAACTACGACACATACAGACTAACAACCAAATTTTTAACGAAAGACTTATGTTGATAAATATTTTTGATGTTAGTTGACGTACTCTATCCATACATCGCGTGTGAAATGTCAAGTGTGACGATAAACGCAAATTCTCACTTTAGCGGTAGAGGACATACCCAGCAGTGAAACTTTATATGTGATAAAGAAAAACAAGGAATGGATAAGGATATTCTCCTGGCCGATTTTACTTTAGTGAGAACACCGCAGAAAGCTTACTTACTTGCGTTCTTTATAGTTTTTTTTTATAAATTATCTTTAGTGACAAATGAACAAACAGTCCACCTGATGATAAGTAGCTACTGTAGTCTATAAACGCCTGATTTCAAACACGTTTTTATCTCTTAGAACTATACTACAGCTGTATTGTGACTTCAGTGCGATCAGGTAGACCCAACCGGATAAGGATCACACTCTTACAAAATACTATCGTAAAACAGTGGAACAATATTGCTGTGTTTTGTATGCTGAATGAGAGAACCAAAGAATCTTTAAACTGGTAAGAAGACATTCCATCTTAGTCAGTTCCGGGGTGATAATGCATCTAAATTTTGATCCTTAACCAAGGATAGTTGTAAATGTCTATAAGCCACTGCATCTGCTTACCATCAGATGGATTGTTATTGATTGTCACGGTTATTCTGTAAAAAAATAAAGCTACAGATCACTTGATACCTCCAAGGAATAAAATGGAATATATTAAAACCACGGCTTCTTTATCCTTCAGAATGAAACAGCTGTGTAAGCAGGGATATGACAAAGAAATACATAAGAAAGAGGTACTTATCCAGAAATAATCCCGGGCAGAAAAGGAGTCTACCTAACAACAACCTAGGTTGTACTATTTTATACGTGGTAGAGCCATGCTGCAGCTATATTAGTAGTATAGTTGTAGCAATAATGGGTCGGCTCAACCGGGGAAGGACCACGCTCTCATGTAATAGCAGCGTAAAATAGCATCTTAACACTACTGTGTTTCGTATGGTGAATGTAGAGAACCGAAGACCCTTTTTACTGGAAAAGAGGCTTTCCATCTTAGTCCTCACGGGTGACAATATATCTGCATTTTGATTCGCCGACGAGGATAGATGTAGTTGTCTATGGTCCACAGTAATCATTTACCATCAAGGCGACTGTATGCTCGTTTGTTACCCTATTCTATAAAAACATTAAATACGGAATTCATGCGTCCCAACATAATTTTGTTCTACATATAATTTGATTGTTCAATAAGATCATGTTATCAGAAAGTTTACGAAAACAACGAAGTCAATAGTATAGATTGTCATGAAATTTGTATAATGTCCTCCAGGCCGAGGATTATAATAATATTCTTTTTTATTCAGACTCAGTCCATAGAGATGTTAGTATAACAATAATAATAATAACAATAATAACACTATTAAACAGCGCCGGGTCTGGGCGTCTCCCGTTAATTGACGCCCGAACTTGATGATTTGGATGATGGATAAAGATAGAAAGCGCATAGGGCCGCTGCCTGGGGGTCGCCGGAGCGCGTCTGGAGCTGGTGCTGGACGCGACAGCATGCAAGCCGCCAGCCGAGCGCGAGGTGCTGCACGACCACCTAGCAGCCCCTCGCGTACATCATCCCCACCAGACGGCTTGGTGACGGCGGGGTCCTCTCGGACTCGGCAAGCGGCACCCGCTGCTGGTGGAGTACGCTGCATGCGTTGGACAAAAAATATGAACATAAACGCATTGTGGGCGTTCTATAGGGCGAAAGGGGAAGAAACTGGAGAGATAGTGTATCGGGCTCGGATGCATCGCTTTTTTTGCTGAGCTTGAGCCGTCAGTTCCCGTCACAGAGCAAAACCTGGCAGACCGAGTTCGGTACATCATACGTTTAAAAAATATATGATGATACCGAACTCGAACGACTACGGCGTGAGGCTATTCCCTCATCGAATGATCCGGCTATAGCTGGGGATTCGGCTTCTAAGGCCACAGACCAGCAGCCACATATAAAGGGCGCCATGGATATCCCCGCTCTGCTTGCTTCAGGCGATGATGGAATGGTCAACCAAGAACTAGAGCAGATGAGGAGTAAATTGGAGGAGGCGATTGTGGAAACGCGCAGTACGCCTCTCGAAAATCGACCGCGACTCCCGCGCATACCCCTAAGCAAGCGGAATCAGGCTGTCGTGAGGGCTCTCAACCCAATGCTGGTGACCTATTTGGAAGCCAGCCGGGACCTTTGCAAGACTGACTCAATACTTTTTGGCGCCGCACTGGCAGTTTGCCGTATTCTTGGCGCCAAACTTCCCACGGTTGAACGCGCTACTAGACAAAGTAGCGCCATCCCAGCCTGGAGAAGAAGGATTGAGGTCCGTATCACAAAGGCTAGGGCCCTCATCGGCAGGCTGATAAGCTTTAGGTCGGGCAATAACAGGCCGAGAATTGTGCGCACCGTCAGGATCGCGTTTGCTGGGACAAACATCAGTTTGTCCCAGCCGGATAAAACGCAAACACTGACGGAGCGCATAGACGACCTGAAGCAGAGAATCGCTGCTTGGGGGAAGCGGATTCGGCGATATACCGAGAGGTCGACACGGTTCAACCAGAATCGTCTCTTCCAGAGTGATCAGAAGAGGCTCTATGAATCATTGGAGCGACAAATGGTACGTGGAACGGGCCCGGCACCGAATCAGGCCGACACTATCGAATTCTGGCGCGGCCTGTGGTCAGAGCCCGTAAACTACAGCGAGGGCCCTTGGACGGAAGTTGTGGCGAGTCAGTGTGCGAATGTTACGCCCATAGACCCCGTTATCATAACGCTGGACTGGTTGAAGGTCACTACTGGCTGAAGGGGTTCGTGGTGTGTCACGCTGTACTCGCCCGACAGTTTCAAGAGGCTCTCGACCAGAAGTCGCTCCCGAGCCTCTTCACTACTGGGATCACTCATTTGGTTCCTAAAGACCGGGATTCCACAGACCCGAGCAAATACCACCCTATAACGTGTCTAACTACCATATACAAGACACTAACATCCATTTTGAGCGCGAGAATCACTCGTCACCTGAACTCAAATCAGGTGATGTCGCGCGCTCAAAATGGATGTCGGGGCCGTGGTTGTGGAACCAAGGAACCACTCCTCATTGACGCGGTCATTGGCAAGGTGGTTAAACGCAACCGTCGGAACCTCTCCGCCGCCTGGATAGACTACAAAAAGGCATTCGACTCGGTGCCTCATACATGGCTTAAGAGGGTCCTCGAGCTGTATAAGGTCAATTGTACACTTCGAGACTTCCTCGGGCAGTGTATGGGGTAATGGAGTACGATCCTTGGTCATCTAGGCGAGCAGATGACGACTGCGGAGAACCACATAGGGATAAGAAGGGGTATCTTCCAGGGCGATTGTTTGAGTCCAATCTGGTTCTGCCTCTCTCTGAACCCTCTCAGTAACTTACTGGAGGGTTCCGGAAGGGGATTTCAGCTTCGGAAAGGAGGTACAAAAGTGACCCACCTTTTCTATATGGATGATATCAAGTTATTCGCCTCCAGACGCTCTTATCTTATGGAATTACTAAACATGACTTGTGATTTTAGCAATTCTATTAGAATGGAGCTGGGGACGGATAAGTGTGCGGTCCTCCATGTTGAAAGGGGAAGGGTTGCTAACTCTGAGGGCATAGACTTATCTATGCACATCAACATAAGGACCCTTTCCGAGGCTGTAACATACCGATACCTGGGTATGTCACAAAACATCGGTGTAGATGAGGCGGGTATGAAACATTTAGTTTGCGATGTGTTTTATGCACGCTTGACCAAAGTGCTTAACAGCCTTTTGTCCGGTGTGAATAAGACGCACGCATATAACGGTTGGATCGTGCCTGTTCTCATGTATACCTTTGGCATGGTCAGGTGGACTCAGACCGAAGTGAACGCTCTGGACAGAAAAGTCCGCATTATAATGACGTACCACAAGATGCATCATCCCAGATCGCCAGTACTGAGGCTGTACTTGCCGCGGAAGCATGGTGGGCGCGGCTGTTTTAGCGCGCTTTCCATTCATAATCGCGAAGTGTGCAGCCTCCGTTATTACTTTCTGACGAAAGCGGATGATCCATACTATAGGGACGTTATTTCTTGTGATAAAGGACTTACCCCTCTATCCTTAGCCAACGAGCAATGGCAAGACCCGGCAATACAGAGCATTTCCGATCGGAAGACCGTATGGAAGGAGAAGGAGCTCCATGGGAAGTTCTACAAGGCTCTACATGAGCCTTTCGTGGACACAGTCGCCTCCCTCCACTGGCTACGTTTTTGTAACCTCTTTGGCGCAACCGAGGGTTTTGTCTGTGCGATACAAGATCAGGTTATTAAGACCAACAATTATAAAGGATGGCACCGTCGACATCTGTCGAGCTTGTCGTCATCCCGTTGAATCACTTAGGCATGTCATCTCCGGTTGCGCTTTCTAACTCTGAGTATTTGCACAGGCACAACATAGTAGCCAGGATTCTACACCAGGAGCTCGCTCTGAAGTACGGTCTCATTGATCGGAAACTGCCGCATTATAAGTACTTGCCGGAAGCCGTGCTCGAAAATGACCGCGCCAGGCTCTACTCAGACCGGGCCATCATCACGGACAGGACTATTCTTGCGAATAAGCCTGATATTGTGCTAATGGACCGGGCACAGTCAAGGAAATTTTTGGTCGACATTACCATTCCTTATGACGAGAACCTCGTGAAAGCCGAAACAGATAAGCTTACTAAATATCTGTACCTGGCTCATGAGGTGACCGACATGTGGAGTGGATTGCCGGCCAAAATTATACCTGTAGTCGTCTCTGCAAATGGGTTAATTCCAGTCAGCCTCTCGGGTCATCTGAGGCGACTGGGACTCCGCTCTAAGCTCAAATGCAGAAGGCGGTGCTCCTCGATACCGCCCGCGTCGTCCGCCGGTTTCTTTCCCTTTCCCCCTAACCCTCTGCCGTCTGGTCTCCTCTGCCGAGGGCTTCCATCTGGTTGGGTTTTATATATTTCTGTATTTTTTATCTATTTATTTTATTTTATTGATATTTATGTACGTTTACCATGTTAATTTACAATTATATATTTATATTACCCAACCAGCTGAGAAAAATTTATAGAATAACAATAATAAAAAACTTAAGACTAGTGTTAGTATATAACTTCTTTTTCTTTATGTTCTAAACTTAACAAATTAACCATCCCGCGTACATTACATATATCTTACTTATTTAGTTTTACATGTAGACTGCACTGCACTGACAATACGCTTTAAAAAGCGTTACTTTTACTTCTTTAGTACATCGTGCAAACCTGCGGGCCAGTATATTACAGCGAACAGCCAACGCCCCGCATTCTCTTTCTATATCTAAGTCATCGTTTAAGTCCTCTGTTACCTAGTGGCCTAGGTTCTTAAATTTGACGACTCTCTTTAAAGGACTATCACAGAGTTTAACAGTAGGCATGGTGAGCTGCCTTTTAGTGCCTGAGTCAAAAACCATAAGCTCGCTCTTTTTTACATTATATTTGAGCCCATGGGTCCTCGCATAGGATTCACAGATCCCTAGCAGCCCTCTGAGAGCACCTATTGTGGGGCTCAGCAGCACCATGTCATCTGCATAGCTTATATTATTTATACAAATTCCGTCTATAGAACAACCGAATTTTGCTGCTGAGCTCCACAATCAACTGGTTTATGTATAGGTTGAAAAGCGTAGGCGAACTCAACCCTCCTTGTCTGACCCCACACTCCAGCCCATACCTCTCAGAAAAGCTACTACCCCATCGAACATAGTTTATTTGGTTACTATACCAATATTTAAACACTGAAATAATCTCCTGGGACAAATTAGTCTCCTTCTGTAACTTTCGCCATAAGATATCATAAGAGACTAGATCGATAGCTTTTGATATATCTAAAAAACAGGCATACACCGGTGTTTTTCTATCTGTGTAGTACCTTACAGTCTGCTTAAGACAAAATTGCGCTCTCTGTGGATAGTCCAGGTTTGAAACCAAATTGTGCATAATGCAGATGAATATGCTTTCGCAATTTTTTGTCAAGGAGACTTTCCAGCCCTTTAACTATTATGGTGGCTAGTGAGATTGGCCTGTAATAGAAACATAGCCAATACTCTTAATTATAGTACGCGAGTGTATGCGCATACGTGGTTGCACTCTCTATTCTCTCACTCTCACAGTCCCATGGGGTGGTGATTCAACACGACCGGAGAGAGGTCAAGCGTAAGTTGAACGGCTTTATGTACCGAGACACGGGGCTGAAACATTCAACTCAACAGGTCAACTTCCTGACTTGACTCCTGAATTGAATATTGTGTTAATAAATTTACATGCCTCCAAATTATTTTTTTTAATTTATCTGACATGCAGGTTTCCTCACGATGTTTCCTTCACTGTGCAGTACGTGGTAAATCGGCACTTAAATTTGTAGTTTAAAATAATTTCATAGGTGCCGACGGGGATTTGAAACCCTTAGCTACAGCTCTGTGATACTACGGTCACATCTATATATTTTTAAGAAATTCGCCTTCTAGCAACAACGCATACAATTGAAAGCATAATAATGCCTTATAATACGAGTGATATGTAAATTTAATGACATCCCGGCGCGTTCGTTTCTTCTTGTTTAACATAAAGTTGCAAGATTATGTTTCCGAATGTAATTACGCCATGTATTTTACACTTGTATAAGCTTTGTCTTTGTGCTGTAGTTAAAAATTCAAATGGAATCCTCTCAGCGTAACAAAGGTTTTGTTTAACTTTGTCGCGTCATAGCTCCGCGAGAGAATCTATCACCTCGTTTCGTCCCGAGGATGTCATAAAAGGTGACTATACGAAATGCCAGAAAGTTCATATAGCTTCCGACAGATGGTGTTATATCCATTCCGTCTTTTTTATAGAATTACGGTGTCAAGTGACTACCTTCAGTTTTTGAATATTAATTTTTTGTCTGACCTATGCAGTATGTGCTTGCAACGAAGAAGTCTTGCACTGGTATGCTGTGGTTTGGATTTAATTTTATTAATTATGGGATCCCAAGCAGATGGCAGCAACCATCCATCTTCTTTATAGAAATTATGAATTTTTAGGGTTCCTTACCTCAAAAGGAAAAAATGGAACCCTTATAGGATCACTTTGTTGTCCGTCTGTCTGTCTGTCTGTCAAGACCCTTTTTCTCAGGTATGCGTGGAGGTATATATAGGTATAGGTAAATTCATATCAAATACTTAAGTCTACTGTCCCTTAGAGCTGTGAAAAACATCTAAACCAACGCAATCAAAAGATACAGCCGATTATGCCATACATTTTCGACATTCGCAAGGGAATCAAAACCTACAGGGTACTTCCCGTGAACTGCAACATTTTATAGCACAGATAAAGAAAAAATTGCGAAAAGCATAAATATTTAGTTACATCATATAATAAATACCTTAAGCGCATTAAAAAAATTACGTATAACATGATTATACGGAATTTTTAAAGTAGTTTAAATACATTTCGACAGCACTATCGGCTTCAACGTCCTCGAAAACCATGAAAATGACACCCGTGATGAAAAAATTGATACCTATTGCAGCCGCCATCTTGGATTTACATTTCGACAGCACTATCGGCTTCAACACTCTCGAAAACCATGAAAATGACACCCAACATGAAACAATTGGTACCTATTTCAGCTGCCATCTTGGATTTACATTTCGACAGCACTATCGGCTTCAACACCCTCGAAACTCATGAAAATGAGACCCATGATGAAAAAATTAATACCCATTGCAGCCGCCACCTTGGATATACATTTCGACAGCACTATCGGCTTCAACGTCCTCGAAAACCATGAAAATGACACCCGTGATGAAAAAATTGATACCTATTGCAGCCGCCATCTTGGATTTACATTTCGACAACCCTATCGGCTTCAACTCTCTCGAAAACCATGAAAATGACACCCATGATGAAAAAATTTATACCTACTACAGCCGCCATCTTGGATTTACATTTCGACAGCACTATCAGTTTCAACACCCTTGAAAACCATGAAAATGACACCCAAGATGAAAAAATTGATATATTTTGCAGCCGCCATCTTGGATTTACATTTCGACAACACTATCGGCTTCAACACCCTCGAAAACCATGAAAATGACACCCATGATGAAAAAATTGGTACCTAATTCAGCCGCCATCTTGTATTTACATTTCGACAGCACTATCAGCTTCAACACCCTCGAAAACCATGAAAATGACACTCATGATGAAAAAATTTATACCTATTGCAGCCACCACCTTGGATTTACATTTCGACAGCACTATCGGCTTCAGCACCCTCGAAACCATAAAAATGACACCCATGATGAAAAAATTGATACCTATTGCGGACGCCATCTTGGATTTACATTTCGACAACCCTATCGGTTTCAACACCCTCGAAAACCATGAAAATGTCACCCATGACAAAAAAAATTATACTACTTGCTTTTAGTACGTACTACTATTATTTATTCTGTGCTTTTAAATATTGTAATAAAAAAATGTCTTATTATTATTATAATTAAGTATTTAAGAAATTTGGTTATTCGAATATTGTGTATTTGTACAGCGATCTTTTTGAGCCGCTGCAAACAACCGATACAATGTCCACTCACGAAGGTGACTGCAGCAAGTACCCTATATAGTATATTATCTATGGCAGCAAGACTGAAGCCAAACCAGTGGCATAACAGTCCATACTATAATTTTTCTTAGAGGTATTATTATGTCATGACAGTTTGTCCATGTTGCAGTAGATGTCGCTTTTTTAAATTTGGCCATGCTAGGCCAATTTAGAATCAAACAAATTAATGAATAGTTTAAAATACAATCGAACCTTGCTAACTTACTATTTTGTTACAAAACAAATTTGTAATTAAATTTTCAGTATAATTTATTTATTTTACATTATTCCCTATATATAATGTACTCTGTGAGCCAAACTAAACTACTCATTACTACTCTGTGGCTGTAGCTTCCCATTTACAGAATTATTAATTTGTATACGAGGCTAACAAATCAACGAAAATTTCGCCATTTTGGAGCCGAAAAAAATTAATTATAGCTAAACAAAACAAAACTACACTGCCATTTACATTCAGTGGCTTCCCACATGATCGATGAAGAGATTAAAATATAGATTGAGTTAAACAATTGATATTTTCAAAAGTTATAGTGTTTACAAGCCACAGGGACATGATAAATCTACACCATAAGCCACTAAAACCCTTTTTTTTATTTAAAAATAGCAATTAATCGATTTAAAAAAATTATTAATAAGTTCAACAATCATTTATCTTTCTAACAATGTGCTTTTTATATCATTTATATGTATAATATGATTGCTAGATACGATTTTATTCGATAAAATGTTGGAATCTTAATTTTTAGGCGATAGTAGAACACATCTTGCGCTTTCGCTTAAGGTATGCAATATTTTTAATATTTTTAAACTTATATACCTACAGATTTGTTCGGAACCCTCGGTGCGCGAGTTCGACTCGCACTTTGCTGTTTTTTTTCTTTTCCGAGGACTTGTGGTCTAATAGACCAAAAATCATCGCAAAAGAACATCAATTTCTACCAAAGATGATTCGCGATGCTATTAAAATTAAAAAAAAAAACATATTAATTTCCATATAGAATATTCTATAAATAAGATCGTATAAATATTTATTTTTTAATCATAGGATTATCGTATGATTAGTAACAACCTTGATAATTTAATCATTTAAAGTTGTCTACGTATGATTATAACGAAAAAAGTCCATTTCTATACTTAATAACATTATGTACATGAAAGTTTGTGAAGATGCTTATATATTATTAAGTAGTCTAGCATAAATGGCTTAATAGATTTGGATAAATAAAACAAATTTTAAGGTTAACGCATTTAATTTAACTGAATTTATTTAGTATTAATTCTTATCGCTTCGGGTGCCTACACGTCCGTGTAAATAAAATAAATCATTTGTTTTGGATAAAATTTAGCATACATATAACTTTGCCATTTTGAAAAATAATTATAGTATTATTCACGTCTATCTTTCTACCCTCTACCGTACCGTAGGTGTCATAGAGGGCGAAAGCGGTAAACAAACCAGGAGATGTGCAACATCGCTTTTCTAGCAACAAATAAAAATATAAAAATGCTATTACGCACCCGCCTGGCAGGCGTGACAACTGTGGCAAATGTTCACCCTATGAGCCAACAGTGGATTTTATAGGTTGTTTTTATCACAGATAACCAAAGCTCTGAATATACCCGCATAGAACAAAAGATGATTATATCTATAGAAATGCCGAAAGGAGGTCGAAATTTCCAAAGAGGTTGTCGCAAAATTTTCCGCATTTTATGAATACCCGGAGGGGAGATAAACTATGCGAGAAGTAATTTACTTGTGTAGTAGACTAGATTCTGCTCAGTAAGATAGTTTTATCGTCTTAATATGACTTAGCAGAGAATTTAGTAGAATGGCTTTTTCCTTAAACGATTTCAAGTTCTAGAAGAGATTGAATAACCTTTATTTTATCGATTTTATTGTGTTTACTTTTTTATTTACGACGTTTGCTACACTCGTGGTCAACTAAGGAAATATGTTCAAAATCCTGATTTCACAGTTTTTTTTTATAGAATAAGGGTGACAAACGAGCACACAGTCCACCTGATGATAAGTGGTTGCTGCGGCCCATAGACATCTACATCTATCCTCGTTTGCGAATCAAAATGCAGATGCATTGTCACCCGTGAGGACTAAGATGGAATGCCTCATTTCCAGTAAAAATGGCCTCCGGCCACTTGTACTCACCAAGCGAAACGCAGAGGTAAACCTCTACTTCACGCTGGTATTCTGTGAGGTCGTGGTACCACCCCGATTCGAGCCGGCCCATCCGTGCGACAGCAAAAGCTACCGCGTGGCTTTTTCTTTTGATTCGTTTTAGTAATTATTACCCGCAACGGAATGGAGAAGGTGTATTCGTTTGGGATGAGAGGTTGTTTGTTTGTTTGTGCAAACGAATGTTCCCATTTATCTCCAAAATGGTTTGACTGATTTAGATACAGTTTTCTATGTAGGGATTGTGATTTATATGTGGGCGATGGTTTGTAGATATGTGTTATGTTGTTAACTTGCCAGAAGGCGATGCAATAAATATATTTGTGCAAACCAGTGTTCCCATTTATCTTCCAAACGGTTTGTCCAATTTAGGTACGGTTTTCTGTAAAGGGTTTGTAATTCATTGGTTATGGTTCTTAAAAAAGTGTTATGTGGTATGATGTTAGCTTGCGAGAGGGCGATGCATTTCACTTTTTTCCACTCGTAGCGAATTTTCGCTCGAGACGTCGTGACCGATTTACATGCGATTATTATCTAGCATGTTTTTGTTCTTCGAGTAATCGTTATGTTAATTCCATAATAACATATCTAGATCAAAGGCAACTTTGTGGCCTTGCTTGCTTCTCAATTAATCTAACTCCTCTGTTATTGGAGAGATTTTTTTTAATTTAAGGTACCTAGTTATTACTACGCCATCTAAACATCATACACTATTTTGAGTCACATATTAATCGTATACTTTGGCGAATGTTTTGGGTCCAAGATTTGGTCCAAGTTTTGGGTTCAGAAGAGAGTACCTTGCAGTTTAAGCACTGTAACGGCCTAACCTAATTAATCGCCGAACAACTCCCATGCTGCCATTGACTAAACATGTTCTGACCTTGATGTTCATTCTTAATGTCACTTGTGTACCCATACTTAACTTTATGTATGTTACTATGCCTCTTGCGTTATTTAGGTACCCTGAAATAACAGCAAGTAGAGGTTTCTGTCCATAATTTTTGGGTTCCCTAAACTCATCTCGTGCATTTATTATGAACAATTTTATTGTTAGTTTGGATAACATAGTCTGATTATATTTGTAGACGAGTCGTAAGTTGGGTGTATACGCCCCTAGTTGCCCCAACAAGGGTCGACTATACAGGAGCCCACACAGCTCTAGATTCGACGGCCAACTAAGGGTGGGTCTCAAAATGCCTATGGATGAATGTCCTACACAATAGATGTAAGGCTAGGTAATTAATACGAACTTACCTGGTTCCGAATCGAGGACCGACCCCAAGGCGCGATCAGGCGTTAAGTATTTGCATGTAAGTAGTGTGTAGTAGTGTGTTCAATGTGAAACCTGATAACCCCGGTGAACTCCGCTGCCGATCCTCAGGCGCTGATTTTCTCCAAATGTGAGATCCTACCAGGCGTTCACCAATTGGCAACTTCTGCCTTCATTTCACTATTTCAGTTTATTAGTCTATCAACTTTATTGTACATATAATTAACTTCAAAGTCAACCAATCCAACGTTCGTCGTAATCAAACACTTGACACACAACACAAGTATCGAACAGTCGTTCAAAGTTCAATTTCAATGTTCCGGGTTCATTTAGCCCAAAATTACAAACATGGGAACGAACGCTGCCTCTTCTCGAGTCTCAAAGTTCAGCGTTCCACACAAAAAGCCAAAATTCATTCGTAAGATATTAACAGGCCACACAAGCAAATTCAATATTGCAAAATGCACTTCAAGATGCAATCACTATACAAATTGACGAAAATTACTTGCAAAAGAAATTACTTTAATTACTCAAATTCAATACAAGCCTCTTTTCACGAAACGTACAAATTAGACAAACCAAATTCGGGGCGGTCTACAAGAAAACCAAATATTCAATAGTAAATGCGACGCGCAAAACATTCAAATTCTAGACCATCAAAACCAAAAACTGGTCAAGCTACTGTCGCTAGCCCACGCGGCAGAAAAAACGGGAAGCGGCAACTGCCCCCCCCCCTCCCCCCCGGCTGCGTTTACCTCACCTGGATACCATCGGGTGATGAGCCGAGTCAAATGCGATTGGATGCAACTTCACATGACCATATTTGATCCTAAACATTGGGATATTTCCGAACAGTTTCCTCTTCGGCAAAGTTTCCTTCTAGAGGAACTGGAGTCCTCTCCAGAAGTAGCTGATACTATTTTATACTCAGTTCTCTTACTCATGAGTTGTTGAATAGTTAGAGAGATATTTAGACATTATCATCATCTTGCAAGAATTCTCTAAAAGGGCAAACCCGATGGATTTTCTGGGGTTTGTAATTCTCTTACCCAATAAGTAAGTAAATATGTGTAATACCTATATTTGATCATTATTGATTGCTGTGTCTATCGCTACGACAAACAAATAAGTACACAAAGGTAGGAAAGACTAAAGAAAGTCATAATTAGTTGTTTATTATGACAGATCTCGCTACAAGTCCACCCTTTAAAAAAAACCGGCAAAGTGCGGATTGGACTCGCGCACCGCGGGTTTCCGAACAAATCTGTAGGTATATAAGTTTTAAATTATTAAAAATATTTTTATTATATGATGTAACTAAAAATGTATGCTTTTCGCAATTTTTTCTTTATCTGTGCTATAAAACGTTGCTTCGTACCAAATTTCAAGACTCTGAGTTCACGGGAAGTACCCTGTAGGTTTTGATTCCCTTGCGAATGTCGAAAATTTACGGCATAAATGGCTGTACCTTTTGATTGCGTTGACTTAGAAGTTTGATTTTTTCACAGCTGTAAGGGACTTGAAGACTTGAGTATTTGATATGAATTTCAGCTTGATTCCTCCAGGCGTTGCTGGGAAAAAGGGTCTTGACAGACAGACAGACGAACAACAAAGTGATCCTATAAGGGTTCCGTTTTTTCCTTTTTGCTTTTGAGGTACGGAACCCTAAAAATTAAGTCGAGGGCTTTTCAAAAATTTTATTTAATCATTTTTCCATTACAACTTCTATATTTGTAGTGGGTTTTTTTTTTTAAATTTTAATTTTACTTTTTATTTAAGGTAACAAAGTGTTAATATAATGGAAAACACAACGCAATCTCTGTAAAATGGTTCTTAGCGGCAAACAATTCCCACCCGAGTTGCTCGTACATAATCGCGCTGCCGTGCCGGTTTTAACCTGTTAGCACGACGTAATATATCTATGGATCTCAAAATATGGATATACACACTTTAACTGGTAAATTTCTGACCTTCAATAAGAATTATGTAATAATCAATATTAAATAAAAAATTATTCTATTCTGTTCTATTCTAACTTCGAAATGGAAAGTTAATTAAAGGTATTTTTATCGCAGTAGCCGAATATTTTTGTATTTTAAAAACGCTTACTGAACAATTAGAATGAATTTTTCTGCATTAAGAAAGATCTTGTGTTATGCCAAAATCAACATGTTACTAAGTCAGATCTATGGACTGGCCAAGCTCAACAATATATTATTTGCAAAAAAAATATTTTTTAAATGTTATTTATATGAATTCGTACAAAGTTGTACTTTTAGTAAGTTAAATTATTTTTGTTACTTGAAATTTAGTACGTTTGTATACTTTAAAATAAAAAGAATAAAATTCATTTCATATTTCATTTTACTAAAATTTTACGTTAATGTAAGACAAGTGTACAATTGCGAGTGATTTTTTTTTATTTGAATGATGATGGGGAGATTCGTAAAACGGAATTATGATAATTATGAATAATCCATATTTTAGTACTATACGAATGTTTGCCCATATTTTTGCCTTAAAACTTTGAAAATTCTTAAACAAAACAGTAATTTGTAATTATTTTGGCTCTCTTAGTCTTTAAGCTAGGACACAAGTGAGTGAGTGTACTACAGCTTCATTCTAGAAACATTTTCTGGGGTATAACACGCGAACAAACGCTTAAGTTCAAACAAAAAAACGATGAATAAGGACACTTATTTTTCTCTATCTTATCCTTTAGTTTGATTCGTAAATGAAGTGCTTGAAAACAATGGCAAACATTTAGCAACAAACTCACATTTATACCATGTCTCTATATTTCAAAAACTTTTAGCCGTCTCTTAAGACCCGTAAAGAAATAACTATAACATTATAAAAGGAAGGCACCCCTTCAAAGTCTAATACAGTTTCAAATTGTTTCATTTTAAGATAACGACAAGTTTCTAAACGTCAGTACTCCATACATATTAAAATGTTACGCAACGGAGAACAAAAACATATCTTGAATATAGCAATTAGACATAATAAACAAAGTTTGGACTGATTTAAAAAATAAATAAAATTTTCCAGCTGGACGTAAGCCTCTCTCGGTTAAGGGAGTCACGTTTGGAAGGTGCATTGATTAACGCTGTACCAGACAACTCGCACCTTTGACGCGGAAAGAAGACATTGCCATGGAGTTGTGGTATTTTTAATATAAAATTGAAGCGATCAATTCACTTACTGTCAGCTACTGCAGTACCCACCTGAAGCAAACTTGAAACAAAGGAGACTACAGACCTTTTATCACCACTGACAATAAGGTCCATATTAATAAACGTTACTCAACGACGAACTCAAGTGCGTAGTCATTTGATACGCCCTCATTACAATATCACCATCTCAAGATAATTGCTAATTTATAAACACATAGAAACAGTGTCTCAAAACACTGTACTTAGGAATACTGTTCTGTGACTTGCACTCACTTGAGAGTCGAGTTTCGTTTATTAATCAGTGTGGCACTCAGTTGATGTCGTAAACCTAAACCGCATCTTGAGATATGTTTATTAATAATATCATAACCTCAATATTCTACTCAAGTGCGTGTACTTGATCTGAGTAATGTTTTTTTAATACGGGCCTAAGTTGAAATGCCAACAGTCTGTATTATACTGGCTCTTTTTAATCTCAGACAGCACACAGCAATGCAAGCATGGCTATTTGACGATAGAAATAGATAAAAGGGTAATATATAAACAGGCGGATTTCTAGAGAGAAAAGGGGTCCTACCACCTAAAAATCTATCTGGAAGACGTAACATTTTTCTTACATTTCCCATAAGTCGCGTCTTACGATAAATACATTTGACGTGTGGTAGCGACATGTATAATTTATTTAAGGTATTAATCCTTTTTAATAATAGCGAATCGCTTTGGCTTCACCCATATAGCTTGATTTAGATTTTTTTTATATAATCATCAAAGTCTATTTATATTTTGAAGTCTACATCACTCCCGGTATTACACCCTATCTGTTCGTGACGTTTTATCACATTCGGTACAGCCATTCCGAATATTACAGACAGACAGACTAACATACAGACAGACAAAGACATTTTTTTTACAAACCGCTATACATGTTTTAATGGCATTCAAACATATTTCAGACAGACACGTCAATTTTATTTATATGTATAGGTTTATATTATTGTAATGTTGGAATGGTGCTAATGAGAAAAGATACGTTTTGATTTGTCTATGTTTTTAATTGGAATACTTCTTGACAAATACAACTAACATATTGTATAAGTCGTGTGGGCTACTCTTCTCTACACCTGCCTTCGACAAAATAATAAAAAATAATGCTGTGTAATTTAAAACGGCTAAAGGGTATAAAATGAATTTCGTTTATAACAACCAAAATTTAATTTACGCCCAGCGAAGCAGATGAGCACGAGATAATACTTGTATATTATTAATGTCTGAGTGCTTTTCGTGGATGTTTGTTCTTCGATCAAGCTAAGGCTGGACGGGAGTTTTATTAAACTTAGCATAAAAGCATTTATAGAAAGGAAATAGGATATTTTTTACAACCTAAAGTAAAAGAAATATCTTACAGTCCACTAGATATTTGGATGTATTTGGAAGGAGTTTATGACAAACTAACATAACATGATGATTCTGTATGGCGAAACTAGTTGGTTTTTGTTATCAATAAATTAATAATTTAAAATAATATTGTCTAACAAGAACAAGTGCTTAACCAAATCACAAAAGTATATAAGGCACCTAATTGAAGTATAATATTCGTAACTCTATGATAAGTGTTATGTCATAATCATAAGTAATTTGAACTCCATGCGAAAGAAATAGTAAACAGAAAGTTCTTCAAATGATAATATTCAGTTTGGTGTTGTAGCACCCGTTAGTTTCTCTGTATCTACAATATTATTTCCGACTTCTAGGCTAACAAAATAATTGCTAATATATAAATAAAATTAAAAATCATGTACAACCGACTTCCATATAAATTATTAAGAATGACCTAAAATCTACCAAAAAATTTATGAGGTACTCGTATTACACATAAAAAAACATACAATCGAATTGAGTACCGTCTCCTTTTTGAAGTTGGTAGAAAATAAATGTGATTATGGGCTGTTATTTTTAGAAATCATATTTTCCGAGAACCACGGGCGCGAAGCTGCGTATAAAAGCTACTGAATAAAGATATAAATAGATCCCAACATCTAGTAAGAGAATTCCTTATTACGAGTGTACATCCTGACAATAAAAGGTATCTTTCCTGAAAGACAATGTCAGAAACATTCCACTTAAGCATAAAGAAAACCAAAATCTAACGATGTCGATATGAATACAGTCTACGTACTATTAACCGAAATAGAAAAATAACTTTAGTTAATGACATACAAATGTTTATGTTAGTGAATTACGCAATAATTAAATAGATATTTACACATATTTATATAGATTTTAGCAACAATTTAAAGAGCAGTCACAAGAATTGTAAAGTTTCTTGTTTGTCCGATACCTAGATTCAAGAAAAGTTCCTTTCTCCATAACGATCATATTATATTGTATTAGATACGATGTTCATATGAAAACAGGTTTTATAAAAACTTAATTTAAAGATAAGTAAAATTAGACTTCAAAAAAGTAAAAACGATGAAATAATAATACATTCAGAAGTCGATGTTAAAATTCAGAATGTATTATTATTTTATCCTTTTTAGTTCTTTGAAGTATGCTTTTACACACAATACACAAACACTCACGCCTGTCACCCAGAGGGGTAGGCAGAGACTACGGACTGCCATTTGGCGCGATCCTGACACACCTCTCTCGCCTCCTTTACATCTATACATCTACGCATACACGCTCGTCGGTTAAGGGTACTTCTAATCTGGCCCATTTTAAATGTATCACCGATTTGGTCCATAAATCTTCGTCTAGGGCGTCCCCTCCCGACCTTGCCGTTCATTTCTGAAACATAAATTTGCTTTGTCACTCTTTCCTCGTTCATTCTTTCTACATGACGAAACCTTCAAAGTTCTTTTTACCCTTTTGAGTGAACTAAGGAATATCCGCGAAGTGTCGGTGTCAAAATATCCACTACCACATATCGTCCCGTGGGTGGGTAAAATTGAAAAGTAGTAAAACTGAAAATTTTCTACAACCGACTTCAATATAAATATAATGAAAATATCATCAATGTAGTCGAAGTCAAATAAATACGCATTATTAAGATAACTCAGAACTATTGGTCAGATCTTGATCAAATCTATACAAATAAATAAAAGTGAAGTGGCTGTTTGAAATATAAAAATAACAGGTTTTTACTAAATGTATATGAAAGTATATACCGTACTAACAAAAACACAATTTTAAAAATTTGTCTGTCTGTCTGTTTGTTCCGATTTGATCTCCGAAACCGTTGGACCAATTTCGACGGGACTTTCACTGGCCGATATCTAATGTTATAAAGGAGTAACTTAAGGTACTAATATTTTAGACAAAGAACTAGGGTTCCGCGCAACATAAATAAAACCCTAAATTACACGCGGGCGAAGTCGCGGGGAACAGCAGCAGTTATATATATGAGACCACATGAGAAGCACCGGCTGTTCGCGCAAAAGCGCTAATGGCAAGAATCGACGTTAGACGGCACTCGGCTCGGCGCGATACGGGATGAAGTTAGTCCGAGCGTGTTGAACGGTGGGTGTCGAAAACGCGCTAGAAAAATTGGGAGTCCAAATTCATCGCTGCGAGAGAAAGCATGCGGTCCGTTTTGTCGGGAACTCTTTATGATAGGCGCGTATAGTAAATATACTGACTGGGAATGGTAGCGCGTATTCCTTGCTGAGAGTTTCGCCCGGGACTTTTAGGTTTAACGCTGAGTCCGTATAAGTGGATTCGACTGTATTAGTTACTAGTGCGGTATTTGATATTCTAGAAATAACTGTGACATTTGATCCATACGTTCTGTGTTCGTTTCGCGAGTTAAGCGTTATAACAAACGAAAGTTAGTGGCTTCTGTAAGGTTGTTAATCCTACGATAGAGTTATTGGACCTTTATCGTGACTAACGAAGAAAGTGACGTGAGGTGGAGAGGTGATTAGGTCCGAACTGCTGCAGATGGTAACGGTCTAATAAGGTCAATTACACTACCAGCCACACCCAGATACACATCACTGACCCTTACTTTCCTAGCACTATACATCCACACGCGACCTGACCGAATCCTGAGGGACCAGTCGCCTTGGATAGAGGTAAGTATGCTCCCGTTATTAGAATATAACGCTCCCCCCTGATTGTTTATTGTAATTAGAAACTTTTTACCTTTGGCCTGTAGCAGGCCCGACCAACATCTGCTTGTGAGTTCTCCGTCTATGGGCCTCGGGGGATACTACTGTTGGATAAGCAGCTGCTGGCCGTAACACCGGCTATTAAATAAAAAAATAATTATAAAATCAGTTCACCTAGAAAAAAGTTGAAACTACTACAACTCACAAAACAAAAATCAAAAATATAGTGGAACTAAGAACCTCCGCCTGTTTTGAACTCGGTTGAAAAAAGTAGACTTTGATAGACGGCAACGTTAACGGTAATAATACTTATTGATCTAGAACTCATAGGTTAAAGCGAAGGTGACGATTTCACTTTTGTTTAGTATTAAAACAATTAATAATTTATTTAATTTAGTGCAGCCGTGGTAGCTCAGATGGTTAGCGCTCGCTGTAAGCTTCACAGTACTCGAGCAACCCGGGTTCGATCCCCGCCGGCACCAATGAAATTGTTAATTGCAATTTTAAGTGCTGATTTACCACGTGCTCGGCGGTGAAGGAAAACATTGTGAGGAAACCTGCATGTCTGAGAAAAAAAATATTTCAAAGACATGTGAAGTTCGCCAACACGCATTGGGGCAGCGCGGCGGACATTTCCTTGTCCTAAAAGCCTCTCAGAAATGAGAGGAGGCCTGTGCCCAGCAGTGGGACGTAAATAGGCTGCAACTTTACTTTAACTTTTAGTGCAGTCATGTATGAACTTAGAATCATAAATTTGTGTTCTTGCAATGTTAGATCTGAATTAGATTCAAGAACTTGTGGCGTCACACAGACACTGGGTGGTCGTTTTATGGAACTTATCAAAACAAAATTTTCGGTCGAGAAACAAAAGCAAGGATGCAAGCAACACGATATAAACGCTAAAAACAAAAAAGTGGAATTACGGTGATGCGGACGTGGGAAAAATATTCAGATTAGAGGAAAAACTCGTGGAACAAAGTGTGTCGTTAACCGTAACGATATTCAACCATCGCTATGTGAATATTTATTAAATATTTGCCTGTTTGTCGAAATTGGACTTACCTATTCAGACTATTTGCCTCAGGTAAACATACTCGTCAACAACTTCGAGCTGAGTGTCCCAACAACTACTGGCATAGGTGTGACATGAACGTGACACATGACTTTTGTTTTGTTCATGTTCATCTTAAGACCTATCCGTTGGGAAACACTATTGAGGTAACTGAGCATAGTGCTTAGGTCCTCCAGCAATTCTGCCATAAGGACTATATCGTCAGCAAATCCAAGGTGAATGATGTACTCGCCATTGACGTTAATACCATATCCTTTCCAGTCTAGTAACTTCAAAACGTCTTCCAATGTAGCGGTGAAGAGTTTCGGGGAAATAACGTCACCCTATCTTATACCTCTTAGCAGTTGGATAGGTTTCGTAGTCTGGTTCTGTACTGGGATAGCCATCGTAGCCCTATTGTACAAACACTACATAGTCTGGTAAGGGATATTTACTATAGTTATCATTATTCTAAAGGTGTCATTTTTTTTGGTTTTTCATTTTCTAGTTTGAATTCATTTCTTCCCTGTAAGTGACAATACCTGTTAAATTGATAGAGCGCTTGATTTAAAACACGTAAATAATATATTTAAAAGTCAGGAATACAATTTTTTTTTCATCAAAATAAAATGAAACACTCATGAGGTGTGCACTCTTTGATTTTCCAAACTATACTGTATGATACATTTGTCCTTTGTCTCTCAAGGGCTAAAACAATATGAAAGCGCCTTTATAAAAGTTGAAAATAATTTTATTAACAAACTAAGCGTACTAGGCTATTGGTGTGAAATAGGAAACCGGTTGATATTATTTTAAAGCTAATAAAAAAAACCAGGTTTCGATGCATCAATTTGACAAATCCAACATCCGGATGTCTACATAAAAATACTATTTTCAACGTAGCAATATAAAATGATTTTTAGAAAATATAAGATGGATTAATTAGTGTTTTCTCTATATTTGGCTAATCATATTATCATATAAGTGCAATGTGGTTGTGAAAGAGGCATTTCAAAAATACAAATTTGCTTGATCTTGACGTATCGAGAGTAAAGCACTTACGCTTCTTGTTATGAGGCGTACAATAACAATCTCAAAACAATCAATTGTACAACTTATTTTTTTCTACACAATTAATTGAAACGCTCATGAGGCATTGGATTTTCCAAACTATTTATTACTTATTTGATAAAGTCGCTAGTAAATTTATATAAAACGAGTATGTATGTTAGAATGGTATGTTAAAATATGAAAAGAACTGTATTGTAATTCAAAGTATATTATGAATAATAAATGATTATTTATTATATTTACGCGAACACTACACATTGAATAATTCAAACTTTTTACGGATTTTATCGCGTTTAATTTACTATTTTAATTCCCGACGTTTCGGGTGCTTTACAGAAACCCATCGTCGCGGGGAGGACTAAGATGTTTGACGTCCCGATGTCACACTTAGCCCGGCTACCTTCAGTTTTTTAATATACGTTTTTGGTTCGATTAACGCAGAATGAACTTACAGTATCTTGAAGTCTTGCAGTGGTATGCTTCGGTTTGGATTTAATTTTGTTAAATATAGGATCCCAAGTATGAAAACGCAATGTATCTCTCAAGTCATACATATTTTATTAAATTAGATTGTTTAGTGCGATTGCCAAGTCAATTTATTTATTTAGAACATAAAAGATTTTTAATATTGATATGGTCACTATAAGATCTTGTTATGTTAGCTAATTACGTAATAACTTAAAACGGAAGGACTCTTGAGTAGGGACTGAATAAATTAACCGACTTGGTATTACATGGATCTCACAACATTTTACGGTAGAAGAACTGGGTTGCGTGGCTTCGTTTTTTTTTACGAGTTATGTTTTTGATGGCATCTCATTTCTTTTCGTAGAAAGTTATATCTAGGTAACTATCTACACCTATTATTCCATATATTATACATATTATATACGTACACTGATTCATTCACTGTTAATGTAACATTGTAATCCTATATATTTATATGGGATTACAAAGTTATTTATGCAGTTGATGTATCTCAAAAACTAGACCGAAATTGCAAAATATTTTAATTTTTCCTTAATTTACATACTAAACAATAGTTGTATTCCTAAAATTTGAAACTTCAATGTCTGCTAGAAGTGCCTTAGAGTTTTGATGATCGGTCAGTCAGTGAGTGACAAAATTAAGAAACTTTGACTAGATATAACTACTGGTTCAAATTTAAATAATTTTAATCATATTGTGTTTATACAAAGCCTATTTGGTTACTAATAAATTCAGGCTTTTAGTTTTATCCACAACGAAGTTATAGGGTTTAGAAAATGGCCTGAACTGCTTCGAGAAAAGGATGGTATGGCCGTGCCGCTTTTTTGCTCGACTTGGCGGGGGCATTGCCGAGCCCCCAGATAAAAATGTGAAAGTCTCTACGTACCACACTGGATGAAGGACGTGGGATTTTGTTTATGTATTTTATGTATGTAATATATATACAAAAATTTAGCACTCATATAATTTGTTAATTGCAATTCAAGCACCATGTTACATTCTCATGGCATAAAGATTGTAAAAAAATAGACGTTTATACATATTAGCAATGTTATGAAATTATTTTAAGGCGTGAAAAAGTTTTTCAGTCATCTCCACTTTTTCCGCTCTCTTTAAAACACTTTCGGGAATGTTAAAGATGAAACGAGGGCACAGTAACAGTTTGATTTATTGCTAGTATAATGTACTGTGCAACTCAACGTCTCTCGGTTGTTTACTCTCCAGACGTAACAGTAGAGAGACCTTGTTTTGTCGGTTAATAGTTTTTTCATTTACTATTCATATGCATTTTATGTACTAAGACAGATTCTGAACAAGATGTTGTAATGACTAACAGATTCCCAAATTGTAGAGGTATATGTTCAGCAGTTAATATCTTCGTAATATTATATATGCCCTGGCTTCGCCAAGGTAGGGTTTATATATATATATATATATATATATATATATATATATATATATATATATATACAGGGTATTTTTGGAACGCTCCCGAAAACTAAGACAGACGACAGCACCAAGTATACCTTTGATCATGGGTCACAAATAAATTCGATCCTGATGAAAAAAAAATCATCTTTTTACAACGTTTTATTAGCTTTATTCACGCGCCACTAGCGGACCATACAACAATACCTAATAATTTACAACACTTGTCTAAATACCTAACTTATCTACTTAACCTACTATTTTGCCACTGTACTTGTCTCCACGTAGCCATTTTAATCCGAATTTACAGGTTAAATAACCCAAATAACTGGTTCGATTCCCCGCTAATGAAAAAATACTTAAATGAAATGTAACCAAGGTTGGAGTCATGCGTTTTTATTCATCGTGTAGTTATGTTTATTATTCTCATGTATTCAGTTATGTACCTATTCAGATTAGTCCAGTACTAAGTTATTTATAAAAAATAGTTATGAAACAGCTTACGGCTCTAAATCCTCCGTGGTCTTATGAGATGCGGCTCAAATTGTGCTCCATTCATTTCAAGGTAGATTTGGGTGCAGGCGGGGCATTATCGTGTGGTCTTCGACACAGTCCGTACGTAGTTTCTCGAAAGCATCCACGATCCTTTGGTGTATTTCATCAGCACTATCACACTCATGATTAAAAACCCTTTCTTTCACATACCCCACAGAAAGAAGTCTAACGGGGTCAGATCTGGTGAGCGAGGTGGCCAAGCGTGTGGTCCTAGTCTGCCGATCCAGCGATCATCAAATAGCTCATTGAGGCGCTCACGGACGAACCTCGCGACATGTGGAGGGGCAACATCATGCTAGAACCATGTGCGGCGATATTCAGCCAACGATAGGTCGTCTAAAATATCAACCAACTCTTCATTTATAAAGTTTAGGTATCGCTGTCCGTTCAGTCGCTGTGGCAGAAACACTGGTCCCAGTATGCGATCCTTAAATAAACTTGCCCTACGTTATCCGACCATCGGGTTTGGTGCCCGGTTTGTCGAACAACGTGCGGGTTAGCCTCTGAATACACGTGTGTATTTCTTCGGTTCCACAGGCCGTTTCTGGTAAATGTCGACTCATCCGTCCAGATAATGTGCTCAATGGAACCAGGCACACGTTGTTGCTGGTATAATAATCAACGGCAGAAAACTCGTCGGTGGTCGTGATCGCTGGAACTAAAGCTTGCACTTTGTGCAATTTGTATGGGCGCATTCGATTACGCTTCAACACTTTGTGCACTGCACAGTATGACACACTTGTTCAATCCCGACGTCTTAACAATTTAATAAATAAAACGATTCAGCTGTCGCTCGCGCACGCGTGTGCAAAATCAACACGGAACTCACAGAATATCTTTTGACGGAACTGTTTCAAAAACTACGGTTAATAACGAACCCCGACAAAATTAAAACCTACTGCGTCACAGCGTGAGGCGACTCGAGCCAGCCGGGTTACATAATTGTTTCGCACCGAGCTAGATACAGGTCGAGGGGAGGGAGTATGGTTACAGTCGCGTTCTAAAGTACTACATAGTATTGGGATATTGTTTTATAAAATTATAGTAAGTAATTAATTGTTTTATTGTAGAATCATAATAGGTGCTTTACTAGCTACTTAGAACTTTGGAAAAGGTTGGAATTAAAAATGGATAATGTTTACTTGAGCATTATTTGTTATTTCTATCGTAAAATATAAAATAGTTTGTAACAAGAAAACTTAAGCTAAGGGTGGCACGCCGTCCATTATGTCGTCTTGGGTCACATGGAAGCCAGATGTTGATGGTGTGTTGGTGTTACTGGATGCTACTTCATCATCACTTTCATCTTCGCTTGAGCTTCCGTCATCAGGTCGATCACATGGTAAATTTTTCGGTATTCTCCTCAACACTTTTAACTTTACTGCACAATTTTCCCCATTCACCTTCCCCTATTATATTTACCTTTTCGTTCACTAGTTCAGTCATAAAACAATAGATATAAATAATTTTTCTTTCCTTCCTTTTTAAAACATCGTCGCGATTCGCAAATTAAGCTGTGTATGCGACTGTATTTTTGGAGAGAACAAAGCGCGGGAACCAATAGCATGCAGGCACAGTAATACTGGCGGATTGTTCCCCCGTCGCGCCCCCTTCGTACCAATATGTGATAAATCGCTCAGTGCCCAAGTTCAAGACAGCGTTCTTTTTTCACCGTTCGCGCGTACATTAACCTCCATTAGTCAGGTGATATCCATTCAGTTTCCACTGCTGGTTTTATGTTTCAGTATTTTCACGATATTTTTTATGAATTTATCGTTTCATTTAGCTGTACTAACATGATGGCGCGTGAATAAAGCTAATAAAACGTTGTAAAAAGATGATTTTTTTTCCATCAGGATAGAATTTACTTGTGACCCATGATCAAAGGTATACTTGGTGCTGTCGCCTGTCTTAGTTTTCGGGAGCGTTCCAAAAATACCCTGTATATATATATATATATATATATATATATATATATATATATATATATATTTACATGATAATCATCAAACACGATTTGTTTCATCAATTTTTCGATTTTTTCAAAAAATTCCCCAAGTTTTCGGGTTAAATGTACTACTAGATACCTTGACTTCAATATTATATATATAAAGATGTTTATATTAGTTCGAAACAGAGATGCTCAACAATTTTAGGTAAGAATTTTCATGTGCAATTTATAGAAACAAAATGCCTCTACGATATAGGTAAAAATTTTAGTAAAGATTTTGTTAAGAACTAAAATAAAATTTATGTGCCGTGTGGCTTAATAGAATCCAATACTCCTTCTGGTCTGTGTTATGAGAGGCGGCTATAGGAATTTCCAGTACGAGTAAGAGCTTGAAGGGATTCCTCACGATGTTTTCCTTCATCGCATGACACGTGAAAAATCAACACTTAAAATAGGCAAAGATAAATTACGTTGGTGCCATCGGGGTTATCAAACTCGGATTGCTCGCGTCTTGTGAAATTATATCTTATTTACTTTTTTTACTTTATATTTTTGGATAAATATAGAAGAAATGGTAGCTGCCATTTCTTTAATTCAATGATGTATAACACATCATCATCACAGCCCTTCACAAGTGCACTGCCGAACATAGGCCTACCCCAAGGAATGCCACAAAGCACGGTCCTGAGTCACCTGCATCTATCGACTTCCTGCATATTTTACCAGGTAGTCTCTCCATCTAGTGGGGGGACGCTCTACACTTCGTCCGCCGGTACGGAGCCGCCACTCGAGAAACTTTATTTTCCATCGGTTATCGGTTCTTCGACCTATATGGCCGGCCAATTGCCACTTCAGCTTACTAATCCGTTGGGCTATGTCGGTCACTCTGGTTCTACTGCGGATATCCTCATTTCTAAGTTTAACACGCTTAAAAACTCCGAACATAGCCCTCTCCATAGCTCGCATAACATAATAGCATAATAGCATGTATAACATATATGCATCATTAAACAAAAAAGGTTGCATAGTTACTATACAGTACCATTAAACCACAAAACGGTTTGTATTGATAATCCTAATTTTAGGATGCAGCTTTATAGGTTATGAACGCCCGACGGAGTCACATTCTTAGAAATCTCAAATGATTGACTTTCACATACACGTACGTATGTGCTTCTGACAGTCCGAACATTTCCTCGATTTTATTAAATAAACATTAAATCCCGTTCGAAAAGATAAGAAAAAATTACCTCCGATAATATATTTTATCTCTACTATTTATGACAAAGTTTAATTTTTAAAGTTTAACTCCATTCCATATTCACCATAAATGTTATACCGCGTGGTAGATCCACGCTGCATTCATATTATGGTCGTAGCACGAATGGGTTGGCTCGACCGTGGAAGACTAAATTCTCACAGAATACAAGTATAGATAAGCAGCTTAATGCTTCTGTGGATTGTATAATGAATTTAGGCAACTGAAGACCCTTTGAACTGAAAACAAACAAGACTTTACATCTTAATCCTCAGGGTTGATAACGCATTCTTGAGCAAACATAGATGTAGATCACTATGGGTACAGAGCATCAGTTTACCATGAGGTGGATTGTGTGCTAATTTTTTCATTCTTATGCTTTAGAAAAACAGCTAAACGGACTTAAATAAATAAATTTCGGTTTCACAGATGGCGAAGCATCGGGAAAGATACTATAGTTAAGCAGTGTCTGTTGTGTGGTGACGGCGTCAGAGAATCCACTACCCCTTTCCCTCTGTATATTGCCATAAAGTCAGGTTACGAAAACAAAAGAATGGTTGCATGACTTCCGATATATGACAGTAACCATCTCGTTTACGTCGTAAAATGCCGAAGCCGGCAAAAGCACTCTTATCGCCAATACACTAACAAAGCGTTGCAATTTTAACTAATCTTACCTACACGGGAAGAGCCCATATTCAAGTGTAAATATTTAAGTGTCAATTACGAAGGAAGGCGGTAGAGCCACGCTGCAGCTATATTAGTAGTATAGTTGTAACACGAATGGGTCGGCTCGACCGGGGAGGACCGCGCTCTCACAGAATACCAACGTAAAATAGCAGCATAACGCTGCTGTGTGTCGTATGGTGAGTGTAGAGAACCGGGGACCCTTTTTACTGGATAAGAGGCATTTGATCTTAGTTCTTACGAGTGACAATGCATCTGCATTTCGATTCGTTATCGAGGATAGATGTAGATGTCTATTGACCACAGTAACCACTTACCATCAGATGGACTGTGCGCTCATTTGTCACCCTCATTCTATAAAAAAGATGTTCGCGCAAAGCGCTAGTGTCAAGCATCGACGCAAGATGGCACTCGGCTCGGCGCGATACGGGATGAAGTTCGGCCGAGCGCGTTGAACGGTGGGTGTCAAGAACGAGCTAGAAAAATTAAGAGGCCAAATTCATCGCTGCGAGAGATAGCACGCGGTCTATTTTGTAGAGAGCTCGTCATGATAGGCGCGTATAGTAAATATACTGACTGGGAATTGTAGCGCGTATTCTTTGCTGAGAGCGTCACCCGGGACTTTCAGGTTTAACGCTGAGTCCGTATAAGTGGATTCGACTGTATTAGTTACTAGTGCGGCATTTGATGTTCTAGAAATAACTGTTGCCACGCGGAACGGTAGTGACCTTTGATCCGGTCGCGCGTGTTAAGATTTATGACAAGCGAGAGTTAGTTGCTTCTGTAAGGTAGTTAATCGTACGGCAAAGTTAAAGAACTGTCATCGTAGAAAACGAAGAAAGTGACTGCGGAAGGAGACCGTAGTTTGGAGAGGTGCTGAGGGCTGAACTGCTGCAGAGGGTAACGGTCTAATAAGGTCAATAACACTACCAGCTACACCCAGATACACATCACTGACCCTTACTTTCCTAGCACTATACATACACACGCGACCTGACCGAATCCTGAGGGACCAGTCGCCTTGGATAGGGGTAAGTAAGCTCCCTTTATCAGAATGTAACTCTCCCCCCTAATTGTTTATTGTAATTAGAAACTTTTCACCTTGGCCTGTAGCAGGCTCGACCAGCATCTGCTTGTAGGTTCTCCGTCTATGGGCCCGCGGGGGATCCTACTCCTGGGATAAGCAGCTGCTAGCCGTAACAAAAGGTATTCCTTTATATTTTAGGTCTGTCTTCTGCAAGGATAAGCATCTAGACACAAAATCAAATTATCCGTGAAAATTCTCATAGTCATTGAGTGAATATCGAACTAGTAGACGTGAATGTTTCCACTGGAGAGTTTCACTGTACGCAATAAATTCTCGCTCAGACATATTCCAAATGTGATATTGTAAGAATGTAGGATTTTTCGTTTGGCTTGGGTACTAAATTTGAAGGCAATTCTCTTTATAATATTCGATAAAAGATACGTGTTACTAGTCTTCATCCGAGCTTGGTAAGATTTACTATAAATTTAACAAGTAGAAGTTATCAACGAATATCAAAATATGATTATTATATTTTTCACACATATATTGTAAGGGTGACAATCGCACACAGTCCACTTGGTTATTATCTAAACTGAAGTGACAATGATTTATTACATTATTGTAGTATCTGCGTTAATATAAGAAATCATATAACAAATTTTGTTATATGATTTCTTATATTAACGCAGATACTACACGTTGAATGAAAGTAGTATTTTTATGGTGCTTAATTTATTTATTTTTTAATTCCAACGTTTCGAGTACTTGACCTATAGGATCCATTCAGTCTCAATGTCGAAGTTAACCACGGCTACCAATAGTTTAAAATTATTAATTTTTGGTCCAGTATTGCGTATATTGGACCAAAGAATAAAGAACTTATAAGATCTTAAAGTAATGCAGTGGTTTGTATGGGTTGGGATTTCATCTTATTAATTATTAGATCCTAAGCAAATGGTAGCATTCAGACTTTTTGATTTAAATAGATTAGCTAATCATCCTTGTAAGAAATAGGTGTTCTATTGCAAAGATCTATCTTAGTCTTTAGAGTTAGAAGAAAGATCGAGACAATGTAGTCCTAGATATTATTCTTAGGCTCTTTAAATATGTTAAATATATACATAGAAATTTTTGTAGCGTACCTAAAGAATTCAAATTATAATGAGGAAGATAATACAAGAAACATTTGTATGATAGGTTAAAAATTAAAAGCTGGTATGACTTTAAATATTTTTTATAGGAATTAATTAATTGTTTTATTTATATGTGGTAGAACCATGCTGCAGATATATTAATAGTATATTTGTAGCTCGATTGGGTCGGCTCGACCGAGGAGGACCAGGTTCATATGAAAAGTTTAAATTATAATTTGCTTAAAATGCACTATTGTTAGCGAAACACGATAGCACTGGATAAGTTGTGACATATTTTGATACCTCGATTCTTGCCAATGAATAATTATGATTAAGAAACTTACAAGTAGTTTATTTTTATTAAACATAATTTATACATAAATCGAGAAAATCTAAGAAAGGTTTTCATGTCAAAGCAATTTTGTCTTTTTATTACACGAACCCTAAACTAATGTAAAGGCGAGTTAGAAATGTTACGGAGAATCTTGTTATAAATAGATAACCTACCCTTCATAGAGTCTGTACATTGGAACAGCCTTTGATCAAAGGATGTTATTGAAATTGTTTCTTAACTAAATAATATTATCCAGTATGAACCGTGAAGCATCAGTTGTTTAAAAGTATCTTTAATGTGTACCAGAGTGACCGCTTTAACTAACCTCTGATATAATAAGAGTTTTAGATTCAATAGAACTATACATCCGTTAAATTTAATCCTTTTTTATAGATTCATTATTATTTAAGATATAGAAACAGAAACAAATACAGAAACTTTTGTATTCAATAGAGATTATAAATAATACTTATTGATAGTCATTATTTTGTTTAATTACCACTGGTTCAAAAAAAACCTGTCTTGGGAAGAATCAGCAAGAAACCCAGCGGGACTTTTTTTAAATAACGGATTACAACCCTGTGTTTTATATAATTAACAACACAAAACAAATAAGAAATAGCTTGGTATCGATCACCTCATTCCCACGGGTCATTATCATCTCTAAATTCCTTATATTACAGTAACCCTTTTTATACAAACTTAGATTAATGAAGTTTTGTATATTACTATAGAGTTCTATATATGTCTATCACAATGAAATGTATAATAAAAGGACAATGAAATGTGACAAACAAGCTTGTGCTTGTTTGTCACCTTTTATTGTCATCATTATCATTACAGCCCTTCACAAATTCTGCTGAACTTAGACCTCCTCAAGAAAAGCCATAAATCACAGTCTCGATACCTGAAAAACACTGCATTCATTGACTTTCTTCACATCTTCATCTAGTGCGCTTACCAGTATGAAGCCTAAATTTCTTTTATTTAACATATATAAATTGGAAAACTTCTTTTTATATTACATATTTTATTGCCAAAAGGCTATACCTACGTAACAAAGCCCTGGTAGCTTAGGGGCTAATCGCTCGCCGAGAATTTTAAAGTATGCGAGCTATACGAATATGATTTTTAAACAATGCAATTCCAAATAATACAATTTCTAAACGTGGTAGAGCCATACTGAAGCTATATCAATTGTATAGTTGTAGCACGAATGGGTTCATGTCCTTCCCCTCTCTTAGTACCTCAAATATTCCTATAATATCCCAGCGCAACTTGTCTATCTCTTCTTCCAGCTCCAGGATCTGCTTGTCAGTCCTCAGGGTGCGTGCGTTATAAGTTGCCAGGTTGAATCGTCTTAGGTGGCAACCAAACCTCCACAGGAGATTCTAATAACCCCAATAGATTCTTACCACAATAATAAAACGAGTATTTTTTTGATTTTTTATCGCATGTAAAAATCATGGGTTTATGTTCTTTTATTATGAGACTGACGTGAAGAAAGAACTTACAGTTAAATTCACTAGATTGTAAATAACTATTGCAGTCCTTGGACACCTGTGACTACCTTCAAACAATGAAGGCTTCAGATGGGTACAGTTCAGATGGTACATCTGAGGACTAAGATGATTGTACTGGCCTTCATTACCCCTCAGACTAAAACACAGCAAAGCTAAAACTTTTTGGCAGCAGAATATGTAAGAGATTAGTACCTACCCAGACTGAATACCCTAGGCTGGAAAACAGTCCTACCACCTTATAAATATTCTAAATATCCGAGAAAGGCGCACTTCCAGAATATTGTCTGTCCGTTACTACCTTAAAAACAATTTTCAATACCTTTCCTCCTACCAGCAAAGGGTACTGTGTGTTCTACAACTAATCTAAAGATTTCAGTTCCATTCCATTTTACTGGCTTTATCAGTAATTCTTTAACCGTTCAGGCTACACTACTCTGGAACTTCCTACCTGAAGATATTCGAAAAGCACTAAATTAGATAGCCTTCAAAGTATTGGTTCGGGAACATCTTTCAAATCAAGGTCGTCTTTATAACGTCAATTAGTACTGCTTGCTACCTTTATTCAGATATATTATGTATGTATACATATATGTGTTTATGTGTATATACATACGTGTTAAGAATCATTATTATTTATCGATTATTTTGTATTTGTTTTGTCACATGATATCATATCTAACAATTATATTGTACATATAAATTATATAAGAAGCAAATTGTCAAAAATTTAAACGATAGTTGAACTTATTTATTTTATATCGATTAATTGATATTTAACATAATAAAAGTGGTTTAAATGACCAATGGTGTGGATTAGTCAAGTCAACATGAAGAGGTAAACACGATTACGTTTAAAAATATCAATTTTCCAACTCAATCTTTTATGTAATCTGTTCATCTATCATGTTTTTTTGTTTTGTTTTGTTTAGTGATAAAAATTTTTTCGCCTGAGAAATTCCGAACTTTTCGGTGTTTTGAGCAGCATTGTAATACTTTATTTAACTAAATATTGTCGCTCACGCACTTCGGATTTAGCCGCTGTCATTAGGATACTGTATCAGTTGTTTGCAGCGGCTCGTGCTCAACAAAATCGCTGTACAAATACAAATAATTCGAAGAACCAAATTTGATACATAATTGATTATTGTTATAATCACAGATTTTTATTACAATATTTTAAATGAACAGAAAGAATAATAGCACTACGTACTAAAAGTAAGTTCGATTTATATATAAAAATAGATAAATATGTCTTCCATTTTATGGAATGACCTGAATAATGATATGACGATCATATGAGCATTATTAGTCGTGCACTTTTGGATTTCCAAACTTTTTTTTAATTGAAGTTTAACATATAATTAACGGAAAATTGGAAGTATAATAATAAGGTTACTACTAAAAACTTGTGTGTGTATTGAAACTTCTTCAAAAAATCTACGTATAATCATGTTACATGTATGAAAACCACTCCTGAGCTGAAGACGAGCTATTTAAATGAGAAAGAAGAGCCAACAAGATATTCAGATAGCGACGGTCAGTTTTAATTTTTCCATCTCCTTTCGGATATCATCCGTCACCTAGAGAACAGCAACAGCTTCCAGATTACCTTAGAGAGAGAAAACAGGAGAGAAATTGGTCTGAAATTGGATATAGCGCTACAATCGGTGGATGTAGGAACGGAAATAATAAAGGCTTTACGCCAGAGAGTTGGAAAAGCAACATTCGTCAGCGAAAAGTTAACGATATTAGTTATCTTGGGTAAAACAGCTTCCAACAGGTGCATAACTATTACGCTACTCACATCGTCACATCCATTAGCTTTCGATTTAATAGAAAAAAGTGCTTTCCTTTCAATCTTTTCTTCGTCTACAGGAGAAAAACAGGAGAAAATCAGGAGGCATGGAAGATATAAATGAGATAGCATTAGCTCTGGAATTATCAGAAACTATTTGAGGAAATGACGATTCTGGAAATATTATGGCGCGTTTTGCTATTGTCATTATTGCCCCAGTCGTGATCCATGGAACAGGATGAAGCTTAAGCCGAACGACACGATTAAGGGCATGTTCATTATACAGTCCTTATATGTTATATCTATTTATATTTATTATACGTAGATATTTAGTTCACTTGTCACAAATTCTTCCCAACGCCATAAGTGGACTAGCAGAGAATGTTAACTGGCATTAATTTCGCCCCTTGTTACCTTTATGTGTAGTACAATAAAGTTTTGGATAAGTAAATAATGAAATAAATAGTATGTGCACTCTATTTTACCTGCCTCAACGGCAACATCCACATATGGTTATTTCTGTATACCTAAAACCTCGCAAGGGACACTGTGTAGTGGCATCCTAAAAGATTCTACTAACCCACATCATCTCAGGTGATGGTCAGCAGCATCTTTCAAATATCAACTCAAAATATTTAAATAAAAAATTATAAAAAAAACTGAGGTTGCCAACACGCCTGCCAAGCATGGTAACTGTGGTAAATATTCCTCCGGTGCGGACATAAATTGTGGAGGCCTCTGTTCGGTAGTGGACTTTTGTAAGGCTCTAATGATGATGATAGTGATATTTGTTTAGGCAGGAAAAATTTACAATAAAACGTAGTCTTTAACGCGCGCGCTTGGCCTCGATATCAAGGGCACCTTCCCTCTCTCCCCCCTCCCCCCCCCGGCCGCCGGACGCGTCGGCGTGGCACTTCGCGCCATTATCTTAGGATTTCTTGCGAGCTATACGGACGTTTTTTCGCGCCTAACTTTGCTAAAGGAACAATCCGCGTAAATCGTTGCGATAACGGTATCGTTTATTAGAACGTACTAACTCGGTTAAATTCTTGTGCAACTATCATAGTGAGTTACCTCTGAAGGACTACGAGTAGCTGTCCCATTTCGTGACAACCCATTACGAGTGCCTCCAGAAGGGGAAGGTTCCGGGGATACCAGCGCGTGCCTTCTCCCGGACGTCGTTGCGTCATCCAGATCGGTTCCCGTCAACATACACGCACATACAATTACACATACACTCACAACACTGTCATCAGCCGGGCCGGTCGAGGAGAATCGTCTGCGCTCCTGGGGCAGGTAAGTGCATTTATCCTAGTGACCTTTCCCCTCGTGTGTTCATTAGAAACTTTTGACCCTCGGCGTAGGAACGCCCGACCAGCATCTGCCCGTAGCTCCTTCGTCTATGGGCCGCGAAGGATCCAACTCCTGCTGAGGCAGGGCAGCTGTTGGCCGTAACAATATTTTATTTTTATAGGATTTTTATTTATTTATTTATTTATTTGCTTTTTAAGGGAAACATACAGTACAATAATAAATTAGACAATAAAACATATAAAAGTAATCCTAAAAACCAATGAAGTTTCCACAGATATCTACATACATAATAAAAGCTTACCACCACAATATTATGTTGTAAAAAAATTTAAAAATTTAAAAATATAAAAAAAAAGAAAAATAAAACTAGCTAAATAGTATTCATAAATTAAAACATTAAGTATTAAGTAGTTAAAGTAACATTATATATATAACTCAAAGTGATACTACCAATTATATATTAAGTTTGACAATATTTTCTTTGTAACTATCATATTCAAGGTGAAATATATCTAATTTACAATATTTTAAGTTAAAATTTTTGCATGTACGAGACACAAAATTATTTGAGGCATACCTTGTTTTAACTTTAGGTAATGCAAAAAGAGGTTTATTTCGGGCACCTAACCTGTGACACGCAAGATTCACTTTGGCTAAAAGTAGGGGAGAGTCGATGATATTATGAAGCAATTTGTACAACAACATTTGATCTCTTATATCACGGCGTTTCTCGAGGGTATTGCTGTCTAAGTTATCAATAATGGAGTCTACAGAAGAATTATATCGCTTTAAGTGACGCAGAAACTTATTGTTGATTGTTTCAATCATTTTAATATAAACTTTGTATTGAGGATTCCAACATGAAGAACAATACTCAAGAATAGACTATATAAGATAGGGTGACAAACGCGCACACAGTCCACCTGATGGTAAGTGGGTACTGTAACCCATAAACATCTACATATATCCTCGAAAATGAATCAAATAAATTTCATTCCTCTTCTTTTATAAAAAACTTATAAAGATAAAAACGTTCGAGAACGATAACTTTCGATAGTCACGTTTTGTTGTAATAATTTAGAACCATTGATTTATATGTTACACTAGATAAGTAATTGCCGCGCCAAAGCGTTGCCACTTCAAATATGGCCACAGCCATATGCCCAGCGAACGTCGGTTCAGTGTTCAATGTGACGCCGTCCGAGTTAAGCCGAACGATTCACGACAAAAAATGGGTAAATGCGTAGTGAAAGAATGCGATTCAAGGTCACAAAAACATAATAAATCAAGCGGAATCACTTTACACACGTAAGTTTTAATTTATATAATTTTTATAACGTTTAAAACACTAAAAAATTAAATTAAATATCGAATATTGCAATTTAGCTTCAATGTTGCCACTTTTCCGCCTTTGTGATTTTTCCACATTAATGGGAGACTATATAATTTATGGAATAAGTTAATTTTGTTTTAAAATAAACAAGTAAAATTGTTTGTTTAAAAATAAAATTTATGTTTCAACCATAATACAAAATAATTCATTATTCTTATTTTAGTTTATTCATGAATGGTCTATTAATTATATTTTATTATTTTATTTTATATCAATAAATTTGCATTGCAAACTTTTCGAAACTAAGTCTTTGTCTATGACATTATCTACAAAAAAATTAGAAGAGCTTCAAGGAAATAAATTATTAAAAAAATTTGCAATACACCCGGGAGATCATTTATCTTCAATACAAGTTGATCTTTCCCTTTTATTGATTAATGCCATTATTTATAAATATTTAAAAATAAGATTGTACCACGAAAGTAAATTGTAATCTCAAACACACAAAAAAGAATCCAAAAGGCAATTATATAACAAACTGATGCTTCATAGCGGAGTTTGAGAGCACGGACTATTATAAATATTTAAGCGGATTAGTATTACAGATTAAAACCATTTAATTTGTATTATCTTACAAATATACCTCCGCAGAGTCACGCCTGAATCCATTAACTATTTTCAGTATTGTTGCAAAAAAATATAAAAACTTTTTAAAGTTGTTAAGTAGTATGGAAATTCTATAAACAAGAAAATCAACGAAATTTATTGATAACCAAAATTTTTGTAGCTAATGTCATGAGACTAAATTTAAGAGACAAAAACTTGCTGATGATTTCACAACTTATACATATTCAACACAGATCTCGCTTAAGAAACCTTAAGTTGTTTTTTTATTTGCTTTATTTTTTGTTTGATTAATTAGTACAGTAAAAATAATATATAAAAACATCTTTTATTTCATTAGTTATGCTTACTTCTGTTTATCTAATAAGAAAATATACAAATTTAAAATAAAAACAATTTACTGCAACTTTAAAAAAAAACTCCTTTATATTGCTCATTTTGGGTAAAATTTCATAAAGTATGCAACACCAACCCTCACCTTTGTGTGTCTATCTTTATCTAATCTTAGGGACGATATTGTTTTCCGCGACTTGTGTAAGTGAGACAGATATATGTTTACTTTAAAATTTTAATGATTTCAAAGCTACGTCGTCGCGTTTGGTTAGTGGTTACACTTTTTTCGACGTGCGGTAATGTGGTTTGCTTCTCTAGTTTTGTATTACTCAATGTTTGGAACTAAAACAATGTTACTTGTCTTTTTTCCCATTGTCCTCATCTAGAATCACTTTTATTAAGCAGAACACTTACCCCCCAGTTTTTCGCTTAGTTTTATATGTACGCCATTTTCATCGGTAGTTGATATTTATTTTCTGACATAAAACAACACTGGACCAAGAAAATAAAAGCTCTGTATGTTTCGTCGTAAAACAGATAAAAGACTTTCTTTATTTTTACTGAAACACCCTTAATTGTCCGTCGAATCTACCGCTGATGGGCCCCAGGATATTTGACCTTTGTCGGGGCAACTAGGGGCGTGTACATTTTGGTAGCAGGCAGAGTGGTTAATTGTTCTCCAATTACTCTCGGCCGTGTTATAAAAATAAAAACAGCTGAGGCCGAAGATGGTGTGTCCCTGAACCAGTGTCTCAACTCTGGTCCTAATTTGATCAAGGACATATCTGACATTTTCACCCACTTCCGTCGGCACCAAGTGGTTTTAGTAGCCGACATTCGGATGATGTTTCGACAATCAGTGGACCATCGTGATAACCGTCGATATCAGCTGAGGCGCGAGAGGCCCAGCGATCCGATACAGGTGTTTGAGTTGAACACCACCACCTATGGACTTCGGTCCAGCCCGTATATCGCCATGCGAACTCTCCTTGAACTAGCTGAGAGAGAAGGTGTAAAATACGCTCGGGGGGCTTCTATTTTGGAGACTTCGTCGAGGAAGCTCTTGTATTGCGAGACGAATTGATTGCTATCCTGAAGTCCGGAGGTTATGAGTTGCGCAAATGGTTGTCGAACTCCCCTCATATTGTGAATGACCTCTCAGGAGAGGAATAACAAGCCCCTAATCTATTCGAGCACCCTGAAAATCCTAATTTGTTGACTGTGCTGGGCATGGGAGAAGTTGAGTCTTGTGGATACCACTGTTTTTCTTGGTATTACTATTGAAGCGAAATTAAATTAATAAAAGTATTAAAGAAAAACTGTACAAGAAGGGTTATTATAATATCAAGGAATACATGAATGAAAATAACCCCTGGGAATAGGGTGATCATCACCATGCTGGTTCTATGAAAATATCATCTAAAAATTGTATAAACAAAATTATTGTTAAGTGAAATTATGTTTAAAAAAAGTCCCGCTGGGTTTATTGCTGGTTCTTCCCTGGACTGAGGTATTTTCCGAACCAGTGGTAAATAAAAAATGACTTTCAATAAGTATTATGTAATAATCAGTATTGAATAAAAAATTATTCTATTCTAGTCTATTCAATATATATCAGCCTGTTCAGGATACTTTCACGTATCGAATCAAACTTGATCCCCCTCCTAAAGCATGGACCAAGAGCTCCATGCTGTCTACAGCAGCCCGCACCTTCGATCCTAATGGATGGATCACTTCGATCATTTTTTTGGCTAAGTGCTTTCTTCAAAAGCTCTGGATATCCGGGTTGGGTCGGGACGAGCCTATTAGCGGAGCTCTCTTGCGAGAGTGGCACTCCATTGTGTCCTCCCTTCCGGACATCAACCGGGTTTACATGCCCAGGTGCTTCCTCCCTCCTGGGAAATGCAGGGCTGCCCTATATGGATTTTGCGACGCCTCTGAGAAAGGCTATGCTGCTGTCGAATATTTGCGGACTGTGAGTCTTTCTGGCCATACTTCCGTCCATCTCGTACTTGCTAAAAGCAGGGTTGCTCCCTTTAGGTCCCGCTTAACTATCCCTAAATTGGAACTGTCCGGAGCCGCTCTTCTCACGCGACTCCTCAACCACGTTCACTCGTCTTTGAAGTCTGTTATCGACATTACGGACGCCTGCGCTTGGTCGGACAGTGAGATAGTACTTTTTTGGCTCAGAGCTGCACCTCACAATCTTGAGGTCTTTGTGGCGAACCGCGTGTCTCAAATCCAGAATTCTGGGACGTCTCTAAACTGAAGACATGTCCCAGGGGAGTTGAATCCCGCAGACTGCGTTTCTCGCGGCTGTGAAGCCTCCTCTTTGGTTGACTACCCGCTGTGGTGGGGTCTCAGTCATTCTGGCCCCAGAATAAATACTCCGAACCGATTGAATTACCTGGCCTACGAGCCCGAGTAGGAGTGGGCAAGGATAAGCCCACTCGGGATTTCTCCATGCTAGAACGGTACAGCTCTCTCGATAAGCTCTTAGGAGTGACTGCTTGGTTGCGTCGATTTGTCCGCAATTCGAGAGACCCGTCCAACTGAATCTATGATTCCGTTTTTTCCCCTAGCAAGCGTCGCGAAGCTTTGATGCATTGGACCCGTATGGTCCAAGCGGAGAATTTTGAGTCTATGATTGAAACCTTGAAGCGGGGCTCCGTTGTCAAAGGCGCTCTGGCCCGTCTGAAACTCTTCTTGGAAGACGCTGGGATGATGGGCGTTGGCGGACGTTTGAAAAATTGTCAACTGCCGTACGGAGCTCGACATCCGTTACTGCTCCACAAGGACGGCGCCTTTGTTCCGTTGCTCGTAATTTACCATCATGTTTAGAATGCCCACGCTGAGTGTAACGCTCATTCGGCTACTTTGCAGCGGGAGTTTTGGATTTTGTCTGGCCGACGCACCATTCCGAGCGTCACCTTTAAGTGCATACCTTGTTATAGGCCACATATTGTGTATAAGGCCACCATATCGCAGCTTATTATGGGTGACTTGCCACCCGACCGCGTCAGGGCCATCCAACCATTCGCTGGAGTCGGAACAGACTTTGCTGGCCCCTTCCTTATCCAGGCCTCCAACCTTCGTAACGCGCGTTCACATAAGGCCTATCTTTGCGTTTTCGTGTGCCTCTCCACTAAGGCCGTTCACTTAGAAATTGTAAGTGCCCTCAGCACTGAAGCCTTTGTGGCCACGCTGGGCCGCTTCGTATCGCGTCGCGGTTTACCGGACCTGATTCGGTCTGATTGCGGGACGAATTATAAGGGCACGGATAGATATTTGAAAGAGGTCGTCGAATTTCTGTCCAACAACAGGGCTTATTTAGGTACTGCGATGTCCAAGAAGGGCATCCAGTGGAAATTCGACCCTCTGGCTTGCCCGCCCTGGTGCGGTATTTTTGAAGCGGTGGTTAAGGTTGCAAAAACGCATCTCCGTCGCGTTATTGGCGAAACTATTTTGACGTTTGAGGAGCTTGCCACTGTATTCTGTAAAATTGAGGCGGTACTCAACTCTCGGCCTCTCTATTCCCTCTCGTCCGATCCGAATGATTTGGAGGTTCTAACCCCGGGACACTTTCTGATTGGCCAGCCGCTTAACGCCCTGCCCGAGTACCCCTTCAGAGAAATAAACTCTTCGCGGTTGAGCAGATTTGACCTGCTGCAACAGATGACTCAGAGTTTTTGGCACTGATGGCCTCTGGAGTACCTACATCTTTTGCAGCAGTGCATTAAGTGGTCTGACAAGACGGAACAACAAAAACAAGGAACATGGAACAAGAAGGACGGTTAAAGAACTCAATTCTCTGCCTTTGTATTGTCGCCGTGGGCGCATTGTTAAATTGTCTTATTGATCGGATGGGATGCCTAGGGTGGCCGAGGTTTTGGTCGGAGATTCGATCTTGCAACGTGCCGTCGCGACACTGTCCCGTTTGCCAATCTACTCGCGGACATAAGTCCTTATGTCCGGGGCGGGGGTTTGTTTAGGCCAAATATTAACCTTCTGAAAATTGAATTTATAACTCGCGACTTGGCGCGTGCATAGCACGGTACGAAAGTCACCGCCGGCCCCTCTCCGGCCGCATTCCAATCGTGGTTGCGTCGATCGAGACGCGTTGAGAACATTAATTGTGAACAAGTGCCGGTCGAAAGGACGCGTAGAATTTACGATTGGAGTTTTTTGCTTCTAATGTTTGGTTATCTTTAGTGCGTTCACGCGATAACGAGGCCGTAATATTTTGATTGATTAACTTCAATTCGATGGCAAGTAATTCACGTAAATTGTATAGTGATTGCCGGTTGAAGTGCTATGACAATATTAATTTGCGTCGACGAGTTGCTTTGTGGCATTTGATGTAACTCGGAGATATTTTCCTGTGTCGGTTAAAAAAACTAAACTTTCTGACCCGCGAGAAACAGAGTTCGTATTAGATTATAGATTTGTGCTAAGGGACGCTAGACTTTGAGTGACATCGAGCTGACACCGCTGGAGGATACCACACCGTGGGGCGGTGCCGGAGTCAGGTTTGCTGTCGATTAAAAGGGTTATGTCAGGTTACACATCCACACCTTTTCGCACACTACTTACATACACTACACCTACCGCCTGACCGAGCCTTGTGGCCAGTCTACGCTTCTGAATCAGGTTAGTCGAATTAATTACCTAGTCCTTATATATTGATTATCCATAGGCATTTCGAACAGTGAATTTTTGGACAGTGGTAGAGCCAGGCGGCAGCTTTTGCTGTCGCACGGATGGGCCAGCTCGAACCGGCGTGGTACTACGACCTCACAGAATACCAGCGTGAAGTAGAGGTTTACCCCTGCGTTTCGTTTGGCGAGTGCAGGTGGCCGGAGGCCCTTTTTACTGGAAATGAGGCATTCCATCCTAGTCCTCACGGGTGAAAACGCATCTGCATTTTGATTTGTAATAGAGGATAGATGTAGATGTCTATGGGCCGAAGGAACCACTTACCATCAGGGGACTGTGTGCTCGTTTTTAACCCTTATCCTATAAAAAAAATTTCAAGTCCCACCCTTAGTTTTCCGTCGAATCTACCGCTGATGGGCACCGGGATATTTGACCTTTGTCGGGGCAACTAGGGGCGTGTACAATAACAATTAATAGAATCAGGCGTGACTTTGCGGAAATCCTTTATATTAAAATTGGTAAAAATTTACGCTCCGCTCTATAAAATAAAATGATGTCACTTACTTAGGTTGAAGAGCAGCTACCACCCTCCCTCAATTGTGTGCACTATCCCCGTCACCAATAATCTCAGCACCGCTGCTCCCAACAGACCTGACCGCTCAGAAATCGTAGAGTCTACATCACCTGAAGATGCCTCGTGTAGAGGCGAAACACTTGTCGTATTGTCGTCAGTGGTGTGTTTTTCCTAGTGTAGTGGTGTTGGGAATAGTGGTGCTGGGATTAGTGGTAACGGGGATAAGACGGGGGGTAAGCTAAATACATGACATACAATGTGTAACCACCCACCTGACGCATTTTGCTTTGGTTAGTTAAAGCCAAGACGTTTCAATTTAGTTACTTTTTATCACTTCCCTATCGTTAGCAGGCTATGTCAAGTTTGCGCCAGCTCGATCAGGAAAGAACAACGCTTTCACAGATACGGTACGATTCTGTTGTGTTTCGTATGGTGAGTGTAAAGAAACTGACCTTTTACTGCAAATGAGGCATTCCATATTAGTACTCTGGGGTGACAACGCATCTACATTTTGATTTTTAATCGAGTATAGATGTAGATATTTATGGGCCATAGTATCCAATTACCATCAATTAGACACGTACACACACTCATTTGTCACAATTATTGTATAGAAAAACCAAACTAAGATAGATCTGGATGCATTTTACAAGATTACATACAGTGAGTGTAATTTGACCTTTTTAATGATTTTTGACCTTTGATAGACCTTCTCAAACAATACTGTTACGCGCCACTATTAATGTCTTGTACATGGCAACACTAGTTACACTAGCGCCCTCTAGTGTCGAGTAGCAGAACTAGGAGAGTCGAGATCCTTCCAGAAATGTCGGGACCGATATGTACTCGAACATTCTAGATGTCGCTACAGTAGAAGGTTCTGGAAACTATTTGAGGCCCTATATAAGGCCGGTATAGACCACGACCGAGGCAGTAGTGAATTGGCGATACAAGAGAATATTCGAAGCGAAATATTGGCGAACTGTGTTTTATTATTAGTGTGATTTTAAGTTGTAATTAGTTTTGTGTAATTAAATAGTCAATTTTGGTAATTCAATCGGCAGTTTGTAATTGTCTCAAACCCCAAGCTCGTAACAATTGGTGTCAGAAGTGGGATCAAATATGCCGATTTTACCTAAAGACGACACGGAGGGTATCTGTACCCGAAGTCAACGCCACCAGGAGACGGACCAGAGACGATTTGGTAATGCAACGCCGCAAACGTCGGAGGGTCAGCTGCTAACCACGGAGGCAGGCCCGTCATCAGCTCCTGCATCTACAGCACCTGACTTAGGTGCTCTGATGATGATGCTGCAGGATCAGGCTCGCCGACAGGAGGAACAGGTGCGCCGACAGGAGGAACAGGCCCGTCGGTTGGAAGAGCAGCTGCACCGCCTACAGCAGGAACAGGCCCGCCAACAGGAGGAACAGGCCCGCCAACAGGAAGAACAGGCCCGCCGACAGGAGGAACAGGGCCGTCGGTTGGAAGAGCAGCTCAAACGCTATAAGGAAGAGCAGATGCTCCTCATGAAGGACCTTTACGCTACCTTCGGTAAAGAGATAAAGGAGTTGAAGGATAAGGTTGCTCAATATGACAACCGCCTGTCGGAAGCTGAAACCCGAATCGACCAAGTGTACAATCGGGTTGACAACGTGATGGCTGACGTGAAGAAAACGCTGGATGACCTCAAACATGGAGATGGAATTACAGCTCCCGTGGTAGCTACAACACCTTCGCTAGGTGGATTATTCAAAGTGCCGCCATTCGACGGGACTTCTTCCTGGTCGGCCTACAAAATCCAGTTCGAGACTGTTATGAAGGCGAACGGCTGGAATAAAAGTCAGGCCATGACTGCTCTCACCCTAGGCCTACGCGATCAAGCCTTAACTGTTCTGGAAGCTCTCGGTAAGGAAGTGACTTACGAGCAGCTCCTTGAGTCATTGGAGTCGAGATATGGCGACGCTCACCTGGAACACGCCTTTCGTGCGCAGCTCAAAGATCGCGTGCAACGCAGCGACGAAAATCTGCAGCAGTGGGCCCTTGAGGTGGAGAAGCTTGTTCGGAAAGCATACCAGTCTGTACCTGCGCTCATTGTAGGGAACCTGGTGCAGACATTCATCGACGGTATCCGCGACCTTGAAGTCAGAGCTGTTGTGAGGCTCGGGCACCACGAGACGCTTAAGGACGCGTTGGCCCATGCACTGGAGGTAGAAGCCGCGCGGCAGGATCATCGTTCCCATCGCGTCAGGGAGGTTCCTGCAGCTACATTTCACGACCGCAATAAAGGATACAGCCCTAGATGCTACGGCTGTGGGAAAAGGGGCCATCTTCGATTCAGCTGCCCTAAACGAACTGTAGAAAAAGGTGATCGATCTCGAGAGGATAGTGTGGCTAACAGCACCGCCCAGCAGCAGCAGGGAAACTGGCGGGTGCTGACTGATTTTAGAAGAGGTACTCCTAAGATTGTCCATGTGAATCGACTGGCGCGTTATTATGGGGCCAATAATGCTCGGGACGAGCATGTCTTAGGAGGGGGCAGTGTTACGCGCCACTATTAATGTCTTGTACATGGCAACACTAGTTACACTAGCGCCCTCTAGTGTCGAGTAGCAGAACTAGGAGAGTCGAGATCCTTCCAGAAATGTCGGGACCGATATGTACTCGAACATTCTAGATGTCGCTACAGTAGAAGGTTCTGGAAACTATTTGAGGCCCTATATAAGGCCGGTATAGACCACGACCGAGGCAGTAGTGAATTGGCGATACAAGAGAATACTTCGAAGCGAAATATCGGCGAACTGTGTTTTATTATTAGTGTGATTTTAAGTTGTAATTAGTTTTGTGTAATTAAATAGTCAATTTTGGTAATTCAATCGGCAGTTTGTAATTGTCTCAAACCCCAAGCTCGTAACAATACGTTATCATTAGCTGCCTGACCGAAATTTGGTCTAGAGGAGGATTCAGTTAACGTTTAAGTATAGAGTACATAGAATGCACATACATAATCGCACTTATTGAATCATGCCCTTATAATATCAGATGTAAGAAACAGTTTTATTATACCGGATTTGCAATCCGATTTTTTTTTCTATCAAAAAATTGCAATTACGTAGCTACCGCATTTGTGATGATTTTTTTTTATTTAATTCGAATATCGTTTTAGGTATGTTTGTTGCCAGTGTTGCTGATTATGCAATGGTCTCTGGTATATTTTCTTATACCGCCGTAAACGTGATAAACACTTAAAATAAAACCTCATCCTCCAAGCTAGCATGGCTCTAAAAATAAGTACCAATACGAAAACAATTGAAATTAAAAAAGTTCAATATATACCATGTAGTCTGTTGAAATTAGATATGGATATTTCCTATAAGATATTTTAATCTTTTCTCATTTAAGTATATATATTTTAATTTTTTTAGAAATCATATTAAATAAGAAATGTGTGTCAAAAGCAATCCAGTGATACATATATAGGCAATACAATTAGAGATCCCATTTCTGATCTCGGTAATACAACAGGAGAATAGCTTGTTAAAATTGTAAAATTGTAAAAACGGCTGTTCAACTTGTTCTGATGCTAACGCAATTAATCATTATCGTTAATAACACAGCGTAACGCACTGTATATTCAATATAGGTTAATAACAGTTCGATCACACCGTAACACGTCTTTGTCACAATCACACACCAGTGTAACGTGAGGGACGTAATTACATGATTACATCAAATTATGTAAACCGTCAGCAACACTACAAATCTCTGTGTAACACAGATCAGCCTCTCAGTAACACCACCTGCTTTGCCTGTACCAGAATAATTACTACAAAGGACGGAACCACGAAACTGTCTTAGCACTCGTAGAATGACTTCACTCGTAGAATGGCGCAAGCGGAATCTCCCGCACTCGGCACCTACACTGAACTTTATGCTACACAAACGAGTAAGAGGTTTTCTTTATATACCCTCAATTCCACCTCAACACAATCGATATGACGTTCCGCTAGAGTATCGCAACTTCTCGTTCACTCTCGATCAACCAGCATTTTACAAACGCGAGGAGAAAAAAATTATCATGGTGAAAAATATTCGCTTGTGAGTGAGAAAGAGTGAGACTCACTGCTCCTTGTCATTCCATTAATTTTCATTAGCATTACGCTGTTACACTCTAATATTTCAAGAACAACAACTAGAAACATCTAGAATTGTAAAACGAGACAACCACATTTGTTTAGAGCGAAAGGTACGCAAAAATAATTATTCATAGTGCTTCTTTTGGCAGATAATGAATAAAATATCTTCAGATTATACTTAGAAGTCGTCACTTGCGTAGGACTTTAATATAATATCTTGATTAAAACACAGATTCGTCTATTAAAGCTTTACCGTAACAAGTTACCCTCGTATTTCAATTTGTCCTGACTTTGTCCTTATCATTATGTGTCGCACTTGATACGAGGACACAGAAGGACAAAGACAAGGTCATGCAAGACTACGTTTTCGCAGTTTTCTGCATTAACAATTGGGCACGCGGTCATTGAATATATATCACAAAAATATATATAATTTAACATACATATCCTGAACTAGCTTTTTACCCGCGGCTTCGCTCGCATGAGTTTCAATTTAGAAACATCATCACTTCAAAATTAGAAACTTCAATCACTTTTGGAATCATTTGAGGAATTTTCTCGCAGACAATTTGACGTAGATGATTGAAATTTGGCTATTTTACCTAAAATATGCTACAGAAACACAGAAGTGAGTTTTTCAGATTTGCATGAATATGCAGAATTGCCTTATATATCCTTATGAAGAGTAAATTATGTTGGAATTAGAATTGCTTCAGTAACTTTTATCTGGATAGACAGACATTTAGATTTTCCTACGAAGTCGTTCTTCACCGCTGTACCACTGAACACGTCAGGATATAAAATATCCTTTAATAGTTTTATTTTTACTTATTATAAGCCAGTGCTTTACTTCAATCTAACTTGGTGGTAAGTAGTGATGAATCCCGAGATAGTAAATATACAGTCTAAGCATAACAAAAGCTTGAAGACGTCCAGATTGTATTCGGATGGAAATACAAGGGCCGGCAAATTATTACACACCTTTGCTGTACACAGTCATTACGAAAGACGAAACAAATCAATTGGTTCGATGGCGTGGAATATCAAAAACAAAAGTGGAGTGAAAGGGAGGGAGGAATAAAAAAATATAATTCCTGCGCGCACTTTTCGAAACGTATTCTATAGAACACCGTATTCTATATACAACACGTGTATTCCATATACATCCTACGTGCTGTCTCTTTGCACCCATGCTGGAGGCTTACAAGATTAGTTTTAACAATATCAAGGTTACCAATAAGCCTCTTAGCACGTCTCTCTACTAAGTCTAACGCTGTTAAAAGACATTTTGTAGAACCAGCCCATATGTGACAGCAGTACTCCATGGATGACTGCACTTGCGCTTTAAATAAGGTAAGAAGCGCCTGGTGTGAAGTACCGGCGCATCCTAGCTAAAACGCATAGTTTCATTGATCCTTGCTGGAATCGTACACGTATTTCTCGCATGCCATAAAATATTACGGCGATTATCGTTATTATTTAAATGAAATTTATAAAAACTGAAAACATGCTTTTGCACGATAGTTGACCACATTATTTCTATTAATCAGTTAAACACCGCATAGATTCAACTAAAGAACATCTCTCTAAATCACAATCTTGCGTACAAAGTGTCAAGAATAACAGTTTCGTTATTCTTTTTGAAAACGCGGCAGTTGCGGTAAATTATCCCGATAATGGCCACTCGTCTGGATAATTAATATATTTTTTAATAAATTTTAACAGTGGTAGAGCCACACGGCAGCTTTTGCTGTCACACGGATGGGTCGGCTCGAACCGGGGTGGTACCACGACCTCACAGAAAACCAGCGTGAAGTAGAGGTTTACCTCTGCGTTTCGCTTGGTGAGTGCAGGTGGCCGGAGGCCCTTTTTACTGGAAATGAGGCATTCCATCTTAGTCCTCACGGGTGACAACGCATCTACATTTTGACTTGTAATTGAGGATAGATGTAGATGTCTATGGGCCGCAGCAACCACTTACCATCAGGTGGACTGTGTGCTCGTTTGTCACCCTTATCCTAAAAAATTTAAGACTTGCAATTTGTAATGCTGCACTAATTAGTATTCAGTATCATTCTTTAATTTAATTTTATCAGTTGCCTGAATACTTATTATCAGTTTATTTAGCAGTAAGTATGTAGACAGTGATATTATGAGATTAAAATATGAAAGCCAAAACTGTAAAGGCAAATGTTTAAATACTTCTTAATTTATTTATAAAGATAATAAAAGTTTTACAATAACACACCAGTTATAAAAATCTAAATATCAACATTTTCATGTTGTTGAAAAATGTCAGTATTATTTATTTAAATTATCACACTATTAAAATGAAATAACAAAATAATGAAAGTCAGAATTGTTTAGAGGTTTAATAAATTTGATCACTTAAATATATCGCTGCTTAAATGCAATAGTACCACATGCCAAAAAGTATTATTTATAAGGAGAGCTAATTGAAAATTTTCAAATATTTTTTTTAATTTCTCAACCAAAACACAACTGATCTATACGGATAATAAATCGTTACATGCGTATTTGCAACCTTTATGTCTCAAAATCAATAGTTTTTCGCCAATGTTTAAAAGGGAGCATACAAAAGCAGATAAGTTACTTTTGTAATTTTGACATGTTCATGGCCGACAGCAACTGACAATATGACTGTTTTGGCTTGAACTTATTCGCAAAAGGTAAAAATACACATTTAAGTTTAAAATCAACAGGTCTCTTCAATTTAGGTATAATAACGGTAGATTTTGTGACTATTTTTGCAATAAAAACGATTTTCTTCTTTTTTATTCATGGTAGTTTTGAATTTAGGCAGCGATATATAAGTTAATAGTTTATTTATTTTATTTATTGTCAAAATATACTGCTTTTTGCATTTAATAATAGATGTCACTGTTTTAAATAGGTACAACGTAAGTGTACTTTCAAATTATCACACAACACTTAAAATATTTTTATAAACTTTCTTTATATATGTAAATTCTAAAAACCACTAAATTAGCTTCATTTTCCTTTAAATAGCCCACTGAAATTTTTTCAGGATATCTTAAAATTTCAGACAAGATTTTTTTACAGATTTAATATATATATATATATATATATATATATATATATATATATATATATATATATATATAGATTATCCTGTCATATTGCTAAGACATGGGTGTAATATGTTAAACATAAACCAGCATTTTGGATAAACGTCACTTCTTCAGGAATGAAACTGTACGCCAACGTTTTACTACTCTAGGTTTACTCGTAGTCGATATAAAATTCTAGTTAGCCGTTCATATAACGGTTACATTAACCGTGTAGTAGCGGTGTAGGATTAACCCTACATAACCCCTCATATCGTCCCATAGATGCTATATGAGGCAACAGAGGGTAGCTGAACTAGGAGATGTGCGGCAACATCTTTTTTTTCCTTCATCTTTCAACAGGTGAATTAAAATAAAAAACTATGGTTGCCAACTTGCTTACCAACTATGCTAAATATACGCAAGACAATCTAAGGAGTAGGTCTATGTTCAGCAGTGGACTTTTGGTGGCCTGTAATGGTACTGGTATGGTTATAATATAACGCAACGTAATTTTAATATAAGGTTTCTTAGTAATATTAAGAATCAATGTTATCTGGGCATTTACTCTACTCAAAAAATTGCTACTAAGCTTATACATAATTTCCTAGAGTTCCGTATCGATTCCATACGACATCAAAGGTATTTAAAGTACTTCAAAATAACTGCTCAAATTCTCGTTTATTTATGCATATTTCGATTCCATACTTGCATTGAAGAATGGTCTATTTCCTTTCTGAACTTTTTAAACAGTACAAAGTAGCAAACATATAAAATAATCATCAACAAAAACATCCTCATCGTAATGAACGTATTCTACAAACGTGTAATAATGTCCTCCAGACCGAATTTCATTTATGGCAGCCAATCTCAACGGAAACTAGCCATCTGCGCATCATCCCTCATCTCAGTACTCCGACACAACTGAAGAGAGATCAGACGTAAAACCAACGGCTTTACGTGGTTTTTGAGGCACGGAGGTGTAACACCGCCAACTTTCAAATTTCGGACTGCCATTAACAATTTCTTGACAGAAATTTCCAATAACTTATATTTGCCCGACTGGGGCTTTGAACCCGGGACTTCACAATCAGAAATCATGATTACGATGACTAGACCAACGAGGCAGTCAACGTTGATCGTATAATAGAGAAAACATAGCCTCACCAAATGGTTGTAGACGGGCATGAGACAATGCCCAGAAAATGTAGTGGCCTTCTCTATACTTTTTTTGGGATAGGGTGACAAACGAGCACACAGTCCAACTGATGGTAAATAGTGTGGCCCATAGACATCTACATCTATCTTCGTTTTCGAATTAAAATGCAGATGCGTTGTCAGCAGTGAGGACTAAGATAGAATGCCTCTTTTCCAGTAAAATAGTAATCCGGTTCTCTAAACTCACCATACGAAACAAAGCAGCATTAAGCTGCTATTTTACGCTGTTATTTTTTGAGAGTGTGTTCCTACCCCGGTCGAGCCGACCCATTCGTGCTACAACCATAATATAGCTGCAGCATGGCTTTACCACTTAAAAAACTACTACTACTAACAGCCTATGACAATATTGTATTCATTCCAAATACTTACAAATTACTTAAGCCTTCATTAAAAAAAATATGTCCTATATGTATCGGGTGCTGTGTACAGTCAAATAATGAAGGAAAAATAAAGAGTCTTTTGGTAGAACTTTTAATTTATTTTCAATCAACACTGAAGTGTCTAAAGTAATTGGTGGGCCCGAAGCCGCTTTGCAATAGACTGTTCTTTTATCTGAAGTAAATGGATTAGATAAGCTGAGTTCAATAAATAAATGGAAAAATATCTCGAAGAGAAGAATTTTTGTAAAAATACATTCTTTTCATCTACACTACACCAATAATTGATTTTCATATTTATTTTTATTTTTTTCAATAACTCCACTAAATTATGGTCAAGTCTTTACAAAGAGAGCTTTTTTAATCGCAACACTTGGCCGGCAAGCTTTGTTTTGGTGTAAATGAAATATTATATAATATATTATAATCTGTAGCCAGGACTTTCGCTAGTATAATGGAGGCAGTTTCTATACATAAATTGCACAAGAACCAACATTCAGACCCGGAAATAATTATTAGTAGACCATAAAAATACTTATTCCTTGCAGGATTAAAGCACGAGGCCTTCAGTGCTGCAACTCAATGCTAAACCACTGCGTCACGGAGCCATCTACATAAATGGCTTTTACAGCATCGGACGGCTTGTTAACGTGGACGTCACCGTCGTTATTACGTCATCTGTTGGAAACCATGGGATCTTAAGCGGGGAATTCATTAACGGGGCATTCAACGAATGCCCCGCTTTGCTGGTATATTCCATAGTTGCCTTTTACAGCACTTACGGGTTAAGTGGTGATTGATTTCCCACGGCACGGAAAATCTATTTTTAAATTATAAGCCTATAATAAAATGAATATTTATCGCTAAAAATGAAAAATGAAATAGTCCTTTTTAGGGTTACATACCTTAAAACAGAAAAAACGTAACCCGGATATTTTGTGTGTATCGTGTTGTCGTTCCATATGTTCGTCTGTCAAGTGTTTTCTAGGAAACGGGAGAATTTATCAAGTTGAAATAAATTAGTAAACTAAAATTAATCTAATTAAAAGGTAACCTTACCACATTAAAAAAAATACGATAATAAAGAAAACTTGCGTGTTTATCAAAAAGTACGGCCAATTCACGCTTGAAATATAAAGGCAAAATCGCAATAGTTTTATGGATTAACTGTACAATTTGTTGTCCATAATCTATGAAGTATCAATACAAAACAAATCGCAAAACCATGTCACAATTTCAATCAGTTGTGGAACATTCCCACAAGGAAGGCTGTAATCCTTCAGCTTGCGTAACTGTCATGCACGGATATTGAACGTATTTATATGTAGCTAAATCCAGATTTGCTGAGACTCTTGACAAAGTTTTGCCTATATTGTATTTCCCATGAAATATTACATTAGAGATATTGTGTGAATATATGATGTCACCATTCGTTAAGTGGTAGGATTTCTTTTTAGCTTAGTACGTTTGTTAAATGTAGTCTCTGTATATTCCGATCTAAGAGGTATAGACTATAGAGAATCAGTACAATTAATAACTGTGACATTGGTCTTTGGAGGTAACAACACATCTGTAACCCTCTTTGTTTAAATTGGTTGCAGGCGTCAATTACAATAAGGTGCACTGTAAGTCCACTTGTCTTTAAAAATTTTATAAAAATAGTTTTTTGTGAGTAGTTTTTTAATTCAAAGCTGGACAAAGTCCTTTGAATGCACCATCAGGCAAGCAAGAGTTGAGATTGTTCACACTGCGAATATAAGATATAAAATTACACTTATTTTTAAACATAAGAGATAAAAATAATCAAATAGTCCCCTGTTCAGTTTAAATTGTTTTCAAAATAAATACACTTGATTTTATTAAAAAAATAAACATGTCACTGTTTTTGTTTCTTTGAGCATCTTAATTTAATTTATTTGAAACAAAAACATTTTCCATGAAGATGGTCTCTAAGGCCATCTTTTATTTAAGTGCTGTCTCGTATTTGAAGTTACTTTTTCTTGTAAAGCTCACGGGATTAACACCAATAAAGTTGTACACCTAATGGATTATTTTTTTATGATATAGTTAATATTAGTAATATAGTAATTTAAGTCGCAATATTTTTAATTTATTTTTAGAAAACGTTTTCGTAACAATTTTCCTTACTATCGTGGAATATTGTTTATCCGGTACTGTAGGGTATGATATAAGATCTTTCTGGCATTTCCTATAACACCTATTACGATAACTGCGGATAGAAATGGAGTGGAGCATTATTTTACGTGCTTCAATCAAACAGTAAGCTGCAATATATTTATTATATTCATTCACGGCTCTCCACTTGAAAACGGTGTTGCAGATTCTCGTAGTGGGGGCCTCGAACATCTAGATATGCAACCCCCGAGGAGGACGATGACTCAGAAGTGGTCCCAAGAAATCGTGGTACCACCTGTTTGTAGTAAGTACTGCCCCAGGAACGTGCTCATAGTGTGCCAAAGCGATAGAGGGCGTTGCGTTCAACGGAGATCCCGGGGCTCTTTGTATATGGTAATGGTGACCACCATGGGATTTCATACAGAATCAGTCCAGCATAACCTTTACGTTGTCTCCACAGCGAAAGGTTTCCATGAGGATTTCTCCACGAAAAACGAAAAACTAATATGATTTTAAAGAAACTCAGCGTAACATTAATTGGCTCAGTTAAAATTAATTAAAATTCAGCTCGTTAAAAGTTTTAAGAGTTTAACTGCACCTTTGCGATACATATATTTACTCAATAGGCGTTATTAAAAGTTTCTTAACAATATTTTTTTATTATCTAATAAAGTAAGGGTTTAGTTTATAGAAAAAAAACTTTTTATACAATATAAATTATTAATAATACCTATTAAACGCAGCCAGCGTTCTTGGCACGATACCGCGGGGAGTAGGACTATATCATAATTAATTTACTGATTTTAGTTTTTTTTTTTATTATCGTTTTTAATAGTATACCTATAATGAATAATAAAACATTCTATTTATTTAAAAGTCACTCTTATGTTTAATTTATCACTAGTTTGGGAAAAAACCTCTGTCCTGGAAAGAACCAGCAAGAAAACTTCGGGACTTAAGAAAATAACTGTTTATAATCATATATGTTTTACAATTAACAAGACAAAACAAATTAGAAATCGCTTGTTAGCAATCACCTCATTGCCAGCGGTTATTCTTCATTATCATCATCATCGTCATTACAACCCTTCACAAATCCACTGCTGAACATAGGCTTCCCACAAGGAATGCCATAAAGCACGGTCCAGAGCCACCTGCATCCATCGACTTCCTGCATGTCTTACCAGGTCGTCACTCCATTAAGTGCGTTTCCAAGGATCATAACGAATCGTCTCGCATGTAGATTTGACGACGTCCAGCTTCCTGAACAAGACCACATACATACACTTCGACAAATTGTACAAAAGTCCGAGGAGTAAAATTTGCCACTATGTCTGGCGTATGGGGACTATGAGAAAGCCTTTGATTCCGTCGAAATTTGGGCGATGCTTTTTTTTTATAGGATAAGGGTGACAAACGAGCACACAGTCCACCTGATGGTAATTGGTTGCTGCGGCCCATAGACATCTACATCTATCCTCAATTACAAGTCAAAATGTAGATGCATTGTCACCCGTGAGGACTAAGATGGAATGCCTCATTTCCAGTAAAAAGGGCCTCCGGCTACCTGCACTCACCAAGCGAAACGCAGAGGTAAACCTCTACTTCACGCTGGTTTTCTGTGAGGTCGTGGTACCACCCCGGTTCGAGCCGGCCCATCCGTGTGACAGCAAAAGCTGCCGCGTGGCTCTACCACTGTTAAAAATTCTGCTGCAGTCCATTCATCGGTACCAAGTTGACAGTCGGTATATCGAAGTTCTGAAGTGTTTGTACAGTAGGGATACGAGATAAGGCTACCTGAGGCTATCCGGGGATAGGCTATCCGAGTACAGAACCACAGTACGAAACCTATCTAACTGCAGAGAGGTGTAAGACATGGTGACGATATATCCCCAGAAACTTTTCACCGCTGCATTGGAAGAAGTTTTCAAGCAACTGGACTGGAAAAGATACGGTATTAACATAAATGGCGAGTAGATCACTCACCTTTGATTTGCCGACGATATAGTCCTAAAGGCAGAATAGCTGGAGGACCTAAGCACTATGCTCAATGACCTCAAGAGTGGGTCCCAACTGATAGGTCTTAAGATGAACATGGACAAAAGAAAGATCATGAATAACGTCCATGTCACACATATGTCGTTAGTTTTTGGCAGCTCTAAGCTCGTGGTTGTTGACGAGAATGTTTATGACTCTCCATGGGTTATTATCATCCATAAATTATATTCCTATCAAAACTAGATATATGCTTCGTTTCATTTCTGAAAGGGTTTTAGATCAATTAGTCCTCCGCACTGCTCTATTGCGTGTTTGAAGACTTCACATGTGCTCGCAATATTTTATACTGCAGGTACTGACGCTTGTTTTTATTTAGCACTTTACCGCTCAACACGTTATAATCAACACTTAAAATTGTAAATAACAATTTTAATGATTTCAGTGGCGTTCAAACCTGTATTGCCCCTGAGTTAGCACTGCTCATTATTGTCTATTATTTTTAATATAGTGTGTGTGTGTGTGAAAAAATAATGCCTAATAACTTTTGTTATAGAAAAAAGCGAGGAACGAGCACACAATCCATCGGAACATATTGGGTCTATTTAACATTTTGAAAATATTACTAAGAAAAATATATGTATAGAACAACTACAGCGTTTATTTCAAAGAAACATCGTAGTCGTCGGAAAAATAGCAACGTATTCGGTTAAATTTTGTGAGAAAATGAGATAAATTTAAGAGGAAAAACTATTACAAATAGGAACGTCTCGTAAGTTGCTAACTTTGTTTTATTTAGTTAGGTTTTCTAGTGAAAAAGCTAGATAAGAACTTTGATCCTTTTATCTTTCTTGTTCTTTAATTGTTAAATTAATTGTAGCAGTAAAATTTCACAGCATTACTATAGAGTAAAATAAAACTTAGTTTAAAATTAAAAGCTGAATTCAAAAACTAAGAAGAAAAAAATAAATTCCACATAAAAGCTTTAGAAGTCTATGGCAAGTCATAATACATCGAAGAATTAAAACTTCGACTTCAGAAGCTATTAACATAACATAAACTCACGCCTTTCACCTAGAAGGGTTGGCAGTGGCACTACGGACTTCCATTTGGCACGATCCGGACAAATCTCTTGATCGGTCGCTTTATTATTTCTTTTTCATAAATGTTTAATTTTTTACAATTTTAGTTATACTGGCTGAAGAAAATTTCATTAGTTGAAGGTTAACAACTATTCTAATCATCTCAAATTTTACTATCAAATTTATGTAGTACCACATTTGAGCCACCTGTTTAATATAAAAAAAAGAATGATTTTAATCGATTCAGCCGTTTCCCAGAATGCGGTGAACTTACAAAAAAATGCGTGTCGAGTATAGAACCTTCTCGTTTTTTGGACTCTGTTAAAAAACGAACAGAATACATAAATCGATTACGATTTCAAAACATCTGTCAAGTTTAAAAATAAGACTGAAAGCATAATATGTTAAATAATAATATAAGAGGGATTTACTATTTATATTTCTTTTCAGAGGTTACAAAACTAAATGTAAAGGTTTACCTAAATGTATGCAATTTGACGGCGGTGGGTTAAGGCGATACCCCGACCAAAACCTTGCGATAGTGCGTTTTACTTTGTTATTCAGAGACTATTATCTCATTAGTTATGAGAAATAAACTGTATCTAAAAGAACATTATTAATGTTCGATATCCTGTCATCACATTCCACGTTCTAATTCGTTTTTATGTGTTATAAATACATTAAAAATCTACTTTTAAGGAATGATTAAAATTATTGATTACGTGCATCTTGCTAAAGGCAACGCTCTAATCATTTGAAGATTACACTAACGGTTAGATAATTTATCTATATTATTCACGTTTTTTTTTAATTTTTAAAGTTTTCTTTTCTTTCTTAATTAAATTAATTCCAAAAATTGTGTTAATTCTATGATAAATAAGCGTACGCAGAGTGCGGGCGGCAGTGCACTGCATGCTCAAGGTTATGTGCTCAGGGAAACGCCTTAAATACATGAGTTTAAAGATTCGATTTTCATATTGGAGAAAAAGAGCTAAGGAAAAATGCTTAAAATTGCTGTATGTACTAATTGCTATTGAATAATGTAATATAATTACTCTATGAATTAATACGTGAAGCGAAAACTTTGTACCCTTTTTAAGTATATTTCGTGCACGAAAGAATGTGAGCTTTGGCATAGTTAAGGTTTATATGGAGGAGTGCAGAAAGCTAAAATGTTTAAATAATATGTTTAAAAAAATGCAATAAATTAAATTAAATATTTTTTTATAGGATAAGGGTGACAAACGAGCACACAGTCCTTCTGATGATAAATGGTTGCTGTGGCCCATAGACATCTACATTTATCCTCTATTACAAATCGAAATGCAGAGGCGTTGTCACCCGTGAGGACTTAGATGTAATGCCTCATTTTCAGTAAAAAGGGCCTCCAGCCACCTGCACTTACCAAGAGCAACGCAGAGGTAAACCTCTACTTCACGCTGGTATTCTGTGAGGTCGTGGTACCACCCCGGTTCGAGCCGGCCTATCCGTGCGACAGCAAAAGCTGCCGCGTGGCTCTACCACTGTTGAAAAATATTCATTGTTTACGTTCATACTGCCAATGTCTTAATAGTCAAACAGCAAAGAGTTTATAATCACTACGTTTTCATCACTATCAAACTTTTGCACAGAGTAGAGATTGTCACCAAAGAACTTTAAAACTTTTCAAAAAAAAATTACTGCCAGATTGACTAAAAAATGAGCTGTTAATTTTGTGTGAACTTTAATTTGTGCAAGTTATTTCAATATAGTCTGTGGCGCATAAGTATTCAGTAGAATCTACTAGTTAGTCTGGGAGCAGGGTGATCCAACTTTTTATGAAATCTGAGAAATTTGCATGCAATCATAATTTTTTTTATGCGTGGGTTGGGCGTGTAAAAATAAAGAGAGAAAAAGATATCGCTATTTCTTTCCAATGCGTTGCTTCAGATTGCCATTTAAAAAATTAGGTACAATTATATATTATATCGGAAGAAACTAAATAAGTTAATTCTGTTTTTGCATGCCTAAAGCGCGAAGCGCGCTGGTATATTCTGCTAGGGCCTAAAAATTAGGATTCAAACTAATACGCAAGACATAGTGGCAAATTTTAGTCCTCGTGTGGTCTATGATGCTAAAGCCTTTACAGAAACCAGCTTGTTGAGGAGGCTGGAAGTCGTCGAGTCTGCATGCGAGACGATTCGTAATGACTCTCGAAAACAGCACGTAGACTCAGATCAGACAGTAATTCCTGATGCGCTAAAACGTTCTATAATTACGCCCGTGCACAAAGATGGGGACAAGAGTGATGTTAACAATTATCGGCCGATATCTGTCTTAACATCCCTTTCAAAAATAATAGAAAAAATATTAATGTAAATAGTAATGACTCTCGAAAACAGCACGTAGACTCAGATCAGACAGTAAATCAGTTTGTAGTTCTTCAAGTGAGCATTGCCGCCTTTCTTGAAGAACAAGACCACCGCATTTCTGCTCCACATCTCGCCATGGTTTTTCATCCGCTTTCAGAAGCTCCGCTATAATTCCATCCTCGCCTAGGGCTTTGCCGTTTTTAAGGTGATGGAGAGCCTTTCTAATCTCACTCATACTGACGTCCGGAATATCTTCGGAATAGTGTCGGATAAGACTTGCTCTTGATACGTTACTCACACTTGCATGTGGCTCCAACGATGATGTGTACAGCTACCCATAGAACCTCTCAATTTCACTCAAAATCTCAAGTGTCCCGGAAAGGACGCTGTTACACTCTCTCTTCAGCTTTGAAAGTTGGCTCTTTCTGACAGACAGATCTCTAGCAAAGACTTTGGAGCCCTGGTTTTGTTCGATCTCTTCTTTAATACTAGCTGTATTGAAGTTTCAAACATCCCACCGCATGCATTTTGAAATCTGTCTGCTGTCTGCTCCGTTGTCTGTATGCTGTCAAATCTACCGCGGACTGCAGGAATGTGATCGGACAGTTTTTGTGTTCTTCTGCGGCGGGTCTTGCAGAACTAAGCTCCGAACACATGGAGAGTTTCCACGAGCTTGTCATTCATATCGTCCACTGCATTGCAATCTTCTAGGCACTAAAAACGGTTTTATAGCTCAAGCTAAAAGGTTTTGGGACCTTGGGTTAGAGCACGAGGGGGACGGAGCGTAGAATTCATTAGAAAAGACCTCTCTAACTTATCGTTTGGGTTCAGTGTGCCTCTAGTCATTCGGTGATCGCTGTCGTTCTTAACCCTCGCAATCACTGAGATATCACTGAACAGTTATCATCTGGTCGGCATAGTGAAGTCAATCTCATTTTTTGTCGAACCGTCGGGGCTCGACCAGGTCTTGTGGTTCCACTTCTGGAAGAAAGAGTTTATAATAAAGAGTCCCTCATTCTCCATGAAGTCGGCCGGGAACTTATTCTATCACCGGGAGGGCGACCATTTGTCGAATAAGTTGCCGGATTCGAGGATTACCATGTCCTCCCGCTCTCTTCGGACCACGTATAATTCTATAATATTCCAGCGTAACTTGTCTATTTATTCTACCAGCTCCTGGATCTTCTCTTCAGTCCTAAGGGTGCGTGAGTTATATTTTGCCAGGTCGGGTCGTCTTAAGTGACAATCGAACCTTCACCGGAAATTTTTAGCACCCCCTGCACGGCGGTTGCCACCGTAGCCAAGAGTACGCCCATTGTCGTATTTTCTCAGTTTCAAGGCACTCCCCTTCTTGCCTCAGCCAGTATCGGAATCCTCGGAGTTGACATATCGAGTGACGTGCAGTTTTGTGGTCACTTGGAAGAGAAGGCCAAATTGGCCTCTCAAAAGCTTGGCGTGCTCGGCAGAGCGGGACAGTATTTAATGCCGGCACACCACCTGCAACTTTACAAGGCGCAGGTTCGGCTTCACATGGAATACTGTTCCCATCTCTAGGCAGGGGCTCCCTAGTGCCAGTTTTTTCCACTTGACCGCATCGAGCGCAGAGCGGCTCGAATCGTCGACGACCGAGTCCTTTCAGATCGGCTCGATTCATTGGCACTGCGAAGAAATGTTGCATCCCTTTGCATTTTCTTTCGCATTTACCACGGGGAATGCACTGAGGAATTGTTCGAATTAATCCCAGCCGCCAAATTTAACGAACGCACATCGCGGCGGAACTCCCGATACCACCCACATCATCTGGATGATTGGCGGTCCAGTACTGTGCGATTTAGAAGATGTTTTCTTCCTCGCACGACCCTTTGTGGAATCGATTACCATCAGCGATTTTTCCGGACCGATACTACTTAGGGACCTTCAAGAAAAAAAACTACTCCTTTTTAAAAAGTTAGCAACGCATCTGAAATTCCCCTGGTTCCCCTGGTATTGCAGTTGTTCATGGGCGGCGGTAGTCACTTACCATCAGGTGAGCTGCATGCTCGTTTGCCCCCTCTCCTGTATAAAAAAAACTAGCCTAGGGATATTGCCATAGTTACCACGCTTGGCGAGCGGATTGGCTACTGCAGTTTTTTATTGTTGTTTTGCTGTTATCAGAAAGAAGCTGCTGCCCATGTTCTTCCTCAGTTTACCTCTGTTGCCTGTTACGACGCCCATGGCATGATATGGGGTAGAAGGTATTCTTACTCGCCATTGTATGGGTAACATTAATCATACAAGATGACTATGGACAAAGTCATTTGTACGATTAATCTTACCTTTATTTTCTTTTTTTTTTCATTTCTTTTATTTGGCCTCATAATAAAACTTAGTATTTCTTTACGCCTAACATTACATTTAACTGCTGATTGAGTCACAGTGCTATAAAAAAATTTAAATATATATGTAAGTGAACATGATGACAAATGAGAACTAACAGATTAACCTATTTAAATATGACGGCTGTACATGGTTTTCTCCCAGGTCACTGCTTACCTACTAGGGAAGAGAACTGCCTTGATCATATGCTCCTTAAGCTAGACAAATTAAATAACTCGGCTTTTGTGGCTGTCCTAAACACGTCTGTTACGGATCATGCAATGGTATTATTAAATATATCCCATAAACACCAAAATAAGACTTGTGCCAAATATAAAACCATAACAAACTGGGAGAATACGTATAAGCACCTTGTAGATATAGATATATCTTTTCTTAGTGCACATAAAGACCCAAACATTCTAGCTGACGCGATGATAGACTTGATTAGGACATCCCTCTTCCAAAACACTATAATTGTCTCAGTGTCCAGCTCCAAGCGAACTTTAAACCCCTGGATAACTATGGGCGCCCTTAGATGTATTAGGTTTAGAAATAAATTGCAGCTACAAAAGCGAAAAGATCCTTTTAACGCTATATTGATTATAACTTACAAGCGTTTTCGCACATATTATTCTAATCTTATTAAAAAACTAAAACGACAGTATCATAAAAATCAGATTTTAAATTCATTAAAAAATCCTAAGCTACTCTGGCGTAAAATTAATGACATTACCCATTATAAAAAACCCAAGACGACTAGTATACACTTACTGCATATCACACCAGATCCTTTTGACTCTTTAAACCGTGTAAACCAATTCTTCGCAACTATTGGAAAAAAACTTGCGGATGAAATCATAACCCTAACTGGACAAGCATCTAGATCTGTCACTTACTTAAATTCACTATCTCAAATTAACTCGTTCTACCTACTAGAGACAGATCCTGCAGAAGTGGACAGCATACTTGGATCACTTGACTCAGAAAGTGCTTCGGGGTGGGATTGCATACCTGTGGGTTTCCTTAAATTATCTCGAGAACTAGTCGTTCCTTTTATTAGCCAGTTGATTAATATGTGTTTCGAAACGGGTGTATTTCCTGATGCGCTAAAACGTTCTATAATTACGCCCGTGCACAAAGATGGGGACAAGAGTGATGTTAACAATTATCGGCCGATATCTGTCTTAACATCCCTTTCAAAAATAATAGAAAAAATATTAAACCAAAGGCTAGTAAGTTATTTAAATAAGTACAACATTATTTCAGATTCACAATACGGTTTTAGACCGGGACGGTCTACTCAGGATGCGATCATTGCGTTAACATCTGAAATCGTTAATAAGGTAGACAATGGTTATAAATGCGTTACGGTGTTTCTAGACCTGAAAAAGGCTTTTGACACTGTATCTGTCCCCATCCTTGTGCAGAGACTTGAAGCTATAGGGATAAGAGGTAAAGCCCTCTCCCTCTTTGACAGCTACCTCCGAGGTAGGAGACAGCAAGTTAAAATAGATAACTTGCTTAGTGAGGAGGAAAACATTGTTTACGGTGTCCCACAGGGCTCGGTTCTCGGCCCATCACTGTTTCTAGTGTATGTTAATGAAATATGCAACCTACGAAGCAGTGGTGGGAAGACCGTCTCCTACGCGGATGACACGGCCATCGTTTACATTGGGGAATCGTGGGAAGAAGTGCGCAATAATGCCGAGCAAGGATTAGTCGTTATAGATAGATGGCTCAAAACCAATCTGCTAACCCTTAATGTGACTAAAACGAACTTCATTTGTTTTTCTCCTAGTTTAAGGTCTAAACCAGGCCTTAATTTTAAAATTAGAACACACACGTGTGTGGACCACTTGGACCATAATTGTAATTGCCAGGTCCTTAAACATATAACGTCCACAAGATACTTGGGAATTATAGTTGACGAGTGTTTAACTTGGCATTCGCATATTGAGATTGTTACGTCACGGGTGCGCAAATTTATATGGATTTTTAAAAATCTAAGATATGTAATGCCTCAGAAGACACTAAATAACATCTATATTATGCTTGCGCAATCAGTTCTTGCATATTGTTTACCGGTCTGGGGAGGAGCCACTAAAACTAAATTCCTTGAGTTAGAAAGAGCCCAAAGATCACTTATAAAAGTAATGTACTATAAACCATACAGATACCCCACCGACGATATATATAGAATCAGTGGCTTACTCTCAATTAGAAAACTATATTACTTAATTACGACCCTATACTTACGAAAATCTATTCCATTTAACCAAGACAGTCAAGAGAGGAGACGAAAAGATATAGTGGCTTACTCCCCAAGGGTCCGAACCGCTTTTGCACGGCGTCAATATGCAACCCAATCAGTTTACATTTATAATAAAATAAACGTAAAATTAAAGTTCCACCATGAGGTATCACACGTATGCAAAAAGTTAATAACTGAGTGGTTAAAAACCTTAACATACGAAGAAACCGAACAAATTTTAGATAGACTTAGCTAGTAAAAAAAAAATTTTTTTTTTTCTTTTTACTTCTTTCTTATCAATAGTGTATGTACTTACTTACCGAGTTAATCTATTACATGCATTTCGAACACACCGGCACTTCAAAGAAGACACACATTCACACACATAAACACACACACACACACACACACACACATACACACACACACACATACACACACATACACACACACACACATTCAACAGCACTAACCCAGGCGTACAACTACACTTACACAAAGAGCTAATAATTACTTTATAAGTCACTTACTGTTATTTTTTTTCCTTGATAAATTTATTTTTACTTAACTTTTGTATAATAGTCTCAATATTGTTAATAATTAAGGGAAAGAGCGAGATAGCCCCAACACAAGTATTATCAATTACTTACTGGGGATGTCTCATTTATAAAATATGTAACTATTTTGAGACAAATAAACATTTTTCATTTTCATTTTCATTTTCATTTTCATTTTCATGGTAAGTGGTCGATGTGGCACATAGACTTTTACATCTATTATTGATTAAGAATCAAAATTTAAATGAAAACCTCGTTACCAGTTACGGATTATGGGTTGTTTACACTTTCATTCACTCTCTACATATACAGCAACATTATGCTCGTACTTTACGGTTGTATTCTTTCAGACAGTGTTCGCTGCTCGGTCGAGCATTCCCGTTCGCGTTGCAGCCGCAACAGCAACAACATATACGGCTGCATCGTGACTCTTCCTAGTAAAATATATTAAATGTACTTATGTAAACAAAATCACCCACATAGACAGAAATGGATGTAGAACGGACAACTGATTTGTAAGAAAAATTCCCGAGTAACAGACGTATACCGACAAGCGAAATATACGAGAAGATGATCTGCTAAGGTATGAAGGAAATTCCTGCGGCCATCACTGGAACGCATACACCCTTATGCTTTCCGGCTAAACCAAGGTATTCCACACTTCGGTTTTTACCCGTTACATTTATACATTGTACAACCGACTTCAATATAAATTATTAAGAATAACTCAAAAACTATTGGTCACACCTTAATCAAATTTATATGGCACCACATGTCAAGCGCCAGATTTCAAATAAAAATATTTATCGAAATCACACATAAAAATACAAACAGTCGAATTGAGTACCGTGTCCTTTTTGAAGTCGGTAGAAAATAAACTCGTTATTTAAATGCTATGAACAAACATGCTTGTAATGTCAGTTGCTAGTCTACACATAATTAGTAATTTATTCATAGGACAATGTATACAAACTTTAACCTTTGTTAACTAAATTCTATCAAACAGATATTTATTATTTAAATCTCATTTCAAAAATTTACTAAATATTGAGTCAGGTTGTACTCAATTATTTAAAATGATTCACTCAGAAGGTCAGAAGAAAGACTGTTTGTAAAGGTATTCTAATTAAATTACGTATATTTATCTTATTTTATTTTGTTATTTGGAGGCCAATTCTGGCTTAAAACATTCAACAAAAAGATCAGAAAATATATAAGAGAGTTATTAGAATAATAATTTTTTAATTTCAGACATAATACTAATTAAGAAAGGAAAATATTTCTGCTGCGCCGTTGACAACTGGCAAAGCGTAACGACTACATACAATTTTTATCAATATGGAATAAATCCAGGGAAGTAATGTGATAATATTTCATTTATAGAGTAAAGTGCTTTTATTTAGGCCGTAATTGATTGTTTCAGGGAAAGATGTGGAGTACAGCACATTTCAAGTTACTTTGAATATTTGAATATGTAATATAAAGACTTTTGAGTGTTGTAGAGATCTGTTTAGATTTTTTCATGAATGTCTCTGCTCCGCTACAGTCACAGCCGGATTTCCTACAGTGTCAAAATTGTGCTGACGGTAGGCTGTTTAAAGGTAAAAGGGGATTAAATATACATATTAAACGATGCCACAGTAAAAGTATTTCGGCTTCACAGCCTGCCGTAGAAATTCATAACTCTATTAGCAATTCCTCTAATGACACAAATTTTTCCCTGTTTTCGGAGCAAATTTACAAATATTATCGTAATGTACCAGTGGTTAAAAGAATTCCTAGAGGTGCGAGGATACAGCTTGCTAAAGCATTGTCATGCACTATTGAAAATTGTTTCACTAATAGTGAAAATAGTTGGCAAAAATTATTTACTTTCGCGTATTCCCATTTTCATTTTGATAAAACAATAAATAAATCAGTTACGTCTCAACTAAAAGAGACATCTTTTCAAAATTTAGTTTACCCAATTAATACTCATTTATCTCGACCACGTCCTAAATTTGATTTAAAAAAAGTAGTTGTGTCGAAAGTAATGGATGGCGACTTAAAAAATGCATCCCGTATTTTATTCTCAGACGACATCCTGGCTCCTCGTAATGTCGAAACACTTGAAAGCCTTCGTCAAAAGCATCCTTCGGTCAAACATCCTCAGAGTTTACCGCTGCCTCCCAGGACTTCTATGCAACCTTTACAAATTCGGAAAAAGACACTTTAGAAGCAATTATGTAATTTTCGAATGGCTCTGCTGGCGGCATTGACGGAATTACGCCTCAACATCCCAAAGATCTTGTAAGCGCTTCTGCCGGTGACGCCGGCGGAGTACTTCTTAAAGACATTACAAAATTATGTAACTTTATGCTTTCTGGTAATGTTAATCCAAATTCCGTTCCATTCTTATATGGGGCAAGATTATGTGCCTTCAAAAAAAAGGATAACGGTATCCGTCCTATTGCCGTTGGTTCCACATTTCGACGTTTAACTTCAAAATTAGCTTGCAGACACATAATCTCTAACCTTAAGACCAAATTTCAGCCTACTCAACTAGGTTTTGGCACTAGAGGTGGCTGTGAGGCAGCGGTACATTCAGTGCGTACATTTTTAACAACAACACAAACTGCTCAGCACTATACCTGCTAGGTGCCCTGTTGTTTTTCGATAGTATTAAACCTGTTTTAAAAACAAAATTTGATCAGTTTTTAAACCACGTTGATAAATTGTATAAATTAAACCCCCACATAGCTCTTACTATTTTAAAATATTGTCTTCTTGTACCTAGATTTACATACTTACTCCGCTCGAGTCCAGTCTGGAAATGTTCGGATATTTTACAAGATATTGATAATAATCTAAAAATAGCTATTGAAAAAATTATAAATTTAACTTTAAATACTACCGCCTGGACTCAAGCTACTTTACCTATAAAATTTGGTGGCATTGGTGTGACAAATCTTTCTAGCATTGCATTGCCTGCTTTCCTTGCTTCCGTACATAGTGTCAGTGACTTATGTAATATAATTTTAAATAATAAAGCAGACCTATGCTTTGCTACGGAGGCAGGGCAGACATGGCAAACGCTCTGTCCTGGTGAAAATGTTTCACTGGAAGTTAACCAACAAAAACAGTGGGATATTCCATTGGTACAGGGCGTGCAGAAGGATTTGTTTCATAATCTCCAGAGTGACCTAGATAAGGCACGCCTTCTAGCTGTTTCGACTAAGGAATCTAGTCACTGGTTACACGCTTTACCATCAAGTAATCTCGGCACATTACTTGATGCGGAAAGCTTACGCATTGCCGTAGGAATCCGACTAGGAGCGGCGATTTGTCAACCCCATCAGTGTCCCTGTGGTAGCAGCGTCGACAAGTTTGGGCTCCACGGACTTTCATGTAAGAAAAGCGCTGGTAGATTTTCACGACACAGTTCTTTGAACAATGTCATCCGAAGGCCTCTTGTCTCTATAAATGTTCCCTCGGTTTTAGAGCCTTGTGGAATATTTAGAGACAATGGCAGGAGACCCGACGGTATGACATTGGTCCCTTGGGAGAGAGGTAAAGCCCTAGTGTGGGATGCTACTTGCGTAGACACTCTGGCGGTCTCTCATCTCAGGAGTACCTCGTTTAGAGCCGGGGCGGCATCAGAGGCAGCTGAACTGAGTAAGTGGCGCAAATATGGGTCTCTGAGAGATGACTACATATTTGTGCCATTTGCTGTAGAGACTATCGGTCCGTGGGGTCCACGTGCGGTGAAGTTCCTAAAGGAACTTCATCCGCGGCTGGTCGTTGCTGCTGGTGATAAGAGGGCTGGTTCTTTCCTTGCTCAAAGACTAAGTATAGCCATTCAGCGGGGAAACGCAGCCAGCGTTCTTGGCACGATACCGCGGGGAGTAGGACTATATGATTTTTAAGTTTCTAGTTTTAGTTTTTTTTTTTTAATTTTTATTATAGTTTTTAGTATTGTATATTTTAATAAATTTAGATTAAATTAGTTAGCGTAAAATTCACCAAAGCGTTATTATTTCAAAACAAATATTTGAGTATAAGTGTTATATAAATTATAACATTATTTAGAAATTTGCAATAACCTAAAACAGAGTACAATATTGAATACTGTATTAGTTTAAAATGCAGCCAACAAAAAAAAGCAAAAAAAAAAGCTATATGTTTGCAATGTGATGAAACAAGTGATAAGGCAGTTAATACAAAACAAGACATGATCATTGCTAAATTCCATTGAGGGCACGTAATTGGAGTTGGTATTTTTCATTAAATAATGTTGACAAATTAAAACATAGTCCACTTGAAGTTAAGTGAATGATGTGGTTCCTTCGAAAAGGAATTAAAATGTAGATGGGTTGCCACCCTTGATGATTAAGATGGAATGTCTCTTTTCAAGTTAAAAAGTGTCTCTGGTTTTCAGACTCACTATACAAAACACAACAGCATTAAGCTTTTTTACGTTAGTATTCTTAATTTTTTTTTCAAAGCTGGTACGGCATTACTTATTTTCAAAGCACCATAAACATTTCCACCTCCTTAACGAATATAATCACTTAGTTTTCACAATGCGCTAAATAGACGATCGCCGAACGCCAAACCCAAATCAACCCAACCTCCTTACGTTCTCCTACTGAAGTATTTTTCTTTTGGTTTTTTTTTATAGCCGGCGGGTGACAAACGAGCGCACATTCCACCTGATGGTAAGTGGTTGCTGCGGCTCAAAGTCATCTACATCTTTCCTCGATTACAAATCAAATTGCAGATACGATGTCATCCGTGAGGACAAAGACGGAATGCCTTATTTCCAGTAAATAGGGTCTCCAATTCTCTACACTCACCATAGGAAACGTTAAGCTGTTATTTTACGCTGGTATTCTCTGAGAGCGTGGGCCTTCTTTGGACGAGCCGATCCATTCGTAATACAAATATACTACTAATATAGCTGCACCGTGGCTCTACCACGGATGAATGTGTGATGATGTGTATAATATGTGAAATACGCCAAAACGCGATGTGCAATTGCGGTGGATTTTTTTTTGCTTCTATACGTCTATGCCCAGACCTCGGTTCCGAACGGTTTTCCGCTTTGTCGTGGCAGAGTGATCTTAGAACCAAAGACTTGGCCACCGCCCACTGAAGAAGCGGGGTGGAATACTTGTTCCATAATCCTGTAAGAAATCAGAAGCCCGGGTATAGCAGTACTTTAGCAGCTGGCTTTAACTTTAATTTTTTAATACTAATATTAGTTTTTATTTCCTTATAAAATTGCCGTTTTTGTGAAATAAGTTAACGTAACTTATTTCATATATATTTTATTTCATTTAACCATAGTAATCGCATATGCAATCGATGTAGCTTTACCAACGCAGTGGCAGTTTATTGATGTCCTTCTCGAAGTTATCAGCTGGACGGGAGGCAAAAAATTATTTAAAGGCATTTTGTACTGCCTCTCCTTGCCTTGCCAATTTAACGCAAATGGACCAATATTGGTTTGTTGCTAACGTAAAATGCTGCTGCTAATTCAGCCGTATATTGAGTATCATCAGTTTCACAATAGTTTTTATTTCGACCAAAGTTTTTGAACGACAACGGAGTTCATTTTTAAGGCGAAATTTCCATAAAGGAAGCGGGCAAACCAATGAACAGGTGGTGCATTCGTTTCTAGTATTAGCTCCATAAGCGTCGATGATGTTGCGAACCGCTTGTGTCGCGTTGCTGCCACGACGCTACTTAAATTCAATAATTGAACGTGAAAATGTTTAATATCATCTCCGCGGAAAAGAACACCGTACCCTAAAAAGGACGATACGTGAGGCTTTTGAAATTATACGTGGTTAGAGCCATGCTGGAACTATATTAGTAGTATAGTAGTAGCACGAATAGGTCAGCTTGACCGGCGAAGGACCACGCTCTCACAGAATACCAGAGTAAAAAGGCAGCTTGACACTGCTGTGTTTCGTATGGTGAGTGTAGAGAACCGGAGACACATTTTACTGGAAAAGAGGCATTCCATCTTAGTCCTCACGGGTGACGACGCATCTGCATTTTGATTCTTTATTAAGGATAAATGTAGATGTCTATGGGTCACAGCAACCACTTACCATCAGGTGGAATGTGTGCTAATTTGTTATTCTATCCTATAAAAGAAATTAAAAACATCCTAATTTCAATAGAGAAGATGGATGAGTGCTGCTACCTGATCGGATCCTATAATTGACAAAATAAAATCCAAACCTAGGCTAAGCGTAGATTTAACCAAATATTAATATTCAAAAACTGAAGGTAGCCGGGCGAATCATGATATTAGGAAGTCAAATATCTTTTTACATATACGGGGGGACTGTGACTATGGGTTGCCCTAAAGCCCCTGAAACGTCGGGAATTAAAATAAGTAAATTAAACGCGATAAAATCCATAAACATAGTTTCATACAATATGTAGTGTTCGCGTAAATATAAGAAATTATTATTTTGATTTTTTTTTCATAATAGCCTATTTATTTATTTATTAGGATTACCATTGACAGAAATTACAACAGTAATACAAAGATCATTTCATTACAAATTAAACACATTATAATTGTATTTATTTTTATGGGCAATCACAATTTGCGTTGATTATTTCGTAAATAAAGGAATTATAAGGAATAAAAATTGAATTACATCGTTGAATAAATATAAATTATTAAGCAGAAATAGAATTATTTGACGATATTATAAATAGCTTCATTGTCATCTTTATATATAAAAATTACATGTCACGTTGTTTGTCCGCGATGAACTCCTAGACTACTGAACTGATTTCAATGAAATTTTGTACACTGTGTGCAGTTTGGTCCAACTTGACAGATAGGATAGTAATTGATACTCGTAAAATCAGGCGTTACTTTGCAGAAATCCATTATAATGGGGTTGTTATAAATTAATTTGCTTAATTCCGCGTAAAGAAATAAAATGATGGGTCCTGCCCAGCTTTAAGGCTTGCTCCTTTAAGGTGGGCAGGACACATCATTTTCTTTCTTTACGCGGAATTAAGCAAATTAATTTATAACAACCCCATTAGATAGGATAGTTTTTATCCCGATAAGTGACCCTCAACATTTTTTATTGCGAATTTAAGGATTTTTATAGTTAGGGTCGTCGGAAATGGCAGAACAACGTCTGCCTGGCGAGCTAGTGTTATATTATATTATATTAATCACACTATAAAAAGCAAAAACAATTTCAATGTTATAATTAATAATTAATTATTAATCATCAAAAACTATCTGCTGAACATAGGCCACCCTCATAGATGATAGCCTCAAAAGGAGAATTTGGCTATAGTTGCAACGCTCGGCAGGCGGGTGGGCAACCGCAGTTTTATTTTGTTTTTATTATCTTCGGATGTAATGACGAAAATGTTGCTGTTCATCTCCTGTACCAGTTTCCTACTGGTGCCTCTTACGACACGTACAGCATGATAGGGGTAGTGAATATTCTTATGCCGCCACTACACAAATGTGTATTCAATCGAGTTTAATTAATAAATTAATCAATGTGTAGTGTTCGCGAAAATATAATAAATTTAATATGTAGTAATTCATTTTAATTCTACATATATTAAAAAAATAAAAGGAGTAATTTTGCAGTATACACCTCCCACTGTTGAGCGCAGGAGCCAGCACATTTCTGAGAGGGTTGTATGTATCCTTATCGTAACACATTTACAGACATATAATTATTGATATTTTCAGTGTTTTTTTTTTATATGGGCTAAGGTTGACAAACGAGCACACAGTCCACATGATGGTAAGTGGTTGCTGCGGCCCATAGACATCTACATCTATCCTCTATTCCAAATCAACATGTAGATGCGTTGTCACCCGTGAGGACTAAGATGGAATGCCTCATTCCCAGTAAAAAGGGCCTCCAGCCACCTGCACTCACCAAGCGAAACGCAAAGGTAAACATCGACTTCACGCTGGTTTTCTGTGAGGTCGTGGTACCACCCCGGTTCGAGCCGGCCCATCCGTGCGACAGCAAAAGCCGCGTGGCTCTACCACTGTTAATATGTATTGTAATATGTTTTATAATATGTTTACGGGTTAGGGTCTCGCCGTTAATTTCACAGCACGCGAGCCTGTTCGATCCCCGCCGGCATCAATAAAAATTTCATTTGCAATTTTAAGTACTGATTTACCATGCGCGACGGTCAAAGAAAACATCGTGAAGAAACGTGCATTGTTATTCAAACAAAGTATTTCGAGCTAATGTAAATATATCGTGTGACTTCCTTACCCTTCACCCAAATCCACAGAAATGAGAGGAGTCCTGTACCCAGTAATTTTATCTTTACATAAAAGCACGCAAAATACATTTTTTTAAAACATTGGACGGTGTAATAAATTGAAGTTAAGCCTATCGAAATTCTCACAGCTTAATGAAAAACAAAGAAGTATCAATTCGCAAAACAATTTACGCTTTAATTAAAGATGTTATAAAATGTGTTGTTTCCTCATTTTCTATTCCCGTCTCCTGGCGACTGGTTTATTCGCGCTGCGTAAAAAAACTAGCTTAAGTATTTATTTTTTATGAAAATAAACCTACTTTAGAAAACTAAAACGAATAAAATAAATTAATAATAATACCTTTTTAAGTCGGCGTTAAGACAAAGTATATCGAAATATTGAAGAATCAGAAGCTATTTATTATGTATTCGCTAACAAGCTTCTTCCAGACGAGCAGCTCGGCATCAGATACAAATACTCGTGCACTAATCGGATACACCGCCTTAGGAATTACATTATCCAAAGCTTCTCCCACTGAAATTAAAAATGAACCCTAACACAGGTGCCTTTGCACCTATTCTTTGTTGTCACAAAAGCGTTTGACAAAGTCTGACACGAAGGTTTGCTTTATAAGCTGTATAAACTCAATGTACCTAAAAACCTCACTCACATCACAAGAGCAAAAGAGGGAACTCGCTCCTCGAAACACCCCCTCAGGGCAGGCGTTCCTCAGGGCTCCATCCTCCATCCTCTATGATAATCGTCCTGATTATCATTATCCGATACTATTCCGATGATGTTCCGGACGTCAGTATGCGCGAGATTAGAATGGCTCTCCATCACCTTAAAAACGGCAAAGCCCCAGGCTAGGATGGAATTACAGTGGAGCCTCTGAAAGCGAGTGGAAAACCGGGACTTGAAGTCCTTCATAATCTCTTTAATTCTATCATCCATGGTGGCACTACATCAGAGGCGTGGAGCAAAAGTGCGGAGCCCTTTTTCTTCAAGAAAGGCGACAACGCTCTCTTGAAGAACTACAGACTGATTGCCCTTCTGAGCCGCATCTGTGAGCAGTTTTCGAGAGTTATTACGAATCGTCTCGCATGCAGACTCAACGACTTCTAGCTTCCCGAACAAGCTAGTTTCTGAAAAAGCTTTAGCATCACAGACCACATACATACCCTTCGGAAAATTGTACAGAAGTACGGGTAGTAAAATTTTGCCACTATATTTGGCGTATGTGCACTATGAGAAAGCTAAGTCGAAATTTGGGCGGTGCTGCATTCCCTTCAGCGGTATCAAGTTGAATATCAGTATACTGAAGTGCTTAAGTATTTGTGCAGTAGGGCTACGATGGCTATTCGAGTACAGAACCAGAGTACGAAACCTATCCAACTGCAGAGAGGTGTAAGACAGGGTGACATTATATCCCCGAAACTCATCACTGCTGCTTTGGAAGAAGTTTTCAAGCTTCTGGACTTGGAAGGATACGGTATTAATACCAACGGCGAGTACATCACTCAACTTCGATTTGCCGACGATATAGTCCTTATTATAGAGTCGCTGGAAGACCTAAGCACTATGTTCAACGACTCCAATAGTGTAACCGAAGTGATAGGTCTTAAGATGTATATGGACAAAACAAAGAACATGTATAACATCGAACGATACGAGTCAGCTTTTAGAGCCAGGGCCCGTTAGGACGGCCTTTAGAAAGCTCATTCACGTGCACTGTACAATTTCGTAACTGTTCAAATGCAAGCAACGTTGGGCGTAATATAAAATCATCCTTTTTGCAGGTCGCGGCCTTGCAGGCCTGTGACCGATGAAGTTTTGTTTGAAGAAGCACACAGTCCACCTGATGGTAAGTGGTTGCTGTGCCCCATAGACATCTACATCTATCTTCGTTTGCGAATTAAATTGCAGATGCGTGTAACGCCTGTGACCCTCGAGGTGGTAGGCAGAGTCCAACAATAGCGAGCTCGGACCACAATTAGCCAAAAAAATGTGCGTAGACGGACAACTGTTAAAGAAGTGATAGGTGGCTAGACCATCACCCTGACTATCACAAATCGATGTCCTTTTAACCGTCTTTTACGACATGCTAGGCTTTTTTAGTATAAGTCCTTTAACAGTGGTAGAGCCACGCGGCAGCTTTTGCTATCGCACGGATGGGCCGGCTCGAACCGGGGTGGTACCACGACCTCACAGAATACCAGCGTGATGTAGAAGAGGTTTACCTCTGCGTTCCGCTTCCGTTCCGCGTGAGTGCAGGTGGCCGGAGGCCCTTTTTACTGGAAATGAGGCATTTCATCTTAGGCCTCACAGGTGACAACGCATCTGTATTTTGATTCGCAAACGAGGATAGATGTAGATGTCTATGGGCCGCAGCAACCACTTACGATCAGGTGGACTGTGTGCTCGTTTGTCACTCTTATCCTTTAAAAAAAACATAAACATGAGACCTGTTAATCCCTCTTACAACTAACTGTGTTATTTTGTAAAATGCCTATTTTCTTTTCCCTTGAAGAATCCCAAAATGTAGCGGTCAGAAAAAATAACTATATACCTATAAAATTAGCTGCACGATTTTCAATACATTTCACTGATTAAATTAACTGAACTGCGAAGCACATGCCGACCTCGACCTAATGGATTACATGCAGTTTGTATCATCAATCATATAAGTACTCTTCATTCATAAGCAGTGTACTCGTATTATTTATAAAAAGTCGTTCTCAGTACGTGCATGGTCTTTTTTATTTTATTTTTTACATTCTATAATAAGTAGTAATAATTAGATTAAACTGAAAGAAGTCTATTAATGACCGGAAGGAAGTAAACGTAGAACATTATTATTTTAAATTAAACTGTCTACCAATTAATTACCCTTAAATGCTTCCTTAGAATCCGTAATTGCTCCACGTTTATTGCTATTAGTTAATTAATAATTATTTTTTTAAAAATTAAATTATCTTTGGTTTTATTTTAATTACCTAACTGCCGGCAGTTTTTGCTAATTTCTTGACAGAAAAACCAAATGACTGATTCTAGCCTGACCCGGAATTCAAATCGGAACACCATGATCATTATCAATTGCGCTTACGTCATACCATCGAGGCTGTCAACAATACACATATATATCTTCTAAATAACACAGATATTTGTTTATAACATACTACACATTTTATCTCTGGAAAGCATTTCCGAGATTTTGTTTGTGCGGTTTTAAGCCACCCTAGACTAGGCAAACCAACATGCACTCTCTTATAACGCTTTTACTTTGAACGAACATCTGCGGTTATTAGAAGTATTAGCCTTATTTATCACAAAAAAGGGGCAATCGTTTTTAGGGCCAGTAGAGATTTTAACGTGCAAACGTTTCTTTCATATTACTAACAAATTCATAACTTTCTACAGTTATAATTTTAATCTACGGTTACTAACCACCTCATTCCTCGAAAGCCTGATTTTTTTCTCTACTTTTTGTGATATTTTAGTTGTAAATGATGCTAAAACTAAAACATAAATGTTCAAAATATTATTAATGTAAAAGCGTGACTAAAAGCGTTGGTCTTGCTTAAATGAACAATGCTCTCGTGATCACGCGTCCTAAAGGTAAAGTACTCGAAACGTTTTTATACGTGGTAGAGCCATGTTGCACCTACATAATACTTGTAACACGAATGGGTCGACTCGACCAGGGTTGGACCACGCTTTCACAGAATACCAGTGTATAATAGTAGCTTAATGCTGCTGTGTTTCGTATAGTGAGTGTAGAGGATCGAAGACCCTTTTTACTGGAAACGAGGCGTCCCATCTTAGTCCTCAGAGGCGACAATGCATCTGCATTTACATACTTAATCGAGGATAAATGTAGATTTCTATGGGTCATAGAATCTATTTACCATTAGGTGGACTGTGCGATCGTTTATTACACTTAATCCATAAAAAAAACATCGGAAATGTAAAGTAAATTAATTAAACGCTATAAAAAACTACTTTCATACAGCGTGTTGTGTCCGATTAAATACAAAAATCAATTATGTAAGTTTGTTTGTCATTTCAGTTTTAAAGAAAAACCAAATGGAGTGTGTGCGTTTGTCATATATGTAGGAAAAAATATTATAAAATATAGTGCACTGTTGATAACTTCTGCTTGTTAAATTTATCTAATATATCAAGCTTGGCTGCAAACTAGTAACACGTATCTCTTATTGTAAATTTTAAAGAGCATTGCCTTAAAATTTAATATCCAGACCAAGTGAAAAATCCTACATTCTTACAATATCACATTTGGAATGTGTCTGCGCGAGAATTTATTGCGTACATTGAAATTCTCCAGTAGAATTATTAACGTCTACTAGTTCGATATACACTTAATGACTATTAGAATTTTCACAAATAGTCTGATTTTGTGTCTATTTGCTTGTCTATGCAGAAGATAGACATAAAATATAAAGGCATACCTTTTTTCGTGACCTACACGTAAAAATATACAATTGGAAAAGGCCCTTCCGTTGTAGGTGAGATTAGCTAAAATCGCTACTTTGTTAGCAGATTGTCGATTGCAGTGCTGTAGTCAGTCTGGATAGCTTTCTCGTAAATAAACGATTTCTAAAATATGTTAAATGTTTTTTTTATACGATTTTTTCAAATGTTAACTAAATCATGGCCCACCCTGTATAAGACCAACCCTAAATTATATCCTGTATAATCAAAAATAATCATCAAAACCAATTCACAATTAAAGAATATAGAATATATCTCGTTACATACATAAAATAAAACGACAATACAGTCAAATTGTAAACTTCTTTCTTAAAGTTGGTGAAAACACTACTCCAACAGCTGGTACATAAAAGCATTGTAGACTGTCGCCTCACAGTAAAACAAAGTATTTTTAGGTTAATTATGCGTCAGCGACATGCGGTTGCATGGAGCAAATTCTTATAATGTAATAACAAAGTGAAAGTACAAAGAACATTTTTAACATATATAAATGTTAAAGAAAAATAGAATTAAAGTAAAAAAGTTATTTTAATTTTTCTCTTTCTTCTTTTTACATTCCTCTTCAGCCCAAGAACCCAATAATAATCATGGGCCTGCATGTTGTAGACAGAATATCATTGCAGATCGAAGAACTATAAATATGGCACCATTGACGTAGCTCTGCCAAAAATACAGCATAACTTACTCATCATCATCGTCATCATCATTACAGCCTTTCATAAGTCCACTGCTGAACATAGGCATCCCCCAAGGAATTCCACAAAGCACGGTCCTGAGCCACCTGCATCCATCGACTTCCTGCATGTTTTACCAGGTCGTCACTCCATCTCGTAGGGGGACGCCCTACACTTCGCCTACCGGTACGAGGCTGCCACTCAAGAAACTTTTTTCACCATAGGTTGTCGGTTCTTCGAGCTATATGGCCGGCCCACTGCCACTTCAGCTTACTAATCCTTTGGGCTATATCGGTTACTCTAGTTCTACTGCGGATATACTCATTTCTAAGTTTATCACGTAGAGAAACCTCGAGCATAGCCCTCTCCATAGCTCGCTGAGCGACCTTGAGCTTCCTCATACGGCCAGCAGTGAAAGATCACGTCTCAGATCCGTAATTCATCACTGGCAACACGCACTGGTTGTACAATTTCGTTTTAAGGTTTTGAGGTATGTCTGACGAGAAGATGTGTCGTAGTTTCCCGAACGCTGAACAGCCGAGTTGAATCCGTCGATTGACCTTTCGGTCGAAGTTGGACTTACCTAGTCGGACTATTTGTCCCGGGTAATCATACTCGTCAACAACTTCGAGCTTCGTGGTACCAACAACTACCGGCATAGGTGTGACATGGACATTAAGCATGGTCTTTATTTTGTCCATGTTCATCCTAAAACCTATTCTTTGGGAGACACTATTGAGGTCATTGAGGTCATTGAGCATGGTGCTTAGGTCCTCCAGCGATTCTGCCATAAGGACTATATCGTAGGCAAATCGAAGGTGACTGATGTACTCGCTATTGATGTTAATACCGTATCTTTTCCAGTCCAGAAGCTTGAAAACGTCTTCCAATGCAGCTGTGAAGAGTTTCGGGGATATAACATCACCCTGTCTTACACCTCTCTGCAATTGGATAGGTTTCGTACTCTGGTTCTGTACTCGGAAACCCAACGTAGCTCCACTGTACAAACACTTCAGCACTTCGATATACCGACAGTCAACTTGGCACCGCTGAAGGGACTGCAGCACCGCCCAAATTTCGACGGAAGCAAAGGCTTTCTCATAGTACACATACGCCAGACATAGTGGCAAGTTGTACTCCTCGCAATTCTGTACAACTTGCCAAAGGGTATGTATGTGGTCTATGGTGCTAAAGCCCTTTCGAAAACCGGTTTGTTCGGGAGGCTGGAAGTCGTCAAGTCTGCGCGCGAGACGATTCGTAATGACTCTCAAAAACAGCACGTAGACGCGGCTCAGAAGGGAAATCGGTCTGTAGTTCTTCAACAGAGCGTGGTCACCTTTCTTGAAGAACAAGACAACCGCACATCTGCTCCACGCGTCCGGTGTAACGCCACCATGTAGGACGAAATTAAAGAGCCTCTGAAGGACTTCAAGTACCGATCTTCCACCCGCTTTCAGAAGCTCCGCTGTAACTCCATTCTCGCCTGGGGCCTTGCCGTTATAAGGTGCTCGAGAGCCATTCTAATCTCGCTCAGACTGACGTCCGGGATATTTTCGGAATAGTGTCGGATAAGACTCGCTCTTGGATCGTTACTCACACTTGCGTGTGGCTCCAACGATGACGTGTACTGCTGCCCATAGAACCTCTCAATCTCACTCAAAATCTCAGGTGGCCCGAAAACGATGCTGCCACATTCGGACTTCAGCTTTGACAGTTGGCTCTTTCTGGCAGACAGATCTCTGGCAAAGACTTTGGAGCCTTGGTTCCGTTCGATCGCTTCTTCAATACAAGCTGTATTGAAGTTGCGTATGTCCCGCCGCATGCATTTGGAGATCTGTCTGTTCAGTTGCCTGTATGCTGTCAAATCTATTGAAGAATGTAGCTTCATCTCCCGTCTAACAGCCATGAGATTAAGAGTGTGATCGGAGAGTTTTTGTGTTCTTTTGCGGCGGGTCTTGCAGAACTTAGCTCCGACCACATGGCAGTTTCCACGAGCTTGTCATTCATATCGTCCACTTCATTGCAGTCTTCTAGGCACTGAAAACTTGAGCTGAAAGGCTTCGGGACTTTGGAGCAGAGCACGAGGGATACGGAGAGTTGACTTCATTAGACGATACCCTCTCCAACTTAACGTTTAGGTTCAGTGTGCTTCTAACCATTCGGTGATCGCTACCAGTTTTCACCCTCGCGATCACGGAGACATCATTAAACAGTTGTCGTCTGGTAGTCATAATGGAGTCAATCTCATTTTTTGTAGAACTGTCGGGGCTCGACCAGGTCCACTTCCTGTGGGGCCTGTTCTGGAAGAAAGAGTTCATCATAAAGAGTCCCTCTTTCTCCATGAAGTCGGCGCACTTGCTGGCCCCTTGGGTTCCGTTGCCCTATTCCGAATTTTCCTACTTTCAGCTAACCGTTCTGTCTTGTGCCTAGTTTTGCGTTGAAGTCTCCCATTAACACCGTATAGTGGGTTTTTGAGGAATGCATGGCTCTAGAGATATCATCATACATTTCCTCCACCTCGTCATCGGGCTGTGCCGAAGTTGGTGCGTAAACCTGTATGACCTTCAGCGAATACCGTTTGGTGATTCTGAGTTTAAGGTACGCAACCCTCGTCGACACACTCTCAATATTTACAACGTTGTTAACAAGAGACTTGTGGACGATAAATCCGACTCCTCCTTGGGACAGCTGTTCGCCCTCCCGGTGATAGAACAAGTTGCCGTGTCCTCCCCCTCTCTTCGGACTTCGGATAATCCTATAATTTGCCAGCTTAACTTGTCTATCTCTTCTTCCAGCTCCACGATCTTCTCGTCAGTCCTCAGGGTGCGTGCGTTATATGTTGCCAGGTCGGGTCGTTTTAAGTGACAATCGAACCTTCACCGGAAATTTTTAGCACCCCCTGCCCGGCGGTTGCCACCGTAGCCAAGAGTACGCCCATTGTCGTATTTCCTCAGTTTCAAGGCACTCCCCTTCTTGCCTCAGCCAGTATCGGAATCCTCGGAGTTGACATATCGAGCGACGTGCAGTTTTGTGGTCACTTGAAAGAGAAGGCCAAATTGGCCTCTCAAAAGCTTGGCGGGCTCGGCAGAGCGGGACAGTATTTCATGCCTGCAACTTTACAAGGCGCAGGTTTGGCTTCACATGGAATACTGTTCCCATCTCTGGGCATGGGCTCCCTAGTGCCAGCTTTTTCCACTTGACCGCATCCAGCGCAGAGCGGCTCGAATCGTCGACTACCGAGTTCTTTCAGATCGGCTCGATTCATTGGCTATGTATGTTTGTATTGTATGTTGCTAGGTCGAGTCGTCTTAGGTGTCAACGGAACCCCCACCCGGAGTTTTTTAGCACCCCCTGCCCCGCCGTTACCATGGTGGCCACCGTAGCCAGGAATAGCGAAGCCGCCGGGGACTGGGAGCCGTCCTTTAGTAAATTTTTCCATTGGGGGGTATATTGCCATAATTGCCACGCTTGCCGAGTGGATTGGCAACCACAGTTTTTTTTATTGGGATATTGCTGTTATCAGAAAGATGCTGCTGCCCATCTCCTGCCTGTTTCCCTTTGTCGCCTTTTACGACACCCACGGGAAAATATGAGGTAGTGGATATTCTTAACCGCCACTACACGGCGATTAAATTACTCGTATAATAAATAATTTTAGTTTTGTTTTCTTTTCTTTTTCAGCCTGTAACTCCACTTATAGACTTGTACCTGCCCGTTATTAGAGGATTTAATTGACGACTGGTAGTACCAAAATCCTCGCACAATGTATCATATAATATAGCGTGACATACGCTGGGTTTCTTGCTGGTTCTTCCCAGAACAGAGTTTTTTCCGAACCATTGAAAAAGTAAAAAAAAAATACTTTCAATAACAATTACTTGTTATTTATATTGTATAGTTTTATTTTATTCTAATCTATTGACGTAACATGTAGTCACCTGTCTGCTATGATACGTTAGGGTATGGTACGACGCATCTGCATTTTGATTCTTTATTGAGGATAAATGTAGATGTCTATGGATCACAGCAACCACTTAACATCAGGTGGACTGTGTGATCGTTTGTCGCCCTATCCTGAAAAAAATCTGGATTTTCCTATAGCCACCTCTTATACCACCCACGGGATCAGTTGGGGTGATGGATACTCTTAAGTTGCCAACAAACGGGATATTACTTTTTATTAAAAATAAAACTTTACCTCAATACTAGAATTTTCACATGTATCGCACAGGCATTTTTTTGTTTATAAATTGCTTATGAACAAACTCAAAATTATTATTTTCGGTCATAAAAATGCATACTTCTTTCGTGAAGGAATCAAGCCTAAGACAGTTGAGCATCTCTCATCTCTGTTTCGAACAAATCTATACTCGTACATACATATATATATATGTATATATATATATATAAATATATATATATATATATATATATATATATATATATATATATATATATATATATATATATATATATATATATATAAATTTTAGGTGTCTGTCTGTAATATCAAAATACTGCCTTTTTTAAGCGGTCAGGGTTATTAGCATGGTATTAAGATATGAAAAACAATTTTTAAAATGTTGGCCTCTCTTTCTGTCTCGCCTAATATTCGGAATGGCTGAATCGTACGCAATGTTGACTGGATTTAAAAAAAAACAATTGATAAAATAAATCTTTGATGATTATCTTAAATCTACATAATTATGTGTTAATGAAAAAACTCTTAACCGATAAAACAAGGTCACTGTCTTGTAACATCTGGAGAGTGAACAATTGAAAGACAAGAATTTAATCAAACTGTTACAATGCTCTCGTTTTATGTTCAATATTCCTGAGAGTGATCTAAAAAGAGTGGAAAAAGTGTAGATGACTGGGCAGTATTTCAACGCCTTGAAATAATTTTATCGTTTTGATAATATTTTTAAACATCTAATTTTATGTTTTTATTTTCATAAAGATCTTTATGCCATGTGGATTTAACATGGTGCTTGAATTGCAATTAACAATTTTATGGGTGCTAAAATTTTGTATGTCACATACATAAATCACACAAATAAAATCTAACGCCCAACACATTCACATCTACGCTAGATGCTCGTACTCTCAAATTGGTCCATTTTCAATATATCGCCGATTTGACGAATACAATTCCGTATTGGGTTTTTGCCGATATATATTTAATATCATTTATTATTCATAAATATAAATAACATTCCGCCCTGGTCATAGTACCACTACTGCTATAATTAATGTTACTGATAATATAAGACAAGGTATGGAAGAAAAAAAGATAACAGTACTGGTACTAGTTGATTTCTCAAATGCTTTCAACACAGTTGATCACGAAATTCTCCTTTCCATACTGTCTCATCTGAATTTTGGTCCTGCTGCTTTGGAATGGTTTGCATCTTATCTTCGCGGTCGACAGCAATCAATCTGTGTTGGACAAATGTCCTCAGCTTGGGCTGATGTGGATGCTGGTGTGCCGCAAGGCGGTATTCTCTCTCCTATAATTTTTTCAATTTTTATAAACTTTATCACCTCCATCCTCGACTGCTCGTATCATTTGTATGCCGATGACCTTCAGTTATATGTGCAAGCTGAAATTGGGGATATTCATAATGGGATCATAAAACTTAACGACAACTTATCAGCTATCAAAGATTGGTCTACTCGTTATGGAGTTTTGGTCAATCCTTTGAAGTGCCAAGCTATACTGGTGGGTAGCTCAAAAATGCTGGCTAAGATTAATCTGGCAGATTTACCTCCTATTTATTATGATAGTATTATAATTCCGTTCAGTAATTCTGTTAAAAATCTTGGCCTATATATCGATAGCACGTTGAACTGGAGAACCCAGGTTTCAGAAGTGAGTCGTAAAGTCATTGCCACTTTATGTTCTCTGTATCGTCTAAAACATTTTCTTCCCACAAAATCTAAGATCATGCTTGTCCAATCACTCATATTACCCATAATTGATTATGCAGATGTGTGTTACTCAGATCTGTCCCAAGATCTTCTGAACAAGCTGGAACGCCTTCTTAATAACTGTATAAGATTTATTTTCGGGCTTCGTAAGTATGACCATATTTCGCAATATAGATCTAAGCTAAATTGGCTTACAATCCGCCAGAGGCGTAATTCCAGAATACTGCTTGTTCTTTTTTCCATTTTAAATGACCCATCTTCGCCTTCTTATCTTAAGAGTAAATTTCACTATCTCTCCTCATCTCATGATAGGGTCCTACGATCTTCTTCTAACAACAAAATCTGTATTCCTGTTCACTTCACCGAGTTCTATGGTAACTCCTTCACAGTTCAGGCTACACGCCTTTGGAACTCCTTGCCCGATGACATTAGAAAAGCACCCAATAAGTACGCTTTTAAAAAATTGATCCGTAATCATCTATTGAAGACAACGCATTTTACATGAATCATCCATTTAATGTGTATTGCTAAACACACGCATATATTCATAGGTATTTGTATGTACTAATTATATATATTAAGTGTATTTAAATATGTATATTTTTATGTATATGCATGTATTTATATCCCCATTTGTATATATATATATATATATATATATATATATATATATATATATATATATATATATATATATGTGTGTATGTGTATGTGTATATGTATGTAGATGTATATGTGTATGTATGTATCCATCATATGTGTATAGTTTATTTATTAGTAAAATGTATGTATTATGTAGTTAATTATAATTTTGTTTAGTGTTATTTTATTCTATATTGCCGCACCTACGACAAATTCTCACCACTCCATGGGTTGACTGGTAGAGAATGCCTCAAGGCATTAAGTCCGCCCTTTGTATCCTTTTGTTTTAAGGAATGCAATAAAGAATAAATAAATAAATAAAATATACTTCGAATTACAATACAGTACTCTTCATATTTTAATACAAAAATCAATTATATAAATTAATTACTTATCGGTAAATTTGTCCATTTATGATATAAACATCACAAATATAAAATATAGCACACAAATTCTATTCAGTTGAAGAGTATTAACATATTATTTATGTAAAAAACTGTCAACTAAACGCTTAAGTGGAGGCCTTCGTGACTAATAATGTATGACGAAGTCGTTAAGGACGGTTTCGTCAGCGAATTTAATACAGCTCTGGTTGGATTGCTTTAATAATACTGCTGAATTTCTCAGTGTCATAAATTTTTGTGAAAAGAAAATTTTTACTTTGTTTTATTTATTTATTTTTATTTATTTACTTTTTCACGCACAAAGTTGTACATATGGCGGACTTGACGCCATAGAGCATTCTCTCCCAGTCAACCATTAGGCTAAACATAGATATACAAGCAAGAGGCGATGCAGCAGTAATCAAAATAGAAAGCGCTAAAAAAATATTGTATGTACATATATACATATAAATATACATATACACACATATACATAGACATATATACTTAAATACACACAATATATACATATATAAACACATACATACACTACATATTTACACAATACATTTTTTTTAATAGGATAAGGGTGACAAACGTGCACACAGTCCACCTGATGGTAAGTGGTTGCTGCGGCCCATAGACATCTACATGTATATTCGATTACGAATCAAAGTTCAGATGCGTTTTCACCCGTGAGGACTAAGATGGAATGCCTCATTTCCAGAGAGAGCGGCCCATACGTGCGACAGCAAAAGCTGCCGCGTGGCTCTACCACTGTTAAAAATATATAAATATAATATATAAATATTATCTACGTCAGAACAAATATGAAATATACATGTGTATGAAAATAAGACTGTGTTAGTTTAAACTTGCAACAATTTTTTCAAATGCTTACGGACTTGATTTTTAAAAACAAACTTGTTGGAAGCTTTTTTAATATCAAGAGAGATGTTTTTCCAGAGTCTGATGGCCGTGAGAGCGAAAGATTGAGATAAATAACCAGTACGGTGTAAAGGAGTAAGCAACTTAAGATTAGCCAAAGAACAGAGAGAACGATTATGAGAATCTCCCAGGTATTGAAATTTGGATTTCAAATACTCGGGAGCACATGGATCGTTCAGAATTGTGAAAAGGGTGCAGAGTATTCTGACATATCTGCGCTGACGGATAGGCAGCCAATTTAGCTGAGCACGAAAAGAAGATACATGGTCGTATTTACGGAGACCATAAATGTATCTGATACAGTTGTTAAGTGGACGATCCAATGTATTAAGATTATGTTGAGACAGGTCTGAGCAACACACGTCGACATAATCAATAATCGGCAGGATAAGTGACTGGACAAGTACAATGTTAGTATTGCTGGGAGGAATTTTTTTAATCGATATATATAGAGATCACAAAATTCCAGTAGTTTTACGCCTCAACTCCTGTATATGTTTGTTCCATTTTAAGCAACTATCAACGTATAGACCAAGGTTCTTTACATGGGGAGAGAATGGTACGACATAATTTTTAAACATAATTGATGGTAGAGTGGGAATATCCAGTTTCGATAATAATCTTGGGCTACCTAAGATTATGGTTTACTTTACTGTTCAAAAATAATTTTAAAAATGTTTTAAAATTATTTTACTATTAATAAAGGATAATTATTAATACCAAATTATAAGAAAAAAATTTTTAATAATAAAGCTTGTCCAACGTAGTTGTTTATGAGAATAATTTTTTTTTCTATATTCTACTTTCAAAAATCACCATAAAATATTTTAAAATTATGTTGGTAATATGCTTCAATGTTTAGTTAATACTTTCTACTCATATTAATATATAGTTTAATTTCCAAAACCAACACCTAATGATAGTCATTGGTTAAACCTAGGATGTACCAAATTCTAACGGTAACAGCCCGAAAAATCGTCGTATTTTACATCAATCCTTATATTTACCAGCTCATGTTGGTAAGTCCTAGGATTTGAAAGTTAACCCCAAAATTCACTAAAATTCGGTTTTTTTATAGTAACATATTATACATATTATAAATCAGTATAAGATTTGTGTGTTCACGATTCAAGCAGAAACTACTAGACGGATTTTCGTAAAATTTGGTATGTATACAGTAAACAACCGTGTATAATATGTATAAGCATTTTATCTGCCTATGGAAGAACTGAAAAGAACAATTATATGTTTCGTTTTTTTTAAAATTTTGTTTTATAATGGCTGACGAATCTATTGTCATAAAGAGGATCACGTAGAATTCTTAAAGTGAATGCTTTAGCTATACATATAACAAATCTATAGTGCGTGTGTGGAAATAACCCATCGGACCATCTACACAAAAGGGCAGAATAACGTCTGCCGAGAAAACTAGTTAGTAATATTACTTTCCATAGCAAGGGAGTAAGTAATTAATTATATGAAACGATTTCCTTTTCTACCAATCTATTTAGCTAACAAACTTTGCAACGCTTGAGGTTTATATTTTGCATTTAAATAACAAAAAAGTATCTTTAAAGTAAGTAGACTTATTGTGAAAGCTAGTAGTAGATATTAAGTTTCTGTGAAATAAACCTGTTGTGTGAAGAAACACAACATAGTGACGTTACCTACATGTCTGCGAAATAAACTGCCGAAGTACGCCAACACGTACTACAGCAGAGCGATGGACAAGTTGCTTCACAATTTTCTCAATTTAAGACGTGTGCCCATTTGTGGGACGTTATGAGTTTTATCTTTAATTTTATATGTATTTATAATTACACTGCAGAAAAATAACTACAAATAATCGAGAAAACAGCGCTTCGAGTCCGCAACAAAGTACTAACAATGGAATTTATTGGTTCAAGCGAGCTTTATTTATGTTATTGGGTAAAACTATGAAGATCGATAATCAATCGCAGAGCAAACTTCCATAATAATGAAATATGAGAGGGGAACGATATTGGTCTGGGAATTTAATGTGAGTTCATGTTCATATGTTGACAATTGAAAAAGGATCTTACACCCAGTCTGGTATTTCCAATTTCTAAATGTCCTGTAATCTTTCAATGAAATCATTGTGGAGATTTTGCAAATATTGGCAGTAGACAAGCAAGTCGTCGATGTTGCAGTAACCTATTTAATAAAATAACTTTTTAAAAATTTGTTCACAATTCACCCAACATGCATTAAAATACAGTCAAATTGAGATCTTCTGCCTATTCCGAAATGGTTGCCACTACTAAAATTTTATTTGTGGTACTAATATTTTTTACGCTCATATACCTATTAACTAAAAAAAAAAATTCAACCTGTCTTATTCGTAGCTCCCAAGTGATTTAAAGCTATTTCTGCAGTAATTTTCGGAAGCCCACATCATTATCATTGCTGCAGCATTCACCTGACTTAATACTCGTGTTACTTACTACATCATGTCTTCGAATAGCGGGATATGGATACATTTACTACAACTTTGATATAAACAGGCTTCTGTTATAATATTCAAGTCAGTTTTTTTTTTACCTCACTACCCCAGATAGGGGTTAATATTTTTCGAGAGTATGTATGTATGTGTATTTGTTTGGCATGATCTGTAGCCTAAACGGCTTTATGGATTTTTACATAATGAGAGGTGGCTTTAGATTAAGTTCTTACGTGGGCACACTGAAATGATCGGGAATAACAAAAACCACATACACGGTATAGCTAAATTGTATTTTGTTGTTTTCTGAAGTATTCTCCATTCAACTTAATGCACTTTTCCATTCGTGCAAACCAATCACTAAAATAGTAATTCCAGTCTGAAATTGAAGTTGACAAAATGGCTGCTTTGTACGCTTCCACAGCTGCTTCGGGGTATTCAAACCGTTGACCGCATAATAAATCTTTCATTCTAGGGAATGTAAAGAAATTGTTTGGGCTCAGGTCAGGACTGTACGGAGGATAGCTCATCAGCTCAATGTTTTCCTTCTTCAAAAAATCATTTGTCTTCCGAGCAGTATGGGAGCTCGCATTATCGTGACGTAAGATGATGCAGCGTTTGGGGTTATTTTTTTGGAGTTCGGCTGTTATTTCTGGCAAACAACTGCAATATACCACTCAGCGGTAACCGTTCTGTGTTCCTGTTAAGGATTTGTAGCAATATGCCCCTTTTTCGAGACAAACGTAGCGAACATTTTTTTGACACGCTTTGGGAGTGAACCACTTTCATTGGTTTGACCTCGTCTTCGAAGACCCAAACTGCTGACTAAAGTTTTCTTTCAGGTTCGTATGAATAAATCCATAATTCGTCACCTGAGATATTATAAACGGCATTTGACTTCCCTCCGTTGAAGCGTTGCAGAGTATTTCTGCACTAAACTGCACGTGCCGTCTTTTGCTCTTCGCACAAATTGTGGGGAACCCATCGGGAAACTAGCTATCTTACACACAGCTCATTATGTAATATCGACTGAATTGCAGTCATTCCGATACTGATAACAGCCCGAATTTACTCGTATTTCACATGACGCTCATCTAATATATTAGTTCGCACAGCTGCGAAGTTTTCAGGCGTTACCGCTGTTCTTGGTGGACCTGCAGAAGAAACAGTGCTGAGCGACACACGACCGCGTCGGAACTCGGCATACCAGCGGTATATTGTCATTTAACTCTAAGCTTCAACATTATAAATCGAAACAAGTTCGCTGAGACATTTATCTTGAGATAAGCCGCGATGAAAATTGTGATAAATTATGGCACGAAAATGTTCACGCGTGAGCTCCATTTCTGTTAACGACGTGTCAACTTTAAACCAACATAGTTTTTGTTTTTAAACCTTTTTTTAACTGTTTCAATGTCATTAAGATTCTAAGAGGCCAGTATTCAAATTCTAAAATAGGTTTTATTGTAACTCAATCCGAAATATTATATTCCCGATCATTTCATTGTGCCGCTCCGTAATTGTGGGAGCGGCAAAGATTACAATTTTATTCACTTTTTTGTAAAAAAACTACACAGTCAGGTTTTTTGTACTGTTTTATCGACAGGGCTTGTTAAAATTTAATATGAATAAACCACTAACCACCAGGTGGGATTATAGTCAAACACTGGTTTGTCTATTTAGACTGTTTAGACTTTAAATTAGACATAAACTACACTTATTGATCCTAAGCTGTGATGGCTCCAGTGAGAATAATAGTACAAAGTCAAGTACTCATCGTATTGTCATCGGTTTTAATACATCTGTAAAAAATGAATATTTAGAAGCCTGGAAGTGGATGAAATCTTTTTTATAGAATAAGGGTGACAAATGAGCACACCGTCTATCTGACGGTAAGTGGATGCTGTAGCCCATAGACATCTACATCTATCATCGATTAAGAAACAAAATGCAGATGCAATTTAGATGCGTTCTTTCCCCTGAGGACTAAGAAGAAATGCCTCGTCTATATAAATAAAATGATAGAGATTTGCATTTGTGAGCGCATCAAGGAACAACTGAATATATTTCAATTAAGATTTCTACTTTTTATTTTTTTGAAACTTAGTCCGTATTGCGATATCTTCATTTAATATAAAGTTATGAAATAAGAATCACCGATTTTGTAAGCAAAGTATATTTTGCTTGCGCTTTTTTTCATGTTTTTTCCTTCGCACATACGAAAACTTTGTGAATATATCAAGCAACGCAAACGAATTCTCGGGAATCAGCTAGTTATCATTAAAAAGAGTCTCCAGTTCTATACACTCACCATGCATATCAAAGCAGTAATAATATGTTCATTCAGGCTGGTATGCTATGGTATGGCTGGGGTTCTACCCCAGTCGAGCCGACTTCAGCTATATCTGCAGCGTTGCTCTACCACATAATAAACTAAACTCAATTATTAAGTTCCATTAAACTCATACATACATTCATACATACAAGTCGAGCTAAAAAATTCGTTCTAATCATCATCATCGTTATCATCATTACATCCTTTCACAAACCACCTGGTGACTATTGGCCTCTCAGAAGGATGCCACAATACACTACTATATACTAATTTTATTATTCTACCTGTTCTTTATAGCTAGTATAATTTTCAAATCATAATTTAGATCTTGTTTATCTCTAAAAGGAGCAAGTATGTGCCTATTACGTTTTATTTCAAAACTCGGTCTCTTTGGCAAACAGTTGCCTTATCTGTACTTTTTGAAAATCTCATTCTTTGGGTTGAAACAAAAAAGAGCTTTGTATGCAGCTCGTATAAAATGTAGGTATGTATAATAAAATAAATTCATATAAATAAAAACTTTTTGTTCAAATATTTAATTTATGCCCATGTTTTTATAGAATAAGGGTGACAAACGTGCTCACAGTTCACCTGATGGTAATTGGATGCTGTGGCCCATAGACATCTACTTCTATCTATCGTTACCTACGAATCAAAATAGAGATGCGTTATCATCCCTACGGACTAGGTTGTAATGTAAAAAGGGTATTCGGTTCTCTACATGTATCATACAAAACACAGCAGTATTAAGCTATTATGGTACGTTGATATTCTGTCAGAGCCTGGTCCTTCCCCGATCAAACCGAAAAATTCGTGCTACAACGTACTATCACACTGTCTTGCACACATCACACTGCTATAGATATATCACCATTTAACGGAAGCTATAAGATGTCTCTAGCATTCGCTTTCCTTTTCACCTCTTAGGTCACATATGGAACGTACGGCCCAAAGTATTACCATAGGCTGCTACCACACGGCGTAATTTCAATATACATTCAATACATTCAATATACATCAAGATAACACCACGGCTACAATGATTTGACAAGGGACCCCTTGAAACAAACCGAAAACTTTGTGATGACTGCGGAAAATTCGTTTAACCGTAAAATATTATTATTTGGCTGGAGAATAAATAGAAACATTAATGCCATTTCTTTAGTTACATGCCAAAATATTTTCTGCGATGGTTTGTTTAGCTTACGAAAGAAATTTTAACCCAGTTCCGAAAACGAGATGTTACTATATTCGACGCGTGTTTTCTTTTATGTATATATTATGTTGACGGATTTATTGGACCGCTTAACCGATTTTAATAATTCTGCTTATATTAATAAAGCTATATTATTGGTGGTTGTATTGAAGATGGGCCAAATTGTCTCCATATATAAAAATCAATTGCAGTCCGTTAGTCTCGCAAAAACTCTGAAATGTCTGGACCAGTTTTGATGACATTTTGTGTATGTGTGTGTGCTTTTTTTTTGAGTGGATCCTTGGATGATCTAAACTGTCAATAATTTGACCCGGTAGATCACCGTAGGTGACCCGGTAGGTCACAGTAGGTGACCCGGTAGGTCACCACGCGTGCGAAGCCGGGGCATACCGCTAGTTTTCATATAAGCTATATGGACGTGGAAGAGACGAAAGAGGTGTCAGGATCGCACCAAATGGAAATCCGTTGGTTTTATCTACCTGCATGGGTGGCAGGAATGACTTTGTATGTATCAAATAATAAAAAAGTTATAGCGAAATCTACTGAATGCTAATTGTTTACGTAAACTAAACAAGCAAGAGAAAGGTATAAAGATATACTATACATATAAAACCCTTAAGGCATTGTCCACTACTGTAAACGCAAAATAACTAAAATTCCATGAGTTACGGAAACGTGAAGTATTCCAACAAATTTTTTTCCAACAGAATAAACCTTCTACTTTATAAAGTTAACCTTGCAGACAATTTAGTGGTATAGTTGTTAAAAGCTTTTGAAGTTGAATACTTCGCGTGCCTGTCTTCAGTTTAAGTTTAATTGTATTGTTTGCTTTTCTTACGCCTATAACTTGTTTTATTTACTAAAGAAATATTGGACGCGTTGAGAGTTGTAAGTTGAAAAACGTAATTGTCGGGGTTGTGTCTGGTTGTTTGTTAAGTATGTTGAATTGATAACGTCCGAAATAGTCAAAACAATCACTTTATTTAAAACAGTTACAAAAATGTTAATAAATTGTTATGAATGCACCCGCCACAGTTGCTTAACGAAAGTGCACTAAACAAATTGGCGGCATGGCGCCAATTGCTGACAAAGGTGTTCGGTTTCACCGAACATATTTCCGGGGGATGAAGATAACATAAACAGTAAAACTAAAAATTAAGAAACACATATTATAAAGATTCATCAGTGAGCACTAATTTAGGGAACGCAACGCGCGATTTCACATCTTGTTTTCCTGAAATGTTCATGTCCACCATCTGAATATCCTGTTGTGATCTGGAGATGCTGGTTCGCGGCGCAGGATACGGGCGAGAGCAGCGCTGCTCTTCCGTTTTAGGGTCTACATTAGGGTTGTTCCAACTCTGTCGCACCTTACGCCATGCTGCTATCACTCCCACCAGAAGTATAACACCGACGATGCAGTAAATTAAAGCGTAGTGGTGTATATCATGAAATGATACACTTTGTCCCTCATTCACATTACTTTGTTTTAATGATTTAATTTTATCTTCTATGTCCTTCTTAAATAATGTGAGTTCGGCTACAGTATCATTGTCATCTAAATAGTGGTCTAACGATATATTTATTATATGATTTATCGGTGCTATATTTGGCATTTGTATGTCGTAATTAAGGTTCATTTTGCTTCCAAAATTTCTATGTCCATAAATCGTAAAGTCGTTTGTTTTGATGACGCACTCGTCGTCTTGATATATGACGTTGCTACCGATCAGGTTGTGTGCGGAAACACGATCTCCGCATATTATTCTCAGCTGACATTGTTCGCAACAAAAATAAAGGTAAGTGTTCATTGTAGTTAATCCAGTCCACTTGTTCTCACACGCGGTTTTGCTTGTTTTACATTCATTATTAGTACTGTCTAAGATGCACAAATCTTTATCAGATTTCATTTTAAATACTGGAGTTTGTAGTTTGCACATAAATGTTTTGGCATCCCATGAGGCACATTCCTTCAAGTTCTCTTGAGTTATAGGTAAGTAGCTATCCTTTTGGAGATTGATTGCGATTATCTCAGCTACTGGTGATATTGTTAAGACGTAGTTGCCGATTTTCTTCGGTATGGAGATCACATTATACAGATTAAATGATTCACGGCTTACTAACGGAATCTTAATTTCAAATATAAAATAATCCTTTGTTATCCTGACTCTGATCTTCATGAGTCTGTATAACTTGTGATAATCTGTATGTATATTTTCAACTGGCTGTGTTAAGTCCTTGGTTAATAATCCGGCAATAATATTTAGTTGTTCTTGTAATTGTTGTGGCGTTAACAAATGTAAATTGAATTGGCCTTGGTAAATATTTGTAATCGTTTCAACCATCATTGCCTGGATTTCTTTCAATTTATGGATCATATTGGTAGCCATAATTGCCGACATAGTGAAATCTTCTTCCTTATCGACTTCGATTACTTCTCGTTGTAGTGTCTTTATAGCCTCACCAAGATTGTTTAGTTGTCTATTAATAGCCTTGTGTTGTTTATCCATAATTCCTTCCAACCGTTTCAGATAGTTGTATTCGGATTCTACCACAGATGTCTGATTGATCCACAACCTTTTAAGATGGGCTTGGTCTTGTTTGATAAAGTTAATGTCACGTGTATATTGTTCGGCGAATCGCTCATCCAATACTCCGAACAATGTATTAGCCAGGTAACCGACCCCATTGATAAGGCCGCGTCGTCGCCGTCTGGAGCGCTCGGTAAAATGTTGGGTCAGCAACAGCTGATTATAGTATTGTAACTCCGTATACTCGTGACGTAGCTGTGGAACAATCAGGTTACATTTGTTGTTTGTATTCATAATTATGCATGATTTTTCTAGGTAGTCTAATAATTTCTTGAATGCTTCTGTCCCGTCCCAAAAGGGTTCCATCTCATAGTAGGTTACTAGGGTCCATTGATCTCTCAGAAGCTGTAGTTTTGACAACGGGTTAAAGTACAACGTTTGTTTTTCATTCGGATGAGTTATGTTGCTTGTTCCATTCACCGTAGACACCAATGTTGTAAAAAATAGTAGAGCCATAACGATGGCGTGTAAACTTGAATGACCTATTGACCTCTTGTTTCTTGTTTTATTTTCTTGTAACTGTTCGCTGCTATCGCTGTCACTGCTTGCTTTTTGAATTGGTAAAATGCTTAGTTTTACAATAGGCCGTTTTAAATACCCCTTTTCTGTTTTAAGAGTTACAACTCGAACGTGGCCGTCGCTGCCGGGATGTAACTCGACCACTCTTGCCATAGGCCACTTCCCAGCAGGCAGGTTGTCATCATGGATTGTTACCAGATCCCCAATTCCTATGTTCCGTTGTGGTCGAAACCATTTGGTTCTTACAGTTAGTTCTAACAAGTACTCTGACCTCCACTTCTTCCATATTTGTTGGAATATTTCAGTTGTTAAATGCCATCTGGTTCTAGCGTCTTCGGTAGTTTGGATGATCGTTAATCCTGCTCGTCCAGTAAGGAAGTGCGCCGGCGATAAATATTCTAAGTCTTCAATATTCTCCGTGAGTGCGCACAGGGGCCGGGAGTTTAAGCACGCCTCCAGCTGTGCTAGGATGGTAGAGTATTCTTCAAACGTAAGCCGCTGTTCGCCCACGACTCGCCTTAGGTGGAATTTGAGGCTCTGAACAGCTCTTTCCCAGAGTCCCCCAGCGCTCGGCCATGAAGGGGCATTAAAATGCCACTCAATGTTCATGTTAGCCAGCACACTCAAGAAATTGTCATCAAATGTCTGTCGCAGCTGTTCGTACTCCTCCTGTATAACGCGGTTGGCACCGACAAAGTTCGTTCCACAGTCACTATATAGGTGACACGGAGCTCCGCGACGTGCTGACATTCTTCGCAGTGCAGCAAGGAAAGCGGTGCTGGACAGGTCGGACACTAACTCCAAGTGCACCGCCTTTGTCACCATACAGATGAAAACTGCTATGTAGCCCTCCGATGATCTTGCACTTCTTGTTTTGTTGGCCTTGACTTCTATGAAACCGGTGTAATCTATCCCCGTATGGAAGAATGGTGGCGCAAGCTCCGTTCGTGCAGGTGGCAAATCACCCATCAATTGATGGGATAGTTCTGGCTTGTTCTTGCGACACATCACACAGTTTCTCAACTGGTTTTTCACTGCGCTTAGTCCTCCAACGATCCAGTATTGTTGTCTGAGATTAGCAGACACCAATTTGGGACCTCCATGAAAGGTAAGTTTATGGGCTTCATGGATTAGCAGCTCTGCTAGGCGACTGTTTCGAGGAATGATTTTGGGATGTTTTGTTTCCATATTTAATTGCAATCTTTTTAACCGACCACCAACTCTCAACAATCCGGCTTCGTCAATAAATGGATTCAAATTTAATAATTTACTTTTTGTTGTTACTGTGCCCGATTTACGTAAATGTTCAATATCCGTTTTAAATTCATTGTGTTGCACATACTTCACGATCAGCATTTTTGCGGCAGCAAGTTCATGTAACGTGATATAGCTCGGCCTTTGCACGCGCGGCTTCGGTGCAAGTGTCCTCAATAACCAAGCGACAATTCTTATTATTTTGTTGAATGAACTATAGTTTTGTAACAAATTATTAATCGTATGATCTTCTTGTTTCTGGGTGACATGTACGTGTTTTGATCTTAAATCATGATTTGTTGTATATGTTTCTGTTTGTAACTTTTCTTTGTTGAATGTTGAGAGCCAGGATGGCCCCTGCCACCTCAGTTTATGTTCCTTAAGTTGTAACGCATATAACCCTCTGCTCGCCGCGTCTGCGGGGTTTTCGTTTAATTTTACATAACGCCAACACGCGCTTGGCATGACGTCAGTTGTTTTTTGCACCCTGTTTGCAACAAAGGGTTTCCATCGGGTCGGCTCACCTTGCAGCCAGCCGAGCACCGCCGCCGAGTCCGTCCAGCCATAAATATCCAATTCATGTTGACTTAAAGATTCTGTGACTTTTTTCATTACTTTTGATAGTAAATTAGCCCCACAAAGTTCTAGTCTAGGAACTGTTATCGGTTTTTTCAATGGAGCTAATTTGGTTTTTGCAGCTACTAGCGTCGCCTGCTTCCCCTCGATCTTCGCATAAATGACGCAAGCATACGCTTCTAGTGAGGCGTCACAGAAGCCATGCAACTGTATGACGTCATCTTTGTGACACAGGATCCACCTTGGGATCTTGTATTGATTAATGATTTCGATTTCTGTCTTTATCATAGCCCATTCCTTCTCTATTTCAGGTGATACCTTATCGTCCCATTTCAAATCTTCTTGCCACAGTTTTTGAAAAAGCAGTTTCAGTTTTGTCGAAAGTGGCGCCAAAAATCCTAGAGGATCATAGAGTCTCGAGACTTCAGACAGCAATCTTCTTTTTGTTAAGGGTAATGTTTCCTTTGGTATTTTATGTTGAAATAAGAATGTATCGTCCTTCGAATCCCAGCATAATCCTAATGGTTTTGAAATGTTTTCGGTTTTAAAATTATACACCTCTCTCTGTTCTGTCTCTGTTATGTTTCCTTGTTGTTTTATGTTTTCTAAAAGCTGTGGTTCGTTTGACGACCATTTTCGCAAATTGAAACCTCCTGACTTCATCAGTAATTTTAAATCAGATATAAGTTTCTTTCCTTCTTCTATGAACGATGTTCCATATAAAAGATCGTCCATAAAAAATGCTGATTCGACAATTTTTGCCGCTTCTGGAAAACTTGCTCGTTCGTCAGCTGCTAGCCTTCTCAAGGTCATCATGGCTAGAAAAGGTGCCGCTCGTGTCCCGTAAGTGACTGTTGTTAAGAAAAATGTTTGTATAGGCTCTTCAGGTCCTTGTCTCCAAAAAAATTTCTGATATTTCTGGTCATCCTCATTTATTAAAATCATCCTTAACATTTTTTCAATATCGGCTGTAAAAACGTATTGATATTGTCTCCATTTAAGAAGGAGCATCTGAAGGTCAACTTGTAAATTCGGGCCAGTATGCATCAAGTCATTTAGACTGTACCCCGATGATGTTTTGTGTGAGGCGTTATAGACAACCCTATATTGGGTTGTTAATGAATCGGCCTTTTCTACACCGTGGTGCGGTAAATAGTATTCCGGTGTCTCATTACTGTTTGCCGGCTTCATATGTTTTAAGGCCAAGTACTCACTCATGAACGCTCGATAATCGTTTGCTAATTTTGCATCTTTATGAAATTTCTTTTCCAAATTTCTAAATTGAGCCAAGGCTGATAATTTTGATGATCCCAGTTTATTTTCAATGTCTTCTTTTAGCGGTAGTCTAACTTCATAACGGCCATCTTCTTTCCTGTTTGTTGTCGAATTGTAGAAGTCGACGCAGTTTTGATCTTCAAGGTATAAATTAGATGGTCCACTTATTTCTTCGACTTCCCAAAACCTCTTAATCTCATCTAAGTTATGTAGTAAAACGTTGCATTTATATGTGTTCACACTTCCACATAAGAGCCAGCCTAAGTGAGTTTGCTGCACGATAGGCTGTGTTGAGTTCTCCCCCTTAATCATTCCGTTAAGTAAAACGGTTGAATAAATATCAGCGCCAAACAATATATCTATTGGGCGACTTATATAAAACTCAGGGTCTGTCAGTGATATATTCTCGATGCATGTCCAGTTAGGTTTCATAAATGTTTTGTTAGGTAGTTTTCCGACTAAATTCTTCATAATAATGACGTCAGTTTGAAAGTTAAAATCATTATAAATCGACTGACATTTTATGTTTATCATGCCCTTTCCGTTACTTTCTCTTTCGCCTACTCCAAAAATAGACCCCTTGCTATTGTTTCTCTTGATTTTCAGTCGTTGAGCTGCACTTTCGGTGATAAGGGATATCTGAGACCCTTGGTCTACCAGTGCTCTCATTTTCATCGAGGTGCCGTCAGCGGCCGTGACATTCACTATAGCGGTTGCTAACAGGACTTCAGATGACTTATTTTGTTCTATGTTTTGAGACACGTGTGAGTGCAGCGACGTGTTGCTGTCGTCATTTTTTGGTTGGGCTGCTGTGACACTGGCCGCGGATGTAACTCGCTTGGCACAAGCATCGTGCATTATAGTGTTGTGTTTTTTCGTACATTTTCGGCATGTTTTTGTGGATATGCATTCATTGCCATTATGGTTAAATAGGCAATTAATGCATACTTTCAACTCTTTCACGGATTTCAGTTTTTGGTCATTTGTTAATTCCAGAAAACGTTTACAATTGTATAAACCGTGTTCATTGTGACAAAGCGGGCATTTTATTGCAGTCACGTTGAATGCTGACCTTGCAATTTGCTTGACCTCCTTTGTCATGTTACTGTAATTGTTTGATTTATAAAATCTTCCGTAAGAAGTTGATGGCTGCATTTGTTGAGAATTTTGATTGTTTGAGTTAGTTTTCTGATGTATGTTCCTCCGGGATGACTCCATAGCTGTGAATTTTCCCTCCGAAAAATTAAGAAAATCCTTCAATGTAGGAAGTTCTCTGCGGTCTTTTAGTTAGTCAATATATTCAGAGTGACTGTGAGAATCGAGTTTCAAATCCAGAATATGCACGATGAGCGGATCCCATGTGCTGATATCCACGCCTAAATTTTTAATAGAGTTCAGACTTTCCAGCGTGACGTCATGCATGCGTTTTATACAGACCAATGATTGTGTTTTCATATTAGGCAAGTCCAACAGATTATTTATGTGAGAGGAAAATATTAACATCTTATTGTTATAACGCTGATTGAGAATATCCCAACAAACGCTATAGTTATCTGAGCTGATATGCAGATGTTGAATTAGGCGTTCAGCTTCCCCACGGATTTTACTTTTGAGGAACTGCATTTTTTGTGCCTTTGAGAGCGCCGTGTTATTATGCACAGTTTCTGTAAAGAGATCCTTGAACGACACCCACTGGTTGTAATTTCCGTGGAAGGTGGGTATTTCTATTTTAGGAGTTGTTTTCTCCCGGTGCCTCTCCGACCAAATTTTCGAGTTAATGGCCTTTTTTAGTTTGTTATATTCCTCTTCATGTTTATTAAATAGGTCTTCCAATTCCCTATCTTCTAAACCGTTAAGTTCGCTCTCAATATCCCAATGGAGGGAATCCACTTTCGACCAACGCGCTTCTAATGTTCTAAGAGTATCCTCCAACTCCCACTTCTCTGTTATTGTTTCGATGTTTATAGTATCTATAGTTCTTTGCAATGCTTTGTAATTAGCTCCTTGTCTTCTTAGTTTTTCCTCCATATTATTGCATACAGATACAGATGTCGGTAGTACCGTACTTACGGTTGGTTTTTGTTTGCTGGACGTTTTAGGCACATCATGAAATACTTCTTGCTCAAAATATTCTTTCTTCACATACTTCTCAATTGTTGTTACACCACTAGAATACAGTTTTCTTACCGATTCGTAATGTTTGTTGAGAAAGTAATCACTGGTTTGATCTTCGCACTGGACCAAGATTTCGTGGTTAGCTTGAAAATCTTCAATGAATACGTTTAGGCGCTCCAGTCTTCTTTTCGCTGTGGCATACCTCCGTTCAGTGTTATCTTTCTTGAAGCTATCCAACTCCTTCTGGATGTCTGCTGTTAATTCTGACTGTTTTCGTAGAAGATCTTCCATTGTTTGTTGTTGTTGTTCGTAATGTTATTGTTTATGTTACGCAGACACTATGCCCCTGTTAATGTTTCGTTAGGTTTTTAGTAAGCCCTCATGTGAATAACGCACCTTCTCAATCCGCTGGTGAGACCCGCTTGTGGGAGGCCAGAGGACCGATTGCTCACACTCGAAACTCACTAAAAACCACCGCTCGAAGGACCAGATGTCGGGGATGTGTCTGGGGGTTTGTTAAGTATGTTGAATTGATAACGTCCGAAATAGTCAAAACAATCACTTTATTTAAAACAGTTACAAAAATGTTAATAAATTGTTATGAATGCACCCGCCACAGTTGCTTAACGAAAGTGCACTAAATAAATTGGCAGCAAGGCGCCAATTGCTGACAAAGGTGTTCGGTTTCACCGAACAGTAATAATACTTCTTTATTTAAATTATTGTTTTTATTTTTATGTCAAATTGATATTTCCTTTTTAATTTGTGATATATGATCTTATTGTCCACTACCTCCGTGGTGTAAGATGCAACAGTGGGAATCTGAAACAGGAGATAGGTAGCAGCATGTTCCTGGTAGGAACATTTTAACAGTGGTAGAGCCATGCGGCAGCTTTTGCTGTCGCACGGATGTGCCGGCTCGAACCGGGATAGAACCACGACCTCACAGAATACCAGCGTGAAGTAGAGGTTTACCTCTGCGTTTCGTTAGGTGAGTGCAGGTGGCGGGAGGCCCTTTTTACTGGAAATGAGGCATTCCATCTTAGTCCTCACGGGTGACAACGCATCTACATTTTGATTTGTAATAGAGGATAGATGTAGATGTCTATGGGCCGCAGCAACCACTTACCATCAGGTGGACTGTGTGCTCGTTTGTCACCCTTATCATATAAAAAAAGGAATCGAAAAAAAAGTAGCATTAGATTCTTTATAACTGAGACACTATAACTATTTATAATTAGTCACTCAGCGCTATATTATGCTACGGTCAGAATATATCTGTGGTATAAAGTCCGTATCGAGTATATCTGTAGAAGAACAAGAGTGACTAATTTATCGCAGTGGATCAGTAAGCTGAAGTGGCCATGGGCCGCTCATATAGCTCGAAGAACCGAGAACTTATTGGAAAAAAAGTTTCTCGAGTAGCAACCTCGTACTCGCAAGCGAAGTGATTGGCGACTTCTCACAAGATGAGTAGACGACTAGATGAAACACAAAGATAGTCGATGGACTTACGTCAAGACCGTACTGTTTCGCAATCTTTGGGTGAGGCCTATGTTCCACAGTGCAATCGTGATAGGTTGTAGTAAAAGTAGTAGTAGAAGTATTTATAACTTATCGAATTTTAAATAATTCTGGTTCTGATTTTTTTAAATAATTTCTGGTAAGAGCATAATATAAAAATTAATGGTATTCCTTTCCCTTTTCCGAATTTCCTATTTTTTATGACTTTCTACTTTTAAGTTTGTTATGCGATTCTCCTCACCCATTTAGGGTATTTTAATCTCCTTCTATATTAATCAACCAGAAGAATAACCTCACAGAATACCAGCGTAAAATAGCAGCTAACACTGCTGTGTTTCGAATGGTGAGTGTAGAGAACCGGATACCGGAGATTTTTACTGGAAAAGAGGCACTCCATCTTAGTCCTCACAGGTGAAAACGCATCTGAATTCTGATTCTTTATTGAAGATAGATGTAGATGTCTATAGGTCACGGTAATCACTTACCATCAGGTGGACTGTGTGCTCTTTTGTCACCCTATACTATGAAAAAAAAATTATCGATTCTGTTCATTAACATAGGTATGTGACAGTAAATTTATGTGTATTTTAAACCAAATGTATTCAACATGAGGTTGAATATAAAAATAAACTTAACTTACGTGCTAATTTTACTATATTAAAATATAAAAATCCTTAATAAACGCTCTGCTTTTGTATTTATGTGCCTGTCATTAACAGATTCTGTTATTAGGATTAAATAGTTACATTCGATCATTTAAGACTCATATTAAACACATCTACAAATTACAGATACAGATATTGAAAACAAGTATATTATTAGTACAAATAAACATAATATAATATGAGGAAAAGAGATTACTTTTACTGGTAATCTGTAACTAATTACCATAGGAAATCTTAAGTGTTGCACATGCAATAAAAAAAGTAAAACTTTACTTAAAAATGTTTTCAAAGTACAAGCGACCTGCCCTGGATAAGATCAATTAATATAGCGTTTTTAGATTTAAGGTTTTCAAAGACAATTTATTTCATCAACTTTGGTTTCTTACACAAAATTTTCAAGTTTTTCGGATTAAGTATAGCCTAGATTTCTCATAGAGTTGCACTCTATCTGTTCGATAAGTTTCATCGCAATCAGTTCAGCCATTTCGAAGATAAGCTCGGACATAGACATATACACAAAAATTTAAAAACATCTTATTTAAAAAATATACATTATAATTAAAATTTTTAAAAAGATATTTGTAATATATAGAAGTATAGATAGTACAAAACATCGAGAGTTAGGTGGCTACATGCCACAGAGGCTGAAACCTATGATGTATTTAATGGCATGTGCTATATACGCTTTATTTCATGATGAACATTGTGCACTATACTGTAAACCTATTGAAAATCTGGAACTGTGATTACCAATCTACTTGTAAGTTTGACGATAAGACAGATCCTCTCTACACTGGGAGAGTGTAGCTCTCTTCATTGGTTGAGTGTGTCTCGAGCAGTGGAGTTTTAAGGCCTGGTGAAGAACAATAAGATTGATCTAACTTAACCGAAGGAAAAAAGGAAAATTTTTCAATCAGTATATAATAATGTTAACTTGAGTCATTGCTCGACCATAGAATTTTTAGATTAATAAATGAATTCCGTCATTTTATGAAATGCCTAACTTTGCTATTTCGTGAAAAGACTAAAGCAGAACAACCAGCGTAATAGCTTGATAGTTTGACAGGCTAAGTTCAGGCATAACATATTTTCACAGCTTGTACATTGGTAACGCTGTTATGTTTATATTATGAAATAAAAAAAACTTAGTTAAACGTAAAGAAAGTAAAAGCCCACGGGGCCATTCCTGAAGTAGAACATACTTAATAAAAAAAGAATCATGCCATCAAAAACATAACTTGTAAAAAAACAAGTCTTGAAACTCAGTTCTTCTACCGTAAAAAGTTGTGCGTTCCATGTAATACCAAGTCGGTTAATTTATTCAGTCCCTACTCAAGGGTCCTTCTGTCTCAAGTTATTGCGTAATTAGCTAACTGTTAAATATGCGAACGGGGACAAGTGAAACGATTCATAGCTAAGGACGCACTGACCTTTTATTTGAATGCAACTAATTATAAGATGGACGCAGACATCACTATACCTACATATAAAGCTATATATAACAATCCTCCCTCTAATTCTACAAATATACACACATAAATTTTAATCATACATTTATACAGAAAAAAGTTTTATTATTAATTTTAGGTATTGGACGCAATACTCTTCCCGATGTATCCGACCTCGAAATGAGAACGTGGTCATTCCGGAGCCCTATCTTTCCACGATCTCATTATCTGCGCTGGTTTCTGAGTATTTTTCACCCTCTGACAGCTCCGACGGTAACACGCTTCCCGATGATTGTGATTCAGTGGATGATGGAGACTGATGACATCCCCTTTCCCCTTCCATATTTTGGGTCTCCTACACGCTTTCATCGTCAGAGGGTGCCTGTTGTGTCGACACGTTTGTAGGATGCGCATGCATGTTAGTGATAGCTGGTGTAAAGTCAGATATTTCGACAGAACTGAAGTTATCGTAGTCTTTGTAAAATGTTGTACCCATATAAGGAATTATTTGATTTTTATGCTTTTAAAACACTAAAGAGCTTGCAAGTTCTTTTATTAAATATATTGTTCTACCTATTTTTTTTATTACCGTGCCTCTTTTCCACACGAACCGTTTATTCACATTATTTTTTTATAAAGAGTGTCCTTTAGTTTAATCTAAAAAACTAAGTAAAAATACGCTTTAATCTGCAAAGGCTGATTGCGTTTGATCACTTCAGCGAGAGTTTAAGATGAGGACGGCGGTGTTATAGGATTAATTAACTCCAGGCGCGACCGAAGTTTCCGACCAAAAACCAACTCCGCCGGTGAAAGCCCTGTTGTAATGTGCACTGAGTTTCTATAATCGAAAAGATATTTTAACAAGCAAAGGTCTTTTTTAAATTGTTTTTATCTAATAAACAAGACTTAATAACCTTCTTTATAACCTTTACATAGCTTTATGCCTGTCCGTTACTAGCCGGATGATAAGCTGGCTATGTCACGTGCGATATTCCGTTTGTATAAGTATACTTGGTTATAAATGGGACCAAGCAGTTCGGTCTGAGCGCCCGTTCGCGACAGACGTGTCGTTTGGATAGGCGTGCGCTCATACGAGTACTTACGAATATTAGTCTAACTGTCGGTTACTAACGTGCATGCGTGGTTTGCCATGCTTTAATTTTGGAACGTTCATTGGTGTACTTTGTTTACCATGGAAGAAAATCAAGTTTTAGACGGAGAGGCGATAAATTTTGTTTTAAATCAAAACAATGAAGTGGAAACGGAGATTTGTTTACAAGAAAACTCCGCTCAATGTGAATCAATGATTAACGATGAGGTTATTACACCTATTTGTAGTAAGAGACGCAGAGAAGAGGATGAGGAAGAAAGGTGGATTACGGTTTCAAAAAATTGGAAGAGGGTGGGACAGAAAGTTGATTTATATATTAATTGCTTCGAAAAATTACCTAAACAATTTGCGCTTGCAAAACTTTTGAAATCCAATAATATCAAGAATATTAGCCGTGTGAAATACGTGAACGCGAACAAAGTATTTGTGCAGTTTGAATGTGCAGAAAGTGCCGATGAGCTGATGAACTGTACACCTTTGAAGGAATTAGGATGGCGATTTCAAAAGCCATTAGAGGTTGCTACCTCATACGGTGTCATTAAGGATATTGAGCTGGAGATGACCGAAAAAGAAATGCTTGAGGTAATTTCAAGTGATTGCAAGATATTAGGTGTAAAACGCTGGAAGCGCAGAATGATGGATGGAAAGGGATGGGAAGATAGTGAATCAGTACGACTGGAATTTAAGGGCTCATCGTTGCCAGCCTCAGTATACATTTACGACATGAAGATTAACGTCGAGCCCTATGTCTTCCCAGTCACTCAGTGTTCGAGGTGTTGGAGGTTCGGCCATAGTTTACGTGTTTGCCCCTCTAAAAAGATTGTATGCCCTAAGTGTGAAAAGAGGCATGCTAATTGTGAGACCACAACTTTTAGATGTGTTAACTGTATCGGGAGTCACATATCGTTGGATAGATCGTGTCCTATATTTATAAAAGAAAAGCGTCTAAGGAGTATAATGGCTGAATTCAATTGCTCCAATAAAAAGGCCTTACAAGTATATGTTCCTCCAGATCCTCAACCTGAACGAATAGAACAAGAGCCAACTATATTACAGACGGCTCAAAGACATCTCAACCTAAATACACCTTTATATAATAACCTGCCCGAGCCCATACCTATGTCCTCTATCCCACAAAACGACGATGGAGTAGTGACTTACGCAAGCGTAACTCGATCTGTACCGCGCCTACAATTTGAAAATGCTCCTAACAGTAATTCATTACCATTCGCATCACAGTCGTGTGCTAAGGAGGTTCCCCAAGCTTTAAAACGAAAGACTATAGGGACGAAGAGAAAAAGAAAGAAGAAGCAAAATCAGAATGAATTGATTGAAAGCGATATATCGTCAGAATCGGAAGAAATAGGTAACAATAATGATGATGATATTGAAATTGAGCTCCAATCAAGAAGAGAGAAAAAAAAGAGAAGGGAGAAGCTTAGATCTACTCTAAATTTTAAGCAGTTACTTTCTAAGTTATATTCTATATTTACAAATTCACAAGAAGAACTTAAGAAGAAAATAATTCAAGGAATGTCTTTAGTTATTGAATGGTTAGTACCGATGGTGGGGCAGTGCATTTGGGATTTGCCTTTTAAAAGTTTCTTCGGACAATAATGGGTAGTAATTATAAAATAAACATTTTCCAGTGGAACTCACAAAGTATAGGGCTCAAACGCGTGGAGTTTGACCAGCTGTTAAGTAGTGAGAAAATTCATATTGCTGCCATTTCTGAGACATGGCTGAATGCTGAAATTACGTTCAGAATCAGTGGCTACAATATTTATCGCAGGGACCGAAATGATTCGTATGGTGGGGTTGCTATTTGTTCACACAAATCTTTAAAGACTCAACTAATACCTGTCCAAATTTCTAATCCCGGAATTGAAATAATTTGTATTAAAAATTTTAACTGTACACACATAGATTACATACTCTCTATATATTGTCCACCTACCATACGAACTTCTCAGAATGACTGGAATGAAATATTTTCTTTTAAAACTAACAAAACATTGATTCTTGGGGACTTCAATGGACATCATCCAAGCTGGTCTAGTAAGGTTGAGTTAAGAGGCACCAACATTTTTGACTCTTTAATTGAAAAAAAATTCGTTTCCTTGAATGATGGCACAGCTACTCGCGTTAAATATGTAAACGGAATAGTACAGGAGTCGTCTCCTGACATATCTATCGCATCTTCGGATCTAGCACTGCAGTTAGATTGGAAGGTTACTAATGAGTCATTAGGCAGTGATCACTTGATTGTTAAGATTAATTTGTCATATTACAATAGTAAGCGTCAATTCCTAAAGAAAAAGAACTATAAAAAAGCAAACTGGGATGGATATAGCTCATACTTAGAAAATAAAATCTCAAGTTTTGTTTTTATGGATGAAGATCCGCAGAAAAGCTATAACTTATTTTTAAGTATGATCAATGAAGCCGCTGATGCTCATATTCCTTTTTACAGAACCAGCCAAGATCCTTCACAACATTTTTCTCCTAAAGTGTATTGGAATACCGACTTATCTGAATCTGTTGCAGAAAGGCGCCTAGCTCTTACTCTATTTAGAAAAAACCCTACTCCTGATAATTAAGATAAATTAAAAGACAAAATTAGAATCACACAATTACTAATTAGAAAAGCAACTAAGAAATCGTTTTCTACTTTTTGTTCTTCGATGGATGAGTCTACTACAGTAAACGGGATGTGGCAGCAAATGAAGTGGTTGAAAGGTGATAGGTGTTCTAATGTGAATAGGAGTTATGTTGTGCTAACTATGGCAAATGAGCTTTTACACAGTTTGACTCCAGACTCAGTTTGTCCGAAGGACCCTGTTTTTTCATCTCGTAACATTAAAATTAACTCTCCTTTTTCAATGAGCGAGCTAACGTGCTGTGTTAAAACAAAAGATAATTCTCCAGGTGTGGATAATATATCCTATTCAATGATAAAACACCTTCCCAAAGAGGCATTTATTATTTTACTCGAACTATTAAATTTGTTTTACTCTCTAAGCTTTGTACCATTTCAATGGCGAGAAATACGCATTATACCAATTCCAAAAGCTGGGCGTGAGGCGTCATCTTTATCAACGCTTCGACCTATTTCGCTGATGTCTTGCCTGAGTAAAATCTTCCATGCTATGTTGAGAAATAGACTGGAATGGTTGATGGAAAATGAAAATCTATTTTATGAAGAGACCACCGGATTTAGGAAATCAAAATCATGTATGGACAATCTCAGTAATTTAGTTACTAGAATACAATTGGGGTTTTCAAAAGATCAAATTACAGTAGGTTGCTTTATTGATATAGAGAACGCGTACAATAACATAGATATTACGGCTTTGCTAGTGAATTTGGATCGATTAGGTGCTGGATCAAAAGTTTGTAAATATTTGTGGACTTTCTTAAGGGAAAGATACTTAAGTGTTCAGGTGGACAATGTAATTTTATCTAGGTCTACAGGCCGAGGAATCGCCCAGGGTGATCCTATAGCTCCACTACTATTTAATATTTCAACTATTCATATTTCTAATCAAATTAATTCTAATGCAAATATCTCTCAGTATGCTGATGATTATGTGTTATATACTTCGGGTAAAAATTTAAATGATGCTTCCACTGAATTGCCATTGGCATTAAATAAAATGTATAATTTTCTCATAGATTTAGGTTTGGAGATTTCAATGGCTAAAACAGAGATCTGTATTTTTAAAAAAGGTATTTGTAGGCAAGCTATTTCAGTAAACATAAATAATAATAAAATAGAAGTAGTAAACACAGTCAAGTATTTAGGGATGTGGCTGGACCGGTCTTTAAAGTGGAATAAGCATATTACGGAATTAACGAATAAGATTTCTAGATTTTTAAACATATTTAAAGTTCTAGTAGGACCCGGTTGGAGAGTACATCCCAAGCATTTAAGAAGATTGTATATTGCCGTTATAAGGACTAGACTAGATTATGGGAGTTATTTATTTGATAACAGCTGTCAAAAGTATTTAAGTAAGTTAGACAAAATACAAAATCAGGCGTTGCGGGTGATTGGAGGATTCATTAAAACTACTCCTATTCATACAATGGAGAGTGAGCTATGCCTCCCTCCATTGCATGTAAGAAGAGCTTTTTTGGCAAGTAAATTCATCTTAAAAGCTAAATCAATGAGAAATAATATCACACTAAAACTGTTGAATGATTAAGCACATTTTAGAAACAATAGATATTGGCGTAATAAAAAGAAACCGCTAATCTTATCTGTTCATGATCACTTCGTTGATACCCGCATTCACAGTAGTCAAAAATAAGAAATGTTTAATATAAGTACATGGGTCAGTAACATAGATTTAAGTAACGTAGTTGATTTAAATATTCCGTGTATTTCAAAAGCTAAACCAAATTACAACAATTTTAGTCTTAAATTAATATGTTTGGATTACATTAACAGGCAGTATGGAAGCTATTATAAAATATTTACCGACGGCTCTAAAGATGCAGGCGGAATTGGTGCAGCTTTTTTGGACCCACAATGTAATCTTAGTTTACAATATAAGATAGATAGTAATATATGCATCATGGAGGTTGAGATTGTAGCAATATGTGAAGCACTGTCTTACGCTGCATCACTACCACAAGATAGTATTGTGATATTGACAGACTCAAGAAGCGCACTCCAACACCTGGCTCGGTGCACCTCGGGTACACGAGGCACACCGATATCCTACACCGTTCTGGATACCATTTATGGGTTAAAATCCAAATCAAAATCTATTAAGTTGCAGTGGATTCCGTCTCATTGTGGTATGGAATATAATGAGTGAGTAGATATCATGACCAGACTACTACGGATGGTATTGAATACAGCATATTACCCCATTATACTGATTGTATGTCTATTATAAAAAAGCAATGTTATATACTATGGAAGGAGTATTTCGATTTACGTTCAAAAGAAAAGGGTATTTGGTATAAGACGGTACAGCCACAACCACCTAAAATAACATGGATTGATAACCATAAGCTATCGCGACAAGATGCAGTAGTGATAATGAGGCTTCGTACTGGACACATTCCATCTAAGAAGTTTGCATTTCTCATGAAAAACGACCAGTCACCCAACTGTGATCAATCTGGTGTTCCCGAGGACCTAATACATGTCTTGATGGAGTGTGCCCACAATGCTGCCTTTCGTATAGATAAGTGCCATCACATCTTAAAAGACTTCGCTGATTGTAATATAATTTTAGCTAAGCCACATTCTGACGACATAAAATTACTAATCAAACTTTACAAGTTGAAGTTCTCAGATCAATCATACTTTCATCACTGTGATTGATCTGGGAATTTTAATTGTAACTAAATGCATAACTTCTTCTACTTATTTTAATTAATTTAGGATTTAAGAAATGTATAATGTAATTAAGTTTAAGTATTCCTAAGGTATTTGTTTTTGGTGTTGAACTAACGGAGCGACATATTCACATTGTGATTAAGCTCATTAATAAAGAATTAAAAAAATGGGACCAAGAAAATCAATATGTATTCTATAGAACGGTTGCGGTGGGTGTGGCCACACAGCCAGCGGTGCCCGTACCGGTAATTGTCGGAGTTGTGTGCATACCATACAGCTTCCGATCATCTCTTCAATAGCTTTATCTATACCGGGGAACCAAATCCTACTCCTTGTTCAGCTTTACACTTCACAATACCTCAATGTGATTTATGAAGTTCGGACATGACATTTTTACGCAAAGTTTTAGGTATCACTACTTTATGGGTACGACTTTCCATTGACTCCCGTCGAGATGGGGGTTGATACGTATTTTTACAGAAAAGTTACACTACACTGTTGTTACTTTGTGTGTGCTTATAGCACACACAAAGTTACAATATGCGGAACCGCGTAATTTTTGAGAAAAAAGTTATTGAAAATCAATTATTCTTGCACTGTTTATGTCTAATCCTACAATAAAACTGACGCCATTTTTTATTGTTATTGTCAGTAGGGATGTCAATACTTTCCGAAAAAGATCGACTTTTTAAATAGATTCGAATGGTAAGCTGATGTATTGATTCCCAAAAAATCGATTTCTAAAATATCTCTATTTTTTTATTCATGTTTGCATTTATAATGTAAATCCAAATCCATTTTATTAGACAAAAATCCCCTTCATCATAAAATATAAGGGGACTGATTCAGAAGGATTTCTGTATCTATTTTGAGACTGCTACGTCTCCGGCGCTTTAAAACCACTCTAGGGGTAGGACCGACTCGTACCAGGTGGAGTCGGGGTCAATCAATTCGGTTCTTTGACATAAGTTGAACCTAACCTATTTTATTTGTTATCTTCCCTAATTGGTACCGTTAAAATAAAACAAATTTCAATAAGAGATCATTTATTATGGTATATTTCTTGTTTTTCATAAAATGGAATGATATTTACATTATAAATGCAAACATAAAAAATATGGATATTTTAGAAATCGATTTTTTGTGAATCTATACATCGGCTTACGATTTGAATCGATTTGAAAATTGACCTTTTTCGGAAAGAATCGACATCCCTACTGACGACAATGACATTACAAAATAGCGTCAGTTTTATGGTAGGATTAGATATAAACAATGCAAGAATAATTAATTTTTAATAACTTGTCTGCAGGAACGGCGTTCGGTTATGGCCAGTGTGCCTATTGTTGCCTAACCAGTGTGACGTACATTCACTGTGGCTGGATTTGATCGTATTCTGTATGGCGTTTACACGCATTTCCATGCGCGACTTCGGTCGATGTGTGTGCTTACGCACTATCAAGGGGTTAAGTCCTCTTTTAATGGTATACCAGTTATTTTGCTGTGGACTATGGTCCAGTTCCCAACTTAACTATCCCCTCGGGGGGAGCGCATTAAAATGGTTGGCGCTCACCGTGCACGGCGTGTGCGGAGCCGTGTGCCTCCTCCACATTTTTTTTTAAATGTGGGAGAGCAAAGCCCTTGTATCTGGTATTTGATATAAGTATTGTAAGCCTTCTCCAAGCGGGAAGGGATTAATTAATAAGGAATTGACTGTTGTGAAACTGATACAAGTGGAATAGGGACAATTTATTGTTCCTAACTTTTTTGAGCTCTGTCTTGTGAACGGGGTTCTTTAGCTTATAAGACGCTACCAACAGCTTTCGATTGCTCTCGTGAATATTCATTCTTCCAAGTTACACCTAAAAGAACTAAGTTACTATACAAACACAACGTAATAAAATAAATAAAGGTCCTAACTAAGACGATCACGCCATAAATTTATTAAACGGCCTATATTTAAAACTTTAGAATGATCAAAATATACTGTTCACGTAAATTAGATATATGTATATATCTTATAGATATAGATTCTAAAGAAATACAAGTATAAGTACATAGATGGAAGAGAATAGGGGGGGGGGGGGGGGGGTCGTTACAATTTGTTCGAAGTATAAACGGGACAGATCTTCTGTAAAGGTATTGGTGAAAGCGACGTAAACCAAATATAATTGCTGTTGCTTCCCTTTGTATTTGCGAATATCTCCTTTCGGCTGTATTTAACGTGCGCGACGCGAACGATACAGGACACTCCACTCCATCGTTACCGACTTGAGACAATATTGCGCCTAATCCACTCGGTGAAGCGTCAACTGTTAAAATAATTTTCCCATCAGTGTTAAAATGAGTTAGAACCTTATCGGAAACGAGAATATTTTTAATCGCATTAAATGCATTGCTATGTTCAGCGTTCCACTGCCACTTACAATTTTTTCGTAATAAATTATACAAGGGACGGAGAATTGAAGATGCTTCGGGATCAAAATTCCTGTAATAATTAACAAGACCAAGAAATGATTGAAGTCATTTTTATATCCTTTGGGACCTGTGCATTAAAGATGGCATTTACTTTCTGAGGCGATTTTCTTAACCCTTTTTTATCAATCACGTAACTCATCTTTAAAAAAGTCACATTTCGTTTTTTTTTAAAGTTAATCCTGCATCTTGAAGCCGTGGAGAACAATATGTAATCTATTTAAATGTTCTGATCTAGAAGATCCTGTTACCAAAACATCGTCTAGCAAGCACAACACTCCTTCTAACCCCGAAAGTACACATTCCGTTACGCGCTGAAAAATGGCAGGGGCTGGAGCTAAACCGAAAACTAATCGGGTATCTCTCTAACATAAACTATCACAGTCATTGGCTCTCCCTTAAATGTGCAAATGTTATAAAACTCACCGTCATCGCCGTTCTCATCAACATGCTCACCGTTTATGAAATTTATTTTTTTACACATACGACGCAAATGCCCTTTTATGTTGCACTTTTTGCACATAATTTTTGAAGCCGCAGACAGTATACAACACTATCACTAGCAACGCTTTTGGAATTAATCTTGAACAGCTGCTCGGTTCGGAGCGGCCCCGGCAGCTGTGCCGGCAACGCCACAGAAGACTCCACTGCTCCAGCGCGCGCACTCCGCACACTTTCCGCTAACTTCACTGCTTTAGCCAGAGTCAAATCTTTCGGATCCTGAGCGAACAATTTTTCACGCTCCGCTCCCGGTAGCATTCCCATTACGAAATGGTCCCTTAATGCTTCCTCCACGTTTAGTAATCCACAGTGTGCTGTCATTCCACGCAGTCTAGCAGCCCATTGTGTGTAGCTCTCGCCTTCTTCTTGCGCCTTGTACCTCTCGCCGAACCCACATCTTTTGGGCGTAAAGTGACTGTCCAAAAGCTTCAATATATCTTCGAATGGTACTGACTGGAGGTCTTTCGGCAATGCTAAATCTGTTGCTAGCTTATAAGTAACTTCGCTGAGTGCACTCAACAAGATTGCTCGTCGCTTAACATCAGAGCAATCTGTAGTCTCGCTGATATCGTTCGCAATAAACCATTGCATAAGCCGACCTTTATAAACTTGCCAGGTCTGTGAATTATGGTCAAAATTAGTTAATAACCCAAAATGAGCCATTTTTAGGCAACTTTTATTTTTTCCTTCACACGCGGGTAGAATCGTCGCCACTGTTAAATATGCGAACGGGGACAAGTGAAACGATATAAAGCTGAGTACGCACTGACTTTTTATTTGAATGCAACTAATTATAAGATAGACGCAGCCATCACTATACCTACATATAAAGCTAGGTATAACACTAACCTAACAACATCTTATAGTGACCATATCAATATTAAAAATCTTTTATGTTTTAAGGCTATCGCATGAAAACACAATGTATCTCACAAGTAATACATATTATATTAAATTAGATTGTTTAGTTTTTCCTTGATTGGTACACTAAACACTAATTTTATTCCAAATTTGAAGCTTCTACGTCTGCTAGAAGTGCCTTAGAGTATTGATGATCGGTCAGTCAGTGAGTGACAAAATTAAGAAACTTTGACTAGTTATAATTCTTAAACTACTGGTTGGAATTAAATGAAATTTTAAATATACCGTGTTTATAGAGCGCATTCTTGGTTACTGAAAGGCTTCAGTTTTATCCACAGCGAAGTTAATGGGGGGTCAAAAATGGCCTGAACTGTTTCGAGAAAAGGATGGTACGGCCGTGCCACTTTTTTGCTCAACTTGGCTGGGGCACTGCCGTGCCCCCTGAACGGTACCCAATTTATTTTGTTATTTTATGAAAGTAAAAGTGACAAACGACCACTCAGTCAGCCTTGTAAGTGGATTTTTTTTAGGATAGGGAAACAAACGAGCACACAGTCCACCTGATGGTAAGTGGTTGCTGTGACCCATAGACATCTACATTTATCCTCAATAAAGAATCTAAATCCAGATGCGTCATCACCCGTTAGGACTAAGATGGATTGCCCCTTTTCCAGGAAAATGTGTCTCCGGTACTCTACACTCACCATACGAAACACAGCAGTGTAAAACTGCCATTTTACGCTGGTATTCTGTGAGAGCGTGGTCCTTCCCCGGTCGAGCCGACCCATTCGGGCTACAACTATGCTACTAATATAGCTGCAGCATGGCTCTACCACGTATAAAATAAGATGATATTGGTCATAGTCAGATATACGGGTATCTATCTTCGATTAAGAATGTAAATTGAGATGCATTGTTACCCTTGAGGAATAAGATGTGATGTTTCGTAAGCAGTAAAACTGTATCTAGTTCTTGCTACTTACCCTATGAAACATGGCAGTATTATTTTGTTAAATCACGTTGGTATTCTTTGCGTGTGAGGTCGCTCTCCGGCCGATCCGAGTTATTTTGCCGCAATATGCAGTGTGACTCAGGAACGTTAAAATTTATGTTGTAGCACAAAATTTAGAATGATAATACGGGTAATGTCCTGCACATCGAGTTTCGTCTATGTCGGCCAGTCTCGATGGAGCTTGACCGTCTGAGTAGGACAGAATTGTAGTGCACGAGTGTGTGTGCAGGTGTAGATGCACTTTCTTTTCCATCATTCGTTTGCATCACGTTTACTTTACTGGTTTCACGGTTACTGACTTTTTCTTAAGAACAGGTCTTCGAAATATATTTTTGAAATGTCTAAGACACATGTAGGATTCCTCACAATGTTTTCCTTCATCGTAATGTACGCGGTAAATCAGTACATAAGTTTGCAATGAACAATTTCATTAGTGCCGCCGGGGTTCAGCGCGTCCCGGGTTGCTCGCGAACTGAGAGATATTTACAGCGAGTGCTTTAGCCCCTGAGCTACCACGGCTCTGAAATTCGCATTTACAAAGAACTCTTTGAACTACGTACATTGCTCTCACAATATACTAAAGCGGCAGGAAACTCATAAGTAGACTATTTTTCTCCTAACTTTTACAATTTGAAACTATTAATATACTATCGAGAAGGCAAGAACATCTAGATAGCTAATGATATTTGACTTATCTTTTAAATTGGCATCTAATTTATACTAACCTTTTTTTAATTCAAATGCTTTTTCAAAAGAACCATGTGAACACAGTTCATATGACAAAGCAGGCTATAGAGCTTGAGGGACCAACAACCAATGAGGAAGAATGGTTCTCGTGTGGCACCTACATACCAACTACAGTATAGCTGTAGCATGGATATACTAAGTGTGTAAATATAACACCAAGTATTTTTGTTTGCATAACTTTTTATTATTTTTCCTACAGGAAAAGCTTGGAAAAGAAGGACCATCAGAATGCTTTCATTTAATTCGTGAAAGCGTTTTGTACAGAAAAATGTGGATGTGTGTGTGTCGCCGATAAGGCAATTATCATTACAATTTTTTTCCGGACATCTACGGCACATTAATTACCTTTTATATTATATAAGTTTTCTTCCACTTCTTTATAATAACCACTAAAAGATATTTCATTTTTCAATGTTCATATTTGACGGCTTTGTGGTGCAGTGTATTAGAAGCGCCGCTCCAATATATAATGGTCCGAGGGTTCGAATCCTTAGAAAGGCACACGGTACAAGTAATTTTATGGCTCACAAATAGTTATTTCGGATGTAGATATACGAGTATGTCCTTGGGCAATATATATATATACATATATATGCTTGTAAGCTACCTCCACGATATGGGAGAAAATTCTAGATAATAAATACTACTTTGATTAATTTAATAATTAATTTAATAAATAAATTAATTTAATAATTACTACTCATCGAAATCGGTTCAACCAGTACAAAGTTATGAGGTAACACACATAAAAAAAAACATACAGTCGAATTGAGTACCGTCTCCTTTTTGGAGGTCGGCAGAAAATTATCAAATGTCATTGTGTAGCATTGGCGTTTGTGCAATTGAGAGTAGGAAAATAATATTGTCGTGAAAAAAAAAAAAACTATACGACGATTTCTGAAGGGGCTAATGAAATAAATATTTCTCGCACGTTCTCAATAGATTAGAAGTTTATTTTCCGTCGTACGTTTTCGAATGTATTCGTTAAGCCATTTATGATCTTTCTCTTTTGAGTTGACACATTTAATGTGATACTATTTTAATAAAAGTACCATCATTTATCATCAATGGATGATAAATATAATGATAGCCTATAAAAGTCCACTGATGAACGTAGGCTTCCCTCATAGATTAAATCAAAGGAAGGATTTTGCCATAGTTGCGACGTTTGGCAGGCGGGTTGCCAACCGCAGTTTATTATAATTTTGAGTTATTTGGAAAATGCTGCTGCCTAACTCCTGTTTCACTTTCCCTCTGTCGCCTCTTATGCACTCTTATACACCGGACGATATTATGGTGTAGTAGATATTCTTACACCGCCACTACACGATTATCAAACTATCATATCAGCCTTCTGGAGCCCACTGCTGGGCACAGGCTTTTCTGACATACGCTAACTGTTATACGAGTAACTTTAGAGTTGAAAGTTCTTTACTCTCACTTGTTAAAATATTTGTCCACAATCACTACACTAGGGCGGTGGGTTGGTGAACTTGGAGCTGATACCCTCGATATAGGATGCCTCCCCCCTTTACCATGTGTAAAATTAAGTTTGATACTATTAATATACACATATATATATATATATATATATATATATATATATATATATATATATATATGTATGTAATTAAAACTGTATATTACATTTTGAAACTTTATTTTACTTCTAACGGAATAATCTACCGGCGTCTGTCTTTCCGTCTGGCTACAATCTAAGCGATTTCAAGTCAAGAGTGAAAGTCAATTATAACGAACGCTTAGACTTTGATTTATCATCTAAGGCTTCATCACCATTTACCACCGGATAGAATTCTACTCAACCACTGGCTTATATTAAGTAAAAAACTTTACAATTTATCATACTAAAAATATCTTAGAATCCATTACCACTTGTAAGTGTAAGTGGCTGTAGATGGTAATGTAACTTAAGACGGACAGCAGTCTTATCTGATAACAATTCGAAATGAAAAGCGTGGCAACTATGACAAATAACTAACCTTTGAGGCAATTTTTTACGTGGTAGAGCCACGCTGAAGCTTAGTTATAGTTGAGCACCGAATGAGTCGGCTCGACCGGGGAAGGAACACGCTCTCACAGAATACCATCGTAAAATAGCAGCTTAACACTGCTTTCTTTTGTATGGTGAGTGTAGAGAACGTGCGACATTTTTTACTGGAAAAGAGACATTCCATCTTAGTCCTTACGGGAGACAACGCATCTGCACTTTCATTATTTATTGAGGATAGATGTAGATGTCTATGGATCACAGCAACCACTTACCATCAGGTCGACTGTGTGCTCGTTTCTCACCCTATCCTATAAAAATATCTATGGTAGAGGCTCATGTTCAGCAGTGAATTTTTGGTAGACTGCAATAATAATATTAAACTCTGATCGAGGTCAATGGGTTTCTCAGGTACTCAAGCTAAAAAAATATGTTCATCAACACTAGACAAAGCAAATATTATATACTTATATTAGTGTTGCGCGCCACTATTAATGTCTTGCACATGGCAACACTAGTTACACTAGCGCCCTCTAGTGTCGAGTAGTAGAATTAGGAGAGTCAAGATCCTTCCAGAAATTTCGGGACCGATAAGTACTTGAACATTCTGGATGTCGCTACAGTAGAATGTTCTGGAAACTATCTTAGGCCCTATATAAGGCTGGTATAGACCACGACCGAGGCAGTATTGAATTGGCGATACAAGAGAATACTTCGAAGTGAAATAACTGCAAACTAAAGTGATTGTGTTTTATTATTAGTGTGATTTTAGATTGTAATTAGTGTTGTGTAATTAAATAGTCAATTTTGGTAATTCAATCGGCAGTTTGTAATTGTCTCGAACCCCAAGCTCGTGAGAATTGGTGTCAGAAGTGGGATCAAATCATGCCGATTTTACCAAAGGACGACATGGAGGTTATCCGTACCCGAAGTCAACGCCAGCTGGAAACGTACCAGAGACGATTTGGTAATGCAACGCCGAAAACGTCGGAAGGCCGGCTGCTGACCACGGAGGCCGGCCCGTCAGCAGCACCTGCATCTGCAGCACCTGACTTAGGTGCTCTGATGATGATGCTGCAGGATTAGGCTCGCCGACAGGAGGAACAGACCTGTCGGTTGGAAGAGCAGCTGCAGCGCAGTATGGAAGAGCAGATGCTCCTCAGGAAGGACCTCCAAGCTACCTTCGGGAAAGAGATAAAGGAGGTGAAGGATAGGGTTGCTCAACATGACAACCACCTGTCGGAAGCTGAAACCCGAATCGACCAAGTGAACAATCGAGTTGACAACGTGATGGCTGACGTGAAGAAAACGCCGGACGACCTCAAAATTGGGGTTTGAGTTACAGCTCCCGTGGTAGCTACAACACCTTCGCTAGGTGGATTATTCAAAGTGCCGCCATTCGACGGGACTTCTTCCTGGTCGGCCTAAAAATCCAACTCGAGGCTGTCATGAAGGCCAACGGCTTGAATAAAAGTCAGGCCATGACTGCTCTCACCCTAGGCCTGCGTGACCACGCGTTATTTGTTCTGGAAACTCTCGGTAAGGAAGTGACTTACGAGCAGCTCCTTGAGGCATTGGAGTGGAGATATGGCGACGCTCACCTGGAACACGTCTTTCGTGCGCAGTTCAAAGATCGCGTGCAACACAGCAACGAAAATCTGCAGCAGTGGGCCCTTGAGGTGAAGAAGCTGGTTCGGAAAGCATACCAGTCTGTACCTGCGCTCATTGTAGGGAACATGGTGCAGACATTCATCGACGGTATCCGCGACGTTGAAGTCAGAGCTGCTGTGAGGCTCGGGCACCACGAGACGCTTAAGGACGCGTTAGCCCATGCACTGGAGGTGGAAGCCGCGCGGCAGGATCATCGTTCCCATCGCGTCAGGGAGGTTCCTGCAGCTACATTTCACGACCGCAATAAAGGATACAGCCCTAGATGCTACGGCTGTGGGAAAAGGGGCCATCTTCGATCCAGCTACCCTAAACGAACTGTAGAAAAAGGTGATCGATCTCGAGAGGATAGGGTGGCTAACAGCACCGCCCAGCAGCAACAGGGAAACTGGCGGGTGCTGACTGATTTTAGAAGAGGTACTCCTAAGATTGTCCATGTGGATCGACTGGCGCGTTATTATGGGGCCAATAATGCTCGGGACGAGCATGTCTTAGGAGGGGGCAGTGTTGCGCGCCACTATTAATGTCTTGTACATGGCAACACTAGTTACACTAGCGCCCTCTAGTGTCGAGTAGTAGAACTAGGAGAGTCAAGATCCTTCCAGAAATTTCGGGACCGATATGTACTTGAACATTCTGGATGTCGCTACAGTAGAATGTTCTGGAAACTATCTGAGGTCCTATATAAGGCTGGTATAGACCACGACCGAGGCAGTATTGAATTGGCGATACAAGAGAATACTTCGAAGCGAAATAACTGCGAACTGAAGTGATTGTGTTTTATTATTAGTGTGATTTTAGATTGTAATTAGTGTTGTGTAATTAAATAGTCAATTTTGGTTATTCAATCGGCAGTTTGTAACTGTCTCGAACCCCAAGCTCGTAAGATTAGCAGCTGGTTATATTATATCATATTTTTGGTATTAATATAAGTATAAATTTTTAAGTGTTTTCTTAACTTATCACGCGAATACTACACATTAAATGAAATTAATTTTACGGTTTCATTTTAACTTTTTACTGTCGACGTTTCGTAGATCGGACCAAAGATCAATATTTAAAGGTGGTCTTCATTAACTACATGTTAAAATTAAACGCGACAAAATCCGTAAATTGTGTTTTATTTAACAGAAAAAGAAATTGCTTGACGAGAAGCCATTGAAGTCTTTGAACAGCCTTTGATTGAAAATTTAATTCACAGTATAAATGGAAAAAAGGCCCACAAAGCACTGACTGCCAAAAAGTAGACCGATATTGATAATATTCTTTATATAAAAACCTAATGTCGCTTGCGACAACGTATTTGTGTAGAAAACTGCGGAGACAAATTTGAATTTACTAGGTAATTTTGAGATAAACAGTTTGGTTTAGTATAAACTATTGGAAAAAAAATCAAATGCAAAAAAAAAAGCAAAAGGAATAAAATATATATTTTTAACTTTTATAAGCCTGTATTTGACTTTCAACTGATAGTAAGTTATTACATACATTAAAGCTTATGAAGTCGAGGATTTTAATACTCCATTACACTATGTCTTTGCACAGAGTTCCGAAGCTCTTATGTGGTAATTATTTTATTATTTTCAGTCAGACCGTTTTTCACTTTTTATCGAAAGTATATTGTGTAGTGTCACGTTTTTACGTACTAAATACTGAATTAAAAAATGATTTCCAGCTCAAATAAATAAATTAAACTAGAAATACCATGAACTAAGTTTGAAAGCTAGACACACCGCAACAAATATAATGGTTGTTATCGTTTATTGCTTCTTTTAAACTTTCTCGTCGGATTCAAGCGCTTTCATACCATTATTCTTTATAGTTCGGCCATTTTTTTTATTTTCCTTTTAAAACGGCTTTTACAATTAAATTTATTAATTTAATTTTTTTTTCTTCATCACAGTCAACAACTGAATATGAAACTTTTTGATTTTGTTACTTAATCATATAACAATACTGCGTAGTGACGATGTAAGAATATCTACTACCGCATATGATCCCATCATTCGGTGTCCCGTAAAAGACTGTGGTTGCGAACCCGCTTGCAAAGCGTGTGCCAAGTTCAGCAGTGGATTTTAAATAGGTTGCATTGGTAACTGTAATAGTCAGACTCTTAAACGGAAGAAACATTAGATATAAAACCCTATGGATATCGTCGTTTAGAGGACCATGACAAAAAAAATACCTACCACCCCTTTCCTTCGTAAAAATTCGTGAAGCCCAAACTTGTCGAAAAGCATTAAATTGATGTTCTTTGAAATTTACATTTTGATATTTACATAACTAGCGGAATTACGGAATAAGTTTAGATAAACTTTTCATTACCGGAATTATGTTTTAATATATGGCTAGAATGATTCAATATTCTCGTTAACATAGGCGTAGTCTTGAACTTTGTTTATAAAATTTATAGCACTTATGGCAAAAGATAAATGTTATTTAACTTTTGGTTTCTATGAAATCAGATTTCTTAGCCAATATTGAGTAGTGGCTTAAAAAGTTATCCAAAAATCTTCAGGAAACATTATTGCTAGTATTAGTTGTTTAAAAACATGCGGGTCTTGGAACACTCGGTCCTTTCGTAGTATATTATTATTGATAAACGTATTATATTATTCATTAAAAAATACAAATGAATTAATTAATAGCGTCTATTTAAATGAAGCGTTATTTAAAATAATATTTCTTTCATGGTAAGATAAGAAAAAGTGCGAATCAAATGGATGGTATTAGTTATATTATTAGTTATAGCCGCCACGGCCGTCTACACTACGTTATAAGGTGTCGTGACGGAAAATTCTTACACTTTTTCTCGCCTAGCCTCCATCCGCCAAATTCCTACCGCCTGATTAGGAACTTCATTCCAAAAAATATTTAAATCAAATATATATTAATAAAGCTCAAACTTAACTCCTAATTGGACGTAATTTTGCAAAAAGTATCCAATACACATTTATGCTATAAATAGGTTACGTCTGTTATCTCAATCCTACGGAGGGGCACACGGAAATGATCGTGTTACAATAAAATCTTTTTTAGAATTTGAATACTGGCCTATTAGAATCTTAATAAAATTCAAACAATTAAAACATGTTTAAAACAAAAACTATGTTGGTTTAAAATTGACACGTCGTTAACAGAAATGGAGTTCACGCGTGAACATTTCCGTGCCATAATTTATCACAATTTTCGTCGCGGCTTATCTCAAGATAAATGTCTCAGCGAACTTGTTTCGATTTATGATGTTAAAGCACCGAGTCAAACGACAATATACCGCTGATATACCGAGATTCAACGCGGTTGTGGGTCGCTCACCACTGTTTCTTCTGCAGGTCGACCATGAACAGCGGTCATGCCTGAAAATATTTCATCTGTGCGAACTATTATATAAGTTGATCGTCACGTCACATAAGAGCAGATTCGGGCTGTTACCAGTATCAGAATGACTGCAATTCAGTTGATATTACATAATGAGCTGTGTGTAAGATAGCTAGTTTCCCGCTGGGTTCCCCACAATTTGTCCGAAGAGCAAAAGGCGACTCGTGTAGATAGGTGTCGGAATACTCTGCAACGCTTCAACGTAGGGAAGTCAAAGTTCATCTCAGGTGATGAATCATGGATTTATTTATACGAACCTGAAAGAATACATCAGTCAGCAGTTTGGGTCTTCGAAAACGAGGTCAAACCAACGAAAGTGGATCGCTCCCGCAGCGTGTCAAAGAAAATGGTCGCTAGGTTTGTATCGAAACAGGGGCATGTTACTACAATTCCTTTACAGGAACCCAGAACCGTTACTGCTAAGTGGTATATAATGGTTTGTTTGCCAAAAATGATAGCCGAACTTTAAAAAAAATAACCCGAAACGTCGCATCATCTTACATCACGATAATGCGAGCTCCAAAACAGCTCGGAAAACAAATGATTTTTTGAAGCAGGAAAATGTTGAGCTGATCAGCCATCCTCTGTACAGTCCTGACCTGAGCCCAAACTATTTCTTTAAATTCCCTAGAATGAAAGATTTATTACGCGGTCAACGGTATGAAGACACCGAAGCAGCTGTGGAATGGTACAAATCAGCCATTCTGTCAACATCAAATTCAGACTGGAATTACTGTTTTAATGATTGGTTTTCACGAATGGATGAGTGCATAATCATCATCATTTTCATCATAAAAGCCCTTCACAAGTCCACTGCTGAACATAGGCCTCCCGCAAGGAATGCCACAAAGCACGGTACTGAGCCACCTGCATTCATCGACTTCCTGCATATCTTACCAGGTCGTCACTCCATCTAGTGGGGGACGCCCAACACTTCGCCTGCCGGTACGAGGCTGCCACTCGAGAACCTTTTTTCCCCATCGGTTGTCGGTTCTTCGAGCTATACGGCCAGTCCATTGCCTTTTCATCTTACTAATCCGTTGGGCTATTGGTTTGGTCACTCTGGTTCTAATACGAATATCCTCATTTCTGAGTTTATCACGCAGAGAAACTCCGAGCATAGTCCTTTCCATAGCTCTCTGAGCAACCTTGAGCTTCCTCATCCGGCCAGCAGTAAAGGACCACGTCTCAGTTCCGTATGTCATCACTGGCTTCACGCACTGGTTGTAAAGTCTCGTTTTCTAGTTTTGAGGTATACCTGACGAGAAGATGTGCCGTAATTTTTCGAACGCTGCCCAACCGAGTTGAATCCGTCGATTGACCTCTCGGTCAAAGTTGGACTTACCTAGTCAGACTATTTGCCCAGGTAAACATACTCGTCAACAACTTCGAGCTTTGTGCTCCCAACAACTACCGGCATAGGTGTGACATGGACATTAAACATTATCTTTGTTTTGTCCATGTTCATCTTAAGACCTATCCGTTGGGAAGCACTAATGAGGTCATTGAGCATAGTTCTTAGGTCCTCCAGCAATTCTGCCATAAGGACTGTATCGTCAGTAAATCGAAGGTGAGTTATTTACTCGCCATTGATGTTGATACCGTATCCTTTCTAGTCCAGAAGCTTGAAAACGTCTTCCAATGCAGCGTTGAAGAGTTTCGGGGATATGACGTCACCCTGTCTTACACCTCTCTGCAATTTGATAGGTTTCGTACTCTGGTTCCGTACTCGAATAGCCACCGTAGCCTTACTGTACAAGCACTTCAGCACTTTGATATACCGACAGTCAACTTGGCACCGCTGAAGGGACTGCAGCACTGCCCAAATTTCGACGGAATCAAAAGATTTCTCATAGTCCACTGTCGTGAAGCGACAATTAAAAGAGAAAGAACCTAACCTAAGAACAGCAAAACAACAAAAATACAACAAAACAAATAATATATTTAAGATTCAAAAATATTTACAATTTTATATAACAAAAATGGAGTATGAATATGAGGATGGATGATGCGATTTACTAAAAGTGCTGATAATGTGAAAATACGAAGTAGAAATGATTTGTGATTGTGTTCTTATGGTTTAAAATCGTTACAGGATCCTATGGAAATAAAGGTGATGGAAAATATCCAGTTTTGAAGTGAATGCAGAAAATCGAAACAGAATGGAAAAATGGATTTAAATTAATGTAAAATGATAAGTAAGTAGCATAACACTACACCACATACGCCAGACATAGTGGCAAATTGTGCTCCTCTGACTTCTGTACAATTTGCCGAAGGGTATGTATGTGGTCTATGGTGCTAAAGCCTGTTCGGAAACCGGCTTGTTCGGGAGGCTGGAAGTTGTCAAATCTACGCGCGAGACGATTCGTAATGACTCTCGAAAACAGCACGTAGACGCGGCTCAGAAGGGAAATCGGTCTGTAGTTCTTCAAGAGAGCGTTGTCGCCTTTCTTGAAGAACAAGACCACTGCACTTCTGCTCCACGCCTCCGGTGTAATGCCACCATGGAGGACGGAATTAAAGAGCTTCTCCACCCGCTTTCAGAAACTCCGCTGTAATTCCATCCTCGCTTGGTGCCTTGCCGTTTTTAAAGTGCTGGAGAGCCATTCTAATCTCGCTCAGACTGACGTCCGGGATATCTTCGGAATAGTATCGGATAAGACTCGCTCTTGGATCGTTACTCATATTTGCGTGTGGCCAACGATGACCTGTACAGCTGCCCATAGAAGCTCTCAATCGCACTCAAAACCTCAGGTGCCCCGGAAACGATGCTGCTACACTCTGTCTTCAGCTTTGACAGTTGGCTCTTTCTGGCAGACAGATCTCTGGCAAAGACTTTGGAGCCTTGGTTCCGCTCGATCGCTTCTTCACTACAAGCTGTATTGAAGTTGCATAAGTCCCGCCGCATACATTTAGAGATATGTCTGTTTAGTTGCCTGTATGCTGTCAAATCTATTGAAGACTGTAGCTTAAAATCCCGTCTAACATCCATGAGATTATGAGTGTGATCGGAGAGTTTTTGTGTTCTTCTGCGGCGGGTCTTGCAGAACTTAGCTCCGACCGCATGGACAGTTTCCACGAGCTTGTCATTCATATCGTCCACTTCATTGCAGTCTTCTAGGCACTAAAAGCGGTTTTGTAACTCGAGCTGAAAGGTTTCGGGACTTTGAATTAGAGCACGAGGGGGACGGAGCGTTGACTTCATTAGACAAGACCTCTCCAACTTAACGTTTAGGTTCAGTGTGCCTCTAACCATTCGGTGATCGCTGCCGGTTTTCACCCTCGCGATTACTGTGACATCACTGAACAGTTGTCGTCTCGTCGTCATAATGAAGTCAATCTCATTTTTTGTCGAACCGTCGGGGCTCGACCAGGTCCACTTCCTGTAGGGCCGCTTTTGGAAGAAAGAGTTCATCATAAAGAATCCCTCTTTCTACATAAAGTCGGCCAGCTGCTGGCTCCTTGGTTTCCGTTACCTTATTCCAAATTTCCCTACTTTTAGCTCACCATTCTCTCTTGTGCCTAGTTTTGCATTGCGGTCTCCCATTAACACCGTATATTGGGTTTTGGAGGAATGCATGGCTCTACAGATATCCTTATATATTTCCTCCACCTCCTCATTGGGGTGGGCCGAGGTTGGTGCGTAAACCTGTATACCTTTAGCGAATACCGTTTGGTGATTCTGAGTATAAGGTACGCAACCCTCGTCGACACACTCTCAATATTTACAACGTTGTTAACGAGAGACTTGTGGACGATAAATCCGACACCTTCTTGGGACAGATGGTCGCCCTCCCGGTAATAGAGTAGGTTGCCGGATTCAAGGTTTAGCGTTTCCTCCCCCTCTCTTCGGACTTCGGATAATCCTATAATATGCCATCGTAACTTGTCAATCTTTTCTTCCAGCTCCACAATCTTCTCGTCAGTCCTCAGGGTGCGTGCGTTGTATGTTACCAGGTCGAGTCGTCGTAGGTGGCAACCGAACCTCCACCCGAGATTCTTAGCACCCTCTGCCCCGCCGTTACCATGGTCGCCACCGTAGCCAAGAATAGCGGGGCCGCCGGGAACTGGAGGCCGTCTCTTAGTAAGTTTATCCATTTGGGGGGTATTTACCATAGTTGCCACGCTTGGCGACCGGGTTGGCACCGCAGTTTTTTTTATTGTATTTTGCCGTTACCAGGAAGATGCTGCTGCCCATCTCCTGCCTGTTTCCCTTTGTCGCCTTTTACGACACCCACGGGAAGATATGGGGTATTGGATAATCTTAACTGCCACTACACGGCACGGAGTGCATAATGTTGAACGGAAAATACTTCAAAAAACAATAAAATACAATTTATCTGTACCGTGCATGTGGTTTTCTCTTATTCCCGATAATTTCAATGTGCCCATAAAGTAAAAGCAATACCACCAGCACACGTCGTAGCTTATAACAAGTAAAGTCACACACAATTCGACCTAAGCCATTTTCGCTCAATAACGTTCGAAAGTTCGAGGACATCGACATCGCAAAGTTAGCTTTTTGTGGATTGTATCTATCCATTTACGATACGGTTACTTTAAGTCTAAATAATAAATTTTAAATAATAGGCTTGTTTTGAAAAAAACTACCCTTCACCTGACGCCGTTTAATTATTCAAATACATTGCTTTTTAATCTTTTGACACGATCTAACAACAAGGTTTTTTACATAGTAGACGTAGTCTATAAATAATTTAATGATATATTTTAAACCACGCAAACTTCCTTAAGAGGTGAAGTTAACGCAGTGTACTGTAATTTACGCCATGTCCTCGTTAGGGCAAAAATAGCCCTGAAAACGAAAATAAAGTGTATTTTGTTTTTGATTAGGTTACGCACGATAAGAAAAACCCGTAAAGATATATGTTTTACTACAAATCTTCTACAATATTTCCGAAATCTTTTTTAATATTTTTTCCCTTGCGAAGCGCCAAACCAACCTCCCTGAGAGATTAAAAGCTCTGGAAAATTAAAATTGCTCTTTTTAAATAACCAGTTTACCAGTCTTAGGACGAATGATAATCAGAGACGATGACATACAGTTTTGGTTTCGGTTAACAAATAAGTTAGTCGCACAATCAATGATTACAGTAACTTGACTCCTCAGTTATTGGAGTGTTATTTTTTTATCATTTCTACTAATCACGCGCAGGGGCCCAGTATACGAATGCTTCCAGTGCTCTTCTCACAACACGAATACATACTCTGTAGAATCTAAGTATTTGTGTACGAATACTGAATTTGACCCATGACTCCTTATAGGAACTGGTTTCGGATACTAGTGTGATGGTTTCTTATATTTACGCGAACACTACACTTTGAATAAAACTACTTTTACGGATTTTATTGCGTTTAATTAACTTATTTTATATTCCCGACGTTTCGGTTGCTTTCCAGCAATCGTGGTCACGGGGGACTGAGGTGATTGACGTCCCGATGTCAGAGTCAACCCGGAGTACCTTCAGCAATTTTAATTAATAATTTTGTTCCGATCTATGCAGAATAAACTGTGTCTTGAAGTCTTGCAGTGGTATGCTTGAGTTTAGTTTTAATTTTATGAATTTCGTGATACCAAGCAGGTTTTAGTACCCAGCCTCCCTCTCTATTGAAATTAGGATGTTTTTTTTAAATTTCAATAGCCTCACGTATCATCTTTGGCAGGAATCGATGTTCTTTCGCGAGAATTTGTGGTTTATCAAATCTAATGTAATGGCGAGGGCCGTCTAGGATATTATCACAAACTGCAGACTTCCCAGAACGTTGGTGCTTCACGTCAGCTATATGTTCTTTTCGCGGGTTTTTATTAATCGTTATATAGGGCAAACAAAACGATCAATAAAAACCCGCTGGGATCCTGAAATTCATAAAATTAAAACTTAACCCAAGCATACCACTGCAAGACTTCAAGACATAGTTAGTTCATTATGCGTTGATAAGACCAAAATTATTTATTAAAAAACTTGAAGGTACTCCGGGTTAACTCTGACATCGGGACGTCAATCACCTCAGTCTCCCATGACCACGATTACTGGAAAGCAACTGAAACGTCGGTAATATAAAATAAGTTAATTAAAAGCGATAAAATCCGTAAAAGTAGTTTTATTCGATCCAATAGTGTGATTAGGTTGTAACTAACTTTACATTTTAAGTGGTAGAGCCATGCTGCAGCTATATTAGTAGTATAGTTGTAGCACAAATGGGTCGGCTCGACCGGGGAAGGACCACGCTGTCACAAAATACCAACGTCAAAAAGAAGCTTAACGCTTCTGTGTTTCGTATGGTGAGTGTAGAGAACCGGAAACCTTTTTTACTGGAAACGAGGCATTCCTTTATAGTCCTTACGGGTGACAACGCATCTGCATTTTGATTCGTAATCGAAGATAGATGTAGATGTCTATGGACCGCAGCAACGACTTACCACCAAGGGAACTGTATGCTCGTTTGTCACCCTTATCCTATTAAAAACATACAACTAAAATTTAAGTGTCTGTCAGTAATATCGAAATTAATGCCTTATATGAAACTGAGAGAGTTGAAAGCGTAGCATTAAGACATGAATAACAATAATTTTGAAGGTTTCGTAGCCAAATGGCAAATAACGGAACCCTTATGGATTCGTCATGTCTGTCTGTCTTAAAAATAAAAAAATTGTTTTACGAGAAGCCTTTAAATTCTTTGAACAACCTTTGATTAAAAATCCAATTCACAGTATAAAGAGAAAAAAGGCCCACAAAGCAATGACTGCCAAAAAGTAGACCGATATTGATAATTTTCTTTATATAAAAACCTAATGGCGCCTGCGGCAACGTATTTGTGTAGATAACTGCGGAGACAAATTTGAATTTGCTAGGTAGTTTTGAGATAAACAGTTTGGTTTAGTATAAACTATTGGAACAAAAAATTCAAATGCAAAAAAAAAAAACAAAAAAAACGACGGGTCGACTCGACTGGGGAAGGACCACGCTCTCACAGAATACCAGCGTAAAATAGCAGATTAACACAGCTGTGTTTTGTATGGTGTGTGTAGAGAACCGGTGACATTTTTTAATGGAAAAGGGGCATGCCATCTTAGTCCCCACGGGTGACAACGCATTTTCATTCTTTATTGAGGATAGATGTAAATGTCTATGGGCCACAGCAACCACTTACCATCAGGTGGACTGTGTGCTCGTTTGTCACCCTATCCTATAAAAATATCTATGGGAGAGGCTAATGTTCAGCAGTGAATTTTTGATAGACTGCAATAATAATATTAAACTCGGATCGAGGTCAATGGGTTTGTTAGGTACTCAAGGTAAAAAAATATGTTCATCAACACTAGACAAATCAAATATATACTTATATTAGCTGCTGGTAATACAATATCATATTTTTGGTAGTATTATATAGTATAGTATAAATTTTAATAACATTTTTATAGTGTTTTCTTATATAAATCACGCGAATACTACACATTAAATGAAATTAAATTTACGGTTTTATTTTAACTTTTTACTTTCAACGTTTCGTAGATCGGACCAAAGATCAATATTTAAAGGTGGCCTTCGTTAACTACATGTTAAAATTAAATGCGATAAAATTCGTAAAATGTGTTTTATTTAACAGAAACTATTTTGTTTTACGAGAAGTCTTTGAATTCTTTGAAGAGCTTTTGATTGAAAATTCAATTCACAGTATAGAGAAAAAAGGCCCACAAAGCACTGACTGCCAAAAAGTAGACCGATATTGTGTATACAAAAACCTGATGTCGCCTGCGACAACGTATTTGTGTAGAAAACTGCGTAGATAAATTTGAATTTGCTACGTAATTTTGAGACAAACATTTTGGTTTAGTATAAACTAATGGAAAAAAATTCGAATGCAAAAAAAAACAAAATGGAATAAAATATATATTTCTAACTATAATAAGCCTGTATTTGATTTTCACATGATAGTGAGTTCTTACATACATTAAAGCTTCTGAAGTCGAGTATTTGAATACTCCATTACACTATGTCTTAGCACAGACTTTCGAAGCTCTTATGTGGTAATTATTTTATTCTTTTTTTTTTCTTTTTTTTATAGAATAAGGGTGACAAACGAGCACACAGTCCACCTGATGGTAAGTGGTTGCTGCGGCCCATAGACATCTACATCTATCCTTTATTACAAATCAAAATGTAGATGCGTTGTTACCCGTGAGGACTAAGATGGAATGCCTCATTTCCAGTTAAAAGGGTCTCCGGCCACCTGCACTCACCAAGCGAAACGCAGAGGTAAACCTCTACTTCACGCTGGTTTTCTGTGAGGTCGTAGTACCACCCCGGTTCGAGCCGGCCCATCCGTTCGACAGCAAACGCTGCCGCATGGCTCTACCCCTGTTAAATTTTGTTTTGTCTTTTCATTGAATAAATAAATTTCATTGAAAAAATAATTCGCGTAAATATAAGAAATCATTTGTCTTTTCAGTTAGACTGGTTTTCACTTTTTATCAAAAGTATATAGTGTAATGTCACGTGTTTACGTTCTAAATACTGTATTTAAAAATGATTTCCAGCTCAAAAAAATAAATTAAACTAAAAATACCATGAACTAAGTTTGAAAGCTAGACACACCGCAACAAATATAATGGTTGTTATCGTTTATTGTTTCTTTTAAACTTTCTCGACGGATTCAAGCGCTTTCATACCATTATTCAGTTAGATTTAACAAGTTCGTTTATAGTTCTGCCAATTTTTTTATTTTTCTTTTAAAACGGCTTTTACAATTAAATTTATTAATTTAATTTTTTTTTATTTTTTTTTTATTGAGTAAGGCTTACCAACTAAATACATATAGAAACAATTATTATGAGGTGCACTTTAAAAAGTTTGTATATATGCATTTAAATTAAAGGTAAACACAACATATAATAAAAGACTTCCTTTAGGGAGAACAGTAACCTATAAAACTATCACTACAAAAAATAACAAAAATTAGAACCAACAATAAAAAAAATACCTAACTTATATAATGTATAAATGGAAATGCCATCAAAAACATAACTTGTAAAAAAAGCCAAGTCTCGCACTCAGTTCTACCGTAAAAAGTTGTGAGATCCATGTAATACCAAGTCGGTTAATTTATTCAGTCCATAGATTGATACATAGATTGACTTGGCAATCGCACTAAACAATCTAATTTAATGTAATATGTATTACTTGTGAGTTATTTTGTGTTTTCATGCGATTGCCAAGTCAATCTATGTATCAATCTATGGACGGAATAAATTAACCGACTTGGTATTACATGGATCTCACAACTTTTTACGGTAGAAGAACTGAGTTGCGAGACTTGGCTTTTTTACAAGTTATGTTTTTGATGGCATCTCATTTCTTTTTGTAGATAGTTATATCTAGGTAGCTATTTACACCTATTATTTCATTATACATATATATGCCCCCAGAAAAGAGAGGAATTAAAAAAAAAACTTTTAAAATGAAAAAATTATTTGGCTGTGTAATGTGTTAGTACCTTTCTCTTTAAAACATTTAAGCTATCAAAATTGATATCCACATCACAATTTTGAAATGTTCAATTGAATGCATTCAACAAAGATGATAAAGGTGTGTTTCTGCCATATTCATTACGACTTTTTTAATATGAAACGGTTTGTAGTTATGTAGACGTGCACTAATTCTTGAAACAGTGATATCGATATCAAGTAAGAGAGACCGACAGTCAATTTTAAAACTTAAGAGGTTATGCAATAAAGTTAAGAAAATACTTAATACATCCTTACGCCTTTCTAAAGGTATCATATGGTAATGATCAAGTCTTTTCTTATAGCTATTAAAAGTGTGATAAGTCCCTTCGATGTAACTTAGTCTAGCTAACATTCTTTTTTGTACCTTTTCTATACGTTGTATATTGTTTTGATAACTAGGATACGAAACAAAGAACAGTAGTGTATATTGCTACGGATCAACCCGAAATAGAGGGCCTTTAAAGCTGATATGGACTTAAATACTTTAGTGTTACGAGAAATGAATGCTATTAATCTATTACACTTATTTATTGTGATATCAATATGACGTGTGAATCTCATTTCGGAATCAATGTTTAGGCCTAAATCTTTAACATATTTTACTTGATTAAGACGAGTTTTTGCAATATAGTAATTAGTCTCGAATTTTTAATATTTCCTTGAAATTTTTATGTGGTGACATTTTTTTTTACATTGAGTTCCATCTTATTACATTCACACCATTTACAAAGATCGTTAATATCCCTCTGTAATAGTAACTGGTCCTCCGTGCACTTAACGGTTCTAAAAAATTTCAGATCATCGGCATATAATACAAACTGACTGTTATTTATTACATGTTTTATGTCATCTATAAACAAACAAAAAAAATTGGACCCAGGACTGAACCCTGAGGAACTCCAGAAGTAGCTTGAAATATGTGAGATACAAATCCGTTCACAACAACCTTCATTACTCTATTTTCTAAATAGGACTCAAACCATCTCAAAAGACATCCATCAATAAAAAAAGAGTTTTTAAGTTTAGCCAGTAATATTTTATGGTCCACTTTGTCAAAGGCCTTGCTAAAGTCGGTGTAAACTGGATCAACCTCATTGCCATTACTTAGTTCGGTTACAACCTTTTCGACAAAGAACATTAAGTTGGTTGTTGTGGAAAGCTTCGCAAAGAAACCATGTTGATAGTCACTCAGAAGTTGTTTTACGTACCATGGTTGCTAACAAGGGATTCAAATAATTTTGACAAAGTGGAAAGTATGCTGATAGGTCACACAGATATCATTGATACTTCCGGATTTATGGATTAGTAAAACGATAGCCTCTTTCCATACGTTTGGAAAAATGCTTTCCGAGATAGATCGGTTGTAAATGAAATGTAATGGTGTCGACAATGTTTTAGCACATTATTTTTATGAATATTGGATGTATTCCATCAAAACCGGCTCCTTTATTGGTATTAAGCCTAGCAAGCTTAACTTCAATAACCTTTTTAGGTATTTGTATATAATTCAGATTAAGAATATTTTTTTCTTCGTCACAGTCAACAGCTGAATATGAAACTTTTTGATTTTGTTACTTAAACATACAACAATACCGCGTAGTGACGATGTAAGAATATCTACTACCGCATATGATCCCATCATTCGGTGTCCCGTAAAAGACTGTGGTTGCGAACCCGTTTGCAAAGCGTGTGCCAAGTTCAGCAGTGAATTTTAAATAGGTCGTAATGGTAACTGTAACGGTTAGACTCTTAAACGGAAGAAACATTAGATATAAAACCCTATGGATATCGTCGTTCAAAGGAACATGACAAAAAAATACCTACCACCACTTTCCTTCGTGAAAATTCGTGAAGCCCAAACTTGTCAAAAAGCATTAAATTGAAGTTCTTTGAAATTTACATTTTGAACTTTACATGACTAGATGAATTACGGAATAAGTTTAGATAAACTTTTCATCACCGGAATTATGTGTTATATATGGCTAGATAAATATAGATAAAGGCTAGATAGATAAAGTTTATCGACCAAATTGGCAATATATTGAAAATGGGCCAAGTCAAGAGTACCTTTAACCGACGAGCGTGTATGCGTAGGTATATGGATGTGGAGGAGGCGAGAGAGGTGTGTCAGGATTGTGCCAAATGGAAGTCCATAGTCTCTGCCTACCCCTCTGGGTGACAGGAATGAGTGTTTATGTATATATGGCTAGAATGATACAATATTCTCGTTAATACAGGGTAATTCTTACGACTTACGCCTACGCCTGACTCTTGAACTTTGGGTTTAAAATTTATAGCACTTATGGCAAAAAATAAATGTTATTTAACTTTTTGGTTTTTATAACATAAGATTTCTTAGCCAATATTGAGTAGTGGCTTAAAAAATTATTCAAAAATCTTCAGGAAACATTATTGCTATTATTAGTTGTTTGAAAAAAACATGCGTGTCTTGGAACACTCAGTTGGAACTAAGTTCCTTTCGTAGTATATTATTATTGATAAACGTATTATATTATTCATTAAAAATACAAATGAATGTATTAATAGCGTCTATTTAAATGAAGCATTATTTAAAATAATATTTCTTTCATGGTAAGATAAGGAAAGGTGCGAATCCAATGGATGGTATTCGTTATATTATTAGTTATAGCCGCCACGGCCGTCTACACTACGTTATAAGGTGTCGTGATGGAAAATTCTTACACTTTTTCTCGCCTAGCCTCCATCCGCCAAATTCCTACCGTCTGATTAGGAACTTCATTCCAAAAAATATTTAAATCAAATTTATATTAATAAAGCTCAAACTTAACTCCTAATTGGACGTAATTTTGCAAAAAGTATCCAATACACATTTATGCTATAAATAGGTTACGTCTGTTATCTCAATCCTACGGAGGGGCACACGGAAATGGTCGTGTTACAATAAAACCTTATTTAGAATTTGAATACTGCCCTCTTAGAATCTATATGACGTCCATACAATTAAAAAAAATTAAAAACAAAAACTATGTCGGTTTAAGTTGACACGTCGTTAACAGAAATGGAGTAAACGAACATTTCCGTGCTATAATTTATCACAATTTTCGTCGCGGCTTCTCAAGATAAATGTTTTAGCGAACTTGTTTCGATTAATTATGTTGAAGTACCGAGTCAAACCACAATATACCGCTGATATGCCAAGTTCCAACGCGGTTGTGGGTCGCTCAGCACTGTTTCTTCTGCAGGTTGACCAAGAACAGCGGTCACGCCTGAAAATATCACAGCTGTGCGAACTATTATATTAGATGATCGTCACGTGACATACGAGCAGATACGGTCTGTTATCAGTATCGAAATGACTGCCATTCAGTTGATATTACATAATGAGCTGTGTTGAAGAAAGCTAGTTTCCCGCTGGGTTCCCCATAATTTGTCCGAAGAGCAAAAGGCGGCTTGTGTAGATTGGTGCCGGAAAACTCTGCAACGCTTCAACGGAGGGAAGTCAAATGCCGTTATATAATATCGTCTCAGATGACAAATCATAGATTTATTCATACGAACCTGAAACAAAACATCAGTCAGCAGTTTGAGTCTTCGAAGACGAGGTCAAACCAACGAAAGTGGATCGCTCCCACAGTGTATTAATGAAAATGTTCGCTACGTTTGTCTCGAAAAAGAAGCATGTTACTACAATTCCTTTACAGGAACACAGAACGGTTACTGCTGAGTGGTATATCACGGTTTGTTTGCCAGAAATGATAGCCGAACTCCGAAAAAAAAACCCGAAACGTCGTATCATCTTACATCACGATAATGCGAGCCCATACGGCTCGGAAGACAAATGATTTTTTGAAACAGGAAAATGTTGAGCCGATGAGCCATCCTCCGTACAGTCCTGACCTGAGTTCAAACGATTTCTTTACATTCCCTAGAATGAAAGATTTATTACGTGGTCAACGGTTTGAAGACCCTGAAGCAGCTGTGGAAGCGCATAAATCAGCCATTTTGTAAACATCAACTTCAGACTGGAATTACTGTTTTAATGATTGGTTTGCATGAATGGAAAAGTGCATAATGTTGAACAGAAAATACTTCGAAAAACAATAAAATACAATTTAACTATACCGCGTACGTGGTTTTTTTTATTCCCGATCATTTCAATGTGCCCATAAAGTAACAGCAATACCATGAGCACAAGTCGCAGCTTATAACAAGTAAAGTCACAAACAATTCGACCTAAGCCATTTTCGCTCAATAACGATCGAAAATTCCAGGACATCGACATCACAAAAGTAGTTTTTTTTGGATTGTATCTATTCATTTACGATACGTTTACTTTACGTCTAAATAATAAATTTTAAATAATAGGCTTATTTTAAAAAAATAACCCTTCACCTGACGCCGTTTAATTATTCAAATTCATTGTTTTTTAATCTTTTGACACGATCTAACAGCAAGCTTTTTTAAACATAGTAGACGTAGTCTATAAATAATTCAATTATATATTTTAAACCACGCGATCTTCCTTAATGGGTGAAGTTAACGCACTGTACTGTAATTTACACCATGGCCTCGTTAGGGCGAAAATAACCCTGAAAACTAAAATAGGGTGTATTTTGTTTCTGCTTCGGGTATGCGCGAGAGGAAAAACACGTAAAGATATATGTTTAACTACAAATCTTCTACAATTTTTACGACATTAAAAATTATATTTTTATATTTTGTTCAGGTTGTTCAGTTCTGTGAGGCACCATACCAACCTTTGGTCTTTTTAAATAACCAGGTTACCAGTCTTAGGTTAAATGAAAATCAGAGACGATAACATACAGAGAAATGTTTTGTTTTCATTTAATAAATAAGATAGTCGCACGATCAATGATTACAGTAACTTTACTGCTCGGTTATTGAAGTGTTATTGTTTTATCATTTCTACTAATAACACGCAGTGGCCCAGTATACGAATGCTTCCAGTGCTCTTCTCACAAGACGAATACATACTCTGTAGAATCTAAGTATTTGTGTACGAATACTGAATTTGACCCATGACTCCTTATAGGAACTGGTTTCGGATGAGCAATGTATTGTTGCAGTTGTGACAGAAAATCCACTAGTGTGATGATTTCTTGTGTTTACGCGAACACTACACATTGAATAAAACTACTTTAACGGGAATTTATCGCGTTTAATTAACTTGTTTTATATCCTTTATCCCTTCAGCGGTGCCAAGTTGACTGTCGGTATATCGAAGTGCTGAAGTGTTTGTACAGTAGAACTACGATGGCTATCCGAGTACAGAACCAGAGTACGAAACCTATTCAATTGCAGAGAGGTGTAAGACAGGGTGACGGTATATCCCCGAAACTCTTCACCGCTGCATTGGAAGACGTTTTCAAGCTTCTGGACTGGAAAGGATACGGAATTAACATCAATGGCGAGTACATCACTCACCTTCGATTTGCCGACGATATAGTCCTCATGGCAGAATCGCTGGAGGAACTAAGCACTATGCTCAATGACCTCAATAGTGTCTCCCAACGGATAGGTCTTAAGATGAACATGGACAAAACAAAGATTATGTTTAATGTGCATGTCACACCTATGCCGGTAGTTGTTGGGAGCACTAAGCTCGAAGTTGTTGACGAGTATGTTTACCTGGGACAAATAGTCCGACTAGGTAAGTCCAACTTCGACCGAGAGGTCAATCGACGGATTCAACTCGGCTGGGCAGCGTTCGGGAAGCTACGACACATATTCTCGTCAGAAATACCTCAAAACCTTAAAACAAAATTGTACAACCAGTGCGTGTTGCCAGTGATGACTTACGGAACTGAGACGTGGTCCTTCACTGCTGGCCGTATGAGGAAGCTCAAGGTCGCTCAGCGAGCTATGGAGAGGGCTATGCTCGGAGTTTCTCTGCATGATAAACTTAGGAATGAGGATATCCGCAGTAGAACCAGAGTAACCGACATAGCCCAACGGATTAGTAAGCTGAAGTGGCAGTGGGCCGGCCATATAGCTCGAAGAACCGACAACCGATGGGGAAGAAAGGTTCTCGAGTGGCAGCCTCGTACCGGTAGGCGAAGTGTAGGGCATCCCCCCACAAGATGGAGTGACGACCTGGTAAGACATGCAGGAAGTCGATGGATGCAGGTGGCTCGGGACCGTGCTTTGTGGCATTCCTTGGGGGAGGCCTATGTTCAGCAGTGGACTTGTGAAGGGCTGTAATGATGATGATGATGATGATATCCTCGACGTTTCGGTGGCTTTCCAGCAACCGTGGTCACGGGGGATTGAGGTGATTGACGTCCCGATGTCCGAGTTAACCCGGAGTACCTTCAGCTTTATTAATTAAAAAATTTGGTTCGATCAACGCAGAATAAACTAAATGTGTCTTCAAGTCTTGCAGTGGTATGCTTGGGTTTAGTTTTAATTTTATGAATAACATAGATATTAAAAAAAAACTACAAAATAAATTGTCGTTGACTATCTTAAATATAAATCATGCCACATTAATAGAGTATCAAGCTCAAGCAAAGCCAGGACAAATTGCTAGTATAAAATATAATAATCTATTCTATTCCTGTCGTTAATGTTGGCTTAACTTTTTGAATAAAAACTAAAACAATGAATCAAGGCAGCCAGTGAATTTATATTCACTTAGTTTTTTTTTTCATATAAAGTTTTTTGTATATTCTCAAAACTTGATGGAAAAAGAAATACTGTTTAATCACGTTTCACATTCGTTTATGCTTCGAAAATACAGTTTGACTACCGTGAGCATAGTTTGGTTTAATTAGAAACATTTACAGAACGTTATCTAAGTTCTCGTTCAACGCCAAAATTAATTTCCGTAGGTATTATTTATAATTTAAATTGTTAAGAAAATTATGTAAACCCTATCCAGAAATTTAAGGAGTCATTGTTCAGCAATCTAAGTCGTAGTAAAATTATGAGATTAAAATTAACCTAGAGTTTTAAGTACGTGACTAGTAAATGATTTTACGTGGTAGACCCACGCTGCAGCTAGACTATATAGCATAGGAGGTTGGAGTCGCTCTCACAGAATACCAGCGTGAAACAGAAAATGCTGCAGTGTTTCGTATGGTGAGTGTAGAGAACCGGAGACCCTTTTTACGGGAAAAGAGGCATGCCATCTTAGTCCTCACTTAGTCCTCACTCACATCTTAGTCCACACCATCACAGTCCCACACATCACTAGTGAAAACGCATCTGCACTTTGAATCTTTATTGAGTATAAATGTTCTTTGGGCCACAGCAACCACTTACCATCAGGTGGACTGTGTGCTCGTTTGTCACCATATCCTATAAAAAAAAGGTAGGACTAGTTTTCCGCCTAGGAGTCTGTCTGTGTAGATACCAGCTTCTTACCTATTTCTGCTGCGAAATGGCAGTACTTGTACTGCTGTGTTTTGGTCTGAAAGGTAATAAGAACCATCTTATGACTCAGAGGTGAAAACGCATCTGTAGCCTTCTTTGAAGTTGCTTGCACCTGTCTCTTTTACTGCTCTTTTTGCTACCCTTTTTACTGGAAACAAAGCAATCCATCTTAGTCCTCACGGATGGCAACGGATCTGCAAGTTTACTCTTAACCGAGGAGAGATGTAGATGTCTATGGGCCACAGCATCCACTTATCATCAGGTGGACTGTGTGTCGTTTGTCACTCTTAGTATATAAAAACACTGCTATTTTATTTTTAATAAATAAATAATAAACTAGCGACCTGTCCGGCTTCACGGGTGATTTCTGATTCTCGACAACAGCGACACCTACCGGATCCAATTTTGAATCTAAACCATTCTCGAATCAACTTAATCATGCACAATCGGTCCAGCAGTTTAGAAGAAGTTTGGTCACATAAACATACATATATACATAAACACTCACGCCTGTCACCCAGAGGGGTAGGCAGAGACTATGGACTTCCATTTGGCACGATCCTGACAGACCTCTCTCGCTTCCTCCACATCCATATACCTACGCATACACGCTCGTCGGTTAAAGGTACTCTTGATTTGGCCCATTTTCAACATATCGCCAATTTGGTTGATAAACTTTCGCCTATGGCGACCCTTCCCGACTCTGCCGTTCACCTCTGCAACATAAATTTGCTTTGTCACTCTTTCCTCATTCATTCTTTCTACATGACCAAACCACCGAAGCATTCCTTTCTTAATCCTGGTCACAACATCATCTTGCAAATCACACTCTTCTCTTATTAAACAATTTCTCCCTCTGTCATTCAGATTCATCCCTAACATACTCCTTAATGATCGCATTTCTACAGCATTTATTCTACTCTCGTGCTTCTTCTGCCACACCCAACTTTCGCTACCATACATTAAAGTAGGCACTAACATAGCATTGTGAATTGCCATACGTGCCTTTTTGGACACATTCTGACTTTTCACAATAGAGTGTACAGCCCCATTCACTCTATTTCCTGCATTCACTCGTCGTTCTATATCCTTATCATATCTACCATCCCTGCTAAACACACATCTTAAATACACAAACTCGTCTACTTGCTCTACCAACTCCCCTTCTATTCTTATTTCACATATCGTTTTACTTTCTTCTCTTTCAAAAACCATAACTTTCGTCTTACTTGCGTTCACTTTCATTCCCTTTTCTTTTAATGTCCTGTTCATTAATGTAACCATCATTTGCAACTCGGCTGCCGAAGACGCAAGTATGACTTGATCATCGGCGTACAAAAGGCATTTGACGGTTAACTCACCCATTCTTAACCCGAATTCTTCTACTTTCAAATTTTCCAAACAACTGTCCATAAATAGGTTGAACAGCCACGGGAAAGCCACACAGCCCTGTCTGACACCTTTATGGATGCCAAACCAGTCCGAGTAGGCCCCGTTGATTCTGACACAAGCACTAGAGTCCCTATATAGAGACTTCAATGCCTGTATCAGACCAGCGCTCAACCCAAATGAGGTCAGTGTTTGCCATAACACGTTCCTGTCCACTCTGTCATAAGCCTTTTCCAAGTCCATGAACGCACAAAAAACTTTCTGGTTTTTGGCCAAAAATTTCTCCGCAATCATGCGCATGGAAAAGACCTGATCCGTACACCCCATCCCCTTTCTAAATCCAGCTTGCACATCCCAAATTTTTCCATTAGTTTCTTCCATAACTCTTTCAATTAACACCGTACCCACAATGCTAAGCAAGCTGATACCACGGTAGTTTTTACAGTCCTGCTGCGACCCCTTTCCCTTATATATTGGGACTATAACGGCTTTGCACCAGTCTTTCGGTACCCGCTTCAGTTCCCAACATAAATTAAACAAGGTGTACAGCAGGCCTGCAACCACACACTCTCCAGCCCTTAGCATTTCGAGTGATACTCTATCATATCCGGCTGCCTTACCTGCTTTCATGCTTTTCATTGCTTTCACTATTTCATCTACACTTATTTCTCTACCTCTCTCCACTTCTTCCGGAATTTCTATTTCACTTACTTCAGACGACTCTTCACTCTTAAACACGCTTTCAAAGTATTCCTTCCATCTCATTAAATTCAAACCTTCATCATTCAGCATGCAGCCATTCACGTCTCGTATAACATTCATTCTAGGCTGTTTTGAATTTCCCCTGGCAGTTCTTACGAGCTTCCAGAACATTTTAATATTTGCCTGGAAGTTATCAGATATTCTTCTATCATTCTTATCTATTCTTTATTGCTTTTTCCTTTCAACAACTTCTTTAACTCTCTTATTTATACGTCTAAAGTCTGCCTTTTTTCTTTCAATCTCATCATTCATACCGCTAGAATTACCAGCTTTGGTTGCTAGTAAATCTAGCCATGCCCTCTTCTTTGCTTCAACTTCCATCCTTACCTCATCATCCCACCACAAAGTATTACTTTTCCTTTCATTCGTTCTCTTACTTACACCACATACTTTGTTGGCTGTATCCACCAAAACTTCTCTTAACATTATTCCATACATTCTTCAAGTCTAAATCATTCATAAAAAAAATCATTCAACACACTTATATTTTCCCTTAGTCTGCATTTATACTTCTCTTTCACACCTTCATCTTGTAACCTCTCTATTCTTATACGCTGTAACGCAGTGGTAGACACAGATGTCCGATGCCGTCAAAGCTTGAATAGACCATTAATTCGGCATAAGACCAAGCAATGATCCATCCTTAAGTTGGACCCCCGGTAAACCCTTGTATCTACAACTGCCCTCCTGATTCTTCCATCCACAATTATGAAATCTATCATGCTTCTATCATCCCCTCTTTCCCATGTATACATGTGAATCCTCTTATGGCGAAAGAAAGTGTTCGCCACAAAAAGATTCTTTTCCACACATATGGTGAGGAGGTCTTCACCATTCTCATTTATTCTTTCATCACCAAACGCTCCTAATATCCTTTCATAACCAGACCTCTTCACTCCCACCCTTCCATTAAAATCTCCTAACATAATAATATTTTCATTTTCCTTGCACTTCGTCAACACCAGACTTACCATGTCCCAAAACTGCTCTCGGATATAAGTGGGCTTAGACATATCTGGGGCGTACACCCCAAGCACAAACAACTTCTATAAGCCCACTTTCATTCGTATCCACAGAAGCATTGGGCTTACACATTCATACTCTTTCACACATTGACCCATTCTTTCTGAAAGGATGACACCGACTCCCTGGCATGCCCGCTCGGTCTCGTCTACACCAGACCAGTAAGCGGTATACATGCCATGTGCAGTGACATCTCTTCCCTTTCGTTTCGTCTCATTTACACATAATACATCTATTCCTTTATCATTCATCATTTCGCATATTTCATCCATCTTATCATTCATTGCTCCACATACATTCAGCGTAGCCAGACGGGCCTCCGCAATCCACTTTTCGCCCCTCCAGGAGACAGGATGTGACGGGTGGCGAACCTCGTCGCCGGTTTTCCTCCCGGAGATTCTTCGCACCCCTGCCCATTAAAGGGGCGCCGGGAACTCGGGGCGATTTTTTTGAATTGTTGGCTCATGGTGCGACATAAGGGGTGGTAAATTTTACGCCGCTACCACACGGCGAGGAGCCGAGTCTGTCGTTTTGGCTTTGTCGCTCGTTTAGCACCACCCGGGGGACATGTGTAGGGTGGGCCTAGGGTATGGTGGTCGAAGCCTACGGACGCGAGCGACTTATCCCCTTATATATTATATATTATAAGCACGGAGAAAAAAATATATTAAACATTAATCGATTTAATAAATTACAAGCAATAACAACAAAATAGTACTTAAGATATTTGTGAAAATGTCAATCAATAAAATCAAAAATAAATTGTGCCATCATAATAATGCGATTGATAGAAATTGATAGGAGCTTACGTATTTTTGCCAAAGTAAACCGAAGTCGTAGATATAAATAATCGGCTAAATCATGAAATAGCAGCGTATCTTAAAATGACCAATCTGCCCAATTCAACGACTAGCCTACGATATCATATTATACCAATTGCTTACTAAGGACCAAAGTACTGACGATCGACTGATGGTAATAAATCTATTTAATGTTAATTGATGTACATAAATCCCGAACGCCAGATGTAAAATATCTAGAACAGATATGTATAAGCATATTCTTTTGAACAAATTTACTATAGTGTGAACATTCAAATACTCCAGAATGTTAGCACTTTCGTTAACTTAAATGACAAACGATTTTTTACGTGGTAAAGCCATGCTGCATCTATAATAATAATATAGTTGTAGCACGAATGGGTCGGCTCGACCGGGGAAGAACCACGCTCTCACAGAATACCAAGGTAAAATAGCAGCTTAATGCTGCTGTGATTCGTATGGTTATTGTAGAGAACTGGAGGCCCTTTTTACTGGAAAAGAGGCATTCTATCTTAGTCCTCAATGCTGACAACGCATCTGTCTTTCACCTGAAGATGGATGTAGATGTATATGTGTCAAAGAAACCACTTACCGTCATGTGGACTGTGTGCTTGTTTGTCACCCTTATTCTTTAAAAGAAAAAAAAGTGAACCTCTAGTCCATCTGATGGGAAGTGACTACTGTGGTCCAGGGACACGCAACCAACTTCAAAGAAGACTACAGATACGTTTTCACCTCTGAGGTATAAGATGCATCTCTTTACCTTTCAGACCAACACACAGTACAAGTACTGCCATTTCGCAGCAGAAATAGGTAAGAAGGTGGTGTCTACACAGACAGACTCCTTTACAGAAAAGTAGTCCTATCGGCTAGGCAGAAGGTAAGAGGTATCTGCCTAGACGGATTTCTAGGCAAAAAAGAAGTCCCAACGTTTACCTACCAACGTTTTCCTACTTTTACACCTTAACGGCTATAGCTCAGTAAGTAATAGAATAGAATAGAATAGAATAGAATAATTTTTATTCAATATACATTACATGTGTAATTCTTATTGAAAGTCATTTTTTACTTTACCACTGGTTCGAAAAAATACCCTCTGTCCTGGGAAGAACCAGCAAGAAACCCAGCGGGACATTTTTTTTAAATAAATTTTACAATATAAATGATTACGAACTATTTACAAAATTGATTTTAGAAACTGCTTGGAAGCGACCACCTCATTCCCAGGGGTTATTATCAACCATGTATTCATTTATACTATAATAACCCTTTTTATACAGTTTCAGCTTAATAAAACATTTAAACTTGGTAATAGAGAGAACCTGTACACTTTCCGGGACCTTGTTGTAATAGCATATACATTGCCCCAAGAATGAATTACTGACTCTGTGGAGTCGAGAAACTGGCATCACTAGCTTGTGTTTGTTCCTAGTGTTTACAGAATGTATATCACTTTTTTTACTAAAACTATCTTTGTTTTTGTGAACATACATTAAATTTTCGTAAATATACTGAGAGGCCAAAGTTAATATATTAATTTCTTTAAATTTATCTCTAAGAGACTCTCTCGGTTTTAGATTGTAAATAGCTCTAATGGCCCTCTTCTGTAAAACAAAAATAGTTTCTGAATCAGCCGCATTTCCCCATAGCAAGATCCCATAAGACATTATGCTATGGAAATAACTAAAATAAACTAATCTAGCTGTCTCGACACTAGTGAGACCTCTAATCTTTTTTACAGCATAGGCTGCAGAACTTAGTCTGCTTGCTAATTTGGATATATGGGGGCCCCACTGAAGCTTTGCGTCAAGAGTGATGCCAAGAAAAACAGTGGATACAACAGGGCTCAATTCCTCCCCATTTAAAAACACATTGGTATTCAGATTTTTAACATTCGTTGTTGTAAATTTAACACAATTAGTTTTATTTCCGTTCAAATGCAGATTATTAACGTTAAACCAATGCACTAATTTTGATATAGCATTATTCACTTCGTCACATTTAAATGATTGACGTTTAAGTTTAAAAATCAAGGAAGTATCATCAGCAAATAATACTATATCATGACTATCCCCTACAAGGTGAGGTAAGTCATTAATATACACCAGAAACAGGAATGGGCCGAGAATCGAGCCCTGAGGAACACCCATTAGTACAGGTGACCCGGAAGAACTTTTACCATTGATAATAACCTTCTGCTTTCTATTACTTAAATATGAAATAATAAGTTTAAGCGCTGTGTTCTTGACACCATAGTACTGTAGCTTCCTGATTAATGTCTCATGGTGAACACAGTCGAAGGCCTTGGAAAGGTCACAAAATATACCCAAAGCATCCTCTGAATTCTCCCATGCACAAAAAATATGTTTAATAAGCTCAACTCCAGCGTCAGTTGTCGAGCGACCCCTTGTAAAACCGAATTGATTTTTATGTAGCAATTTATTAATATTAAAGAAACTTAACATCTGATCTAAAATAATTTTTTCAAAAATTTTACTAAATGTTGGTAGTACAGAAATTGGTCTAAAATTGGCGGGGCCTATTGTACTACCAGATTTAAATATAGGTATGACTTTACTATGTTTCATTAAATCAGGAAACACACCAGATTCGACGCTTATATTAAATATAGTGGCTAGATAAGGTGCTAATATATCTATTATAGATAAAATAACTTTAACGGAAATCCCCCATAAATCTGCCGTTTTCTTAACATCAATAGCTTTAAAATATTTAACGATATCTTTTGGCAGTACTCTATGGAATTTAAAAATATTAGAACAAGCCTTTACATTTTGTTTGAGCAATGATTCGGCGACAGTAGGAGAAGAATTTAATGATTTTGTTGTCAAAAAAGGAACATCAGTAAAATGTTTCTCAAAAGCCATAGCAACTTCTTGATCAGATCGCGTTAAATTATTGTTAATATTCAATTGAAAATCCGAGTTGCGCGGTTTGACCTTGCCCGTTTCACTATTTATTATTCTCCAGGTCATTTTAATTTTGTCGGATGCAGTTTTAATTTTGTTGCTTAAATGTAAAGCCTTAGCAGTGGAGCACACTTTTTTAAATATTTTAGAATATGTTTTTACATAATCTCTAAATATAACACTACTATTATATGATCTTTCATCATAAAGCTCGTATAACCTTCGCCTACTTTTATAAATTCCTACTGTCGCCCATTCATTAAATGATTTGCGACTGTTAAAAGAGAAAGTTTTAGAAGTAAATATTCTACTAAATTCACAACTTATAATTTTAAATAATGTAGCATACATATGATTAGCACTATTTTTAAACGAAAGTGATGGAAGTCTTTTTATTATATTACTTCTAAACTTCTCCAAGCGATGTTCATTTATTGGAACAAACACAACTTTCTAATGTTATTAAGTACACAGTATGCTAATGTTTTAGAATTCTTATGATAAAGGCAAACTTTTTAAATGGTTGGCAACACAGATCCTATACGTTTTTTTTCACCACATGTGCTCAAACTTAGCAGTTAAATAAAGTAAAAAATTTAAACTTATGTTTAGTGCCGTCTTGTAAAATACCACCCATAGTAGGTGAAAACTTTTAAGGGTAATTTAGAAACATCATTATAAGGGAACACATTAAAAGAAAAAAATCCGATCTAGGCATTAAACTGCGGACGTGATGACCACAAATGTGAGCAGAAATACTAATTTTCGGAATTTTATAAAACATAGCGTAGACCGCGAACCTTTCGGGATAGAATTTTTTTAGGAAACCGAGGCCACCTCCCCCCGCCCGAACACGTACGTACCAGATTATCTCACATTATTGGGACAGCCTGTATATATATATATATAACTAAACGTAAAACTCTTCTTATATATTAGGGTTTCAAGAACGGATTTGCCACTCAAAGAAAATAATGTGAGATTTTCTGGTCAAATAAGAATGGCTCTGCATCGACGGAAATTAAATCGGATGTCTGCCTTAAATTGTTCTTTGCAGATGTCATTCTTTTGTTCCATTATATACGAAAACACGAATTGAAATAATCTATTAAATAAACTGTTAATTTTCCATGTGAGGCCGAACCTGCGCGTTGTAAAATTGCAGGCGGTGTGCCGGCATGAAATACTGTCCCGCTCTGCTGTGCCCGCCAATCTATATAGAAGCCAGTTTGGCCTTACCTTCCAAGTGACCACGAAACTGCACATCATTCTATATATCAACGCCGATAATTCCGATCTGAGGCAACAAGGGGAGGTTCTTGATACTGAGAAGATACGACAAATGGGTTATTTTTTGCGGTAAACGTGCAAACTTGTGTCTTTTGGGGATTAAACAATCCTAGACTATGTTCAACAAAGACTCGACTTCAGACACACAAGTTTTTATAAAGCATCACCAGTGCTGTCATCAGCATAGCAATGAATGTGATATGCAAAAGCAATAACGTTGATGATAGCAGGCAACCTTGCCAACACCAGCATTAATTTGCTTGTAATCACAGCATTCACCATCTTCTATGACCTTTATGCTCCGATCTGCAAGAAAGCTGGTGATCTAATTTCACAATTTTTCGGGAAACCCATAGGAAGGGAGCTACGAAAGATGCGCTTTGTACCAAACCCGATCAAAGGCCTTCGCTATGTTCAAAGTAACGGCCAATGCCTCCCCTTAGACTCTACTTCCTCCGCCCATCTATGAGTCAGGGAGACCAGAAGATCACATGATGATCGACCCCGATGAAAACCGAATTGGCGGTCACTAATCAGCTGGTGATCCTAAAGCTACCGCATAAGCTGGCAGTTTATAATGAATTCAATTATTTTGGAGAACAAGAAGGTGGTGGCGATAGGCCTGTAGTTAGACGGGTCTGAGCGGTCGGCTTTTTTAGGGATCGGGTGGACACAAGCCGTCTTCCATGCATTCGAGACTACGCCTAAGGTGTAAGAGTACCGGAAAAGACCCAATAGAACCGGTGCCTAATCTGGAGCACACGTCCTCAGCACAATTTTATCAGTCAACTTGTGAATATCCAGGGAGAAGAGTGTTTTGCGAATCGAGAGCTGTGTAAACCGCACGTTCGGTATGGAGCACTCACACCGCAGGATGGTTGGCGGTGTGCTCACTCCGTTATAGTGAGTCGAGTTGGACGCAAAGAAAGAGCCTAGCAGATCGGCTTTCTTCTTTGCGTATAGGCCAGTAAGTCATCCTCCCTGTGCAAAAATGGAAGAGATGACTGACATAAGTTCCCTTGATGGCGGTACTAGCCGATAGGCGTGGTGGGTAAAATACGAATATTTGATGAACGGAAGGTTGAACAAATTTACATAATAATCGATTCAAGAAAAATACGTTTGTTTCCATTACTAGCCAAAATATTAAGAAATAATTCGTTTTTTTTTAAACTGTTTCACCTTTTCATTTTATTATGATTTAGTACAGAACATACGCAATGAAATGCTTAGACTTTCACGGCACTACTCATAAAAATGAACTTTAGTTAAAAAAATGCTTTAAATGACTCTGTATCTCTCATCACTTAATAACTACATAAAGAGACAGGTAAAGATATTATTTTATTTAACGATTTAATGTATGATCGCAAATTGCGTTTGTTCAGTATTTCTTCAATAAAAATTTGCAACGGTCCGTCAAAGTGGCAAATGATAGACACAAGGACGTCACTCCCACTAATCATGACGAGCAATTTTTATGACATGCTACTACGAATGTTACTTTCGCAATGATCATTTCAAATTACTGTTGTATATTTTTATTTCTTTATTCTTTATTGTAACATCTTAAAACTAAGGTAACAATCATGATGATGATAATGATGATTGTTACCTTCAATATCTTAAAACTAAGGTATCAACGGGCGGACTTAATGCCTGTCAGCATTTTCTGGCAGTCAATCCGTAGCTTGGTGAGCTATTGTTGCAGGTGTATACTCGTACTTACTTAAAAATCTCTGAATATTTTTAAATATTAGTAAAGCCAATTGGGCATACCTTAAGCGCATTAAAAAAATTACGTATAACATGATTATACGGAATTTTTAAAGTAGTTTAAATACACTTCGACAGCACTATCGGCTTCAACACTCTCGAAAACCGTGAAAATTACACCCAAGATGAAAAAATTGGTATCTACTTCAGCCGCCATCTTGGATTTACATTTCGACAGCACTATCGGATTCAAAACCCTCGAATACCATGAAAATGACACCCAAGATGAAAAACTTGATATCTATTGCAGCCGCCACCTTGGATTTACATTTCGACAGAACTATCGACATCAGCACCCCCGAAAACCATGAAAATGACACCAATGATGAAAAAAATTTATATCTATTGTAGCCCCCTTTTTTGGATTTACATTTTGAGAGCACTATTGGCTTCAACACCCTGGAAAACCATTAAAATGACACCCATGACCAAAAATTTGATACCCATTGCAGTCGCCACCTTGGATTTACATTTCCTATCAGCTTCAACTCTCTCGAAAACCATGAAAATGACACCCATGATGAAAAAATTGATACCTATTGCAGCCGCCATCTTGGATTTACATTTCGACAGCACTATCGGCTTCAGCACCCTCGAAAACCATGAAAATGACACCCAAGAAGAAAAAATTGATACATTTTGCAGCCGCCATCTTGGATTTACGTTTGGACAGCACTATCGGATTCAACACCCTCGAATACCATGAAAATGACACCCAAGATGAAAAACTTGATATCTATTGCAGCCGCCACCTTGGATTTACATTTCGACAGCACTATCGACATCAGCACCCCCGAAAACCATGAAAATGACACCAATGATGAAAAAAATTTATACCTATTGCAGCCGCCACCTTGGATTTACATTTCGACAGCACTATTGGCTTCAGCACCCTCGAAAACCATGAAAATGACACCCATGATGAAAAAATTGATACCTATTGCGGCCGCCATCTTGGATTTACATTTCGACAGCACTTTCAGCTTCAACAACCTCGAAAACCATGAAAATGACACCCATGATGAAAAAATTTATACCTATTGCAGCCGCCACCTTGGATTTACATTTCGACAGCACTATCGGCTTCGACACCTTCGAAAAGCATGAAAATGTCACCCATGACAAAAAAAATATACTACTTACTTTTAGTACGTACTACTATTTATTATTTTGTGCTTTAAAATATTGTAATTAAAAAATATCTTGGTATTATTATAATCTAATATTTAAGAAATTTGGCTATTCGAATATTGTGTATTTGTACAGCGATCTTTTTAAGCCGCTGCAAAGAACCGAAACAATGTCCACTCATGACGGCGACTGAAGCCGAACTAAATTTCCGTATATACACTCTTATCTATGGAATTAAACTTTTCTGTGGCTGTAGCTCCCCATTTACAGAAATAATTTATATACGAGGCTACCAAGTCAACAAAAATTTCACCAATTTGGAGCCGAAAAAAATTAATTATAGCTAAACAAAACAAAATTACACTGCGATTTACATTCAGTGGCTTCCCACATGATAGATGAAGAGATTAAAAAGTAGATTGAGTTAAACAATTGATATTTTCAAAAGTTATCGTGTTTACAATCCACAGGGACATGATAAATCCACACCATAAGCAACTAAAACCCTTTTTTTATTTAAATATAGCAATTAATCGATTTAAAAAAAATTATTAATAAGTTTAACAATCATTTATCTTTCCAACAATGTGCTTTTTATATCATTTATATGTATAATATGATTGCTAGATACGATTTTATTCGATAAAATGTTCGAATCTTAATTTTTAGGCGATAGTAGAACATACCTTGTGCTTTCGCTTAAGGTATGCAATAATAAGGTAGAACTGTGTTGTGCTACGGAGGCAGAGCAGACATGGCGAATGCTCTGTCCTGGCGAAAATGTCCCACTGGAAGTTAACCAACCATTACAGTGGGATATTCCGGTGGTACAGGTAGTGTAGAAATATTTGTTTCATAATTTCCATAGTAACTAAGATCAGGGAAAGTCTCCTAGCTGTTTCGACTAAGGAATCTAGTCACTGTTTACACGCATTACGAACAAGTAATCTCGGCACATTACTAGATGGGGAAAGCTTGTGAATCGCCGTAGGAATCTGACTAGAAGTGGCGATTTGTCAACCCCATCAATATCCCTGTGGTAGCAGCATCGGCAAGTTTGGGCTTCACGGACTTTCATGTAAGAAAAGTGCAAGTAGGTTTTCAATGCATGGTTCTTTGAACGATGTCAGCCGAAGGGCTCTTCTCTCTTTAAATGTTCCCTCGGTTTAAAAGCCTTGTGGAATATCTATAGACGATGGCAAGAGACCCGACGGTATGACATTGATCTCTTGGGAGAGAGATAAAGCCCTAGTGTGGGATGCTCTTGCTCAGACACTTAAGCGTCCTCTCATCTCATGGTTACCTCGTTTAGAGCCGGGGCGGCATCAAAAGCATCTGAATTATATAAGTGGCGCAAATATGTGTACCTGAGAGATGACTACATATTTGTGCCATTTGCTGTAGTGACTATAGGTTCGTGGGGTCTACGTGCGTTGAAGTTGCTACAGGAACTCTATCTGTGACTGGTCGTTGCTGCTGGTGATAAGGGGCTAGTTCTCTTCTCGCTCAAAGGTCTAAGTATTGCCATTCAGCGGGAAAACGCAGAGAGGGTTCTTGGCACGTCACCGCTGGGGATTGTATGATAATTAAGTTACAAGTTTTAGTTTTCTTTATTTATTATAGCTTTTAATATTGTATATAATAAAAAAAATATTGCATATTTTCGTATTAAAGAATAAAAATCTGTGTTTATAAAAATAAAAACCTTAGTCATGTATGTATCAAATTTGGTTTTTGGAATATGTTGTATTTCTACAGCGATCAGTTTTTTTTTTGCTGCCTATTACCGCTGCTGTAAGCAAACGATACAGCAATCTACTCACGCCGGCGGCCGAGCGCGTAGTAAGGCAGAGCAAACTGTATTACAATATAAATACTAATACATATCTAAACAATTTTAGATATGAATGCAAATAATATACATAAACCTATTATGTATACACATATATATACATACATATTATATTATGCATATAACATAACATGAAATCATTCTTATCTTGAAACAATGTCTTGTTACGAGTTAATCTCTTGAACGAGCATTTACTTTCAGCTTTCGTATGTCTTCGGGTAAGGAATATATGTAAGATCGATGGTAAAAATTGTCTTGAAATGACTTCAGTAATTAATTTTCACAAGTCTTTTTACAATTCGCATACGTATTTTCGCCATTAACCCCTTTTTGATTCCCTCTCGCTCACACATTCATTTTATCTCATTTTCTCATCTACGTTGGAAAACCAAATTCTGCACCTACTGTTTTTTTTATTTTTTTTATAGGATAAGGGTGAAAAACGAGCACACAGTCCACCTGATGGTAAGTGGTTGCTGCGGCCCATAGACATCTACATCTATCCTCTGTTACAGATCAAAATGCAGATGCGTTTTCACCCGTGAGGACTAGGATGGAATGCCTCATTTCCAGTAAAAGGGGCCTCCGGTCACCTGCACTCACCAAGCGAAACGCAGAGATAAATCTCTACTTCACGCTGGTTTTCTGTGAGGTCGTGGTACCACCCCGGTTCGAGCCGGCCCATCCGTGTGACAGCAAAAGCTGCCGCCTGGCTCTACCACTGTTTATACTGTTAAATATATGTAACACACATGTTAAATAAATTAATATACATAACATTCCGCCTGCGCCGTTGCTCTCGAGTGACGTGTGTTCAGGTAGTCCGCGCGGGCTAACGTCCCTACGTTATTGCCCTTTCCGCGTACCGCGCTTCGATATTCTGTTCGCGCTCTATAGCACCGAAGTTCGGTAAGTGTTTTTCGCTAACTCTCTTACCCCACCGCCTCCGGTCGGGGAAGTTTGACTATCTGCTTTTGCTTTTAATATTGTAGACTTGTTTATTAGTTTATTTAGTTTATTTTATTAACTATTTGTTTAATCTATGGTTATTTCTTTCCTTTGTGTTATTATTGTGTTGTATATAAGGTTTTCTTAGAATACGTTACTTGCTTTTTTCAGAGCAAGACCCTGTTCTTTTGAGAACAGGGGCCCGTACTGTCTTAGATTACAACGTCCCGTACTTTTGAGAACGGTGACCCCCGCCCCTACTTGCCTAGAGTAAAAACGTCCCGTCTCCGTCTCTAAAAATGTCCACCCAGGATCTAAAAGGTTCCCTCTTCGACACCATCAATAGGATAGACGACCCGCAGGCTCTCCAGACATCGGAGTCCTCTGACTCCGACGGTTCCGGTGATTCCTCATATACAACGGTGACATCCAAGCGCGGCTTAAAACGCGCCGCGAAAAACCGCACCCCCCCCGTCTCAGCGGCCTTTGCCGCTCCCCCCCCCCCGCAGCCCTCGCCGCTGCCCCGACCTCCTTATGTTACTAGACATCCTAGCGCCGTCAAAGCTGGCCTCTCGTTGCGCTCCCGTACTTGCTAAGAAGCAAGTCCCACCCCCTGTCTTTCGAAGAGACAAGTCTAAATTTACTAGACTTCAAAGATCTGCTATAACGCAGGTATAAAATACGACCAAGCTACCAACATAGGTGTAGCTATTAAAATAGTCACACAGTCCATAGACGACTTTCGCCGCCTTACAAGGTTTTTTACAAATGAACGTGTGTCCTACCACACTTACACTCTTCCGGAAGAGCGTAAATTCAGGGCCATCATCCGAGGCGTCCCATTCGAACTCTCCAACAAGGAAATCCTTGAGGAACTTAAGTCACAAGGATTCCCCGTTGAGGTTGTGCATAAAATGCACAGCAGAACCGGGTTGAGATACCCGTTAGTGCTAGTTATACTAACAAACGTTCCGGAGGCTAAAACTATCTTCCGGCAAGTACGCACTGTGTGTGGCTTGTCGGGAGTGAACGTTGAGCCACCGCATAGGCGCGGTTTCCCGGCGCAGTGCCACCGCTGCCAGCTTTATGGTCATGCGGCGGCCAATTGCTCCGCCCCACCCAGGTGCGTTAAGTGCCTCTACCCCCACAACACGAAAGAGTGTCCCCGGCCCAAAGATACCGAATCCCCACCCGCATGCGGCCTGTGCCAGCAAACAGGCCACCCGGCATGCTACAGAGGTTGCCCATGCGCTCCTCGTCCTCGTCCAAGTAGACAAGTCCCACCGCCGGTCAATGACCGGTCATTCCCAGCTCTCCACTTAAGGAAGCCCCGTCAGGGCTTATCTCAGCCACTCCAAGGCTTCTCACGACCCCCTAAGGCCCCTCTTCGGCCCCCTACGGACTTCTCACAGCCTTTCCAGGCTCCAGTATTTCCCTGGGGCCCCAAAAAGGCCGACACACCACGGACAACCTTCGCTCCGAAACAACCACAGCCCTCAATGGTCGATGACCTTAACACGGTTTACGCGGCGATAAGGAACATCGTAATTGGTGAAATCGTTGTATTAGCGCGCAAATTGCGCGCTGCTCGGTCCCCTCAGGGGCGTCTCATCGCTCTTGTAGAGCATAATAATCTTTTGTGTTCATTGTCAGTTAAGTTAACTTAATTAACTTAACATAACAATAACAGAGCGATCTGCTCTGCCTAAATGTCACGGTCGTATCAAGCCTAAAGGGTTATCGCTTGTTTTATTTAACATTCGCGGTTTGCGAATTAACCTCCCAGAGCTTAAGCTCTTCCTTCGAGATTGCGAAGCCGATTTCGTTCTCTGACAGGGAACCAATCTTAAATCTAAGGACATTAAAGACCTTTAAAAATTATTATCTTCTTCGTAATGACAGGCCTGACCGCCAGGGCGGTGGTACAGCCATTTATTACAAGAAGACACTGCATTACTCTCATATTTATACTCCGCAGCTTACCAATATGGAAGCTATGATATGCTGGTTAGCTATGACGGGACATCAGTCTTTAGTCATAGCGTTCTGTTACATCATCAGTGGAAACCTCCCTCTCAAAAAAGATTTTGAGGCCATCTTATCTCTAGACAATTCAGTCATTATGTTTGGAGATTTTAACTCCAAGCATACTGAATGGACATGCCGTTCTACCTCCCATAGTGGCAAGAAACTGCTTGAAATAACGCAGTCTCTTGACATTACTGTCCACAGTCCCCTTGGTGTTACGCACTATCCCGATAACACCGACCACGCCCCCGATGTACTAGATTTTGCGTTACTCAAAGGAGTTTCTCTCAACCTCAGGTCAATCGAGACACTAGACGATATAGGATCCCATCACCGACCGGTCTCCCTTATTCTTGGCCATCAGCCACCCCCCTAACACCAACGAAAACCTTCACTAATTGGAAGGGTTTCAAGGAGTCCCTAGCTAAAGCTCTGGACTCACAGGATTCCCCCATTTCCCTATCGTCGGACTTAGACTTAGACAGTCCCGAAAAAATCGACACCGCGGTCGATTCACTCTCAACCCTTATTAAATCCTCCCTTAAGAAGAATGAAAGGGTCGTCCCGGTTGCTAATAATAGTGGGCTTCCCCTACATATTAGCAACCTAATAAAAGCAAAAAAGCTGCTTTCCGGAGAGCAGCAAAATATCCCTGCCCCGAATATAGGCATACAGCCAATCGTCTTCAACGAGAACTCCGTTTCCGCCTCTCCGAAATTCGAGACCTCCAAAGGAGTGAAATCATAGAGAATATATCTCCCTCACATACAGCGTACTATCAGATGGCTAGAGCCCTCCATATAGACGCTACCACTCACACTCTCTCTCTCCCGCCCCGACGGTACGGTTGCCTTTGAGGACGATGAAAAGGCTGAGTGCTTTGCAGACAGCATTGCCGCACAATGCTCTCCTAGCTCTCAACCTGTCAACCCCTCACATATTCAGGCAGTGGAGGACGAGGTGCGCCACCGGAACTCACCCCCTACAGCCTCTGACCCTATCACTGTGTCCAATGATGAGATCTCATCCCTCATCAAAGGACTTAAGCCCAAAAAGGCTCCGGGCACGGATGTCATCTCCAACCAAGCCATTAAACACTTTCCAGAGCAGGTGTTAACCCTCTTATCTATTATCTTCAACGCCTGCTTCAATCTAAGTTACTTTCCCACTACGTGGAAAGAGGCAACTGTCATTGGTATTCCCAAGCCAGGCACGCCTCTTAACTTCCCCTCCAGTCATCGTCCCATTAGCCTCCTCAAGGCCATGGGCAAACTCCTCGAAAGAGTCATCCTCACTCGAATGAGGCACTTTCTATTTCCCACAGACGGTGACCCTCTTGTCATCGCCCACCAATTTGGTTTCCGAGCGAAACACTCCTGCCCCCAACAAGTTCACCGAATTGTGGAATATATCCTCGGCGGTTTTTATCCACTTCGTCAAATGACCATTGCGGTCTTTTTCGACATTGCCAAAGCTTTCGATCGAGTCTGGCATGAAGGCCTTATATTCAAACTATATAGAGTAGGTCTCTCCGATCGTCTAGTACGTCTTGTGGCCTCTTACTTACAACATCGTACCTTTCGTTTTGTTTCGTCACGAAGGCACGCTCTCCTCTCGGCGCCATCACCATCAAAGCTGGTGTTCCTCAGGGATTAGTACTTGCTCCCCTCCTCTACATCTTGTACACCAACGACATTCCAATCCCGTCGAAAGGTGTCCAGATCTCCCTCTTCGCAGATGACACTGCTATATACTGTAAAGGTACCACACTACCTTTCACACGCAACAACATCCAAAAGTCAGTCGATGACCTAGGAGCTGGGTTCCAAAAATGGCGCATCGAAGTGAACCCGGAGAAGAGCTCCGCAGTACACTTTGATTATAAACGACGCCGTATCAATCTGTATACGACCGGTAATGTCTTACACGGCCCCTATATTTGCGCATGCTAATCCCAAAATTATTAATGAACTTCAAATAGTTTTAAACTTCTTCTGTCGTCGAGCTACGAACGCACCTTGGTACGTCCGTAATGCCGACCTCCATCGGGACTTAGAAATCCCAACAGTACAACTATTCCTTAAAAAACTCTCCGAGAACTTCTTCAAAGCCTCAGAGTTGCATTCTAACAAACTTATTCGTGAGGCAGCTAATTATGCAGCCCCACCGCCCTCTCGCTATCGCGTCCGCAGGCCGAGGAACTCCCTCTCAAACACGCCTAATAAACTTTAAAACGACCTGAACTGCCTCCTGGCGGCTCAGGCCAACTCATAATTAATTTGCCTTAGTAGGCTCTCCCTCAGCGGCTCGTAGCCGACTGCACCCTCTTCTCCCAAAAGACGGTCGCTTCCGATCCGGCATAAGAAGCTTAAACAGCTGGTTGCCAGTCCCCACAGGCGGTTTTTAGCGGGTATCACTTAGGTCCCCGTAGGTAGATACAGTGAGTACAGCATAACCACGACCGACCGGCTGTCGTGGTATGCATAAATGCATTTTCCGCCTCCCTACGTAAAGGGTAGCCCTTTTTCCAATTGCTTCTGGGCGCAAAAAAAAAATATTTATTTATTTAACAATTTATGTACACACAAAATAATGTTACAATGAAGAAAAAAAAGATATTTTGTACAAAGGCACTGCTTATTTCATATTGAAATTTCTTCCAGCAGGCCTGATACTGGAAAAATTAAAAGAGACGCTGATCTAGTGTGCACTCTCATAATAAAATTTTATAATATTAATATACTTAACATAAAGTAAAGACAATATACATACATAAACACTCACGCCTGTCACCCAGAGGGGTAGGCAGAGACTATGGAGTTCCATCTGGCACGATCCTGACAGGCCTCTCTCGCTTCCTCCACATACATATACCTACGCATACACGCTCGTCGGTTAAAGGTGCTCTTGATTTGGCCCACCTTCAACACATCGCCAATTTGGTCGATAAACTTTCGCCTAGGGCAACCTTCCCGACTCTGCCGTTCACATCCGCAACATAAATTTTCTTTGTCACTCTTTCCTCATTTATTCTTTCTACATGACCAAACCACCGAAGCATTCCTTTCTTAATCCTGGTCACAACATCATCTTGCAAACCACACTCTTCTCTTATTAAACAATTTCTCCCTCTGTCATTCAGATTCATCCCTAACATACTCCTTAATGACCGCATTTCTACAGCATTTATTCTACTCTCGTGCTTCTTCTGCCACACCCAACTTTCACTACCATACATTAAAGTAGGCACTAACACAGCATTGTGAATTGCCATACGTGCCTTTTTGGACACATTCCGACTTTTCACAATAGAGTGTAGAGCCCCATTCACTCTATTCCCTGCATTCACTCGTCGTTCTATATCCTTATCATATCTACCATCCCTGCTAAACACACATCCCAAATACACAAACTCGTCTACTTGCTCTACCAACTCCCCTTCTATTCTTATTTCACATATCGTTTTACTTTCTTCTCTTTCAAAAACCATAACTTTCGTCTTACTTGCGTTCACTTTCATTCCCTTTTCTTTTAATGTCCTGTTCATTAATGTAACCATCATTTGCAACTCGGCTGCCGACGACGTAAGTATGACTTGATCATCGGCGTACAAAAGGCATTTGACGGTTGACTCACCCATTCTTAACCCGCATTCTTCTACTTTCAAATTTTCCAAACAACTGTCCATAAATAGGTTGAACAGCCACGGGGAAGCCACACAGCCCTGTCTGACACCTTTATGGATGCCAAACCAGTCCGAGTAGGCCCCGTTGATCCTGACACAGGCACTAGAGTCCCTATATAGAGACTTCAATGCCTGTATCAAGCCAGCGCTCAACCCAAATGAGTTCAGTGTTTGCCATAACACATCCCTATCCACTCTGTCATAAGCCTTCTCCAAGTCTATGAACGCACAAAATACTTTTTGATTTTTGGCCAAAAACTTCTCTGCGATCATGCGCATGGAAAAGACCTGATCCGTACATCCCATTCCCTTTCTAAATCCCGCTTGCACATCCCAAATTTTTCCATCAGTTTCTTTCATAACTCTTATACCACGGTAGTTTTCACAGTCCTGCTGTGATCCTTTTCCTTTATATATTGGGGTTATCACGGCTTTGCACCAGTCTCCCGGTACCCGCTTAAGTTCCCAACATAAATTAAACAAGGTGTACAGCAGGTCTGCTACCACTCCTTCTCCAGCCCTTAGCATTTCGAGAGATACTCTATCATAACCGGTAAAGACTATAAAAACAAATATCCATATAAACATAATAACTAAATACCACTATAAATACATATACACACATACACATACACACACATATATATATATATATATATATATATATATATATATATATATATATATATTACATATATAAATATAATAATATATTATATATATATATATATATATATATATATATATATATATATATATATATATATATATATATATATATATATATAATCATTGGGACGAAAAAGAAAGTTAGTGCTCTTTGACTCGCCTTTTGAACACGGACACTGTTTGAGCCTCTCGAATTGCAGCAGAAAGAGAATTCCATAACCAAACTGCATGTACTGTAAAAGAGTGAGAATAGGACTTAGTTCTAGAGGAAGGGAAATTAAGGAGGGTTTTTAAATGTGATCTGCAAACTGAATCGGGGGAGTGCGCAAAGTGGAATCAATCACGTAGATAGGGTGGTGATTTTGGATTGTATAGTATGTTAAAGAGGAGGCAAAGGATTTGAGTATTCCTGCGAAGTCGGATTGGGAGCCACTTGAGCTGTTTGCGATAGGAGAAGACGTGGTCATACTTTTTTAGCCCGAAAATATATCGAATACATAAGTTTTGCAACCGCTCAAGTTTGTTTAATTGCTCCTCACTCGCATCCAAATAACAGACATCAGCATAATCAAGAATCGGGAAAATAAGTGTTTGGACAAGAGAAATCTTCGTTGATAGCGGCAGAAAAGGTATTTTAAGGAATGAAAAGTATAATTAATTTTCCTGCTAATATCTGTGATATGTGCATTCCATGTCAACTTGCAATCCATGATGACGCCCAGATTCTTAACCGTTTCTGAAATGCTTAGTGGAATTCCATTAATTTGCAGAGTTGGCAGTGAAGAAAAGTCAAGTAATTTACTAGTAAACCTGGTGCCTATAATCATTGCTTGTGATTTTTTAGGGTTTATAACAAGTTCGTATGATCTAGACCACTTATCGATTTTATTTAGATCGTTATTTATTTCAAATAATGCTGAATTTGCTTCAGTCCCTAGAAAATGACGATACAACTGCAAATCGTCTGCATAGAGATGGAAGTTTGAAGATATCACCTGGGTGATACAGTTGATAAAGATGGAAAAGAGTAAAGGAGAAAGGACGCCACCTTGAGGTACACCCGTGGCTAGATTTCACCACTTAGATAAAGTTTCCTTGATACGAATACACTGAGAGCGGCCACGGAGGTAGGAATCAAACCATTGAATAGTTGAAGGAGACACATTAATAGAATGAAGAATGCTAAGAAGTACATCAAAATCAATAGAATTGAAGGCACTACTAAAATCTAGCAGCAAAAGTACCGTTAAATATTTGTGGTCTATACTGCACCGGATATCATCCGTTACGTTGAGGAGAGCAGTAGTTGTACTGTGACCATCCCTAAAACCGGATTGAAAAGTACTTAAGATATTGTTACGGTTGGTCTTGGTCAATTGTGTGTGGACAATATGTTCAAGCACCTTTGAAAGAAATGGTAAAATGGAAATAGGGCGGTAATGTGTTGCAGATGAAGGATTCGAAACTTTGGGTATAGGAATAATATGAGCTAACTTCCATGACGACGGAAAGCAACAAAAAGATAAAGAGAAATTAAAGATATGGGTAAGAATAGGGAGCAGAAAGGGAAGAATCAACGTAATCATTTTAGAGCAGATGTTATCATTTCCCATAGCAGTAGATGAAATTGCAAGGACGGATCGCATAGAATCATCTTCAGTAAGAGAAGTGAAATTAAATGAGGAATAATGACGTATTGGGCATTTGGATAATTTAAGTAGGGTTATTTATTAATTAATATACTATAACTATTTTTTTTATTTTAATTCGGCCAATGGCGATTACAAATCTCTATAACAGCTTCATATCCAGCTGTAAGATAAGATAATATAAAACAAGAAACTAATGTTTGCAGAAACATGTGTCACAAACATATAGCAAAGCCTATGTCATGTTCATATTTACTTAAAATGTCTTGAATCTCGTCACTGTCCATACGAAACAGCAGCATTAGTCTGGTGTTTTGTAAAAGCAATGTCCTCCCTCGTTCGAACTGACCCATAAGTTCAACATATTTTAACGAAATCACTGTAAATTATGAATATGATACAACACTAAATAGTGCTTATCTTAAGTTAAAAGCTTTCTAAAGTAAAAATTCTTCTCTGTATTAAGCAGGTCTGGGCAGCTGGGCAGTCTGTATTAATATTGCAATATCCGAAGCGCGTTCTTTTAAGAATATTTCACATTTCATTGTATGCAATTTCCTCATAGCGTAATTAATATACGCTATGCGGAAATTGCACACAATGAAATGTTCACATTTGTGAGAGGTTCCATTTTCTTATAGGGAAATGAATAAAATTCGTTGCTAAAATATTTATTTCGCATAGCACTAACAACCATTAATAAATAGTTTCTTTTCCCCTGTATGTTGTCTGTGAGAATTTTTTAAGCAAAATCTCTTTAGATGCGATTTGAGGATAGTATAATTATATAGTAAGTATGTAATAATATAATACAATATAATTATATTATATAGTATATATTATGTAGTTCAAATCTTTATTCGAAAAGACGTAATATTAAGTGACATTTAATCCATTTACGCAATTAAAAAAGGCAGCGACTGACTAAAGTACTTAGCATTATTTACTTTAGTCATTAATCTCAAGTATTATGTCTATATATATATATATATATATATATATATATATATATATATATATATATATATATATATGACGGCACCTGCACCGTTGCAGGTGCGGCAGCGTCGGTCTAGCTAGACAGAATTCTTGTAAGCGACACGTGTACCGCACACCTGCGGCATTGCACCTGCGGTGCCGCCCGTCCTGCTTGTATAAAACGGACGGAGCGGCCGCCGTTAAAGCAGTCTTGGCTCTGACGTGGAACGGTACGCTTGTCGTATTCCGTTACTAGTTTATCCTCGACTCGTTGGATAATTAATTCGTGTAAACGAATAAGTTATTGTTCCTAACTACAAAATTAGTCTCTGTACTATATTCAATTACCCTTTCTACATCAGAAGTAGGATAAAGTCCCCATTTTTGCCCACATATAATCTTCGAATAGTATGAGGATTATTACATTTGTGGAAGACTGTAATGCATTCCGCATTGATGAATCTGTTTTTATGTTAAATACCGTAATGAAATTTGCTATGCTACTTACGATATTTTCGTATCATTAAAGTGTAGAGAAAAGATAAAGTGAAATTATTTAAGCCAATTTTTTTTAATTTGTTCGATTTGTATTAAAAGTACCCCGCAAGTATTTTCATTATTTCTTGATGTACCTAAATATGTTAACAAATGTCGAAAGATGTTGGAGGCTTTCTAAATAACTTATTCAAGTTATGTTATAATTTGATAGTTCACGCGAAACATGATCATCATTTGCTATATTTTGAAGTTCAAAACTTTTAAGGAATGTACCAAAATAAAGAATTAACTTTAACACGTTATGAATTGAAAATGATAAGTGACATTTTTGTGTTCTAATGTGTTGATCAGTGTTGCAGTTTGTCCGAATATTGTGTCGACAAGATTGGGGTTTGATGTCGAGGGATTCGTAGAAGTCTCTACAACAATGATCAATGAGGAAGATGTTGTGACGGCTAATCGAACATGGTCAGGTACGGCCGAGCGCTGGTAAGATTGAGCCTACACTGCTACAGTCAGTAACTTATCAGCTGATCTTACGGCAGGGCAATTCAAGCGGTCGCCGAACAAATGGTGCTTCGGCGCTGTAAATGGACGTCTGAGGTCGGCTTTCGTAGATTTTGCGCAGTTGCCTCCTTCCCTTTGAAATATGTTGTGGTATTTGCCTCTACACATAGTTTCTGTTTTTTTTTTTGCAATGTTTTCAAATGTCATACAGTTGCCGTTTCTTAAGAGAATATGTGATGAATTTTGGAAGCTCGGAATTCCATGGTTCGCAATACATTTATCTCGATTTCTTTTAATTTTACAAAGCAGTGCAACGATTCGCTAGCGCTAGTACGGCTACGGCGCGACGGCTTGCTGGCGCGATTGTGGCACGAACGCAGCAGAACGAAAAGCTGGAGTGCTTTTGGCTGGAGGTAGCCATATTGGCGCGTTCATGAATTAAATGTAGTCTGGGATGGTCGACCGTTGTAATATTTAACAAGAGTTAATATCTGTTAGCAGGTGGTGATAACTGATAGAACGTATGCTGTTAACTGTCAACCGCACGAGGACGTGCGACAGCCAGATGTAGCCTTGTCTGTGTGTCTAGAAAATACAGAGAGGTTGCATCACTCTAGCGGAGTAATTCTTCTAGTCCAAGAAAGGAAGATGGTGTCGCTGAGAGGCTGGTTTGTTCTGCACTGGGATGTGTCGTGTTGCTGTTGGTTTGCATACTTAGGTGTTATCATGTCACCACTTGCCTCGCGATACACTTTTGTGTGATTGTGACAGGGACATGTTTGCGGTATGGATAGTCTGTAATTGTTCTATAGTGAATTGAAAAAAAAGAGAGTAAGAAAAAAAAGTGGTTCTTACTATCATTGCAGGGCGTTTGCCGGTCCAATGATATAGCTACAGGGAATAGTGATTCCGGACTAGCGAAAACAGTACTTGAAAAAAAAAGAGAAAATAGATAAGTTACAGACTAATCATTCCGATCTAGCATAAAGATGATTAAAGTTTTGTAGGGCTTACTGCCGGAACAAAACTGATTGTCGCCCAAATCTGAAGGGTCAATATGGACCGGACCAGACGCTGTTTTATCAGGATGATCGAACGATGTTTTTCTTTCTACAGATAAGTAAGATTGTGATGGAGCGCGTGCGAGGACGCACGCATGTCAGCATGGCCGTGACGGCACCTGCACCGTTGCAGGTGCGGCAGCGTCGGTCTAGCTAGACAGAATTCTTGTAAGCGACACGTGTACCGCACACCTGCGGCATTGCACCTGCGGTGCCGCCCGTCCTGCTTGTATAAAACGGACGGAGCGGCCGCCGTTAAAGCAGTCTTGGCTCTGACGTGGAACGGTACGCTTGTCGTATTCCGTTACTAGTTTATCCTCGACTCGTAGGATAATTAATTCGTGTAAACGAATTAGTTATTGTTCCTAACTACAAAATTAGTCTCTGTACTATATTCAATTACCCTTTCTACACATATATATATATATATTGTATCATATTGCTAATTTACATTTACAATTTTTAATTTATATATGATATAATATAATACAATGCTTATTTAAGTTAACGTCCCTATATTAAGCAGGGCGTAATGTTATATCCGAAGCGCGTTCTTTTAAGGATATTGCACACAATGAAATGTTTACATTTGTGAGAGATTTTATTTTCTTAAAGGGAAATGAATAAAATTCGTTGCAGTTCATCATTTATTAATTTTGATTATAATCTAAAATATTTATTTCGCATAGCAGTAACAAGCATTAGTAAATGGTTTATTTTCCCCTGTATGTTTTCAGTAAGCATTTTTAAAGTAAAACCTGTTTAGATGCGATTTTAGGTAAGCTCAAATCTTTATTCGGAACGACGTAACATTAAGTAAAATTAAATTTACGCAGTTTACGCAATTAAAAAGGCAGCGACTGACTAAATTACTGAGTATTAAGGACTTTAGTCATTAATCTCAAGTTTTATGTCTTAAATAATTAATGTCTAAAAATTGAAGTGCGGTTACACCACACTTCCATCAAAGAAGGCTACAGGTGTTGTGTTACCTCTGAGGACTAAAATGGAACGCCACACAGCCTGTTACCATAGTATAAAGAGCGGGAAGTACGTTATCTTCATACAAGCGCACTGCGCGCGGCTTGTATGTGTGCGCCATAGTATATATGAGGTGCCGCACGCACACTTAAACACAATCTCGGAATGTTTCTCACTACGCCAGTCTGGGCTAACACCGCACGAGGTTCGCGCGTTACGACTTTTGGCACCGCTAAATGAATGAAAAATGTGTGATAATCGCAGGAGAACGTATTGCTGTGTGTTTGGGTGTCTTAATAATTCATCGATTCCAGAATTGTCTCTTTTCAGATTACCTATTAAAAAGGACAGGTCACTTATTATAGCACATAATTTTTACTTGACGATGAGATACCTACTTACTTATTTTTGTTGTATTAGTTGTCTATCAGACAAAGGAAGAATAGTAACTAAGTATCTATTTACGGTTATAAAATCGTAATTAATTATATTTGCAAAAGTTATTTATAAGAATGCGGATATATTACACATTAAAGTTTAATAACAAGTCGTTTCGTAATAGTCGAAACCGAAGAAAGTATTTTTCTGTAGCTAATTTGTAATTTTGTAATTAATGTGATTCAATATATATATATATATATGCTTGTATTAATTAAAAATAAATATTAATATGGTCCTTTATGTGTGCAAATACTATATTATGCCTATTAAAAATAAAAAGTAACTAGAATATACTAAGTAAATAATTTAAACACGAGTTCACACACCGCCCCGCCGGTTTATTTTATCCCTTTTTTTATAAATAATACTACTCTGAATCTTAATACATCTCTGTATTTGTTAGGAAAACCATTTTTGAACTTTATCGACTAATGATCACTGAATTAGTTATACAGAGATGTATTATTTTTGGCAAGGGCCGGGCTTTAAACTAATGATTTGGTGACAATGACAACCCTGAGACAGTAGGCAATTATATCGCGGATTGGGCCGGAGACAGCCTACTTGGTGTCTTTATACTATGCTGTTACTATGCTGGATCCCCTTACCCTTCAGACCGACCAAAGGGTCAAATTGCAAAAGAGATTATTTTTTTACAATCCATTATCTGTTGCATATTGTCACACTAAACAGGCTATTTGCTATCACAGTGTTAGATGTCTTACACCCTTGACGCTGCTTCTTATCTAAAAATATGAGAAAGTTATACAGCTTTATATCGGAGGCCGCAAGACCTGAGCGTTACCCTAAGTCACCTCTTAAGTCATACACGAGATGAAGTTAGACTAAACTAGGGGACTTATTTAGATATGGAGGGAGAAATAAGTATAACGAAGTACTCTGGATAGAGCTCGTTTAACATAAAAGGCGGTTAGGGCTAAAGAAACATCATAGGATTGTTTTATACAATAAGGGTGACTAACAAGCACACAGGCCACCTGATGGCAAGCGGCCGCAACCCCTACACTTTTACATATATCTGATATTACAGGAGTCGTAGAAAGGAATAATAAATACGCCTGATTGGTAGTTGTTTCCTTTACTAATTTTACAGCACGAAAAGCCCCTCAATCATTATTGCAATCGTTTAAATAATATCACACAATGGTTGTAGCTACCCCTACTACCTATTCAAACTGAACCTAGCAACAGTTCGAATGTGTAAGAATTATACAATCCAAATACTTTTATAATATGAAAATAAGTAAACCACTGTTATAAATATTACTGATAAGTAAATTAATTACAATTGTTTAGCAAATGAAAATACTTATATAATATTCTTTACATATCTCACAAATTCTAAATTAAAATAACTGAGAAAATTATCTATGATAATTATTATGACAATACAATGACTTATAATCTATTTTATATTTGTAATTAAAAAATAATAATATAAAACAAAACTATAATTACACAATTATTATTTTAATGACTCATAATAGTAATTATTTAACAATCACTGATAACACTACGATTACGAATCAAAATGCAGATGCGTTGTAATCCTTGATGACAAATATGGAATGCATCTTTTTCGGTAAAAAGGGTCTGCCGTTCTCTACACCATCATATGAAACACAGCCGCATTAAGCCGCTATTTCACGCTGTTTTTCTGAGAGATGGTCTTTCCCCGGTCAAACCGACCTATCGTGCTGTAACCATAATATAGCTGCAGCATAGCACTATCACTTCAACACACCTAAGGATAGATATAGATACCTACATTCTATCTTCGATTAAAAATCAAATTCGTTGTCACCCCTTGAACATAGATAAGACAGAAGTAAGAGAAGATGTGGTCTCCTGTTTCCAAAACTTACAATACCAATTACTACTATTTAACGCTTGTGTTTCTGATGCGTAGCTCCTGCACGTACTGTAATGTACGTGCAGGAGCTACGCATCATAGTCTTTCCTTATAGATTATATATAGAGGATTTTGTCAAATTTGCCATGCCGGCAGTCTTTTCTGCCGACTTCCAAAAAGGAGACGGTACTCAATTCGACTGTATGTTGTTTTTTTTATGTGTGTTACCTCATAACTTTTTACTTGGTAAACCGATTTCGATGATTCTTTTTTTATTTAAAAGTTGTAGATACTTCTCGTGTAGTCCAATAAGAATTTGATCAAGGTTAGACCAACAGTTTTTGAGTTATTATTAATAACTTATATTGAAGTCGGCTGTACAACATTTTTAATTTTAAATTATTAGCTCTAACTTATAATAGTTTAGTTGGTCACGACACCACCGAAGAGAGAACAGGTCCAGAACTAACGGTTTAATGTATTTTAAAAGACATGGGTTTGAAACACCGCCAAATACTTGATTCTCTTGTTTTTTTTTGAAACACAGAAAAACAAGAGAGTTTTTCTGTGTTACAAAAAAACACATTATAGATTTTACACCGTCATCACATTGCAACAAATTATTTATGTGTTACTATTTCTTTTTTATAAGCTAAGGATGATAACCGAGAATACAGTTCACATGATGCTAAGTGGATGCTCTATAACTCATAAACATTACATTTATTCTAAGCTAGCTGTACCTTGCGACTTCGCCCGCGTGTTATTTAGGGTTTTATTCATGTTGCGCGGAAACCTAATTCTTTTTATAAAATATAAGTAGCCTAAGTTACTCCTTATAACTTCACCTATCTGACAGCCAAAGTCCCGTCGAAATAGGTCTAGCTGTTTCGGAGGTTAGCCGGATAAAACAGACAGAAAGACATACAGACATACAGACAAATATTTTTAAAAGTTGTGTTTTGTTATAAGTACCGTTAATACTTTCATATGCATTTAGTTAAAATCTGTTATTTTGACATTAGAAACAGACACTTCAACTTTATTTATTTGTACAGATTAAGACTGAAAATACAAATGCGTTGTCATCCCTGAGAACTATAATGGAAAATAAGCCATTTCCAGTGAAAATGGTGAGAGTAGGGAACTGGAAACCTTTCCAGTTCCCTACACTCACCATTCGAAACACAGCAGCATTCAGCTGCTATTTTACGTTGATATTCTGTGAGAGCGTGGTACTTTCCCGGTTGAACTGACCCCGTCGTGCTACAACCATTATACGAGTATAGCTGCAGTATAGCTCTACCAGATAAAGATCAATTAATATAATATAATATTGACATCAAAATAGATAGCAATTAAATTACATTAAAAAACCTATTTAACAGTTCTGTGCCAGTTTCACCTACTTGTTTTGATGACAATGGTAATTTTTAATCACACTAGAGATCAACTCTTTTTTAACATTAAGTATTAACGATAATATTACTGTAAGATAAGGTTACCCTTTAGTAATAATTTAGATCATAGATTATAGAGACATCGAAAATAGAATAAATTGCCACAACTGTGAAATGGCCTGTGTGTGGCTCAGGGTACACTCAATGAACTGGAAACTCATTTTAATTAAAGGAATTAGATGAATAGCTTATAAGATTGCAATTTTAAAAATGGTAAGGATTTTGATTAAAAAGCTATATTCATCCAACTGCTGGGCACAGGTTTCTTATTTCAAAGTGAGCGGTTTTTTCGTAAGGTTTAAAATAAAAACGCATTTATGAAATATGTGCTCAACATGACCTTAACAATAATAAGGTTTACATAGTTTTAGACGGTGTCATTATGGTTTCTCCAAGAAATATTTCAAATTGCGATTTTTATCATTTTCTTAACGAAGCAGTCATGATGGATTTACGTTTCTGACTTAATTAATTAGACTTAAAATAGATTATCAGAGTGTAAAACTCCCCTCTTCTTTCTTTCTTTCTTTAAAATCTATATCTATAAGATATATTACATATATCAAATTTACGTGACCAGTGTATTAACGATATGTTGATCTTTCTAAACGTTTAAATATAGGCCGTTTTATAAAGTTATGGCGTGATCGTCTTAGTTAGAACCCTTATTTACGTTGTTTTTGTATAGCAACCTAGTACTTTTCTAGCTAAGTGCCCCTTTACATCAGCCCAAATCAACTCAATGGGGTTTAATTCACAATGATAAGGAGGAAGTCTTAGGCCCAGTTTCTTTAACATATTTGTAGGTATTAATAACCATATTTTTCTATACGTGTTAGAGCCATGCTGCAGCTATATTAGTAGTATAGTTGTAGCACGAATGGGTCGGCTCGACCGGGGAAGGACCACGTTTGCACAGAATACCAGCGTCAAATAGCGGCTTAACGCTGCTGTGATTCGTATGGTGAGTGTAGAGAACCGGAGACCCTTTTTACTGGAAAAGAGGCATTCCATCTTAGTCCTCACGGGTGACAACGCATCTGCATTTTGATTCGCAAACAAGGGTAAATGTAGATGTCTATGGGCCACAGCAACCAATTACCATCAGATGGACCGTGTACTCGTTTGTCACACTATCCTATAAAAAAAATATTTTTTTCATTCACAGTAAAACTAGTCACCTAAAATTAAAAATTAAATTAAAATGATATACATTCCTCACTTACATGTATCTTAAATAAATTTAAAAAAATATTTTAATTTTATATTAAAATAAGAAAAGTTTTATTAGCAACTGTAATTGCTGTTTTTTAAATAACTTTAAAGTATACTTCGAAACAAGAAGTTTTAATTAAAACTGCTAAACAACATTTATATATATCCTATTTCCTATACATACATTTAGACGTTTCTTTTTCGGAATAGTAAAATTTGTTGATTTATATCTCGACTTACTTGGTTGTGGCTTTATTATTAACCACTCTTAATAAATAACAATTATCAACAAAAAATAATAATAATTAAATAAACAACAAAAAAAAACAAACATTTTCACAATTAACTTGTTAGTATCACCACAAGCGCTTTCCGAATGTTGGCGAACCCGTCTTGACCCTGACGTGTTTTTGCTGGAAAACGAGAAATTACGACAAATACAACAAGATGGAAAGAGATACATAATAGATTGTCAACTCCACAGTCGTTTTAAGGTAAATGATCTTTCGTATCCCGGCTAGTTGGCCGTATAGAGCATTCGAAAGCTGTTGGTAGTGCCTCATATGCTAAGGAACCCGTTCACGAAGACAGGGCTTAAGAAGGTTAAAAACATTAAATCGTCCCTATTCCATTGTATCAGGTTTACATTTCCTGTTTACAATCCCTTATTATTTAATCCTTCAGTTTAAATTAAATAAATAGCCACGCAGTGGTCGAAATTCGAACGTAATTCATTAAATTTTTATGTTTGTATTTCAAGCATGCTGTATTTCACTTTCAACTCTCAGTGAAATATGTAATGTATTAACTAGGCATTAATAAAATTCTGACAATCTCTACTCTGTGCGAATGTTTGTTTGTTATTTTGTTTAGCCACATAATAATGGTAGTGTAAGCATAAATAATGTATATTTACGTATTAATTTATAGATAAAATTTGAAAATTTGTAAAGAATTCTACGCTGTACCTATAGCTTAGGTGAAATTTTACACGATAAAAACTTTACATGAAGCTTAGGTAGAATGTAGTAGGACACCTTTTCTACTTGGAATAACGTCTTGGTAGGTACAGGTAGCACCTAATTATTTTTGCCCCCAAGCAGTAGCTCGTGCACTACTGTGTTCCACTCTGAAGGCTATAGAGAGTCAGCTTAATAACAGGATGTGAGGCAATCCATCTGAGTTCTAAAAGATGACAATGTATCTGTAGCTCTCTTTGTTGGAGATTGGCTGCAGGTCTCCATGGATTGCAGTAGTCATTTACCAGCAGGTGTACTGTAAGTTTGCTTGTCATTTCAGTGTTATTAAAATAAAATGCGTTGTCACCTCAGTAAACTTAAACAAGTACAATTTTATTTAAAGTCGCAGCATTTAATTTAATTGTACTTTATCAGCTGCAATATTTTATATCCAGAAACAATGTCTAATAACTGTAATCAAAAAATTCGCAGCGAATATGTGGTTTATTGCTTCATTAAAACTTTCTCCTGCGAGTATATTTGCTGTGATTTCAAGCATCTATTATAACGTTGTGTAAGGTGTTTATAAGTTTATTATGGAATTAAATATCAAACTGAAAAGCTACTTGGAGCTTTCTTAATATTACTGTGAATATTATCGGTGTTTATGATTATTAACATCCAAAGAGTATTTAAACTAGTAATAAAAATATTCTTTGTCGTCATCACCTTCTAAAAACTCTCGTCTCAACATGGACCTCACCCATTGTAGATAACAATTGAAAATGATAAATAAAAAATTTAAAAAAGTATGTGTGTCAGCTCCGACGCACGACAGGAGCTTACTCCTTACGAACGAATATATATGAAATTTAATATCAAATAACCGCATGTAGACAGTTGGTTGAGAGTTGTTATTTCTTTATGTAAAGTAGTACAACCGAGAGTACCCTGTGCTGAGGGCTGTGCAGAATAATTTGCGAACGACATTACGTAGTCATGGAAACATGAATACATAACGTAACGCATTACGTAACGTTTGATTTTACTCCCCATTAATTTTAATACCCCAGGATTATATATGAAATTCGATTGTTAAAGAGAAAACTCCAAAAATATTTGGCATACTTTTTACATGGTAGAGACATGCTGCAGCTATATTAATGGTATAATTGTAGCACGAATAGGTCGGCTCGACTGGTGAAGAACTATGTTCTCACAGAATACCAGCGAAAAATAGCAGCGTAACGCTGCTGTGTTTCGTATGGTGAGTATAGAGAACCAGAGACCTTTTTTACTGGAACCGAGCAATCCATCTTAGTCCTCACGGGTGACGTCGCTTCTGCATATTGATTCGTAATTGAGGATAGATGTAGATGTCTATGGGCCACAGCAACCACTTACCATCAGGTGGACTGTGTGCTCGTTTATCACCCTTATCCTATAAAAAATAGAGTGAAGGTGGTACAGATTATGTACAACATAAGATAATAAACCGGAATAAATTTAGTCTTATATCTCTAGTATGTGATTATAATCTATGATCTTATCAAACCAACTAAGCTGGAGTCTGAATGGCGAAGAGAGCTTGTTCGATTACAGGCTGTGAAACATTACATCTTAGTCTTTGGGGGTGACGCATCTCCAGACATTTTCTTCAAATTGGTTGCATGTGTACATGGATTGCATTAGTCACTTACTGTCAAATCGACTGTAAGTTCGTTTGTCATTTCAGTTTTATAATAAAGCCTGCAGACCGTGAACACGTAGAGAATCATACCTGTTACATCAGACTTTATAAACGACAACTCCTTGCAGCAGAACATGAATTGTTTCCAAGAATTATTCGTGAAGCTATTGATATTAAAAGAAAACTCAATTTCATTACAAAGGTTAATAAGTTGTAATCTAAACACAAGCGTACCAAAACTATTTAATAAAAACTAAAGGTAGGGTTAACTATGCGTATGATCAAAACTCCAAATGCCTTCGTCCTACTGTGACCTTGTGAAAACATGTGAGGAATTAAAATAAGTTAAAATTAAACGCTATAAAATCTATAATATAAGTTTTAAATGCCGATATTTTTTAAACGTACGGATTCAAATAATAGGCATTGCCAATAACTGTTTTGTGTATTTAAGAGCACTCGGAACGAAATTGTTCAGGTTCCCCTCGATGCAAGTTTCACGTACAGATTTGTCAAGTAGTTCGCAGTCGCATACACAATATAATTCAGTTAACTAGCCTTTTTAGGAATGACGTAAAGGATTAAAAGTATGATTATATCATATTTTATGCGTAGGCATAGCGTTATGCGCATAGTACAAATAACTTCAGTAGGTGGCACGAGTATCGTACCCACAAATTTACTTGAAAGTTCATCCTCCCATTTGTAATATATCGAAACAAAGTAATTTTGCTGAAGTATTAAAACATACGAAAATGATAGTGTGGGATGAAATAACCATGGCTCATAAGGATGGCGTAGAGGCTTTTAACAGTACTCTACAAGATATAACATATAAACAAGAAGTTAATGGGTGGTGTAACGGTTTTGCTGGCTGGACATTTTAGACAGACTCTACCAGTAGTGCCAAAAGGAACTAGAGCAGATGAAGTTAAGGCGTGTCTTAAGAGATCTATTTTATAGCCACTAATTAAAATCCTCAAGCCGTCGAAAAATATACGGGTATACTTAGGAGAAAAAGGGTATATTGGTGGATTTGCGAATCTCTTACTTGAAATAGGCAATGGTGATTACTCGATAAATGACGGAATGATAAGCATCCCTAATAAATTGAGCACAGTTTTATTTACGTTACAGGTATAAATATCCAAAATTTACCCAGATATTGCTCATATCCACGATAAGCCTATGGAATAGTTGTGTAAACGTGCCATACTAACCCCGAAAAGCGACCAAGCAGCGGCAATTAACAATATACTGTTATAACGTCTTTTGAGGGGGAAGAAATGGTGTATACGTCAATAGACTCTGTGGTCAACACAGATGACGCAATTACTTACCCTGTCGAATTTTTTAATTCACTGAAACCATGGAGCCTTCCACATCATAAGCTTATTCCGCGCGTGGGCATTTCAGTTATGTTGTTGCGAAATGTAATACCTCCTCAACTGTGAAACGGAACCAGACTAAAAGTAAAAGCGTTATTTTGTTTTTTTTTACTTATTATAAGCCAGTGCTTGACCACAATCCCACCTGATGGTAAGTGGTGATGCAGCCTTAGATGGTAAATCGCACTGTCTTATCGTAACAAAAACCTATTCACTCTTGCCTTGAAGACGCCTAGATTGTATTCGGACGGAAAGATAGACGCTGGCAAATTATTCCACTCCTTTGCTGTACGCATTACAAAAGACGAAGCAAACCGTTTGGTTCTAATGCGTGGGATATCGACAACAAAGGGATGAAGACCCGCCGACCGTGTCCGATGGTGGAAAGGAGAGGGAGGAATTAAGGCGTGTAACTCCGTGGCGTGTAGCACACTCACCGAAATGCATCCTATAGAATACCGAGAGACTGGCTACTCTGCGCCTGTGCTCAAGGCTGACAAGATTGGTTTCAACCAAATCAAGGTCACCAATGAGCCTCTTAGCACGTCTCTCCACTGAGTCCAATGCTGCCAGGTGGCATTTTGCAGCACCAGCCCATATGTGACAGCAGTACTCCATGCACGACCGGACTTGCGCTTTATATAAGGTAAGAAGCTGCCCCGGCGTGAAGTACCGCCGCACCCTTGCAAGGACACCAAGTTTCCTTACGGCTGCTTTGGCTCTGGACTCAATGAACCGCCCATAGTTTAGGTTCGGAGAAAATTCAATCCCTAACAACTGAAGGCGGTCAGTGTACTCCAAGGATACATTCCGGAAAGTAGGAGCCAAGGTGAGCGGGCTCCTTTTAGCGGTAAAAAGACACGCTTGTGTTTTGGAGGCGTTAAATCTCACGAGATTGGCACCGCCCCATTCGGAGACTGCCTGTAGTGTGAGACTCACACGCTCAACCATAGCCTCTCTTTCTGACTGGATTTGATCCCGACTGGCCCGGGCGCTTGCTTGGTATCTCTTTACATTTGTGCTGTCGTCTGCATAACCATAGACACCGGGAATGAGCAGATCATTTATATGCAGCAGGAAGAGAATTGCGGAGAGAACGGACCCCTGAGGAACACCGGCGTTAGTCGCCACAGTATTGGATTAGCAGCCATCAACGACGACTCGGAGAGACCGTTCACTCAGAAAGTCCTTCACCCAGATAATTAGGCCAGAGGATAAGCCGTACGCTGAAAGCTTGCCCAATAGACTAGCGTGCCAAACCCTGTCAAAAGCCTTCGAAACATCGAGGGAAACAGCAATTGCTTCACCACAGTTCTCGAGGGCTTCGCCCCATATGTGAGTGGCATACGCTAGAAGGTCCCAAGTTACTACTATAATTTCCAATTAGGAAATTTATATAACATTAAATAACATAAATTCTCATGTTACCCAGAGGACAAGGCAGAGACTACGGACTTCCATTTGGCACGATCCTGACGCACTCCTCTTGCATCTTTCTTTACTTTCTTTATCTTTCTTTCATCTACGAAAATATATACTCATCAAAACAGTGGCTATTGTTATTGAACGAAACTAGGTTTAACAAATTATATCGCGTTTAATTAACTTATTTTATATTCCCGTTTTAATTGCTTTACAGTACCCATGTTCACGGGATAAGAATATAAAATAACTTAATAAAGCGCTATAAAATCCATAAATAATAGTTTAATTCAATGTGCAGTGGCCGCGCTAATTTAAGATATCATTAGCTTAGTACGAGTATTATCAAATGTGTAATAAGTAAGTATTGTTGTGTTATTATTGTATGACTAGCTGTTTCCCGCGACTTCGCCCGCGTGAAATTAATTACGATTTAATTTTATGGGTTTTAATTTTTTGGCGCGGAACCCTAATTCTTTTCTTTTTCTAAAATAAAAGTGGCCAAGTTACTTCCTTATAACATTGGCTAAAGTTAGTATGCCAGTGAAATTCCCGTCAAAATCGGTCCAGCCGTTTCGGAGATTAGCCGGAACAAACGCACAGACGAAAATTATTTTTTTCTTTGTAATAAGTAGCATATATATTTTCATATGCATTTAGTAATAAACTGTTATTTGACATTACAAACAGACACTTCAATTTTATTTATTTGCATAGATTTTAGAATAGATAGAGGACTCGCCATACGTCGGGGAGGGCTATAAAGAAAAGCATAATTTTTAAGAGAGAGCATACTGCTTTACAAATTGAGACATCTTTTTTTTATTTTTGAATCCAATTTAAACTCTATCAAATTTATTGAAAAGGGAGATGAGATTTTGTTTTTTTTTTAGTATAATCTAACGCGTAAGCAGTATAACTATGAAACAGTATTTAGGTAAGAGGTACTTACCCAGACGGATTCGTAAACAGAAAGAAGTCCTATCATCAATAGAATCAAAAATAAATTTTTCATATTACTTTTACAACATCATTATCCTTAACTCTTTAAGACTTGATGACAAATTAGAAGACATATCATTGGGCCACAAACTTATTAGCCATAAATTAGATCGGTAGCTGCAGTTGGGCTAGTGCTTATGAGTAGTTATAGTTCCTGGCCCAATGGCATTGACCTTCACTTTCATCAAAAGGCCGCTGACGTTAGTGGTACCGCGAATGTGTGCGGAAGTGTTCCTGTGATCTGGCTGATTTACGGTAAAGGTGCAATAACAAAGGGTTTAAAGCGGTACGGGTTACCGCTTTAAATTCTTTGTTAACGCGGTACGTCTATTGGTCTAATAGGGATCATCCTGAGGATAAATGGAAACCAATTTAGAAATATTTTTTAATTTGGTTGCGTATATTTTTCTAAAACGTTAAAACTAACAAGTGCAACTTGGTCTAATATCAACTGATTAATAATTTTTAACAACATTTTTTGTATGTATAACTAAACAAATAAATAAAAAAGTACCCTGACTTACTGACTAATTTATCTACTCTTCAAAACATCTTCTTTTTATTGATTTAGTGCCCAAATTGAGATATACTAACATTTTATATTGCAAAATCGTCACATTCAACCGCGCCACCATTTTGCTGCGTACTCTATTAGGCAGCGCTATCGCCTCGATCGCGCCTCGACTTTATGCAGTGCTTATTACATTTAAGGAAGCAGAAGTAATGGATATGAAATTTATCAAAATGCTGCTGTGCTGCTGGTGAAGTTGTTCTGACTATGAGAATGAAGGTATATAGTACACTTGTGCACACAGTGTAGATGTGCAGTCATCGTTAAAAATGAGCGCTGTGACAGAAATTCGGTCTGGAGAACATTATCTTTTTAATGCACTCTTTATTCTTATATAACAGATTTTCCTCGTATGCAATTACATCTATAGCTATTTTACTTAATCGACCGACCGAAGTTTCGTCTGAAAGACATTATTATTAGTTTACAACCCTTAAAATAACAATCTTTTTCCTAAAAATCTAATAATCCCAGATTAACACCATTCCACAATTAAATGGCTCGAAACTAACAAAGAGATTTCAAGGCTTAATAACGTCATTATGTTAAATGCCTAAAGCCTCCGGATTAGAGGCTAGAAATTCCCGACTTTATTTAGGTAGTCTTGTTTTATCCTTTGTGGTTAAGATGATATCCAGGCGGCATCCCTTTTACACAAACATTAATCATTACAGCCTAATAAAAGTCCACTGCTAACATAGGCCTCTGCTATAATTCTTCCCATAGGAGGGATATTTTTCCATCATTGCAAAACTAGGCAGGCAAATTGAAAACCTCATAAAAAAAGTATTCCTCTGGTTTACCCTGGATAATGATATGTATAATATATATATATATATATATATATATATATATATATATATATATATATATATACATATGATGCGAATATTTTTAGATACATCTATTCTACTTATGTATACCACTGCCATGTCGAATGTTTTAGTTTTATTTCTAAAAATGAGAGCCTTTAAAACTACTGCAATTGACTTGTTATATAAATAACTGACCTGTAAGACTGCATTACGCAGTAAGCAGGAGTGTTATCAAGTCTGGGTTGCAGCTACGGCGATTCGGGATGTAAACACCAGCATGCTTAAAAAGAAGTATAATTTCGCTCCTCCAGGTCCTTCAAAAGAGTTATTGCCAAGGCAAAGTCAGAGCACATAGGCAGAATTGGCGAGAATCTAGTTCGCCTTCCTTCGAGAACCTGTGCATTCTGGTCTCTCGCCAAGGCTGTCCAAGGGAATTTCTGTAAGCCATCACTACCATCTCTGCACAGGGAGGACAACTCACTGGCCCAAGCCGCAAAAGAGAAAGCCGACCTTTAAGGCTCCCATTTTGAGTCCAAATCGACTCATGATGAGGGGGGTAAAACACCGCCAACCATCACGCGGTGTGAGTACTCCATGCCGGATGTGCTGTTCTCACTGCGCTCGGTTCGCAAAACACTCCTCTCCCTGGACATCCAGAAGTCGAGTTGGCCTGACGGAATCCCCCCAATTGTGCTGAGGTCGTGTGCTCCGGAGTTGGCACCGATCCTAACGCGTCTTTTCCAGTACTCCTACTCCCAAGGCGTAGTCCCGAATTCATGGAAGACAGCTTTTGTCCACCCAATCCCTAAAAAAGGCGACCGCTCAGACCCGTCCAACTATAGGCCTATCGCGATCACCTCCTTGTTCTCCAAAATAATGGAATCCATTATTAACTGCCAGTTCATGCGGTACCTTGAGGATCACCAGATGATTAGTGACCTCCAATACGGTTTTCGTCGGGGTGGATCAGCTGGTGATCTTCTGGTCTACCTGGCCATAGATGGGCGGAGGCAGTAGAGTCCTAGGGGGAGGCGTTGGCCGTTAGTTTGGACATTGCGAAGGCCTTCGATCGGGTTTGGCACAAAGCGCTTCTTTCGAAGCTCCCTTCCTATGTGCTTCCCGAGAAATAGTGCAACTGGATCACCAGCTTCCTTGCAGATCGGAGCATAAAGGTCGTTGTAGACGGTGCATGCTCCGACTACAAGCCTATTAACGCTGGTGTTTCACAAGGCTGTGTGCTATCACCAACGCAGTTTCTTCTGCATATCAATGATATGTTGCTAACTGGTAGCATTCATTGCTATGCGAATGACAGCACTGATGATGCTCTATACACCGGCCGTGCCAATATTTCTCGGGAAAACGACGCCGAGTACCGGAACAAATTTGTGTCTGAAGTCGAGTCTATGCTGAACAAAGTCTCGGATTGGGGGCGACTAAATCTAGTCCAGTTTAATCCTCAGAAGATACAAATTTGCGCGTTTACTGCTAAAAAGAACCCCTTTGTCGTATCTCCTCAGCTTCAAGGCACTCACCTTCTTGCCTCAGCCAGTATCGGAATCCTCGGCGTCGACATATCGAGTGAAGTGCAGTTTCGTGGTCACTTGGAAGAGAAGGCCAAATTGGCCTCTTAAAAGCTTGGCGTGCTTAGCTGAGCAGGACAGTATTTTATGCCAGCACACCGTCTGCAACTTTTCAAGGCGCAGGTTCGGCCTCACATGGATTACTGTTTCCATCTCTGGGCGGGGGCTCCCCAGTGCCAGCTCCTTCCACTTGACCGAATCCAGCGCAGAGCGGCTCGAATCGTCGACGACCGGGTCCTTTCCGATCGGCTCAGTTCATTGGTACTGCGAAGAGATGTTGCATCCTTTTGCATTTTCTTTCGCATCTACCACGGGGAGTGCTCTGAGGAATTGTTCGGATTAATCCCAGCCGCCAAATTTCATGAACGCACATCGCGGCAGAAATCCCGATACCATCCACACCATTTGGATGATTGGCGGTCTACCACTGTGCGATTTAGAAGATGTTTTCTTCCTCGCATGACTTCCTTGTGGAATCGATTACCATCAGCGATTTTTCCAGACCGATACGACTTAGGGACCTTCAAGAAAAGAGCGTACACCTTTTTAAAAGGCCGGCAATGCATCTGCAATTCCATCCCTGGTGTTGCAGTTGTTCACGGGCGGCGGTAGTCACTTACCATCAAGTGAGCCGCATGCTTGTTTGCCCCCTCTCATATAAAAAAAAACTAGATGGAGACCTGCAAGACATGCTGTAAGTCTATGGATGCAGGTGGCTCAGGACCGTGCTTTGTGGCATTTCTTGGGAGAGGCCTATGTTCAGCAGTGAACTATTAAAGGGCTGTAATAATGATGGTCGTGATGATAATGACAAACAACCATCGTTATTGAACAATAAGGAAGCAAATTTAGCGGAAATTAAATTAACATGGAAATAGAATTAATATTTTTAATAAAAGGCGATTTTTGCACATGACAAACAGTCTGAACCGGCACTCTCATAGAATATTATAAAATTGTATTCTATAGGCACTCTATTTGTAGGCCATGCTAATACTTCTTCAGCCATATTTTTATTTTGGATCAGCTGCTGCTACCGAACATGTTTTAAGTGTTTACTTCCAAAATTTTTAAAAGATGTACTTTATAAATAAAATGTTGTTGTCACCCGAAGATCACTAGACAAACACTAAGTCATTATAATGTTATGTACTTCTCAAACAAAGATTATTATTAACAATTTACATGCATATGTGTTTACATTTTATCGTATTTAATATAAAGTTAGGGTATGAAACAACGCGGCAATAGAAAAGCATATTTAATCGAGCATTGCCAGTCTTCTCAAATTGCTATGAATTTCTTTGTCTACGTTCCCGAAATCGTTATTGAACTCTTGAAGGTGGAAAAATACTTTTATAATATATTATATCTCAGGTAACCTTTTCTGAATATAGCTTGTTTGAAATTTGATATCACCCACTTTTAGATATCCACATAGTAAAATATAAAATTAAGGCCTAAAAATAATAAAAAATGCGGATTTTTGTATAAAATTAGGGTAACGAACGAGCTCACAGTCCACCTGATGGTAAGTGTATGCTGTGGCCTATATACACCTTGTACATCTATACTTGATTTAGGGTCAAAGAGCAAAGACGTTGTCACCCCTCAGGATTAAGATGGACTGCCTCGTTTCTAGTAAAAAGGCCTCCTGTTCTTTACACTCACGATAAGAAATACAGAATTAACCTGCTATTTACCCCTGGTATTCTAAGAGAGCGGGGTCCTTCCCTGTTGTAGCCGATCCATTCGTGCTTCAACCATAATATGGCTGCAACATAGCGCTGCTACATATAACACAAAGAACTTCACTATGAGCAGCTCCATATATTCTATAAACTACTTGACTGGTTAAGTTGTTATTAATGGAGGGTAGTGACAGTGTAAGATAATCTGTCACTCCGTCCTTTCCGTGCCTGTCGTAATATCTATATAAACCGAACGGGGCAAAAATCACAAAAAGGAACGCTAATGACGATGGATTTAAGTTTTATTTTTGCTTGTAAATATTCTGCGAAATATTTTATTCTAAAATATCAACAAGGGTTCACTTATTAAAAGGTTACAACAAACTGTCCAACTAAGCTAGCGAACGATACGAAGTTACTGTAATGATTTCATTTTTTTTTAATTCAGTGGGATTTTCGAGTGTATAATTTTTTTAAACATGTGCTTTTTAATATACTATTCATTCATTCATTGACACATTCATTATAGCTTCTCAAAGTTAACTGCTAAATATATGACCCTTCTTATATTGCCACTTAAGAGGGATAATTGCCATGTTTGCCACGATCGGTGGACGAGTTGGCAACTGCAGTTTCTTATTTTCTAGTTCTAATTAAAAGAAAGACGCTTCTGTCCATTTCCTGGATCGTTTCTTTCTGTCATCTTTTGCAATACCCACGGAAAGATTAGGGGTAGTGGATACTTTTCCGCCGCCGCTACATCGATAACTTTTATACTACGGTTCTTCTTATTTATATATAAATAGCTGTCCTGGCAAATATTGTGCTGTCCTTCTGATGGGTGGCGCGATGAGTTTAAATCTAAATTCACTCTGAACTTTCTTACCTATGGGGATACACTCTCTATTCCCTCAATTGCATAGACCGAAGAAACGGAAAATCCATCATTATCATTACAGCCCTTCACAAGTCCACTGCTGAATATAGGCCTCCCCCAAAGAATGCCACAAAGCACGGTCCTGAGCCACCTGCATCCATTGACTTCCTGCATGTCTTACCAGGTCGTCACTCCATCTCGTGGGGGGACGCCCTACACTTCGCCTACCGGTATGAGGCTGCCACTCGAGAACCTTTCTTCTCCATCGGTTGTCGGTTCTTCGAGCTATATGGCCGGCCCACTGCCACTTCAGCTTACTAATCCGTTGGGCTATGTCGGTTACTCTGGTTCTACTGCGGAAAACCTCATTCCTCAGTTTATCACGCAGAGAAACTCCGAGCATAGCCCTCTCCATAGCTTGCTGAGCGACCTTGAGTTTCCTCATACGGCCAGCTGTGAAGGACCACGTCTCAGTTCCGTATGTCATTACTGGCAACACGCACTGGGTGTACAGTCTCGTTTTCAAGTTTTGAGGTATACCTGACGAGAAGATGTGGCGTAATTTCCCGAACGCTGCCCAACCGAGTTGAATCCGTCGATTGACCTCTCGGTCGAAGTTGGACTTACCAAGTCGGACTATTTGTCCCAGGTAAACATACTCGTCAACAACTTCGAGCTTAGTGTTCCCAACAACTACCGGCATAGGTGTGACATGGACATTAAACATGATCTTTGTTTTGTCCATGTTCATCTTAAGACCTATCCGTTGGGAAACACTATTGAGGTCATTGAGCATAATGCTTAGGTCCTCCAGCGATTCTGCCATAAAGACTATATCGTCGGCAAATCGAAGGTGATTGATGTACTCGCCATTGATGTTGATACCGTATCCTTTCCAGTCCAGAAGCTTGAAAACGCCTCCAATGTAGCGGTGAAGAGTTTCGGGGATATGACGTCACCCTGTCTTACACCTCTCTGCAATTGGATAGGTTTCGTACTCTGGTTCTGTACTCGGATAGCCATCGTAGTCCTACTGTACAAGCATTTCAACACTTCGATATACCGACAGTCAACTTGGCACCGCTGAAGGGACTGCAGCACCGCCCAAATTTCGACGGAATCAAAGGCTTTCTCATAGTCCACATACGCCAGACATAGTGGCAAATTGTACTCCTCGGACTTCTGTACAATTTGCCGTAGGGTATGTATGTGGTCTATGGTGCTAAAGCCTTTTCGGAAACCGGCTTGTTGGGGAGGCTGGAAGTCGTCAAGTCTGCGCGCGAGACGATTCGTAATGACTCTCGAAAACAGCACGTAGACGCGGCTCAGAAGGGAAATCGGTCTGTAGTTCTTCAAGAGAGCGTTGTTGCCTTTCTTGAAGAACAAGACCACCGCACTTCTGCTCCATGCCTCCGGTGTAATGCCACCATGGAGGACGGAATTAAAGAGCTTCTGAAGTACTTCAAGTACCGGTTTTCCACCCGCTTTCAGAAGCTCCGCTGTAATTCCATCTTCGCCTGGGGCCTTGCTGTTTTTAAAGTGCTGGAGAGCCATTCTAATCTTGCTCAGACTGATGTCCGCGATATCTTTGGAATAGTTTCGGATAAGATTCGCTCTTGGATTGTTACTCACACTTGCGTGTGGCTCCAACGATGACGTGTACAGCTGCCCATAAAACCTCTCAATCTCACTCAAAATCTCAGATGCCCCGGAAACTATGCTGCCACACTCGGTCTTCAGCTTTGACAGTTGGCTCTTTCTGGCAGACAGATCTCTGGCAAAGACTTTGGAGCCTTGGTTTCGCTCGATCGCTTCTTCAATACAAGCTGTATTGAAGTTGCGTAAGTCCTGCCGCATGCGTTTGGAGATCTGTCTGTTCAGTTGCCTGTATACTGTCAAATCTGTTAAAGAATGTAGCTTCATCTCCTGTCTAACAACCATGAGATTGAGAGTGTGATCGGAGAGTTTTTGTGTTCTTCTGCGGCGGGTCTTGCAGAACTTAGCTCCGACCGCATGGACAGTTTCCACGAGCTTGTCATTCAAATCGTCCACTTCATTGCAGCCTTCTAGGCACTGAAAACGGTTTTGTAACTCGAGCTGAAAGGTTTCGGTACTTCGGATTAGAGCACGAGGGGGACGGAGCGTTGACTTCATCAGACGAGACCTTTTAAACTTAACATTTAGGTTCAGTGTGCATCTAACCATTCGGTGATCGCTGCCGGTTTTTACCCTCGCGATCACTGAGACATCACTGAACAGTTGTCGTCTGGTCGTCATAATGAAGTCAATCTCATTTTTTGTCGAACCGTCGGGGCTCGACCAGGTCCACTTTTTTTGGGGCCGCTTCTGGAAGAAAGAGTTCATCATAAAGAGTCCCTCTTTCTCCATGAAGTCGGCCAGCTGCTGGCCCCTTGGCTTCCGTTGCCCTATTCAAATTTCCCCACTTTCAGCTCATCGTTCTCTCTTGTGCCTAGTTTTGCATTGAAGTCTCCCATTAACACCGTATATTGGGTTTTGGAGGAATGCATGGCTCTAGAGATATCCTCATACATTTCCTCCACCTCCTCATCGGGGTGTGCCGAGGTTGGTGCGTAAACCTGTATGACCTTCAGTGAATACCGTTTGGTGATTCTGAGTATAAGGTACGCAACCCTCGTCGACACACTCTCAATCTTTACAACGTTCTTAACGAGAGACTTGTGGACGATAAATCTGACACCTCCTTGGGACAGATGGTCGCCCTCCCGGTAATAGAGCAAGTTGCCGGATTCGAGGATTACCGTGTCCTCCCCCTCTCTTCGGACTTTGGATAATCCTATAATATGCCAGCGTAACTTGTCTATCTCTTCTTCCAGCTCCACAATCTTTTCATCAGTCCTCAGGGTGCGTGCGTTGTATGTTGCCAGGTCGAGTCGTTGTAGGTGGCAACCGAACCTCCACCGGAGATTCTTAGCACCCCCTGCCCCGCCGTTACCATGGTCGCCACCGTAGCCAGGAATAGCGGGGCCGCCGGGGACTGGGGGCCGTCTCTTCGTTACTTTCATTATGGGGGGTATATTGCCATAGTTGCCACGCTTGGCGAGCGGGTTGGCAACCGCAGTTTTTGATTGTATTTTGCCGTTACCAGGAAGATACTGTTGCCCATCTCCTGCCTGTGTCCCTTTGTCGCCTTTTACGACACCCACGGGAAGATATGGGGTAGTGGATATTCTTAACCGCCACTACACGGCATAACGACTATACGGCCCCAGTTAATAAGTGAATGCTGTGATCCATAGGTTACATGTGTTATCAAAAATCAAAATTTGTAACTTTGTCACCTCTGAGAAATGAGTTAATATGTCAAAATACTATTGACCGGGGTCCCTAGTTTGTCATTCACCATATAAAAACAAATTAGCATTTTTCGGCTATTTTACGTTGGTATTATATGATTGTGTAGTTCTTCCTGTTAGATGGATGGATGGTTCTCCTATGGATCCCTCAGTTCGTTCTACAACAATAGCTTCCATTCAATCCATGCCTTCTCCTCCTATTCCTTTTTTTCACTTTTTACCTGTGACTGAGGATGAGATCCAGAAATCAGTATTAGCTATTAAATCCAAGGCTGTGGGTTGCGATGAGGTTAGTAAGGTTATGATATCCATGATCCTTGAGTGCCTTTTGCCTGCAATCACACACATCGTAAACTTTTCCCTTGACTCAGGCCAATATCCTACTCAGTGGAAAAAAGCATTTGTGCGACCACTTCCTAAAATACCTAATCCCTTATTACCTACCCATTTTAGACCAATCTCAATTTTGCCATTTCTATCTAAAGTTCTGGAAGCCTGTGTTCACAAGCAAATCTCTATGTTCATAACCAAACATAAACTGCTGAATAAATATCAGTCAGGCTTTCGCGCAGGTCACAGTACTACCACTGCCTTGATAAAAGTCACAGATGACATTCGAATGGAAATGGATGAGCAGAAGCTTACAGTGGTAGTGCTTGTTGATTTTTCAAATGCTTTTAACACAGTCAACCACGATATCCTTAAAGCCTTCCTAGCTAATCTTAGATTCTAAATCCCAGCTTTGGAATGGTTTTCATCCTATCTTCGCGGCCGCCAGCAATCAGTTCGAATAGGACAACAGTCTTCTACATGGGCTGACATTGAAACAGGCGTGCCGCAAGGCGGAATACTTTCTCCTATAATGTTTTCTCTATTAATAAATTCTATTACTTCAGTTCTCAACTGTTCGTACCATCTCTATGCAGATGATCTTCAGATCTATGTGCAATCTAGTGTTAATGACCTTAACCATAATATTAACAAAATCAACCTCAACCTTGATGCCATAAGAGATTGGTCATACAGACATGGTATTTCGGTTAACCCTTCCAAATGTAAGGTAATGGTTATAGGTAGTAGCAGAATGTTAGCCAAGATTAATAACGATGATCTTTCTCCTGTATTTTACAATGGAACATTGCTGCCATTTTGTAAATCTGTAAAAAATCTTGGCTTGCATATGTTCAATTAGGGAACATGAATAAAATAGGCGACTCACACGATAGGCAAATTGTATATTTAAAAGGAATAAAAAATACAAAATATTTGGTGGCGATCGGGTCGCGAGCTAGCGGCGAGTGCCGGTCTTAGGCGCGGTGGTGAGAAACCCCCACGCACTTCACATACTCCCCGCAAACACCGTCGGTGCTGTCGTAACGGCGCCGACATACTCCCGGCGGTGGAAAGCTTAACAGCTTTCAAGATCTTCCAACTCATCGGGCTTCGGTAGTAGGACGATTCTGTTTAGGGCGCGCCGCACAATTCCTCTTGCAGTGTCTATATCTGCGACGCGTGTCAATCCGTCAGATCCCGTGAAGAGTTTTCTTACACGTCCGAGACGCCAATAGAGCGGTGGAGCGTTTTCCTCTTTCAAGAGGACTAGGTCGTCAATTTGTAGGCTCTCTTTGGACTTCGTGCGCCACTTCGTCCTCAACTGCAGCTCCGCAATGTACTCGTGGCTCCAGCGTCGCCAAAAGTGTTGCTTAAACTGCTCGATGCGCTGGAATCTGTCGAGACGATTGGCATTAGCGGATTGTAGACACGGAGATGACAGTGAGCTTAGTGGTCTACCAATAAAAAAGTGGCCCGGAGTTAAGGGATAATAGTCAGTGGAAGAGGAACTTAATGGACATAGGGGGCGGCTATTTAGGATACATTCTATTTGTGTGAACAAAGATGACAATTCCTCATAGGTTAGGTGCGTAGTCCCTAATATCCTAGCCAGGTGGAATTTGGCTGACTTTACACCGGCTTCCATCAAACCATTGAAGTGAGGAGCGTATGCAGGCGAAAAACAAAATTCAACGCATTCGTTAGCGGCAAAATTAGCGATAGTTTTGGCATTAATTTCAAAAAACTCTTTAAGTTCCTTTGAAGCAGCTACAAAGTTTCCACCATTGTCGCAGAATATCTGCTTTGGTAGCCCTCTCCGTGAAACAAAGCGTCTCAAAGTTAATATAAAAGCATCTTTGGACAGCTCACTAACAGCCTCCAAATGGATGCACTTATACCTAAAACATGAAAATACACAAATAACATTTTGTAATTTTACAACCACGACCTTTGCGATCCGTGACCATAAATGGCCCAGCGAAATCAGTCCCTACTGTAATAAAAGGAAAGTCAGGCATTAGTCTTTGAGCAGGTAGGTTGCCCATTATGTTTTTCATAGACTGACCCTTAAAACGCCTACATACGGTGCAATTATGCACAGTACGTCTAGCCAGACTTCTTCCACTAATGGGCCAAAAACGCGTTCTAATAGAAGCCAGTAAGGCTTGGGGCCCTAGATGTAGAAGCCGTACGTGTTCTTGTTGGAATAAAAGTTGAGTAAAATGGTGTTTAGAGCTTAACGACATGGGATGCTTCATATCGAAACTATATTCAGAAGCCTGAATTCGACCACCTACTCTTATCACTCCTTTATGTAAAAATGGATTAAGTGCCGAAATGTGCGACTTAGGACTTAGGGAATTTCCTTTTAATAATAAACCGTATTCTTTAGGGAATGCCTCTAATTGGGAAATATACACTAATGAATTAAGAGTTTTATTGAGCTCGGCGGTAGTTAAGGAACCTGTAATTTTAGTTTTAGAATTTTTACAGTTATTAATAAATCTATGTACATAGGCTAAAATGTGTTGTAATTGTTTTAATTTAGAATATTTGTTAAAGTTAATAATTGATTGATAATTATCACAAATAGCAACTGGATGTGCTTTAACTTCCGGCAAATTCTTCATCTCAATAATAGTCTGCGACTGCATAGAAGGCCACTCGGACTCTGGCAACGATAAAAACTTAGGTCCATACCACCACATATCACATGCAGCGATCTGTTGTGGGTTCACGCCACGGGATAGCAGGTCAGCTGGGTTGTGTTCTGTAGGAACGCGGTGCCATGAATTTGCGTCAGTCAACTCTCGGCGACTCTGTTGGCAACGAATGCCTTCAAGTAAGAAGAACCGCAGCGCAACCAACTAAGAACTACGCTCGAGTCAGTCCAATAGACATGACGCGATATTTTACGTCGCAAGGCTTTGGTCACAGATAAGCTCATTTCAGCTGCCAGAAGAGCACCTGAAAGCTCCAAACGAGGAATTGTAATAGGGCTGGATGCTGGGGCATCGCGAGATTTCGCACATAAAAGTTGGACATGTATTTGTCCTTCTTTATTTGTAGAGCGAAGGTGCAAACATGCACCATAGGCGCGTTGCGATGCATCGCAAAAACAGTGGATTTCAGCAGAGACTGGATATTCTATTGATACCCATTTAGGTATATTTAGTGAAAAAAGGCATTTAAGTCCATCAACAAAAGGTCTCCAGACATCGACAATATCCTTTGGAGCGGGCTCATCCCAGTCCAATTTGAGAGACCATAAGGTCTGAATTAAAATTTTGGGAACGATAGTGGACAAGGATAGGAGGCCCAAAGGATCGAAGATCTTGAAAGTTGAAGAAAGTATAGTGCGCTTAGTGACGACCTCAGACTGATCCACTGCAATGGGAAAATTAATGCTGTCGGTCGAAGGACTCCAATCTAGGCCCAGCGTATTTGTAGACTGACTCAATGTCAGGTTGCCGGATGACTGGACAACGTCTGAAGGCAGTAAAGAAGGTAAGTTGGATCGGTACTTACGTAAATCAAAACCAGCCATAGAAAGAGCCACATGTGTTGATTTCTGTATAGACCGTAATTGATCTTCATCATCGCTAGAAGTTAGTAAGTCATCAACATATATGTCCTCCTGTATGACTGCCTTAATAACGTCATCGTCACACTCCTCGCCCACTTGCCAGAGACACCTGGTGGCAAGGAAACTAGCGCTAGCAAATCCGTAGGTGACCGTGTTAAGCCTGAGTGTCTGTAATGGTTTGTCCTCCGCATCACGCCATAAAATCAGCTGTAGGTTTCGGTCAGACTCATCTATTAAAACCTGCCGGTACATTTTTTCAATATCCGCTGACAACACATAACGATATTGCCGGAACCGGATGAGGATATTGAAAAGAGAGTCTTGAACTGTAGGGCCTATCATTTGAATGTCGTTTATAGACAAACCAGATGAAGTGCGAGCTGATGCGTCAAAAACGACGCGTAGACGTGTTGACTCACTGTCTTCACGAATGACAGGATGATGCGGAACAAAATAGGCAAGCTCAGGTCGGTCTACCTCAGATATTGCTAGATGTCCTAGTTTGTGATACTCCTCAATGAAATCAACATAGGCGGACTTAAGTTCCGGTTGCTTGCGAAAGCGACGTTCCAGGTTTATAAATCGCCGCCTGGCCATGAAATAGGAAGTGCCTAGGCAGTCTGGTTTGTCGATCAATGGCAGCTTGACACAAAAACGACCTTCTTCAGTGCGTTTTGTGTGCTGTAAAAAATGTTGTTCGCAAGCTTTCTCTTGGTCTGTAAGAAGGGGCCTTTGTGGCAAGCTTTCAAGCTCCCAAAACCTCTTCAAATCATTGTGAAGCTCAACTAAAGTATTGTTGCTTTCAATACTTACAAAATTACATTTCACTGGGGAATTTAAATTGAGATTGTCATTTTGAATATGGTGCATGGGACCTGCGATAAGCCATCCTAATTTAGACTCATGTAGAATAGGATTTCCTTTGCCTAAAGAGTGCTGTTTGGTTCCAATAATGGACCAAAATAGGTCAGCACCGATGAGCAGTCCTATGTCAGACGGCTCATAAAAGCTGGGGTGTGCTAATGCAAAGGACTTCAGGTTAAGGTGTGTAATAGACACAAGAGACTTAGGTATCTTACCTGATATTTGAGGTATGACTAAACATGACGTCATAACGCTGAAAGAACCTACCTTTGAATGAATTCGAACATTGCAACGTTCAGCATTAAGCTTGACAATAGTGTTACATATGCCGACCACATTCCTAACATCAGACGTGGAAGAAGTTAAATTTAACTTTGATTTAAGTGCTTCTGTAATAAAGCTAGACTGACTACCGTTGTCTAAGAGAGCTTTAGTGGTAATGTAATTGATTGTTTTGGGATTAAAAATATCAACCAAAGCCGTACATAGTAGTGTCTCAGAAGCAGAAACAGCTGACATTGAAACTGGCTCAGAGACTGCAACATTAGTGACTGCCACATTGGTATCAGAATCCGTAGGTTTGTGTAAAAAGGTATTGTGACGTTTTTTGCATATTTTGCACGTACCTGGAAGCTTGCATGCGCGCGTATTATGCCCTTTGCGCAAACAGTTGGGACACAACTTTAGCTCGGACACTAATGAAAGTCTATCATCAATAGATTTCGATTGAAATTGTGAGCACTCATAATTACGATGACCTTGACCACAGAAAATACACTTGTGAGAGGCAGTTGATGATGAGTCGCCCTGCTCAGCGCTGACGAATGACTTAGTATGAGAAACGGGATTTTGTTTGACGCCTTGATTGTGATTCGGGTTTGACTTTATATTTTTGTCTTGTTTACTGCGATAAACAGACTCTAAAACTTCAGCGCGGCCCTTAATAAAAGTCATGAAATCATCTAGGCTAGGCATATCCGAAGAATTAACATTAGCTTGAATGTACTTCTCCCATTTAACACGCGTGTTGCTGTCTAATTTCGCTGAGACTATGAATATGATCAGGGTATCCCAATGATCAGTTGGCTGTTTTAAAGTATTTAAAGCACGTAGGTTTTTTGTGACGTGGTCTACTAGAAATCTTAATGACTTGTCAGACTCACGCAACGGCTCAATATTAAACAAAGATTTCAAATGATTATTTATTAATTGACGAATATTATTAAAACGCTCACAAAGAAGACTCCACGCCTCAGGATAATTATTGTCACAAACTTCTAAATTACATATTACACGAGCAGCTTCACCTTCTAGATAGGAATTTAAATAATGAAATTTGTGTATATTTTTTATTTTTGTATTATTATGTATCAGAGAACTGAACGTATCACGAAATTCCAACCATTTGTTGAACGTACCATCAAACTTATTAATTTTAATGACTGGTAAACGAAAGCCGATAACTTCGTGATCATTTTCATCAGCTGTGTAAATACTGCTATGCTGAAGCGACGACTTTTTTGTCGTACTGCTTACGGAAATAATTTCCTGAGCCAATGCGATCGAATTGTGGAAAGCTTGTTCGATAACTTCTCTGGTATCCAATTCTAAGCTTAAATTATTTTCCTCCAATGCTTCAATCTGATTTTGCACGTTATCGAATTCGCCAAATAAAGTCTCAAGTTTAACTAATCGCTGCGATAGCACGCTAACTTCCGTAGGAGTAAGCTTTTTACCTTTTAATTCTTCTAAATGGTTATTAAATTTCGTAACACGGCCTCTAATTGAAGCGCGTTTTAAATTAAGAGTTTTGTACTTTGCCTCCATACTAGCAAAGTTAACGCGCAGACAATCAAAACAACTAGTTATGCGCTGTACTAATCAAATAAATAAGAATTGCATACAATATGCTCCTCGCTTCGTAGCCGCTGTGACGGAAACCGGTTCAAAATCAGCAGAAGCGCGGTGAAAGGTGGGATTGATGACGCGCGACGCCCGCGGTCCAGTACCACGACGTGAGCCCGCAGTGCTGGCAGTGACACGGGATGCGATGATAGTCTCGAGCGACCGCTGCACCGTAGCTGAAATTGATTGTTGGAATGCTTTGCAGATATCTACGTACATAACATAATAACGGGAAGCAAGGTTGATCGTAAATTTAATTGATTTGTGCAAATAATGGTTTAATTAGCGTAATATAGGGCTTAGCGAATGATTATGCTATAGTGATGACTAATTTATTTGCGTGCATAAACAGCTAACAGTGAATAGCGAGAAGTGAATTTACTTGCATTGAGAAGTTAAGCTCAAATTTTTGCGTAGCTATGTACATATGTATGCTTACGTTTAAAGAAATAGGTTCAGCTATTTAAATTCTAACTATTTAACAGTGGCTACTAACTAATTAAATGCTAGTGAAGACTTTCAAGTCGTAAAAAAGGCGCAATGAATGCAAATTATAGGCGGCTTGAAAAATAGCACTGATTGCCTAGCAAATGATACGGCTAAATAATAGTAAGAAATAATAGACAATTAGCTGATAGGTAAGCAAATAGGTGTAAATAGGTGATTTTAACTCATTAGGTATGTAAATTGTCGGTAGGTTTATCTAGGTAATTCTTTTAGGATTGTTTTAATAGGTATTTTATTTGGTAGGATTATTGAGTAGGAATAGTTTATTTAGATTAGCAGTTTTATATACGAAAAGGTATAAGATAGACAAGGAATATAAAGGATGTTGCTTAAGAATAGGTAGGTAGGGTAAGGCAACAAAAAAATAGGACTAGATTCCTTGTTTCCCTGTTCACACAAATAGAATTTTTAGGAATAGTGGGACACGAAGAGGTAAAATAATAGGAACGGGCTCACTTTTAGCTGGCAAAACCGCTGCTGTGGTGCGTAGACTCCGCTGGACCTCAGCTTGGCCGGTTCTTGATAGCTGCCCTTTGACCTCCTTGCTCTTGCTTGCTGAATGCTCCTTGACCGCGTCGTTGTTCTTAGGAATCGGGATGTGGCTTCCTTTGTACTCGTAGCCCGTAGTACTTGCGTTCGCGACGTTGTAAACGCGGGGTAAGTGCTACGAACTTTGGACTGTGTTACGCGGCGGAATCGGAATTTTGTTTTAATTTATCACGGTCGCCACTATGTTCAATTAGGGAACATGAATAAAATAGGCGACTCACACGATAGGCAAATTGTATATTTAAAAGGAATAAAAAATACAAAATATTTGGTGGCGATCGGGTCGCGAGCTAGCGGCGAGTGCCGGTCTTAGGCGCGGTGGTGAGAAACCCCCACGCACTTCACATACTCCCCGCAAACACCGTCGGTGCTGTCGTAACGGCGCCGACAACATAAAGATCATACCTTAAGCTGGGGAGTTCAAGTTTCTGAAATAAGCCGTAAAGTTACTGCCACCTTACGTTCTCTTTGCCGTTTCAAAAATTTTCTGCCTTTTAAAACTAAACTTCTACTTGTCCAGACTTTGATATTACCCATTATTGATTATGCGGATGTGTGTTACCCAGATCTATCTCAATATCTTCTCGATAAGTTGGAGCGCCTTCTCAACAATTGCATTAGGCTCATTTTCGGCTTACGTAAGTATGACCATGTTTCTTAGTACCGTACTAAGCTTAAATGGCTTTCTATTCGTCAAAGGCGTAGCTCCCGAATTTCACAAGCACTATATTCAATTTTAAATGACCCAAATTCGCCTTTTTATCTTAAGGATAACTTTCAGTACCAATATTCTATTCATGATAGAGTTCCCCGTTCCCAAAATAGTCTTAAAATTCGTATTCCACCACATAAGAGTGGTTTCTTTAATTCCTCTTTTACTGTGCAGTCCATACTGCTCTGGAATGCCTTGCCTGTTGATATAAAAAAAACCAGTAACAAATATTATTTTAAAAGACTAGTACGAGAATTCTTTAACAGAAATAATACCATCTGATATATCCGATTTTTGTTTTTCTCCGTCTTTCGCTTTGTAATTGATATTTTGTATAATATGTATTTTATATAATATGCATCATGTTATTTTATATTTGTGTTGTATTATTTTATATTTATTTAGAGATTTTGTATATATAAGTGTCCGTTTATATTTACTATTTTTTTTCTTTATTACAAAGTAGATAATATTAAGTTGTATAGTTTAAAAATATTTTATTTATTTGCTTTTTGATATAATGTTTATGTTTAGATATAATGTTTTTTTACTTATTTTTAATTTATGGAGTGGTTGCACCTACCACAGCTTTTTAAAATCATCCAGGGTTGACTGGTAGTGAATGCCACAAGGCATTAAGTCCGCCCTTTATATCCCTTATTATAAGGTAGATGTAAAGAAGAATAAATAAATAAATAAAATAAATAAACCGGCTCATTCTTTCTGCAGCCATAATTCAGTTGCAGCGTGGCTCCATTACGTAAAAAGTGGCCATTAAATAAGGAGATTTATAACTATATTAAGGAATATTGCTTCTAATGGACTATTAATATCATGGCCCGATTAAATTCCACTATGTTATGGACTAGAATAATAAACACTTGTGACATAAAATTAATACTGTTTAATATTAATAAATAAATATAATAGTATGATGCTAAAAATAATAAATGTTATAAATATATAATTTAGGAGAATAGCCTACACACTGATTTTAGTGAAAGTTTTTTTTTAACAGAATTATGACTTTTTAAACTTAAGAAATACATTACTATATTTTAGACACATGGTCATGTGTTGGCTTAGTTTAAAAAAAGAATGTGTACACTTCGGCAATGTATATTTGCACGATCCAATTCTAGCTTATCAATTAACCCTCTCCCTAACTCAAAACTATTACATGAACATGCTTGATATTTTGCATGTCAGTTTTTTTAAACGTTCCCTCCACTCTAGGATTTTCTCCTGTATCGCGAGGGCAGTTTACATACAAAGATTTCACAAGGACAAACATCCAGAACCAGAACAATTATTTGTAGGCCATACAAAAACTTGCCGTGTAGTGGCGGTCAAGAATATCCACTACCCCATATCCTCCCGTGGGTGTCGTAAAAGGCGACAAAGGGAAACAGGCGGGAGATGGGCAGCAGCATCTCCCTGATAATAGCCAAAATTACAATAAAAAACTGCGGTTGCCAACCCGCTCGCCAAGCGTGGCAACTATGGCAATATAGGGGTATATTGCCATAGTTAGCCATTAGGATTATCCGAAGTCCGAAGAGAGGGGGAGGACACGGTAATCCTCGAATCCGGCAACTTGCTCTATCACCGGGAGGGCGACCATCTGTCCCAAGGAGGTGTCGGATTTATCGTCCACAAGTCTCTCGTTAACAACGTTGTAAAGATCGGGAGTGTGTCGACGAGGGTTGCGTACCTAATACTCAGAATCACCAAACGGTATTCGCTGAAGGTCATACAGGTTTACGCACCAACCTCGGCACATCCCGATGAGGAGGTGGAGGAAATGTATGAGGATATCTCTAGAGCCATGCATTCCTCCAAAACCCAAAATATGGTGTTAATGGGAGACTTCAATGCAAAACTAGGCACAAGAGAGAACGGTGAGCTAAAAGTAGGAAAATTTGGAATAGGGCAACGTAACCCAAGGGGCCAACAGCTGGCCGACTTCATGGAGAAGGAGGGACTCTTTATGATGAACTATTTCTTCAAGAAGCGGCCCCACAGGAAGTGGACCTGGTCAAGCCCCGACGGTTCGACAAAAAATGAGATTGACTTCATTATGACGACCAGACGACAACTGTTCAGTGATGTCTCAGTGATCGCGAGGGTGAAAACCGGCAGCGATCACCGAATGGTTAGATGCACACTGAACCTAAATGTTAAGTTTGAGAGGTCTCGTCTGATGAAGTCAACGCTCCGTCCCCCTCGTGCTCTAATCCAAAGTCCCGAAACCTTTCAGCTCGAGTTACAAAACCGTTTTTAGTGCCTAGAAGACTGCAATGAAGTGGACGATATGAATGACAAGCTCGTGGAAACTGTCCATGCGGTAGGAGCTAAGTTCTGCAAGACCCGCCGAAGAAGAACACAAAAACTCTCCGATCACACTCTTAATCTCATGGCTGTTAGACAAGAGATGAAGCTACATTCTTCAACAGATTTGGCAGCATACAGGCAACTGAACAGACAGATCTCCAAATGCATGCGGCGAGACTTACGCAACTTCAATAAAGCTCGTATTGAAGAAGCGATCAAGTGGAACCAAGGCTCCAAAGTCTTTGCCAGAGATCTGTCTGCTAGAAAAAGCCAACTGTCAAAGCTGAAGACCGAATATGGCAGCATCGTTTCCGGGGCACCTGAGATTTTGACTGAGATTGAGAGGTTCTATGGGCAGCTGTACACGTCATCGTTGAAGCCACACGCAAGTGTGAGTAACGATGCAAGAGCGAGCCTTATCCGACACTATTCCGAAGATATCTCGGACGTCAGTCTGAGCGAGATTAGAATGGCTCTCCAGCACCTTAAAAACGGCAAGGCCCCAGGCGAGGATGGAACTACAGCGGAGCTTCTGAAAGCGGGTGGAAGACCGGTACTTGAAGTCCTTCAGAATCTCTTTAATTCCGTCTTCCATTGTGGCATTACACCGGAAGCGTGGAGCAGAAGTGCGGTGGTCTTGTTCTTCAATAAAGGCGACTGCGCTCTCTTGAAGAACTACAGACCGATTTCCCTTCTGAGCCGCGTCTACGTGCTGTTTTCGAGAGTCATTACGAATCGTCTCGCGCGCAGACTTGACGACTTCCAGCCTCCCGAACAAGCCGGTTTCCGAAAAGGCTTTAGCACCATAGGCCACATACATACCCTACGGGAAATTGTACAGAAGTCCGAAGAGTACAATTTGCCACTATGTCTGGCGTATGTGGACTATGAGAAAGCCTTTGATTCCGTCGAAATTTGGGCGGTGCTGCAGTCCCTTCAGCGGTGCCAAGTTGACTGTCGGTATATCGAAGTGCTGAAGTGTTTGTACAGTAGAGCTACGATGGCTATCCGAGTACAGAACCAGAGTACGAAACCTATCCAATTGCAGAGAGGTGTAAGACAGGGTGATGTTATATCCCCGAAACACTTCACCGCTGCATTGAAAGACCTTTTCAAGCTTCTGGACTGGAAAGGATACAGTATAAACATCAATAGCGAGTACATTACACACCTTCGATTTGCCGACGATATAGTCCTTATGGCAGAATCGCTGGAGGACCTAAGCACTATGCTCAATGACCTCAATAGTGTTTCCCAACGGATAGGTCTTAAGATGAACATGGACAAAACAAAGGTCATGTTTAATGTCCATGTCACACCTATGCCGGTAGTTGTTGGGAACACTAAGCTCGAAGTTGTTGACGAGTTTGTTTACCTGGGACAAATAGTCCGACTAGGTAAGTCCAACTTCGACCGAGAGGTCAATCGACGGATTCAACTCGGTTGGACAGCGTTCGGGAAATTACGGCACATCTTCTCGTCAGGTATACCTTAAAACTTGTAAACGAGACTGTACACCTAGTGCCAGTTGCCAGTGATGACATACGGAACTGAGACGTGGTCCTTTACTGCTGGCCGGATGAGGAAGCTCAAGGTCGCTCAGCGAGCTATGGAGAGGTCTATGCCTGGAGTTTCTCTGCGTGATTAACTCAGAAATGAGGATATCCGCAGTAGAACTAGAGCGACCGACATAACCCAACGGATTAGTAAGCTGAAGTGGCAATAGGGCGGTTATATAGCTCGAAAGGCCGACAAACGATGGGGAAGAAATGTTCTCGAGTGGCAGCCTCGTACCGGTAGGCGAAGTGTAGGGCGTCCCCCCACTAGATGGAGTGACGACCTGGTAAGATATGCAGGAAGTTGTGGGTTATGGGTCTACGTCATGACATCTACTTCTGAAGCTATTACGTAGTAATTATTTTATTCTTTTTAATTCTTTATAGTTAGCTTTTACGTCAAAAGTCTAATTTATGTATAAATTGCTGCTTTTAAAATTTCCTTGTCTATGGTTTTTACGTGAAATTAGGCTATGGGGTCACCAGGTTTCTTGCATTGCGGGGCATCAAGATCCTAGTTCACGCCGCATCTCCAAGCAAAGAAGAATGGGATTTTTTGGCCTGAAGTTAACTAATTGGTTTATACTTTAAAAAGTTGGCCATATTTTTCTAAAGTTAAGTATAAAAAAAGTAGCTCATTTTGCAATGTATTATTCGAAAAAACAATAAAATAAGAAATAAGTTACAAAATCAATTGTAGTGTATTCTTCATGGCAATGAATCGATTCAAATTCTCGTTTCGGAAAGTTATTTTTCAATAGAGAACTTCTCAGTTTGAAACTTGACTCTTCAATTTTTAGGAGCTGACTCCATAAGGATCCCAGCCGGGACTGTAGAGACACTGAATCTACACCTGGCGTCATAATGGGCGGTGGCGCGGGCTGGATGTCCTGGACGAGTGATAATGAACTAGAACTAGAGTGATAATGAACCACTATAATTTTTATTTAATTTTTTTTAAATCGAATAGTGACATTAAATTACTTTTAATATATCATTTTTAATTTTCGCGTGAAAACGCTAGCCTCCATACTGTTCAACTCGTGACGTCACTGTCGTAGAATTTTGACTATTTTGCAAAGGAATAATATACTTTTGAATGTTTATTAATGAGTTATCATTTATGTCATTGTTGTGTTATGCCTAATTGCAAAAATACGAGCACAAGAACGCCGGGGAAGTTATGGATTAAAGTGCCATCTGATTTAAATATGAGAAATACTTGGTTAAAACTGGCAAGAAGAGACCCGAATGCATTGTCTACAAAATCTAAACTATACTTCTGTGAAGATGACTTTGATTTAATTATGACTTATATTTAACTATCAATTAAACAAACCAAAACATCATGACATGATAGGTACCTATTGCAAGTCAAATTTTGTAATAGATTAGGTTTATCGCTCGTCTGTCCCGCCCTTTGTGGGCCATTTTGATGGCCCTTGCAAGTGCAGTGCAGTGTTTTGCTTAATTCCTGTTTTCTTCTATTATGTGGGAATAAAGACATGGTTTGTACTCAGACCAAATAAAAAAGTGACTTTTTATTTCGTCTGAGAGTTTGTACAAAAAAAATTAACAAAATGTTTTTCTTACCTAAGCTTATATTACAATATCTATAACATATATATAAACTCGCTTTTACGAATCCGTCTTCCATGATGCCTTTTGAAAAAAAATCAGAATAAAAGTCAACAATCGTAATAATAACTTGAAAAAATTCGAAATTAGCTAGTTAGTACACAGCACATAACTTAGTTCTTTGACCTAGTGACGTCACGACGCTATCTAATATGGCGGACATTGTTTTGCAGATTTGAGGCACAGGTAAAAAAATTATTCTTTAAATTGAAATATAAAATTTATAATGCATTTTTATAAATAGAAATCAATATTTCTCGTTTACTTTTTACAAAATCTATCATAAATATTTATTCTTTGATTTTTTTTGACATGGTGTAAAATACCCTATTATCGGAATGTTTTGAGCAGAGCTTTTTTTCCCCCGGATTCTGTATATATCAGTAATGTTATTTTTACTTAATTCGCAACCGATATTTTTAGAAAGGCATACAACCATGTCAATGAGATCTTCTTTTGTTTCCTTTTCTTTCTTTGGTGCATTTTTAATTTCAAAGTTGGCTTTCCTCCTATCTTTTTGCATATCTTCAACTTTGTTCTCCAACATGGTTATGTAGCACTTATCCTCCTTCACCTGGTCCTCCAAACGCTCTATTTCTTTTCTAAACTCTTCATTTTGCGCCGTTAAAAATGATATAGAATTTTCAATATTGTGATTGGTATGTTGGATATCCTTTAATATAGCTGTATTTTTCTTAAATTCTTTTTCTTGTGAGGCTATCACACTCGTAATCAATGCCTTGATTTCCGCAAAATCTAAAGTAATTTCGTCTTCTCTTTTTTTTTCCGCGTTAGGAAACGAAGTTAGGTGGAGTCAAATCTTGCTGACAGATTGAGATTGAGTGAACATCCGAGTCCGATAAAGACCTATTCAGTACAGAATCCATATCGTATTTCTATGCTAACAAAGTTGCTTTTTACATGTATGTACTGATATCACTAAACGCAATAGTAGCACTGCACAGTTCTTCGTAGCCGCGTTGTCTACGGCGACAGTACTCGTAGCGTCGTAGCAGTTCAACTCGTAGCACAGCTCGTAGTAAGTAGCTTAGGCGCGCCGGCCAGAGGGAGTCAAAAAATAGCAATTGACTTCTTCGCACGTGAGGTCTACGGGGGGGGGGGGGGGTAACTCACTAACAGCACGCGCCAACACAAATAAATTACGCAGCAAAACTGAGCTTAATATACAAACAGTTACAGTTTATATTCGACTGCACTAATTTCATTTTTAATTTTAACAGACCGCGACACGTCCGCTCTCAACAAGACACGGAACGAAAGAGGATTTTTGATTTTGATTGATCTTGTGTATTCTTGGTAACCCATACAATTTCGGTGGTTTTGCACACGTAGGTCTTGATTTAATTATTCGGAGTGTTTCTTTATGAGATCACTAGTTGTTTTAAGTGTGTTATTTGTTGGGTCATTTTTAACCTTTTTATAAGTACTTACATCCGAGAAAAGATCTTGTATTTTTGAATTATAATCCGACGTATCCATGACTACCGTGGCATTTCCTTTATCTGCGCGGAGATTCGTGATTTCTGGTTTATTGCGTAGGTTATTCAACGCTTTAAATTTATCTTTGGGTAGATTCGTTCACAGTGAACGAGTGAAGCCGGCCACAGTCGAGCGAGTGCTTGCTGTACTGCCATATGTCAGAGGTGTCACTGACAAGATTGGCTACATCTTAAAGCGTGCTTCCATTTAAACATACTTCAAGCCGCCGAAGAAGATTAGTCAGTTTTTACCATCATTCAAGTGTAATATTCCTCAGCAAGATGCAGGAGTGTATAAGCTTGATTGTGAATGTGGTCTCTCTTATATAAGACAAACTAAAAGATCCATAAAAACCCGCGTTAAAAAACACATAGGTGATGTGAAGAATCGACGTTCCGGGAAGTCTGCAGTCTGTGAACACGTACAGGATCGCCCCCGTCACTACATTAGATTTGATAGACCACAAATCCTCGCTAGAGAATACCGATTCCTCCCCAGGATGATTCGCGAGGCTATTGAAATAAAAAAACATCCTAATTTCAATAGAGAAGATTGCTGGGTGCTACCATCTGCTTGAGATCCCATAATTAATAAAATTAAATCCCAACCCAAGCATACAACTGCAAGACTTCATGATAATGTAAGTTCATACTGCGTAGATCGGAACAAAAAAAAAATAATAATTTTTAATCTGAAGGTAGCCGTGGTTAACTATGACATTGGGACGTCATACACCTCAGTCCTTCCCGTGACCATGGGTGCTGATAAGTGTCCGAAACATCGAGAATATAAAATAAGTTAATACATGGTTTCACATATATATTTATAGGGTGAGTGGGGGGAGGATCGAACGGTTTTTTGATGAGATGAGCAGTGTTGTGTTTGACGTCTTGTAGAACAGTACATATTAACTTAAGCTAAAATTATATCTTATCTATAGTGAATAAATTACAGAGCATATTTTTATGTCATATCGATAAATCCCTGTTATATTTACTCGAAAGCAAAAAAAATAATTACAATGTTTTTATCGAAAGAAAAAAACAGGGGAAAAGTTGAAAGGCTGTTGGGAAAAGATCGAAGTAGTTTCTATAATCGTTCAAGTGAATGTCAGACGATATTGACGGTCAGTAGGCTACAATTTAATCGTCCTGACACTTCAGAACTGTCAATAATATCAAAATACCTTCAAATAATACAGATAACACAAATTATTTGTTTTTTATGTTTCAATCTCGCCCCGCCGGGGAAAGATTAAACTAGAGGTTCTCAAACTTTTCACTTCACTTGGATAAGATTATACAGAAAATGAAAGATGTCAATCATATAAAATATTTTATTGTTAATGCCAAGATAATTTTAAACACAATTACGTACATGTACCTCTTACCATTTTCTTTAACAAAATATGTAGCACAAAACGTAAAAAATTAAATATTTCAAAAACAATACTAAACATTTTTTCAGGTTCATTTTGAGAACATGAGACCATTCGTATGACTTTTGAAAACGGGGCAAGATGGAAAATTTTATATGTTTATCTTACCCCGTCAAGTATTGGCGGGTAAAGACGGAATGTTAGAAGAAATCCTAAAATATAAAAAGTAGCGATATTTATACATAGCAACATAACTAAAAATTAAAAATAATAAGTATGTGTACAAATAAAAAAACTCGTACCTACCTCGTAAATGAAGTTACACGACACAGGTTAAGATTAAAACAGCCGACTTGCTCGCGTTAAATTCACAGTGTAGATATTTCATTATAAGACACAACCGATCCCTCAAAACGACTATTTTGAACTCAAAAACGACTGTATTGAAATTAGGATGTTTTTTTATTTCAATAGCCTCGCGAATCATCCTGGGGAGGAATCGGTATTCTCTAGCGAGGATTTGTGGTCTATCAAATCTAATGTAGTGACGGGGGCGATCCTGTACGTGTTCACAGACTGCAGACTTCCCGGAACGTCGATTCTTCACATCACCTATGTGTTTTTTAACGCGGGTTTTTATGGATCTTTTAGTTTGTCCTATATAAGAGAGACCACATTCACAATCAAGCATATACACTCCTGCATCTTTCTGAGGTATATAACACTTGACTGATGGTAAAAACTGACTAATCTTCTTCGGCGGCTTGAAGTATGTTTAAATGGAAGCACGCTTTAAGATGTAGCCAATCTTGTCAGTGACACCTCTGACATATGGCAGTACAGCAGGCACTCGCTCGACTGTGGCCGGCTTCACTCGTTCACTGTGAACGAATCTACCCAAAGATGAATTTAAAGCGTTGAATAACCTACGCAATAAACCAGAAATCACGATTCTCCGCGCAGATAAAGGAAATGCCACGGTAGTCATGGATACGTCGGATTATAATTCAAAAATAGTATAAATTATAAAATCCTCTTTCGTTCCGTGTCTTATTGAGAGCGGACGTGTCGCGGTCTGTTAAAATTAAAAATTAAATTAGTGCAGTCGAATATAAACTGTAACTGTTTGTATATTAAGCTCAGTTTTGCTGCGTAATTTATTTGTGTTGGCGCGTGCTGTTAGTGAGTTACCCCCCCCCCCCCCCCGTAGACCTCACGTGCGAAGAAGTCAATTGCTATTTTTTGACTCCCTCTGGCCGGCGCGCCTAAGCTACTTACTACGAGCTGTGCTACGAGTTGAACTGCTACGACGCTACGAGTACTGTCGCCGTAGACAACGCGGCTACGAAGAACTGTGCAGTGCTACTATTGCGTTTAGTGATATCAGTACATACATGTAAAAAGCAACTTTGTTAGCATAGAAATACGATATGGATTCTGTACAGAATAGGTCTTTATCGGACTCGGATGTTCACTCAATCTCAATCTGTCAGCAAGATTTGACTCCACCTAACTTCGTTTCCTAACGCGGGAAAAAAAAAGAGAAGACGAAATTACAAAAAAGAATTTAAGAAAAATACAGCTATATTAAAGGATATCCAACATACCAATCACAATATTGAAAATTCTATATCATTTTTAACGGCGCAAAATGAAGAGTTTAGAAAAGAAATAGAGCGTTTGGAGGACCAGGTGAAGGAGGATAAGTGCTACATAACCATGTTGGAGAACAAAGTTGAAGATATGCAAAAAGATAGGAGGAAAGCCAACTTTGAAATTAAAAATGCACCAAAGAAAGAAAAGGAAACAAAAGAAGATCTCATTGACATGGTTGTATGCCTTTCTAAAAATATCGGTTGCGAATTAAGTAAAAATAACATTACTGATATATACAGAATCCGGGGGAAAAAAAGCTCTGCTCAAAACATTCCGATAATAGGGTATTTTACACCATGTAAAAAAAAGTCAAAGAATAAATATTTATGATAGATTTTGTAAAAAGTAAACGAGAAATATTGATTTCTATTTATAAAAATGCATTATAAATTTTATATTTCAATTTAAAGAATAATTTTTTTACCTGTGCCTCAAATCTGCAAAACAATGTCCGCCATATTAGATAGCGTCGTGACGTCACTAGGTCAAAGAACTAAGTTATGTGCTGTGTACTAACTAGCTAATTTCGAATTTTTTCAAGTTATTATTACGATTGTTGACTTTTATTCTGAATTTTTTTCAAAAGGCATCATGGAAGACGGATTCGTAAAAGCGAGTTTATATATATGTTATAGATATTGTAATATAAGCTTAGGTAAGAAAAACATTTTGTTAATTTTTTTTGTACAAACTCTCAGACGAAATAAAAAGTCACTTTTTTATTTGGTCTGAGTACAAACCATGTCTTTATTCCCACATAATAGAAGAAAACAGGAATTAAGCAAAACACTGCACTGCACTTGCAAGGGCCATCAAAATGGCCCACAAAGGGCGGGACAGACGAGCGATAAACCTAATCTATTACAAAATTTGACTTGCAATAGGTATATATCATGTCATGATGTTTTGTTTTGTTTAATTGATAGTTAAATATAAGTCATAATTTAATCAAAGTGATCTTCACAGAAGAATAGTTATGATTTTGTAGACAATGCATTCGGGTCTCTTCATGCCAGTTTTAACCAAGTATTTCTCATATTTAAATCAGTTGGCACTTTAATCCATAACTTCCCCGGCGTTTTTGTGCTCGTATTTTTGCAATTAGGCATAACACAACAATGACATAAATGATAACTCATTATTAAACATTCAAAAGTATATTATTCCTTTGCAAAATAGTCAAAATTCTACGACAGTGACGTCACGAGTTGAACAGTATGGAGGCTAGCGTTTTCACGCGAAAATTGAAAATGATAGATTAAAAGTAATTTAATGTCACTATTCGGTTTTAAAGAAATTAAATAAAAATTATAGTGGTTCATTATCACTCTAGGATTCATTTAAAATACTTTTTAAAAATGGGTGTAATACCCTATTGTGGAGACATCATCTGCTATACTTAAAAATGAGGTAATAAAGCTGAGTAAAGCATTTAACATAAAACATTAAACTAAACTATGTGCCAAACATCTCGGACATCGGACGTCTGAAGACACTCCAATCTTTATCTCCGAGCAGCTGATGGCGAAGTCTGCCCGCTTGCACTTCCTCGCCCGAGATGTTGTTAAGATGAAATCGTACAAATTCTGCTGGACATCTTACGGTAAGGTTTACTTAAGAAAAGATGAGACGTCTCCCATCCTGCTGGTAAATAACGAGTCGCAAATTCATCAACTTCTAAACGCCACTTGACTAGTTATTATGTGCCTGGCAACTTGCTTTAAATTTTTTTTCTATATTACGGTTTTTTCTCAGAAAATTCCTAATTTATTCATAAGTTTAATTGTAGTTTATAACAAATTTAAATTTATATATAAAAACTTATTATGTTATAGAGGAGCTTTTATTATGTCATATAACTCTAATAAATACGCTAAAATTGTAAGAGCTGATTTTCTGCGAATTACTATCATGACCTTGATATTGGCTATCGTAAATAATTTGATCATTAAACGGTTCATCCCATTAAAAATATATCTGCCGATTTATGACCCAGCTGTCAAACAAAATAACGACCTAATTAATATTGTACTGATTTGTGTTTTATATACCTTTGAACATGCGTTGCTCTCTTAACACACTGAATGAAATAGACGATACTAAAATTGCTTATGCAACAGAGTGTGACATCGAAAACCTTAGTAAACATAAAGTTAAAATAAGTGACTTAACATTTATAACGCGGAATATTAGGAGTGTCTTTAAAAATATTGATGATTTTCAAGTTACATTAATGGGCTTAAGGTTTGAAATCGATATATTAATTCTGACAGAATGCTGACTGGATCCTAATAAACCTATACCTATTATTGCTAATTATAGTACTTCCGCGACGACTTATAACAATAATCAAAATGAGGGCGTAGTGATTTATGTAAGGAAGAATCTTAAAGTAAATATAAAAGATTAAACTCGAACATGCATCTTGTTTGCAAGTTGAAACTGTCGATAGCATCATTCTTGGCATATATCGCTCGCCCTCAAATAAAAATGCAACAAAATTTGTTGATTCCCTTTATAATCACTTGGATATAGTAAGATCACAAAAAAATTTATTGTAATATTAGGAGATATAAATATTAATCTGATACCAAGAATTAATGAATCTACATATGAGTGCAATAATAGGTCTTATTATTTAAGCATGCTGGCTACACTTGGGATCTTACCCGGACATACTCGTACTCTTCCTACAAGACTAAATACCTGTCTTGATCATTGTGTGTTAAAAATTGATATAAGAATAATGTCAGCTTTTATAGCTATACTGAACACCACAGTGACAGACCACAGTACTGTCTTTTTATGTCTATCTAACCTAAAACAAAATGAAAATCAGTGCAAAACGGTAATGTATCATCTGGATAGAGCTGTTGAAAATTTGTCATATAAAAATCTAAATGATTAATTATACTGTAATGATCCTCATCTCGTTGCAAAACAATTGATAATGAAACTCGGTGAGTCCCTAGAGGAAAGCAGATCAGTGGGTGGTCTGTCCAAAAATCGTAAAAAAGCTATTAAGCCATGGGTTACTCCTGGTTTATTACGCTGTATCAAAAATAGAAATAAAATGCAATTAAATCTTCGGAAAGACTCCAACAACGAAATTTTGAAAATAACTTTTAAAAAGTATCGTAATTACTGCAACAATTTACTTAAAAAACTAAAACATAAATATGAAAGAGAACAATTGACTCAAAACACTAAAAACTCAAAATTACTTTGGAATACTATAAAAAAATTACTCATTTAAAATCAACTAAAACGCCCAACACTGAATTACTCAGTGTTAAAGATACTCCTATAAATTCAGTTAATCACATCAATGATTTCTTTGCTAGTGTGGGAAAAAACCTGGCTAACTCTATTCCCTTTCACAGTTCACCCTCTTATGCTACCAGTAACCTAAATAATTGTCAAAGTTCGTCATTTGTCCTTTTGGAAACTGACGACCAAGAAGTTGATAGTGTACTTATGGGTCTTAAATTGGAAAGTGCTCCCGGTTGGGACAACATCTCCACAAAGTTCCTCAAGCTGTCCAAAGATCTTGTAGTGCCTATCATTTGTCACCTAACAAATCTCTGCTTCAGGGAGGGAGTTTTTCCGTCACCTCTTAAACAATCAATTGTGACGCCGGTGTTTAAGGGTGGCAAAAGAGACGATATAAATAATTATCGGCCAATTTCTGTTCTACCGTCTGTATCTAAAATTATCGAAAAGTTAATTAACACTCGACTCTTAAGTTTTCTTAATAAATTCAATATATTATCTGATTCACAATTTGGCTTTAGGCAAGGAAAGTCCACAGATGATGCTATCTTAGCACTAACAACTCGAATCACGAACTGCCTTGATAGTGGAAAAAAATGTTTAACGGTCTTTCTCGATTTAAAAAAGGCTTTTGATACAGTCTCTTTGCCCATCCTTTTACAAAAATTGGAACATTGCGGCGTGAGAGGTACACCACTTAATTTGTTAAGAGACTACCTGTTTGGTCGAACCCAAAAAGTTAAAATTGATGATTATGTAAGTGACGACTTACTGATCTCCTTTGGCGTTCCACAAGGCAGCGTTCTAGGCCCGACTTTATTCCTTATACAGGGTATTTTTGGAACGCTCCCGAAAACTAAGACAGTCGATAGCACCAAGTATACCTTTGATCATGGGTCACAAATTAATCCGATCCTGATGAAAAAAAAAAACATCTTTTTACAACGTTTTATAAATTTTATTCACGCGCCATCATGTTAGTACAGCTAAATGAAACGATAATTTCATAAAAAAATCATGAAAATACTGAAACATAAAACCAGCAGTGGAATAACTCAATTCATATCAGCTGATTAAAGGTCAATGTACGCGCGAACGCAAATTCGCGCGGTCCGCAACTAGCGGGCCATACCACAATACCTAATAATTTACAACACTTGTCTAAATACCTAACTTATCTACTTAACCTACTATTTTGCCACTGTACTTGTCTCCACGTAGCCATTTTAATCCGAATTTACAGGTTAAATAACCCAAATAACTGGTTCGATTTCCCGCTAATGAAAAAACATTTAAATGAAATGTAACCAAGGTTAGAGTCATGCGTTTTTATTCATCGTGTAGGTATGTTTATTATTCTCATGTATTCAGTTATGTATGTATTCAGATTTATTCAGTACTAAGTTATTTAAAAAAAATTGTTATGAAACAGCTTACCGCTCTAAATCCTCCGTGGTTTTATGAGATGCGGCTCAAATTGTGCTTCATTCATTTCAAGGCAGACTCATGGAGGCGGGGCATCATCGTGTGGTCTTCGACACAGTCCGTACGTAGTTTGTCGAAAACATCCACGATCCTTTTGTAGTTTCGTCAGCACTATCACACTCACGATTAAAAACCCTTTCTTTCACATACCCCACAGAAAGAAGGAAGTCTAACGGGGTCAGATCTGGTGAGCGAGGTGGCCAAGCATTCGGTTACGTTTCAACACTTTGTGCACTGCACAGTATGACACACTTGTTCCATCCCGACGTCTTAACAATTTATTTAGCGATACTTCGTGTACCTAGGTTCGGATACATAACATGTTGTCGTATTCACAATCACTATAAACGTACGCGTTAAGCATTATTAAAACAAAAAACGTACAAGAATAATACCAACACGTTATAACAATTTAATAAACAAAACGCTCGTGCACGCGTGTACAAAATCAACACGGAACTGTTTCAGAAACTTCAATTAATTAACACGACAAAACGGAAACCTACTGCGTCACAGCGTGACGCGATACGAGCCGGCCGGGTTACATTCTCATGCGTCATAATAAAGAAGGACGCAACTAACAAAAACGTAAAATGGAAATAAAAAATAAATTGATGAATTTTTCTTTTAGACCCTGTGTCTATATTATATTAAAAGGTTTCTATATGAAAATTGAAATATATGCGTAGAGACATGAAGATTTTAAGGACGAACTTATTTTTTTGATAATTTGTTTATTTATTTAAATAAAAAGAATTTTCCTTTTCATCTTAGCTTAAAAAATACATCTAGCAACACAAAAACATCAAAGGAAAGACGCATATAACTATTTGCGTCTTTCCAACCTAATAAATAAAAAAAAACTGCCATTCATTTAACATTTTTACATATTTTGGAAAGGTCATTTGAATTTGAAAGGACGCTAATAGTAATTTATTACTTTTTTCTTAGTAAATATTAGAGAACCATTGGTAGTGAGACACAAAAAATAACAACCCTCAACTCTTGAGTAATGATTTTAAAGGGGATATCATACGAGACTTACTACGATAATAATTAAAAATTAAAAATTTTGTACAACCGTCTTTAATATAAATAATTAAGGATAACTCAAAAACTATTGGTCTGCCCTCGATCAAATTTATATGGGACTACATGTGAAACACCAGCTCTTAATAATAAGATATAGAATAATAAGACAAGAATAATTGAAATTTAAGTAATCGATGCAAATATTGTTAAAGATGACGTAGCAACTGGTTAAATAAGTCTTTTCTTTTATGTTGAATTTGTATAAGTCTTTTCTACTAAAAAAATGTCATCTGTGATCAACAGTTACGTCTAAAATTCTTACGATAATTTCTAAAATATTGATATTTGTGAATATTAAAAAAAATAGTAGATGCGCCTTCTTATCATGAGACGAATGGTATATTTAACTCATTTATTCAAAAATTTTAAGATGCGCCCTTTTTTCTTATGACCGTAACATTGACCGAGCTAGATATAGGTTGGTAGCGAAGGGAGTGTGGGTACAGTCGCATTCTAAAGTACTACATGGTATTGGGCTATTGTTTTATAATATTATAGTATTTAATTGTTTTATTGTAGAATCATACTAGGCGTTTTACAAGCTACTTAGAACTTTGGAAGAGGTTGGAATTAAAAATGGATAATGTTTACTTGAGCATTATTTGTTATTTCTATCGTAAAATATTATTAAGTTTGTAAGAAGAAAACTAAAGCTAAGTGTGACACGCCGTCCATTATGTCGTCTTGGGTTACATGGAAGCCAGATGTTGATGGTGTGTTGGTGTTACTGGATGCTACTTCATCATCACTTTCATCTTCGCTTGAGCTTCCGTCCTCAGGTCGATCACATGGTAATATTTTCGGTATTCTTCCTCAACACTTTTAAATTTACTGCACAATTTTCCCCATTCACCTTCTCCTATCATATTTACCTTTTCGTTCACTAGTTTAGTCATAAAACAATAGATATAAATCATTTTTCTTTCCTTCCTTTTTAAAACATAGCGCGAGTCGCACAGTAAGCTGTGTATGCGACTGTATTTTTGGAGCGAACAAAGCGCGGGAACCAATAGCATGCAGGCACAGTTATACTGGCGGATTGTTCCCCCGTCGCGCCCCCTTCGTACCAATATGTGATAAATCGCTCAGTGGCCAAGTTCAAGGCCAGCGTTCTTTTTTCACCGTTCGCGCGTACATTAACCTCCATTAGTCAGGTGATATCAATTCAGTTTTCACTGCTGGTTTTATGTTTCAGTATTTTCATGATTTTTTTTATGAAATTATCTTTTCATTTAGCTGTACTAACATGATGGCGCGTGAATAAAACTAATAAAACGTTGTAAAAATATGATTTTTTTTTCATCGGGATCAAATTTATTTGTGACCCATGATCAAAGGTATACTTGGTGCTGTCGCCTGTCTTAGTTTTCGGGAGCGTTCCAAAAATACCCTGTATATTAACGAGCTTTGTAATATGAATATTGACGGTGGTCTCGTGTTCTCATATGCTGATGATACTGCACTGTTTTTTATGGGGACTTCTTGGGATTCAGTTTTTAAACTTGTACAATCCGGGTTATTCAAAGTGTTCAATTGGCTCCAATCAAACTTACTTACATCAAGTATTACCAAAACAAATTATATATGCTTCTCCAGTAAAAAACTCATCCGAACCTAGAACTAAAACTGAAAATACATAAATGCAATAACCAAAATATACATAACTGCAATTGTCCTGAAATAGAAAAAGTCAACAGCACTAGGTATCTAGGAATAATACTCGGCCAACGATTATCTTGGCATCCTCACATAGATTTCATTAATAATAGAATCAGAAAGTTAATATGGATTTTTAAATCTTTAAGATATATTACTACTAAGAAGCTTATCAATGAAACATATGTTACATTGGTACAGTCAGTCCTGGGATATTGTATATATGGGGTGGAGCTTCAAAGACAAAATTTCTTGAAATTGAGAGAGCGCAACGTTGCCTACTAAAGGTTATGTATTCTAAGCCGTACAGATTTGCCACAGCTGAACTCTATCGATATAGTGAATTATTACCAGTGAGAAAGTTATATATATTACAAACTGTTCTAAAACTCCATAGGTCTTTACCATTTCATTCTAATAAACTAAATAAAAGAAAAAACAGGTATGTTGTAAAACTTAAGAAAACTAAAACTAAATCAGCCAAACGACATTACAAAATACAATCAGCTCACCTATATAATAAAATTAATAAAAGCATAGAAATATACCCTTTAAAATTAATAGATTGTAAAAATAAACTAATTGATTGGTTGCTGCCACTAAACTATACTGACACAGAAGAACTTCTCTCAGTATGAATTGGTGGTTGTATGTTTTGTAGTTTATAGCCATTCGTATATGCGACAGTTGTAATTATATAAATTATAAGCAAAAACACTGTTTATATTATCGAAAGTTATATTTATGTGTGTTTTAAGCTACTGAATTGTTTTAGTGTGGAATAAATCTGAGATTATATTCTTCGATCTCTCCCAGATTACCTCTGTACTTAAATTTTATAAAATTAAATTAAAATGTTATCAGCTCGTGTTTCCTAATCCATGAATATTCCGATTTATAATAACAGTTTTTCTTTTGTATTGTAAACTGCGACCTAGTAAAAATATAAATTCTAGATTCAAGGAACCTCAAAAAATATATAATGTATAGTATGTAAGCATCATGAAAGGGCGGAGCTGCCTACCACAAGTATATATATATATGCTTACTAGGCAGCTCCAACAATGAATATTGTATTATGGATATATGTTTTTTGATGAAAATAAATATTTTTGATTTTTTTTTATTTTGATCTGGCAGACAATGAAACTATAGTCAGTTTTGATGTGCAGTCTCTGTTCACATGCTTACCTGTTGAGGACTGCGTCTCGATTGTTACTAGAAGACTAGAGAAAAACAACATGCCCGTAGAATATGCAGTATTACTCAGACTCTGCCTTACATCTGGCTACCTATTGTGGAAGGAGGAGTTTTACAAGCAAGTAGATGGAGTGGCGATGGGCTCACCTGTATCTCCCATTGTCGCCGATATATTTATGGAGGACTTTGAGGAGAAAGCCCTGCTTACTTCTCCTGTAAACCCAAAATTCTACAAGCGGTACGTAGACGACACTTTTACAATTCCTTTAGATAAAGTAACTGCATTTTTAGACCATGTTAACTCCTTAAATTCTAAAATTCAGTTTACTATGGAGTTAGAGGCAAACAATTCTTTAGCTTTTCTAGATGTGTTAGTAATTCGGAATAGAATAGAATAGAATAGAATAGAATAATTTTTAACATATTTATTTACTAACTTAATAATTTTAAACAGGGGTTATTATCAACCATGTATTCATTTGTACTATAATAACCCTTTTTATACAGTTTTAACTTAACTAAACATTTAAACTTGCTAATAGAGAGAGCCTGTACACTTTCCGGGACATTGTTGTAATAGCGAATACATTGCCCCAAGAATGAATTACTGACTCTGTGGAGTCGATAAACTGGTATCACTAGCTTGTGTTTGTTCCTAGTGTTTACAGAATGCACATCACTTTTTTTTACTAAAACTACTTTTGTTTTTGTGGACATACATTAAATTTTCGTAAATATACTGAGAGGCCAAAGTTAATATATTTATTTCTTGAAATTTATCTCTAAGAGACTCTCTCACTTTTAGGTTGTAAATAGCTCTAATGGCCCTCTTCTGTAAAACAAAAATAGTTTCTGAATCAGCCGCATTTCCCCATAGCAAAATCCCATAAGACATTATGTTATGGAAATAACTGAAATTAACTAATCTAGCTGTCTCGACACTAGTGAGACCTCTAATCTTTTTTACAGCATAGGCTGCAGAACTTAGTCTGCTTGCTAGTTTGGATATATGGGGACCCCACTGAAGTTTTGCGTCGAGAGTGATGCCAAGAAAAACAGTGGATTCAACAGAGCTCAGTTCTTCCCCATTTAAAAACACATTGGTACTCAGAACATTCGTTGTTGTAAATTTAATACATTTAGTTTTATTTTCGTTTAAATGTAGATTATTAACGTTAAACCAATGCACTAATTTTGATATAGCATTATTCACTTCGTCACATTTAAATGATTGACGTTTAAGTTAAAAATTAAGGAAGTATCATCAGCAAATAATACTTTATCATGATTATCCTCTACAAGAGAAGGTAAGTCATTAATATATACTACAAATAGGAATGGGCCGAGAATCGAGCCCTGAGGGACACCCGTTAGTACAGGTGAACCGGAAGAACTTTTACCATTGATAATAATCTTCTGCTTTCTATTACTTAAATATGAAATAATAAGTTTAAGCGCTGTGTTCTTGACACCATAATACTGTAGCTTCCTGATTAATGTCTCATGGTAAACGCAGACGAAGGCCTTGGAAAGGTCACAAAATATACCCAAAGCATCTTCTGAATTCTCCCATGCACAAAAAATATGTTTAATAAGCTCAACTCCAGCGTCAGTTGTCGAGCGACCCCTCGTAAAACCGAATTGATTTCTATGTAGCAATTTATTAATATTAAAGAAACTTAACATCTGATCTAAAATTATTTTTTCAAAAATTTTACTAAATGTTGGTAGTACAGAAATTGGTCTAAATTGGCGGGGTCTAATTTACTACCAGATTTAAATAAAGGTATGACTTTACTATGTTTCATCAAATCCTGATAACACCTTGAGCCACACTGTGTATAGAAAACAGACCCATACAGATAGATATTTAAACGGTGATTCTCACCACCATCCTTCACAGTTAGCTACCGTAAATGTAGGTAAATCTTTGTTTCAGAGAGCACGAGGGATCTGAGACAGTAAACACCTGGCCGCCGAGCTCCAACACGTCAAGCAAGTTTTGCACGACAATAAGCTTCGGGTCCCGCGCTTACGTCACAGTGAACGAGTGAAGCCGGCCACAGTCGAGCGAGTGCCTGTTGTACTGCCATATGTCAGAGGTGTCACTGACAAGATTGGCTACATCTTGAAGCGAGCTTCCATTAAAACATACTTCAAGCCGCCGAAGAAGATTTTTTTTTATATTCTTACTAAGCCAGCGCTTATCTACGATCCCACGTGATGGTAAGTGGTGATGTAGCCTAAGATGGTGAAGCGCACTGACTTAACAAAAGCCTATTCACTCTTGCCTTGAAGACACCCACACTGTAATCGGATGGAAAGACAGATGCTGGCAACTTATTCCACTCCTTTGCAGTACGCAAGATGAACGACGTGGCGAACCATTTGGTTCGAATGCGTGGTAAGTCAACAACGAAAGGGTGGAGACTGGCCGAACGTCTGGTTGTCCAATGGTGGAAGGGAGAGTGTGGAATTAAATTATGTAATTCCTGCGCACACTCTCCGAAATGCATCCTGTAGAAAACCGAAAGGCTGGCTACTTTACGTCTGTGTTTGAGGCTGGTAAGGTTAGTTTTAACCAAATTCGGGTCACCAATAAGCCTCTTAGCACGCCTTTCCATTGAGTCCAAAGGCATTTTGCAGCACCAGCCCATATATGGCAGCAATACTCCATGCACGACCGGACTTGCGCTTTATATAAAGTAAGCAGCTGTCCCTGCGTGAAGTATCGCCGCAACTTTGCAAGGACTCCCAGCTTCCTTGCAGCTGCTTTGGCCTTGGACTCAATGAACCGCCCGAAGTTCAAATTTGAGGATATTTCAAATCCTAACAACTGAAGGCGGTCGGTATATTTCAGTGATACATTTCGGAAAGAAAGAGCCAAGGTGAGCTGGCTCCTTTTTGCAGTGACGCTTGTGTTTTGGAGGCGTTGAATTTCACAAGATTGGCATCGCCCCAATCGGAGACTGCCTGTAATGTGAGATTCACACGCTCTACCATAGCTTCTCTTTCGGACTGGATTTGAACCCGACTGGCCCGAGGACTTGGTTGGTATCTCTTAACAACTGTGCTATCGTCTGCATACCCATTGATACCGGCCATAAGCAGATCATTAACATGTAGCAGTAAGAGAGTTGCGGAGAGAACGGACCCCTAAGAAACACCGGCGTTAGTCGCCATAGGATCGGATGAGCAGCCATCGACGACGATCCGGAGAGACCGTTCACTCAGAAAGTCCTTTACCCATTCAATCAGACCAGGGGATAAACCGTACGCTGGAAGCTTACCTAAAAGGCTATTGTGCCAAACTCTGTCAAAGGCCTTCGAGACATCAAGGGAAACAGCAAGTGCTTCCCCACTGTTCTCGAGTGCCTCGCCCCATACGTGTATGGCATACGCTAGAAGGTCCCCAGCTGACCGATTTCGACGAAACCCATATTGCCGGTCACTAAGGAGGTCATTCTGTTCTAGGTATGCCATTAAGCGGGCATTCAATATACGCTCCATAATCTTGCAGAGTATGGAGGTAATTGAGATTGGACGATAATTGGCAGGGTCGGCGCGGCTGCCTTTTTTTGGAACAGGCTGCACGTTGGCCAGCTTCCAGGATTTTGCCACTATTCTAGTACTAAATGAGAGGCGGAACAAGCGTGTCAACACAGGAGACAACTCAGGTGCACAAGCCTTTAGGACTATGGCTGGTATACCATCTGGCCCACTAGATTTATTCACGTCTAGACACCGCAAGGTTTTAAGAACCTCCTTATTCGTTATACGAATCTCCGACATAGAGGTCCCGCAGTGAGGTAATTTTGGTGAAACGTTGTTGCTATATCCAGACGTGAGTTGTAGGCAAAGAGAGACGCGAACAAGTCCGCTTTCTCCTTAGCCGTATGAGTCAGTGTGCCATCCGGTTTTGCCAATGGAGGCAGTGTAGGACGACAGAAGTTTGTCTCGACGGCTTTGGCGAGAGACCAAAAAGCTCTAGTGCCGGATGGTCTGGCAGAGAGTTTTGCGCCAATATGTGTAATGTGATCGAGACTAGCTTTCCGTAATGCTTTTTTGTAGGACTTGGCGGTCTGGTTGAAAGTTCTCTTCCCGGAGCTAATATCCGGAGCTTTGCGGTTTCGAGCGTCAACCCAGGATAGGTAAGCTAAATGCTTGCACTTTTTAGCTTGGGCGCATTCAGCGTTAAACCATGGGCGAGCTTTGTTACCGGTGGGAGCGTCAGAGAAGGGGATAAAGTACCCCATAGCTTGACGCAAACATTCGTTATCGCAACCGCGCAGCTCGACGGATCCGCAGAAGAGAAACAAACCTCCCGCTAAGGATAAGATGCAAAAAATGTCGCATCTCATCCCAATCAGCTGACTTATACCGCCATATTCGTCGAACACCTTGGGACTCGTAATCAGGTGGAGAATATGACGATACAGATTTCACCAGACAGTGGTCAGATGTACCCAAAGGAGAAGTAACCTGTACTTCATATCTGTCTGGTTCGGTAGTCCGCAGAAGGTCCAAGCAATTTGCTGTGTGACCGTCTACATCAGGTACCCTAGTCGCCACCTTTACCATCTGAGAAAGACCTAGCGTCAAAGCAAAATTCCACGCTTCTCTTCCAGCATGGTCGGTCTTTTGGTATGGGAACAGCCAGTCCTGGTGACAAGCGTTAAATTCCCCCAGAAAGACCAACTGTGCAGTAGGATACCGATTAAGGGCCACGTCAGCAGCCTCACTAAGGTGATCAAATAACCGTGTAGTCTCCTGGTCACCGGTGTGCGATCGATAGACACAGGCATAAAAGATTTTATCAATACCTGTATCTACCATCACCCAGATTGTCGAAAAAGTGGGGTCTTCAAGGTGATAGAGACGCTGGAAGCAGATGTCATTGAGGACGTACACACATACTCCGGCACGTGGATGGAATTTGTGCTCCAGGGAGAATCCAGGATAGTCAAGGTACACCGCACTCAATGGACATCAAATTTGCGTCTCTGTCAAGAAAAGTAGGTGCGGCTTTTCAGTCTCAAGATGGTGATGGACTGCGCTGAGATTAGAGTGCAATCCTCGAATATTAGTGAGGTGCACTTTTAGTGAGAGGACGTGCAACCGCTGTTTAACACTACTTTTCTTTTTTATGTTCATATTATGTATTGAGTGTGAATAAGGATGGAGAATAGCAGTTGAGCGAGGTGTTGCATTAGCAAACAAACGATACTATCAGAGTTACTGTGCCCATTGGAGCTTGATCTGAAGACTGCCCATTGACGAAGCAGCCTTTCATAAGTAGCTAATTCACTAATTGGGCCCCCAAATACCTACGGTCGGCCAGCGGAACACCGTGCTTCGGATCCCGCTACCCTCCACGACCAAGCACCCGACACAGCAACAACTGACGCTTTGTACCCGGTTTACATACACAACGCTACTGTTCAGGCCCATTCTCCATATGGCTTCAACAAGCATCATGCCGGAACACGACAAAGTCATTTGGCGGCAAGACTTTGCGTTGGTGAGTGGTAACCGAAAAGCCAGCGGCCGAAACCTACCACCGGAATTGATGCTGCTCGTTTAGCACTACCCGGGGGCACGTGTAGGGTGTCAGATTTCAAGTAGTTCCTACGGAAGCGAGCAGCCTCGCCCCCCCAAGTTTAGTTTAGATTAGTCAGTTTTTACCATCAGTCAAGTGTAATATTCCTCTGCAAGATGCAGGAGTGTACAAGCTTGATTGTGAATGTGGTCTCTCTTATATAGGACAAACTAAAAGATCCATAAAAACCCGCGTTAAAGAACACATAGCTGATGTGAAGAATCGACGTTCCGGGAAGTCTGCAGTCTAAGAACACGTACAGGATCGCCCCCGTCACTACATTAGATTTGATAGACCATAAATCCTCGCTAGAGAACACCCCAGGATGATTCGTGAGGCTATTGAAATTAAAAACCATCCTAATTTTAATAGAGAAGATGGCTGGGTGCTACCATCTGCTTGGGACCCATAATTAATAAAATTAAATCCCAACCCAAGCATACAACTGCAAGACTTCATGATACTGTAAATTCATACTGCGTAGATCGGAACAAAAAAAAATTGATAATTTTTAATCTGAAGGTAGCCGTGGTTAACTATGACATTGGGGCGTCATACACCTCAGTCCCCCCCCGAGACCATGGGTGCTGAAAAGTGCCCGAAACGTCGGGAATATAAAATTAGTTAATATACGCGACACAATCCGTAAAATTAGTTTTATTTAAATTACTTGTGATTTTAGCAATTCTATTAGAATGGAGCTGGGCACGGATAAGTGTGCGGAACTCCATGTCGAAAGGGGAAGGGTTGCTAAATCTGAGGGCATAGACTTGTCTATGCCCATCTACATAAAGACCCTATCCGAGGCTGAGACATACTAATACCTGGGTATGTCGTAGGACATAGGTATCGATGAGGCGGACATGAAGCTGTCAGTTTGCGATGTGTTTTATGCACGCTTGACAAAAGTGCTTAACAGTCTTTTTTTGGGCGTTAATAAGACACATAGATAACGGTTGTATAATGCCTGTTCTCACGTATACATTTCGCATTCTCAGGTGGACTCAGACCGAACTGATCGCTCTGGTTAGAAAATTCCGCACTATTATAACGTCCCACAGGTTGCATCATCATTTGAGATCAGTAATGAGTAAAGCCGTACTTGCCGCGGAAACATGGTGGGCGTGGCCGTTTCAGCGCACTTACCATGCATAATCGCGAAGTATGCAGCCTACGTAATTACTTTCTGACGTGAGCGGATGATCCATTCTGTAGGGAAGTTATTTCTTGTGATAACGGATTTACCCCTCTAACCTTAGCCAATGAGCAATGGAAAGATCCGGTAGTACAGAGCATTTCCGACCGGGAGACCGTATGGAGGAGAAGGAGCTCCACGGGAGGTTCTACAAGGCTCTACATGAGCCTTTCGTAGACACAGTTGCCTCTTTCTACTGGCTACGTTTCAGGGACCTCTTTGACCGAGGGTTTTGTCTGTGCAAAACAGGATCAGGTTATTAAGACAAACAATTATCGGAAATACATCCTAAAGGATAGCGCCGTCGACATCTGCCGAGCTTGTCGCCATCCCGGTGAGTCATTTAGGCATGTCATTTCCGGTTGTGGGGCGCTTTCTAACTCTGAGTATTTGCAAAGACACAATCTAGTAGCCAGGATTATACACCAGGAGCTCGCTCTGCTCGGTCGCGTGGATCTGAAACTGCCATATTATAAGTACTTGCCGGAAGCTGTGCTCGAAAATGACCGCGCCAGGCGCCTAGTAGACTAGGACCGGGCTATCATCACAGACAGGACTATTCTTGCGACTAAGCCTGATATTGTGCTGATGGACCGGGCACAGTCAAGGAAATTTTTGGTCGACATTACCATTCCTTATGACGAGAACCTCGTGAAAGCCGAAACAGATAAGCTGACAAAATATCTGGTCCTGGCTTACGAGGTGACCGACATGTAGAGTGGTCTTCCCACCGAAATTATTCCTGTGGTTCTTTCTGCGAACGGGTTAATCCCAGTCAGCCTCTCGGGACATCTGAGGCGAATGGGACTCCGTGACGGACCGCTCCAAGCTCAAATGCCGAAGGCGGTGCTGCTCGATACCACCCGCATTGTCCGCCGGTTTTTTTCCTTTCCTTCTAACCCTTGGCCGTTTGGTCTCCCCTGCCGAGGGCGTCCATCTGGTTGGGTTTTTATTTATTTATGTATTTTTTTATATATTCATTTAATTTAATTGATATTTATGTATGTTTATAATTTTCATTTACAATTATATATTTATACAGATACCCCAGAATAATAACAATTATATAATATTAATGTTTACTTTATTTGCTCTCACAAGTCTACATTGCCTTGTAATAATATTGGTGGTATAACTATTTTAATTTGTAAGAGCCTGGTGTTAGTACTAGGAAAGACCTGTATGACCTGTGTGTATGTGTGTGTGTGTGTTTGTGTGTGAGTGAGTGTTTGTATGTAATAATAATAATAATAATTAATATAAAAATAGATATAAATGTATATAAATATAGGCGTAGGGAAGTGACGACCCCATCGCCCGCTGACGTAACAGTTAAGTGACAAAACTGCTATGTCAGCGCAGTCAGTCAGCGCCTTGCCAAGAGGTGTGAGCGCCGTGCCTCGGCAGTATTGAGGGCGCAAAGGCCCGTTTGTGCTTACGGCCACACTATTAAACGGCGCCTCCCGTTAATTGACGCCCATTTCAATGGATGATGGATAAAAATAGAACGCGCATAGGGCTGCTGCCTGGGGGTCGTCGGGGCGCGTCTGGAGCTGGCGCTGGACGCGACAGCATGCGAGCAGCAGCCGAGCGCGAGGTGCTGCAAGACCACCTAGCAGCCCCTCGCGTCCATCATCCCCACCAGACGGCTTGGTGTCGGCGGGGTCCTCTCGGACTCGGCAAGCGGCACCCGCCGCTGGTGGAGTACGCCGCATGCGTTGGACAAAAAATATGAACATAAACGCATTGCGGGCGTACTATAGGGCGAAAGGGGAAGAAACTGGAGGAATAGCGTATCGGGCTCGGATGCATCGCTTCTTTGCTGAGCTGGCGCCGTCTGTTCCCGTCACAGAGCAAAACCTGGCAGACCGAGTTCGGTACATCATGCGCTCGAAAATATTTGATGATGCCGAACTCGAACGATTACGACGTGAGGCTATTCCCTCATCGAATGAACCGGCTATAGCTGGGGATGCAGCTCCTCAGGCCACAGACCAGCAGCCACATGTATAGGCTGCCATGGATCTTCATGAAGCAAGCGGAATCGGACTGTCGTGAGGGCTCTCAACCCAATGCTGGTGACCTATTTGGAACCCAGCCGGGACCTTTGCGACACGGACTCAATTCTTTTTTGGCGCCGCAATGGCAGTCTGCCGTATTATTGGCGCCAAACTTCCCACGGCTGGACGCGCTACTAGACAAAGTAGCGCCATCCCAGCCTGGAGAAGAAGGTTTGAGGACCGTATCTCAAAGGCAAGGGCCCTCATCGGCAGGATGATAAGCTTCAGGTCAGGCAATAATAGGCCGAGAATTGTGCGCACCGTCAGGATGGCGTTTGCTGGGACAAACATCAGTTTGTCCCAGCCGGATATAACGCAGAATTTGACGGAGCGCATAGACGACCTGAAGCAGAGAATCGCTGCTTGGGGGAAGCGGATTCGGCGATATACCGAGAGACTCTGAGTATTTGCACAGACACAACTTAGTAGCCAGGATTCTACACCAGGAGCTCGCTCTGAAATGCGGTCTCGTGGATCGGAAACTGCCGTATTATAAGTACTTGCCGGAAGCCGTGCTCAAAAATGACCGCGCCAGGCTCTACTGGGACCGGGCCATCATCACAGACAGGACTATTCTTGCGAATAAGCCTGATATTGTGCTGATGGACCGGGCACAGTCAAGGGTATTTTTGGTCGACATTACCATTCCTTATGACGAGAACCTCGTGAAAGCCGAAACAGATAAGCTGACAAAATATCTGGACCTGGCTCACGAGGTGACCGACATGTGGGGTGGATTGCCGGCCGAAATAATACCTGTAGTCGTCTCTGCAAATGGGTTAATTCCAGTCAGCCTCTCGGGTCATCTGAGGCGACTGAGACTCCGTGACGGACCGCTCCAAGCTCAAATGCAGAAGGCGGTGCTCCTCGATACCGCCCGCATCGTCCGCCGGTTTCTTTCCCTTTCCCCCTAACCCTCGGCCGTCTGGTCTCCTCTGCCGAGGGCTTCCATCTTGGTGGGTTTTTATATATTTATGTGTTTTTTTAATGTATTTTTTTTATTTTGTTGATATTTATGTACGTTTACCTTGTTTATTTACAATTATATATTTATATTGCCCAACCAGATGAGAAAACTTTATAGATACCCCATAATAATAATAATAAAAGCATTTATTCATTACCACCAATAAAAATAATGAGTACATACACAAATTACAAGAATTACATAATGTAGTAATGAATGGGCTCTAGCTCAGCATAAATGTTGCAGTTGCCTACAACGCTGTTATTCTGCCAGCGCCCACCATACGAACAGTACAGTACGCGCGCATCCCTGCTCGTATTGCCTTTAATCATAATTGTTCACATTAGGGTACATACCGTGGATCTCCGAGTATTAGCCAGTTCAAATTAGTAATCAAATATATATATATATATATATATATATATATATATATATATATATATATATATATATATATATATATATATATATATATATATATATATATATATATATATATATATATACAGGCTATTTTTGAAACGCTCCCGAAAACAAAGACAGATGATAGAAGATACTACACCTTAGCACATGGGTCACATAAATTTGATCCCGACGAAAAAAAAAATCATCTTTTCACAACGTTTTATTAACTTTATTCACGCTCCATCATGTTAGTACATCTAAATGATACGATAATTTCATAAAAAAAATCTTGAAAATACTTAAACAGAAAACCAGCAGTGAAACTTAAAAATTACATCAGCTGATAATAGGGTCAATATCCTCGCGGACGTCGAACGCTTATAGATCCCGTCACGTAAAACGCTGGCCTTGAACCTGGGCATTGAGCGATTTATCGAAGTTTCATTTTTTAGTTTAATTTTTCATTTCTTATACAAAATCAAAGATAACGATGAGATGTTTATAATTGTGTGAGTACTGAGTACCCAATTAGGTACGTTTATTAATTTCAATAATTTTTTGTAGTAAAGATAATGTAATAAAATGTACAAAATCAGGAAGGAGAGTAAAATTCCCTGAGTATTATCGCCCGTATCACGGTCTCTGGAGAGGTGATGTGGAGGCATATCGAACCTGGAACTTCAACGCGCGGCAGCGAGTGAGCGTACAGCTGTCTTTATACTATGGTACAGCTACTCACGACTGTATCTAGATCAAACGGCCACGCCTCAATCGACTTGCGCGTGAGCGGGTTCCCCCCGCAAGTCCGCATCTGCTATCGACGTAGAATGCACGTCAATCGTGCACTTGTCCGGGCTATCGTATTCATTAATATAATTATTGTAGTCGCGAGGTACATATCGAGTTGTGTATAAGTTCTATTGTTTGTGTTAAATTATCTTTCCTTTGTTTTCACTGTGTACATTATCCGCCTTCTTAAATAATCTGTGTATTTGTAGACAATAAACGTTTTGTGCGTTATATGTGGTGACTTTTATTGACACTCTAAACACCCATACAACCATAACTTTTAAATTCCATATGAAAATTAGTCGTAGGGATAAAACTTATAAATAATAAACGTTGACGATGTCTTAACATACATAACGCTTTAACGGTGTGTGGAAGGTCCTCCAGTGCGTCAAGGACTTTACATTGTGCGCATTTGTTTTAGCGTATTTGATTAATAATTTTAGTTTTTAAATCAGTTCCGTGTTGACTATGTAAAGAAACAGTTTAATTGTGTTGTTTATTAAATAATTGTTATTATTACTTGCTATTTATTACTTAATGATATTATCCTTGTTGTAACGTTTTAAGTTTCTTGTTTTGTTTTTATAATGCCTAACGCGTACGTTTATAGAAGCTCGTAGGAATGCTTCGCATGCATTGCGAATTTACCGAGAGAAATTCCCGACCGCTTGACTTCCAGCTGACTAATAACAGCAGCATTTCAGCGAGTGTTGGAAAATCGGCCCATTGCTCTGGTAGCGGCAGGAGGTGGAAGTCAAGTGGCTGTTCACTCGGAGGAGCGCATTTTAAATGTCGTTCGCCGGAATCCGAACCTAGGTACACGAAGTATCGCTAAATTGTTAAGGCGTCGGGATGGAACAAGTGTGTCATACTGTAGAGTTCACAAAGTGTTAAATTGTAACCGAATGCGCCCAAACAAAGTGTACAAAGTGCAAGCTTTATTTCCCGGCGATCACGACCGCCGGCGAGTTTTCTGCCGTTGGTTATTAGACCAGCAAAAACGTGTGCCTGGTTTCATTGAGCACGTCACCACGGAGGATTTAGAGCGGTAAGCTGTTTCATACCTAATTTTTTTAAGTAACTTAGTACTGAACTGATTTGAATAGGTACATAACTGAATACATCGAATAATAAACATACCTACACGATGAATAAAACACATGGTGCACCTTGGTTACATATCATTTAAGTATTTTTTTCATTACCGGGAATCGAACCAGTTATTTGGGTTATTTTACCTGTGAATTCGAATTAAAATGGCTACGTGGAGACAAGCACTGTGGCAAAATAGTAGGTTAAGTAGATAAGTTAGGTATTTAGACAAGTGTTGTAAATTATTAGGTATTGTGATATGGTATGGCACATTAGGCTAGTGGGCGCGCGGCCTCTGCGAATTCTGCATTCTCACGTACATTGACTCTTAATCAGCTGATTGTAATTCAGTCATTCCATTGATGGTTTTATGTTTAAGTATTTTCATGATTTTTTTTATGATATTATCATTTCATTTAGATGTACTAACATGATGGAGCGTGAATAAAGTTAATAAAACGTTGTGAAAAGATGATTTTTTTTTCGTCGGGATCAAATTTATTTGTGACCCATGTGCTAAGGTGTAGTATCTTCTATCATCTGTCTTTGTTTTCGGGAGCGTTTCAAAAATACCCTGTATATATATATATATATATATATATATATATATATATATATATATTATTACCATTATTTATTTTTTTAAATAAAGAATAATTATTACAACAATATAATTAATAATAAGCAACATAAATTATAAAATAATATTCATATTAACAATTAACTAACTTCTTTAATTTATAAGTTATTTCCCCACCTACTATAGCAATGTTTATTATTTATTTTAAGTATATACAGGGCAGTCCTGCAATAAGGTAAAAATTAGCCGATTATGACATTATTTGTTCTGTAGGTGAGTGATGTCTATAATTCTTTTTAAATCTCGATTTACTTGTCATAGTGCATAGTGGTGGTGGGAGATCATTCCAACACTTAGTTGCCATAAACTTAAAACTGCCTCGGAAAGCCGATGTTTTGTGTTTGGGGACGCAAAAAACTTTAGAGCATATTCGGGTTTTATATAAATGTTGGTCATTTCTCCAGATAAGTTTCTATGTATGTGTGTATTTTTGTATGATATTTTAAAATCCGACATCACTAGAGAAAAATCAGGCGCAAAGCCAACGGTTTTACGTGCTTTCCGAGACAAAGGGGTAAAACTTTCCTGACTCCGGGTTGCTACTGAGAACTTCTTTACAGAAAAACTCAATAACTAATTTTAGACCCGCCTCAGGATTCGAACCCGGGATCACATGAGCAATAATCGCGTTTACGACCACTAGACATACGAGACAGTAAGTCAGAGTGAGACAGCTGGCTTATTATCGAGCAGTAATAAGGATATTATTATTTGCTTACTTTGTTTTGATTTGGTTTAGACATACAAGGGATGTTTGGTGCACACTGGGGCTCTAAACCACTTCAACTAAAGGAAATTAACGTTTGTACCTTAAAATAGAGTAAAGCAAGCGAAAGTTCAAATGACCACGCAAATGCAATTTACGAAAACTCCAGAGTTTGGTGTTTTGTATTTATAATTTGTTTAAATAAAACTAGTTTTTATATAGTAATAAAAATTAATATATACACATTACAGTCATTTTTTTTTTCATTCTTTTAACTTCATCAATGCACAATTTCCCATATAAAATGTTATATATAGTACAAAAACTATTGAACTACCATAACTGTCAATCATTGATATGATGATATAGATTCAATTATTCATAATCGTAAATAAACCTTGTTGCAAATTAATCTTATTTACATTTTGTTTCTTTTTAGGGTTCCGTACCTCAAAAGAAAAAAAACGGAACCCTTATAGGATCACTTTGTTGTCCGTCCGTCTGTCTGTCTGTCTGTCTGTCCATCTGTCTGTCTGTCAAGACCCTTTTTCTCAGGAACGCGTAAAAATATCAAGCTGAAATTCATATCATATACTTAAGTCTACTGTCCCTTAGAGCTGTGAAAAAATCAAACTTCTAAGCCAACGCAATCAAAAGATACAGCCGATTATGCAGTAAATTTTCGACATTCGCAAAGGAATCAAAACCTACAGGGTACTTCTTGTGAACTCAGAATCTTGAAATTTGGTACGAAGCAACGTTTTATAGCACAGATAAAGAAAAATTGCGAAAAGTATAAATTTTTAGTTACATCATATAATAAAAATATTGTTAATAATTTTAAACTTATATACCTACAGATTTGTTCGGAACCCTCGGTGCGCAAGTCCGACTCGCACTTTGCCGATTTTTTTTCATACTATGTAGTATTGTTGTGTTATTGCATTGTCATCTATGATTAAGGTGACACTTTTCAAGGTTTTTTTTAAGTTTTAATTACTCTAAAGAATGTTCTCTTTGTTGTTGCAAGGAATAAATAAATAAATAAATAAATAACTGGCAGTTGTAGGGCTCGAACTTACGACCGCGACCAGTGCCCTAGAACGCTATTATAAGATTCTTTGCAATTTTAAAACAAATGTAACAAATTAATTTTATAATCAATTGTTCACTATAAATTTAATTAACTGCTTTGGAGAATTTTTATGGTTTTTTATAAAAAGAGTTAGAATGTGAGCTGGTACCAAGCCTACGCCGATGCGAAGCCAACAACCCTAAACTTCTTTTGAAATGACGCTCCTTGCTCGCCTTTTCACATGAATTACCGAAAGAACAATGATGTAGCTATATTATGATTGTAGCACAAATGGGTCGGCTCAACCGGGGAAGGACCACGCTCTCACAGAATAGCAGCCTGAAATAGTAGCTACTTTGTTTCGTATGGTGAGTGTGGAGAATCGAAATCCCATATTACTAGGAACGATGTTTTCTATCTTACTCTTCTGGCGTGACAACGCAAGATGTCTCTGGGCTACAGCATCACCTTGCCATCAGATGAATTCTCTGCTCGTTCGTCACCCATTATTTTTATAAAATATATTTTAGGTGGGATAAAAATGCACGTGTAGGAAATTATAAAACAGTGTTCTATTTACCTATTTTAATAAGGATATACATTTAATTATTATATACAATATTAAAAACTATAATAATAATAAAAAAACTAAAACTAGAAACTAAATTATCATATAGTCCTACTCCCCCCGGTATCGTGCCTTGGTATACTTAGCCTTTGAGCGAGAAAAGAACCAGACCTCTTATCACCAGCAGCAACGACCAGGCGCGGATAGAGTTCCTTTAGGAACTTTACCGCACGTGGACCCCACGGACCGATAGTCTCTACAGGAAATGGCACAAAAATATGTAGTCATCTCTCACAGACTCATATTTGCGCCACTTACTCAGTTCAGCTGCATTTGATGCCGCCCCGACTCTATACGAACCTACCTTGAATATTGAGTAAGATAGTTAATTTCACCAAACTGCATTCGAAGTCCTAAAAACTTCCAGTTGTTTAACGTATTACAAGTTATTTGTTATCAAGTTTTCTCACGGGTATGATGAAAATGGAGGTATATTCAGCTTACAGGTGTGAAAATTAGCCTTTATCTGAACATGAACAAGCATTTTTGAAATTCTTGTCCGTCTGTCTTTCTGTCCGAATAAGGGTAACAAACTAGCGCACTGTCCACCTGATGCTCAGTAGATACTGTGGTCCATAGACATCTACATTTATCCCTCGATTAAGAATTAAAATGCAGATGCGTTGTAACCCTTGAGGACTCAGATGAAATGCCTCATTTCCAGTTAAAAAGACTCTTCGATTCTTAACAATAACCATTCAAAACATAGCAGCATTAAGCTGCTATTTTACGATGGTATTCCGTGAGAACGTGGTCCTACCCCGGTCGAGCTGACCCATTCGTGCTACAATAACAATAAAGCTACAGCGGGGCTCTTCCACGTATAAAATTTTACAAGCAGTTTTGTGACTAAAGTTCACAAGTTGGCGATGAAACACCGCCAATTTTTCGTCAACTTCTTGACTCGACCCCGTGCCTGTAAAACCTTTGGTATTGCATCCGATCTCTTTCCGGTTGTGTCGGATTGCTATCTTAGCGGACAACGAGAGCAAAAGGAATATAAAGTGCATCTGTGCTTGCACAAACACCAAGGCACTATATACCTGTCCTGCGCAGATGGCTGGTATTCAGACTAGCCACCGTGAATAAAATTCGATCTGGAGAATATTTTACACTACATAGTTTTAACCACATTTGTCGAAACAAGTTCAGTTTGCAATTCACATAAATTGCATTTGTCCAAGTCCGACCGGAGTTCGTTTGCACTTAATTAATGTACAAACGTTCGTTTCCTTTGGTTTTGGTGGTTGAGTACGCTCGAGCGAGGATTTATTGAAATGAGAAGTTTGTGAGGTATGCAAAGACTTCTGGGAAAATCTAAATTCGAAGTATGACTGTTTATTGTTACTTTAGTTTTCATTAAACAAATAAAAAATCTACAATACCTACAAATCTATAAAGTAATCGCAGACTTAAATTAGAATCAGTTTTAAAATAGAAGTAAGTAACGCGGGTTGTATGCGAAACAAAGACAAAAAAATAGTAACGAGCGATAAACGGGCAAATTAAACAGGAGATGGGCAGTAGCTTCTTCCTGATAACAACTTAAAATAATTAAAAAGAAACTGCGGTAGCCAACCCGTTTCTATAAGGGAGACCTATGTTTAGCAGTGGACATTTTTGAATATGAAAATGACTTTTAGGCCGTAATGAATGGAGACGGAAAAACGGTCAAAATCGTAATCCATTACTTGTTACATACAAGTTACAAATCCTTTAGTTCGGTGTGATATGATGTGTTAGATAACATACGGAATTACTGCATACAAATGAAACTAATGTACTACTTGTATACATTATTTGTATGTATTACTTGTATATATTATAAAATGAAAATTGTTGATGTACTTTAGAACAAAATGAACAAAAGAATTTGTAAAGGAAAAACATAATTTACTTAAAACCTCTTTGTTGTTCACAGATGTGAAACCACGATAAATCGTATTCGTATGCAATAACTTCGGCTGAAAGAAAATAATTTACAAACAAATAATACTTAATTTGCTGAAGATTGTTCTTATTATTTCAAAATTTGTTTTTGCTTAAAGATAGATAACGTTACTGTCGTACGAGATGAAAGTTATTACATGATAATATGGATAATTTAAAATCAAACATTTTGTACAACCGAATTTAATATAAATTAGTAAGAAAAACACAAAAACTATTAGTCAAACCTTGATCATATTTATATGGGACCACATGAAATGCACCTGCTTTCAAATAAAAAAAAATCATCGAAATCGGTTCACGTAGAAAATGTTATGAGCTTATACACATAAAAAAACATACAGTCGAATTGAATACCTCCTCCGTTTTGAAGTCGATAGAGAATGTAATTGCTTGTTGTGTTTGCTTCCAATGTGCTTCTAATGGCCGCTTTGTAAACCTTTTAATCTCTTTCATGCGAACTAAACTGTAAGTATGCAATTTAACAGCAAATGTCAAATTTCGCGAAAATCGTCGCGGTTAAGAACATCTTCGGTAGAAAAGAATCTTTTTTAACATACTTTAAGCAAGACTATCAAAGAACAAAGTTTTGTAATAATACGGTAAGTCTGCAATAAAAATTAATTATATTCGATTAAAATAATTATATCTTTATTCCACACAAAATATAAAAAATAAAAATGGCACTATTTATGGCTGAATGGCTTAGCATTTGAGTAAAAAAGAACCAGCCCTCTTGTTAACACCTGTGACGACAATTCGCACAGATTCTTTAGGAAATTCTTCACTCATGTCAGAGAGTCATATTTATTTCATTTACTTTGTTCAGCAGCCTCTGATGTTGCCCCTGCTACAAATGTGACAGGTGTGGTTGTGGGTTTTTTAAAAAGGAGTAGGCCCTAATATTGAAGACACTTAAGTCGTACCAGGCCAAAAAAATCACTGGTTGTAGCCGATTTCTCAAAGTGTACCAAATTGAGGACTACAAGTCGCGTACAGAACCTCTTTGGTAAGTGACAAAACTCTTTTTCTGCCTAAGAAGTCCGTCTCGGTTGGGTACCCATACCCTTCCTTATTTCTGGCACCAAGCTGCAGTGCGTGCGTCGGTCCGTATGGTATGGAGAGCCAGTATAATAACAAGCTGTGAGACATCATAATCCTCAGAGGTGACAAGACGTCTGCAGCTTTCTTCTTTTGTAGTTGGTTCCAGGGGTCTAACGACTGAAATAGTCACATAGCATCAGGTGTGCTGTAACTTCGTTTGTCACTTCAATTTTATTTAGAAGAACGTAAGCTAGCTAGCGAACAAATTCATCATGCGTATTTAATCTCGGTTCAAAGAGAACGAACACTCGATTAAATCCAATACTGTAGACAGAGGAGTAGTTAATGTTGTTATGTGAACTGTAGTCAAGATTGTTTATTGCAAATTTGGCTACGGCGAATATAATAAGAAGTGCTTCTTGCAGATAGAACAAGATGTACATTTTCAATAAATGCATACTGCATTACGTGCAATCAACGTTATTTTTAAGACTAAGCATATACGATGTCGTCAAAAATTATTTATGTTAAATTATTATACGTGGTGGAGCCACGCTGCAGCTATATTAAGGTTCCAGCACAAATAGGTCGGCTCGACCATTCATAGAATACCAGCGTAAAATAGCAGCTTAACGCTGCTGTGTTTCGTATGGTGAGTGTAGAGAACCGGAGACCCTTTTTACTGGAAACGAGGCATTCCATCTTAGTCCTCAGAGGTGACAACGCATCTGCATTTTGATTCTTAATTGAGGACAAATGTAGGTGTTTATGGAGCACAGTATCCACTTACCATCCCGTGGACTGTGCGCTCGGTTATTTTGTGTGTGTTTAGTGTTGTATCCTACAAAAAATATATTTGAATAAAAAGTAAAAACCAATTTCAAAGAAATAAAACAATGAAATCATTTCCACTTAATGGCTTCTGAAGTCGATGCTTATGCATATTGTATCGATGAAATGAGTTTCGCCCCGACTTCGATGGCGTGGACATTTTTCTTAAGTTCGTGGTAGGATCCGTTTTCTACTCAGGAGTTCATTTGAATAGGTACAACTCTCGAAGCAATTTAAGCAGCAGTTCACGCAATGCTGTGTTCGGGTGTGCAATGTATAAAACGCCAGTTTGATTACAGGCTGCAGGGCATTGCAACTTAGTCCTCAGGGGTAACAACGCATCTGTAGCATTATATATTTGAAGTAAATTGCAGATGTCCATGGTCTGCAGTTAGTTACGTAGCATTAAGTTTCTTTCAGTTTGTTTGTGACATTAGTTTTATGATAAATATATTTTATTCTTTATAGTTTTTTCAATTCAGTTTTAATTTACCCTAAAAATGAAATTTTTTGATCTTTGAGTACATCAAGAAAAATCAAAGTACATGATAATAAGAATATAGTTTTAATATTTCAAAAAACATATAGCATCATTTAGAACCTCCTCAATTTTAAGACGGCCAGTATTGACTTTAACTAAGTTATAATTTGCACTCGGTTCAAAGTAAAGCAATTTCCCCACGAATCAGTTTGAAACTTTAATTGGAGAGCTACATTGAGCGATATCACGGTTTAATTATGATGGAAAAAAGTTGTTCAAACTTTATAACTTCATCTAATTACACCAAGAAAGTTAAAAATTCAGAAAGTTTCTATTTTATCCTAGTTATTTATTAGGTTTATATAGATATATATATGCATTTATGTTGCAGACATCAGTATGTACGGTTGTAAGGTTTTGTCATATTACATACTTTGGGTACAAAACCCAGCATTGAGATTGTGTTAAGTTGATGGGTGGTTAGTTTCGTTTTGACGATTGGTTTAGTTGAAGGATCCGTGGCGCAATGGCTTAGCAATAAGTTACGCCGCTGAAGGTGGCGAATCAGAATCCCACAAGGAACAAGTATTTGTATGGCCTACAAGTAATTGTTCCGGGCTGGATGTTTGCCCTTGTGAAAATGTATGGAAACTACCTCGATACTGCTATGTAATGTAATGTGTAAAAAATATCAATTTTTGGACAAGTGCGACTGAATGTAAAAAATGTTAAGTTACAACCTATACCACCTACCTACCACTTAAAATTGCAATTAATAATTTCATTGGTGCCGGCGTGGATCGAACCGGGTTGCTCGCGTACTGTGAAGCTTACAGCGAGCGCTAAGTCCTTGAAATACCGCGACTCCCTGTGTGACTCTATAAATGCCACTTGCACAAATTCCCGCTAAAAATGTTTTTAGTAAGCAGTACAAAATACCTTCATAGACTTTGTGGAGTTTAGATCCCCAGAACTCTAACGCAAGGGTTTGTATGATTCTTTAGATGGCAGAAGTGTGTTAATATTAAGCGTAATGTAATCTACAATGTCTACAAAAGCCGCCTTGAGCGTATTCAAAAAATATTTGTTAATCACCTTAACTTTCGCTGTCGGAATAAAATCGATACTTACACAGACAGTTGCACTGAGCACGGTCTCTTATCTTTGGAACACAGGCGCATTTTGCTTGACATGGCTTTGTTATATGATATAATAAACAGTAATATTGACTGTCCATATCTTGTCTCAAGAATCACCTTTCGTACTCCAAAATTCCGCACCCGCAATACTACATTGTTACAGACTCCCTGGCATCATTCAAACTACTGTCGAAACAATGTTCTTTCGCGGCTTGCTCGTACATATAATGAACAATTTGGACACATTGACCTCTTTGCGAAATCTAAACTTACGTTTAAAGATTACATCAAGAAAACTTTTAAGAAATAGAGCAGTTGAAGTTGAAATCACATACAATCATATATTCTCTCATCTATTTTTTCTATATGTATTTTTGAGGCTACTAATATAAATATAAGTACTTAAGTTATTTTATTTAATATATATTATAATTAATTATTTGTATTATGTTTAGATATTTAAGCATTTAATATGTATATATACATAAATATATATATATATATATATATATATATATATATATATATATATATATATATATATATATATATAAGGTAATGTAATATATCATTCTACCTGACTATCTCTCCTGATCTGTAAACTTATGACCACCTTCATTACATTGAATTGCTTATAATTTTGCTTATAATTTATCTATTAGATTGTTCTTCTTTCCTTTTCTTCTAACAACAATACACCTACCATCAAGCAATATAAGGGAAACCTGTTATTGGCCATACTTTTAGTTTATTACATTAATGTTAATATTTTCTATATACGCTGTTGGTTTTCTAAATAAATAAATAAATAAATAAGTAAATAATGCGATTGAATATCATTAATATTGATGTTATTTATTCTTAAAAAAAAAACGATGTTTAAATTTTCAATATAAAATAGAAATTCCATACATTAACTATACAAACGTGAGGCATGATTATTTACCGGCTCAGAGTTCCCACATCATCATCACCATCTTCATCATCATTATAGCCCTTCACATGTCCACTGCTGAAAATAATTGAGTAACACAAAGCACGGTCCTGAGCCACTTGCATCCATTGACTTCCTGCATATCTTACCAGGTCGTCACTCCATCTAGTGGGGGTCGCCCCACACTTTGCGTACCGGTATAAGATTGCCACTTGAGAACCTTTCTTCCACTACGGTTGTCGGTTCTTCGAGCTATATGGCCAGTCCTTTGCCCCTTTAGCTTACTAATCCGTTAGGCTAAGTCGGTTACTCTGTTCTACTGCAAATATCCTCATTTCTAAGTATCTCTTTCTAAGGTTGATTTGTTTATTAGCTCTATCTGATTTTGAGTACCATTCTTACATTTAGATGAGTCTTTTGAAAAAAACATTGTCTATTTTGTGGTATACTGATAAAAAATTAAAACGTCAATACGAGTAAGAACAATAGTACGGGCATGATAGCGAGAATCGGACGATCCGGGCGAGACGGACGCCGAATTTACCGATATTTGCATCAGTGACAATTTCCCGTTGACCGCATACTGAGTTGCATCATGAATACAAATTATAATATTCAGTACACGAATAGCAACAATTCAGACGTGAAATTATGCATCACACATAATCATAATATAGGTCATAGATGTTGGTTAGGATGCATTGTGATACGAGTTTATATAGGTAAGTTTTCAATACCCTTGTTGCCTAGAATTAAATGATTGCGTGATTTTGGATATAGAGAGCATTTATAAAGGTACTAAAAAATAATTATTGCTTATATTACAAATAGTTCGAAATAATTAGTAGAAGTACGAATGCGTCGATTCGATCGGAGAAGGAGCACTCGCTCGCGCAGAATAGCAGCGTGCAATAGCAGCTTAATGCTCTAGTGTTTCGCAAGCTGAGTGAAGAGTACCGGAGACCCTTTTTGCTAATAACAAGGCATTTCATCTTAGTTCACATGGGTAACAACGCATTTGCATTTTGATATTAGTTGAGTATTGGTGTATATCATCACGTAAAAGTTCACGATACACGAGCTAACAGTACATTTAATGGTGGACTGCTATATGCTTGCCTGTTACTTGTATTTCTAAAAACAGTCTTTGCAAAACGAGGAATGTGACTTTATTTTTTATAAAAATACATTTTTATTCAGTAAGATAATTGCCTTCTGATTAAAGAATCATCCATCGTCGATTAAGCAGAGAATTAATCCCATTCAGGTTCTCTTCAATATCCATAAGATTTATTCATCATTCCATAATTGTGTGATGACCGGAAAGGATAGTTTGGTTGAGGTGCGAGATCCGGTGCGTAAAGGAAGTAAATATTTTTTTGTGCTAGCAGTAATATTAACATTACTCAAAAGTTCGTGGGCTCAAATCCGGCATTCAACTACTGTCACGATCCACTCCTAACTTAAGCATATTAAGCTTACAAGGAGCGAACTTTTGAGTTCGCGGTCCGCACCTTGCCATTAGGCTACTGTCGCTTAAGCAGTAAAATTTTAATAACTTGTTGAGTATTATTTTTATCAGTTGTGCTCGGGCGTTATTGTGAAAATATATTATTAAGTCGTGGAAAAATTTTCAGCGTATTTTATATACAAATTGAAAACCTTTTTTTAAATTTAATTACTTTCGCCAATTTAACTATACATATGCCATTTGCACATATCTTGTGACATAATCCCGTTGCTGTAGAAGTTATGTGAGTTTTAATAAAAAAAATTCAACAAGTAGTTTTGACACTCCTTTTTTGATATTAACCTAACACTACCCAAAGAATTCTGAAGAGACCGAAACAGGTGAAAGTCAGGACTATATGGTGGATGAATTAACACTTCCCAACGAAGCTCTCCCAATTTTTTGCTGAGTGGCCAAATATGTATGTGGGCTGGCATTATCATGGTGAAGGACCATTCCTTTACTGTTGATCAATTCCGGCCGTTCTTTTCCATTTCTTGCTTGCTTGTTTCCCGGCGGCAAAAGCTCATAATTAACGATGACCTTCCAATCCCACCATATACTCAGAATCACCTTATTATCTGTTAATCCGGGTTTCGCTACCCTTTGACTATGATTTTTTTCACATTTTCTTGTCGTAGGTGATCAATTTTTTATCACCAGTGATCAACCTTTTTAATAATGGATCGGTTTACAATAGAGAATCGCAAATAAATACAAAAGTCATTACGTTTCTTTCAGTAAGCTCGTGAGGTACCCAAATATTGAGCTTTTTGTATAGCTAAACTTTTTCAAATAGGTCAAAACTGTTTTGTGGTCAATCTTCTATTCCTCGGCTATACCGTAAATACTAATATACAGATCTTACTCCACTTTTTCAAAAATGGCATCAACTTTATCCGTATGAGAGCGACCAAAGCGAGCGATCTTTGATATTAAAAATTCCCGGACTGAAAACGCTTGAACCAACTTTGTGCTACTCTTACTTCTTATTACTGTTCACGCTACTTTCGGGAAAGAGATAAGGGAGGTGAAGGATAGAGTTGCTCAACATGACAACCGTCTGTCAGAAGCTGAAACCCGAATCGATCAAGTGTACAATCAGGTTGACAACGGTATGGCTGACGTGAAGAAAACGCTGGGCGAACTTAAACTTGGGGATGGAGTTACAGCTCCCGTAATAGCTACAACACCTTCGCTACGCGGATTCAAAGTACTGCCATTCGACGGGACTTCTTCCTGGCGGCCTATAAAATCTAATTCGAGGTTGTCATGAAGGCAAACAGCTGGAATAAAAGTCAGGTCATGACTGCTCTCACACTAGGCCTGCTTGACCAGGCCTTAACTGTTCTGGACGCTCTCGGTAAGGAAGTGACTTACGAGCAGCTCCTTGAGGCATTGGAGGCGCGATATGGCGACGCTCACCTGGAACATGTCTTTCGTGCGCAGCTCAAAGATGGCGTGCAACGCAGTAACGAAAACCTGCAGCAGTGGGCTCTTGAGGTTGAGAAGCTGGTTCGAAAAGCATACCAGTCTGTACCTGCGCTCATTGTAGGGAACCTGGTGCAGACATTCATCGACGGCATCCGCGACCTTGAAGTCAGATCTGCAGTGAGGCTCGGGCACCACGAGACGCTTAAGGACGCCTTGAGCCATGCACTGGAGGTGGAAGCCGTGCGGCAAGATCATCGTTCCTATCACGTCAGGGAAGTTGCAGGAGCTACAGTTCGGGACTGCAATAACGGCTACCGCCCTAGGTGCTATGGCTGTGGGACAAGGGGCCATCTTCGATCCAACTGCCCTAAGCGAACTGTAGAAAGGGAAATTGATCGATCTCGAGAGGGTAGTGCGGCTAATAGCACCGCCCATCAGCAGCAGGGAAACTAGTAAAAGCCAGGACTGCGGAGAGGGTGCTGGCTGATGTTAAAAGAGCCCCAAGGATTCCGATCTCACCAACTCATGATGGGAACAGCCTAATCATCAAGAGCGAGGTCAACGAAATGTCGTGTAAACTGACCATAGACACTGGAGCCTCTCGCATGGTTGTCAGTTCCCAACTTATAAGTTTGTTCCTTGGGGACTCCGCATACAACCGAGAACGCATTCATTTGGTGACAGCCACCGGTCAGCGCATATCCGTCCGTGGAGAGAAGGAGATGGAGTTGAAGCTAGGCAACATGATCTACATGCATAATGTAATCGTGGCTGATATAATGGACATTCATCCTGAGCCTAGACTGTATGAGGAAAAATTTTTGTGAGATCTACGTTAAGCAAGGTGTTTTGAAATGTGGACAAGAGGAACTTTTCGTGGAAGGGGAAAACCAGGGAATGTGTACAGCCTTAAGAAGATTGTTCTTCCGCCGAGATCGGAAACGATTGTGCCGGTTAGATTTCCTCGGAATCCTGGGCAAACTCTTCGTTGTGTACTCGCGGAAATGGTAGACAATGATCTTCCATGGAAAGTGGCTCGAACTTTGGTCAGAACCGCCAACATCTCAGGAGTACGTGTGCTGAACCTTTGTGATCAGGAACAGATTATAGAAAAAGGCATATTGGTTGGTACTGGCGAGGAAGTGGATTGGTTGCGTCGGTGCCAATATCTATCGACTGGGACCCACATCAAAAATGCAAAAATGACAGTGATCACACTTTTGGAAGACTGTCACAGCATTCTCTCCCCGAATGAAATGGTCAAGGCGAAGAAATTGTTACTCAAGTACGCCAATGTTTTCTCGTCAAACGAAGCTGATGTAGGCTATTTTTCTACATTTATGAAATTATATGTTTATAACATTTATAATTTAGCATCATACTATTATATTTATTTATTAATATTAAACAATATTAATTTTATATCTATTTATATAAAATATTATGTAGATGTATTTATACATTAATTTTATATTAACACAATACGTTATTGCACTCAGCCAGCGCGTCGTCGTGACGTATATCACAAATGGAAACAGACATACCGAGACCGGTTCCTTTGTTTTCGCCACCTCGTTCGACTCATGCGCATCGTCCGAGTTTTACGGATCTCCCACCAGTCGGAACCTGCTCCTGACGCGAAGTGCATGTCACTCGATGCTAACCGCTTTAGAATTGCCCGCTTACGTACTATTGTTTTTATTGTTAAATTATTATTGTGAACTTTCTCTGCTTCGTCTCTGTACATACAGTATTTTCTTGCAAATTATCTGTGCTTGTGCTATACTCCTTCTGTATGTATAAAGTGTTGCGTTGAAATTCGGAGTAAATACCAAAACACTGTGAGTAACATTTTATTTCACCTACGCAACCCACATTGGTGACACCCACTTTGAATACCAAAATAACAGACTCAAGAGATATGGGATGCTTATAAACACCTCTAAGTGTATTTTGGTATTGACGAAGTCATTTTCCTTGGTTGCCGTATTTCGGAAAGTGGCACCAAGCCCCTCGAAGAAAAGGTACAGGTCATTCTGGATTACCCACAACCCAAGGAGGTACGTCAGTTGAGGAGATTTTTGGGTATCATTAATTTTGATAGGCGATTTCTGCCCAATGCCGCTCAAACACAAGCGCCTCTTAACAACCTCTTGACTGGTGCTGTCAAAGGTCGCCAACCAATAACTTTGACAAATAAAGAAATCAAAGCTTTTGAAGTCTGCAAACATTGTCTATCTAATGCAGCTTTATTAGCCCATCCAGACTGCGAAGCCAAATTGGCATTAGTAACAGATGCGTCAGACGTAGCTATAGGTGCTGTACTTCAGCAGCTGAAAGGCGGAGCATGGCAACCACTTGCGTTCTTTTCACACAGGTTAAGCCCAACTCAGCAGAGGTATTCCCCATATGACAAAGAGTTATTAGCTATATATGAAGCTATTAAATACTTTCGTCATATGGTGGAGGCGGGACACTTTACCATCTATATTGACCATAAACCGATCAGTTTTGCATTCCATAAAAGGAAAGACAACTCATCGCCTCGTCAGTATAGACAGTTAGACTTCATAGCCCAGTTCACAACTGACATAAGGCATATATCTGGCAAAGATAACATTGTTGCCGACACCTTAAGTCGCGTTGAGGAACTGGAAGTACCCGTCGATCTCGGTACCTTAGCTGAGTTTCAAGTGAATGACGAAGAACTTGCCAAGCTTACGAAAACTGGTTCGTCGTCACTCCGTTTTGAACAATACAACATTCCTGGTTGCAGTACTACATTGTACTGTGACATAAGTACACCAATACGTAGACTATTTGTGCCCAACACCCTTCGCAAACAAGTTTTTGACAGTCTTCATTCCCTGAGCCATCCTGGAGCAAATGCCACTGCTCAAATGCTAACTCAAATGCTAATGCTACGTTTGGCCAGGTATGAGGAAGGACTGCCGAGACTGGGCTAAAACTTGTATTGCCTGTCAGCATTCCAAGGTAAGCAGACACGTATCCTCACCTTCGGGTACTTTCGCCTTACCTCGCACGCGTTTTAGACACGACATATAGAACTCATTGGTCCACTTCCATTGTCAAAAGGCTACCGCTACTGCCTCACCGCAAGGGACCATTTTACACGATGACCTGAGGTAATAACAATAGCCGACATTACAACCGAAACTGTTGCACAAGCTTTGCTATTCCATTGGATCGCTCGCTATGGTTGTCCTGAAGAAATTGTCACTGACCGAGGACGACAAATTGAATCAGCCCTGTTTCAACATCTATCAAAAACTGCTGGCTTTCAACATAAGCTCACAATGATTTCATCGACAGTTAAAAGTCGCTATTATGTATCATGCCGACAGTGGTTGGACTGAATCACTGTCATGGGTCCTACTTGGCATACGCAGTGCTTTTAAGGCTGATCTGCAAACGTCTTCCGCAGAACTCGTATACGGCGAGCCTCTTCGATTGCCTGGCGAATTCTTTGAACCCAGTACAGATGGCCCTGCGGACATCACTGAGTTCACTGCACGACTCCGCAATATCGCCAAGACCTTGCAACTGGTACCAACAACTTGGCACAACACCGAGAAGACATTTGTTTTTAAGGATCTAAATTCTTGCGACTATGTTTTTCTTCGCATAGGTGCCTTGCGAAGTTCTTTACAACCTGCTTACACCGGTCCACATAAAGTCCTCTCACGCGGTAACAAAGTGTTTAAGCTTCTGGTCAAGGGTAAAGAAGTCACTATATCAATAGACCGACTCAAAACGGCCTACATACTCACAGGCAAATATACTCAACACACACCACATAACCCAATCATTCCCACACCAACACCACACATAGAAACACAACGCGTAACACGCTCTAGACGCTGAGTTCGGTTTCCGGACTATTATCGCCCATAGGATGGTCTCTGGGGGGGGTGATGTAGGCTATTCTCCTACATTTATAAAATGATATATTTATAACATTTATTATTTAGCATCATACTATTATATTTATTTATTAATATTAAACAATATTCATTTTATATCTATTTATATAAAATATTATGTATATGTATTTATACATTAATTTTATATTAACACAATACGTTATTACACTCAGCCAGCGCGTCGTCGTGACGTATATCACAAATGGAAACAGACATATCGAGACCGGTTCCTTTGTTTTCGCCACCTCGTTTGACTCATGCGCATCGTCCGAGTTTTACGGACCTCCCGCCAGTCGGAACCTGCTCTTGACGCGAAGTACATGTCACTCGATGCTAACCGCTTTAGAATTGCCCGGTTACGTATTATTGTTTTTATTGTTAAATTATTATTGTGAACTTTCTCTGCTTTGTCTCTGTACTGTATACTTTCTTGCAAACTATCTGTGCTTGTGCTATATTCCTTGACTGTGAGTAACATTTTATTTCACCTACACAACCCACACTGACATAGGAAAGACTGTCTTAGTTCAACACAAAATAAACACAGGAGAAGAATTGCCTATTCGTTAGCGACCAAGAAGATTGCCTGTAGCACGTGTAAAGGAAGTGGAAACCATGATTGAGGGAATGGTGAAGAATGGTGTTATTGAACCCTCATCTAGTCCATGGTGTTTACCTGTGGTGCTGGTAAAGAAGAAGGACGGCAGCATGCGGTTTTGTGTTGGCTACCGCCGCCTAAACGACGTTACGAAGAAGGATAGTTATCCCTTGCCAAGAATTGATGACACGCTGGACATGCTTACAGGCTTAAAATGGTTTAGTACGCTGGACCTCAAAAGTGGCTACTGGCAGGTTGAAATTGAACCTAAGGACAAGGAGAAAACTGCATTCTCCACCGGAAAGGGTCTGTGGCAATTTAAAGTCATGCCGTTTGGATTGTGCAATGCTCCAGCAACGTTTGAAAGGTTGATGGAGCTTGTACTTACCGGGATAATCGGAGATGCATGTCTGGTCTACTTGGATGACATCATCATCGTAGGCCGTATGTTTGAGGATCACCTTCAAAACCTGGAACGCGTGTTCATGAAGATCCAGAGTGCCAACCTCAAGTTGAGTCCGAAGAAATGCTCACTATTCAAACGGCAAGTTAGCTTTTTGGGGTATGTCGGAAGAAGGTATCCGCACGGATCCAAAGAAAATTGCCGCTGTCAAGGAGTGGCCGGTTCCAGAAGAAAAGACACAGGTTAGAGCATTTTTGGGTTTGTGCTCTTATTATCATTGATTTGTTAAGAACTTTGTAGATATAGCCAAACCTCTGCCCAAGCTAACCGAGGAGAAGCGACATTTCTGCTGGGATGAAAGTTGCAATATTGCATTCCAGGAGCTCAAGAACCGTCTGTGCAAAACACCTATTTTGGGGTACCCTGATGCGGGCAAGTAATTCATAGTTGACACAGACGCAAGTGATATAGGACTTGGCGGTGTGTTGTCTCAATGGAATGGTAATCAAGAGATTGTGATAGCGTACTTCAGAAAGTCGTTGTCAAAGCCGGAAAAGAACTATTGTGCCACAAGATGGGAATTGCTTGCAGTGGTAAAGTCCTTGCAGCATTTTAGCAAATATCTTCTGGGGCGGAAATTCCACTTACGAACTGACCATGCTGCACTGAAATGGCTATTGCAGTTCAAAAATCCGGAAGGACAAGTTGCGAGATGGATTGAACTACTGCAGGAATATGACTTTTTGATCGAACATCGTAGCGGGAAATCTCATGGCAATGCAGATGCATTGTCAAGAAGACCTTGCCCTGAAGATTGCAAGCATTGTACTAGGCAAAAGGATAAGGAAGTAGTATCTGTGATGATACTCAGAACAGATTAGCTCAGCAATGAGTGGAAGGATAGCCTACAACATGCACAGCAGGAAGATTCGGACATTAAGCCCATTATTTTCTGGAATGGATGAATGCCAGTGCTCCTAAGCCCAAGTGGAGTGACGTGTCAGCAATGAGTTCTACCACGAAAAGCTATTGGGCCCAATGGGACAGCTTGCTGATTCAGGATGGAGTCCTGTGCCGTAATTGGGAAAATGGTAGGGGGGACAGGTGTCATTTGCAAATGGTTGTCCCTAAGGCTAAAGTACCGGATGTTCTACAGCTATACGATTGTGGTTGTTCAGGAGACCACCTGGGAGTTAAACGAACCCTACTGAAGATCCGAGAACGGATTTACTGGTTCCACTGCCGTGACGATGTCGAGGACTGGTGCCGCAAATGTAAAAGTTTTGCGGCTGTAAAGGGACCTCAAATTCGTAGTAGAGGCGCATTGAAATTGTACAATGTTGGTACACCATGGTAGAGGATAGCCATTGACGTTGCGGGGCCGTTTCCGGAAAGTGAAAGTGGTAATAAGTATTTCATGGTTGTGATGGATTACTTAACTAAGTGGCCAGAAGTCTTTGCCATTCCAAGTCAAGAAGCTAAAACAGTTGCAGATAAACTAGTTCATGAAGTCTTCTGTCGTTTAGGAGTACCCTTAGAGATTCACAGCGATCAAGGAAGGAATTTTGTGTCTCAAATATTCCAGGAAAATTGCCGAGTTATGGGTACTCATATAACACGAACAACTTCTTACCACCCACAATCTGATAGAATGGTAGAACGATTTAATCAGACATTGGAATGGTACCTGGCAAAAGTTGTGAAGAAACGGCAGCGAGACTGGGACAGGCACATACAACCGTTTTTGTTGTCATATCGAAGCGCTGTTCACGAAAGTACATCAGTGACGCCAGCTTTCGCAAACTTTGGGAGAGAATTACAGCTGACTGCAGACCTGATCACCAGAATACCATCTGATGCCCCACGCAGTATAACCGATTATGCAAATGACTTGCGGAACAAAATGAATGACATTTATGAGCACGTCAGACAGTCGGGCCAACAAACGTCTGAGAAGATGAAAACACGGTATGACCGCAAAATGAACAACAAAGGGTTTGACGAAGGTTCACTAGTGTGGTAACACAATCCACCTCGCAGCAAAGGGAAATTTCCTAAGCTTCAAGCTAAATGGGACGGACCGTACCGGATTGTGACAAGGATCAATGACGTAACCTACCGGATATAGAAAGGTGCACGAGGTACTCCTAAGATAGTCCATGTGGATCGACTGGCGCGTTATTATGGGGCCAATAATGCTTGAGACGAGCATGTCTTAGGAGGGCGCAGTGTTGCGCGCCACTAATAATGTCTTGTACATGGCAACACTAGTTACACTAGTGCCCTCTAGTGCCGAGTAGCATAACTAGGAGAGTCAAGATCCTGCCAGAAATTTCGGGACCGATATGTACTCGAACATTCTAGATTTCGCTAGAGTAAAAGGTTCTGGAAACTATCTGAGGCCCTATCTATATAAGGCTGGTATAGACCACGACCGAGGCACTATTAAATTGGCGATATAAGCGAATACTTCGAAGCAAAATAACTGCGAATTATTTTTAGTGTGGCTGGAATTAGTGTTTTATAATTAAAGTGTCAATTTTAGTAATTCAGTCGGCAGTTTTTAATTGTCTCGAACCCCAAGCTCTTAACAATATAATTGATAGAACTGCATGTAATCCATTAAATTTTTGACAGAATATGCCGTACATATCATCAATTTTATAAATGTAGTGTATATATTTTATAAATATTATAAATTGAATTATTTTTGTTCAATATAGATTACAAGTAATGTTTATTAGAAGTCATTTGTTTACTTTTACCACTAACACGGAAAAACCTCTGTGTAAGTAAAATTGCCATGTAGTGGCGGTTAAGAATATTCACTACCCCATATCTTCCCGTAGGTGTCGTAAAAGGCAACAAAGGGAAACAGGCAGGAGATGGGCAGCAGCATCTTCCTAATAGTAGCCGAAATTACAATAAAAAAAAACTGCGGTTGCCAACCCGCTCGCCAAGCGTGGCAACTACGGCAAAAATCCCCCACATGGATAAACTTACTAAGAGACGGCCCCCAGTCCCCGGCGGCCCCGCTATTCCTGGCTACGGTGGCGACCATGGTAACGGCGGGGTAGGGGGTGCTAAGAATCTCCGGTGGAGGTTCGGTTGCCACCTACGACGACTCGACCTGGCAACATACAACGCACGCACCCTGAGGACTGACGAGAAGATTGTGGAGCTGGAAGAAGAGATAGACAAGTTACGCTAGCATATTATAAGAGTATCCGAAGTCCGAAAAGAGGGGAAGGAAACGGTAATTCTCGAATCCGGCAACTTGTTCTATTACCGAGAGGACGACCATCTGTCCCAAGGAGGTGTCGGATTTATCGTCCACAAGTCTCTCGATAACAACGTTGTAAAGATTGAGAGTGTGTCGACGAGGGTTGCGTACCTTATACTCAGAATCACCAAACGGTATTCGCTGAAGGTCATACAGGTTTACGCACCAACCTCGGCACACCCCGATGAGGAGGTGGAGGAAATGTATGAGGATATCTCTAGAGCCATGCATTCCTCCAAAACCCAATATACGGTGTTAATAGGAGACTTCAATGCAATACTAGGCACAAGAGAGAATGGTGCGCTGAAAGTAGGGAAATTTAGAATAGGTTAACGGAACCCAAGGGACCAGCAGCTGGCCGACTTCTTGGAGAAAGAGGGACTCTTTATGATGAAATCTTTCTTCCAGAAGCGGCCCCACAGGAAGTGGACCTGGTCGAGCCCCGACGGTTTGAAAAAAATTAAATTGACTTCATTATGACGACCAGACGACAACTATTCAGTGATGTCTCCGTGATCGCGAGGGTGAAAACCGGCAGCGATCACCGAATAGTTAGAGGCACACTGAACCTAAACGTTAAGTTGGAGAGGTCTTGTCTAATGAAGTCAACGCTCCGTCCCTTCGTGCTCTGTTCCAAAGTCCCGAAACATTTCAACTCGAGTTACAAAACCGTTTTCAGTGCCTAGAAGACTGCAAAGAAGTGGACGATATGAATGACAAGCTCGTGGAAACTGTCCATGTGGTCGGAGCTAAGTTCTGCAAGACCCGCCGCAGACGAACACAAAAACTCTCCGATCAAACTCTTAGTCTCATGGTTGTTAGACGGGAGATGAAGTTAAATTCTTCAACAGATTTGACAGCATACAGGCAACTGAACAGACAGATCTCCAAATGAATGCGGCGGGACTTACGCAACTTCAATACAGCTCGTATTGAAGAAGCGATCGAGCGGAACCAAGGCTCCAAAGTCTTTGCCAGAGATCTGTCTGCCATAAAGAGCCAACTGTCAAAGCTGAAGACAGAGTGTAGCGCATCGTTTTCGGGGCACCTGCGATTTTGAGTGAGATTGAGAGGTTCTATGGGCAGCTGTACACGTCATCGTTGGAGCCACACGCAAGTGTGAGTAACGATCCAAGAGCAAGTCTTATCCGACATTATTCCGATGATATCCCGGACGTCAGTCTGAGTGAGATTAGAATGGCTCTCCAGCACCTAAAAACGGCAAGGCCCCAGGCGAGGATGGAATTACAGCGGAGCTTCTGAAAGCGGGTGGAAAACCGGTACTTGTAGTCCTTCAGAAGCTCTTTAATTCCGTCCTCCATGGTGACATTATACCGGAGGCGTGTAGCAGAAGTGCGGTGGTCTTGTTCTTCAAGAAAGGCGACAGCGCTTTCTTGAAGAACTACAGACCGATTTCCCTTCTGAGCCGCATCTACCTGCTGTTTTCGAGAGTCATTACGAATCGTCTCGCGCGCAGACTTGACGATTTCCAGCCTCCCGAACAAGCCGGTTTCCGAAAAGGCTTTAGCACTATAGACCACATACATACCCTTCGGCAAATCGTACAGAAGTCAGAGGAGTACAATCTGCCACTATGTCTGGCGTATGTGGACTATGAGAAAGCCTTTAATTCCGTCGAAAGTTGGGCGGTGCTGAAGTCCCTTCAGCGGTGCCAAGTTGACTGTCGGTACATCGAAGTGCTAAAGTGCTTGCACAGTAGGGCGACAATGGCTATCCGAGTACAAAACCAGAGTACGAAACCTATCCAATTGCGGAGAAGTGTAAGACAAGGTGACGTCATATCCCCGAAACTCTTCACCGCTGCATTGGAAGACGTTGTCAAGCTTCTGGACTGGAAAGGATACGGTATCAACATCAATGGCGAGTACATCACTCACCTTCAATTTGCCGACGATATAGTCCTTATGGCAGAATCGCTGGAGGACCTAAGCACTATGCTCAATGACCTCAATAGTACTTCCCAACGGATAGGTCTTAAGATGAACATGGACAAAACAAAGATCATGTTTAATGTCCATGTCAAACCTATGCCGATAGTTGTTGGGAGCACTAAGCTCGAAGTTGTTGACGAGTATGTTTACCTGGGACAAATAGTCCGACTAGGTAAGTCCAACTTCGACCGAGTGGTCAATCGACGGATTCAACTCGGCTGGGCAGCGTTCGGGAAACTACGACACATCTTCTCGTCAGACATAACTCAAAACCTTAAAACGAAATTGTACAACCAGTGCGTGTTGTAAGTGATGACATACGGATCTGAGACGTGGTCCTTCACTGCTGGCCGGATGAGGAAGCTCAAGGTTGCTTACGAGCTATGGAGAAGGCTATGCTCGGAGTTTCTCTGTGTGATAAACTCAGAAATGAGGATATCCGCAGTAGAACCAGAGTGACCGACATAGCTCAAAGGGTTAGTAAGCTGAAGTGGCAATGAGCCGGCCATATAGCTCGAAGAACCGACAACCGATGGGAAAAAAAGTTCTCGAGTGGCAGCCTTGTACCGGCAGGCGAAGTGTTGGGCGTCCCCCCACTAGATGGAGTGACGATCTGGTGAGATGTGCAGGAAGTTGATGGATGCAGGTGGCCTATGTTCAGCAGTGGACTTGTGAACGGCTGTAGTGTAGTGTAAGTAAAATTATTCTTTAAAAAAAATGATTGTACAAATCTTTTAATACATAAAATATAATATTTGTTTCGTATTTTATGCACTGACATACCATTCATCAGATTGCCCTTAATCTTTGTCTACTTATTGCTGGAACTTGCGGGAAGGTTATAGGCATAGTACACTTAGCTTACAGTAGGTGGCGCGCGTATCGCACCGACAAACTATTTGAAAGTCATATATTTCTTTCAATTTCAATGAATGTATTATCATTCTTACTTAAACAATATAACCCTTCCTTTAAAACTAAAATAATTCAGTATATTTTTAATATTTGTTAGTTTACTTGTGTGGTTTTCGCTTTAAGCCCCAGTTTATTTAGTAGTTATAAGCGATATTTTTAGTATTTACGTGGTAAAAAAACACTGCAGTGTAAGTTACAGTAAAGTTCAATTTATATTTGCATATTACTTTCACAACTTAAAATAGCAAAATATTCAGATGGCCTGTGTGAATGTTTGTCTCTTTTACTTATATAAAAAAGAAAATGAAAACATGTAAACCAAGTAACTTTATTGATATTCGCGCATGTATCGTTAATATCAGTACACTTTGTAAATATTTAATATAGCTAAATATTTAAACTTTGGCCATGGTTGGAAAAGGAGAAATCTGAAGAGGAAGAAAGAGGAGAAATCGTTGCCGAATCCTCCCGTCATATATGAGCCTGCTGAATAGTGAGCTTTATAGTCTGCCGAACAAAATTGCTAACTTCAAATTTAGTCGGTTTTCTTGCAATCCTTTTCTTAATGAGTACTTCATTCGAGCAGATGTAATAGTTACAACTGCAGCAGAAATCATGGCAGAATCCTTGGCAGATAGTTTTGTAAGGCTATGCGATGTGTACTCAAGAAAACTAAAGGAGTTTTGTACAAATTATTGAATTAACTAATTTTAGATTTCAATTCCTAAAATTAGTCGTTCTTACTATATGTAATGTGAAAATGGCGCACAGTATAGTACTTTTGAAGACATCAGTTTTTCTAAATTACTTAAATACTGTAAATTACATTAACTCGTTTGCAAGAATTGACAGAATGTGTTACGAGTTTGCTCTTATAATTAATAATAAATATTAAAAACATAAAATTATTATAAAAATTTCCGATAAAAATAATATCCCTCAAGTTTGAACAAATCAGCCCATATAAGTAATATTTAATTTCGATCAAACCTCCGTAATTTGGCCAGCTCTAAATGTAAAATACATATGTGGTAAAATCTCACAGTTTTGTCATCATAATGCCTCACCCTTGACGTTTAAGAAGCCAGTATCTACGCAAATTCTCGTCGCGCGGGATCAGACTTACATTAAAATATTTGGGTACGCTACGCACCAGTATCTCCAGGGTGAAAGCTGATTAGAAGACGGCCGGATGGATTAGTGCTTTGACAACCTTTTGCAAATTTTATAACAAGAATATCTTAAAGCACTAAGTGCGAGTGAAATGCTAAATTCTTAGATATTTAAGTAATAAAAAATCATAATAACTGCTCATTTAATCAGCACAGAAAAAATACAGGATGCCAGATGAGTATTAAGTTAATCTTTTTAATTGAATGAAATTGTATTTTTATTAACTTCTTATTAGAAAACAATCCCCGAAGAGTCTGTCTTTGTCAAATTTTGCAAAATTTCTCCAAAACGGCCAATTCGGTCAAAGGTTGATGAAGTTTTTTTAAAACTATTCAAACCCAATGCTTGACTACCATCCAACTAATAGTAATAGGTGAAACAGTCGGTTGTGGTTAAGTGCCTTCTATGAGCCTCAGTATCTACTCCACTTAGGATCAGAAAGACTTTACGTTCGTTCAACACCGTTTTATAAAAAGGACTCACGTATAATAAAAAATTTAATAAATTGTACTGCCGACTTCAATTTAGGTTATTAAGAATAACTCAATTACTATTGGTCTGACCTTGACCAAATTCATACGGGGCTACAGGAAAAGTACCAGCTTTCAAACAAAAAAGAATCATTAAAATCGGTTCACCCAGTAAAAGTTATGAGGTAACACATAAAAAATACATACAGTCGAATTGAGTACCGTCTCCTTTTTGGAAGTCGGCAGAAAATATTGTAATAAAAATTAGATAAAGATACAATATTCAGTGCTCTATAATCTTTATAAGGTAATTTATTAATTTATTGTAACACCCTGTCGGCAGATAGTACCCGAGGGGAGTTTTAGTAGAATTTATAGCAGTGAAGCTATCTGCAGCCTTACTAAACCAGGTATTTATGTGTGCAGCACGTTTTAAGTTGAATATTTTATTGAATTACGATAGTGTTACCTTATCTTTGAGAGAAATCTCAGTTCTTATAGAATTTTCAATCAGCAGTGTAAAATTTTGCGCCTCTTTTAAATATTTCACCTTAAACCTCAAACTAAGAAGGAAAGAGAGACAAAACTTTAAGTACATATAGACGTGGTAGAGCTCCGCTGTATCACAAATGGGTCGGCTCAACCGAGAAAGAAAACGTCAGATTTCCATCGTTCATTGTTTTAGGAAAACGTAAGAAACTTTTATTCATATTATTTAGAGTTTAAAATAAATTATATTTATAACTATATTACTGTCTATATGTAAATTTTTCGAATAAAATTCGTCAATCCAATTCATCATCATTCATTATTATTGTTTTTTCACGATGTAGAGCCTTGCTGCAGCTATATTAACTGTATAATTGTAGCACGAATGGGTCAGCTCGACCGGGGGAGGACCACGCTCTCACAGAATACCAGCGTAAAATAGCAGCTCTCACATACACTCACCATACGAAACACAGCAGTGTTAACTGCTGTGTTTCGTATGGTGAGTGTAGAGAACCGACGACCCTTTTTACTGGAAAAGAGGCATTCAATCTTTGTCCTCACGGGTGACAACGTATCTGCATTTTAATTCTTGATTGAGGATAGATGTGGATATCTATGGGTCACAGCAAACACTTACCATTAGGTGGACTGTGTGCTCGTTTCTCACCCTATCATATAAAAAAACGCTGTACGACAAACCGGGCACCAAACCCGATGGTCGGTTATCGTATGGGCAGGTTTATTTAAGGATTGCATATTAGGTCCAGTGTTTCTGCCACAGCGATTTAACGGACAGCGATACCTGAACTTCATAAATGAACAGTTGGTTGACATTTTAGACGACCTATAGTTGGCTGAATATCGCCGCACATGGTTCCAGCATGATGGTGCACCTCCACATGTCATGAGGTTCACCCGTGAGCGCGTCAACGAGCTATTTGATGACTGCTGGATCGGCAGACTGGGACGTGTGGTCTTAGTCTGCTGATCTTGGCTACCTCGCTCACCAAATCTGACCCCATTAGACTTCTTTCTCTAGAGGTATGTAAAATAAAGGATTTTTAATCGTGAGTGTGATAGTGTTGACGAAATGTGCCAAAGGATCGTGGATATTTTTGATAAACTATGTACGGACTGTGTCGAAGACCACACGATGATGCCCCGCCTGCATGAGGAGACGAAACACCGAGCCCAAATCTGCCTCGAAATGAATGGAGCACAATTTGAGCCGCATCTCATAAGACTACGGAGAATTTAGAGCGGTAAGATGTTTAATACCTAATTTTTCACGTAGTAGAGCCATGCTGCAGCTATATTTCTGGTATAGTTGTAACACGAATGGGTCGGATTGACTGGGGAAGGACCACACTCTCACAGAATACCAGCGTAAAATAGCAGTTTAATGCTGCTGTGTTTCGTATGGTGAGTGTAGAGAACCAGAGACCCTTTTGACTGGAAACGAGGCATTCCATCTCAGTCCTCACGGGTGACAACGGATCTGCATTTTGATTCGTAATCGAGGATACATGTAGATGTCTATGGGCCACAGCAACCACTTACTATCACGTGGACTGTGTGCTCGTTTGTCACCCTTATCCTATAAAAAAATATTTAAATAACTTAGTACTGAACTGATCTTAATAGGTACATAACTGAATACATCAGAATAATAAACATACCTACACGATGAATAAAAACGCATGACTCTAACCTTGTTAACATTTCATTTTAGTAAATTTTTTATGTATTTAAGTTATATAAAGTTACAATTTTACCTATCTGCTTTGTAAGTGTTATTCAGTATGTTGTAGAACTCTGTTTTTGGCCAAGTGTATTAATATAAATTTTAAGTATGTTTAAAAATATGCTGTTGATTTTCCTAAAAAAAATATATTGAAATTCTGCGCCTCATTCCCGACAAACGATGTTAGCAACTCAGCAGTTTTCTGCCCCTATATTCCAATTTCGACGAGCACTGGTTTTCAATGCCACCCTCTGTGACTACCCTGATGTCATTTAGACTCATTTCTAAACTGACGAGACGAGACAGTACAAAGATTACAACTGGAAATTAAGTTTATTACAATCTTAACCAAATTAAAAATCTTAATAAAAAGAACTGCGGTTGCCTAGTCGTTCGCAAAGCGTAGTAATTATTCGAAATCAAATCTATGGCCTATTTTCAGCAGTGAACTATTCTAAGCGGTTATGAATAAATGGATGGAATCTTAATCGAGCGTACTAAAGCAAGATTGTAAAGTGACATTAGCCCAATGGTTAGGGAACACAAACTCGGAAAGTCGTAGGTTTGAATCCGCCATTCCACTGCTGTGCTATCACAAGCATTTTTAGCTTACTTGAATTAGTTAACGGACGATAGTAAACGGTATAAGTACTAATCAAAGTATCACTTTAATATTTAAAAAATATATAAAAAGAACGTTGTACAAATCTAACGGAGCCCACAAGGTCAAACGGGTATTTCTCTAAGTCACCTCTAAGCCCCGAGATTAGATGGCATCATTGATGCCTTTAGTCGGTAACCCCACGAAACGGGGTTCTACAGAACAGTAAATACTCGTTTTAAGACTCGACTATAGATAGTAAGCTAAAGGAAATACAGATAATATTTAGACTACACTATAGAAATGCAGTAATCAATTACATTTGTTACTGTTACACCATGCCAAAGTTTTGTTAAATATACACCCAAAGAAAAGTCCATTGCTAAACATGAGCTTCCTCTATATATGGCGTCATAGGGAATGGACATCGTAGGACAGCTTTTATTATTTTAAGCTTATTGTGAAGTTGCTGCTGCCCATCTTCTGTTTCAGTTTCCATCTGTCGTCTCATGCGACACCCAGGAAATGATTTATTGGATTAGTAGCTATTCTTACATCGCCACTACGTGGTTTGATTAAGTTTGTAATATACCTTTAGTCCCGTTCCTGCCTTTTACGACACACACAGGACAATATGGGGTAGTGCTAATTTACCGTACACCGGTGCTGGATACTGAATTACAGGCTTTATGATATGTCAATAATATTTAAAGAAGTAATAATTAGACAAAATCAATTGAAAAAAATAATATAAGATTCTTAAAATTCTTACAAAAGTTCACGTCTTCAATAATGTGTGGGCTTTTAACGTAATTGTAACATGAGCAAGATTTAACTCATGGCGCACCTGGTAGCTTTTCATGTCTTAGCTTGGAGCAACGTATAACTTTGTTAGCTTGCCTTTGTCCAAATATTGTTTTAAAACGTTTCCCTTTTGAAATTAGGCATTTGATATAACTCGTAGGTAAAAATGTGTGCTCCATACTATTACTACTACTTATCTTTGACGACTGAAAAATAACAAAAAAATACGGTACCAACCATGGAAAATATTTCCCCTGTGAGAGTGTGGACTATGTTCAGATTGGACTTTAGATAGGATTTAAAAATTGGGTTAAAATAGGTATAGGTTACGGCCTATGTACGCCCCACGGCTGGGTATAGACCTCCTTTCATTTCTTTGCGGTTTTAAGGCATGTCTTCGTAATATATATTTTTTAATTTTTTTAGACATGCAGTTTGTCTCACAATGTGGTAAATTGGAATTTAAAATTGCAAATATAAATTTCATAGGTGACGGCTGGGTCGAACCCGGGGTGCTCGCGTACTGTCAAATGTACAGCTAGCACTTAGCCCCTGAGCTACCACGGATCAATTAATGAATGAATGAATCTTTCTACAGGCTGTTTATAAAGGTAATTGTAGGCCAATTCTTATAATTTATTATATGGCATGATGTATTGCGTTATGTTTGACTAGAATAAGTTATTTTTGGTGTTTCTTGGAGGAATTAATATTAGTTAGAGCAGCCGGAATTATTTTTTATTCTACGGAAGACTTCCGCTTATATTCCCTTATAAAATAATCCCCATTTGGATAGATTCGCTTAAGAAACAGGTAATTGGGTGGCTTAATAATTATTGTATTCTGACCGGCTGTAATTTGTGTATTTACCTATGTAATGCTTCACGATAAAGAAATATAAATAAAAAAAAAGAAATAAGAATTAGTTATAGTAGTTAAAGTGAAACTTTGCTTAACACAAACTTGATTTGTAGTCAAAGAAATAACTAAAGCTTCAAATTTAATACTGAATGTTACCGTCTGAATTTCTCCAGAAAATACTAAATTAAACAGTTTAATTTTGCTGGCGTCTATCTATTTACAGCTCAGCGATCTGACAAATCATTATTTTTACTTAGTAAGCATTGCAACAAAGAAAACTCACAGTAAAATTGTTTGAAAAGAAAACATCTAAAGCAATGTGATTAAAAGTAATTTTTTAATTGTATTTTGGTCTCTTAATTTATTCAACTTACCCCGTATCTTATCTTCTACATTTTCTACATCACACTGTTATTTCTGATCAACAGCGATTTTTTCGGACTAATATGGCTTGTGGATTTTTAAGAAAAATGCTATAAAGAAATATGTTGCAAGGGGAGTGGAAATTGATCAGATGAAGGAATTAATCGCATTAATTCCAACTGCCAAATTCCTTCGCACACCGTGATACTGGTGGCCCTACTTTGAACTATTTACTAAAATACTATATACGTCACGAAGCTGTACCACGGGTTCCCTCAGCTTCATGTCACTCCACCATGCTGTCTAAATGAGTTTTTTGCTGTAAATAAAATGTGTGTTACCAGTTATTAATTTATTATCATCTATATAACATTAAAATATACAATATTTACGAAACCTTAAAGTATAAATAAGCAAGCTAATAGATACTCAAGTCATTAACATATTAAAATAAAATAAAAATACTAAAATTAAGAACTTAAATTATCGTAAAGTCCTACTTCCTGCGGTACAGTCACAATAGTGGCTTCAATTCAAAATCAAATTAGATTTATATGCTGCAAAACTCTCGGTGCGGATAAATTCTTTATACGCGTTTTTATTGCTTCATCGGAGAGTTGAAACTTTTCTCATATTAAATGTAATCTAAATTTAAAACGGACATCAGAAGTAGTGATGTCTTGTGAATACGACAGATAACGGATATTCTGCAGTCAAAGTTCTTGTAATTTAAAGGTAGCAGGAGTTATTTCCTGCCTGGGCAGCTCTGCTTCACCTATTTGTGACGTCCAATAGCAGTGCGTGCACGGATTTGTTCTGGAGTGAAGGGTACAGAGAGCTTGTATACTTACAGGCTGTGTGGCTTTGCATCTTAGTCCTCAGAGGTGAGAATGCATGTTCAGTCTTCTTTGTTTGAAGCTGGCGGCAGGTGTCCATGGAGAGCAGTAGTCACTTACCATCAGGTGGACTGTATGTTCGTTGGTCAGTTTAATTATATACTAAAAAACGTAAGCTAGCTAGCGAATAAATTCATCATGTGTTCATGTTCAATCTCGGTTCAAAGAAAATGAACACACAATTAAATCTAATACTGTTGACTGCGCAGTGTGTGGACGAGAGTTGTTATTGATAAAGAAGGATTTTCTTTAATTTAAAAACATTACATCCATACTAGAATGATCTCCAGTACTACGAAGGCGTTTTACATACATAAATTGCACATGAACAAATAGAGAGACCCGAAATAATTTTTTGTAGGCCATAGTTGTTGTCAACCCGCAGCGCCGCAACCCAATACGTAGACCACTGCGCCACCGAGCCGTCAAACATGTTTAATGACTTTCATGACGTGATATTTAAAGAACATGGTACAGATTTGTTCCTGTTTTTATTTTATTATTAATTTTACTCTCAAGAGCTGTGTATAAAATTTTATCTGAGGTCGTGCAACACTGCACATTCCAGTTCAAGGATGCAACTCCAGAACCATTCTTCCCTATCTGTCGTTGGTACTTCCAGATATATTTATGGCCGGCTCATTGTCAATAGAGTTCACTGATCTGTTGGTCAGTCAGTTATGGAAAATGGAAAGTGCTTTTCCGACCATAGCCTTTTCTATCGCATGCTGAGTGACGTATTATTCATGAACATACATTTTTGACGGTCATTGCGATGTATGAGGTGGTGGAGATGGGCAGCAAAGTCCTCCAAACAACTACTAAAAATAAAAATAAATAAACTGTAACTGCCAACCCCTAAGAGGCAACCTATGGGGGAGGCCTACGTTCAGCCTTGAACTTTGCATAGGCTGTAATGGTAACGCTGAAGAATAAATTTCGTCTGTGATTTAAATTAAAATCTATCTTTACAAACGAACAAATAATTTTAATTACAATTCCGGTACATTATCCATACCGAAGAACTTTAAATTTTATTAAAATGGTTCATTAGAATTATTCTCGGGTCATTTCACGAGTTCTGGCGTTTATTTATGAAACCTGTAACCTATTCTGCTGAAAATGGGTGTTTCAAAATATATTGTTTATAAGTTTTGTATAACCTGCATAACAATAAAATGATGTTGTTAATATCTAACTTCATACATTATTAATCATGTAGACAAAATAATTTTATAGAAGTTAATTTATTATTCTACATATTATTTTTAAACTAGATTATATATTAGATTGCCCTTGCATTACATATGTTTTGTGTCTATTTAATTTGTTTGAATTCCAGGTTGATCTTCATCTTACACGTAGATCATCTACATATCAATACAGAGATTTTTAACCTGCTACTAGTTCATCTGCTTACTACATCAATCAGTGGTGTTGAAGTGACACCAAGAAAGAGGGAAAGGTTAAAACAATATCTAAATTAAAGAGATGAATAATAGACAAAGAAAAAAGCAAAAAATTGGACATGCTCAAAAGAAAGTATAGGATCTAATACAATTCAACATATACATATTATACTTATAGAATTCAAATTCTCTACCACTTCAAAGTATATTAGCATTAAGTGATTTTCTTTCCATGCACATAAGAAAAAAATTGTTTTGCAATATGTTAAAGGTGGATAGAGAGGAAGAGTTTTGTATAATAAACTTAAGTGAGGAGATTGTATCGTAGTTTTGCATTCTCAGCATAATGATGTAAAATCCTTAATATATTTATTTATATCTTTATAAAGATAATAGAGGTTAAATTTACCAATCAAATGGATGTATGTTTATTTTGTTAAACAATATTAAGAGTAAATATAAAGTTTAAAAATCTTAATAAAAACAAATTACAATATTTTTTTTAAACGTTAACTTCACACTAGGGTTTTCTCCTGTATCGCGGGGGCAGTTTACATACATCGATTTCTCAAATACAAACATCAATTTTTATTGATGTACGTGTGCCAGTCTTATTGTAGGTACCTATTTAATTACTATATTTGATTTCATTGGATGTTTCGTACCTGTGACGTTGCTTCCCGTTGGCATCTGGTTGATTTACATCTGTTATATACGATGTGGTATAGTTACACCACGTATGAAGGCCCCGAGGTCATTTTGATTGTTCTAGTTCTAGTTGTGTCTTTAGAAACATCTACGGGACGATATGGCGTGATGGATTCTGTGACGTCACCTCACTGTTTGTATTACAATGGAATAAAAAAAATATTCTAAAGTGCGAAACACAATTAAATAACCAAAATAAATATACATTTCAGATTGTATCAACAATGGTAGCGTGGCCGAGCGGTCTAAGGCGCTGGTTTAAGGCACCAGTCTCTTCGGAGGCGTGGGTTCGAATCCCACCGCTGCCAAGTATTTTTGTATGAGAATTTAAATTCAACGTACCATAACATATTTTTGTTTAAACTGAACTGCATAATTAATAAGCTTTAGTTAACTTGAGCTGTGTATAAGATAAAATTTATTATAAAGTATGAATTCAGTTTTCACCCACTTCCCGACGTCTGAATAATGTGAAGTTTTGCGGACATATTAACAACCGATGACAGTAAAATATTTTAAGACAATGATCTGGTAATTTCACCAGAAGTAGGACTATCGCAGCAACAATCCGTGTTGTTGTAGTCTTTTAAATTATTTTAAAATATAAATTTCTTTTGTAATTAATGTAAATGTAAAAATATTTTTTTTATTTATTGAAGTGGCTCACCGCGACTTTGACCGCGTTGCTTACACACATCACTGAAAACGTAGTGCTTATAAAATCGTTGTTTCTTAAAACTTTTATCACTTTATATTAAATGAAGATAACGCAATAAGTTTTTTTTAGATAAGGGTTAAGTGACTAAGAAATAAAACTTAGATAACCTAATTGAAATCTATCCAATTGTTTTCCGTGATGCGCGCACAACTGCAAACCTCTATCATTTTATTTATATAGATCAATATAGATAATTGTTATTTCGACTGTAGAAAATCTCTTGTGTCGCGCACAATTAAATGCAAGGAATTCAAAAGCTTGGCTAATTTACTTTTAAGTTGTCCCTGTTCAATACCGGAACCAGTATAAAATTACAGTTTTAAAACTAAAAATACTCGGTAAAATAATTTTATAATATAAAGTCCCTGTGACTCCGAATTTCGGTCATGGCGGACAGTCTCAACGGACAGTAGCCCTCTTCGCAGGACAGGATTATAAGATACCAGTCTACTGATAAATCAGAGGCAGTGCCAACGGCTTTACGTGCTTTCCGAGGCACGTGGGTTAAACTTTCTGCAATTTCCTGACTCCGGGTTGCTACTGAGAATCCGTTGACAGAAAACCCAATAATTAATTTTAGGCCCGACTCAGGATACGAACCCAGGACCACATGATAAACAATCGCGCTTACGACCTCTAGACATACGAGACAGTAAGTCAGAGCGAGACCACTGACTATAAATATGTTACTATCCACGATCCAAAATAGTTTTATCAAATATATGAGCTTTAATAAAATATTATATTCCAGTCTTATTTTGGCTTGGCTTGGATTAGAGACACAAGCGATGTTTGTTTTTGCACACTGCAGCTCTAAACCACTTCAACTAGAGGGAACTAACGTTTATAAACTAATATAGAGTAGAGCAAACAAAAGTTTGCATGACCAAGCAAATGCAATTTACGTGAACTCTAGAATTTGGTGTTTTGTCGTTGTAATTTGTTTGTTTATAATTTATATTTGTTTGTCGACGACATTTAAAAAATTAAAGATGTTTTAATAATTTATGTAAGACCTATGTACAATAAAAATTATAGGCATTCCCGATGATTGTCATCTTCATTAACCCTTAAATATATAATTACTGGACAATAAAAACATATATTATATTCTTATGTTTATAAAATACCAATAATAAAAAATAAAAAAGAGTCCTTTTTCTAAATAGAAAAGAAAAATGCACATAAATTTTCCGTGAAACGCTCATTAACCCGTAAGTTTTTTTCTGCAGAAGAGGGGGCAAACAAATGTGCGCTTCGCTAGGTGTAGCTGTTTGCACTAAAATTCGTGATAGGCGGAAAACTCCTAGTAAATCGCACAGTGGTGGACCGCCAAGCGTCAGATAGCGTACTTAGTATTGTGAATTTTGCCGCTATTATTTTTAATTATAATTCTAATGTGTAACTCTTACTATGGATAATTCTTTGATTTCTGTCACTTAAAGGTATTTCTACACTTATAACATAATAATTACGCCGTTTCAAAGACAGATGCTTAAACGTTAACCGAGGAGAAATTAGAAAGATGCTATCGTTAATTCTGATTTAGGTACTTAACAAAATTAAAAAAAAACATTGTCACCATCATCATAATGATTACAGCCTCTCACAAGCCCACAGCTTAACAAGGGTGGCGTTATATTGTAAGCAATAGATCGGATTCTCGTGGAAGATATTTACCATAATTGCAACACATGGCCGGTAGATTGGCAAACGCAGTTTTTTATTATTCTGAGCTTTTATCAGGAAGATGGGGTTGCACACTTCCTGTTTTAATTTCTTGATTGCTTGCATGACGCTTGGTCACGCTACTACTATTTTCTAATATTTAATTTTGAAACGAAATAATTATGATGTAATAAATTTAAAATCAAAGAATGCAACGAAAATTACTTTTAAATCTAATGTACGTTGTATATTCCTGCAGCTATGAACTGCTACGAAACTTGAATATTGAGTAACAAACCAAAGGTGAATTTTTTATCGTTTTAATTAATAAAACATATACCTCCACAATAATATATTGTGGATGTATATCTTATGATACGATCCAAAAATATTGACTGTTTATTAGAAACTTTACCCGGATCCGTGGAATCAACTTGTTAATTTCAGCAAACTGTATTCGCGGTCCTGCAAACTTGCCGTTGCATTACGTACATTAAATAAATGTTTGACCATAACTAACAATTAACCGTCTAGTTTAAGTCGCAAGATACACGAGAGAATTAGTTGTTTCCAAGTTGTCTTGCTGGCGACCTTGTAACCTGATATAGAGTTCCTACAGCCCTGGGCTAACTATGGTGATGGCGATCAGCGTCTAAGGTACGAGATGTCTAGTATGCTATCGCCAATGCACATGTAAAGCTTGGTGATTATGGCAAATACTCAACGCGAGGAATTCCATGTCCAATAGTGAACTGTTACGGGTTAATTATAAGAAGAAGAATTTAAGCAAAACAGTTGACATTTTTTATAAAATAAGGAGCAAATGGACATGCGACACACCTCATGGTTAGTTATTAACGACGCTCATTAGAACAGCAACACCAGGGGAATCGCAAGTGCGATTTTTGCGGCCTTTTAAAACTGAGTAGGCCTTTTTATTGAAGGTCCTTAATTCGTACCAGGCCGGAAAAATCACTGGTGGTAGCTGATTTCTCAAAGTGTACCAAACTGAAAACTACAAATCGTTTACATAACCTATTTGGTAAGTGAGAAAACTCCTTTTCTGCCTAAGAAGTCCGTCTCGGTTAGATACCATACCCTTCCTTATTTCTGCTACCAAGCTGCAGTGCGTGCGCCGGTCCGAATGGTATGGAGAGACAGTATAAAATAAGCTGTAAGTAATCTTAACCTCAGAGATGACAAGACATCTGCAGCTTTCTTCTTTTGTAGTTGGTTCCAGGAGTCTAAGGACCGAAATAGTCACTTAGCATCAGGTGGACTGTAACTTCGTTTGTTACTTCAATTTTATTTATAAAACGTAAGCTAGCTAGCGAACAAATTCATAATGCGTATTTAATCTCGGTTCAAAGAGAATGAACACTCGATTGAATCCAATACTGTAGACATAGGAGTAGTTAATGTTGTTATGTGAACTGTATTCAAGATTGTTTATTGCAAATTTGGCTATGACTAACGTAATAAGAATCTGCTTCAGTTGTTAGATAGAACAACATGTAAATAAATTCTTGATAAATATTTATAAATTTACAATAAATTTATATTGCATTATGTGCAATCTACGTTATTGTTAAGAAAAAAACATTATTTACTTTAATTTATTATACGTGGTGGGGCCACGCTGCAGCTAAATCAAGGTTCTAACACAAATCGGCTCGACCTCTCACAGAATACCAGAGTAAAATTGCAGCTTATTGCTGCTGTGTATCGTATGGAGAGTTAGAGAACCAGGGACCCTTTTGCTCGTAACGATTCATTCCATTTTAGTCCTCATGGATGATAACGAAGCCGAATTTAGATTATTTATCGATAATAGAACAGATGTAGATATCTATGGGCCACAGTATCCACTTACCATCAGATGGACTGTGTGCTCGGTTGTTTTCTGTATGTTTTTTGTTGTATTCTACAAAAAATAATATTTTAATAAAATGGAAAAACCAATTTCAAAGAATTAAAAAGATTGAAATATTTCCACTTAATGGCTTCTGAAGTCGATGCTTATACATATTGTATCGATGAAATGAGTTTCGCCCCGACTTCGATGGTGTGGACATTACTTTATTCTTTAGTTAGTGGTAGGAGCCGTTTTCTACTCAGGAGTTCATCTGAGTAGGTACCACTCTCATACCAATGTCTGCCAACAAGCAGCAGTTCACGCAATGCTGTGTTCCGCTGTGAAGAGTATAAAGAACCAGTTTGATTAGAGACTGTAGGGCATTTCAACTTAGTCCGCCGAGGTAACAACGCATCTGTAACATTATATATGATAGTTACAGTAGCATTAAGCTTCTTTAAGTTCGTTTGTGATATTAGTTTTATGAAAAGTATATTTTATTATTTTTAGTTCTTTCAATTCAATTTTTATTTACCTGAAAAATTTAATTTTTTGATGAAGAGTATATCAAGATATATCAAATGTACACTGTAATAAGAATATAGGTTTGATATTAAAAAAAACATATAGCTTAATTTAAGCCTCTTCATTTCTATGACGGATTAAATTGACTTTAACTAAGTTATACTTTGCACTCGGTAGGTACAAAGTAAAGAAATTTCCCCACGAATCAGTTTGAAACTCTAATTGAAGAGCTACATTGAGCTATATCACGGTTTAATTATATTGGCAAAAAGTTGTTCAAGCTTTTTTACTTCATTTAATTACACCAATTAAAGATTAAAAAAGATTCAAACTTTTTAACTTCATTTAATTACACCAACAAAAGTTTAAAAATTCAGAAAGTGTCTATTTTATCCTAAATTTATATTTTTTTATTTGTTAGGTTTAGACAGATATGTGCCTTTTAAGTTGCAGACATTGGTATGTAGCCGATAAAGGTTTTGTCATATTACATAAAAGTAAGTTTGCGGCCTATTTACGTCCCACTGCAGGGCACAGGCCTCCTCTCATTTCTGATAGGGTCTTAGGGCAAGATAGTGTCCGCTGCGCTGCCCCAATGCGTGATGGCGAATTTCAAATGTCTGCGAAATATTTTTCTTTCCTTAGACACGTACGTTTTCTAACGATGTTTTCCTTTACTGCTGGGCACGTGGTAATCAGCACTTAAAATTGCAAGTAACAATTTCTTTGGTGCCGGCAGGGATCGAACCCGGGTTTATTTATTTATTTATTACATGGGTAACAAAACAGATAACAATCGAAATACATTACAATATAATATAAATATAACAGTTTTGTGCCAGATTGTTATCCTAAATATGTTGACATATCATTTTTATATGAAATACAGGAGATCAACTCTACGCTTAGCAATGTTTATGACATACATAAGTACAGTAAACAAAAAAATAAAAATATACAAATAAGAAATTAAAACTTATGTGATATGGGAATGAGTGTGCATAAGTGTATACTGTTTCACTGCTCTTTTGAATATCCTGAATCTTAGGTCAAAAACATCAATGCTGGAGCTTTTCATGTATATCTCGTTGTAAAGTCAACACATTCTTACTATCGGGTTATAAAAGGAAGTATTATTCTTATAAGTCTGCAGGTGAAATCTCTTGCTAGGATTTCGGGAATTGTGCTTTGTAGTTAAGTTTAATTTACTTAAGAAGTAATCGAAATCAATCTTATTATGGAGAATGTTATGTAAATATATAAGGTCATATTCCTTATGGCGAATAAGTAAGGTGGTCACTTTAAATTTGTCGAGTAATTCACTATAACTAACTAGATTACAAGCAAACCCACATTTGTAGCTAAGTTTTCTGAGAGTTCTTTTTTGGACGCTTTCTATACTATCTGAATAGACCGTATAGCAGGGAGACCAAATGACACAAGCATATTCAAGAATGCTACGAACAAGACTATAATAAACGGTCAGGAAGCTATATCTTCACGCACAATCCCTGACGGGGTAGCCAGAGAGAACAGATCGCCAAGTGTCACGATCCTTACATACCTCTTTCGCTTCTTTCAGATTCATTATCTTCTTCATACATGCACGTCTAGGTATCCGAGTACTCTTGACCCTCCCCTCTTCGAGCAGTTTGCTCACATGGTCTTCGAAAGTTAGTCTCGGTCTACCTCGACACCTTTTAATATTAACTTTCGCGCTATATATTTTCTTCACCATTCGGTCTTCACTCATTTGCTCAACGTGCCCTAACCATCGAAGCTCGCCCTTATCAATTTTTGTGATAAGGTCATCTTTCAAACCTGCCATATTGCGAATCTCTTCATTTCACTTTCGGTCGGCCATGGTAACGCCGCACATTTTACGAAGAGATCGCATCTCCACTGCATTCAACTTGCTTTTATGCTTCTTCTGGCACACCCAGGTTTCGCTGCCATATAACAAAGTCGGTACCAACACTGCGTTATGTATTGCAAGGCGTGCACTCTTCACTACGCCTTGCCTTTTGACTAACGCAGTCAGGGCACCATTGACTTTGTTCCCGGCAGCGACACGCGTGTCCACATCTAAATCACATCTTCCATCCCGGCTAAAAGCACTCCCCAAGTATACAATTTCATTTACCTGTTCTAGACATTCCTGATTTACCCATATTTCACACTTCAAGTCACTTCGAAATGTTAATTTTGAGTCAAACAGCACACCTAGGTCTTTAACTACCGTTTTCCTGTCTAATGAATCTTCTTTAATTTTATAGTCATAAGTCTGTTTTTACCTCTTATTAGTGAACGTTATAACAAAACATTTTTTAACATTGAGGTGCATAGCGTTAAGCCGGCACCATTCATATATTGAATTTATATCATGTTGTAGTTTACCGCAGTCAGAAAAGTCCTGTATAACACGGTATATTTTCAAGTTATCTGCATATAGAAGGCAAGGACTGGACAGTTTGCAATTCAGATCGTTTATAAAAAATATAAAAAATAACGCACGGAGATTTGAACCCTGAGGAACACCAGATTTAACTGTGACAGGTGATGACATGAAACCTTTGAGAGCGACAAGTTGGCTTCTGTTATCGAGGTACGAATGAACCCAGCGTAGTAGATTTCCATGAATTCCTGGCACAGCTAATTTCTTACAGAGTAAAGAATGATTTACTTTGTCGAAAGCTTTCGTAAAATCGGTGTACACGGCATCAACCTGCCCACGCATGGCAAAAACTTCACATAAGTAATTTTTGTATTCTAATAAGTTAGTCACTGTTGATCTGCCTCTCACAAACCGTGCTGCTTGATGAATATAAGCGGTTTAACTTGAGAATAAAAATGATCATATAACGCAGATTCGAATACCTTAGCAACACAGCACAAAATACTAATAGGTCTGTAATTTTCACAGTTGGACTTACTTCCGGACGTGTAAATGGGTATGATGTGAGCCAATTTCCAAATGGCAGGGAAAGCACCAGATTTTAAGGATTTATTAAACAATAATGTTAGTGGTTAACACAGTTTCCTTGCACAATTTGAGAAAAATATAGCGGGAATTCCATCATACCCTGGACTTTTGCGAATATCTAATTTCTTTAATTTGTCTAATATTGTGGCCTGACTTAGTTATATAGTACACATACTGTAATTACAAAAAGTACCAATATTTATAGTGTTATTAGTAACCAAATCCTGGTTGATGACAGGTTGAGAAAAAAGTTCACATATTCCTTGTGTGTCAGAAGAAATATCTGTACCAAGAATCATAGTCTTTGGCATACCTGTGCTACCTATTTTATTGCTAACAAAATTCTAAAATAACTTTATGTTGTCCGATAAACCCTCCTCTGTGGAGGTAATAAATGATGCATACGCCGATTCCGTGAGTTTTAAAGAAGTTACTCGCGTACTGTGAAGTTTACAGCGAGCGCTAAGCGCTTGGGCTACCACGTCTCTACTAAACTACCGCGACTCAAGGTGCGACTATATAAATGCCATTTGGATAATTTCCTGCAAAAAATGTTTTTAATGCCATCAAAAACATAACCCTTAAAAAAACCAAGTCTCGCAACTCAGTTCTTCTAACGTAAAAAGTCGTGAGATCCATATAATACCAAATCGGTTAATTTATTCAGCCCTACTTAAGGGCTAAGACAGAAGTTAGTATTAAGTAGGGACCGATTAAATTAACCGACTTGGTATTACATGGATCTCACAACTTTTTACGGTAGAAGAACTGAGTTGCGAGACTTGGTTTTTTACAAATTATGTTTTTGATAGCATCTCATTTCTTTTTGTACATAGTTGTATCTACATACCTATCTACACCTATTATTCCATTATATTATACATATATAGGTACACTGATTCATTCACTGCAAATGTAACTTTGTAATCCTATATATGTATATGGGATTACAAAGTTATTTATGCAGTTGGTGTATCTCGAAAACTGAACCGAAATTGCAAAATATTTCAATTTTTCCTTGATTTACATACTAAAAAATAACTGTTTCCAAATTTGAAGCTTCTATGTCTGCTAAAAGTGCCTTAGAGTTTTGATGATCGGTCAGTCAGTGAGTGACAAAATTAAGAAACTTTGACTAGTCATAATTCTTTAAATACTGGTTCAAATTTAATAAAATTTGAAATATACTGAGTTGATACAAAGCCTACTTGGTTACTGAAAATACAGGCTTCTAATTTTATCCATAACGAAGTTATAGAGTTTCTAAATGGCCTGAACTGTTTCGAGAAAAGGATGGTACGGCCGTGCCCCTTTTTTGCTTGACTTGGCGACTTGGCGTGGCAGATCATAGTCCACTGAGGTAAAAGATAAGTATTACATAATTTAAAATTAAAAAATTTGTACAGCCGACTTCAATATAAGCGACTTCAATATAGGTTATTTAAGAATAACTCAATAACCATTAGTCCGACCTTGATCAAATTCATATGGGACAACACGAGAACTATTAGCTTTCATATAAAAAAAGAATCATCGAAATCGGTTTGCCTAGTACAAAGTTATGAAGTAACACACATAAAAAAACATACACTCGAATTGAGTACTGTCTCCTTTTTGGAAGTCGGCAGAAAATACATTCATAGACTTTGTAGAGTTTAGATCCCCAGAACTCTAACGCAAGGGTTTTAATGAACTTTGCTCGTGATGACAGAAATATATTGATATTAGGGATAAATACTGCGATTAAATACCATAAATATTGATGTTATTTTTTCTTAAGAAAAAACGGTGATTTGAATTTCAATATAAAACAGAAATTTCATACGTTAACTGTACTAACGTAAGGCATGACTATTTACCGGCTCAGAGCTCCCACTTCATCGTCATAATCATCATCATCATCATCATTACAGCCCGTCACAAGTCCACTGCTGAACATAAGCCTCACCCAACGAATACCACAAAGCGCGATCCTGAGCCACTTGCATTCATTGACTTTCTGCATGGCTTACCACGTCGTCACTCCATCTAGTAGGGGGTCACACTTTGCGTACCGGATATGAAACTATCACTCGAGAACCTTTCTTCCCCATCGGTTGTCGGTTCTTCGAGCTAAATGGCCAGTCCATTGCCCCTTTAGCTTACTAATTCGTTGGGATGAGTCGGTTACCCTGTTCTACTGCAAATATCCTCATTTCTAAGTATCCCCTTTTAAGGTTGATTTGTTTATTAGCTCCTTTTGTTTTTGAGTTATATTCTTACTTTTAGATGAGAGAGTCTTTTGAAAATATAATTATCAATTTTGTGGCAAAAAAATCGGAACGTAAACACGAGTGAGGACAAAAGTACGGACATGATTGCGGAAACCGAATGACCCGGGCGAGACAGACGCCAAATTTACCTATATTTGCATCAGTGACAATTTCCCGTTGAACGCATACTGAATTGCAATATGAATACAAATTAAAATATTCAGAACACGAATAGCAACACTTATTCTCCGCTTTGTATGGCGTGCTCTTTAATACTTTCACTCCTCATTATTTAAAATACAGTTTCCAGTATATTTGTCTTACCCATATCGCTTCCTTCTATCCTATGTCAATCTTTCTCTCTCTACTCCTTTGCACTCTTCCTCCTTTTTTAAGAATTTTTTTACTTATTTCATTTAAATCCTTTACTGTCACCGCTGTGCGTTCGTGGAGCTCTTTACTTCTCTACATTTGTTGTTCTTTATTTAATTATTCTTTCAAAAGTCTTAGTGAATCATGTTACTTAAAACGCTACTAATAAATTAATTTTCCCTCTTTGTAATTTTTTTCATATTATCTATTATATAATATTATATATCATTTTCACTTATTTATTTATTATTTATAATATGTATTTTTTTGTATGCACCCCTCTATTTTAACTATTATTTGCATCAGTTCTCTACGCACATGTTGTTTGGAAGAGATCACTTTCAGAGTGATAAGACCGCCTGTTGTACATAATATACTTTAAATTTAACTTTAATCGTTATTCTGTATTTCGGTGTACAATAAAGAATAAATAAATAAATAAATATTCTGTAATATCATGCTCCTTCCTCGATAAAACCGACCTATTCAAGTTACAACAATAATATAGCAGTATAATGGCTGAAACACGAAAAAAATAATATAAGAGTTGTAAATGAATTGCACTTATTATAAATCTTCTTTGTTTTTTTTAATTAACTTGAAAAACAATTAACTTAAAATTCTCATGTATATGACATACAGTACAAGAAGGGTAGGCAGAGACTATGGACTTCCATTTGGGCCTGTCCTAAAAACCTCTCTCGTGGCCAATCATCTACTAAACTAAATATTTTTATCAGAAAAAGCCAACGACATTGCTGTTATACCTATGTGCAAATTCAACGTTAATTGTTTATTTTAACTAATTGTTATCTTCAGAATTACTTCAGATTTTCTTGCAACCATTTTTTAACGAGTACTTCATTCCAGCAAATGGAATACTTATAACAACTGCAGCAGAAGTCATCGCAGAATCGTTAACAGATAGTTTTGTAAGGCTACGCGATGTGTACTCAAGAAAACTAACAGAGTTTTGTAAAAACCATTTAATTTATTAATTTTAGATTTCAATTCCTAAAATTAGTCGTCCTCTTACTATATGCAATGTGAAAATGGCGCACAGTGTAGTACTTTTAATTTAGACATACAGCATCGGCATTTGTATTCTCTTTGTTATTAGGCCATGAATATGATGATGACATCAGTTGTTCTAAATTACTTAAATGTTTTAAATAACATTAACTCGTTTGCAAGAATTGACAGAATGTGTTACGATTTGGCTCTTATAATTAATAATAAATATTAAAAACATAAAATTATTATAAAAATTCCCGATAAAATGTCAAGTCTCTCAAGATCAAACCTCCGTAATTTGGCCAGCTAAAAATCTAAAATACATATGTGGAAAAATCTCCCAGTTTTTAACAGTGGTAGAGCCACGCGGCAGCTTATGCTGTCGCATGGATGGGCCGGCTCGAACCGGGGTGTTACCACGACCTCACAGAATACCAGCGTGAAGTAGAGGTTTACCTCTGCGTTTCGCTTGGTAAGTGCAGGTGACCGGAGGCCCTTTTTACTGGTAATGAGGCATTCCATCTTAGTCCTCACAGATGAAAACGCATCTGCATTTTGATTTGTAATAGAGGATAGATGTAGATGTCTATGGGCCGCAGCAACCACTTATCATCAGGTGGGCTGTGTGCTGGTTTGTCACCCTTATGCTATAAAAAAAAAATTTCGTCAACATAATGCCTAACCCTTGACGTTTAAGAAGCCAGTCTTTATGCAAATGCTTATCGCGCGGGATCAGACGTACATTAAAATATTTGGGTACCCAGAGGGCATCGGAACCAGTTTTTCTTCCCGGTTTCAGGGGTCACGAAACGAACCGGTTCCAAAAATTTAAAACCCAATTCTTTAAAAATTTCTTACAAAATTTCTTAAAAAGTACTTGATTATTAATAATTTCTGCTATTTATGGCCAACAGTAGGATTTGTAATAATATTTAATTTAATTTGGTAAAAATTTTCAAGGGTTCCCCACTAAAAGTGGCGAAATTTTTTAAAAGCATATCATAGCTGAAGTGCTGAAGTGTCTGTACAATAGAGCTACGATGGCTATCCGAGTACAGAACCAGAGTAAGAAACCTATCCAATTGCAGAGAGGTGTAAGACAGGGTGATGTTATATCCCCGAAACTCTTCACCGCTGCATTGGAAGTTGCTGCGTTTTCAAGCTTCTGGACTGGAAAGGTTACAGTATTAACATCAATGGCAAGTACATGACTCACCTTTGATTTGCCCACGATATATTCCTTATGGCAGAATCGCTGGAGGACCGAAGCACCATGCTCAATGACCTCAATAGTGTCTCCCAACGAATATGTCTTAGGATGAACATGGACAAAACAAAGATCATGTTTAATGTCCAATTCACACCTATGCCGGTAGTTGTTGGGAGCACTAAGCTCGAAGTTGTAAATGAGTATATTTACCTGGGACAAATAGTCCGACTAGGTAAGTCCAACTTCGACCGAGAGGTCAATCGACGAATTCAACTCGGCTGGGCAGCGTTCGGAAAACTACGACACATCTTCTCGTCAGATATACCTCGAAATCTTAAAATAAATTTGTACAACCAGTGCGTGTTGCCAGTGATTACTTACGGATCTGAGACGTGGTCCTTCACTGCTGGCCATATAAGAAAGCTCAAGGTCGCTCAGCGAGCTATGGAGAGGGCTTTGCTCAGGGTTTCTCTGCATGATAAACTTAGAAATGAGGATATTCGCAGTAGAACCAGATTAACCGACATAGCCCAATGGATTAGAAAGCTGAAGTGGCAGTGGGCTGGCCATATAGCTCGAAGAACCGACAACCGATGGGGAAGAAAGGTTCTCGAGTGGCAGCCTGTACCGGTAGGCGAAGTATAGGGCGACCCTTCACGAGATGGAGTGACGACCTGGTAAGACACGCAAAAAGTCGATGGATGCAGGTGGCTCAGGACCGTGCTTTGTGGCATTCCTTGGGGGAGGCCTATGTTCAGCAGTGGATTTATAAAAGGCTGTAATGATGATGATGATGATGATGATATCATAGCTGATTTTGAACAATAATATTGTTTGTTTTTAGATGTAAATACACGCTGGAGCAGCATAGCCGCGATGTTAAGCCGATTTCTGAAGTTTAAAACGATCTCAAAAACATTAATTTATTTTACTGATATTGTAGGTACTGAGGAAGACTGTACAAACATAGAAGAGTTAAATAAGATATTGGATGTAATTAAAACTATCGTAGAAGCTCTATTCCGTCGGGATACAACATTGATTGCAGCCGATGTTTCTTTAAAATTTGCTATAAGAAAATTAATTAAAATGAATACTCATCTTAGTAAAAAAATGGTCACTGCATTGTGAAAGCAAGCATCAATATTGCGATACATAACCACCCTGACAGTTATTTTGACAGTATGGATGATGCAACCATCTTTTGCGGCCTACAAATGATGAAATGTTACACGAAATTGAAAAATTTTACGTAGTTAGTTAGATAGTTAGTTAGTTAGTTATATTACTGGTATAGTTATAGCACGAATGGGTCGGCTCGAAAGGGGAAGGACCACGCTCTCACAGAATACGCTGCTGTGTATGGTGAGTATAGAGATTCGTATATCCTTTTTACTGGAAACGAGGCATTCAATCCTAGTCCTCACAGGTGACAACGCATCGGCATTTTGATTCGTCATCGAGTGTAGATGTAGATATCTATGTGCCACAGCAACTTCTTACCATCAGGTGCACTGTGTGCTCGCTTGTCATCCTCATTTTATAAACAAAGTCGCACGAAAGCTAGACGAAAAATATCCCTTGAAGAAATAGCAATTGGAAGTCAAAATCTGCAGGAAGTTGAATAACATGAATCCCCCCTAACAAATGAAGAGGAATTTAATAGAGAGCTGTCTAAAGCTGTTAATACTGTTGCTGAATCGACAGATCAAGAAAATGGCTTACATAGTGAGACAAAGGAAAACACGTCCGTACAGTTCAACCATTTATTGCGAGAGACAGAGAGGTCACAAACTACCTTCCTTATGCTAACAATAAGCTTACCCTACATTACACCTCCACCCTTATTCTAAACGTACTTTAACTAATATAAAATAAAGCACATATCACTTAACTACTTACGACTAATCAAAATCAAATCCATAACGTCGCGGGGCCCTACGATATCTAGGCGGGCTGGGGCGCTCCCTCGCCGGGCTCGGAGCCGCGGGCGCCGGCTGCGGGGCGGGCGGGGGGCGCGGGGACGCCGCGGCGGGCACGGACCCGACCGCGGCCTCTCTGCCACTCGAACTGGCCTCTTCCTCCACCACTGGAGAGGAGCCATTCGGATACACTAGATAGGAACGTGATAATGAACCTCTTCCTCCTTCTGAAACATCCCGGTCTTCCCCTTCCCTATCCGGCTCCCCCGATCGTGGTCTCATCTGGTCGACATGTCTATGAATAAAGACTTTATCAGCCCCTAGAATATTATAGTCCGTTTCTCCTAGTCTGGAGTGTACTTCTCCTTTTAACCATTTTACAACCGAGTTACGATAATCGCGGTACCATACGCGGTCTCCCGGCGCGAACTGCCGGCGACTGCCGCCCGCGGCGCGCGCCTGCCGCGCCTGCTCGCGCCGCAGGCGGTGCCCCAGCTCCAGCTTCAGACAGTCGAGGCGTGTGCGCAGTGAACGACCTTGTAATAATTTCGCGGGGCTCACACCGGTAGTACAGTGTTCGGTGTTACGATATACGAGTAGAAACCTATTAAGCGCGATATCGATATTCACACCCTGTACCAGTGCCTTTTTTATAACCCGCTTGCTCATTCTAACCGCATTCTCAGCTGCACCATTCGAAGCCGGGTGATAGGGTGCTGAAAATATGTGTTCTATACCGTTATCCTTAAGAAATAACTGGAATTCCTGACTAGTAAATGGCGGACCGTTGTCACTCACTATCTGTCTTGGCAGACCGAATCTAGCCCACATTTCCCTTAATTTGCTTATTAAATTTTTTGCTGAAATGGAACTCATAGCAGTGACTTCGACCCATTTAGAATGAGCGTCCACGGTGACTAAGTAAGTAACGCCCCCTATCGGCCCTAAAAAATCGAGATGCAGTCGCGACCACGGGCGCTCTGGCCACAGCCACGGGCGCGGCTCGTGTCGCTCCGGCGCGTCCGCCACGCGCGCGCACACCGAGCAGGCGCGGCACACGGCCTCCACCGCCTCGTCGATCCCCGGCCACCACACGTAGCTGCGAGCGAACTGTTTCGTCTTGGTGATCCCCATGTGAGCCTCATGTAACTCTGCGAGAACTTTCTCCCTGCAACTAGAAGGTACCACTACTCTGTGACCCCACATGACGCACCCCAGTTCCTCGTATAACTCTTTTTGTCTGTGAAAGTATGGTTTGATATCTTTTATTTCGATATCTTGCGGCCAGCCGTCCCGTATATAACCGAGGACCCGTCCTAGTATCGCGTCCCTCGCGGTTTCCCGCTTTAAACTATTATTGTCTATTAATAAGGCCTCTGACGCGAAATGTAAATAAGTTTGTTCCGGAAATTCTCGATTTTCCTCCGACCTACTCTCTTTATGGGTAGAAATCATTCGCAACAATGCATCCGCCACATTATCATTAGTTGAGACGTATTCGATATCGAAATCGTAAGCTGTTAATATTAAAGCCCATCTCTGTAATCTACTGGCCGTCATGCTAGGAATACCTTGGTGTGGACCGAATATTGTGACTAACGGTTTATGATCCGTCCGCAATGTAAACCGTCGCCCGTAAATATACTGGTGAAACTTTTTCACAGCAAATACAATAGCTAACGCCTCCTTTTGTATCTGACTGTAGTTGCATTCCGCGGCGGTGAGCGCGCGCGACACATACATGACAGGGCGCTCGTGGCCGGCCGCGTCTCGCTGCGCCAGCACGGCGACGAGCCCGCGCGCGCTGGCATCACACGTCACCACTAACGGCGCGCCCGGCTTGTAGTGGCTCAGCGCGACCGCGTCACTCAAACGTCTCTTCACTACAGTGTAAGCCTGCTGTTCTAATTTACCCCATTTCCATGTCGAGTTTTTTTTTAGTAGTTCGTAAAGTGGCTGTAAAATGGTACTCAAATTGGTCACGAAACGGCTATAAAAATTGACCATTCCTAAAAATGACCGAAGTTCCGAAATATCTTTGGGTGGTGACATCAACCGAATCGATTCTATCTTGTCAGGATCGGGGTGGATTCCCTCTTTATTCATTACATAACCCAAATATTTCACTTTTTCTACAAAAAATTCACATTTTTCCCTTTTTAATTTAAGACCGTACTCTTTCAATTTATCTAGCACTTTACGTAAAGTATGTATATGGTTTTCGATAGTGTCCGAAGCGATCAAAACGTCATCCAAAAATACTACGACCCCCTCGATGTCTTTTAACAAGTTAACCATTATTCTTTGAAAAATTCCCGGACTGGATGCTAAGCCGAAAACAAGTCTGTTATACATAAACAAACCGCGATGGGTGTTAATTACTGTGTACTTTTTGGTATCGTCAAGCTCGATCTGATTGTATGCCTGTGATAAGTCTATTTTGCTGAAAAATTTACTTCCCCCTAATTGCGGGCACTGGGTACTTGTCGACACATAAGACACGATTGAGGGTTACCTTGTAATCCGCGCATATTCGAATAGCTCCATCCGATTTATTGACAATAACGAGAGGAGTCGCCCAGTCCGAGCACTCGACGGGCTCAATGACGCCCGCGCGCAGTATGGCGTCCAGCTCGGCGTCCACGCGCTCCCGCAGCGCGTAAGGCAGCGGCCGCGCGCGGCAGAACACCGGGGCCGCGTCCGCACGCACCGCCAGCCGAGCTCGCCCACCCGTGAAGCGCCCCAGCCCGCCGTCGAACAACTCAGCATAGCTGGAATACAATTCATTTACTGCATAAGATACATTCATGGCTGATTCGTTTAACCTGTTTACATTAAATTTTGGTACGCTGATATCAAGTTCTGACAACCACTGTCTGCCTAATAAAGTAGTAGTACCGTTATTAATAACATATAAGTCTAAAACTTTGCTAGACCGCCCATATGTCACATTAACCTCGCAGTAACCTAATGGCTTTATTTTTGTTCCATCATAAAAGGTTAGTGCTAAATCACATGGTAATAATGGTAAATGATTAAATATATCTTCATACGTGGTTTTACTAATACACGACAACGCCGAGCCAGTGTCTATTTCCATGTTTAAGTTATGTCCACTCACTAATAAACACAAACTCACCGGCTTGTATTGTGACAGCGACATTTGCATCACCGGTTCTTCCTCGGGTGCCTCGTGGTACTCACTCAATGTCGCCCCATCGTCTGCATTGACATAATTTGTTTTCGGTCTCTGATTATGTCCTCCGTGACCGCTGTTCCGGCTTTTCTTTCCAAAGCCCTGTACATTCGCCGCGTTTCCGTTGTAGGCGCCCGGCGCCACCGACTGGTTATTTGTGAAACACACGCGTCGTAAGTGGCCCATCACGCCACACTTGCTGCATATGTAGGTTCTGAACTTGCACTCACTGGCAACATGGTCAATACCTCCGCAAGCTCCGCATAGCGAACCGCGCACCTCCGCGCGGCCTGCGCCGACGCCGCCGCCACCGCCTCCCGCCACTGCGCTGTGCCGGGTATGGCGGGCTCGCTGGCCGACGCGCATGGCGTTCAGCCCCCCGTATGCCCCGCCGCTGCCCTCGCCGCGCAGCTGACCCGCGGCCTGCGATGACGTCACCGCTGCGCCCGACTCCACGAGCGCCGCGTCCCGCTCCGCTGCCTCCAGCGATCCCGCTAAAATCACTGCCTTGTCATAGGACAATAATTTTTCTTCCGCGAATAATCTCTGCCGTATGACGTCACTTCGAAGTCCGCACACCAACTGATCCCGTAAATTGTCCTGTAGGACTGCACCGAATTCACAATGTCTAGATAGTTTCTTTAATGCCGCCACGTAATCACTGATCGATTCACTGTCTGTTTGTCTTCTTTGCCTAAAACGATAACGTTCCGCCATCGGAGACGGTTTCGGTTGCAAATGATTACGTAATAGTACAACTGCATCCAAATACGTAAGTTCCGCGGGTTTCTTAGGACTCGCGAGGGTGGATAACAGTTCATACGCACTTTCACCCATAACCGCGATCAAGGTCGGCAATTTAATTTCGTCCTTCACTGAATTTGCCACAAAATACATTTCTAGCCGCTCCACGTAAGCAGTCCAGTTACCGGTTTTCACGTCAAACTCACTAATCTTTCCGATCGACATTTTGCACGCTGATTGTTCGCAGTCTAAATTTTCCGTCTTTTCTATTTTTACGTATTTTTCGCCGATTTTCACCATTAAAATCCTCGTCGCCAGTGAGACAAAGGAAAACACGTCCGTACAGTTCAACCATTTATTGCGAGAGACAGAGAGGTCACAAACTACCTTCCTTATGCTAACAATAAGCTTACCCTACATTACACATAGTTACTACAGTGAGAGTTGAAATGGCTCTATTTGAAAATGGTGGGCAAAAACAACGAGTACTACTTATCGATAGCTTATGAACATTTATAAACTATTTCGCCCACCAGTTTAGAGCCAGAGCAAATATTATCTTCGTCTGCAATAGGCTGCGCTCGACTTTGAGTGATAAAAATTTGCAGGCATTAATTTTTCTGCGTTTTTTTTACTTAAGTAATATTAAGAAGTAATGTTTAATTAAAACTATTTTTTTCATAAGTAAGCTGATTTATGTTTTGTCATAATAACAGTATCCGTAAAGTATATTCTATGATAGAATATTGTAATGTTATAATAGGATAGAATCTTTCGATACTTTTTTATGTTGAATGATATTAAAATATAAGTAATGTGAAATAACAGTTAACGTGCAATTGTAAAATGAATGTTCCTACTTAGTGAGATGTTTGATTATATTTAATTAGAAAGAAACTATTGCAATTACTACTTGAATAATTACTTTAACCCACGATTTGCAATAAACTGTTTTCTTTGTAAATATTATTATCGTTATTTACATTGAACGAAATAGCCTCCAACTTAAAAGAAAGAAAAGAACCGAAAGAACCGGGTACCCGGTTCTGGCAAAATATTAGAACCGAAGGAACCAGTTCCTGAAAAGGGACCGGTTCTCGATGCCCTAGGTACGCACCAGTATCCCCAGGGTGAAAGCTGATTAGAAGACGGCCGGATGGACTAGCGCTTTGACAACCTTTTGCAAATTTTATAACAGGAATATCTTAAGGCCCTAAGTGCGGGTGAAACGCCTAAATTCTTGGATATTTAAGTAAAAAAAAACATAATACCTGCTCATTTAATCAGCATAGAAAAAATACAGGGTTACAGATGAGTATTTAGTAATTTTTTTAATTGAATTAAATTGCATTTTTATCAATCCCTTATTAAAAATAATCCCCAAATTTTACCTATCTTTGTCATATTTTACAAAATTTCTTCAAAACGGCCAATTCGGTCGAAGGTTGATGAAGTTTTTTAAACTATTCAAATCCAATGCTTGACTACCATCCAACTAATAGTAATAGGTGAAACAGTCGGATATGGTTTAGTGCTTTCTATAAGCCTCAGTATCGTCTCCACTAACCATCAGAAAGACTTTGACATCGTTCAATAAAAATCGTTATATATATATAAAAAATCGCTAAAATCGTTCTATAAATGGACTCACGTATAATTAAAAATTAAAAATTTTGTACTGCCGACTTCAATATAAGTTATTAAGAATAACTCAAAAACTATTGGTCTGACCTTGATCAAATTCATATGGGACTACACAAGAGGTACCAGCTTTCAAACAAAAAAGTATCATTGAAATCGGTTCAACCAGTAAAAATTTATGAGGTAACACATAAAAAATACATACAGTCGAATTGAGTACCGTCTCCTTTTTGGAAGTCGGCAGAAAATATTGTAATAAAAGTTAGATAAAGATCCAATATTCAGTGCTCTATAATCTTTATAAGGTCATTTATTAATTTATTGTAACAGCCTGTCGGCAGATAGTACCCGAGGGGAGCTTTAGTGGAATTTATAGCAGTGAAGCTATCTGCAGCCTTATTAAACTAGGTATTTATGTGTGCAGCACGTTTTAAGTTGAATATTTTATTGAATTACGATAGTGTTACCTTATCTTCGAGAAAAATTTCAGTTCTTATAGATTTTTTATCAAATGTGTAAAATTTGGCGCCTCTTTTAAATATTTAACCTTAAACCTCAAACTAAGAAGGAAAGAGAGACAAAACTTTAAGTACATATGGACGTGGTAGAGCTGTATCACGAATGGGTCGGCTCAACAGAGAAAGGGCCACGTTCTCACAGAATGCCAGAGTGATATAACTGTTTAATGTTGCTTTCTTTCGTATGGTGTAGAGAACCGGAAACCCTTTTTGCTGGAAGTAAGGCATTCCATCTTAGTCTGTAGGATGACAATGGATCCGCACTTTGATTCCTAATTGACAATAGATCAATATGTCTATGGGCCACGGCATACGATTACCACCAGGTGGACTGTGTGCTCGTTTGTCACCCACATTCTATATAAAAAAAAACATTTCAAGTGAACAATTTCCAGAAATTTTTAATTTCTTTATGGTTTTATACTAAAAGTCTATTGAATTATCTGTGGGAGAGACTTGTGTTTAGTATTGGACTGTAACGGACTGCTATGATGAATAGAAGACAGAAACTGACGTAGCGGTTAGCCACCGCAGAGTTTATTTCACCTGAGGATGCTGCGTTTAAAGGCGAAATACGTGTTGTATTATAGAAGGTGGTGTGTCTCGCCTAGTGTAGTGGTGTTGGGATTAATGGTGATGGGGATAGTGCACGTAAGTGAGGGAGGGTGGGAGGTGTTCTTCAAAGTAAATAAGACACATCATTCTATGATATTACACGGATTCTAAGTAAATAATTTCTAAGATCTTCAATATAATGGATTTCCGCAAATTAACGCCTGATTCTATTAATTATCAAATGAAAAAAAATCAATTATTCACGGAAAAAGTATCTACACATAGTAAATTAAAGAAGTACCCAGAAGCAATAAGAAATATAACCACAAATAACTATTGTAACAAAATACAAAACAAATACAACCGTGACCGTTATCGTTACAGCCTATCAAAAGTCCACTGCTGAACATAGGCCTCCTTCATAGGGGGAATAAATACCATAGTAGCCAAGCTTGCCACACGATTGGCAAACACAGTTTTTTACGTATGGTTGTTCCTAGGAAGACGCTGCTACCCATCTCCTGGTTTGTTCCCTCTGTCACCTCTTACGACATTCACATGATATGAGTTAGTGGACATATTCTAACACCGCCACTACATACATAACATACAACTACGGACTTCCACATCGGACACACCTCACTCGCTTCTGTCACATCCAAATCAATCAAAAATAAAAATAACAAAAAACAAATGTAACAATATAAAATATATTGAAATTCTACGCCTCATTCCCGACAAACGAGGTTAGCAACTCAGCAGTTTTCTGCCCCTATATTCCAATTTCGACGCGCACTGATTTTCAATGCCACCCTCCGTGACTACCCCGGTGCCATTTAGACCCAGTTCTAAACTGCTGAGACGAGACAGTACAAATATTACAACTGGAATTTAGTTTATTACAATCATAATCAAATTAAAAATCTTTATAATAAGAACTGCGGTTGGCAAGTCGACGGCCAAGCGTTGTAATTATGCAAAATAAAACCTATGCAGTAATCTATGGCCTATTTTCAGCTGTGAACTTTTCTAATCGGTAATGAATAGATGGATGAAATCTTAATCAAACGTATTAAACCAAGGTTGTAAAGCGACATCAGCCCCATGATTAGAGAATACAAACTCGGAAAGTCGTAGGTTTGAATCCGCCATTCCACTGATGTCCTATCACAAGCATTTTTACCTTACTTGAATTAGTTAACGGACGGTAGTAAATGGTATTAGTACTAATCAAAGTATCGCTTTAATATTTAAAAAAATATATAAAAAGAATGTTGTACAATTCTAACGGAGACCACAAGGTCAAACGGGTATTTCTCTAAGTCACCTCTTACTATACCCCGGGATTAGATGGCGTCATTGATGCCTTTATTCGGTAACCACACGAAACGGGACTACTCGTTTTAAGACTCGTCTATAGACAGTAAGTTCAAGGAAATACAGATAATAATTAGACTAGACGATAGAATTGCAGTAATCGATTACATTTTTTATTGTTACACCATGCCAAAAGTCCTGCTGAACATACACCCAACGAAAAGTCCATTGCTAAACATGAGCTTCCTCTATATATGGCGTCATAGGGAATGGACATCGTAGGAGAGCTTTTATTATTTTAAGCTTATTAAGAAGTTGCTGCTGCCCATCTTCTGTTTCAGTTTCCATCTGTCGTCTCATACGACACCCAGGGAATGATATGGTGTAAGTAGCTATTCTTACATCGCCACTACATGGTTTGATTAAGTTCACGTCTTCACTAATGTGTGGGCTTTTAACGTAATTGTAACAGGAGCAAGATTTAACACATGGCGCACCTGGTAGCTTTTCATATCTAAGACAAATAGCTTGAAGCAACGTACAACTTGGTAGTTTGCCTTTGTCGAGACATTGTTTTAAAACGTTTCCCTTTTGAAATATTAAGCATTTGAGGTAACTCGTAGATAAAAATGTGTGTTCCATACTACTACTACTTAACTTTGACGACTGAAAAATAACAAAAAAATACGGCACCAACCATGGAAAATATTTCCCCTGTGAGAGTGTGGACTATGTTCATATTGGACTTGTGATAGGCTTTAATAAATTAGGTTAAATATATATATAGGTATTTATAGTCTATATACGCCCTACTACTAGGCATAGACCTCCTTTCATTATCTTAAGATATTAGGGCAAGAAATAGACCGTCATGCTCAAGTTGCCCCAATTTGGTTGTTTGTGTTGGAGAAATTCACGTCTTCGAAATTTTTTTTAAATTTTTTAGATGTGCCGTTTGCCTCACGATTGTTTCCTTGACAGCCAAATACATAAATTGAAATTAACAACTTCACAGGTGACGGCGGGGAACAGCTCGGCGATTTGACACATTATTTATTTTATTAGTAAGAATTGCAACAAAGAAAACTCACAGTAAAATAGTTGGAAAATAATTAAAAATTAAAAATTTTGTACAGCCGACTTCAATATAAGCGACTTCAATACAGGTTATTTAAGAATAACTCAATAACCATTGGTCTGACCTTGATCAAATTCATATGGGACCACACGAGAACTATCAGCTTTCATAAAAAAAAAGAATCATCGAAATCGGTTTGCCCAGTACAAAGTTATGAGGTAACACACATAAAAAAAAAGCAAAAAAAAAAAACATACACTCGAATTGAGTACCGTCTCCTTTTTGGAAGTCGGCAGAAAATATTAAGCAATGTGATTAAAAGTAGATTTTTTATTGTATTTTCGTTACTTAATCATCATCATCATTACAGCCCTTCACAAGTTCACTGCTGAACATAGGCCTCCCCCAAAGAATGCCACAAAGCACGGTCCTGAGCCACCTTCATCCATCGACTTCCTGCATATCTTACCAGGTCGTCACTCCATCTAGTGGCGCGATGCCCTACACTTCGCCTGCCGGTACGAGGCTGCCACTCGAGAACCTTTCTTCCCCATCGGTTGTCGGTTCTTCGAGTTATATGGCCGGCCCATTGCCACTTCAGCTTACTAATCCGTTGGGCTATGTCGGTTACTCTGGTTCTACTGCGGATATCCTCATTTCTGAGTTTATCACGCAGAGAAACTCCGAGCATAGCCCTCTCCATAGCTCGCTGAGCGACCTTGAGCTTCCTCATCCGGCCAGCAGTGAAGGACCACGTCTCAGTTCCGTATGTCATCACTGGCAACAAGCATTGGGTGTACAGTCTCGTTTTCAAGTTTTGAGGTATACCTGACGAGAAGATGTGCCCTAATTTCCCGAACGCTCCCCAACCGAGTTGAATCCGTCGATTGACCTCTCGGTCGAAGTTGGACTTACCTGGTCAGACTATTTGTCCCAGGTAAACATACTCGTCAACAACTTCGAGCTTAGTGTTCCCAACAACTACCGGCATAGGTGTGACATGGACATAAAACATGACCTTTGTTTTGTCCATGTTCATCTTAAAACCTATCCGTTGGGAAAAACTATTGAAGTCATTGAGCATAGTGCTCAGGTCTTCCAGCGATTCTGCCATAAGGACTATATCGTCGGCAAATTGAAGGTGAGTGATGTACTCGCCATTGATGTTGATACCTTATCCTTTCCAGTCCAGAAGCTTGAAAACGTCTTCCAATGCAGCGGTGAAGAGTTTCGGGGATATGACGTCACCCTGTCTTACACCTCTCTGCAATTGGATAGGTTTCGTACTCTGGTTCTGTACTCGGATAGCCATCGTAGCCCTACTGTACAAGCACTTCAACACATCGATATACCGACAGTCAACTCGGCACCGCTGAAGCACTTAATGCATTCAATTAAACCCGTATCTTCTCTTCTATATTTTCTACATAACACCGGATATTATTTCTGATCACCAGCGATTTTTCCGGACCAATACGACCTAAGGACTTTTAAGAAAAATGCCTTCAAGTAAGATGTTGCATGGGAAGTGGAAATTGATCAGATGAAGGAATTAAGCAGATTAATTTAAGCTGCTGAATTTCATCGCACACCGTGATACTACCCACACCATCCATGTGGTAGGTAGTCCTACCCTGTTCTATTTACCAAAATATGATTCGAAAACCTTCCTTCAAGAAACTGGCCTAAGAGTAGGTTCTTTTTTGCACCTGTAATGCCTCTTGTTGCACTTGTTCATGGGCGGTGGTACTCAATATCAGATAAGTCATATGCTCGTTTGTCCCCTCTTCTATTAAAAAATAACTAATTTTATTAACTCCTATTGGTAATCAGAATTTGTTCCCGCAACTAAATTTTAATTCCATAGCCCTATCTTGAACATTTCTCATAATTCAATAAATGTACTTCAATTCAAATATTCAATTTAATTCAAATTCAATAATTGAACCTTAAAGTATAAATAAGCAAGATAATAAATACTCAAATCATTAACATAATAAAATAAAATTAAAATACTATAACTAAAAACCACTATATTCAAATGTGTAGTGTTCGCGTAAATATAAGAAATCATTATAAAAACTTAAATTATTTTACAGTTCTAGTTCTCCCCATGGTAAAGTCACAGTACTGGCTTCGTTTCAATATCAAATTAGATTTTTAATTAAATCAGAGGCAGCTGAACTTAGTAAGTGGCGCAAATATGAGTCTCTGAGAGATGACTACATATTTGTGCCATTTGCTATAGAGACTATCGGTCCGTGGGGTCCACGTGTGGTGAAGTTCCTAAAGGAATTCCATCCGCGGCTGGTCGTTGCTGCTGGTGATAAGAGGGCTGACTCTTTTCTCGCTCAAAGACTATGTATAGCCATTCACCGGGGAAACGCAGCCAGCGTTCTTGGCACGATACCGCGGGGAGTGTGACTGTATGATAATTAAGTTACTAGTTTTAGTTTTTTTCTTCTATTGTAGTTTTTAATAGTATACTCGTATATAATATTTTTTCATATTAAAACTAAAAAATAAATTAAATAATGAAATAAAGAATCCTACAAAACTTTCGGGGCGGATAAATTCTTTAGACGCGTTTTTATGGCTACGGATTTATAATTGTTTTCGTATAAATTGTCATCTAAATTTAAAACGGACATCAGAGGAAGTGAGGTCTTGTGAATACGATAGATAGCGGATAGTCTGCAGCCAAAGTTCTTGAAATTTAAAGGTGGTAGGACTCCATTTCTGCCTGGGCAGCTCTACTTTACCTATTTCTGACGTCCATGAGTAGTGCGTGCATGGTCTTAAATCCAATACTGCTGACAGAGAAGTTCAAATTATAATTAATATTGTCAAATGAGACAGTCCGTTACGCAGTGTGTGGATGAGAGTTGTCATTGATAAAAAAGGATTTTCTTTTTACTAAAAACGTTACCCCCCCTACTAGAATGAGCTCCCGTCAATTAAAAATGTCTCTCAGGTGCAACCCTCCCAAGAGCTCCCCCCCCCCGCCACGCAACGGGCCCGCTCCGTGCCACAGCTCCCCGCCGCCCTTGCTGTCGCTACGAAGAGCAGACAGCAAATAGGTAAATTTTTTTAACTGTATAGCCATAAGGCCAAGTTGACAACGACGCAGCAGAGATATTTTCCTTTATAAATGAGTATTATGTCTGAAATCAAAAAATAATTATTATAATAACTGTCTTAAATAATTAGTGTTTTTTTTTTGTTGAAATGTGTAAGCCAGAATTAGCCCCTAAATAACAAAACAAAATAAGTTAAAAATGCGTAGCTTTTGAAGACAGTTGAAAAATTTAGACTAATAAAAAAATTGATTTTAATTTAATTTAAAAAAAAATGTATTAAATATATACAAATAATCATTGTTTTTCAATAGAAAAAGGCGGAAGTGAATTTAGTTCTAAGAAGAAAGTGGGATGTTAAGATACGATCGTTAAATATAAAAGCGTGTCCAGAGAGTATAGTCGTTTGTGATTACGCGACACTATCATGCCCAAAGAAAAATGTAATATAGTGACATACAACTTGAAAATCCAAATTAATACAATAATTGTAGTACCAACAGCTAGCAAATATTATTTTTATATAAATTAAATTTTAAATTGATTAATATTTTTCGTAGAAAACTAACGGATATTCAGAACCGATTCATTAATCATTTACTTTGCAAAATTTGTATAATTTTTTTTTTTTTTTTATAGGATAAGGGTGACAAACGAGCACACAGTCCACCTGATGGTAAGTGCTTGCTGCGGCCCATAGACATCTACATCTATCCTCTATTAGAAATCAAAATGTAGATGCGCTGTCACCCGTGAGGACTAAGATGGAATGCCTCATTTCCAGTAAAAAGGGCCTCCGGCCACCTGCACTCACCAAGCGAAACGCAGAGGTAAACCTCTACTTCACGCTGGTATTCTGTGAGGTCGTGGTGAATAATATCTAAATGTTAACTCACAATTCATTAACTTATCTGGAGTCCCTGGTATGCAGTTCTCCTCATCAATGCACTCTTCATGAGTAAAATTCGTTATTTGTGCATTTTGAATGTTTCTTTCACAAGTTTTAACATAAGCTTTGCCCTGTATTCATCGCGGCACACTTTTTAGCATGTTGTGTATAATAACTAGGCACTAAAAAGCTTAGAAACAAGCAAACAAAGATAAAGTAGTGTAACTTTTGAAGAAAAATCTAATCCGCTGAACCGCGTGGGCGAGTTCGACGAATAGTGGCGATTGCGCGGATTCGTCGGGAGCGGCAGAGGGCGACGGGAGATCCCCGCGTGTCGTACAAAGACGAGTATAAACAAGCGTCATTTTTCTGAGTGCCTATCAAATCCGTCTGCTTACCGACTAATTAATTTGAAATCGAAAATACATATATTTTTTTCTTTAACGTAGTAATAATAATTAGATAATGTATGTCCAATATGACAATATAGTACCCAAATATGGTAAAAATTAAATTTTGTGTTTTTTTTTTTCAATACCCACATTATTGTACGATCATGACGAAATATTTTATGGAAATGATGGAATGTTATCACTTTACTAACTACTGACATTTTTAGTAGATTTATGAAATGTTTTTAGTAGGTATAATCGGTACATACCCGTTATCAACATAATTTTGTTGAGAATGTTCAGATGTTGTTGTTGTTCCGTCATAGATATTTTGTTTTTTTCAACCCCAGCTATAAATAAATTAAAAGATAATGATTTCTTATATTTACGCGAACACTAAACATTGTATTAAACTACTTTTACGAATTTGGAGGAAGTGTCAGGAGTCAGGAGTGAAGCCAGCCACAGTCGTGCGTGTGCCTGCTATACTATTATATGTCAGAGGTGTCACAGACAAGATTGGCTACATCTTGAAGCAAGCTTCCATTAGAACATTTTTCAAGCTGCCGAAGAAGATTAGTCAATTCTTAACGTACGTCAAGTGCAATATTCCTCTATAAGATGCAGGAGTGTACAAGCTTTATTGTGAGTGTGGTCTCTCTTATATAGGGCAAACAAAACGATCAATAAAAACCCGCGTAAAAGAACACATAGCTGACGTGAAGCACCAACGTTCCGGCAAGTCTGCAGTTTGTGATCATTCCATAAAATTAAAACTAAACCCAAGCATACCACTGCAAGGCTTCAAGACACAGTTAGTTCATTCTGCGTAGATGGGACCAAAATTATTAATTAAAAAAGCTGAAGGTACTTTGGGTTAACTCTGACATCGGGACGTCAATCACCTCAGTTCCCCGTGACCACAGTTGCTGAAAAGCAACCGAAACGTCGGGAATATAAAATAAGTTAATTAAACGCGATAAAATCCGTAAGAGTAGTTTTATTCAAATAAATAGATTTTAAAATAAATTGCAGTTTTATTTACGCAATAATTAAAAATCTACGATAATTAACTAATAATTTCACTATTATTGAGAAAATAATTACGAGACAGCTTACCGAATTTCACACAATTTTTGTGTATTTGCACGTCTTTGTCGCATAACTTTCTTGTATTTTGGCATTTTGTGTGCTGTATAAACAACATCAACAGTAGCGTCTTTTCGCATAACTCAGTAGTTCTAAATACACACAAATAGCTTCTTCGCGCAGTAAAAAACAAATATATAACTAACACAAAAAGCTATACCCAAAACAAACAAAAACTAATAATACTATCGACTGATAAGATGACGAGCGTACATGTGCGCTGGCCGACACAGCCACTAACAACACAGATTTCACCCTCAAGACCTTGCCGCTCACTGACTCCCACTACCCCGCGGGCAGTGAATACGCCCAGATTTTAAAATAATTTCTTAATAAAATCAAATTCTGGTCTTTTGAAAAAATTTGATCGATTGAAATGTTCATTAAGAAATTGCCTTTCCATTAGTGTCATTCGCAAAATAAAATAATGCTTACTTTACGAGATGCATGTTACCAATAATTATTTTACATTTATGTGGTTTTCTCGTGAGGAGATTATTTAAATATTTACTCCTTTTTAAAAAAAATTGATAAGACTATTATGGAATCAAGATTATGTAGAATTTAATGTGCTTTTTATTAGTTGATATATCTTTTTAATAACAACTAGATAGCTCCTGAAAACCGCACGAATAACGATTACCGCGAAATTTGGTCAACCATGCGCCCTAATGAAGTTTTTTTAGTGTTATTTTCTGGGATTTTGTTGTAAAACCGTATACATCCCCCCAAAAATGAATGACTGACTCGATGGAGTTGAACAACTGGTACTACTAGCTTGTGTCTGTTCCTAGTATTTACAGAATGAATATCACTTATTTTTGCAAAACTACTTTATTTTTGTGTACGTACATTAAATTTTCATAAATGTATTGAGAGGCCAAAGTTAATATATTAATTTCCTTAAATTTTTGTCGCAGCGACTCTTTAGACTTTGAATCATAAATTGCTCTTATGGCCCTCTTCTGTAAAACAAATATAATTTCAGTGTCAGTCGCGTGTCCCCATAGTTTACCATAACGACATTATGCTATGGAAATAGCTAAAGTAAACTAATCTAGCTGTTTCAACACTGGTAAGATTTCTTATCTTTTTTACAGCATATGCTGTCTGTTTGGTAGTTCTGATATATGGGGGCTTCATTGAAAGTTCGCGTTTAGTGTAATTCAAAGAAAAGTAGTGATATCGACAAGACTCAGACGCTTTAATCTCTTTTATTATAATGTGGTATTATCATGCAAAATAACAAATACTTTTTGATACGAGTATAAACGTTTAATTTCATAATCCTTACCCTTTATGTACAAGAAACCGGAAAAATTACGTCACACGATTTTGAAATGAGATTGATAATATTATAAAAATTGAATATAATATTTATAAAGTAGAATTATATAGCTTAATTCATATGTATATATATATCGTATTAGTTTTAAATATAGCTGGCATACAATATTAAAATATATAATTGTTTATATTTCCGCCCACCGCATAACGGCTCCTGGCACTTGAAGCGTAAAAACATAAAATGGTCAGGCACATGAGGGGGCCAAGCATTATTTTCCAAACAACTACTTCCGGCGATTGAGGTATTAAAAAAATCGAAAGTATTTGTAGAACTTAATAAATTAAGGGAAGCAATTCATTATTTTTGCTTTATCTGTTATCGTACGTACGTATCGTCGTAGGCTCGACGCAGAAAAGGTTTAATTTACGTCCATAATTAGTTTGCTCGTTATCCCGATAATTCAATATCATAATGCAATATGATAACCAAAGAGCACCTTTTTCTGGATTTATGAGTGGAAACGATCTTCTTATATCTTTTGAAATTGGAGGCTGCAGCACGAAAGGGTCAGCTCGATTGGCGTAGGGCCACGTTCTCACAGAATACCTGCGTGAAACAGCAAAATAAAACTGTCTACGGTCCACAGCGCCCACCTACCATGAGGTAGACTGTGTACTCTTCACCTAACTCTATATGAAACACTAGCTTGTATGTGTATGCTATGCATAAATACACAAACGTCACCTAATGTAGGTTCCAGTCTAGCTAGGAATATTTTAAGACAGAAATTGAGACTTGTTATATAAACTTCTGTTAAAAATTAAAATATCAGCTTTCTATTCTTCTATCGAGGCCCATTTTGGACCCATCGGCATACCATATAAGGCTACCTACCTAACAGATAACCTATGCATTCAGCCAGTCTTCTCTGGAGGGTTGTTCCACTTTATACTTTTTGTTGAAAGTATGGAGTGGACGCATGATGTAGACTATTTAGTCTGTCCGCAGTCGTCTTTTGTTTGGCCTTATTACACTAGGGTGTGGAAGCGTAGGTAAGAATCGGTCTCACTATACTGCTGTACAGCCATAGGATCATACTGGGACGCATACCCCAGATGTTCCCGACCATGCGACTATACGTACCCTAAAGCAATTTTTGCGTTATGACATATGTTGCTAAGGTGAGAGCTCCACTTTAGTTTTTGCTCGACTATTACGCCCAAGTATTTAAAGGAGACGGGGATTTCTGGGCCCAATTGTAATAAGTTGAAATATTATTTAAAAAAAGCGTTATATTTTTCTATTTCAGAATATAAAAAAATTGCCCAATTCACAATCTGGAAGACGAAAAATCTTGAAAATAAGCTAATGTCACAAATAAAATAGGAAACTGATTACTTTAATCGATTAATATGAATGACTTTTAACAATTTAACATAAAAACCACTTTCATCAGATTATTGATTCAATCAAAGTAAATCAAAGTAAAAATAAAATATCAACATAGTAAAAATAAATCTTAAAATCGATTCACGTTTACAGTTCGATTTATTACTTGTGTTTGTCATCTGTATTTTTCATCTGTGGTGATAGTGACAGCTCCTGCCTAGCTATCTAGTTATCTGTACTCCTGCCTGACTTAACTCAATCTATGATCATTCGTCTCGTATCGTTTAGTACGTGTGTGTTTTAGTGTTTCCCGTTGTTTTATTGATTTATATTGCTGAACCACTGCTTTCTTTCTATGAACTTGTGACCTTACTTAACTTGTACGACCCTTGTTAACATACCGCATACCGCTAATCTTGTTTACTCGCTTGACTTTGGCTCGTTATTGTGGATTTTACGGCCTGGATATTGACTCAATGGATTGCTGTGTGAATTGTGGCATAACGACTAGTTTCTGTAATATACTAGGCCCACGATCTTTCTAAAATAGCAATCGCACTTCAAAAATCAGATGTTTAGCTGATTTTTGAAGTGCTAGTGCTAGGTAAGTTTTTAAAAGTGGTAGAGACACGCGGCAGCTTTTGTTGTCGCACGGATGGGCCGGCTCGAACCGGGGTGGTACCACGACCTCACAGAAAACCAGCGTGAAGTAGAGGTGAAGCAGGCCCTTTTTACTGGAAATGAGGCATTCCATCTTAGTCCTCACGGGTGACAACGCATCTATATTTTGATTTGTAAAAGAGGATAGATGTAGATGTCTATGGGCCGCAGCAACCACTTACCATCAGGTGGACTGTATGCTCGTTTGTCACCCTTATCCTATAAAAAAAAAGGTTTTTGCCAACTTGCTGCTAACCTCACTTTAACTAAATCTCTTATGATTCTGCTCTCAGGTTGCCAAAGTCCGCAAAATTTTCAGTGATGTTTTGACAATATGTAAGCTATTAATAAACATCAATTTCATCTTTTTACAATCTGGGCCCAAGAATGTATGAAAGCGTATTATGCTCCTTTCGTGGAGAATGGTACTTATTAACCATTGATTTTTGGTGTTACTAATTTGTTCATCATCATCATTACCATTACAGCCTTTCATAAACGCACTGCTGAACATAGGCCTCCCCCAAGGAATACCACAAAGCACGGTCCTGAGCCACCTGCATCCATCGACTTCCTGCAAGTCTTACCAGGCCGTCACTCCATCTCGTGGGGGGTTGCCCTACACTTCGCCTACCGGTACGAGGCTGCCACTCGAGAACCTTTCTTCCCCATCGGTTGTCGGTTCTTCGAGCTATATGCCCGGCCCACTGCCACTTCAGCTTACTAATCTGTTGGGCTATATCGGTCACTCTGGTTCTACTGCGGATATTCTCATTTCCAAGTTTATCGCGCGGAGAAACCCCGATCATAGCCCTCTCCATAGCTCGCTGAACGACCTTGAGCTTCCTCATACAGCCAGCAGTGAAGGACCACGTCTTAGTTCCGTAAGTCATCACTAGGAACACGCACTTATTGTATAATTTCGTTTTCAGGTTTTGAGGTATGTCTGACGAGAAGATGTGTCGTAGTTTCCCGAACGCTGCCCAGCCGAGTTGAATTCGTCGATTGACCTCTCGGTCGAAGTTGGACTTACCTAGCCGGACTATTTGACCCAGGTAAATATACTCATCAACAACTTCGAGCTTAGTGCTCCCAACAACTACCGGCATAGGTGTGACATGGACATTAAACATGATCTTTGTTTTGTCCATGTTCATCTTAAGACCTATCCGTTGGGAGACACTATTGAGGCCATTGAGCATAGTACTTAGGTCCTCCAGTGATTCTTCCATAAGGACTACATCGTCGGAAAATCTAAGGTGAGTGATGTACTCGCCATTAATGTTAATACCGTATCCTTTCTAGTCCAGTAGCTTGAAAACGTCTTCTAATGCAGCGGTGAAGAGTTTTGGGGATATAAGGTCATCCTGTCTTACACCTCTCTGCAGTTGGATAGGTTTCGTATTCTGATTCTGTACTCGGATAGCCGTCGTAGCTCTATTGTACAAACACTTCAGCACTTCGATATAACGAAAGTCAACTTGGCATCGCCGAAGGGACTGCAGCACCGTCCAAGTTTCGACGGAATCAAAAGCTTTCTCATTGTCCACATACGCAAGGCAAAGTGGCAGATAATACTCCTCTGTCTTTTGTACAATTTGCCGAAGGGTATGTATGTGGTCCATGGTACTAAAGGCTTTTCGGAAACTGGTTTTTTCGGGAGGCTGGAACTCGTCAAGTCTGCGTGCGAGATGATTTGTAATGATTCTCGAAAACAGCACGTAGACAAGGCTCAGAAGGGAAATCGGTATGTAGTTCTTAAAGACAGCGTTGTCGCCTTTCTTGAAGAACAAGACCACCGCACTTCTGCTCCACACCTCCGGAGTAATGCCACCATGGAGGACGGAATTAAGGAGTTTCTGAAGGACTTCAAGTATCGGTTTTCCACCCGCTTTCAAAAGCTCCGCTTTAATTCCATCCTCACTTGGGGCCCAGGCGTTTTTAAGGTGCTGGAGAGCCATTCTAATCACGCTCAGACTGACGTCTGGGATATCTTCGGAATAGTGTTGAATAAGACTCGCATTGGATCGTTACTCAAACTTGCTTGTGGCTCCAACGATTACAAACTGATTTGTTCAACCGTCTCTTTTTGGTATAGGGTATTATAATAGTTTTATCAGCATTTTATGATAAACTGTTATCCCTGCACCAGTTGTTTATTGTGTTGAGGGCTTTTTGTATGATTAATGACAAAGTACTTTGGCAAAAGCCACTAAAATTATCACAAGGTCATCAGCATAACCCAGTGTGTCAATGCGAATATCTGGCATCTTGTATAATAATTGGTCATTCGCAAGAGTCCAAAGGAGGGGTGACAAAACACCTCCTTGTAGTTACAAACTCAATCAAAATTTGAAACAGCTTTGCATCAATTTTGCTTTTCTGTTTGAGATCATTGAATTCCACCTGATGGTTGTGGGGATCAACATTTTTAACACAACTCATATATTTTAATTAATATATTTTAATTAATATATTTCAAATAAGATCTTACCCGCATCCGAAAATCCCAGAACTTGACCGTTGGCCACCCAAGATTCTTGTATGAAGGCGAGGTCGACGTTGTAAGGCAGCTGCTGCATGGTAAATATTTGCCTGGAATACCCTTGTCTCACCCTTGGAGTTAGCCATTTATAGGCATGGGGGGTCGTTTTAGCCTGCTTAGGACGAAAAAGTCCTTTACTGGCGCTCTTGACCGCCGGCGTACCTTTTGGTCTACCGTTTCCAACTCCCTTTCCATTCACTCCTGGTTGACACCAGCGGAGGCCCTCGTAACGAGGCGAGGACAGCGCTTTGTGTCTCAGTCACAATCGCTGATGACGTTTCAGTCTCTTCCTTCGAGGTGGAGGGCTGCGGATTGGAATTGGGGTGGTTCAGGCTCCGTTGCCGCGTCAGCGCCTCCCCTACCTTTTTTGTCTTTAATTTTATAGGGATCTTTGTCAAAATGACGTGCCAACATTATACTTATTACTGCTAAGACTATAACAAAATAAAAATGTATAATTGTGAGTACTAGTTAAATTACTAACCTAAAAACAAGTTTCTACTTAAGAAGAGAAGATAATTATTCCGTCCTAGAAACAAGCCGGAATAACCTTCTTGACATCTTTGGTTTGGGGTTTGATAAAACCATTTGCACTAGATCGACATCCAAAACATTTGCGTTAAATTATTTCAACACAGGCTGTCTATCTTTTTCATTCATAGCACACTCCATCAACAAATGGTAAACATCTTCAATTTTGTTGCCTACATCACAATTCCCCTGACTTTAAAAGTTATCTTAAAGCCAAGGACTGCCGCCTGCCACCCGGAGAGCCTCCGCCGATAGGTCATCCAGAGAAAAGGTTATTAAGAACCCATTATTCTCTTCGTCCCTACGTTGGAGGATTTCCCAGAAATTGGTATGGAACCCTTCATTTTGTGCTCTCAACAGCACAGCCGCCTCCTCTGGAGAGTCAGCTTCGCTTCGAGCAGAAAGGTTATGCCCAGCAGAGGCTTAGGCAGATCGCTCTCGGGTATTATCGAGAGCTCTGGTTCCGGCCAGGGTTTCAGTTTTTCGATCTCACCCACAATCCAACATTATTCAGGCACGTTACCAAAATCCCGGAAACTAAAAACACAGAAACGGAAATTACCTGGAATCACCACTGGTATTCCTAAAAGCTGGTATGGCATTCGTACAGCTTTAATCAATAACTTTTTGGATCAAAGAGATGAAACGGCGCTTTCCAATGACCTCTCATTGGTTACTCAGGAAAATAGCTTTCCCAAAGAATTTTATGCACGATATCAGACACTGTTTAGTACTATCATGACGTATGTTACGCTTCATGAAACCTTTCCTACTACAATAGAATCCAAACGTATGTTATGTAAAAATCTAACGAAGCAATCTTTCGTACGCGGTTTAAGAGAGCCACTTAACTCACGAATACGTTGCATGTGTCCTGACACCATTTAAAAGCCTTGGAGTTTGTACAGGAAAAACTGAATGTTATGTACTTGCAAAAACGCGGTAAATCTTTCGCTGAGAGGAAACCTTAAGCACCTTCTTTTTTTACATGTGGAAATGCCTACGCATACCCATCTCGCGGGGGCAAGGACGGTTTATTTCGAACTCGCACCGACTAAAACCCCATAGTGTTCCACCTTCGCCGCATATTGGCAGGGCCACGGGAACGCTTTTGCAAACATCCGAGGCCCCACCAGCGCCGGCCACCCCATGGCAGCTCCTCCCCAATCTCCTTCTCCGGCAAGACGCACCAGGAACACAAGACACGCCGCCCTTCAAGGCCTCCAACTCCACCTGCGTATTTTACCCCCCGAGTCCAATACGTGGAGGCAATGGGGCCAGGAAAATTGAGCGCTTAGTAGCACCTGCTTTACTGACCCCAGCGGCGGATCTGGTCTTTGGCTCCGCCGCCAACCAAGATTCGGCCACGGAGGGTATGGAGAGCGGCGCTGCGCAATACCGACACTCCTCTGCCCCCGCGGCCCCACCACCACCACATCAACGGTGCGGCCCCGTCAGAGTCGCAGAGGATAGGGTGAGTAGCGCATCGCCATACCAATACTCCTCTTCCTTCTTAACTCCATCTCGGCTGCAGCGGTAGTGGGAGAGGAGACCTCTCATCGCAGCCCACCGACACATCCGAAGTAGGTTCGCCAAGCCCACTCGGAGGGGCCACCTTGGGCCAGCCCTCCACCACGGGCCAGCCAAAGGGTTCTTCTTTGTTCACCACGGGTGACTAAGCCACGACAAGGGGAAACCCGTTCGGGGGGAAACCTTAAGCACCTGAGCCAACCTAGCTATATGACCTTACCTTTGCAAAAACTATTCAGTTTTCCTGCACTGATGCTAATGCCAAATTTACAGTGACCTTTTCATGTACCACACCAACAAGCTTTCAGGCCTAACGTGCCACCACAGTGAAACATGCGTACGCGAACTCAACAAATGTTCCGCGCTTTGCCATCTAATTACACACCCCATAGTATACGTTTAGATTACCAAATAGTGATCCAGACCATGACTCAGGCCCGCAGCCATTTAGTGGCGTTAGCCATTACATACCTAAACCAATGCCTCCGACAGGTCTGACCGGTCACGATTGTCACAAATACGGTAACCTGCAGCCTTCTAATTACTTCAGAAGTAGGGAAATGAATTTTAACGAATGTGCATATTACGATAGTTACTATTATCCTGAATACCAATATGATAATGACGATTATACCAATACTGTGACCTATGACTATGACGACACTCAGCATTACCAATACCACAGTTCTTGACTAACATCCGAATACCGAAGATTAGCTTAACAAAAGTCTATTCACACTTGCCTTGAAGACATCTTAAGGCATGTTTTAAGTTATTCAACTAGTCCACTACATGATAGTTTGATTCGAATTTGTGGTTTGTCGACAACAAAGAGGTGGAGGCTGGGCAAGCGTCTGGTCAAGCGTATTTAAGGGAGAGGGAGGAATCAATTTAAGAGATGCAAAATATTAAACAAAAATAGGATAATACAAATACATTTAAGATAATTGACATGGCATCTTGAGTTTAATTGGGTCCAAAATAATTTTCCCAAACTACATCCAACTCGTTGAATCTTTAAGAAAGTTTAGCGTTGCACTTTGACACGACATGAACCTAGTAGGTACAAACTAAATTAGTTTACATAGAATTTAGTTAAACTTTTGTGTTGTTAATAATAATATGTATGTATTATTGTCTTCCCATAAGGAAGCAATCACATTACTTAATAAGACATGTGTGTGTGGGTGTGTGAGTGTGTGTGTATGTGTGTGTGTGTGTGTGTGTGTGTGTGCGTGCGTGGAAACAAAGAAATAAATTGTAAATTAGAAACTGCATTTATGATAGCACCTAAACCTTTTATAACAGTATCGGAAATCAGAGATCTGAGAATTTGGTGAGTTTCGTGTACTAATTAATATAAGACTTCGCTAAATTTGGCACAAATATATTCTTTATATGGTCCAATAACTTTGGTCAACTTTCTGGCAGTAGCATGATTCTACGCTCATAAAACTTTTGATCTTTTGACTTCTTAAAAATGACTTGGATCAATGTTTTGCCTTGTTGCAAGTTATTTTTGACGTCCTCATTTCAAGCAAAAGTTTTGCTATCTAAAACATTTAGAAGGCAAAAATACTGCTATAAACTACTGATTCTGATATCCAGTGATGAAATATGAAATGTGAGATGCTTCAAAAATTGATGTTTTTTTGATATTTGAAAAGCAAGTCACTGGCGTCATTTCGACAATGCGAACTTTTTTCTGAAAGGACAAATGTGGAATCAAAGATAAAAACGCGCAACGCAATCACATATAAAAAATGATAAAGATTACACTTAATCGCTACTTAAACTTAACCTTTTGTAGAAATTTCAATGAAATAACAACTTATCTAATATATAATAAAATATTTTTTGTTTGTTCGTATTTAATGCCCTGAAATACCGTTTATCTTATTGCGGTAAAACGTTGTCAACCTATTGCTTGCTTTCCTCGCAGGTTATAGACATAGTACAATAAACTTACAGTAAGTGGCGCGCGTATCATACCGACATATTTATTTGAAAGTCATATATCATTCAAATTCTATAAATGTATTATCATTCCCAATTAAACAATATAATTTGTCCAAATTTTAAAACGATATTTCCACAATTATTTTTCTGCGGCAGCAACGCGTCGGGTACCAGCTAGTATCAAATAAAATAATCTTTATTTTTATTTAAAACTCATTTTACAAATACGTTTTTATGTTTTCTTAAGAAAATAAATAAATCAAATCAAACAATATATTAGTAACCGCAGTGATTATATACTCTTTTATTACGAGTACAAGCGCTCGCACCCAGTGCCCGCTAAATGAGATTGAAAACAACTTTCAGATTGGCGTACACTGTTTCTTTAAAAAAAATACCGCTTTAATAACAATTCGCTTGGAGCAAGGTAATGTTCACCTACTGTTAAAAACAAATAGATTTTAAATCCATTATTTTCTTTTGTTTATTTTGTTCTAAATATATATTTTGTCGATTCATTCAATAACACAATTCATTATACTAGTTATAGGCAAGTGTATTATTTTTTATTTACATTGTACATTATTTTTTAATTATTCTTGATCTACAGTACATTGCATTTATACGTGGTAGAGCCATGCTGCATCTATATTAGTAGTATAATAATAATAATAATCTCCTCGACCGATTTCGGCCACGGCGACCTCTTCAGCTTCGATCCTGTCGTTGGTGTGCTCGTGTATGGCTAACGTAGCCGATCTTATTTACAAATGTTCGCGTGCAATGCGGGCAGGTGAGCACATCATTACAGAAATTATAGTTAATCGCACAAGGTGGGCGTGCATTGAGTTCATCACGTCGAGCATCCAATTCAGAGCATCGATTCTCCTCAAACATTTTGACCTTGGCTTTCACCAAAGATCTCCACTCCGGTCGTCGAGCGGCTGCTTGCTCCCACTCTGAAGGCTCGATGTCGCACTTCGTCATGTGGCGCTTAAGTACATCTTTGTACCTGAGAAGTTGTCCGCCATGCTTACGCTTGCCCTTCTCAAGTTCAGAGAAAAAGATGCACTTAGCCGTACGCTGATCTGACATTCGCGACAAGTGTCCACACCAACGGAGTTGTCGCCCCATAAGGTAGGCTTCAATCCCCATGGTATAGGCTCTACGCAGCACTTCCGTATTCCGAATGCGATCAGACCAACGGATGTTGAGAATTTTGCGCAGACATTGCAAGTGGAAGCGATCCAGCGTCCGTATATGACGGCGGTAAACTGTCCATGACTCTGAAGAGTACAGTATGTTAGGCAGCACTACCGCCTTATAAATATCAATTTTGGTAGCCAGCTTTAGGTCATGTGAGCCAAAGACCTTGCGATCCAGTTTACCGAATACCGCAGCCGCGGCACCGATTCGACTGTTGATTTCAGCATCAAGGTCACACTTTGATGTTATCGTGCTCCCCAGATAACGAAATGTATTGATCTGCTTAAGTATATCATCACCGAGTTTGACGGCCAGTGTCTCTTGACCGTAGATATCTAAAGACATCACTTCCGTCTTTTTAACACTTATCTTCAGACCAAAAATACGGCACGACTCATGAAAGGTGGTCACAAGCTGTTGCAGGCCAGCTGGGGAATCGGTCACAAAACGTAAATCGTCTGCGTAGACGATCTCTGTAATAAGTGCGTAAGACACTTTCGTACGGGCCTTAAGTCTAGCTAAGCTGAAAAGATTGCCATCGTTGCGGAAGCGAATGCGAATTCCTTCATGGGTAGTTTTTAAGACTTCCTGGACTACAACTGCAAAGTATAACGCGAAAAGTGTGGGTGCAAGGACACACCCTTGTTTTACTCCACAGGTAACGGGAAAAAATTCTGACTGATCAGCGTTTACAGCGACGCAGCTCTGCATGCCATCATGCAGGAGTCTCAAAAGTCTCACAAACTTCTCCGTGCATCCAATTTTCCGCAACACTATCCAGAGGGCTTCACGTGGTACACTATCGAATGCCTTCTCAAGGTCTACAAAACAGAGATACATATTACGACCCTGTTCTCTGCTTTTTTCCTGTAGTTGACGTAATGAGAAAATCGCCTCACAGGTACCACGGTCAGGTCGGAAGCCGAACTGGGATTCCGGCACAATCCTTTCAGAAAGTTTCCTGAGGCGGTTTAATAGAAGTCTGGCGAAGACTTTTCCAGGCACTGAAAGTAGAGAAATGCCACGGTAAGAATTGCAGTTCGACCGGTCACCCTTGCCTTTATATAGGGCTCGTATGAGGGATACCTTAAAAGTATTAGGGACTTGTTCTTTTTCCCACATAATGACAAAAAGTTCCCATAACGCCGAATACAAATCCCCACCGCCATACTTCAATAATTCACCCGGTATAAAATCAACACCAACCGCGCGTTTATTTTGCTGTTGCTTAATGGCAAGAGCAACCTCGTCAGGCGAGACTGGCTCATCGAGCTCGAGGGCGAAAGGTTGTTGAGGTAGGCAGCGAACGTGGTCTAGGTCAACAAAATGATCCACGTTAAGTAGGGTGTTGAAATGCTCCGCCCATCGCCCGAGTATTTCCTCCCTGCTTTTAAAAAGCGCTCCACCACTAGTTGAATTCAGTGGAACTTTTGCCATAGAGGACGTACCGAGTAGATGTCGCACCTCAGCATAAAACTCACCGAGCTGGTTGGTATCAGCGAGCCACTGCATCTGACGAGCCTTCTCCTGCCACCACTTGTCTTTCGCTTGTCGTGCGAGTTTACGCAGCTCCAGATCACTTTGACGCAACTCCATAGCACCTCCACTCTGATGAGTTCTACTGTGCTGCTTTAGAAGCCTACGGTGTTTACCAATAGCGTCTGTAAGTATCCCATCATTCTCATCAAACCAGTTCTCATGTTTTCGAACTCTCAAACCCAAAGTAGATTTAGCAGTGTCGAGAACACAAGAAGATAGATACTCCCAGACAACATTGATCTCACCCAATTTTAGATCGAGGGGCTGCAGAGCAGTGTTCAAGGTTTCGGCATATTTCGCCCTCGTGTTAGTATCTTGGAGTCGTTTGAGGTTCAGACGTATCTGTTTAGATCTTTCCACTCTACAAGGAGGTGGAAGACGAAGATTTAATTTAATAATAATAAGCCGGTGATCAGTCCAACAATGAGCACCACGCATGACACGAGTGACTTGGACTTGAGATATGTCTTTTTGACGCACGATGGCGTAATCGATAAGGTGCCAATGCTTTGATCTGGGGTGCATCCACGTTGCCTTGTACTTGGCAGGCAGTCTGAACATAGTATTTGTAATTGCAAGATCTAATTGTGCACAAAGACTAAGCAACAATTGGCCGCTGCTGTTCATTTTACCAACACCATGTCTGCCGAGAACTTTAGGCCAGGCGTCATAGTCTCGTCCTACTCGGGCGTTAAAGTCACCCATGAGAAGGATTTGCTCTCTTGGACGGATACGATTTACGCACCGCGTCAATTCTTCGTAGAATTTATCCTTAATATCATCAGACTTGTCTAGCGTAGGGGCATAGACACTGATGATATTAAGATAGCTTTCACGTTCCATGTGAAGGCGCAATGTGGTAATGCGGTCCGAGATGTGTACAGGGTACTCTTGTAGTTGAGCAGCAAGGTAGTTCTTGACAGCAAAGCCTACACCAGATCTTCGCGGTTCCGAGGAAGCGAGTCCTTTCCAAAAGAAAGTATACCCGCCGCCGTATTCTACCAGCTCTCCTTCCTCGGGGAGGTGTGTTTCGCTGAGTGCAGCCACATCAATATTATAGCGACTTAGTTCCCGAGCTACAATGGCAGTTTTTCGCTCAGGGCAGGCATTTGCTTCGCGGTCAAGAAGTGTGCGCACATTCCACGCACCAAATGTCATTGATTTTGATAAATTAAATTTTCCGTTATTTTTCCTGTAGCGTCGACCGCGAATTTGTGATGCGGAGGCAGCCGCGGTTGCTACCATCCTAAAGGGGTTAGAGTTAGCATTTGTTTAGGGCACCTTTTCTAGCCCCCTCCCCGTCTGAGCGAGGAAAGCAGTGCCTCCCTGAATAGGGCTGCTTTGTCATCTTGGGTGCTGCCGAGTCCGCTCTGTCATTCCGTTGCAGAGCAGAAGCGACCACGATGTACACTACACCCCCAAGACCGCCTACGTGCAGGAGACAGACAAAACTCAACGAGCATCACGTTAAGCCTCTCTACCTCCTCCCATCGCCGTAGGACATTGGTTATAGATCGGAGTCCTATTTGGAAGCAGGTCAATTGCGCAGGACATATTAACGTGCACAAGTGTACGCGCGGACACAGGTGCACATACTCGTCTTTGCCCCTCTGGACCCAGTGGAACGGAGACCGTTGCGACCGGAGAGGGACTCGGACAGATGGAACAGTAGGTATATCAGTGAAAAAGGTACAGGGGTTCAGTCCTTTTCCACACTCCCTTAGTCGCCTTCTACGACACCCACAGGTAGATATGGGGTGGTGGTATACTACTCCGCCGCAAACCACACGGCTAAAAGTATAGGTAGTATAGTTGTAGCACGAATGGGTCGGCTCGACCGCGGAAGGACCACGCCCTCACAGAATACCGGCGTTAAATAGCATCTTAACACTGCTGTGTTTCGTGTGGTGAGTGTAGAGAACCGGAGACCCTTTTTACTGGAAACGAGGCATTCCATCTTAGTCCTCACGGGTGACAACGCATTTGCATTTTGATTCGTAAATGAGGATAAATGTAGATGTCTATGGGCCACAGCAACCACTTACCATCAGGTGGACTGTGTGCTCGCTTGTCACCCTATCCTATACAAAAGAAACATTTATTTTTTATTTTTATGCAGAATTTACACATCTTATCTAACACCTATCTCTTAACAAGTATGGTAAATAAGAAAATACCGCAGTTTTTCTTACTAGTAATGAACATCTCGGACAGTCTTAACAGTGGTAGAGCCACGCGGCAGCTTTGCTGTCGCATGGATGGGCCGGCTCGAACCGGGGTGGTACCACGACCTCACAGAAAACCAGCGTGAAGTAGAGATTTAAGTACCTCTGCGTTTCGCTTGGTGAGTGCAGGTGGCCGGAGGCCCTTTTTACTGGAAATGAGGCATTCCATCTTAGTCCTCACGGGTGACAACGCATCTACATTTTGAATTGTAATAGAGGATAGATGTAGATGTCTATGGGCCGCAGGAACCACTTACCATCAGGTGGACTGTGTGCTCGTTTGTCACCCTTATCCTATAAAAAAAAAAAAGCATTAACTCTTCGTCCTAAAGTGACAGCGCATCTGCATTTTAGTAATTAATCAATGACTGCTGTATATCGAACATACCGTTAGGTGCTTAAGAGTCAATAGAGGAAAACAAACCAGGAAATGGGCGACAGCGTCTTCCTTATATCAGTAAGAATATAAAAATCCACATGCTAAGCGATGCATTTAGAACCGTAGTACATGTATATTATATCCCCCATGAGCCAACCTATAAGAAAACCTATGATCAACAGTAGACTGTAATGATTATGATTATGATGGTGATCTATAGATTGCATCATTTACTTACCTTTAGATAATGCTTGGCCAGTTTGTCCGACTTATTTAAAAAAAACAAACAACTTTTTACTTTATAACTTTATAAACTAAAACGTTTACCGCTCACAAATTGGCCACGTTTAAGCGGTCATGGTACGAAATGCTAGAAATATTTTCTATTTTAAGCCACAAATCAGTACGATTGGTCAACCAACGGAAATTAGAGTGCACGTTCGCCTCGGTTCGTTCCTAGGATTAAAACGTAGTATCTAAGTACATAATTCTGTCTCAGTATCGTAGGGAGTGGAACAATATATCGGTCGGGGAAGAAGTTTCTTCGTATTTTGTTTGTATAAAATTGAAGAACAATCTCTTTGGATTTACTGTCTGTATTTGACTAGTTTTAATATCAATACATATAGAACATTAAGAAAAAGAAAAATAAAAAGTTAAAAACACTTTCTTGCTTTTTATAAATTGCTTTTCTGTCCGCCAGAATGAATGAATCTAACCATAAATTCGATATATTCTGAAGTTTTACTACAAATAATTTGAAATTAAAAATGTTGTACAACCGACTTCAATGTAAGTTATTAAGAATTACTCAAAAGCTATTGGTCTGACCTTGATCATATTCATATGGGACCACATGAGAAGTACCAGCTTTCAAATAAAAAAATAATCATAGAAATCGGTTCACCCAGTAAAAATTATGCGGTAACACACATAAAAAAACATACAGTCGAATTGAGTACCGTCTACTTTTTGGAAGTCGGCAGAAAAAAGGGAAAAATGCTAAAATGTTAGATTAACATCTAAAAAGGACTGTCAAAACTACTTGTCACATTTATTTTATCAAAAATCCCTACAAGATGGCAACAAGTTATCGAACAAAATGGCACATATACCTATGTCATAATTAAATGTAATTAAACTTAGAAAAAAATGTCTTGAATTTATATTTACAATACGAAGAAACTTTTTCCCCGATCTTTTAGAAGTTTAATCGATTCGATTAATGAACACATAGTTTTTACTGTGTTTATTATTCCCTATTAGTTACTTTATTTCGTTAATAATACTGTAATTTTCAGCTATGGAAGAGCGAAGTCACCTGTTACAGGCATTATTTTGCTTACTAGGTGACCTCGATCACTTATCATATAATGTAACTTTAAAGTTTGATGAAATAAATTATTTAAAGTAAAGTATTGTTGCAGCCTATTTACGTCCCACGGCTGGGCACAGGCCTCCTCTCATTTCTGAGAGGGTTTTATGGCAAAGAAATGTCCGCCGCGCTGCTCCAATGCAAGTTGGCGAACTTCACATGTCTTCGAAATATTTTTTTTATTATTTCTCAGACATGCAGGTTTCCTCACGATGTTTTCCTTCACCGCCGAGGACGTAGTAAATCAGCACTTAAAATTGCAATTAACAATTTCATTGGTGCCGGCGGGGATCGAACCCGGGTTGCTCCTGTACTGTGAAGCTTACAGCAAGCGCTAACCATCTGAGCTACCAAGGCTATATAAATTATTATTTATTATTATTATTTCGGGTATCTGTATAGTTTTCTCATCTGGTTGGGCTGTATAAATATATAATTGTAAATGAAAATGATAAACATACATAAATATCAACAAAACAAAATAAATACATAAAAAACACTCAAATAAATAAAAACTCAACCAGATGGAAACCCTCGGCAGGGATAAAACGGCCGAGGGTTAGGAAGAAAGGGAAAGAAATCGGCGGACGATGCGGGCGGTATCGAGGAGCACCGCCTTCTGCATTTGAGCTTGGAGCAGTCCGTCACGGAGTCCCGGTCGCCTCAAATGACCGAAGAGGCTGACTGGGATTAATTCGTTCGTAGAAATGACTACAGGTATAATTTCAGTCGGCAGTCCGCCCCACATGTCAGTCACAGCGTGATCCAGGTCCAAATATTTTGTAGCTTATCTGTTTCGGTTTTCACGAGGTTCTCGTCATACGAAATGGTAATGTGTATGTGTTATATATTAGTGTTAACGGGCGGTCCGGGTTCGATACTCGCCGGCATCAATGAAATTGTTCATTGAAATTTTAAGTGCTGATTTACGATTACTATGAGGTAGATTAGAAATTAAAGTTTTATTTTTAATACATGTGAAGAGCATATAGCATTTGGACAGCGCGGCAGACATTTCCTTAACCTAACACTCTCTCAGAAATGAGAAGAGGCGTGTGCCCAGTAGTGGGACGTAAATAGATTGTAATTTCAATTTAGTTTAGCTTACTGTACCGTGGAAGAGGTTTTTAATCAACGATGAAACTACGTGTGGATTATGACTTTTATCAGTATCCAGCCAAGCCCCTCCAAAGATTATTATAGATCACGATTAGTCCGCATGTCTTGCCAGCTCCTACCTCTAGTAGAAGTCTACGCTACGTTCCGGATACCAGTACAAGGCAGCCACTCGAGAACATTTATAAAATAAAAAAAAATTATTTTCAATTTCCCAAGATTTGGGATAATCTGCATCACTTTAATTATAAAGTACTATCTGGTCCTTGCGACTTGCCCTTGTGTAATTTAAGGTTTTAAATTTTTTTTGCGCGTAGCCATAAATATTTTTCTAAAATTAAAGTGGAATTTTAATAATCTGTTTCGATAAACCCTCTCAGAAATAAGGGGAGGCCTGTACCCAGCCAGTGTGCCCAGTATGTATATAGGCTGTAACTTTACCCACGTCAAGTTAACTTCAAATGCTTGTGCTGGGAATAATTCACAATAGTCGAATGGGCTATTTGAAACCTTGAGCGTACTGTGACTTTAAAGGCTACGGTATAAATCGTCTATAATTATTTCATCATCATGCATATTATTTTCCCATCAATTATAGCGTATTCAATATATTTCAGTGTGTTGTCAAAGTTCACTGCTGAGCATAGGCTTCCCTCGGGATTACCTTATAGAGCGAGACATTTGCCATATTTGACACGCTTATTACGTTATTAGGAAGACGTTGCTGCCCATTTCTGGTTTGTATCCATATCCATACGACACCCACTGTCTTGCATAAATTGACTTCGTTTATTCACTCAGACACCTACTCAGAAGGTATTTTAGAAAATTCAACCCCTTAGGGGGTGAAATAGGGTGTTACAGCTTATATATAGTATCTTATTTTACGTTACAATATGTCATCAACATTACAATATAACGCAATCGAAAAGTGATTCCCACAGCAACAAATCCCAACAGAGTTACACAACCGCACTGTAGGTTGAAAAAAATATCATTGCACTGGTGAAACTCGCACCCGCGTTGTTCTTTGAAATTAAAGGCCAGCAGCTACTGAATTGCCTCGTTTCTAGTAGTAAACAATATGTATGTATGAAAGCTTTACGAATTTTTTTTCTTAGCGGTTAGCCACCGTATAGTCTATATCACCTGAGGATGCCTCGTGTAGAGGCAAAACACGTGTCGTATTGTCGTCAGTGGTGTGTCTTACCTAGTGTAGTGGTGTTGGGAGTAGTGGTGCTGGGATTAGTGGTGACGGGGATAGTGCACGCAATTGAGGGAGGGCGGGAGGTGCTCTTCATACTAGGTAAGACACATAATTTTATTTTATAACGCAGATATTTGCGAAGTCAAATGTTTCTAAAATCTTTTATATAATGGATTTTCGTAAAGTAACGCCTGATTCTATTAATTATGTATGTATGAGTTAAGTCTATATGATTTCTCTTTTGTCGGACTGTAAATTTTCACTGTTGGACATATGCATCTTCCGTTAAAGGGGGATTTGCCTAAACCTTTACCATTTACAAAAATCTCGCACATTTGACGCTGCCGGCCACCGGACGTACGTACATCGTAACGTATTTTACATCTGTCGTACACAAAATGATTACACCACCATCTATCGGAAACCGTAAGATTTTTCTGGTGTTTCATACCTCTACGTCTTACAGTACCAACGGGATGACATTGGGTGATGGGTTCTTAGCATCGTTACCACACCGTTAACCAAAAAAGCAAAGTATTGTGCTACCAAATCCGTGTTATCAAAACTTTATCATCACCATTATCAACATTACAGCCCTTCACAAGTCCACTGCTGAACATAGACCTCAAACTAGGCCGGCCACAAAGCTCGGTCTTTAAACACCTGCATTCATCGACTCCCTGCATGTGTTACCAGGTCGTCCCTCCATCTAGTAGGGGGCCGCCACACACTTCGCCTACCGGTACGAGGCGGTCACTAGAATTTTCTCCGACATCGATTGTCGGTTCTACGAGCTATATGGCCGGCCCATTGCCACTTTAACTTAGTAATCCGTTGGGCTATGTCGGTTACTCTGGTTCCACGGCGGATATCCTCATTTATAAGTTTATCATGCACAGAAATCCCCAGCATAGCCCTCTTTATATCTTGCTGAGTGACCTTGAGCTTCCTCATACGACGAGCAGTGAAGGACCATGTGTCAGATCTATAGGTTATCAATGGCAACACACACTGATTGTACAATCTTGTTTTTCCCTTTAGCTTACTCTAAGACTTAGAGTTTTTAGGGTTCCGTACATCAAAAGGAAAAAACGGAACCCTTATAGGATCATTTTGTTGTCCGTCTGTCTATCTGTCTGTCTGTCAAGACCCTTTTTCTCAGGAACGCGTGGAGGTATCAAGCTGAAGTTTATATCAAATATTCAAATCTACGATTCTTTAGAGCTGTGAAAAAATCAAACGCCAACGCAATCAAAAGATACAGCCGTTTATGCCGCAAATTTTCGACATTCGCAAGGTAATCAAAACCTACAAGGTACTTCCCGTGAACTCAGAATCTTGAAATTTGGTACGAAACAATGTTTTATAGCACAAATAAAGGGAAAATTGCGAAAAGTATACATTATTTACATTATCTAATAAAAATATTTTTAATAATTTTAAACTTATATACCTACAGATTTGTTCGGAACCCTCGGTGCGCGAGTCCGACTCGCACTTTGCCGGTTTTTCAAACATCAAATAGAAATAGCAAACATACTAACCATCCATTTTTTTTCGTTTTAATTTAAAAAACGTTACCCTCACACTGGGATTTTCTCCTGTTTACAAACACAAATTACACAAGAAAAACATCTAGACCCGAAACAATTATTTGTAGGCCATACAAATACTTATTCCGTGCGCAACAACTCATTGCTAAGCTACTGTGCCACGGAGTATATATAGTAAAGTCAAGTATATATAGTAGTTTACAACTAAAGCCTGTAGACACCTGCAATGAAGCTTAAACAAAGAAGGTTACTGATGTGATGTCACCTGTGAGGACTAAGATGGAATGACTCACAACCTGTTTCCATACTAAACCTTTACACCATTCGATCGAAATTCTGCAGTGCACCTACTGATACTAATAGGCTAAAATAGTAAGAGGGTGGTATTTACACAGACTGACGACTCCTAGGCAGAAAACGAGTCCGTTTTATTTAAACCTTTAATTTAGATCCAACTGTCGTACTCAGTTAAAATACAATTAAAATTTTGCAAATGACATTTTCACAAAAGCGCTCGCTGGGATTTAGAAATAAATTTGAGTAACGCCCATCGAAATTCTAACAGTTAAATAAAAAACAAAGAAGTCTTAATTCGCTAAGCAATTTACGCTTTGATTAAAATTTATTGTTTTCTCAATTTCTATTCCCGTCTCCTGAAAACTGGAGCATCAGAGTGAAAAATTAATAACTGCTTTTGTGAATATAAAACAAAATGAGTATAGCACCCAAAAAGATTTTTCTTTTTCATTAGATATGGTAACTGCGTGATAGGACCGCTTACCTAAAATTCCATCTTGATAGGTACTACACCGTTATCTATTTATGATACCAAATGTCAGTGTATGCTCTGCAGAATCCTGGTATGAAGAGTATAGGGAGCCAGTAAGTTACAGGGTGTAAGGCATTACATCGTGATCTTCAAAAGTGACAACACATCTGTATAGCCTTCTTTGTTTGGAGTTGTTTACAGGTGTCCATGAGCTTCATCAGCCACTTACCATCAAGAATAATAATAATGTCCTTCTTCACCGAATTTCGGTCAGAGCGGCTATTCTCAACGAAGATCGAAAACGAATCTGCGCAGGACACGATAAAGGTGCCCGAGTGTATGCGCAAGTACTGGTACACTCTCTATTTGCACACTCTCATAGTCCGATGG